>BSYR01000019.1:15005357-16253571 GCA_030270665.1 Hibiscus trionum
TGGTTCGTAACCCCTGTATTTGTTAGCTCCTTTTCACCAAAAAAAATAAAGCCAATGTGATCTTTTGCCTAACTTTTTATATTGGGCTATAAAAGTTTCGTTTTGCTTTTAAATTATTAAAGTATAGTTGCTTCTCTCTCTTTTTTCCCCTTTTATCTGAAAAATGTAAACGTCGACGAAAAGCTATGAAATTGGGTTTATCGAATAGGGAAAAAAGCAAGATGACAAATGTAAAGTTTACATTTTATTTGATTACCTAATTAATGGGTTGAAGGTAGGAATAAGTTTCTAAAGATTCAAACATGTGTGTTTATATTAATGGGATCTAAGCCATTATGAGTAGCCTCAACCAATAACTTCATACTTATTTTCATTTTTAATAAGTATGAATTATCCTTCTATATTAGTAATCACATTTGGCCGGTTGGTCAAGTTGTTCATCTTTATACTCTCATATTTTTTTAGATTATGGGTTCTGGACTCACTAAAAATACTCATTTTTCTTCCTCTATAGTCCTCCTTCCCCTTCCCTTTAGGTAGAATTAAGATTAAATTTAAGATTTGTCAAAAAAATATTATTATATAATATTAAATTTGAAAACAACTTAGTATAATTGTCAACATTGTTTGGTTTCACTGGTTGAATATTCATCAACACTTTGATGATAATTAATATTTGAAGTTCACTGATAATTTTATTTGGCTTCTTAAAAAGTAAATTGTTGTTTGGTCTAGTGGTAAGCAAGAATTCATCTTTCAATCTAAAGTTGAGAGGTCGAGTAAAAATTTTTGTCCCTTTTCAATGTCTTTTTATGCCCCAATACTAAAAATTTAAATTTTAAACTCTAATTTTAAGTCTTAAAACAATTAAACCTTAAAAAATACATCATACTCATAATTCCTAAACCTTAACCTAATCTTAAACTATAAATCTAATATTTTAGTGTAAAGATATAAATAGAGGCAAAAAAACAGAAGATTTTTATTTGTACATTGGATTGTAAATGTGTGGGTTTGTATAAAACGTAATTCTAGATTAAAACTTGATAACTTGTTAAATGTTGTATTATACTATATATTAAAAATGACCCATCTAAATTAAACTTATGTTTCTAGAATTTCCAACCCAGTCCATCTAATTAAACTTTATAATAGGAGTTTGGAAGAAGACTTAATTTGTTAGGGTGGGGATTTAATAATTTAATCTCTAAAATTGATGTTGAAAGATTATATTTATTTCATATGGTCACCATCCTTCTGTATTTATTCTAACGCCAGATGGTTGGTCGGTCGGTCATGGTGTTTTGGGTCCCCAAAACGACAAATATATAGATATAATAGGATAACATCTGAAGGTATATTCACAAGATAACTAATAATAACACTGGAAAATAATAAAGGACAATCCCAAAATTTTGCTTCATTTCCCCCCCTGAAAGGCAGGAGAGAAACTCATTTTACTCGAAATTTTGTATAATCTAAATCTTTAGCGTGGCTATGTTGTGAGTTTTTATAGTAACGTTGAAAAACTGTTTAGAATACATCAATTATGGAATATATATATATACATATGATTACTAAATATATAAAGTATTATATATTTGTACTTGTTAACATCTTTAAATTTTTAGTGAATTTTTTTTTCATAAGTGGAGATAGTCGATGCCGATTCACGTTAAATCTCTTTTCTTGTGCATGTCTCACTTTTTGTCTATCTTGCTTTAATAATTTTTAATAAAGTTTAGAATTCGAATTCTAATTGATATTGTGAATGAAAAAATTGAGTTGGAAGGTCACCTCTATAATAGACTTCTGCAAGACTCGATCGTAAGATTAATCGACTAATACTATTAGTTATAGATGGAATTGTAAATGAATTGAGCTTGAATGAACAAGGTTCTGCTCCTGTTCGTTTATTTATTTTTAAAGGTGTTCATATTCGATTCGCGTTCGTTTGAATTTTAAAATCGTGTTTTTGTTCATTTGTTTATTTTTGAATGTGTTTGTGTTTGTTTGTTTAGTGTTCGCAAATATATTCATTTATCGTTCGCTAACATGTTTGTTAATGTTTGGGAAATGCTCGTTTACATGTTTGTCAAAATAATAAAATTATACATTGGTCCTTAAGCTCTTTAGTCTGGACAGTTTGAACTCTAAAATTCATCTTCACCAATATTTAAAATGTAAAAAATAAAAGGAGAATGAGGAACTATGCAAACGAGCTTGTTTGTGAATATAAATGAACCGAAAACACATTTGTTCGTGTTTATTCATTTATTAAATAAACATAATTAAATATTATACGAATGGTTCACAAACAGTTCATTGAACGTAATATTCAATTACATCTCTAGTTATAAAAAAATCTAAACATATGAAATTTCAAAAATTAAATATACATGTATCCATCATCCTATACTCAGCTGTACATGTGCAAGTTGTTGCCAACCGACAAGGGATTCGAGAAAGGATGTGGTAAAGAAGAGCAATCCAATTCAAATTTCCCTTTGGGTAATTGCCTTATATTGCGGGGGGTGAGCAAATAAGAAATTGCTAGATTTATTAAAATCATTGATGATCAAGGAATGTTGTTTCTACCTTTGTTAGTTTCCTTTGTCTTATATTGCATTTTCTTCTTCACTAGTCAAAGTTTTATCACTCTTACTTTGGGATAGAGGGGGCACCAAACCATGTCCTTGGCTACTTGAATATTTTGTTCAATCAATTTGCGGGTGAGTCTGACGTACGATATGTTTAGGGGCAGTTAAATGACGACATGTTTCGAAATTTTTTCACAAACTGAAAATATTAGACTTTTTGAAAATATTTTTGGTTAAATTTTTTGAGCTTTTTTTTTTCAAGTATCGATACTCATTTTGTAAATATCAAGAAGTCTAACATTTTTAGTTTGTGGACAAATTTCGAAATTTATCGTCTTTTAGCCTCTCATCCTAGACATGCCGCACCTCAGACCTACCAGACGCAACGAGTTTCAAGAGTGAATATATGGACATATTTTTTAAATTATTAATTATGTTAAATAATTTAATTTAATGTATATTTTTATGTAGTTATTACAATCATATAAAAACTTGAGATTCACTAATTGACTAAGGCTTAGTTTGTGGTTGCTTTTAAAAAGTGTGGTGAAAAAAGTGATTTTCAAACTAGCTGTTGAAAAGTAGTTTTGAAAAACTGGTTAGTGTTTGTCATTGAAGTCAAAAAGTGATTTTCATGAGATAAAAACTCTATTTTAGACATAATATTAAAAAGTAGAAGTAAATTTGGGTGATTGTTCAAATTAATTAATATTATGATTTATGAAATAAATCAATTTCAATTATAATAAAAAAATATTTTTATAAAATTTAATTTAAAAATATAAATTATATTCTAGAATATATACGGACATACCACTTACACATTAATAATAAATATAAAATAAAGTACAAATAAAACAATTTTATTCTCAATATAAATATTATAAAATATATATTATTTTACAATTATGTATGCATAAACATTATTTTAACAATAAATTATAATTAAATAATAAGGGTAAAAAAGTAATTTTATTTTCAAACTAGCTTTTCCACCCCCAAGAAGCTATAAAATCCAGCTTCTTGGTTTGGGTGAAAAAGCTAGTTTTAAAAGCAAAAAAAAAAACAGCATGTTTTAACTAAAAGCACTTAAAAAAGTGATTTTTGGTTGCGAAACGCAACCAAAAACAGGCCCTAAGTGATAAGAATACTTATATTTTCTCACCTTGCGTAAGTTTAAATCCTAACATTTATTTTGGTAATGTAATAACTCTATAGGTAATAAAAAACATATAAAAAATTCGGTAAAAAATATAATTATTAAAAGCGTATAAAATATTGTATCCATTGTTGAAGGCAAATACACATCGATATTAATTGAAATATACTGAAATTTTAATCAAAATGTAACTTATTTTTTTAGTATCAAAATGACATGCAACGATGGAGACAATATCAACTAAAATAATTCAATCATTTAGAAAGATGGCAGCTGAAGAAATTTGATAGAGAAAAAACGCAATACTTTCATTCCCTGCAGGGTTAAAAACTTTTACTTGATTTGAATCTTTTTAAGAGACATCCGATCTCCTTCTCTGTTTACTTCATGGAAAACAACCAGTTGGCAAAGCTTAGAAAATGTAGGGTTTTGATTTTGGATTCACAGTGGAAAGACAAAAGGCACAAAATTCCAAGATGATCATTCTGAATACACACCACTTCGTATATC
Organism: Hibiscus trionum; assembly: GCA_030270665.1. Classification (NCBI taxonomy): domain Eukaryota; kingdom Viridiplantae; phylum Streptophyta; class Magnoliopsida; order Malvales; family Malvaceae; genus Hibiscus; species Hibiscus trionum. The sequence goes on from BSYR01000019.1 coordinate 15,009,627, forward strand.
TTTTGTCCTTTTAAAGCCAAACATACATCACCGATTATCACAACGCAAAAGTGAGAGTGAGAGTCATAGAAGGATCCAATTCTCAAAAATATCTATTTTATGGTCTATGTTTAAGATTCGTAACTATTTTTTATAATAATATTGTCTTTAAAATTTGAACTTGAGTCTTCTCCATAATAATACAATGTACCTTGTCATTGCACCCAACACGTATTAGTATTAACTCCTATTTATACGCATGCCATATAATATTTTATAAATGAAAAAAAAAGGAGAGAGAAAATAGTGTACTTGACCTGGCAAATAGCTATTGATTGGGGCATGATTAGTTGGTCGAATTCATGTGTAGATAAATTATAAAGTATGAACAATAATTGAAGTGCATGATGTGTCATAAACCATAACACATTGCTACCATGTTTGTCTATCAAATAATTTACCTACTCACTAACCCACTTCATTAAAAGTACATCTTTGACCACCCCATTCATCCCTCCACTTCCCAACTTTCTTTCTTTTTCTCTTCTTCTTTTCATTGGATAAGAAACTTTCCCAATCTTCACTTTTACTTGCTTTTGTTTTCCCTCTTTATTTAAAGCTGCTTTAATCTTTCTAGTGCTCTACTTTATATGTATTTATATCAACAGTCCAATAAAAAATATTTACATCAATTTCATATTTTCTAAAACTATGTTTAAATTACAATATTTTTTAAAGAAAACCAAATAAAAGCTTGATACATGATTCACACTTCAACGTATATTTCTAAAAGATCATAACCCAATCCAAATAAGGTTGAATTTTAGTCATTTATGTCGATCCAATAGTATTCACCCTTTAATTGCAACCATCTTATATCATAAAACATCATTGTCCGGCATTAATCCATTTGTTAGAATATGTGATGAAGAATTTTCTCGTTGATTGTTCGAGGTTTGACTAACACAATGTTTTAACTTGTTTGTAGTCAAATTCAATGTATAATAGTAATTGTCACTATCCAGGTTTAACTATTACATGCATTTTCTTATGGTCCACAATTATTTCGTCAACATTCATTATTTCAACAGACTATGTATCCAAACCCATCACTACTTGAAGAACATATTAAAAAACAAATTTAAACTATTAGTTATTTTATTCTAATTTCAAAAGATACATTTAAAATGGTTGGTATAGAACCAATGTGCGGTCCTAATGGCAGAACAGAGATCCCTGCACCTTTTCGGTACCCCTATTTATGCCTCACGTTAAAAATTAGGCTTAGGATTTGTGGTTAGGGTTTAAGAAATTTATAGTATAGTGTATTTTTTAGGGTGTAAGGTGTAGGATTTAGAATTTAAGGTTAGAGCTTGAAATTTATTTCTTTTTGTGTTTTTTAGTGTTGGAACATAGAAAGGGACACCGAAAAGGAACAAATGATTTTTATCCCTAATAGCCTAGGATAGTATGATATTTTTTTCAGTGTCCTAAGTTTCAGCAACATTGTCTATCCAGACAAGGACAAATATTGGGATGAGCTAGAATCTATAAAATATTTAAATCTAAAAATTATAAGGGAATAAAAGTCTTATTTCACTAATATTTAAACTAAAAATGACCTAAAATACTATTATACCAAAATAATTAGAAGCTTACAATCTCTTCCATAGACTGAATGGCTTTGTTCGTGTACCCTGGGGATGGACAAGGTATATCGGTAGCATAAAATGTTTAAAAATATAAGGTTGACAGGTTGATGCAATTTTCGGGTCATTAATTGATTCAAAATCCATATCTAATTGAATTAATTTTCTTTAAATATTGAAATATTTTCAATATATTACATTTTTATCTCTTCAAATAAAAATACAGGTTAAAGGACAAGATTTGATCATTTGAATATATTTTCAAAGATCCTTAAAAATAATAAAAGTTTGTAGTACATAAAATAGTTATTAATTTTTTAATATTATTCAGTAAAAATCAGTTTAAAAATATTCTTTAGTAACGGATTAAATTATTATAAAAATACAGCACCCTATTCTTTAGGGGTGGTTAATTATAGTTTATATTTAAAAGAAAACAATAAGGGAGGAAAGGACATACATTTTTTTATAAGTGGGCTTTAAAGCTTGGAACTAAGACGTTCTGGACTGAAATGATTCCGATCTGGGTCTAATAGACGTTAGCCCACCAACCCAGCATATAAGCCTAGTCCTTACCCCTTAGTTTACGCCACTTCGGCTTGCATAATTTGGGATAATGAAGTTTATCTAAAGTTTCAATTTTAGCCTCATAACTTCAGAAATGTTTAATAAGTAATTAAAATTGTTAAAAAGATACCAACAATCAATTATTCAAGTGGAATGATACATTATGTTTCTTTAAACAAGATTATAGGTTCGAGTCTTGACATTGTGAGTAGAACAAATAAGGTTAAGGAAAATACTACAACGCTCGACGAGCACCGCTGAACACTACTAACGGTGAACACCGCTGAACAACATTAAATTAATTAATAAAGATTAAAAATCTCAAGGACTAAACATATAATTATAAATTATTTAAAATAAAATATTAGTTAAATTATTTTCTATATATATAATTTTTGTTAATTTTTTTAAGAATAATTCGATTAAATATCAACCACTAAGCCCTAAATCCTAAACCCTAACCCTAACCATAAACATGAAACCCTAAACCATAAATCTTAAATTCAAATGTTAGAATTATGATTTAGGGTTTCTAATTTAGGGTTTAGGATTTTATTTTTAAAATTGACTAAGGTTGGTATTTGATCCAATTATTAAAAAAATAAAAAAATATATTATATATATTGAAAATAATTTAATTATATTTAAATAATTTATAATTAGAGTCATTTAGATTTTTAATCTTTGTTAATTAATTTAATCGTGTTCAGCGGTATTCATCGTTAGTAGTGTTCAGCAATGTTCGTCGAACGTGGTAGACTTATCCTAAAGTTAAAAAATCAACCCATAATAAGTCAATAATCGATAATAAAAAATCATTGATTTATATGGAAATAAGTTAACGATTTAATTTTGATAAAAAAATCAATGATTTAACATAGGATGAGTCTGCCACGTGCGACTAACACCGATGAACACTACTAATGATGAACACCGCTGAACACTATTAAATTAATTAATAAAGATTTAAAATTTTAAGGACCCATCATACAATTAATAATTATTTTTAAAAATTCAATTAAATTATTTTTTATATATATTAAAATTTAATTTTTTTAATAAGGGTAAACTATATGTTTAGTACCTCACCTATTTTTGTATTTCTATTGAATTCTCATTATTTAAATATTATTTTAATTTGACCCTATTCTTTATAAAAAATAATTTAACTCTTAACCCTCAACCTAAAACCCTAAACTATTAAACCTTAAACCCTTAAACTCTTAAATATATACCCTAAACCATATACCATTAAGAATAATTTCACCATCATCGATTCAATTCAATTCAATGAATTGTTGAATTCTCCTAAAAAATTCAATTAAATTATTTTTTATATATATCAAAATTAATTAAACTTGAATCTCTTAAAATTAACATTATCATCTTATTTGAGATGAAGAGACCATCATAATTAATCATAATTAATTCAATTTATTGAACTGAATTAATCGATGATGCTGAAATTATTTTTAGGGTTTCATCGAAGGTGGTGGCATCTTTTTCCACTTTCCTGCTGAACCGGTAACGAGACTTGATGCTGGACACAAGCCAAAGAAGCACTTGTCCTCAGCTTTGACTTGAAAAACCTTCACTTTATTCGTCTCCCCTTCGGCGATAGCCTTGTCCACCCTATCGCACCAACCCTGGACATCGGCTTTAATCTTCTCCACGTTCCTTTCCGCAACAACAATATCTTGTTGCACGCTTGATCTTTTCTCAATCAGCTTCTGAAGTTTGTCCTCGAAATTCTTAAGGTATCTCTGGTAGAAAATTACATATCTGATATGACGTTTAGCTTCCTAGAAGATACCTTTGGCAGCTTCGGAAGAGATATTGGCAGCAGCACTAGCAGCAATTGGATCCATTTTCTTCTTTTTAGTGTGTGTGGCTCCAAGAGGAAAGTAAAACAAAATGAACAACAGAGACAAAAAAGAGAGCCAATAAAGAAAATACTGAAAAGAAGCAGACAACAAGTATGGGAAGAAAAGAATTTGAAAACAGAGAATGAACGAAACGAAAGGTTAAGAAACAAAATTTTCTTTTAATAAAATGAAGAAAGGTATGTAATTTGGATGGAAATTATCTCCTTTTTCGATGCACTTACTTATGCCCTAAAAATAAATTGAATTAATTATGATTAATTCTGATGGCCTCTTCATCTCAAATAAGATGATAGTGTTAATTCTAAGAGATTTGAGATTAATTAATTTTGATATATATAAAAAATAATTTAATTAATTTTTTTTTAAGAGAATTCAACAATTCATTGAATTGAATTGAATCGATGATGGTGAAATTATTTTTAATGGTATATGGATTATGGTATAGCTTTAAGAGTTTAAGGGTTTAAGGTTTAATAGTTTAGGGTTTTAGGTTGAGGGTTAAATTATTTTTTTATAAAGAATAGGGTCAAATTGAAATAATATTTAAATAATAAGGGTTCAATAAAAATACGAAAATAGGTGAGGTACTAAATATATAATTTACCCTTATTTAAAAAATAAAATTTCAATATATAAAAATAATTTAATTGAATTTTTAAAAATAATTATTAATTGTATGATGGGTCCTTAAAATTTTAAATCTTTATTAATTAATTTAATGGTGTTCGTCATTAATGGTGTTCATCGGTGTTTGTCGCACGTGATAGAATTTTCCTTTTAACATATCATACTAGCTTGCCGTAACACTTTTAATGAACATCAATGATTGATGGATTATAATGTAATGGGTTGTTGAAGTTAAATATAATTTTAAATTATTAGCATTAAAAATATAAATCTATTCAAACATGAGTGATTGTTTGTATAGTTTACTCATAAAATTATATTTTATATATAGTTATTTAATTAATTATATATAAATATTATTTAAGTAGTATAATTATAATTCAAGGATGTTACTAGTACCTTTCTTTCTATTATTTTATTACTTTTTGTATTTTTAGTTGTCCCATTCAAAATGTAATTTTGAAAAGTTAACTGATGTTAAGTGTTAACATTCTTTCAACAAAAATCGAAGCTTTTAATTTTTTATAAGTAATTTTATCGTTTCTACTCTTTTATATCACATAGTTTAATTATGGGTGCATTAATAATATTTATATATTATTCGGTATAAAAAATAAAACAAATTTAAAATATAAATATAAATATATATATATATAAATGAATTTTAGAAGCAACAATATTTTTGTTTGGGGTTAGGAGGGACAAACGAATAGAATATATAAAAACAAAAGCTTGCTTGATTTTTCTTTTTTTTCTCGACCGAAGGAAGAAGAAAAAGGGAATGGGGACGTTCAAGAGTTTGAGACAGGCTTATGGGGCCCTCAAAGATTCTACCAAGGTCGGCCTTGCAAAGGTCAATAGTGATTTTAAGTTTTCTCGGAGAATGGAAGCAGCAGCAAGGAAAGGGTCCTCGGAGAAGAGCAATGGGCATTGGACAGGTAAATCGGGAGTTTGGTCTTTGTTTGTTGATAATCTGAGCAAGCGGATATCTAAAGCGGCGCTGAAGGAACTATTCAGCTACCATGGGAAGGTGGTTCGAATCTTCATTCTGGTGGTGAACAGGAAGGTCAAGTACATGGACTCAACTTTTGCCTTTGTCTCGATTTCAAGTCGGGCGGAAATGGAGTTAGCTATAACAAAGTTAGATAATACTTTAGTGGATGGGAAAGTCATAAGGGTATCCAAAGCAAAGTACCCTAGAAGTCATGCTTTGAATTTTGGAGTCAGATTGGATTCTCAGAGGACTGGCGAGAATAAAAGTAAAGGGAAAGAGAAGATTGTTGGGTTGGAGTCTAAAGATGCTAGAAAGGTTGCAGGGAAAACGTACAGGGAAGCCTTGATGGGTAATCTGACTCAAGGTACTAGTAGTCAGCATATAATGGATCTCCCGATTGTGATATTGCAAGAAGATCGGGTAGGGGTTGAATACGGAATTGATAATATTTTTGTAAAGGAATTGGAGTGGATGGACATATGCTTAGTTGGTATTATCAAAAGAGATTTTGAGATTGAGCTGGTCCAGAAGGGACTTCGAAGTGATGGCATTCCAGTGAAGGTGGTTCGTTGGGGCAGTGATCATAAATCGGTTATCATAATCTTCGACTCTCTCGGTGATTTGAATAGGTATTGGGAGTAAAAGAAGGAGGAAATCAGTATTTGGTTTGAGTTTATCGATTTGTTACTGCTAAATGGCATTCCCCACTTCTTCAGTAATGTCAGATTGATTGGAGTTCAATTGTCATGCTGGTTCGAGGATTTTTTCTCGTGGATAGGTAATCGTTGGGGAAGGTACGCCGGAATCTCCAAACACACTTTGAATAAGGAACGCCTGGATAGAGCTAACCTGGTTATTAGAGTTGTTAATCCGTTGGATATCCCTGGTTTTGTGTGGGTTCGGATGATGGGAACTAATTTCTGATTGGGTGTTGAGGTTGATTTTTTCGACATGGAAGATGATATGAGTGGAAGCGACGTTTTCGGGGATAATAGGGAAGATGAATGGCCTAAAGATCAAGACCTCTCTTGGTCGAAAAATCCACAAGAGAAGGGGCCGGTTTTTCCCGGTAGTTCATCGAGAATGAAGACGATGGGTAATGCTGGTAGGGAATGTGACACTTCAAATTCCACAACCAAGGAGGTAAATGTTGGCACAAGTCCCAAGGTTTAGGGGTATCCCAAGGGAATGTTAGACGCCAATATCTATGTGGTTGGCGGCGGTTGCAGTTGGATATCTAGAATATAGGGACGGATGGACTTCATGTGTCTATTTTCGTTGGGCCAGGTGTGGAGGGGGGCCCAATGGGGGCGAGTGGGTCGAATGAGGACATGGACCCAAAATATTGTAACCCACCGGTCCAAATAACAACGGTTGAGGACAGAGGAGTTTTGGAGGATTTGTTGGTTCATGGAACTGAAACTAGGGCGAAAAATATGCCTCGTTTGGTTTCGACAATCAGGGATGTGTTCTCTTCGGTCGATTTTGTTCAAGACAGCTTTGAGGGGAGAGGCTTATCAGAAGGGATTAGAGAGGATCTCGACAGCAATATGTCAGATCAACAGTGGGAGATTAATCAAGGTGCGGGTAAAGGGTTTTTTAGAGCCAGTGTAAGAAGAACGATTCGAAGACAAGTCAGAGAGTCCTTGGAGGAGCCCTCTGATAATATCGAAAATCCAGAGGTTCGTTTAGGTTCGATATCAAAAGTCTCTGTGGAAGAAGAAGAGGCGGAAGCAGTTTTTGAGGTTAGTAATCTTCTTGGTATCTCTTTTAAGGGAGGGAAGGAGGTGGTGGTGAGAAAGGTGTGTGAGCTCGAAAGGGAATTAAGGCAGAACTGCTGAAATTGGCAGTACTATCGGGTTATATTTTGAAGTGATTTTCTCATGAATTTGTCAGTAATTTCATGGAATGTGAGGGGGATAAGGAGAGCCGAAAACGGCGGACGCTAAGGAATTTAATTGCGAAAAATAAACCAAGAGTGGTGTTCGTACAGGAAACTAAGCTGGAAGAATGTAATCGAAGTTTGGTTCGTAGCATATGGAGTTCGGACAAAGTTGAGTTTGTGTTTTCCCCTGCGGTGAGCTCTGCCGGGGGGGATCCTTAGTATGCGGGACAATGATTTCTTCAAGGTTGAGGTGAAATTTATTTCGGCCAGATTTATCACGTTAGTAGGAGTAATTCCATCCAAAAAATTGAAGTGTGGAATGGTTAATGTCTATGGGCCATCCTTGGATTCAGAGAAAGGTGAATTCTTGGATGAATTGGCTGCATTTTTGAAGGATAAGAGGATAGCATGGTGCATTGGAGGAGATTTCAATGTGTTTCTTAACTTTGAAGAAAAATTGGGTTTAACTTTTAATGCCTCCATGATGAATCGATTTTTATCATTTGTGTTTGAGGTAGGCGTGAAGGATCTACCATTGCAGGGGGCAAATTCACATGGTGTAACAATCGTACTCCCCCAACTTTTGTTCGATTGGGCAAATTTCTCGTATCGGCTGAATTCGAACTTGAGTTTCCAGATGTTGAGCAGAAACTGTTGGGGAGGTATATCTCGGATTACAATGCCATATGGTTAGTTGATGCAAAGGTTAATTGGGGGCCTAAGCCTTTTAGGTGTTTCAACTATTGGTATAAAGATGACGATTTCTCTACAGTAGTTGTAAACACCTTGGAAAGAATAAAAAAATACTCAACCGCATGTTAGAATTGGTGGATTATTGAGAGGATCAAAATCAGCCATAAAAAGTTGGTCGGGCAAGGATGAGAATAAGCCGAGAAAGGAGATTGAAAGAATTGAAAAGGAAATAGCCATGGTGGAACGGAAAATGCATAATGGACAGTTCAATGGGGAAGCCTCGAGGGGTTTGGCAAGTTTGAGGTCTAGACTTTGGGCGGAATTCCGTAAAGAATAGAGTATATGGTTACAAAAATCAAGATTGAGGTGGTTTAAGGAGGGGGATAGGAACACTAGATTTTTTTTCATCTAATGGCCTCCAAGAGAAGGAGGATGAATTCAATCAGTGGCTTGAAGAGGAATGGGGAGATGATATCAGATCCGGAATTAATGAAAAAATTGGATTATGACCACATTTCAGATTTGTACAATAAGAAGCATGCTTTGGAAGTTGCTGAGATGGACTTGAAGTTTAAAAGAATTTCGACTGAACAATCAGATCTTCTAGAAAAGAAATTCACAGTAGGGGAAGTGTGGGATGCAGTGGCTTCGGCGGATAGCAACAGGGCTTCGGGACCCGACGAATTTAATTTCGGTTTCTTCAAGAAATTTTGGCCGCAACTTAAAGAAGGAATCATGGTTTTTTTTCGATGATTTTTATAGGGGTCGAGATTGGGAGTATGATACGAACCATTCATTCATTACGTTAATCCCAAAGGTAGTGAATCCGGACTCCTTGGATGATTTTCGCCCGATAAGTTTGGTAGGAGGCCTATATAAAATTTTGTCAAAGGTTTTGGCTAAGAGGCTTCGAATGTGTATTGGGAGTGTTATTGGCGAATCCCAATTCGCTTTCATTCAAGGTCGACATTTGTTGGATTGTTCGATGGTGGCAAATGAGATGGTGGACTATGTTTCTAGAACAGGTAAAAATGGAGTAGTGTTTAAAATGGATTTTCATAAGGCCTATGACTCGGTTTGTTGGGAGTTTTTAATAAATATTTTAAAAGCATGCGGATTTGGAGAGAAGTGGTGTGGTTGGATAGCCAAGTGTGTTTCTTCGGCCTATATTTCGGTGTTAGTGAACGGAGCTCCGACAAAGGCTTTCGAAATTTCCCGTGGCTTGAGGCAGGGGTGTGCTTTGTCACCTTTCCTCTTTAATTTTGTGGGGGAGGCGCTAAATCTTATGTTGTCAAAGGCAGTAGATTTGGGACTGTTTCATGGTTTTACTGTGGGATCAAGAGATGAAAGTGTGAGTGTGTCACACTTGCAATATGTCGATGATTTGATTATTTTTTGTGGAGACTCAGGGACCCAGGTGAAAAACGTTAAGAGGGTGTTGCGTGTATTCGAGTTAGCTTCAGGCCTAAAGTTAAACTTGAAAAAGAGTAAATTAATGGGGATAAATGTCGAAACTTCTTTGGTGCAGAATTGGGCAAGGGAAGTAGGGTGTATAAACGAATCGCTTCATTCTAAATACCTTGGTTTACCATTTGGGGCTAAAAGAAGTTCAGAGACATTGTGGGAACCGGTCATTGCAAGGTTCTCGGATCGGTTGGAAGGGTGGAAACCGAAGTTTCTCTCACTCGGGGGTAGGTTAACTTTAATTAAATCAGTTCTTTCCAGCTTACCAGTATTTTATTTGTCAATGTTCAGAATGCCGGTGTCCGTGTCAAACAAATTAAATATGTTGACGGCTAGATTTTTTTTTGGGGGGGGGGGACTCGGACAAGAATAAGATGCATTGGATTAGATGGGATATTTTGTGTAAAGCTGTAAACGAATGACGGTTGGAAATTGTGAATTTAAATGTGCTGAACAGTGCTCTATTATGTAAATGGGTTTGGCAGTTCGGGAATGAAAGAAACAATTTATGAAGGAGAGTTGTAGCATATAAGGCATACGGCAAGAATGATGGGTTGTTACCTTAGGATAAAATGTCTTATAAAACCTCATGGACTTGGGAAGGGATTGTCAATTCCTTCCACAGTTTGGATAAGTTTGGCTCTATTTGTAAGCTAAATTTCTCATTACAAGTGGGGGACGGGAAACACATTTCTTTTTGGTTAGATGTTTGGCTGGGTGATCGGATGTTAAAGGAGGAATTTCCGCGATTTTTTGCGCTGTGCTCTAAAAGATATGGACCGATTTCAGATTTTGGAAAAAAGATCAATGGGAGTTGAGATTAGAATATCCCTTTGCGTAGAGGTTTATTAGAACGTGAAGTCCAGGGATGGAACAATTTTATGTGTAAGCTAAACAATTTCAGATCAGGAGACATAAATCAAGATTGGGTGTGTTGGAAAGGATCGAGTGATGAGGCGTTTACCGTTAAGTCCTTGAAGAGTATGATGGTCGGGAATGTTCAAACATCCAGTTTTTGGAAGGAATTTATTTGGTTGGGCGTTGCACCTCCAAAAATTGAGCTATTTGTTTGGTTAGTTATGCACGAAAGAGTCCCGGTCAAAGCTGAACTTCATAAACGAGGGGTCTCGGTGGTGTCAGACCTCGTTTGTCTGATGTGTAGATGCAGTCTCGAAGAGGTGGACCACCTGCTCTTCTCATGCCGGGTTAGTTGGGAGTTATGGATGCTGATTTGCGCATGGTTTGGGATCCACGCTGTGTTCCCAAAAAAGCCGAAAGAATTCATGCTAGCTTGGAGAGGGATTGGAATTAACAAATTCAGCGAGGTATGGTCATGCTTAACTTTTATTGTTATTTGGACTGTGTGGTTATATCGGAACAAAATAGTGTTTCGAGAGAAGAATCTAGATAAGAATCAGTTAGTTTCCTTGGTCAAGTATCGGTTAGCATCATGGTTGAAGGCTAGGTTTGCAGAATGTAGGCTTAGCATCGAGAATATAATGGCGGATCCGTGCCTGATTACAAATTCTTCGCTGCATTCCACTGGTAGAATAGATTTGAAAGGGTGGATCCCCCCTAGTGGGGTTTGTCAAGTGGAACGTATATGGGGCGTGGTCGAGAGCGGGGGATTGTGGTGGTGTTGGAGGAATCTTGCGAGACTCAAATTGCTGTATTTTAGATCAATTTTCGGTATCGTGGGGAGGGGGTGCGCCGGCCATGCTTGAGTTAAGTGCTGTCAGAGTTGGATTGGATAGATTCATGTCATCCAATTGGGCAAGTAAGTCGAGGTTGATTATTGAGACTGACTGCAAAACCGTGACTGATTGGTTGTTGATAAAGTTAGTGCCTCCGGCGTTTGTTGATGATGAAGTTGAAGAGCTGATAAGGACAATTAACAGTCATAGCGTACAGATTCGATGTGTTCTGAGATGGTGCAACATAGATGCTGATTTATTGTCGAAAGCTGGAATCGGTTGAGGGAGCCGAAATAGGTGGTTCGATGGTTTGCTAAGAGGTACTGCCTGTGTAAGGTTTTGTCTTGGTTTTCAATGAACGATTTTCGATTGTAACATGTAAGATGCAGTTTCGAAAATAGAATAAAATCTGGGCACTCTTTTCTCCCTAATTAGGATTAGAGGGGTTTTTAATGAGGCCCTACTTACCTTTCAAAATATATATATATATATATATATATATATATATATATATATATATATATATATAAATGAATTTTATATACTCGTTTTCATTTTCTATACCGAATAAAGCTATGGAATCATAAATAAAAGTGAGAATTTTAATAAAAAGTAGGTGGGCTGTAAATGAATTTTACCTCGATATTGAACTTTAAATATTCAATATTCAATAAACATTTTAAAGAATTAAAATTACAATAGAAAATAGTGGTGGACTGGAAGGTAGTGGGATTAGGAGCCATGGATTTCAAAAAATTAAAAATTAAAATTTGATCCTTCATAAATTTTGAAAAAATTAATTTGATTCCCTCAAAATTTTAAAAGTCCATATTTATTTCAAATTTTTTAAATATTTTAATTAAATTTTCTTCTATAATTTTTAAAATTCTCATTGAACCTCTTAAAATTTAATTTTTCCCCATATTTTAAGAAAATATAAATTAAACCCTTAAAATTTTAATTTAAGTATCTTTTGATTTTTTAAAATTTTAAATTAACCTACAAACTCTTTTACCAAAATTTGTTACTGATAAAAAAAATTACTAAGTTTTAAGGCTGACATTTGTGCAACACTATATATATATATGAATGGAGAAGATTGTTTAGAATTTTGAAATGTGATATTAATAAATACTAAAAATGATATTGGCAGGGTTGATCTAATCGGTAAGTAATTTGATATCGCTGAAGTAGGTTTTGAGTTTGAGACCTTGTGTATGTAAAAAAAAAAATTTGCTGAGAGACTCGCCCACTAAAATTAGGTGTGTGACGCAGATTATTCCAGATTAATCACCATAAATTCTCTGAAAAAACTGAGAGAGCATGAAAAACTAAAAATGATAATATTACGATACACTACTTAACCGTGCGGATGTGAAATTTTGAAATCAAAATACAATACGAATGAAACCATTGGCATCAAAATTTACAAGTAATTAAACTTGCAATTCCGAGGATCTTATAACTTATTCCCCCATTTGATAGAAATTCATTAGACTTCACCATTGCAAATACCGACAAAGTTATTGCTGATGGTAGACTCGGTTTCTACATTACCTAATATAATAAACAAACAGAAAAAATAAATGGTTCCAGGCTCAGCATTCCCAATCACGTTGCTCTCTGTTGCTCTTTTTGCAAACCCCATTTCCTTACCGTAAGCTGAAATTCGGCCGAAGCAGCTAGGAACTTCACTGTCTGAACTGGACTCAATGTTTGCAGTAACTTCCTTACAGTCGAGCGTCGGAGTTTATCAGCTCTCTCCAGTGCCCTTACCATCGCAACCTTCATAGTATCCATTGCTGACTCGAGCTCCGACAACTCGCCTTCGATCCGTCCCCCGTAACGCCTAACCAGGTCCAACAGCGGGAAAGCTGCCAAGCTCTCTTGAATCCTTGCCCAATCCTGAGTCAACTCTCGTTCTTCTCTTCTAGTCTCGCATTTAAGTCGCTCAATGGCTTCCTCCTGTTCTGGTGTCAACTCTGTTGCGGAGTTGGCGAGTAGTTTGAAGAGTAAGAATGGGTTGAACCCACCAACCCAGAGCAGAGCCTTCTCGAAAGAAGTTAACCACGGCGGAGAGTAGAAGAGCAGAACCTGTTTCCTCGCCGCTATGGTTTTCTCTACTAAGTACTGTTCGTAGTGAGATAAAACTTGTAGAATCAAACTCTCCTGCTGCTGGATTCCGACTTCATCTTGGGATCTGAGTGCTTGAACGAGTCGTTCATGGAATCTTTCCTGACGAACAAGCCAGCCATTGAAGAAACTTGCAAAATTCTGGGCAATGCTCGAATCATTACTAGTCGACATAGGTGTTGGTGTTTATCTGGACTATAAACAGTAGACTGTGTTGTAGGGAGGAACAGAGGTGCTTCCCTATATAGTCTTGAAAATACCAATCCCCATGTGTTGTTTGATTTTGTTGGAATTTTAAATTAGTTTGATTTTGTAAAGTTTTCTTAAATGGTAAGTTTGCAAATAAGGAAAAATGGTTATGAAATGCAAGAGATAAATCAGGTTTTTGCTTGCAAGTGTGTTGGGATTGGGTTGGCGTACTGAGAATGACATTTTGCTTAATATAAAAGGACTGATAATGGAGCAAAAAGTTGTGGCGGTGAAGGATAGACAGACGGATTTTACGAAACAACCAACATAATCATCAGCTTTCTCAAACATTGGGAATTTTCAGAAGGTCAACCAACAACACGGGTTTCACGTAGAAATTACTTGTACTAAGGTTAGATGAAAATAATACTATATAAGTTTGTATATTTATTTCTCTAAAAAGTACTTAATTTTAAAGCATTAAATCTTAATTCTGTCAACAAAAATAAAGCATTAAGTCTTAAATTTTAAAATTTTAAGCTTAAACATTAAACTTTTTAACACTAAATAAAATCTTTAAACCTAAAAAAAGTTGTGTATTAAATAATTTCTCTGTTTATAAAAGGGTTAAATGTATACATTACTCTGAAGTTTTTACTTTTTCTTACTTTGCTTTGAATAATTTTTTATAAGTTTATCTTCTGAAATTGTAAAAGATCATTGGTAGCTTTTATCACAATAAAAAGTGTCATTGCACGTCCTTGAAATATATATTGTTAAAAATATTTATTTTGTTAAGAAATGTAAAAAAATATAAAATCTATTAAAAAGAAAATGTTAATAGTTCTAAGGTGATTACTTAAAGTAGACTACTTGTTGGGTTTAAAAACAATTTTTTAATAATCATATATATTAAAACTTATATAGTATATATTTAGAATATTATAATTTTTTATAGTTCTTTTAAAAATGATGTTTATTTTTTGTGAAAGATAATGATTTTTCCTTTTTGTTGAATTTCTCATTTTCTATATTAATTGCGACTTCAGAGGACAAATCAGTCGGGGAAAAATCACGAAACAATAAATAATACATAATATAGGTGCTTTTACCGTTATAAAATCATAAATCTGACATGAACGCGTGAAATGTCAATGTTATTAATGCGTGGCACAAGTGTACAAGAGTAACCTTTTTCTAGGAAATGGGTTTGTATTGGATTTGGACAACAATATAAACGATCTAATATGGAAATGTGGAGGCCAGCAGCCTACCATTCATTTGTCCTTTAATGCCAATAAGAAATTAATTTAAAAACATTGTTAATCGTGAAAACATGATGCTTGCAGATGCAGTTGCGGATTGAAGTAGTTGAGTTGAGTGTGAGTGACGGGGAAACCCGCCGACCCATAGCTAAGAGCTAAGGCGATCACGTTGTGTGCCGACTTTATATGTATTTAATATACACCTGGGCTGGCTTACCTCAGCAGAATATGGGCGGCTTTTGTCCACATCATGCGCTTAAAGTTCGGTTCCTCGCTCTTTCTCTACCCATCTTATCTTTTGCAGGAGAAAAGAATCGAAGATTAACCTTAATGAAATAAGATAAATAAATTTTATTGACTGTAACCACATATAATGTGGTAAGTCAGGTCTAATAAATAACTTTTTCTTTTATATATTACTTCTGATGATCACTATTCTTTGATTTTTGCCTTAATTTACATGCCTTTTTGAAGGGGGTTTATACCTTTGCTAAATCAACTGTTTCATCGTGTTTATATATAATTTGAATATAAATATATATAGTATTTAAATTAGATATTTTTCTCTTAATTGATACATTTCTAATAGTCTTAAGGTAATTACAAGGTAATATCTATTCATATTTTTTTAAAAAAAATTTGATAACGTATACACCTTATTAATAAAAGCTGCTCAAATTCAAATACCTTAAAAATGAACATCATCCTTTTTTTTTCTCTGAAACTATTCGTTGAGTTAATTGTCAAATTATTACTTAAAATTATAACAATATTCAAACTGTATAATCAAACATCTAATTACATAAATTTATTTGAATAAAACATTCGATAACTAAAAAAGGTTTTAATATACTCTCTTCGTCCCATTAATTATATTTCTTATTGATTTTTTAAAAGTCAATTTTTTTAAATTTTGATCATGATTATTTTAAATATTTAAATAATTAAATTTTATAAAATATATAATTTAAAACTATATGATTGAAGGTTTATAAAATATTTTTTTTTCATATTTTTATCAATAGTAATTTTTAAATATTGATAATTTTTAAATATTTTTTTATCAACAGTAATTTTTAAATATTGATAATTCAAAGTTAAAAAAATTGACAAAAAACCAATAAAATATAAATTTAATGAGACAAAAAAAGTATAAATTTCCATTTGTCATCACAAATGGGCGTGACTTGTGATCACCAAACTAGCTATTTCTCTCTCGACAAACCAAAATGGGTAATTCCTAGCGCGGCTATATTGAGGGTGGAAATTATCCTATTAATAGTTACGTAGAAAAATATTCCTTTCAATCAATATAAGGTAAATTTACGTTTAGTCAAAAGCGAATTTTAAGTTCGCGCTTAGCTAAAAACGAGTTCTATATATAAAAAAATTCGTAAATTATTTTTTATTTATTTTTTACTTACCCACTCAATACATAACTCGTGTTTAGCCAAAAGCAAGTTTCAAACTCGCGCTTAACAAGAAACGAATTCGCCTTACATAGATCGAAAATGATATTTTTTTACATAATCATTAATAGAAGTACTTTTCTAATCAATTCCCAAAAAGTGAATATTCCCTCAATATAGCCTCCTACCCCCGCCCCCTATTCTTTAAGGCAATGTTACATTTACTCATTGGGTAGATGATCCAGCTGAAGTGTCACATGATTGAAAATTTACGTTGATGTTAGACCATGGATGAATACAAATTTATGAATGAGGTGTTTTGTTTTTTTGTCCAAAAGTCAGTGTTATCTAGGGTTATCAGATAACGCGCCTCACGTGCCCCCAAAATCTCCCTGCAACCAAATTTCCGCGAAGCCTCTGGCCGAAGATTTGATTCCTCAACCTTGCAATTGAGAATGGTTCCTGTTACGTAGGAAGATACTCCCCGTTCTGAGACCGTCCGCTGTCGGAGTTTGTAGAGAACGACCTCGGTTGTGGTTTGCTTCAAGGAAGTCCGGTAGGCTAGGGTTGGTGTTTGGGCGAAGTCGATGTGAGAGTTTCTTGATGTTTTTGAAGCTACCAATTTTGAGACGATTTTGCTGCCGCAAGGACAACGCCGACGTCGTGTTTTGTCGTGCCCGACCAGGAAACTCAGCGTCTCCTCAGTGAACCTGCACCGGGAATTAATGTTTCACCTTCAGAGGATAATATGCGATATTTCAATGTGATGATCCTTGGTCATACACAGTCTCCTTTTGAATGAGGAGTTTTCAAGTTGGAATTATTTTTGCCCGAAGAATATCCCATGGCTGCTCCCAAGGTTCGTTTTCTTACAAAGATATATCATCCTAACATGAATAAGTTTGGAAGAATATGTCTCGATATTCTCAAAGACAAATGGAGTCCAGCTCTCCAGATCTGAACTGTACTTTTGAGTAATGTGTTGCTCGATCGTGGTCTCGGCTTCGTGGATTTCCCCTTCCGAGAGACATCTTCGAACTATGCTAGAGTTTTTGGTCTGTGGATTGGTGAGAGGTGGTCGTGGTTTGGACTAGGGAAAGGGATTTCGAGTTCTTTTGCTCTATTCCGGGTTGAGCTCCGATGGGTTGAGGTGAGTATATTCTTTGTGTTTTACTCTGATCCTTGGTCTGTTTGGAGGCTGGGTCTATCCATCGGT
Organism: Hibiscus trionum; assembly: GCA_030270665.1. Classification (NCBI taxonomy): domain Eukaryota; kingdom Viridiplantae; phylum Streptophyta; class Magnoliopsida; order Malvales; family Malvaceae; genus Hibiscus; species Hibiscus trionum. The sequence continues at coordinate 15,027,277 of BSYR01000019.1, forward strand.
TTAGTGTATACCGGAGCCCAAATTTTCTTGCGGTTGTGGTCAGAACTTTTGCTAAGGGTTTGGTGGTGTGTGCTTAGCTATCGAAAACTGATGGCCCTCGATGGCGATGCTCGGCAAAGTCAGATTTTGCGCTTAACACCAGGGCATAGGAATTACTCTGGGTTTGAGTTTCTTCTGTCTTGTTTATGTGTTAGGTTCTTAAAAGACCGAAATTATGAGTCTTGGGTGTTTTTTGAATTATTTATCTAGGAATCTAATCATTCTATGTCAAAAGCAAGGGGTGCTTTAGTGACAAGAAGTCCTGGCAGAATGTTGAAATTGAAGAAAACGTTTCAAATCTATTTGGAAGCATTTTTTCTCTTGGTGTTAAGGTTGAATTTGTGAAATCAATGACCACCGTTTATCCAAGGAACCAAGTTTTTGGATACCTCCTCCTCAAGTTTTCCTTATCGTCTCAAGCTGGTGGTTTATGGTGGCCTGTTTCTAATGTGAAGAAGGAAGAAGATGGGTACATGTTTATCTCTGACAAGAATCCCACAATATTTGGAATTTTTCAGAGATATGAAAAGGCACCATCTTGGGTCTTCTTAGTTACTCTGAAAGTTGACTTAGTTTTGTGTAAACAGATGGAGGCTTCGGAGGAAAATTACAAGGGTCGGCTTGTGTCTGCTTTAACCAAGTTAGACTTTTTTCCTATCATCATTGATAGATGAAAGCCTCATTTGATGACAGATTTACCTTATTTTTCTCCTATAATCAATGCTTCTTGTTTGTGCCTCGTTGCAAAGATTATTGACTATTGTTTGTGTAAAAGGGGTGTCAGCATTGTTGGCTCATTATATGTTGTTGGTGGCCTTCTCTTTGTTTGGCTTTCGTGTGGATCTGTAAAGCCTCTTCAATCCTCATTTTTACGACAAGAACTGATTCAGTCGATGATGACAAGACCCTCTTTTGAGGGAGCCTGCCTCCGAAAGGAGCTCTTGCATCGGTTCAATTTAGTTCATGTTATTGCCTTAGAATCAGGATTTTTTCTCAGACCTCTTATATTTGGTTATTATTTGAGTTTGGCTCCTCTGATGAACACGAGCGGCTTTTTTTGGCCTCTGTGTGCTTCCCTTTCATGGCCTTGCTGTTGTAGTGTCAGTTGGCCTTGTGTGCCACAATATGGTTTCTGCTGGCTTGCATGCCATGCTTGCTTTCGTGGTCAGTTTGTTTGGTCTTTCCTCTGCTCATGTATGATGTTACATGGGGTTGGTCCCATTCTTGATTGTAACCCTCTTTGTTAGTTCCCCTATGTTTGTTAATGCACTTGAAAAGTCTATTTGATAAAAAAAAGTGTCACATGATTCGCTAATTAATAAATGTAATACAATTAATATATCTTTTAAGTTTTATCAATAAATAATTTTCAATATTATAATTACAATACAATTAATACATCTTTTAAGTTTTATCAATAAATATTTTTTAATTTATAACTACAATACAATTAATACATCTTTACCCCATTAACAAGTTTTATAACTATAAATGTAATATAATTAATATTTTATTTTTTAATAAAATATTTTATTTTTTAATATAATAAGAAGACAAACTAAGTGTAACCCTCTCATCCTGACCTAGCCACCAGACCGAACCGAACGGGTTACACGACGAAGACCGAAGCGAAACCTGTTAAGGCATCACTCCGATTAACAACCTTATTTTTTCATTTAATTAATCTTGTCTAAATGATTTATTTGATCCTATGTGAGAGAAGCAAACAACGGAAAAGCAAACACGGGAACGAACCTAGTAGATCAGGCAATTAAGGACAAGTTTTAGCCATTTACTTCAGGTCGTATCGATACTCCAAAGGCACGTATCGAAACGCCTTCAATGGTCAAACTTCCCCAAAGTCCACTTTGAGAACCCGTATCGATACGCTCCCAACAATCTTGTTTCTCAAAGTCAACTCTAGGACCGTATCGGTACACCTAAAGCCCGTATCGATACTCCAATTTCTCGTCAAAATCTCAGATTTTCAAAGAGCAAAGAGGGTATCGATACGCCCCCACGTATCGGTACTCTAGGCTTAAAATAGGGGACCGTATCGATACCGCCCTTGAACGTATCGATACACCCTGCACAAAAAGATAGCAAATTTCAATTTTTAGCACAAAGAGACTAACTTAGACCTCTTAAACTAGTATATGACCAACTTCTAATCATGCATACAACATAAAGCAACCATAAAATACTCATTTAAAGCAAGTCAAACATACATCAAGGCTCAATTCAACAAACAAGGTTTAACAAGTTCGGTCAAGCATGCTCAACATCCACAAAGAGATCAAAAGCCAATCAAAGCATACTTCAACATTTTTAACATGGTAACGACAATAACAATAACAAAACATAGGAGTTTGGACACCAACTCCACAACATGTATGTCTAGCATTCCCATTGCCTAAATATTATTACAACCATAAAACCATACTTTGAGCTAGCAAGAACTCCAAGAATTCTCCCTTGCCCACTTGCCTTCCGAAGTCACTAACGATCTGCATTGTTGAAAAAAGAGAGCGTAATCTTAAAAGCTTAGTGAGCGGAGCTCAAAATCACAACAACAACAATGCAGTTCAAAAACATATGTTTTAATTTAAATACCAAATTATTTAGATAGGAAAAACAATAAACCGAAGGCACAAACAAAACATGGTAGACACATGCGCAACCATTTTCGGTGGGACTACACATCACCGTTCACAACAACTAGCATATTTCTGATGGGACTACACATCACCGTACTCAACTACTAGTCGCTTCCGGTGGGACTACACATCACCGTATTCAACAACAACCAACCATCACGTGAGGCTTTGAAAACAACTAAAACAACACAACAACATTAAAAAGGAAGGTAAAAGCATTCCACATTTCACACCACAACACGAATAAACACATACGCCAACAGTTAACGAAACAATGCAAAAATGGACAAACTTACGCTTGGGTTTAGGTTGGCCCCTAAGGTTCCACCCAAAACCCAAGAAAACCTTCATTGAACATTTAAAAGCTTCAAAACGATTTCCACTCACCATCTCGATACCCAAAATAAGCTAACGGTCATTCTTCAAGCTTCCATAACTCCCGGTGTGACGTCCGAAGGACCCAAATCGTTATCCATTGCCTCTACCCAAATCAAAACAAGGAATTAATACATCTCTCAACATTCAAACTCACTGAAATCATTTCCATCAAAATCCGACAACAACAAGCATCCGATTTCTATCCGAAACTAACAAAAACCATCCTCAATCCTACTCTAACCTCAAGTCAGCCATATCCTCATCAATTTATCAATCAAACCACATTCAAGCACTCTAAAAACATCATCCCAACAACACCAAAACATTGAGAACCCTTCTCCACCATTTCTAAGCCAAAAACCCAAATATCCGTTAATCAAAATCACCCATTTTCCCAAAATCCGGGATTTCATGTTAGACCTAACATCTTAACACCTTTTTACACCCAAAACATCCTTTAAAACTCACCCAAACCACTGTTTTCACTAAAAAGCTTAAACCCTTCAAAAACCCCATTTTTACCCAAATGAAGAAACTTGAGAAATCTTCAAAACCTTGAAGAGTAGGTGCTAAAAACAAGATTAGAGGGAAATGGAATAATAAAACCAAGTTGCTTATCTCTTGAAAACTTCAAAAATGGTGAAGTTTGATGAAAAATAGGTTGTGGCTATGGCTTTGGAGAGTTTAACGTGAAAAGCTTTTGGGGGAAGAAGAAGAGATGGCAAATTTTGAAATATTATATTTTATTTTAATGTATAACATATCTCCAAAACCCATTTACCCATATTTTACCAAAAGACCCTTTTTAAAAATTCCTTTTTCTCCAAAAGCCCTAAAATGGTATATTTTAAATTGTCTCCCCAAAATTTAACTTAACTCGAACCGGCTTAACCAACCCGAGTATCTTCCGGGCCCAAAACCCGGGCCCCAAACCCAGGCGTTACAACTCTCCCCTACTTAAGGAATTTCTTCTTCGAAATTACCCGACGGAAAGAGATACGGAAACTGTTTCTCCATGTCTTTCTTCCTCTCCCAAGTGGCCTCTTCCACACCTCGGTGTCTCCATAGAACCTTGACTAACTTGTTAGACCTCCTACACAACACTTTACTATCCGTAGCAAGAATTTCAACCGGCTTTTCATCATACGACAGATCTGGGTTCAACTCGATCTCTTCCACTGGCATTACATGAGACAGATCAGATCTATGCTTTCGAAGCATCGAAACATGGAACACATCATGAATCTTCTCCAAATCGGTTTGCAATCTCAATCTATAAGCAACGGGACCAATTCTTTCAACTACCTCGTATGGACCAATGAATCTCGGACTTAAGTTACCATTATTTCCAAACCTTATCACCTTCTTCTAAGGTGAGACTTTCAAAAATACTTTTTCGCCCACAACATACTCTATCTCCTTCCTCCTCAAATCGATATACGATTTCTGTCTATTTGAAGCTGCCCTCAAGCGATCACAGATCAACTTTATCTTCTCGGTGGTGCTCTTAAGCAAGTCTGGCATAGGTATAAGATTTTGTCCGACCTCTGCCCAACAAACATGTGTTCTAAACTATCTACTATACAGAGCCTCATACAATGCCATCTGAATACTAGTCTGATAATTGTTATTGTACACAAACTCATACGATGCCATCTGAATACTAGCCTGACAACTGTTGTTCTACCATGAATATTGTTTTCTATTGAGTGTTTTCTTTCTTTTTGAGATGAATTTGGTGAAGAAAATGAGGGATTAATGGTGACAGATGGGGGTGGGGAGGATGGAGATTTTTCTCCCACAATGGTTGTTTTTCTCTAATTCAAGCTTCAAGCTTTAATGGTGATAGAGGAGGTTGGGGAAGACGGGGTGAATTTTAAATTTTATTTTTTCCACGTCAATATTTAGTTTGACGTGTAAAAAAATAACTATCACATATGCAGCAGTTAACGGGTTCGTCGATCAACGTTGGTCAAGAGGTGAATTTGTTGCAATGTGCGAACTAGAGGACCTAATTGAACGCGTTTTCGCGCGAAGAGCAACATTACTAATTTGGGTCAAACTCGAGGACAAAATAACCCCTTTAGCCTTTTTTTAAATAAAATTTGTGTGATTACATGATAGTATATATGTTCATACTTTTTAACATTTTGATAAACATACAAATACATTTGGCATAATGCCTAAATATATCCCTAACATTCTACACATTTGTCACCTTGGCTCCCCCCTTTTGAAGTATTTTAGTCCTCAACATTTTATTTTTTAACAGAAGGGTCCTTCGTTAGATAGAAACCGTTAGTCAACGGTTTCCACTGACTAGGTAGGCACACATGAACTGTAATGATAACGTGACATGTCCACATGGATGTTAATGATGACATGGTATTATACCACGTCAACGAGTTTTTTTGTAAAAAATATTACATTTATTAAATTAATTACAACCAATTGAATGATGACACATGGCAACCTCCAATTAATTTAAATTTTAAATTTTTTAAAGTTGGCAGGCTGAATGAATCAATTAATCAAAACTCATACGTTAACCACTAGACTAAATTGACTTTTTTGTTATGACTTGATAGGAATTGAATATAACGTAAAAAAGAGGTTTCATTAAATTTAGAGTGAGAAAAATTTAAGGGTCACTTGATTGAGAACAAAACAGAGGAGGACATGAGCGATGCATTCATCCTCAACTCTTCTCTTACACGACCGTCACCATTCAGGACGTCATCCTAAATCTATAAGTAACATATAATATATAAAAAATTTCAATTTAATAGATTTTGTAATTATTATATAATAAAAATAAAGATTAGATTTTGTTAGATGTAAATAAGACATAATGTAAAAAAGAAAAAAATTATTAATTAAAGCTATGTGACAATAATCCGTGAATGAGACAATGAATAAGATAGAAGGGGATGGTAGACGAATTCCTTTCATATATAAATGTAAGAATATTTGATTTATTTTTTAGACAATAATTCTGTCTAAATATAAAAATAAATTTATATAATCATACGTGGAAATAAAATGATTTTTTAATCATTTAAAAATAAAAAACATAAAAAACATAAGATTATATTTCTTGAAATTTATATCATATAAATGAAAATATAATTGAAAACATTATTAAAAATGTTTGAATAGACAAAATAATAAACATTAACTAACATATTAATTAGCATGTATGTTTTCTATAAAACTATTAAATAAACATATGTGGGTAAGTTACCCATTGGGTAAAGAAAGTTTTCTCCTATTCTTTAGGCCCTCAATTAAATGTTAAAGACCGTTTAAAAAATAGATTTTAAATTAGATCATAAAACATATTTAAATAAAAAAAATTCAAATCATGTTTTTAAGTAAAATTTCATGAAAATAAATTTAATTATCAATTTGAACTTAAAATTAAAATTAAATATTTAATTAAACAAAAATAGATATTAAATTAGATCATAAAACCACATTTAAATACAAATCAGAAAAATTATAATATCAAATTATAATTTGTAATTAAATTTAAATATCAATATCTATTTGACCTTTTAATAATGTAAATTAGTGGTTTAATAAAAAACAATGTAAATCAAAAGTTATTATTCTCAATAATATAGAATGTGTGGGGAGAGAGAGAGAGAAAGGAGAAAAAATATCAGAAAAGAATGACAGGACACTAATAAAACGACAAATACAATTAGCTCCGTCATTGGAAGATACGTCATAAAATTCCGAAACGAAAAATCTCTTATAAAAGAATAATACAATAAAGGCTTAATAGTTAAAAAGTGCCCAAATTATATTTGTGCCTATTTTTTGTGTTTAAATTATTTTTCATTTTAAATATGTGCTTAAAGTTTTATTTCTGTCATTTTAAGTGTCTGACTGTTAAAATAAATTCGCTAGCTAATTAAAATGTAACACATGTCATGTTTTAATTTTTAATTAATTTTTAAATGAATCAATTTTTTAAAAAACAATAGTTTTAAATTTTACAAAATAGTCATAAACCCCTAATCCAAACCCCTAAATTATTGTCGGTGTCACCGTTGACTGCCTTGTCGGAGTCCACCACTACCGCCGCCGGACTACCACGACCATTTTCTCCAACCACTCAAAGTGACTGTAGGTGTGCCGACCGACTTCCTTTTCGCGAGTTTGGTTTTCTTCGACGTTAGGAAGCTGATTGGCATACCTACCGTCGGTTACTAACGATGGTTGGTTGAGAGAATGGTCGTGGCGGTCCGAAGACGAATATGGTGGGCGGCGACGGAACCGGCCGGGGAAGTTATGGATTTCGGATTTGAGGGTCATTTTGTAACTTTTAGGAAATTTAGGGATTTTTAAAAAATTAAGTTAAAAAACTAAATTAAATTAAAAGAAAAAAGATTTTTTTAAAAGTAAGTTAATGGTTAGACACAAAAAATTATTGAAATAAAATTTTAAGCACATATTTAGAAACGAAAAAAATAAACACTTAAAATAAATCACATATATAATTTAGACACCTATTTAACTATTAAGCCGAGAATAACAACCTTAGCAATTGAATTTTTGTTACGAATACTGTCCAAACCACCCTAAAAACGTCTTTAAACAAACAAACAAAAAAAAAACACCCTAAAATCGTCTGATCCGAAATTTGCCCCCGAAACATGACAACAATTTCCCATTTCAGTCAATCCTTAGTCTCCGTATCTTCTAGCTTTTAATAGTAGGTGGCTGTTCTTGTAATTTTCTTAAATTCTAAGTCCATTTATATTTCATCTCACACTAACCCGCCAACCTTGAGTTACTGTCCACTCTCTCAGCTGGAACCTGCACTTCTCTGCAGGGGGGATCTCAATATTTCAACGACCATAAATAGAACCCGAAAATCATGTTTTACAGAGAGAAACAGCAGCGGCTAGAGCGAGAGAGCCCGAAGTAAACCGCCAACGAGCTGGAGGGAGACCTCCGGTTCGAGCTAGAATTCGGCTCCGGCAGCTGTTCCGAGTCGCTTCCTTGGCGTGCGGGATACAGACTTACAGTTCGAGTGGGCTTTACAGCTCTCGCTCTTGACTACTTACGTTCAAGAGCTAGGCATACCTCACCAGTGGGCCAGCATCTATATGGCTTTGCGGGCCGATTTCGGGCCTCGTGGTACAACCTCTGGTGGGCCACATGAGCGACCGATGCAATAGCCGGTTCGGTCGTCGCCGGCCTTGTATCGTGGCAGGTGCTGTCTCTATATCGTCGCCGTTTCGATCATCGGTCACTCTGCTGACATCGGATGGTTGTTCGGCGATACCGACGCTTCTGGGCTGAGAGCTATCGTGGCGTTTGTTTTCGGGTTTTGGATTCTTGATGTTGCTAAATGCTAATAACGTGACTCTAAGGGCCTTGTAAGTTGTAGGGCTCTTCTTGCTGACCTTACCGGTTAGTTTCTTTTCCATTATTTTTTTTTGTTGGCTTAATTATTTAAATGGGGAAATGAAAAATTAAATTATGTCGTTTTATATGATTTTTTTTAAAAGAATAAATCATCTCTTTTACATTTGATAATTGGTATTGCTTTACCCTTTTAAGGTTGTGCTTGTCGAAATTTAATCTTTCAGAAGAAAACTTGGGTGAATGGTTGTGCCGCTTCGTGTTATGATACAAATATATGAAAGTAATTTATTTTCTGTCTTAATTTTTGTTCCGTACAGTTTGTTGACTATTTGATTGCTTCGGTTGGTTTGCAAATGCTATCTTAATTCTTAAGTATTGAAGTGTTCACATTTTTGCTATGCAAATTGTATTCACTGTTACTTCTGTGAATTGGATTGGATGGTTCCCTTTTCTTTGATCTATGGTGGTGAGCCAAACGAATGGTCGAATTATTTGTAGCAAAAGAGGAGCTGGTTTTATCTGGGGAGTTTCAAGCTTTCTCTCAATGCTCATTCTATCCTATGTGGCAAACCATATGGGGTTATATTGGCCGTGATCTACCCCCAGTTGGCATTGTGATTGCTGCACCTGCAGTTCTTGGCTTTCCGTTGGCCGTAAGCTGCTCTCTCTTTCCTACTTGAAGTTGTCAAGAATAATGGTATCTTGATTCTAGTTATTTTCTCCACATGTACCATATAGCCGTTGAGAAATTTGCAGTTTAATCAATCTGAACTTGATGATCTTCTTGGTTCAAACTTCAAAGCATAAAACATCATCAATTTGTCGCTGTCCTAACCCCCTATTTAATGTAATTTACTGGTCAATACAATTACCATGACAGCTTGATCTTAAAACAGGTCCGAACTAGTGACCGGGCCTGAGGATAACTTTGTTCTGCCAAATTCTCGATTAATCTTCTTTAAAAACTGAAAGAAAAAGTTGGGAGCTTTTAGTTTGTGCATTTAACTGATGCTATCGGTATTCTATTGCAGATTACTTACAGTGTTCCACATGCCTTGATATCCACACATATTGAATCTTTGGGACTTGGTCGAGGTAAGCGACAGTTTTATTTTGTATCTAATATGTTGCTCTTTTCTTGCCATTTGGATAAGCGGTTAAGGTGCTATTCTCTTTGTTGTTTTCTACAGGATTGTCAGCGGGTGTCCTAAATCTTGCTATTGTTATTCCACAGGTATTGCTTAGCACCTGAACTCATTTTATCACGATTTACTTTCTTTCCCCTTTCTTTGGGTTTTTGTAGATGGGGGATAAACCAAACTTGATATTGGTACGCTGTTTGACATGATCATTTCATTGATTGATGCACATTTGAAAAATTGAAGTAGACTGGATTTTCAGCTTCTCTTATAAATTTCTTATATGGGGTTTAAACCATTCATTGTTCTTGATTCTTTAAATATTAGGCTGTCTTATGTATTTTGAAATGATCATCTCATTCATTAGTACACCCCTTTGAAAATTCAAGTTGATCGGATTTGAGCCTTTTGTGTAAACACAGGTTTAAACAATTTGTTTTTATTTCGTGTTTAACTTGTGAAGGATTTATTGGGGAGAAGTCTCTCATGGACACACACATGCGCACAAATAGTAAATCTTTTAGATACTACCAAGCATCCCACTCCAACAATTTGATGGAAGATGATTCATTAATTTTTCACTTCTTGTTTAGTTTTGTTAAGCATCCAACCTAAAATCAATTGGTAATAAATGGAGGGGCCAAACTTGAGTTTAAGGCCATAGGGAATTCAATATTTAATAGATGTGGAAAAACAGCACTTAAGACCCCCTCTTATGTAAGTTTAACAAGGGCAAATGTGTAGATCTATTAATCCAACTTCATGTGGTATATATAATATAATGTTTTCATTGACAGAAATTCTTGTATTATCTTTCAAATTTAAATTGTGAAACTTCGATTGTTACCAATAGGTTCTGGTGTCTGTTGGAAGTGGACCACGGGATCAACTATTTGGTGTTGCATCCCTCATGAGTGGACTGATGGCAATCTTGGCTATCCCTCGAAGTACTCCACAGAAGACCAGTGCCCTCCCAATCCCATGAGGTATTTTGTTGTATCTTATTTTTTGTATGCCATCAACATAAACATTAAATTGTTCAGATATCAAGCATTTGTTGCAAATAGCGAGTTTAAAGCTTTTACATTTCAGCCTTAAAACTAGAAGCTTAAAACAAGATTGTCTCTAGAACATTAAGTTCATGGAATTATTCGTTGAGGTTGCCCTTCAAAATGGAAATGATGGAAAATGAAATACCGATATTTTGTATACTGATCATGATGGCAACTTAAATATAATGTTAACTAATATTTGTAGCTTTCAATGAAGTTTGTGTTGTTAAAAAGAAAGATATATTGTGGCTTTCATTGAATTCTGGATGAGACAAGTTATCTAAAATCAGTGGGGAATTTGTTTTTTGGATGAAAAATCTGCCCACCTGCTGGTAATGCTGGTGAAAGCGTGGAGTGTGTGATTCGAGAATTAGTCCCGGGACTACTACTTCCCTTAGCACCAAGATAAGTTGCTGCTGATTGGGATCTATTCCCTTAGAAAACATCAACTTTTTTTTTTCTACAAAGAATTTTATTGGGTGATAGGAAACATTGAAATTGCTCATTTGTGGTTCAGTCATGATGTATTGGAATCTCATGCATTGTCTTGTGCCGGATTTTGTTGAATGAAGATGGCGATTTGTGCTCTGTTGCCAACAGTATGTGAGTTGTGCTGATTGAAAATCTTTGATAGAGACGTGCTTTTTTTATGCCCTGATCTTTCTTTTTTTTTCCTGGAAAAAGAAAGGCTTGATTGATTTTTAAGTAATGGTGCTTCTCTTTATGATTATTCTGTTTTATTAAACTTTACCATATACTTTTACTCCATTGCTTTGCCATCTGAACATTGGATTAAGTTGTCGTGTTTTATTGCATGAAAAAGGGCTGTTTTGCTTTCAATGCTCCCCCATAACCTGAGAACACCAGGCATTAAAAAGACCCTGACTAACAATCATGACATGGCCGAGGACTGCAACCTTACTTATTAGCCTTTCTGGTAATATCGTTAAAAGTTGTACCCTTTCAATGTGCCTGAAATGCATTGGTTTTGGTGCCATTTCTTCATATTATCATCACTGACACAGCTGAGGCGTTTGGATGGAACATTGGAAACAGGAAAACAGTATTAATAATAATTTTGGAATATTTATGACTTTTCCCCGTACAGAAAAGCAAACCATTTGCATTGTTCTTTTTTAATCTCTGTTCATGCATGTTCCATGAATGGCAAATGAAGTTGTAGTAAGTGATACTTGTTCAAGGCATCAATTCCATATTTTCTTCTTCTTCTTTTATTTCCTTTTTTTGCTTATCGAGACTAAGCAAGCAAGCAAGCATCAACTTTTTTAATTTTAGAGGGAATCTATGAGTTTGTAGACAATAAGTATATAAAAAAGAAATCTTTATTAACATCACATACTGAAATGTCCTGTCACTGTTGCATATCCTTTTCCTTGAATGGAACTTGTAGTATATATTTGTGTTGTTGTACGAAAGCCCTTGCTGATATGCCAATACAAATTCTGCATCCACTCCACTTCAACAACAACTTGGTATTAATTTTAAAGTGAAACGTTTCTTTTTCTGGTTAAACGCTAGAAAACGAATATCGTCCTTGTCATTCCAGAACATCATGTCAATTAGACAGGACAGGACCCCACTTCCCCCATTACAAATGCTAAATTCGAAGCTGGTTTCACTTTTGAGACGATGACAAGTAAAAACTGATTCTCGAAGCTGCAGAGTATGGTCTGCAAGATGAGAAAACAAAAAGGGAGTTTACGTTGCTAAGCTTGGGTTCATCAACTGTTTTAATGAACAAAAAGGAAACTGGATTATAAATGGTTGGAAATGGAGCACGTAATTGTGCATCAGTGTTCCCTTTCTTCCAGCTGCTGCTTCTCCATTAACACACTTGGTGGTCCCCTTCATGAAACAATACCTACCTCCACATACCCATGAAGATAACCTTTTTTAAACCAATAAATAACCCCCTTTCTTTTTTTCTTTTCTTCTGGTTTGGTCTCTCCAAAGTTGAAACCCCTAAATCCCCACATGTCGTTTAACATTTGCTGGATAGCTCTCGATTAGTTTCCCGCAATCAAAGCATGATTTTGTTCCCCTATTTGGATAAAAGAAACACGACCTGTGCAACTTGCACTGCACAAGCAGGCCGCAGCAGCAATATAATATGAACTTTAAATGGCTCGGTTGTAGTAATATCTCTTGTTGGAACAACCACCACCACCATTTCTTTCTCTCGTTTTTTCCACATTGTATGTATGTTTTTTTCTTATCACCGATGGAGTTACTGCGAACTTAATAGGCATCTATGTCAGAGACAAGTTGATATTGTAGGAAAACTAAAGTGTGGATTTTATTTGGTTAAATGGCGAGCCAGTTATCTACTTCATTGCCCTCAGAAAACGAATGAAGTGAAGAGATAAAAGGCACAGCAGATGGGACCAGAGACGCAGATGTCAGCCAAAAGCTTGTCACCTCTCATATCGAACAATTAGTCTCGAGAGATCGATGTTCGATTCTCCTCTGCTGCTTGGTATGGGTTTCTATCACATGGGTTGTGCGAGGAAGGAACATGTTGCATGCATGGCTGCCTTAGAACATGCACAAACTGCCTACAAAGTATCATATAGAGCAGCCAATGCCATTGTCTATTATGCCAATATGCTTCTGTCATTTCTCCAACTAGCTAGAGGATCAATTTTTGGATAAATTCAACTTAAACTACAAAATACATTAAGTGTTGCTAATTTTCTATCAAAGAATACTCTCCGCCTCAATTGTTGAACATATAAGAAGAATTCAAATTCGAAGTGACTAACCTTCACATTCAGCTAGGACTAGGAGATAGAGAGAGAAAAAGAACAAAAAAGCTAAAGAAAGGATAGGATGGGCGTCCCGGATGAAAATCATCTGCCCCCAAATTATGCCCCCATTTGTGCCCCCACTTTAAAATAGTGGGTTTAGGGTTTAGGATTATGGGGTTTAAGGTTGGGGTTTAGGGGTAGGGTGTATTTTTAGGGTTTAGAATATGAAAATTAGGGTTATGAGGTAAGATTTAATTTTTAAGTATTTTTAGGCAGAGGCATAGAAGGAGACATGGTTAGGGGCAGGAGATTTTTACTCTGGGCGTCCCCCCTCCAACTTCAAAGCATTGGCTTCGGTATAGTGTTATTTCGACACGTTCCGGAACCTAAAGAGTAGGCCCCAACGGGGTCTGTATAAATATCGACATTCATTCCATCTCCAAACCCCATAATAAGCACAAACAACATAATAGCACGAACAGGATCGTCGGCTTTCTTTAGTCTTTACCATTGCAATCAATTTCATTTTAACTTATCCATTCCCTTCTTTTTTTTTTTTCGTTTCCCCCCATAACTTCTTTTATCCATAAATTTAAGATAGCTATGTATAACCAAAAGTCATCTTCCCCAACATCCTCGTTTCTCCCTCCTACAAAAACCCTTTTCAACAAAACTGTGGATCTTCCCATTCCCAGTAATGATGAACTTCATAGATTGCCTACTCTCTCTGAGGTATAAAAACAGCTTCGATTCTATAAAAGGGTACTCTTTTTTTTCATCATATTTCATCCAACGCCGTATTTATCTTGCTTTGTTTGTATTCAGGCTCTGGAAGAGATGAAAGCCATAGGGAAGATCTCCGGCCCGACGGCGATCAGTAGTTTACTTATATATTCGAGAGCAATGATCTCCATGCTCTTTCTTGGCTATCTCGGTGAACTCGAGCTTGCTGGTGGCTCTCTTGCTATTGGTGTTGCAAACATAACTGGCTACTCTGTAATCTCTGGTTTAGCCATGGGAATGGAACCCATTTGTGGACAAGCTTATGGAGCCAAACAATGGAAACTCCTGGGGTTAACACTGCAGAGAACGGTGCTTCTCCTCCTCTCGGCTTCTATCCCCATCTCTTTCATGTGGGTGAACATGAAAACGATCCTTCTTTGGTGTGGTCAAAACCAGGAAATATCATCCGTGGCTCATACATTTATTCTTTTCGCCATCCCCGACCTTTTCTTCCTCTCGCTTCTCCACCCGCTTCGAATCTACCTCAGGACTCAAAGCATTACGTTGCCCGTAACTTACTGTTCGGCCATCTCTGTGCTTCTCCACGTCCCGTTGAATTACCTTCTTGTTTTCCATTTCAAGCTTGGTGTAGCAGGGGTGGCTATATCCATGGTGTGGACTAATCTCAACGTCTTCCTCTTCCTCTCTTCCTTCGTTTACTTGTCAGGTGTATATAAAGATTCTTGGGTGACTCCCAGCATCGATTGTCTTAAAGGATGGTCTTCTCTGCTTGCTCTTGCTGTGCCGACTTGTGCCTCGGTCTGCCTCGAATGGTGGTGGTACGAGTTCATGATATTGATGTGTGGTTTGCTTGTTAACCCCAAGGCTACCATTGCTTCCATGGGGATCCTTATTCAAACAACCTCTCTAGTCTATTGCTTCCCTTCGGCTTTAAGCGTCGGAGTTTCCACCAGAGTCGGGAATGAACTCGGTGCAAACCGGCCCGGGAAAGCTCGTATTTCCATGATCGTCTCCCTCGTTTGTGCCGTATCGATAGGACTATTGGCCATGTTGTTCACGACCTTGATGAGACACCAATGGGGCAAGCTTTTCACGGACGACACCGAAATCCTCGAGTTCACTACCATCGCATTGCCAATCGTTGGACTCTGTGAGCTCGGTAATTGCCCTCAAACAACCGGTTGCGGGGTCTTGAGGGGTAGCGCCAGGCCGACCACCGGAGCCAACATAAACTTGGGTTCATTCTACCTGGTGGGAATGCCGGTAGCTATCCTAATGGGATTCGTAATCAAAATGGGGTTCCCCGGACTCTGGCTCGGTTTGCTTGCGGCTCAAGCATCGTGTGCTTCCCTCATGCTAGTAGTACTCTGGAAAACAGATTGGACGGTTCAAGCGGAAAGAGCCAGAGTGCTGACACAAACAACAAGCAACAACAACAACAAACCAGTTCCACCATTGCTGAATTCACCAAATCCAAAGGAAACCAACAAGAAGAACAAGGGTGAGGTTGAAGAGATCATTTTGTGCATTAATGAAGAGCTTGTGAAGTCTGCTTCACTTGAAACACGCCCTCTCTTATCTAACTCGCACATTGATGAGCATTAACAAGAGCTTGCCGGTGCCACCCCTTCAATTTTTTGCCCCCACACCATCTCAAAAAACACTTTGATCCGGAAATTACAGCTTGTTTTTACTGCATTTCCCCACCCTAATTTCTACTGTACAAGAGAAGAGCACCTTTTATTCTATTTTTCTTGTTTAACTTATTTCTTTTTCTCATCATGTATTTTTTTTATCCTTGAAGTGAAGTTTGTGACTACTATAATAACACATGTAGAATTGGAACCGATATATTTAAATTACTCATCTTAGTATATGTTTTTGGACCAATTGAGAAGTGACAGAAAAGAGAGGGAAATAAATAAATAAAGGGTTAAGCTGTCGGTTGTTTTAAAGACGTGTGGAAAGAGATTCTGCCTGCCTTTCTTGGTGTTCCTTCCATTTAAGGCTGCAAACCCATAGCTTGAGAACTTCCTAAAAAGGCAAAGTTTGCATAATAGCAAATATATTAATCATACTTCATTTATACATTTACAATAGTTTATAGCTTTTTATATGAAAAAATTGGTAATTTTAATAGGATAAATATTCTATACACAATCACCTTAATTTTAGGGTATATGGAGTTAGTTTAGGTTATAGGGTTTAGGGGTTTAGGTGTATGGGGATAGAATTCAGGGATAGTTGTTTCAATTTAAGGTTTAGGGTTATGATTTAGGGGTTATATGTTAAAACTTAAATCCTCACCATATTACCCTAAAAACTAAACCCTAACCTATAAACCCTAAATCATAACCCTAAACCTTAAATTGAAACAACTATCCCTAAATTCTAAACCCCTACACCTAAACCCCTAAACCATATATCCTAAACTAACTCTCTATACCCTAAAACTGAGGCGCTTGTGGCCAGTGTATAGGATATTAATCCATTTTAATATCCGAACTTTAAACAATATTTTATGTATAATTATCATTATCTAATTTATTAATTTATATCAATTATTGTAAGGGCTCATTAGAGAGAATACTTTATTCTATTCACAATATTACAATTTAAACTTTTTATTTTATTTAAAAGAATCAATATCTCATCTAACTAACTTAAAAAGATTTAGTAATTAATAATAACCTTTTATGTTATACTTTTATTTTTCTTTATACCCTCAAAGCTTTCGGGTTTTTTAAAACCGGAACAATCTTATTATAAAAAAACCCGGAACAATCATCATTTTTTTTTTACGGAAAACATGTATATTAAAAAACAATTGCTTAATATACACGTGCAATTTACGTACATATGTTTATTTTAAGATTTAGATGTGTAGTTAACATTAAAGTTTAAGATTTAAGTAGTTAGAATTAGAGATTTATATTTTATATTTTATAATTTGAATAAGAAAGGTGTGTAAATTTTTTATGCAACTTATTTATTAAATAATATTTTTTATTAAATATATGTTATGTTTTTTTTTTATAATTATTATTATGCAACTCATTTGTTAACTAATCTGGATCAGAGTACCGCATAGACTTATTATGAGACGTTCCTCTCAACTCAATTTGCTCTATTCACAACATTAAAATAAAATTTGAACTTTTAACCTTGTTTAAGAGATCTAATATCTTATTCTACCAAACCAATTCGTTGTTGACAAATAAATATTAGTATGTTTTAAAATAAAGAAAAAGGCTACTTTGGGAAATTAGGTATATTGATTGGCATCACCACATTAAATAAATATAAGAAGTAGAAATTGAATTGAAGTGACTTTGGGAATTAAAACATAAAGAAAATGAAACATATATAAACAAGTGGATGTATCTGTTTCTCTCCTGCTAAGTTATGGTATAAAGAGTTTAAGCAATTGATTTTCCAAAGAAGTTATATATTATGATGGGATTTGTAGAAATAAAATAAAATAAAAAACAGAAATCCTTGGAAGGAGTAAAGAGAGGTCCCCCTGGTTCTGCTTCAGCTGAAGAAACAAAATCTTCCTATTATTGTCTGTCAACTTCTCACATGACAATCTGCTGCCTCTGCTTTTGGCAGTTTCCACCACCAC
This sequence comes from Hibiscus trionum, assembly GCA_030270665.1. Classification (NCBI taxonomy): domain Eukaryota; kingdom Viridiplantae; phylum Streptophyta; class Magnoliopsida; order Malvales; family Malvaceae; genus Hibiscus; species Hibiscus trionum. Next base: position 15,045,061 of record BSYR01000019.1, read on the forward strand.
TATCTCCCCTTGTTTTACACATCCCAGAGTAAAAACACTCTAAATATTAAAAAAAAAACACACATCCCAGAGTAAAAACACTCTAAATATTAAAAAAAGAAAACACAATACCAATGCTCAACAAATGGGTTTTAGTCACGCATATATTGTTAGGATCTACTTACATCGTGTAAATTTTTTTAAGTTTTACATGTTTTTTGAATAGTTGAATGTTAACCAGATTTTATCCCATATATATAATTATGATTAACTTACACAATGTAAAATTCTTTTAAGTTTTATACGTTTTCTGGATCGTTAGATGGGGAGAATGAATGACTTAGATTAACTCCTTGCTCTTTTTTTTTTCAAGTGATAATCTTCACATATTTACTATTAATCTCATCCATTCGTTTCACTCATCTAACGGTCCAAAAACGTGTAAAACTTAAAAAGTTTTATAATGTGTAAACAGATATTATCTCATATATATATATATATATATATATATATATATATATATATATATATATATAAACCAAGATTTAAGTTTAGTGACAAATTTAAATATTTAAAAAGTGAAAGGGACAAATATACAAATAATCTTTTTTTAAATACATCATAGAGGTAAAAAAAATGAGTTGGGGCGCACGAACCCCTCTTTAATCTTATGTCCCTTCCTTCCTTAAATTTGTTTTTATTCAATTAAGTTACTGAATTAAGAACTTAAATTAATTAAGCCATTTAACTAATTTTCAACATTAAATCATAATATTTTTTCTTAAATGTTACTTGCACATGATAAACTAAAATCTATCGGGTTGCATTTATAGTATTTTTTTTAAATAATTTTTTTATAAGTTTTATGATTTTTTTAAAAAATATAAAATATCTATTTAGAAAATATCAAATTAAAGCATTGTTTCACAACACACTGCATGCCGAGTCATCGCAATCTTCACTCTACAATTCTTCTAAGAGTTTGCTTTTTTATTTTAAGTGTTTTTTTTATTAATGTACTGTTTACACCAAAATTCTAAAAAATGCATTATATACACACACAGTAACACACATATTTGTGTTAGAATATTATCTCAACCAGTCCGCTAAGCAATGGTTAACACTAAGTTATACTATGAAATTATAAGGTTTTGAATATTTTTTAAAGATAGAACGTAAAAAATAGCCCCTAATGTTTTATTTTTTGGTTATTTTAGCATTTTTTTTTGCACAAACAAATACTTAACGTTCTATTTTTCGTTTAAATTTCACCATTCTTGGATGAAAACTGTCAGTCAACTAACAATCAACGCCTGAGGTTGACATGGCATGTCTGCAGGGCATGGGGAGATGACCTGGCACTGCCACGTGGCACTTTGCTGATGTGGCGATTAGTTAAAAATATTTAAAAAATATTTTTTTAAAAATAATTAATTATATTTTTTAATTTTTTTAAAATGTCACATCAGCAAAAATGACACGTGACAGTGCCGCATCATGTCCCCATGCCTTGCAGACATGTCGCGTCAGCATCAAGCGTCGACCGTTAGTTGACTAACGGTTTTCATCCAACAAGGGTAAAACTTGAACAAAAATGAAACGTTAGGTGGTTATTTGCACAAAAAAGATTAAAATGATTAAAATATAAAAGGTTGAGGGCTATTTTTAACCTTTTACTTTTTTAAATGTACTATCTTAATTATATAAAAAAGAAAGTGACTATATTTAAATGTTAATTACTAAAATGTTTAATAGATAATATAATATATGTGAATCATATACTGCTCCAAATCCAATGAGGAAAATATTATCCACTTGAATAAACAACAAGTATACCAAACTAATCGATTAGGTTTCACCTAAACTTAGGTAAATTTTTTTCTTTAAAAGTAGCATATTCTATATAAAAAAAATGCTTAAATAGAAATAGTTTAGTTCGTACATACAATTGTCTAGTCAAAAGCTTGAAACGGAAAACTATCGTTTATGATAAATTATAGACATGATGTAAAAAAATGTCCATAACATATGATTAAATACGTTTACTGTTAGTCGATTAACAATTTTTATATTAAAATTGTGATATCTTCAAATTTTACTGTATAATGATATTTTAGATAATTTTTAATTTTAAGTATCAATTAGATAAGTCTTAGCTTTTCTTAATGTTTAAGTTTAATATTTAATATATTATTAATTTTTTAATAGTATAAAGGTAATTACAAGATAGTATATATTCATACATATTCTTAATTATTTGACAATGCACACATATCTTACAGACAAAACGATTGAACATGAGTTTCCAAAATTAACATCATTCGCTTTTCTACTATAATCACTTGTTGAGTTTAGATTATTGATCTTTTAATCTTAAGTAATTTAGTTCATTTCAATATTTAATCATAGCTTCGTCGATTTAACTTTTCTTTATCTTAAATAAAATTGTTATAAATTAATTTTTAATTTTTGAAATTAAAAATTTGATATTATTTACTTGATTTATTTTGAAATGTAATCAAAATTCATATAAATACCGAACGATAAAAAGTCGGGAAAAAATCTTAATGAATCTTTTTGGAGTAAAGAATATGTGAAATATATGGTGTGGAGAATCAGTTCACAATGCCACCCATTATGGGATATATCTATCATGCCATCATTTTGTTCCATAAAATTATTCTAAACTTTAAATAGAATATATTTATGCCACTTGTCAATATTTAATGTCTTATTGGACAAATGACTCCATCAAAAAGCGACACCTGTCCCTCATCTTGACCCACTTTGTTTTGAACTTAGCAGTCGGCCAATGGCATCATTTAGTGAACATAAATCCCATGTCATTAAGTATGTATATTTTTATGCTCTAATATTAAAAAAATTAAATTTTGAACTTTAATTTTTATTTTTAAACTTTAAATCTTATATTCTATCCTTAATTTTCTATAATCTTATAATTAATTTTAACTCTATACTCTAAATTTTAAATTTAATTTTTAGTATGAGAACATAAAAAAACATGCACGAACCAACTTGCCTCAGTGGTTAAGGGAACGATTGTTGTTCCTAGAGGTCACGGGTTCGAGCACCAACAACTGCAGCAGGGTGATTGAGCGTTCATTGTCAAATGGTTGAAAGTATATATAGAACATATATTACTTGTAATCACTTTAACTTTCATAAAAAAACACACAAATTAAAAACAAACTATTTCTATTCTTACTTAGTGCGCCACAAGAATCCCATTTTCACCCATTAAAAACCCCAAACATAACAAGAGAGGTAACAACTCTAACCAAAACGAAAAAGGAGCCCTAAAATTTAATCAAAACCGCCCCAATTGCTTGAAAATAGTGGAGTGGAGTGTTGTGTTAATGCACTAAAGAAAGTGACAATAGGTTTTTTTCTTTACCGTAAAATACAATAGAGTTCACTCAACTATTAAAAATTACATTTGAGTCACTCAATTATTAAAAATTATATTTGACTTACCTAATTATTAAAAATTATATTTGGGTCACCTAATTATGGGTAAGATTACATTTTGATAACTCCATTATTAAATGTTACACTTGGGTCACTCAATTATGGGTAAAGTTACATTTGAGTCACCCTTCATATTAAAAAAAAATACATCAACTTAGTCATTTTTTCTTTCAAATCATTTGTATACCCTCGTTAACACTAGAATAGTTCATTTGAAATCATTAATTAATTTAATATACAAATTGATATATATATTTTAAATATGAAGGGTGATCCAAATATAACATTGCCCATAATTGAGTGACCCAAGTGTAATCTTTAATAATTGGGTGACCCAAAAGTAATCTTATCTATAATTGAGTGACTCAAATGTAACCTTACTCATAATTGGGTAACCCAAATGTAACCTTACTCATAATTGAGTGACTTCCATTGTAGCTTACCATTTTCTTTAAAGTATTCGTTTAAACGAGTTTAATGACTGATTTTTTCTGTTATGCTAGTTCATAATAGAGTAGACGCTGACTATAAATTTTAAAAATGCTCCATGTTCAGAGCAAGCACATTTGTTCGGTTGGTCAAGCTGCTCATCTTTATTCCTTCATATTCCCTCTTAGGTCATGGTTTCTAGTCTTCTAGAGCCACTAAGAGCACCCCCTCCTTCCCCTAGACCCATGATTTCCTCTTCTCTTTAAGTAGAATTAGAATTAAATTTAAAATTTATAAAAAAATAATTTTATATTCAGAAGAAAAATTAAATCCTCGACCACCGATTAAGATAGACGAGACCCTTACGATAACAGGGTTTTGTCCTACTGATATCGGTAAATATATAGATAACAATTAATACCTAAACTAAAACTGGTGAAGGTGTATGTGCCATTTAGCCAATATTTGCCTTGTTGAACGTCTTTTCAAAGATAAGAAGCCAGTCATCATCCTCTTTGGGCGGAAGCGGTGGTGAGTGGTCGGCCCTTGTCTTACTTTCTTTTGTTATTTTTTCTCAGTGAAATGAAAGGGAATGAAGCTAAGCTGTGCGCCTGTGCCGCAGTGGCCATTATCTTTTAAACCATAACAAGTGTTTCGGGGGGCTTTGAATTTGTGTTAAAAGCACTAAAAAACCCTTTTACTCTTAGAATTTTTAATATTTTTGAATGACCCGTGGCCGAAAGCCACCTTTATTGGGTTAAAAAAAGCCTTCAAAATAGGGGTCTTCTCCACAATGATCCACATTATTGATGTATGCTTTTCATTTGCCAGTTTTTGCATATATTGTCAAAGCTACACTTGTCAAGACAATAATTTTGCATTGTCTAGTCCTGATTCATGCCCCATGCAGCCATTGGCAACAGCACCTTGGGATTGCATGTATCAGCAATCAGCAATCAGCAATCAGCAATCAGCATAACCCTATATCTAAGATGTGTACCCTTTCGGTCTACGACTATATATGCATGCCATGTTATAGACAAAATGCAAACCAGTACATAAAAGTCAACCAAGTTGGGGAAATGAACATGTTTTTGACGTAAGATATGGCTTTTTATTTGGAACATGAATTTCAAACGATATTTTTTTAGCATCAGTGTTCAGTTTGGCACTTTGAATGCGTACCATATATTTTATGTACACCAAAATTAGGATATATAAATCATGCATTTCAAGGGATGGGCCGGCAGACTCAAAATTTTATGCTAAGGATGCTAGAGTTAGATCATTAAGAAAAATACAAAAAAATACTTAAATCATACGAGAATTTAATATTTTAAAAACACAATCACATCACAACACTCTCTGGCTCCACCCCTTAAAGAAAGGGAAAGTGTAAAAAAGCTAGAAGAAAGGTAAGGGGGGACTATTATATTGAATGAAAAGGCCAGGCTTGCAAGCGATAGAAAATATGCGGTGCTGACCAATAAACGAAGTTAGAAGAAAGGTAGCCCTAGGCCTAGCTAGCCATAGCTATTTTGGATCACTTCTCCTTCAAAGATGCCAATCCTCTGGCATTCGGATGGTCACCAAAGAACTGCCAAAAGGAAGCAGCGGTGAGCAGTTATGGTAATGGCTTTTACCAAATGTGTCCCTATATATATATATATATATATATATGCAATACTTTTATACCAAAGAACTGCCAAAAAGATTATGATTTTGGACGTACCACTGGGACTGGGAGGAAACGAGAATAAGCATTTGCAGAGTTTTTATTTTTTTGGTTTTGGAAAGTAAGGGTATTTTATTTGAGCTCAATTTGTCTCTTTTGTTTAGAGCTATAGTTTTCAGTTCCTCTAAACAAGAACCGACCTTTGAACACTTCCTCTCGTTTACACTTTATATATATATAATTTTCAAATAATCTTTGCACTTTTATGATATTTTTGTTAATGTAAAGTCAAACACTTGGAAAGCAATAATCACCAAAGCAACCACACCCTTGATGATCCAAGATAAGACACGCCTTTTGCCACTTAGCCTAAAAGGACTAGGAGGGTTTTTAAGTGTGTGCTTTGCTTGATTATTATTATTTCAAACTACATTTTGCTTTGAAGTGAAAGCTAAGCAAACAATGGAAAAGAGATTCCCACTCTGACTTAGTGCCTTTGACATTTTTGTTTTTGTTTCTTCATTTGGGAGATTCATCATGTTCTTCACACTTTGACTTAATTTTCTGTTTCCTTTATGGTTTGATCATTTGTAAGCTTTGGGTGGCTTTCAACTCCATCATTTCTTATTTCAACAACCCAACAAATAAGAGAGGGAAAACTCAGTCCAATATCAAGTGTTTGGCACAACACATGTAGGCTCTGCATCTTAAACGTTGGAATTCGAGTTTTAATCGAGACAAAGAACTCCCTTCAAGTAAAGTACCGTGAACTTTGGAGGTTTGGTCTGGCAGTGAATGACATGAAAGTATCCTAACAATACAATTATTGTCGAAACAAATCATTGACAGCAAGACAAGTCCGAGTTTGTAGCTTGCAAGTCAAGTAACATATGTATCGTATATAATTGAGAGAAAAGTCATGATATGGTTAGTCTGAGTTGAGGTGTTCACTGAAATTTCTACCCTGGTAAAATGTGTGCAAGCATTTTTAAGATTCTAAGACATTACCACTGGAATTGTCTCTACTCTCACAATTCAAAGAACCTATGTATACCTTGAAGCTGAATAGCATTTATAGGCCCAGCTCAGGAAACGTACGACATATACAGCATGCAATGCTACAAATAATTGCAGCATCTACCAAAGAAATGAGAAAAGATGGGGGAACAAGAGGCTGAGATTAAAACAAAAAAACAAATAACGTTGGCAGTGTGGGGAAATAATAATGCAAACACGAGTCAAAGTCACTTATTTACCACTATTCCCATGCTGTCTACAGAGACTTGGCATATTTATCAATCATCAATCAAGCTTTTACATTTAGAAGACAGGCCATGGCAAACCTGCTTCAGAAACACAAGTTGATCCATATCAATGTGTCATAATTTGAAAGAGGACAACAGATAGTTAATGCAAATGTCATTCTTACTTTCATATGTTTTTTCTTTGACATTTCACCCCGGTAACCATTTCGAAAACAGAAGGAAGATTCTGAGCTATCTGTTTATTGATAAAAACTACATGGAAGTCAGATAAATATGAATCCAATTCCAACCTATATATACAAGTTATTTTTAATGTATATGACGTGTAATATACACCTGTTGATCTTAAGTTTGAATATTAAAATTTTGAAAAATATATATATTTTTTCAATATGTCTATATGTTAAGTTTAAATCATAAACTCTAAAATCTTACATTCTAAACATAACCTTTAATTTATAAAATCTAAACTCTAAACTCCTAAAGCTTGCATATAATATATATACCCTAAAATTAACAAGTTTGCACACATAAATAAAATAAATAAAATTTAGACATTTAATTTAATTTTAAAATTATTTTTTGATACATAAGATATGTAAATAAATGCACAACCCTTCATATTTAAATTATAATATATTATATACTTAACCCTCTAATTTCAATTAAATTTTAAATTTTAAAAAATAAATTAAATTCTAATTTCAACTCTAAACTAAATCTCTAAATCCTAAATAAATAGCCTTATGTCTCTAGAATTTAAGATTTAAGGGTTTAGAATTTAGTACTTAAGGTGCTAGGATATTAGGGTTAAGAAGTTTTTAAAAACATATATATCAAAAAAATTAAATCTAGATTAAATTCAATAATAACTATTTCTTAAGGTGTTATGGGTATAAAGTTCTTTTGATATTTTGAACTTCGAAATTGTTGAGTATAATTGAGCTGGCAGTTGGTTAATAACCAACCGGCTAACCAAATTTGTTAACCAATTTGTTAAAGAAGCAGTTAGAGTTGTTGAAGCCGAGCTAGAGTTTATGTAGCTGTGTATAAATGAGGAATTAAGCAAAGTGTATTAGCAATGTAATTGTCTTCATCTTCTTAATAAAACTCTTCTTGCATGTTCTCTTATTTAGTTTTCATTTACAGTTTACTAAGCTTTTCAACATGGTATCTTTTGTCATGGTCCTTGGAGACTTTCTTCCGCTAGTCACACGCTCTGTATAACCCTTTCTGGGATTTCTTTTCTTCTTTTCTTGCTCAACAAATTTTTTCTTCTACTTTTCTCTTCTTGATCGTGATGAGTTCGTCTGAATCCTCCAGCAAGATGTTCACCAATAAGAAGATCAGTGTTGTGCTCGACGAGATAAACTTTCTGCTGTGGAAACAACATGTGTTGTTGACAGTTCGGAATCACCGTTTGGAGAAATTGCTCACTGGGAAGCTCAAACCTCCACCAGAAACAATCGTTGATGGTGATGGTAACACGGATTCAAATGACGATTATGAGGTGTTTCTTGCGCAAGACAGTGCGCTTGCATCATGGTTATTATCGACCATTAGTAGTCACTTGTTACCTGAGTTTGTTGGTGCAGAAACAGCCTCAGAAGTGTGGGATACTGTTGTTAAGTTCTTTGCGAATCGTTCCACGACCAGTGTCATGAGCTTGCACTGCAAACTAAGATCCATCAAGAAGGGTGATGAGAGTATGCGCACGTACCTCACACAAGTGAAGGAAGTTTGTGATGCCTTGGCGGCTTGTGGGAGCAAAGTTGTTGATATTGAACATATAGCCACTATCTTGAATGGCTTGCCCTCCGAGTATCAGCCCTTTATGGCGGTTATCACAACCAACAAAGAATCGTTTACCTTGGCGGGTGTAAAATCGATCCTGGTAGATGCTGAAACACAGCTCAAAGGTTTCAATTCTACTAGTCAATTGCCAATTGTGGCTAATGTTGCGCATGTTCACACGAATGCCTCTCAAGATTCAAGGAATTTTCAGCCATATAATGGTGGCAGATCCGGAGCTCGAGGGAGGGGACGTATGCGTCTTCAATGTCAACTTTGTGACAAGAATGGACACTCTGCTGATAGATGTTGGAGTCGATTCGATAAGTCATTTTTCGGAGTGCTGGCAAATGTTAATTCTGAGAGAACTGATTCACTAGCGGCTCACATGAGTTCTTTAGAAGCCAATAATGCTCACTTTGCTTGTTGTGCTCACAATGGTGGTGCAACTTTCTCTGACACGTGGGTGGTTGATTATGGTGCTACACACCATGTTACTCCTGATCAACTAATTTGGTGAACAACACAGATTATAATGGGCCAGGTAAGCTGGTTGTGGGTAATGGGCATAATCTGAAAATTTGTAGTACTGGACAAGCCATGTTGCACTCTTCTTCTCGTCCTTTAGTACTAGATAATTTGTTTCATGTTCCTTCTGTGACTAAGAATCTCTTATCTGTGTCCAAGTTTACTAGTGACAACGATGTATATTTCGAGTTTCATGCAACAAAATGCCTGGTTCGTGATTCAATGAGTGGAGAGGTGCTGTTGCAAGGCTCACAACACAATGGGTTGTACACGTTTACTGCTAAAGTAGATAAAGGTGGTGGCACTATTGAAGCTAATTCGATTAGGAAATCTAGTGATAGCTATGATTTGTGGCATCAAAGGTTGGGGCACCCTACTCACAGGACCTTGATGCAAGTTTGTAAAAATGCAGAAATTAAAATATCTTCACAATGCAATAAAGATGATGTTTATGTTCCTTGTCGTCTTGGCAAGAGCCATAAGCTGCCCTTTAGTGATTCTAATACGGAGTATACTACTCCATTTCAGTTAATATACACAGATTTATGGGGACCCTCTCATATTGTTTCAGCTGATGGTTATAGGTATTATGTTTCCTTTATTGATGCTGCAACTAAGCATTGTTGGCTGTATTTTCTTAAAACTAAAGACCAGGCACTTCAAGCCTTTTAGTTGTTTCATAATATGGTACAAACACAACTCGATGGAGTTGTCAAAGAGGTGCAGAGTGATTGGGGGGTGAGTACAGGAAGCTGTTCGTAGTGCTAGCCTCCATTGGCATTAATCATCGCAAGACATGCCCACACACATCTGAGCAGAATTGTGTGGTTGAAAGGAAGCACAGACACCTTGTGGAACTTGCCTTGGTGTTGCTGGCTCAAGCATCGCTTCCCTTGAAGTATTGGTCCTATGGGGTCAGCATGGCAATGTACCTCATTAACAGGCTTCCCATACAGGTTTTACAAGGCAAATCACCCTTTGAGGTGTTGCATAAGAGACTCCCTGACTATAATTTCATGAGGGTCTTTGGGTGTCGTTGTTTTCCGCATCTTAGACCCTATCAAAGTCACAAGCTGAGCTTTAGATCAGCTTCTTGCACTTTCATTGGCTATAGTGCTCAACATCGTGGATATGTGTGCCTTGCTCCTGATGGGCGTATCTATATCTCTCGTCATGTTGTTTTTGATGAGAAGTATTTTCCTTTTGCAAAAATTTCTAGGTCTCCTGCTGGGATCACTCGTGAAGAAGGCACAAAGGGCACCAGGTTGTCAGTGGTCAGTGGTGCTTCACGTGTTTGCATGGGCATGCAACGTACGAGTTCAAGTAATGACGTTCCAGCTACTGAGTCAAGATCCTGTGTGAGACTTGAGTCCCCTAGTCCTGAGGGTGCTGCTCCTGGTCCTTCAAGTCCAGGTTCCTCTCGTGTTGTTTCGCCGTGTGGTGTCCAAGCTGTTCACTCTCAACCACCAAGTTCAGGAGGTGATGCTATACCCATCATAAATCCTTGCGATGTTGACCTTGTGCAATCTGAGTCCTCCGTAGCTGCTTCATCTACTCAATTGGGGGTACCTAGATGTCATTCTCAGCCTATTGTTGAACCACTAGCGTCTTGTGAAGGGGCACCTACTATGTCTTGATCCAGTTCTCGTGAAGTGTCGAGGGTCAATGGTCACTCTATGGTGACTAGGAGTAAGAATGACATTTTTAAGCCAAAGGGGTATGTGGTTACCCATGATGTTGAAGAAATGAAGCCGTGTTCTATCAGTGAGGCACTTGCTTCCCCAAACTGGAGTCTTGCTGTGCATAATGAGTATGATGCCTTGGTGAAAAATGGTACTTGGACACTGGTTCCTTTACCAGAAGGAATGTCGATAGTGGGCTGCAAATGGCTGTTTCGAGTGAAGAAGAATGTCGATGGTTCTATACAGCGTTACAAAGCCAAGCTAGTGGCCAAGGGATACTCTTAGGTCCCTAGTCAGGATTTTCGCGATACCTTTAGTCTCATGGTCAAGTCTGCTACAGTGAACGTTATCCTTGCCCTGGCAGTCTCTCACAAATGGAAATTGAGATGCGTTCCTCAACGGTGATCTTGAGGAAGAAGTCTTCATGCAGCAGCCACCTGGGTTCGAACAGTCAGCTTCAGATGGTTCACAGCTTGTTTGTAAACTTCAAAAGGCACTTTATGGCCTTAGGCAAGCCCCACGCAATTGGTATTCGAAGCTACGAGATCATTTGTTGAGCATTAGTTTTAACAGTTCAAGGGCAGACAACTCTCTCTTCATCAATAAATCAGATGCAGGGTTCACCTATGTACTTGTGTATGTGGACGATATAATCGTGACATGTGGATCAAATGATGAAATTGAATTTGTTGTAACTAAACTTGGTCAGCAGTTCTCTTTGAAAGATTTGGGTTTGTTGAATTTCTTCCTAGGCATTGAAGTGAAGCAAGTTGGTGATTCGATTGCGCTCAGTCAGAAGAAGTACATACTGAAAGTTCTTGTCAAAGCTCAAATGCAAAACTCAAACCCTGTTCCTACTCCCATGGTTACCTCACCAAAACTTACATAGGAAGGTGCTGGGAGTTCACTGGTTAATGCAAAGGACTACAAAAGTATTATTGGTGCTCTATTGTACATTTGTCACACGAGACCTGACATTGTCTATAGTGTCAACAAGCTTGCCCAGTTCATGCACAATCCTTGTGAACTTCATATGGTTGCAGCTAAACGTGTACTACGATATCTTAATGGTACACTTGACTATGGCTTGGTTTTCACCGCAAATTAGGATCCTTGTCAACTTGTTGCTTACACTGATGCAAATTGGGGTGGCAACCTGGAAGATAGAAGATCTATATCAGGGAACTGTGTGTATCTAATGGGGAATTTGGTTCTATGGAACTCGAGGAAGCAAAGGACGATGTCCAGGTCCACTACGGAAGCTGAATATCGAGGTTTGGCGGATGGAGCTTCTGAGGTAACATGGTTAGATGCCCTCCTGGGTGACATGGGTATTCAGGCTTCTTCATCACCTGTCATCTGGAGTGACAATTCTGGTGCAATTGCCATGAGTGCTAATCCGATGTATCATTCAAAAGCGAAGCATGTGAAGCTTGATGTCCACTTCGTTCGTGAAAAGGTGGCAAATAACAAGCTTCAGGTGAATTATATTCCTGCACTCATCAGACAGCCGATGGCTTCACCAAGCCACTTTCAAAGGCGTATTTCCAGCTATTCAGACAACGGCTGAGAGTGTGGTCGATCGAAGAAACAAGAGCAGAAAAAAGTAGGGAGCATGTTGAGTATAGCTGAGCTGGCAGTTGGTTAATAACCAACCGGCTAACCAAATTTGTTAACCAATTTGTTAAAGAAGCAGTTAGATTTGTTGAAGCTGAGCTAGAGTTTATGTAGTTGTGTATAAATGAGGAATTAAGCAAAGTGTATTAGCAATGTAATTGTCTTCATCTTCTTAATAAAACTCTTCTTGAATGTTCTCTTCTTTAGTTTTCATTTACAATTTACTAAGCTTTCCAACAAAAATGATTTACTAGATGAAAACTATGATGAAAAAAATATTTCAAACAAAAAAACTTAAACATATGGAGGGATGGCATGATGCATTGGGAAATATCTACTCTTAAAGAGACATGAGAAGAGTATTGTTTTTTTTATCAAGGAGAAGAGCATTGTTTCGGTGCAGCCAATCTAGAAAGAGTAATTTCTCACTTTATCATGTTCCTTGTTTGTTTTAATCCCGAAACCAGATGAAGCATGAGTTGCAGTCTGCTAGGGAGATTAAAAAAAGCAATGCTGTTGTAAATTTGAGTGTTCAGTAGTATTAACAGAAATTTCATTGTGGATTATGTAAATGTTAATTTAATAGAGTTTAGTTGTTTACAGGATAAGCAGTCGTAATTTTCGGGCTTCCCCAGTTCCCCCACTTGCTGACATTTATGATCTATTGACAGAAAACATCGGTAAAAGAACTTATTGAATGAGAAGACAGAAGTTGAGCATCACCACATAGATGGCATTTATTCTGCTTCAGCGCAGTGAGCTGCTGGCAACATTCTCTTTCTCGATCTCTGGTGATCCGATGTAAATATGTTCAATATGAGCTATTTTTCGCCAGCCGTTACCTGTATTTTTCTTATAATGTTCTTCAAGCCTAGGACATTCTTGAATAGAAAGACGCTGGAGATTGCTGAGACGTTGAAGGTTGTCCGGAAGTGATGTGATATTTGGGCAATTTGATATTGCCAAAGATCTTAAAAGTGAAAGATTTAAGATCCACTCGGGCAATGCATTTAAGCTAGGACAACCATGGATTTCCAGATTTTGCAGTGTCCTGACATATTGAATACTATTAGGCAGAAATGATAGTTGTGGACAACTTAAAATGCACAAACTCCTTAGCATGGAAAGATTTTGGCACTCATTTGGCAAAGAAACCAGACTTGGACAATACATTATGGTTAAATGTTCGAGAGAGCTAAGATGTTGCAGTCCAATCGGTAACAATATTATGTTACTGCAGTTCTCAATGGATAAATGTTTAAGGGAGATTAACCCGGTTATACTCTGGGGCGGAGCAGAAAGGCTATGACATTCACTGATCTCCAGAGACAGCAGCCAACTGAGGTTTTGCAATTACAGTGGCAAAGATACGAGCTCCTCACACCAACGAATTGTCAGTGTTTTCAGAGAGACGAGGTTCCCCAAACTAGGAGGGATGTAGCAAAGCTTGGTACAAGAGCTGATAGTTAGAGACATGAGATTAACATTGTTTTGAAGCAAGTTATCCAATAGAATCAACTGTCCTGTAAAAACATGAATAACTAGGGTAGAGAGTGAGGATACATTTACCACCGATCTTAACAAAGTTTCCTAGCAGTTTCGCAATTCTAAATGCTTAACTGACTGAAATTGTGGCATGTTCATCAACCTAGGGCATTTACTGATTGTTAATTTAACAAGTGACTTGAATTCTTTCCCCCCACTTATGCTCCACCAGAGTTCCAGATCAGGGAAGTCTATGAGAGTTAGCTCTTTTAATGTTCCAAACAACCCCATGTGTCTTCTCCATAGAACTCACGGCCAATAGTCTTCACAGCATTCATTCCACGCATGTAGATAATCTCTAGGAATGGAAGTTCCCCTAAAGTAGGAAGATGGACACATCTTCTGCAGTTGATCAACTCCAATTTAGTTAAGCCATGAAGTTTGAGAGTACTCATCGATCTTGAGAAGCTGATTCCTGGATATCCTTTTAAGGATAAACGTTTGAGATTTTCCGGGGGTTGAAGACACTCGAGCACATACTCTCCCATTTTGCAAATAAAATCATTGCTCGTGTTCAAGTTCAAACCTTCATGATCATCTCCCCATGAAAACTCCAAAGAATGAAGGTTTTTTCTTTTAAGTTTTGTTGAGTGGATCGAAAGATCGATATAAACCAAGAGGGGGGTGAATTGGATTTTTAAAGTTTTGTGGTGGAAATTGCAAATTAAAAAAGATAGACAAGGGATTTTAGAGTGGTTCAAGTTCCAAATGAACTCTACATCCACTACCTTAGCTTCACTAAGGATTTGCAACAATTCCACTAATTGCTCTTCCCCTTTTCTAGGCTAAGGAGGCAACCCTTACAATTTCGGTTGAATTTTCTACCCAAAATTCAACCCAGTCCTCACAACAAGATAACAAAGAAATTTGTTGGCTAATAGAGTATCTCTCAATACAAATGATAGCCCAATTACAAGCACTCAACCCAATTGAACAAGATAGGAATGAAAAATACAATTTGGGTTTATAGACAATATGGATTTTTGCACAATTGCTTGGATTTGATGAATATATGTTTTCTTGAAGATCAATAGTTGTTGCTGATGCTTTTAGATGTCTCTTTTATACCTCCTCATTGATTTCTAGCCGTTTGGGTGGTTGGGAACATAAATGGAGCCGTTGGAACCCTCTCTTACCACCATAAATGTACTTCTACAGCTATGCGTATCGGTACGCGGGAAGGAGTATCGATACCTGTCTCAGAAAAGAAAAAGCCGTTGTGTGCAATAAATAGGGGGTATCGATACGCACGTAAGCGTATCGGTACTGGGTATCGAAACGAGGGTTTGCCGTATCGATACCTTTTTCTCAACTTAGCTCACTGTCGATTTCCGTATCGGTACGGGGGTTAGGCGTATCGATACGAGTCAACGACCTTTTAAAGTTTGGTTACCAACCAACTAACACCAACGATCATATTTTTTAAACCGACTTATACTTTAAAATTTATTAAGGCCGTATCGATACGAGGGTTTGCCGTATCGGTACGCCATTCAAACTCTTTAGATTTTAATACAGGGGCGTATCGATACGAGGGTTTGCCGTATCGATACGTGTTCCTCCAGTAGCCAACTTTGGTAAAAAGGTATCGATACGCTTGGAGGGGTATCGATACTCATGGACGTTTTTCAATAGTTTGGCCTAGGAACACTTAGAAAATATTTTGAGTTTGAGTTTTTCAAATCAGTTTTAAAGAGTTGGTGATTTGAAACTTATTAAGGGACTTAAAAAACAATTTTAAGTTTTTCAAATTGATCCTTAAAGATTTAGTTATATCAAAATCAAACATAGGTTTTACAATCTCCCCCTTTTTGATATAACAAAACTAAAACTTAAAATTTTTGACATTTTGAAAGATCTTTATAAAGTTAACTCCCCCTTAATATAAGCTTGGTAACCTTTGAGTTAAAATCAAAATATTTGAAGTGTTGAGCTAGTTTCTCTCCCCCTTTTTGTTAGATCAAAAAAATCTTGAGACAATTAAGTGCATAAAGAAGGCAAAGGTATAAATAAGAAATACTTATATTATTCATCATAGCATCATACTTAAAATCCAAACAAAAACAGAAAATCAAAGCATAGGTTTAATCCTAAAACAAACTTAGTCCTAAGAACATAAAGCAAAGGTGCATAAAATATAAAAACCTAAATGATATGCATGAGATGCAAGAAACGTCTAGGCATCGTCTTTGTCGTCTTCATCATCTTCATCATCAATTCCCATTGGATCATTATCCCTCATGCTATTGCGCCATTCATCATGGAAAGCGGAAAGAGAAATATTCAAGGAATTATGACCGCTTTCAAGGGATGTGAGGCGATTCTCCATGCTCGTCATCCTTGTATCAAAAGTAGTTTCCATGGAAGTAAGACTAGTGTTCATGTCCGTGCGCAACCCGATAAATTGCTCATTGAAATAAGTCATGAGAGCATCCATGGAGGGTTATGGGACTTGAGGAGCTTGAGGAGCTTGAGGAACTTGAGGTTCTTCCAAAACGGCTGCGGCCTCGGGTGGTAGCTCGGAAAGACGTAACCAATTCCCATTAAAATAATGGAACTTACCCCGTGCAAGAGATCGCTCATCAATGGGATCGGTAAGGGGAGTTGGGAAGTCAAAAGAGCAATCAATATCCTTTTTAATAAAGAAATAACTTAGAGCCGTACCGTAGATGAAAGATGTGATGAGAGAGGTGTGACAATTTTGCACATGATAGACGATTTCTCCGAACATAATTCGAGCAAGATTTGGGCGTTTTCGCTCACGGAAGCAACGGATCCAAAAATCATCCACTTGACGGATGGTAGAGTATTTTCCTCCGGAGGGACGAAGCCACCAAGACACCATCAAATGGAGGATCCGGTCTTGAGCATTTAGGGCGGTCACGGAGCCACTAAGAACATGCCCCAAAGCATTCTCATCATCAAGGCCTTCATCCTCTAATTTGAAAACCTCACAAATGGATTTGACATCAAGAATGATTTTCTTCCCCATGAGGTAAGAGCTAATGGCAACAACATCTCCATCACGAGTAATACATTTGGCATTAGAGTAGAAAATCAAAACCAAAAGACGATAGTAGAAATGGGAATAGATAGAAAATCCATGAAATTCCAACGACGGAGCAAATGAAGATATTCAAATTTAAAACGCTCCGAATCGAGAAAAGGAATGGATATTACCCTTTCGGCACGAATCTTATAATTCTCATATTGACGAAAGTGAGTTAGACCCTTGTTGCTATCAAAGGATTGCTCATAGATGGTAGAGTAGTTCGGACGAGCAATCGCTCCAAGGGTGGATGATTCACCGGCTTGAGAAACCCTTGTACGCTTCCTCGATGGTTCTTTTAGTGCCATAATCTAAAAGAGAGATTAAGCAAAAGGATTTCTTCAATTTTGAGTAAAAAACAAGGTAAAGAAAAAAATTTTAAAAAAAATTTGAAGAAAAGTTTTGAAGAAACAAAGTTTTAAAAAAATTAAAACAAAACAGTAAAACAAAACAAAAAAAATGAAAATGAAAAAGAAAGAAAGGATTACCTTGATAGAAACTTGATGGATTGAAGAAAAACTAGAGAGAGAGCACAAAGCCTTGCTTGATTCAAAAACTCTTTTAGATTTGAGTTGAGGTGTGAAAAATATGAAGGAGGAAGGGCCTTTTTATAAGCAAAAACGGCTAGGGTTAATTAGGTTTTGAAGAGTTTTAATTTAGGTAAAAGTTGAACTCATTAAAAGCCAAATTTAATGCCATCAGCGCAATCGAGTATCGATACGCCTGAGGGTGTATCGATACAGGGGTAGAATCGTCTTTTCTGCAAAAATGCCCGTTGGAAAGTCGTATCAAAACGGAGGGGTCCATATCGAAACGACCCGTATCGATACGAGATTAATCGTATCGATACCCGTGAAGCGAAGAAAATTCTGGGAAACAGAATGAAGAACACGTATCGATACGCGTATAGCCGTATCGATACCGTATGCCCAGAAATGCATATTTGGTTCTAAGAACAACCAAAGGCTCGAACTTAACATCTCCTAAAAGTATGCAAATGATGAATGAGCAGTTCTAAGCATATTTTAACAGAAGCATACTCCCCCTAACTATAGGCATGGATGAAATTAGGAGACTAAACACATAAACATGGCATTTCACAAGATCAAGCAAATTTAAGCACAAAAGAGGTCCTAAAAGGTCAAGATAGGCTAGCTAGAGCTAACTCTCTCCTAAGGGACCAAAAATGCTCTTTGTCTAAAGGTTTTGTAAATATGTCCGCTAATTGGTTTAATGTGTCTACATACTCTATAACCACATCTTCTTTAAGGACATGATCTCTAATGAAATGATGCCTTATTTCTATGTGTTTGGTTCTAGAGTGTTGGATGGGATTTTTTGTTAGACATATTGCACTAATGTTGTCACATTTTAGGGGTATGGTTTCAACTTTAATTCCATAATCTAAGAGTTGTTGCTTCATCCAAAGGACTTGAGCACAACAACTCCCTAAGGATATGTACTCGGCTTCGGTGGTAGATAAGGCTACACTATTTTGTTTCTTAGAGAACCAAGATATAAGCATACTACCTAGAAATTGACAAGTTCCCGAAGTACTTTTCCTATCGATTTTGCAACCCCCATAATCCGCATCCGAGTAAGCATGAAGGTTGAAGGTAGAGTCTCTAGGGTACCAAAGACCTAAACAAGGAGTGTCTCTAAGATACCTAAAGATCCTCTTAACGGCTATAAGGTGAGACTCTCTAGGACTAGCTTGAAACCTAGCACACAAGCAAACACTAAACAAGATATCCGGTCTACTTGCGGTAAGGTAAAGCAATGATCCAATCATAGAACGATAAAGCTTAGAGTCAACACACTTACCTCCTTCATCTTTGTCAAGCTTTGTAGATGAGCTCATAGGTGTGGCTTGAGGCTTTGCATTCTCCAAGCCAAACTTCTTGAGCATATCCTTTATGTATTTTGCTTGGTTGATGAAGGTGCCATCCTTCTTTTGCTTGATTTAGAGTCCCAAAAAGAATGAGAGCTCCCCCATCATGCTTATCTCAAATTCACATTGCATTAACTTAGCAAACTCTTGACAATGACACTCATTAGTAGAACCAAAAATAATATCATCAACATAAATTTGAACTACTAAGATGTCATTTTTATACATTTTTATAAAAAGTGTAGTGTCCACCTTACCTTTTTCAAATCCTTTTTCAATTAAAAAGTTTGAAAGTCTTTCATACCAAGCTCTAGGAGCTTGTTTTAAACCATAAAGAGCTTTGGTAAGTTTGAAAACATGATTTGGAAATTTTGAGTCTTCAAAACCCGGTGGTTGTTCCACATACACTTCTTCATTTATAAAACCATTTAAAATGCGCTTTTAACATCCATTTGAAAAAGCTTGAAATTATGATAACATGCATATGCAAGCAACATCCTAATAGCTTCCATTCTAGCTACGGGTGCATAGGTTTCATCAAAATCTATTCCCTCTTCTTGAGTGTAACCTTGTGCTACTAGTCTAGCTTTATTTCTTACAATGTTACCACTCTCATCTAGCTTGTTCCTAAAGACCCATTTAGTTCCTATGGTAGATTGATTACTAGGCCTATCAACTAATGACCAAACATTACTTCTCTCAAATTGATTTAACTCTTCTTGCATAGCCATAATCCAAAAGTCATCTTTCAATGCTTCTTTAATATTCTTAGGCTCTATGCATGAGATAAATGCAACATGATTCATTAATCTAAGAGAAGATCGAGTGGTTACCCCCTTGGATGGATCACCCAAGATTTCACCATCTTTGACATAGTTCAACTCCCTTGGGTAGCTCACTTCCTTTTCCTCAAGAGCCAAGTCCTTCAAGGCTTCAAGAGGTGGATCTTGTGTGTCCTCTTCTTTTGTTGGAATCTCCTTTGAAGTTTGTCCTCCATCAAAGACATTTATGATTCCTACATCATCATCATCACAAGAATCCTTCCTAGGAAGGAGGTTATCATCGAATACAACATGAATAGATTCTTCTACTACTAAAGTTCTTTTGTTAAATACTCGATAGGCTTTAGAGGTTAAAGAGTAACCTATAAAAATGGCTTCATCACTTTTTGCATCAAATTTACCTAAGTTGTCTTTTCCATTATTTAAAACAAAACACTTGCAACCAAAATGATGAAAATAGCTAATGTTAGGCTTTTTAGATTTTAAAATCTCATAAGGTGTTTTCTTTAAAATTGGCCTAATCATTACTCGATTTACAATATAGCAAGCGGTGTTTGTGGCTTCCGCCCAAAAATATTTAGGTAAATTGTTTTCACAAAGCATAGTTCTAGTCATTTCTTGCAAAGTTCTATTTTTCCTCTCAACTACCCCATTTTGTTGAGGAGTTCGAGGAGCTGAAAAATTATGGCTAATACCATTTTTATTTAAAAAATCTTCAAACCCTAAATTTTGAAACTCGGTTCCATGATCACTTCTAATATGTGAAATTCTAAGTTCAAGATCATTTTGGGTTAGTTTTGAAAATGTGATGAATTTTTCCAAAGCCTCATCTTTAGTACTTAAAAATAGAACCCAAGTAAATCAAGAAAAATCATCAACAAGTACAAAAGCATAAGATTTACCACCCAAGCTCATAGTCCTAATTGGCCCAAATAAATCCATATGGATAAGTTGTAAACATCTACTAGTAGAAACATCATTAATGGATTTAAAGGAAGATCTATGTTGTTTACCCTTTGAGCATGCATCACAAATTTTATCTTGGGTAAACCTCTAACTAGATTAAAGGAGACTAGTTTTTCTAAAACACTTATGCTAGCATGTCCTAGTTTCCTATGCCATAACCATGCATCATTTTCATTTTGTGCAACTAAGCATGCATGATATGTATGAATGTCATCTAGATGCACCATGTATATGTTTCCTATGCGATGACATATGAGCATAATATTATTAGATTTAATGTCTACAATTTTGCATCCATTTTTATCAAATAAAACATTAAATCCTTTATCACACAATTGACTTATGCTCAATAAATTATGTTTAAGACCATCGACATATAAGACATTTTCAATGAGAATAGTAGAGTGATTACCTATGGAGCCAATACCTTTAATGTGGCCTTTGGAGTTGTCACCAAATGTCACTACTCCTCCACTTTTTGGCTTTAGATCCATGAATCTACTCTTGTCTCCGGTCATATACCTTGAGCATCCACTATCAAGGTACCATGAGTTTTGACTTTGTGCTTTGGCCTTGTAGCAATGCTCCCCCTACAAACAAAGATAGTAAGCTTTTGTTTTTGGTACCCAAATCATTTTGGGTCCATGAGTGTTAGCTCCCAAAACCTTGGTTCCCTTAGGAATCCAAGAAGACATAGCAATAATATTATTAGATTTTACAAGTTCCTTAGGAACCCATACACTTCTAATTCTTTTGGCTCTACTATGTCTAGGAAAGCTACCTTGTTTGTAGTAGTTAGTCCTTTTCTTAGGTTGGTTTGTTCTAGAGGATTCACCTATCTCATGCTTGACACTACCAACATTTTTAAAGGACTTTTTGAGCTCATTTAGCTCATTCAACACCTTTTGGTGTTCACTATTACATTGAGACAAAAGATTATTAAGATCAACATTTTCATCTTAAAAGAATTTTAGTTCATCTTTTAATCCTGAAATCTTTTTCTCAAATTTTGAATTAGCTTGAGTAAGTGAGTCATTTTTCTCATTTAGTTCCAAAATAATCTTCTTATTCCTAATGACCGACTCTTTATATTTCTCAATTAATTCATCATAGACCTCTTGTAACTCATCATATGCATCATTTAATTCTTCATATGAAAAATATAAAGTAGATGAGTTAGAGGTTACCATGGAGGAATCTTCCTCAAGTGCCATGAGGCAAAGGTTAGCCACTTCTTGTTCGTCATCCTCCGATGACTCCTCATCACTCCAAGTAGCAAGCTTGGCTTTGAGCTTCTTCTTCTTCTCAAAGCCCTTCTTCTTGAGTTGAGGGCACTCCGAACGTATGTGGCCGGGTTGTTTGCACTCAAAGCAAGTGATAGGATCCCTTCCTTCTTCTTTGTTCTTGCTTTTGAAGTCCATCTTCCTTTGGATTTTTCTTCCCCGGTTGGACCTCATAAAACGTGAGAATCTTTTGGCTATCATAGCCAATTCTTCGAGTTCATCCTCCTCACTAGACGATCTCTCTTCACGTTGTGAAGCTTTAGCTTTGCGAGCTATTCCCATCTTCTTCTTCTTCTCAACCTCAAGTTTCTCTACCCTTTTCTCTTCTTTCTTCTTCTCATCTTCCCTTCCTTGCTTCATAATCTCATGAGTAAGGAGAGAACCCACAAGCTCATCAAGCTTCAAAGTTTTCAAATTCTTAGCTTCAATGATAGCGGTTCTCTTCCCATCCCAAGACTCGGGAAGTGAATAGAGTAGCTTCCGGACAAGCTTGTCTTCCGGTATGATTTTTCCAAAACCATTTAGCCCATTGACAGTAGTGGAGAAACAATCAAACATCTTTGACACCGTCTCATCGGGCTCCATCTTGAAATTCTCATAACTAAGATTGAGAATTCCAATCTTAGTTTCTTTAACATCGTTGGTGCCTTCATAAGTAGTCTCTAGAGTGTCCCACACTTCTTTGGCACTTTCGATGGATGAGACCTTAGAATAGATGTCCGGACCGAAAGAACAAAATAGCATGTTGAGAGCTTTATCATTGACTTAAATCTTTTTCCTCTCCTCTTCACTCATCTCCACCTTCTTCTTCAAAACCATCTTCCCTTCACCATCTTGCTTCAATGGAATATAAGGGACATCTTCAATGACATCCCACACTAGGTAGTCATTTGACTTGATGAAGAGACACATTCTATTCTTCCAAAAAGAATAGTTATCACCATTAAAGAAGGGAGGCTTTGTGGTGGATTGTGACTCGTACATGCCCGAACCGGAAGTTGAAGCCATCTCTTGATATTTGATGATCACACTCTTCCAAGGAACTCCTCTTGTGGTTGTTAATCCTCAAAGAGGTAGGCTCTGATACCAATTGTTGAGTGGATCAAAAGATCGATATAAACCAAGAGGGGGTGAATTGGATTTTTAAAGTTTTATGGTGGAAATTGCAAATTAAAAAAGATAGACAAGGGATTTTAGAGTGGTTCAAGTTCCAAATGAACTCTACATCCACTACCTTAGCTTCACTAAGGATTTGCAACAATTCCACTAATTGCTCTTCCCCTTTTCTAGGCTAAGGAGGCAACCCTTACAATTTCGGTTGAATTTTCTACCCAAAATTCAACCCAATCCTCACAACAAGATAACAAAGAAATTTGTTGGCTAATAGAGTATCTCTCAATACAAATGATAGCCCAATTACAAGCACTCAACCCAATTGAACAAGATAGGAATGAAAAATACAATTTGGGTTTATAGACAATATGGATTTTTGCACAATTGCTTGGATTTGATGAATAGATGTTTTCTTGAAGATCAATAGTTGTTGCTGATGCTTTTAGATGTCTCTTTTATACCTCCTCATTGATTTCTAGCCGTTTGGGTGGTTGGGAACATAAATGGAGCCGTTGGAACCCTCTCTTACCACCATAAATGCACTTCTGCAGCTATGTGTATCGGTATGGCGGGAAGGAGTATCGATACCTGTCTCAGAAAAGAAAGAGCCGTTGTGTGCAATAAATAGGGGGTATCGATATGCACGTAAGCGTATCGGTACTGGGTATCGAAACGGGGGTTTGCCGTATCGATACCTTTTTCTCAACTTAGCTCATTGTTGATTTCCGTATCGGTACGGGGGTTAGGCGTATCGATACGGGTCAACGACCTTTTAAAGTTTGGTTACCAACCAAATGACACCAACGGTCATATTTTTTAAACCGACTTATACTTTAAAATTTATTAAGGCCGCATCGATACGAGGATTTGCCGTATCGGTACGCCATTCAAACTCTTTAGATTTTAACACAGGGGCGTATCGATACGAGGGTTTGCCGTATCGATACGTGTTCCTCCAGTAGCCAACTTTGGTAAAATGGTATCGATACGCTTGGAGGGGTATCAATACTCATGGACGTTTTTCAATAGTTTGGCCTAGGAACACTTAGAAAATATTTTGAGTTTGAGTTTTTCAAATCAGTTTTAAAGAGTTGGTGATTTGAAACTTATTAAGGGACTTAAAAAACAATTTTAAGTTTTTCAAATTGATCCTTAAAGATTTAGTTAAATCAAAATCAAACATAGGTTTTACAAGTTTGCTTGAGCTAAAAATTCATGTTGCGTGTAAAATAGTCTATCGCAATGGTAGTGCAAGTGTACACGACGCAAGTAGTAAAGTGATACGAAGTATCGGATATCGTCTCCACAGGGATTGGGCTAATAGCTTCACCTTATTTCACTGCACGAAGTAAAGAAAATAGTTTAGAAAGTTGTCACGAAAATATTGAAGAAAACGTAAATAAAAGAGTAAGAATACCAAGATAGAGAGAATGGGCTGGTATTGAATTGCTCAGTAGTGCATGTATTGTATTGCTTAGGAACTCCAGTTCTGTCGTCGCGCCTGTCGCTGGCAGCACCTGTCGCGGCAGCTGTCC
This sequence comes from Hibiscus trionum, assembly GCA_030270665.1. NCBI lineage: Eukaryota > Viridiplantae > Streptophyta > Magnoliopsida > Malvales > Malvaceae > Hibiscus > Hibiscus trionum. The sequence goes on from BSYR01000019.1 coordinate 15,069,680, forward strand.
GTTGGTCGTCGCGGCAGCAAACACACCAACTCAGTACGTTCAAGTTTGGCAAGAATCCCAGATCTGCCTTGGCCTATCCCTAGGTCCAAGTCTGTCGATGATCACGTCTTTGATGATACCTCCCGGCGTGAATCGAATGATGAACACCGATGTGTATAAATTCTTCCTTAGACACTTAACCTTGCCCTATCCCTAAGCACAAGATAGTTCAACTATAAACTAGAGAACTCGCTCTTATTTCTTTCGAATACTTAACTCTCCCGATGCTAAGTAAATGGATAACCTCACAATGCTCTCTCGATGCTCTTGCAAGATATTAATAACCAAAATAAGAGAACTTGAAGTTTATTTTATTGAACTTGGAAAATCCTAAAACAAAACAACCCTTGCAACTACTTTACAAATCAACCCGTGGCCCTAGGGGGGTTTTAGAACATGTCGACGACGGGTAAACGGCGGAGGGGTTTGGTTATCGGTTATGGGGTATTATCCCTCCTAGGTTAAAATCTATGCCCTTATATAAGCTTTGGGCTCAAGTATTCTAAGATAACAAGGATTACAACTTTAATTAAAAGTAAGATTCTAATAAAGACTTTAATCTTCAAATATCCTACTTTTCAGCCGCCTCCTTGTTTCATGGGATTTCCTCTCCTTGAGCTTTGACTTGACATATCTTTTGATCCGGGGCTTGGAAAAATATATGGTTTTCACACGACAGACGAGCATAATTTTCTCTATCTATCGAGGTCCACTTTGCTTTTCCTCTGCTAACTTGCTGTCGTCATCTGCTGTCACGGCAGATCCATGGCAGCATCGTCCTCATCATCTGCTTGTCCAGTTCAGCTCTTCTGCTTCTCTGCCCTGCGCCCGCCTTCTTCGTCAGCTATGGCAGCAACCTACAAAATCAACCATATTTCATTAGAATCCGTGCTTTTACTAATTTTGTGATGTTTTGCTGTAAACTAACCTAAATGTAATGCAATGATGCTTGAATGTAGCAGAAATATGGGTTAAAAAGGGTGTAAATAATAGAACTTTTACACACTCAACAATTCACGCTTTTATATTTTCAACTTTTCTAATTGGTAGCTCACCTTTGAGCTTCAGTCGACTCAGCTGCATGAGATTTTCATTCTCCCTGAGATTGGTCTCATGTGCAACAATGAATAATGGCAACGTCTGAAGATGACGAAGTCTATAAATGTTACCATGCAAGCAAGTTAATCTTTCATAGCCATTTATTACAAGATGTCTTAGCCCGAGCAGTCTCGCCAAGTTCCTTGGTAGTTCAATGAGATCAGTGCAGCCTGATAGGTTCAGCACCTGCAAGTTATGAAGCCTGCATATGCCTGATAGTTCAATGATATGCTTTCTGGTAGTTCAATGAGATCAGTGCAGCCTGATAGGTTCAGCACCAGTTCAGCTCTTCTGCTTCTCTGCCCTGTGCCCGCCTTCTTCGTCAGCTATGGCAACAACCTACAAAATCAACCATATTTCAGTAGAATCCGTGCTTTTACTAATTTTGTGATGTTTTGCTGTAAACTAACCTAAATGTAATGCAATGATGCTTGAATGCAGCAGAAATATGGGTTAAAAAAGGTGTAAATAATAGAACTTTTACACACTCAACACACCCCCAAACTCAAGTTTTTGCTTGCCCTCAAGCAATCAAGACCTAAAATAAAAATGAATATTTTTGTGTTGGCCTTCAAACAGTGACTGTCCCTTACCCATCGCTCATTCTCTGTGGCGGCAGCAACCTGTCGGAAAGATTAGGATCTGTCCGGAATCTCACTATAGTTCTCGTGCAGTGTGTGCATGCTTGTGAACAGTTATATGCCAAGACTCTTTTAGTTTCACTAGAATATTCAACTCTTAACTTGAATTTTTATGCCAAAGTTTATCTTTTTGAAGGCACATTTTCATGCTTCTTTGATTTTCTGTTTTGACTTGATTTTTATTTTTCAAGCTAAAGTTTCACTAGAGCCGGTTTCGGGCACCTCTAGCTAACTTCCTAGAGCCGGTTTCGGGCACCTCTAGGGCTGTTGAGTGTATTTTGCTAAACTTCTTTCCTAGAGCCAGTGTTAGGCACCTCTAGGGGCTATTCAAGTGCTAAGCTTCCTATTCTAGTTTGGCTAAAAGAAATCTAAGCAGTATAACAGTCACAGTGGTGTTTAAGAGTTTCAGAACTATAGAAAGGCTCTAAACTTCTCCTTAATCTGTCCTAAAGATGCTGCCACGGCAGAGCTGTCATGACAGGTAAGTTACTTCACAGTTTTAAGCCAACAGTTTAATCTTTTTTTTAGAGTGAACTTAAAAGACACAACAATTAATTAAAAAGATGTACTAAGACTCCATTAAAATGGAGGGTTGCCACCCCCAAACTCGAGGGTTGCATTGCCCTCAATGCAAATGACAGATAAAATGAAGGCATGTACATCACAAAATATAGATAAGCAGGCAGCAATAAAAAGAAAATAAAAGACTTAGATTTTAATCGCTGTCTTCACTGCTGCTGCTGACACGGATTTGGCGGTGGCGTCTGGGTTGTGGGGCAGGCTGTTCCACGACCTGGATGTCTGAGCTGCTGCCGCTATCCCAAGTGCTGGTGGTGGTGGTGCTGGCCTTAGGCATGAGCTTTCTGTTGGCCACATGTTTCTGCCTCTTGACAGGCGTGAAGTCCTTCGCCAAATTCCTCATAATAGGAGGGTCTGTCTCGATGTCATGTGAGGCAGGTCGCTTCGTTCCTCGGGCAGAGGTTTCTTCCGTTGGACTGTCAGCTGCCGGCTGGGTAGGTGATGGGGTGGAAGCAGCAGAGTGTGCATGGGGGGAGGCAGGTGGCGTAGGTGTGTGGACAGGGGAGGGGATGTGGAAATAGTGGGCAGGGAAGGTGGGGAAAATAACATCGGGATAATTTAAAGTGTTAGTAATGAAATTTACCGTCGAGTTGGCAAAATCCCGGATGAATGTCATCAGCCCCATTTGTCTGTCTTCCACCCGTTGTATTGTAGCAAGGATCTGGGCAGATTGGTTGGTCTGGGTGTCTGCTGTGGCAGGTTCATCGGCAGGTTCCTCGGATGATTCTGCTGGGGAAGCAGCCGGGTTGAAAGAGGAGAGGGGGGTTGCGACTATGAGCTCCATGAGGCTGGTAATGTTGTTGTCGGTCCAGCCTCTGCCTTGGACCAGTTTGTTGGTGGTGGCCTCAGGGACAGTAGCGCAGCGGCAGAGTGATGTGATCATGAATGGTAGGCAGAGGCGGGAGGTTGATCGATATGTGCAATCCAAGACGCTGTCCCTCATATAGAGGCCCACGTTGATAGGCCGGTCATTCATGATCGAATGAATGAGGGCAAGCCTCTGCTGGTCCACAGTCGTGTGATGGGAGGACGGCAGGATACGCTTCTTGATGAAAGCATTCCATAATTTGGCTTCTGGAAGCAGCTGCCCCCTTTTGACAGAGTTGGGGTTCTTTTTGCTTGTGTTCCACGTCGTTCCTTCCTCTGTCACTTCTGCCATGACAGCTCCGTAGGCATCAGCGTCGAGGGTGTCTAAAAATTGCTGATGGGCATCGTCGTTGGGACCAAAATAGAGGCCATACATGTGGTTGATGCTGTCAGCTGTGAATGGTACCTTGACCCCTCGGACAGTGACGGATGTCGCCGTCTTGCTGTTGATGGCAGCATAGAACTCCCTCACCAACGTGTCATTTAATTCTGCCGGTTGTTCTGCGAACTGCTCCCATAGTTGAGCTCGTATTGCCCTCGCGATGAATGGTCGAAGCCCCATGTTCGGAGCCTTGCGGATGTAGATAAAACCTCTTTCTTCCCATAATTCCTTGGTTGCGAAGGCCGACGGTGTGGGTGCTGCTGATGAAGAGGCTGAAGCAGCACCGCGGCGGGTCTGTCTGGAAGACATTTTAGTTGCAAGGGTTGTGAAAGTAAAGAAAACAAAGAAAAACGAGAGGAGAAATCAAGTAAGAATAAGCAGAAGTGATGAAAATGGAAATGAGAACGGGGTTTTATAGCGGTCGAGTTGCTGCCCGTTTAATGATGTAACGGCAGGCGTGAATAACGGAGCGACTGTTGAGATTTGGCATGTCTGACGCGTCTGACACGCATTTATGCGTCTGTTACGCGTCTGCCACACGTTTCTGCGTCTGCCGTGTCAGTCTGTTGACAGCCTGTCTTATCCGTATCTGCGGCGGCAGCTGGAACGACATGCTTCAATAAATGGGCTCTGTTAGGCCGATGGATGGATGGTGGGCTTGGGTCACTTCTTCTTTTCTTCTTGACTCCTTTATTTGCTGAAAACAGAAAATATAAAAAACATTATTTAAATAAAATAAACCTAATTTCCTAATAAATAATACTAAGTAATAAAATAAATGAAAATAAAATTTAGGTTAAATTAGGGATGCCTTGTGGGGCATCTCCTAAAGTAACCACTTCCTGTATTCCTGGGGCTTCAGTCCCCTGATAATGCTTGAGGCGCTGTCCGTTGACTTTGAATTGGTGCCCGTCTTTTAATGATTGGATTGTGATGGCACCATGGGGAAAAACTTGTACCACTTGGAACGGGCTAGACCATCTAGACTTTAGCTTTCCTGGGAAGAGTTTCAGTCTAGAATTGAATAACAACTCAAGCTGCCCTGGGCAGAACTATCGTGGCAGCAACTTCCTGTCATGCCACTTCTTAGTTTTCTCCTTGTAGATTCTTGCATTTTCGTAGGCCATTGTCCGTATTTCCTCAAGCTCGTTCAGATCTAACAGCCTTTTCTGGCCTGCCTTGTCCAAGTCCATATTCACGGCCTTGATTGCCCAATATGCTTTGTGCTCTATCTCGACAGGCAAGTGACAGGTTTTCCCATAGATCAATCGATATGGAGACATGCCCAATGGAGTCTTAAAAGTTGTCCTATATGCCCATAATGCATCATTAAAGAGTAAAGACCAATCTTTCCTAGTTGGCTTAACCATCTTTTCAAGAATGTTCTTAACTTCCCTATTAGATATCTCAGCTTGTCCATTGGTCTGTGGGTGGTATGCTGTCGCGATCATGTGCTTGACACCATATTTCTTCAAGGCGGCAGCAATAACCCTATTGTCAAAATGTCTCCCTTCATCACTGATAATCGCCTTAGGGATGCCAAATCTAGAAAAAATGTTTTTGTGCAAAAACTTTTGGACTGTCTTGGCATCATTCTTTTGAGTGGCGATGGCTTCGACCCACTTAGAGACATAATCCACTGCTAAGAGGATGTATAGATTTCCACACGAAGATGGAAAAGGTCCCATAAAATCAATCCCCCAAACGTCGAAGATCTCGACTTCTAGAATGTTCTGTAGTGGCATCTCGTTTCTCCTCGAGATGTTACCTGTCCGCTGGCACCTGTCACAGTTCTTGTAGAAGTTCTGTGTATCTTTATACAGTGTCGGCCAATAGAACCCTGACTGCAGCACCTTGGCAGCCGTTTTATTGCCTCCTAAGTGACCTCCATATTGTGAAGCATGGCAGTGATGGAGAATGTCTTCTTGCTCTTCTTGTGGTACACACCTCCTTATAACCTGGTCTGTGCATAGTTTGAAAAGAAGAGGTTCGTCCCAATAATAATGCTTAACATCATTTTGGAACCTCTTCCTGGCTTGATAATTAAGATCAGAAGGTAGTATTCCGCTAACTATAAAATTAGCGAAATCAGCATACCAGGGGAGTTCAGAAGACTTACCTGCCGCCATGGCTGTCGCGGCAGCGATTGCGGCAGCAAAGAGCTGCTCATCTGGGAAGGTCTCCAGTATGTTTGTCTCATCGATTGGCAGACTCTGTCCCTTCTCCAACCTTGACAAGTGATCTGCCACCTGATTTTCTGTCCCTTTTTTGTCCTTGATCTCAAGGTCGAACTCTTGCAATAGCAGGATCCACCGTATCAATCGAGGCTTTGCATCCTTTTTCGCGAACAAATATTTGAGAGCAGAATAGTCTGTGTGCACTATTACCTTCGTCCCAAGTATGTAAGAACAAAACTTGTCGATGGAGAACACCACAGCTAAAAGCTCCTTTTCTGTGGTGGTGTAGTTCACTTGGGCGTCATTCAATGTTTTACTGGCATAGTATATGACATGAAACAGCTAATCTCTGCGCTGCCCAAGTGCTGCCCCGACAGCATAGTCACTAGCATCACACATGATCTCAAATGGCTGTGTCCAGTCTGGTGGCTGTACTATGGGGGTTGTTACCAGTTTTTCCTTCAGAACCTTGAATGCTTCAGTACATTCTTCATTAAAGTCAAAGGGTCGGTTCTGCTCTAAGAGATGACATAGGGGCTTGGTGATTTTTGAGAAATTTGCAATAAACCTTCGATAAAAACCAGCATGCCCTAAAAAACTCCTAATGCCCTTGACTGTGGTTGGTGGCGGCAGCTTCTCAATTACTTCTATTTTAGCCCTGTCGACTTCTATCCCACGGCAGCTAATCTTATGGCCAAGGACTATCCCCTCATCCACCATAAAGTGGCATTTTTCCCAATTCAAAACAAGATTTGCTTTTTCACATCTTTCAAGTACTTTTTGTAAGTTGCCGACGCAGCTCTCAAAATCGCCTCCAAAGACGGAAAAATCATCCATAAATATCTCAAGGAAGTCCTCCACCATATCGGAGAATATGGCCATCATGCACCTTTGGAAGGTGGCGGGTGCATTGCATAGTCCAAACGGCATCCTCCTAAAAGCGTATGTTCCGTAGGGGCATGTGAAAGTCGTCTTTTCTTGATCCTCCGGTGCGATAGCAATTTGATTATAACCTGAATAACCATCAAGAAAACAATAGTAAGATTTACCCGCTAATCTATCGAGCATTTGATCAATAAAGGGTAAAGGAAAATGGTCCTTTCGGGTAGCTTTGTTGAGCTTCCGATAGTCCATACAAACCCTCCAACCGGTCACAGTCCTGGTTGGGATTAATTCATTGTTCTCATTGGTTATCACGGTCATTCCTCCTTTCTTTGGAACGTATTGCACCGGGCTCACCCATTTGCTGTCGGAGATGGCGTAAATAATACCAGCATCTAACCACTTAATTATCTCTTTACGCACCACCTCTTTCATCGCATGGTTTAGCCGCCTTTTGGCATCAATAGTCGGCTTATGATCTTCCTCTAGGAGGATTTTGTGCATGCACAACGTCGGACTAATGCCTTGAATGTCTGCTATCGTCCATCCAATTGCCCTTTTGTGCTGCCTTAGCATGCCGATTAGCTGCCGTTCCTGTTCCTGCGGCAGCTTAGAAGAGATGATTACGGGCAACGTATCATTTGAACCTAGAAAAGCATATTTAAGCTACCCTGGCAGGGGCTTCAGTTCTAAGGCAGGTGGTTCAACAGTAGATGGCTTTTGGATTAAATGGTTATCCGAAGTATAATTCAGAGGTTCGAATAACTTACCTGGACGGTTGCCTAACCAGTTTACCTCCTCCTGATCTTCAGTATCAGATGTATCGGAGTCAGAGGAGTTGCTGTCGTCGGTGCTGTCGTCAGTGCTGTCGTGACAGCTCTGTAGGTGGCTGCCGCGGTAGTGCCCGATTTTTATGTCGTAACAGCCCGACCAGATGCAGGGTTGATCAAGGATAACTTCAGTGATAGCCTTGCATTCCTCGTCTACATCAGCATGCTTCATTGCTTGGAGAACATTCAACTTAATCTCTTGGTCGTTTACTCTCATGGTGAGTTCTCCTTTTTCCACATCAATCAGTAATCTTCCCGTGGCTAAGAAGGGTCGCCCAAGGATGATTGGTGCGTTTTCGTCTGCTTCACAATCTAGAACAAGAAATTCAGCATGAAAAATAAATTTATCCACTCTTACCAGAATATCTTCGATTTTTCCTTCTGGATGAACGTAAGAGCGGTCGGCAAGCTGCAGAATTACTGTCGTGGGCCGCGCCTTTCCAATACCTAATTTCTGAAAAACAGATTTTGGCATTAAATTGATACTAGCACCAAGATCACAAAGTGCCTTACCCACATATTTGTCTCCGATTACACAAGGTATGATGAAGCTCTCGGATCCTTCTTTTTCTGGGGTGGCTGCCGATGAAGAATACTCATGCAACCATCTGCCATCCTTACCGTTTCAAATTCCCCAAGTTTATATTTCTTTGACATGACATCCTTGAGAAATTTGGCGTAACCGGGCATCTCCCTAACGGCATCTAACAGCGGGATATTAATATGAACCTGCTTAAAAATATCATAAATCTTTTTAAGTTGAGATTCTTGCTTAGCTTGCTTTATCCGTTGGGGAAAAGGTGGCGGAGGACGATAGTCAGCAATACGTCCTTCCCACTGCATACGAATCTGAGGAGGTTTGGGTTCATCATTTTTCTCCTCTGTCGCGTCTGCTGTCGTGACAGGCTCATCGGCAGCAGTCTGTTTATAACCTGTCGGAACAGCTTCCTCGGCAGGTTGGTCCAAGGCTGGTTCCTTTCCTGTTTCAACTTCTTTTTCCGGCCCTGGTAGTTTCTTCCCACTCCTAGTAGTAATTGCCTTACACTGCTCATGTGTGAGTGGCCTAGCATTTTCAGTATTACTAGGGAATCCTCCAGTCTGCCTCGGCTTAATATGTTGGGAAACCTGGCCCATTTGTGTCTCCAGAGATTTCAAAGTAGCCTCATGATTTGTCATCCTCATCTCTGTTTTATCCATGAAATTTTCTGTCTTCTTGACAAACTGATTCATATTCTCAATATAAGTGCCTGTCTGAGACATAAAGGTGGCCAGAGTCTGTTCCAGTATACTGCTCGTGGCAGCTGGTGGCTGTTGTTGCTGCTGCGGCGGCAGGTGCGGTGGCAGTTGCTGTCGCGTCAGCAATCTAGGTCCTCCTTGATTCTGATTATGTGCTTGCGGATTCAGGGCGTTATTGGGGTTACTCCAGGAAAATTTGGGATCCTTCCTCCAATTGGGATTATAATTGTTGGAGTTGTAATTCGGCTTGTTGTAATTTCCAACATATTTTCCCTCTTCTAACTGTATTGGGCACTCATCCTGACTATGATTTCCCTCACAGATATCGCATACTTCCTCTACAGCAAATCCTTGTTGACCATCATCATTCAATAACCTTTTCATTGCTTTAGTAAGGAATGCTACTTGTGATTTCAACGTGCTGTCGGCTTCATAGTCCTTGACAGCAAGTACCCGTTTACCCCCTGTAATACCCCAATTTTGGGCTTAGAAGTTTTGGGTTTGGACCGGACCGGTCGGGTTGCGGTTCGAATATAAAAGGGTGAATTTAGGAAAGCCTAGTTCGGGTTGCATTAAAAATATGGAAAAATGTCTTAAAATCCTCTTTTATTATATATAAGAGAAAGGTGAAATCAATTTTACAAAATGAGGTTTGGAAGGGTGACATTTTGGGGTAGTGACCAAAATGTAATTTTCGGAAACTTGGTGACTGTTTTAAAAAGGATTGAAACTTTGAATCTTTAAGGAGCTATTTACCCAAAAGAGTTTCTCCAGATTTTTCTGAATATTTATCAATTAATTAATGGTTTTAAAATAAAGGTAAAAGGGAGGGAAAGATATTTTTGGCATTTTAACAAACTTTTCCCAAATTTTCCATTTTCTTTTCTCTCAACTTTTCTCTCAACCCAAACACATTTCTCCAGCAGAATTTCCTCTGATTTTGACAACTTAAGATGAGATTTCTATCCTCATTTGATCTCTAATCAAATCTACAACAAAACCTTAGCATTTGCTTATTGGATTTTCAAGATTTTGGTTCCAAAAAGGGAGAAAACTCAAGTTTAGAGGTATGAACGTCCTTCTCCTCTAAATTCTCAGTTCTTTACTGAAATTCCCAAATTCTCAATCCTTGATTTGTGTTTTATTAAAGGTTTTACAATTGTGTTCTTGATCTTGGCTTTAAAATGCAAGATTTGCTTTAATTTTGATGAAATTCGTATGATCTGATTGGGCACTGTTTTGAGATGTCATTTTGATGTAAAATGAATGTATAATTGATGAGAAATTGAGGTTTAATCAATGCAATCCCGGATAGGTTGATTTTCCTAAGTTTTGCTTGAGTTTTTGGTGGTTTTTGGAGTGATCTTGATGATCTGTTATAGCTGGAGGTATAAGGACGTGGTTAGATCCTTTTTGGATGTTAATTGATGTTTAAGGTTGTTTAGAATTGATGGATCTTGGCTGGGTAGTGTTGTGGAGATGTTTGGATGTGATTTCGGTTGTGTTTGGTAGCCGAAATGTGAGTGTTGATGTGAGCAGCGAGTTTAGATGTCTTGGTTGAGGATATTAATGCATGATGGTGCATTAATCTACTGTTTTGATGTGTTTAAAACAGGGGAGACATCTTCGGATCCTCGTGGTGTTGATCTGGAAGCTTGATTGGTGTTTCGGCAAGTGGCGAAACGGAATCGGTGAGTGGATTTTGGTTTTCAGCTTTGGAACCAATGTTTTGAAGGTTTGGGAGCTTAGTTTAAGTCTAAACAACTTTGCTAAGCTCAAGAGTAAGTTTTCGGAAAAACTCTCTTGTTGATGAACCATGAGTTGGTTGAGTGCAATGTGATTGTTGCATGTTTAAAATTCAGTTTTGAAAGCGTACTTAGCATGTTTATTTGCTGGTTTTATAAGCCATGTGTTGAAGGATGCTCAAGGTAAGAGATCCTTGTTTAGAACATTTGATAAAATGTGGTTTTGTTGCATAAGGATGCATGATGATTAATGGCTTTGTTAAATGCTTTAAAACAGTGGTTTATTGTTGTTAAATGATGCATATTGGCAAGTGATGTTTTGAAAAAGGTTAAGAACTCTATGGTGGTTAAAAGTCCATAGGTGGTTCTTGTGTTAAAAACAACATGGTGGTTAAAAGTCCATGATTGGTTCTTGTGCTAAGGTCACAAAGGTGGTTAAAAGTCCTTGTGTGAGCCTTGTAAGGTCACAAAGGTGGTTAAAAGTCCTTGTGTGAGCCTTGTGTATTTTAAGAACACCATGGTGGTTAAAAGTCCATGGGTGATTCTTGTTTTAAGGTCGCAAGGTGGTTAAAAGTCCTTGTGTGGACCTTGTGTATTGTAAGAACACCATGGTGGTTAAAAGTACATGGGTGATTCTTGTGCTAAGGACACAATGGTGGTTAAAAGTCCATGTGTGGTCCTTGTGAATTGTAAGATCACAATGGTGTTTAAAAGTCCATGTGTGAATCTTATGTTGATTGTATTGAAATGGAAAGATTATGATTATCACTTGTGGCCAATATGACATGTTAATAATTTGAAGCATGTATGCTTGATTTAAATGCTTTTGTGCATGGTTAAAGGTTGTTTTGAATTAAGGTTTATAAAAGTGTTTATAAATGCATTATTGTGTTGTTTTAAATGAGCATTCCTCACTAAGCTATGTGCTTACGCTCTCTCTTTTCTTAAACCAATAATGCAGAGCATTGAAGTGCACATAAGGGCAGCAAGAGGTCAAGAATCCAAGTGGTGAACCAAGCTCATGTATGGTGAAAGTTTTCTTAACACTATTAGCTTTTGGCATTTGGCAATGGGGAACATATGTTGTTGTTTTGGGAGATGTTTTGGACTCCTTAAGTTGGTTTTATGCTTTTGATATTGTTGGAACTTGTAAATGGTTATTATGAGGATTGTTTGATGATTTGGTGTTTGAATGTTCTTTCAATATAGAATGCATGCCTATAGAATTGGGGCTTTCCTTGTTTGATGCCATGTTTATGAATTGTTGATGCCATTATGTTCCTTATGCATGTAATGTCTTGCTGTTATAATTTGGTTGCCTTTGGAGCATGTTTGATGGGTCAATCGTATGCTAAACCAGCTAATTTTCTGCAATCTGGGTAGCCTGTTTCAGAACAGGTGCTGCCGTTTCGGAACGGAGGGCCTGAAATGGCCTAGGCGTTTCGAAACGAGCAAAGCCGTTCCAAAACAGTTTGGCCACTGCCAGGCCCTGTTGAGCAACGCGTTTCGGAACGGTCCCGTGTTTCGGAACAGATCATCCCTGTTCCGAAACACCCGACCGTTGGGCACTGAAATTGATGGCTATATGTTTTGAAACCTTTGCGTTTTGGTCCTGAACTTTGTGTATGCAATTGAATGAGTTTGAGATGTCCGTTTGAGTTGAAATTTGAAAGAGAAGCATGAAATATGACTAATTTCATAATGGTAACTCAAAAATGGGTTAAGTCCTTTTAATTTCCAGAATTTACATTTTGGTCCCTAAATTCATGTTTTGTGCAATTAAGTCCCTGAATATTTTCCGAATGCGCTGATCTTTGAGTATGCTGTTGTCATGAATATATCTAGGGTTAATGTGCATTTAGATAAGTTTAAAAAAAGGGTCGTTAATCAAGGTTGACTTTCGGGTTGACTTTGGTTTTCCCCGTGTAAACTTCTTAATTCGGGTCAACCGTCTAGGCCGGGTTAAGGGGGTTACATTTGGTGGTATCATAGCCGAGTTCTCGAGTAATTGGGAATCTTTATGTGGGTGATTAATGTATGTATGCTTTGTATGCTTGTTGAATGAAAGCATGTTGTGTGAATTGTAAGTATGTTACAATTGTGATGTATGCTATGGTGAAGCATGATAGGGGGACCCATTGCCAAATCAAAGCTAATGAAATGATGTTGTTTTTAATTGGAAATGAGCTTGAGTACTTGGATTGCTTACCTTGCTGAGCCTGACTTTGTTTATTGCATTGTGATTGCATTGTTTAGTGAATGGCACCTCGTAGAGAATTGGGGGTTAATACGCGAGCTATGGCTCAAAATGAGAATGAGGAGAATGCTGAAAATATGGTGGATTTACCTCCTCCACCTGGTGGTGGTGGTGCTGGGGGTGAAGGAGCTGCTGTTGGTGCTGATGCTGGGGTCGCTGGACCTGAAGCTGGTCAGGGACAAGCTATTCCTGACATGACAATGCTGGTTCAAGCCATTGCTGGAGCTTTTCGAGCAGCGGTAGCTGGAGCTCAAGGAGATGGGCATCAGGGAGATGCTGGTGTTAGACTACCTCTGGAACGTTTGCGCAGTCTGGGAGGGACTGAGTTCAGGGGTTTGTTTGCTGAAGGTTCTGAGTCTTGGCTGGAAAGTACCAAGAGAATCTTGGGGCAAATGAATTGCACTGATGTGCAGAAGCTGGGTTGTGTGGTATCGTTGTTGCAGGACGATGCTTATACTTGGTGGACAACCTCTATCTCTGGAATGGAGGAAGCTGATGTAACTTGGACGTTCTTTCAGAACGCGTTCAAGAGGAGATATCTGGGTGTGAGGTACCTAGATGAAAAGAAGAGGGAATTTATGTCTCTTACCCAAGGGAGCATGTCTGTAGCTGAGTACGAGGTTCAGTTTGTCCGACTCAGTCAATACGCACCTGAACTTGTTCTTGGTGAGCGGGAGAGGTGTGAAAGGTTCCGTTATGGTTTGGTGACGGAAGTAAAGACGTATATGCTAGCTGCTGAGTATAATGATTTTGATGTGCTGGTTGGGAGAGCTAAGGACATTGAGATGAATTTGGGTTTATCATCTAAAGGTGCTGGTTCTGGTGCTGGTAAGCGAGTTTCATTGAAGCTTGCGGATGATTATGAGGTGGTTGTTGTTGGTGAGAATGTGAAGTTTCTTGCCAATGTGGTGTCTACATTGGAGGCGAGCCGGATGCTGAGGCAAGGTTGTGAATCTTATCTAGTCTTTGTGATGAATCCTAGCTCTAAGGAGTTGCGTGTGCAAGATATCAGGACTGTGCGAGAGTTTCCTGGTGTGTTTCCGGAGGAGTTGCCTGGATTGCCTCCTAATCGTGAGGTGGAGTTTGGGATTGAGCTGTATGAAAACACAACTCCAGTGTCCATTACTTCTTATCGAATGGCACCTAAAGAGTTGAAAGAGCTGAAGACGCAATTGCAAGAGTTGCTTGATCGTGGTTTCATTTGGCCGAGTGTGTCACCTTGGGGTGCGCCGGTTTTGTTTGTGAAGAAGAAGGATGGCACTATGAGAATGTGCATTGATTACCGTTAGCTTAACAAGTTGACTATCAAGAATCGGTATCCATTGCCGAGAATTGATGATCTTTTTGATCAATTTCGGGGAGCAGCTGTGTTCTCTAAGATTGACTTAAGGTCAGGGTATTACCAGTTGAAGGTGAAGGATGTGGATGTGCCAAAGACAGCTTTCAGGACGAGGTATGGGCATTACGAGTTCCTTGTGATGCCGTTTGGTTTGACAAATGCTCCTGCAGCTTTCATGGACATGATGAATCGTGTATTTCATGAATACCTGGATAAGTTTGTGGTGGTATTCATTGATGATATCCTCGTGTACTCGCGTACTGAGGAGGAGCATGAAGGGCATCTGAGAATTGTGCTGCAAGCTTTGTTGGAGAATCAGCTTTATGCTAAGCTGAGCAAGTGTGAGTTCTGGCTTAGAGAAGTGGTGTTTCTTGGTCATGTGGTTTCTGCTGAAGGGATTCGTGTCGATCCTCAGAAGATTGAGGCGGTGATGAATTGGAAGGTTCCTAAGTCTGTTCATGAAGTTCGTAGTTTCCTTGGTTTAGCAGGATACTACCGAAGGTTTGTGGATGGGTTTTCGAAGATTGCTGCACCTTTGACAAAGTTGTTGCAGAAGGATGTTAAGTATGAGTGGACGGAAGCGAGACAACAGGTTTTGAGAAGCTTAAGGCAGCCTTAACACAAGCTCCTATCTTGGTTCAACCTGAATCAGGGAAGGAGTTTGTGGTGTATAGTGATGCGTCCTATGTTGGTTTGGGATGTGTGTTGATGTAGGAGGGTAAGGTGGTGGCTTATGCATCGCGGCAGTTGAAGGTGCATGAGCGCAATTATCCTACGCATGACATTGAGTTGGCTGCGGTGGTTTTTGCTTTGAAGATCTGGAGACATTATCTGTATGGTGAGAAGTGTACTGTGTACAAGGATCACAAGAGTTTGAAGTATCTGATGTCTCAGAAGGAGTTGAATCTTAGATAGCGACGTTGGGTGGAGTTGCTCAAGGATTATGATTTGACGATTGAGTATCACCCTGGAAAAGCTAATGTTGTAGCGGATGCCTTGAGTAGGAAGGTAGCTGTTGAGTTGAGGGCTATGTTTTCCAGTTTGAGTATTTCGCGTGATGGTGGTCTTGTGGCTGAATTGCAAGTGAAACCATCTTTGGTTCAGTTGATCAAGGAAAAGCAGTTGTTGGATGATTCCTTGGTACCGCATGTTTAGGATATTGCGGAGGGTAGACCTTCGGATTTCTGTTTTAGTGATGATGGAGTGTTGTGTTTTGGGAGTCGGATAGTAGTGCCCAATGATGTTGATTTGAGGTGTGCTATTCTGACTGAAGGTCATAGTAGTCGTTTTGCTATGCACCCTGGTAGTACTAAGATGTACCGTGATCTTCGTGATGAGTACTATTGGGTGGGTCTAAAGAAGGATGTTGCTGAGTTTGTAAGCAAGTGCATGGTGTGTCAGCGAGTTAAGGCTGAGCATCAGTTTCCGTCAGGTTTGTTGCAACCGTTGAGAATTCCTGAGTGGAAGTGGGAAAGGATTACCATGGATTTTGTATCTGGTTTACCTTTGTCGCCATCGAAGAAGAATTCGGTGTGGGTGATTGTGGATCGCTTGACGAAGTGTGCGCATTTCTTGCCTGTGCATACTACGTATTCTTTGGATAAGCTTGCGGAGCTGTACATTGCTGAGATTGTGCGGCTGCATGGTGTGCCTAAGTCGATTGTGTCGGATAGGGATCCGAGGTTTACATCGCGTTTCTGGCAGTGTTTGCATCAAGCTTTGGGTACACAGTTGAATTTCAGTACATCTTATCATCCTTAGTCGGATGGTCAGTCCGAGCGTGTTATCCAGGTTTTGGAGGATATGTTGAGGTGCTGCGTGATTGAGTTTCAGGGCTCATGGGAGAAACATTTGCCTTTGGTGGAGTTTGCTTATAACAATAGTTATCAGGCAAGTATTCAAATGGCACCTTATGAGGCTTTGTACGGGAGGAAGTGTAGGACTCCTCTGTGTTGGGCTGAAACGGGTCAGAAGTTGGTTTCGATGCCAGCTATGTTGAAAGGAACCACCGAGAAGGTGAAGCTCATTTGTGAGCGTTTGAAAGCAGCTTCTGATCGGCAAAAGTCTTACGCGGATTTGAAGCGTAAGGAGATTGAGTATGCGGTGGGTGACCGTGTGTTTTTGAAGGTTTCGCCTTGGAAAAAGGTGATGAGGTTTGGCCGAAAGGGTAAGTTGAGCCCTAGGTACATTGGACCATACGAGGTGGTTGAGCGTGTGGGTCCTGTTGCGTACAGGTTGAGGTTACCGCAAGAGTTGGAGAAGATCCATGATGTGTTTCATGTTTCTATGCTTCGGAAGTATAGATCGGATCCTTCACATGTGATGCCTGTGGAGGAAGTGGAATTGAATCCGGATTTGACCTATGATGAGGAACCGGTGAGGATTCTGGATTCGGATAGTAAGGTTCTTCGTGGCAAGACCATCGGGTTGGTAAAGGTGTTGTGGAAACATCGTGGTGTTGAAGAAGCCACGTGGGAGCGGAAGGATGACATGTTGAAACAGTTTCCGTACCTCTTTCCTTCAGGTAAATTTCGAGGACGAAATTTCTTAAGGGGGGAGAGTTGTAATACCCCAATTTTGGGCTTAGAAGTTTTGGGTTTGGACCGGACCGGTTGGGTTGCGGTTCGAATATAAAAGGGTGAATTTAGGAAAGCCTAGTTCGGGTTGCATTAAAAATATGGAAAAATGTCTTAAAATCCTCTTTTATTATATATAAGAGAAAGGTGAAATCAATTTTACAAAATGAGGTTTGGAAGGGTGACATTTTGGGTTAGTGACCAAAATGTAATTTTCGGAAACTTGGTGACTGTTTTAAAAAGGATTGAAACTTTGAATCTTTAAGGAGCTATTTACCCAAAAGAGTTTCTCCAGATTTTTCTGAATATTTATCAATTAATTAATGGTTTTAAAATAAAGGTAAAAGGGAGGGAAAGATATTTTTGGCATTTTAACAAACTTTTCCCAAATTTTCCATTTTCTTTTCTCTCAACTTTTCTCTCAACCCAAACACATTTCTCCAGCAGAATTTCCTCTGATTTTGACAACTTAAGATGAGATTTCTATCCTCATTTGATCTCTAATCAAATCTACAACAAAACCTTAACATTTGCTTATTGGATTTTCAAGATTTTGGTTCCAAAAAGGGAGAAAACTCAAGTTTAGAGGTATGAACGTCCTTCTCCTCTAAATTCTCAGTTCTTTACTGAAATTCCCAAGTTCTCAATCCTTGATTTGTGTTTTATTAAAGGTTTTACAATTGTGTTCTTGATCTTGGCTTTAAAATGCAAGATTTGCTTTAATTTTGATGAAATTCGTATGATCTGATTGGGCACTGTTTTGAGATGTCATTTTGATGTAAAATGAATGTATAATTGATGAGAAATTGAGGTTTAATCAATGCAATCCCGGATAGGTTGATTTTCCTAAGTTTTGCTTGAGTTTTTGGTGGTTTTTGGAGTGATCTTGATGATCTGTTATAGCTGGAGGTATAAGGACGTGGTTAGATCCTTTTTGGATGTTAATTGATGTTTAAGGATGTTTAGAATTGATGGATCTTGGCTGGGTAGTGTTGTGGAGATGTTTGGATGTGATTTCGGTTGTGTTTGGTAGCCGAAATGTGAGTGTTGATGTGAGCAGCGAGTTTAGATGTCTTGGTTGAGGATATTAATGCATGATGGTGCATTAATCTACTGTTTTGATGTGTTTAAAACAGGGGAGACATCTTCGGATCCTCGTGGTGTTGATCCGGAAGCTTGATTGGTGTTTCGGCAAGTGGCGAAACGGAATCGGTGAGTGGATTTTGGTTTTCAGCTTTGAAACCAATGTTTTGAAGGTTTGGGAGCTTAGTTTAAGTCTAAACAACTTTGCTAAGCTCAAGAGTAAGTTTTCGGAAAAACTCTCTTGTTGATGAACCATGAGTTGGTTGAGTGCAATGTGATTGTTGCATGTTTAAAATTCAGTTTTGAAAGCGTACTTAGCATGTTTATTTGCTGGTTTTATAAGCCATGTGTTGAAGGATGCTCAAGGTAAGAGATCCTTGTTTAGAACATTTGATAAAATGTGGTTTTGTTGCATAAGGATGCATGATGATTAATGGCTTTGTTAAATGCTTTAAAACAGTGGTTTATTGTTGTTAAATGATGCATATTGGCAAGTGATGTTTTGAAAAAGGTTAAGAACTCTATGGTGGTTAAAAGTCCATAGGTGGTTCTTGTGTTAAAAACAACATGGTGGTTAAAAGTCCATGATTGGTTCTTGTGCTAAGGTCACAAAGGTGGTTAAAAGTCCTTGTGTGAGCCTTGTAAGGTCACAAAGGTGGTTAAAAGTCCTTGTGTGAGCCTTGTGTATTTTAAGAACACCATGGTGGTTAAAAGTCCATGGGTGATTCTTGTTTTAAGGTCGCAAGGTGGTTAAAAGTCCTTGTGTGGACCTTGTGTATTGTAAGAACACCATGGTGGTTAAAAGTCCATGGGTGATTCTTGTACTAAGGACACAATGGTGGTTAAAAGTCCATGTGTGGTCCTTGTGAATTGTAAGATCACAATGGTGTTTAAAAGTCCATGTGTGAATCTTATGTTGATTGTATTGAAATGGAAAGATTATGATTATCACTTGTGGCCAATATGACATGTTAATAATTTGAAGCATGTATGCTTGATTTAAATGCTTTTGTGCATGGTTAAAGGTTGTTTTGAATTAAGGTTTATAAAAGTGTTTATAAATGCATTATTGTGTTGTTTTAAATGAGCATTCCTCACTAAGCTATGTGCTTACGCTCTCTCTTTTCTTAAACCAATAATGCAGAGCATTGAAGTGCACATAAGGGCAACAAGAGGTCAAGAATCCAAGTGGTGAACCAAGCTCATGTATGGTGAAAGTTTTCTTAACACTGTTAGCTTTTAGCATTTGGCAATGGGGAACCTATGTTGTTGTTTTGGGAGATGTTTTGGACTCCTTAAGTTGGTTTTATGCTTTTGATATTGTTGGAACTTGTAAATGGTCATTATGAGGATTGTTTGATGATTTGGTGTTTGAATGTTCTTTCAATATAGAATGCATGCCTATAGAATTGGGGCTTTCCTTGTTTGATGCCATGTTTATGAATTGTTGATGCCATTATGTTCCTTATGCATGTAATGTCTTGCTGTTATAATTTGGTTGCCTTTGGAGCATGTTTGATGGGTCAATCGTATGCTAAACCAGCTAATTTTCTGCAATCTGGGCAGCCTGTTTCGGAACAGGTGCTGCCGTTTCGGAACGGAGGGCCTGAAATGGCCTAGGCGTTTCGAAACGAGCAGAGCCGTTCCGAAACAGTTTGGCCACTGCCAGGCCCTGTTGCGCAACGCGTTTCGGAACGGTCCCGCGTTTCGGAACGGATCATCCCTGTTCCGAAACACCCGACCGTTGGGCACTAAAATTGATGGTTATATGTTTTGAAACCTTTGCGTTTTGGTCCTGAACTTTGTGTATGCAATTGAATGAGTTTGAGATGTCCGTTTGAGTTGAAATTTGACAGAGAAGCATGAAATATGACTAATTTCATAATGGTAACTCAAAAATGGGTTAAGTCCTTTTAATTTCCAGAATTTACATTTTGGTCCATAAATTCATGTTTTGTGCAATTAAGTCCCTGAATATTTTCCGAATGCGCTGATCTTTGAGTATGCTGTTGTCATGAATATATCTAGGGTTAATGTGCATTTAGATAAGTTTTAAAAAAAAGGTCGTTAATCAAGGTTGACTTTTGGGTTGACTTTGGTTTTCCCTGTGTAAACTTCTTAATTCGGGTCAACCGTCTAGGCCGGGTTAAGGGGGTTACACCCCCTCTTCTTGCGGTCGGAAACTGTTCCTCATTCTTGGCCAGATTTTTCAAAACTTGCAATGCCTCGTCTGGATCTTTATCCAATAATAGTCCATTTGCTGCAGAATCAATTCGAATACGAGTTTGTAAGTTAGCAGCATTATAGAACTTAGTTACCTGATTCCAAACGGGGAATCCATGCATTGGGCAGTTCCGAAGAAGAGTAGTAAATCTGTCCCAGGCCTCGTGCATCGGCTCGTCATCTTCCTGTTGAAAAGTAGCAATTTCATTACGTAATCGCTCAGATAAATGCGAAGGATTAAAACGAGATAAAAATTCACGAGATAAATCTGCCCCAGTTACGATTGAACCCGGTGTAAGTTTATTCCACCAAGTTTTTGCTCTGTCCCTCAATGAATGGGGGAATAACCGAAGCCTCAGTATCTCCGGATTAACTCCTGGCAGTCTAAACGAACCACAGATTTCCTTGAACGTTTTGAGATGCTCCCTAGCTTCTTCTGTCACAGCACCACTAAACTGTCCGGCATTGTTGATCATACTAAACATGACAGGTTTAAGCTCAAAGTTATCAACTTCAATATCCGGCAGCGTGGTCTCCAGCTCTACATGATCGTTCAACATGTAGTCACGGCAGGACCGTCGTCCATCTGCCAAGGGCGGGTCGCCGGCAGGCGGTATACCTCCACCAGCGGGCGGATTACGGGCCATCTTCTCTAGCTGCTCCTCAAGGTATTCGTTCCTGTCTAAAAGGTGGCGAAGTTGTTTCTTGATATTGAAGGAACGTTCGATTTCCGGATCTAATTTATACTCAGGATCTTCGCCTCTTTTAGATCTACGCATAAACAAGAAAACATCGTGAAAAGCAAGAGTTGAAAGTACTAAAGAAAAAAAATAAAAATAAAAATAAAAGAAAAATAAAAATAAAAACAAAAAGTACAATAAAAGAAAGGTAGAGTTATGTTGCCAATCCCCGGCAACGGCGCCAAAAACTTGTTGCGTGTAAAATAGTCTATCGCAATGGTAGTGCAAGTGTACACGACGCAAGTAGTAAAGTGATACGAAGTATCAGATATCGTCTCCACAGGGATTGGGCTAATAGCTTCACCTTATTTCACTGCACGAAGTAAAGAAAATAGTTTAGAAAGTTGTCACGAAAATATTGAAGAAAACGTAAATAAAAGAGTAAGAATATCAAGATAGAGAGAATGGGCTGGTATTGAATTGCTCAGTAGTGCAGATATTGTATTGCTTAGGAACTCCAGTTCTGTCGTCGCGCCTGTCGCTGGCAGCACCTATCGCGGCAGCTGTCCGTTGGTCGTCGCGGCAGCAAACACACCAACTCAGTACGTTCAACTTTGGCAAGAATCTCAGATCTGCCTTGGCCTATCCCTAGGTCCAAGTCTGTCGATGATCACGTCTTTGATGATACCTCCCGGCGTGAATCGAAGGATGAACACCGATGTGTATGAATTCTTCCTTAGCCACTTAACCTTGCCCTATCCCTAGGCACAAGATAGTTCAACTATAAACTAGAGAACTCGCTCTTATTTCTTTCGAATACTTAACTCTCCCGATGCTAAGTAAATGGATAACCTCACAATGCTCTCCCGATGCTCTTGCAAGATATTAATAACCAAAATAAGAGAACTTGAAGTTTATTTTATTGAACTTGGAAAATCCTAAAACAAAACAACCCTTGCAACTACTTTAC
This sequence comes from Hibiscus trionum, assembly GCA_030270665.1. Taxonomy (NCBI): domain Eukaryota; kingdom Viridiplantae; phylum Streptophyta; class Magnoliopsida; order Malvales; family Malvaceae; genus Hibiscus; species Hibiscus trionum. The sequence continues at coordinate 15,091,284 of BSYR01000019.1, forward strand.
AAATCAACCTGTGGCCCTAGGGGGTTTTAGAACATGTCGACGACGGGTAAACGGCGGAGGGGTTTGGTTATCGGTTATGGGGTATTATCCCTCATAGGTTAAAATCTATGCCCTTATATAAGCTTTGGGCTCAAGTATTCTAAGATAACAAGGATTACAACTTTAATTAAAAGTAAGATTCTAATAAAGACTTTAATCTTCAAATATCCTACTTTTCAGCCGCCTCCTTGTTTCATGGGATTTCCTCTCCTTGAGCTTTGACTTGACATATCTTTTGATCCGGGGCTTGGAAAAATATATGGTTTTCACACGACAGACGAGCATAATTTTCTCTATCTATCGAGGTCCACTTTGCTTTTCCTCCGCTAACTTGCTGTCGTCCTCTGCTGTCACGGCAGATCCATGGCAGCATCGTCCTCATCATCTGCTTGTCCAGTTCAGCTCTTCTGCTTCTCTGCCCTGCGCCCGCCTTCTTCGTCAGCTATGGCAGCAACCTACAAAATCAACCATATTTCAGTAGAATCCGTGCTTTTACTAATTTTGTGATGTTTTGCTGTAAACTAACCTAAATGTAATGCAATGATGCTTGAATGCAGCAGAAATATGGGTTAAAAAGGGTGTAAATAATAGAACTTTTACACACTCAACAATTCACGCTTTATATTTTCAACTTTTCTAATTGGTAGCTCACCTTTGAGCTTCAGTCGACTCAGCTGCATGAGATTTCCATTCTCCCTGAGATTGGTCTCATGTGCAACAATGAATAATGGCAACGTCTGAAGATGACGAAGTCTATAAATGTTACCATGCAAGCAAGTTAATCTTTCATAGCCATTTATTACAAGATGTCTTAGCCCGAGCAGTCTTGCCAAGTTCCTTGGTAGTTCAATGAGATCAGTGCAGCCTGATAGGTTCAGCACCTGCAAGTTATGAAGCCTGCATATGCTTTCTGGTAACATTTCTATCAAGGTATTTGAAAGGTTGAGGTACCTCAAATATTTCAAGCAAGAAATTGTGCCCTGTACCCTTTTAATGCCACAATTACCCAAATCCAGGACTCGGAGATACTTGAAACTTGAGAACAACTTAGTTGGTACTTCACCAAGATCACCTTTGGGATTTAACAAAATGAGAGTTAGCAACTTCTTAGCTTTGTACAAGGCTTCTGGAATAGTACATGATCCAAAATCACAGACCACGGATAAGTATCACAGTTTAGCAAAATTTCTTGGCATGCACCCACCTTCATATACAAAGTACTATTCTCCTGCAACATATTTTGCAAGATCATGAATGATACTATGCATCCTGCATTCTATTGCTTCGCCAAATTCATTTTTCTTCACATCTTCAAAGAAAAGCATCCACATTAAGTCGTTGAAGTGTTCATTTCCGATCTCCTCTAGAGATTTTCTTTCCTCAATCTGTTGAATAAGGCCCTCTGCTATCCAAAGATGGATTAACTTATCTTTCTTGATGACATAATTTTTAGGAAATATTGAGCAATACATAAATCACCCTTTTAGATGTGAGGGAAAACGACTATAACTCAGCCTTAGGACTGGCAATATCCCATTTTCCTCTTCGCAAACATTCCACATATCACTCTTCTGCACACATAACCACTCTGTTGGCTCTCTTTTGAAGCGCAATAGACCACCCAGTGTCTTTGCAGCGAGAGGAACTCCCCCACACTTCCTCACTATTTGTTTCCCGATAGGGAACAAGTCTGGGTTGTCTTTTCGGCCATGAACAAAGGCACGTTTTTTGAACAAAGTCCAACATTCATCATCAGATAGACCCTTCAGATGGTGAGAAGACATTGTTCCAACTACTGCTGCAACCTTTGCACTTCTTGTTATGACTATAACTTTGCTTTCCTCTGCACCAAAATTCAGCAACGTTTTAAGCTTATCCCATTCATCCTCGTTCCATACATCGTCCAATACAAGCAAATATCTCCTGTCCAACAATAAATCTCATAGTTGAAACTGAAGAGCATCCATTCCAAAGAGATCATCACATCTTCTCCTAGTTGCAGATTCCATCATCAAGTTCAGAATCTTTCTCACACTGAAATCTCCATTAACAAAGACCCACATCCTCAGCTCAAAGTTTCCCATCACCCTCTCATCATTATAGACTGCTTGAGCTAAAGTAGTTTTACCAATGCCCCCTAAACCCACTAAGGGAATAACCGAGACAAAATTTTTAGCTCTTCTCTCAGTATTTACCAGTAACATATGTATTATCTTTTCTTTATCTTCTTCCCGTCCAATTACTTCAGGTTCAAACACAAAAGACTCGGTCTCTCTTTTCTGTCCACCTTTCATATCTTTATCACCGAGTGTTTCTTTGAGCTTGAAACAAGACCTTTCTTCCAATAATACGTCTAGTCTATGCCTTATATGTGTTAGCTCAGGCAATTTTCTGAGGTATGCTATAATAGGATTCAAAGAGGGGATGATATTGCTGACCTGCTAGGTAAAAGTATTTTCATTTTCTAGTAGCATAGCCTCCGGGGTAAATTCCTCAAGCAGGTCATCAGCATCATAAGCTACCTCTTTAAGCTCAGTTAACCATAACTTCAATGCTTTATCAGCAGCTTGCCGCTCTTCTGCATCTTCGAGAACAGCTTGGATCATCCTCAAAGAACGTTGGAGCTTCTGGATCTTATCCTTGAACCCACAACGATTGACAATCTCTTTCAAAATTCGAGAGGCTACCTTTTCAAACACAGCCTGCAACAGGGGGGTCAAAACTATCTCTGTCATAATGTTGCTGCAAAGTAAGGTTTCAAAATTGCTAGTAGTATAATCCCATTACAATTTGCTTCAAGTATATATCATACACACGCATCATTTTCAGTCAGAGTTCATGGCTTCTCAATGGGAACTCAACTGGTGGGTACGTGTTTGAGCACCTTTGAAAATTCACTTCCAAGTTTCAAGTTTCAACTGAGAAGGGAGATGATGGTAGGACATCCCTCCATGACTTTGAACAGTGTAATTGACTTTTATCCTTTTTTTTTGTGGTTCATATTAGTGTTTTCAATGAGTCACCTTTTTTTAAATGATTTTTGCTGAGTTTTTTTCCTCCATTTTTTATGTTTTCAAATGATTTGATGGCCCACTATTCCTCCAGAATAAAATAGGCCAATTTTAATATGGACCTTGGCTAAGAGTTACTCCTATGGTCCAATGTGAATGCCCCTAAGCCTGGCATTGTGCATTTCAGTGGTGTTGGAAATTCAGGTGTTGGTAAACAAAAGAAACTGCTTAAGGGTGTTGGTGATAGTGAACAATCTTTTTGTATTAGAGGTAAAAATGTGGTTCTTTCTGCTACTAGAAACAGAAGTGCTAAGAGATCTCTTCAAGGAAAGAATGAAGTTTGCAATCCTGTAGGGCCAAAGAAAACAAAGTCCTTCTCCGTTGCTCTCTCAAACACTGTTGAGAGTGGTATTGAGGCAATCTCTCCTGTCGAAACCCCAGAGCTATCGGTGGAGGCTGAGGTTCAGCCCCGCCGAGAACCATGAAAATTTTAAGCTGGAACTGTCAAGGGCTTGGGAACCCTGAGATAGTTCGAACCTTGGGGCAGCTGGTGGCCTCTAAAGCTCTTAGTTTTGTTTTCTTGTGTGACACTCGTCTAGTTAAGAATAAAGCTGAAGAAGTTAAAAGAAGGCTTCGAATGGTGGGTAATTTAGTTGTTGAGAGAGCTGAAAGTTGTATGGGTTTAATGCTTCTCTGGAAAGAGGAAATTTCAGTAGATCTTCTGTCTTACTCAAAGGCTCACATAGATGTAACTGTTATTTTTTAAAATGACAAGTTTAGATTCACATGCATGTATGAAACTTGCAACAGAACCAAGAAACAAGAAGATTTGGGTCTTTTAAACTCTTTGAGGGATAAGTCTGATTTGTCTTGGCTGCTTGGGGGTGACCTCAATGACATTTTGAACTATAGTGAAAAAGATGAAGGTAGAAGAAAACCTAGAGTGGAAATTGAAAATTTTAAAAGTGCTCTAGAAAGGATGGGCTTTGGGATATTAGACCTTGCAGAGGCTGGTTTACTTGACACAGCGGCAACAATGCAATTTCTCTTGTTAAGGAGAGATTAGACAGATTTGTGGCATCAATTCCTTGGCTTCAAAGATATAGTCAATGTGCGATTTATTATGAAATTACAACATATACATCTTTCTTGATACTGAAGCCCCTATAAAAAGAAATGGTAGACATGATGATTATTTTAAATTTGACAGCTGCTAGGCTGATGAGGATGAAGTTGGTGCAACAGTGAGACAAAGATGGAGAGAAACTGGAGGGTCTACTTTGAACAAGTTCAAAGTTGTGGGTGAAAGTCTTTATTGGTGGTAAAGGAATAGAAGAAGAAAAACAATTCAGAAGAAAAAAATTTTATAGGAAAAGATTGAGTCCAATCTAAATGAAGAGATCTCTAAGAGCAAAACTATAGAGTTGAATGGCTTAAAAAATAATTTGAAGAATGTTCTTGACTGAGAGAAAATTTATTAAAAGTAGAGATTCAGAGTTCAGTGGTTAAAAGAGAGTGATTGAAACACCTTTTTTCTATGCTAGGGCCAGAGGCAGAAAAAAAAACTTTATTAAGGGGATGAAAGATGATATTGGCACATGGCAGGAAGGAGATGAGAATGTATTTGAGATTGCAAAAGATTTTACTCCAGATTTTTTCAATCAAGTGGAGGAACCTCTTTAAGCATGATCCTGGACTCAATTGAGCACTGCATCACATCAGATATGAATGCTAGGTTTTGTGTTGGATTCACCACAGAGGAAGTCAAAATGGCCATTCTTCAAATTAACCCTTTTAAGGCTCTAGGTATAGATGACTTTCCTGCCTCTTTTTTCATAAGTTTTGGTCTGTGATTGGTGATGATTTTATTTTTTTGTGTCTTGATCTTTTAGAGGGCAGGGCTAATATGAGTGATGTCAATAGAACTGTTATTGTTCTAATTCCTAAAGTAGTTGAACCTAACTACATGAGACAGTTTAGATCTATTAATTTGTGTACTGTAACCTATAAAACAGTATCTAAAGTCTTGGTTAATAGGCTTAAATCTGTGATACCTGTTTGTATTGCTGAAAACCAGAGTGCCTTTGTTCAAGGTAGACTCATCTCGAATAATGTGATAGTGGCTCATGAAATTTTACATTATCTTAAAAGGGCTAAAAGTGGGGTGCAACTGTTAAGTTGGACATAGAAAAAGCATATGATAGAGTGGAATGACAATTTTTGCATGATGTTATGAAAAAATAGGCTTCGGTCATCAATGAATTGATCATATCATGTCTTGTGTAACTTCTGTTTCTTATTGCTTGAGAATAAATGGAGGTTTATCTAGTTTTTTTAGGCCTTCTAGAGGGATTAGGCAAGGAAATCTCTTATCCCCTTATCTCTTTCTCTTTTGCTCTCAAGGGCTGTCAGTTTTGTTACTAAAAGAGCAGCATGAAGGCAGAATCAAAGGTATTAAAGTCAGTATGCATGGTCCTCTTGTTAATCATTTATTGTATGTTGATGATTGTTTACTTTTTATTAAGAATTCTACTCAAGAGGTTGTGAGATTAAAGAAAGTTTTATCTGTTTATGAATCTTCATCTCGGCAAAAAGTGAATGTTGAAAAGTCCTTTATTTATTTTAGTAGTGTGATGAGTGATCAAAGCAAGGCTGAAATTAAAGATACTCTTGGTATGAGGGAAGAACCTTCTGTTGGCATGTATTTAGGTGTACCTCTTATTATTGGAAATAACAAAACTGATGCACTTAATTTTTTGTTTAAGAGAGTTGAGAAATGAATTAGAGGTTGAACCAAAAACTTGTTGTCTTATGGAGGTAGAAAGGTTTTATTAAAAGCTGTTGCACAAGCTTTACCTACTTATGCCATGTGTTTCTTCTTATTGTCAGATTGCATTATTGACCCAATTATTTTAGTTATGATGGCCTTTTTGTGTTTAGGAAAAGCTAACGAGAAGGGATGGAATCATGTTATGTGGCAAAAAAATTTACAGTCCAGAAAGAGATGAAGATCTTGGTTTTAAAGACTGAAACAGTTTAACTTGGCTCTTTTAAGGAAGCAGGTATGGAGATTGATCACTAATAGAGAATCTCTATGTTTCAAAGTATTATCTGCAAAATACTTTCTCTCTGGTGATGTTCTAAATGCTAAAACCTTTGACAAGCCTTCTTACATTTGGAGTTGTATTTTTAAAGCTAATGAGGCTTTCAAAGAAGGTTTTCACTCGAGAATTAGTTTAAACAGTTTTGTCCCTGTGTTTCAGCAAAATGGGGAGGTGATTCTTTTATTTGCTTAGAAGTTGAGTATTTGGATAGTTCTATTAATCATGTTCTGTGTCATGAGCTTCAAATTTCTAATGTTGCTGGTTAGGATGTTAGAAAGATGACTAGTCTGTTTACTCTTAGAGATATTGAAAAGGTTCTCAGGACCCCTATTGCCCCTGTTAAAAGAGATGTTCTCATTTGGAGCCATCATTCTACTGGTACTTACAGTACAAAGTCTGGTTATAATTGGTTACAGCTCCATAAAAATGTAGAAATGGATTAATCATCTGTTTGGAAGGTTTTGTACAAGTTACAAACTTTGTCAAAAATTAAAATTTTTGCTTGGAAGGCTTGTTACAATGCTTTGCCTACAGGGGAAAAGTTGGCTGCTGCAATTTTAGGCCACGGTATTTGCCCCGTGTGTAGTAATGGTGTTGAGTCCCTTTTGCATGCCTTAAGAGATTGTAATCTGACTAAAGAGGCCTTTGATTATTGTGGCTTGTCTAATTTGTTGCCCCAGAATTTTGTTATGAACTTTAAAGAGTGGCTTGAGCTGTGTTTAGAGTGTCTAGATAAGGATCAGTTCACGTTTCTTATTGTGCTCATGTGGAACCTTTAGAATAGAAGAAACAAGATGGTCCATAATGTTGTGTTGCTACCTGTTAGATTTGTTGTTGATTATGCCCAATTACTTGTATCTGACTTTGTGGTTGCTCATGATCATTTTATGTCTAATGTACCTTTCAACAGGTCTAAGCACTGGACATGCCCTCCTAATAGTGTCTTTAAAATCAATGTGAATGGAGCTTTTGTTGCTGAAACTAGATCTGCAGCTTTTGAAGTTGTTGCTTGTGACTCCCTTGGTCTTATGATTGATGGTTATGCTCATACCATCCCCATAGTGCTAAATGCTGAGATGGCTGAAGCTCATGCCATTGCTGAAGGCATCAAGATAGCAGTGACAAATAGCTGGACTCAAATCATTCTAGAAGGTGATTCATGGGCAATGATCAATAGGCTGCTTTCCTCCAATCCGGACCTCTCTCACCCAGCACTGATCTTAGAGGAAGCCAAAGCTTTGCTGAAAGAAAATCATTTGTTTTCAGTTTTTTATGTTTGTAGAGATGCTAATTGTGTTGCTCACTTTTTAGCTAATAGATGTTTTAGTGTTTCAGAGCCTTTTTATTTTAATTTTAATGTACCGGATTGTATTTTTTTAGATCTTGTTGATGATGCCCATTTATGGCTCGATAGTATTTTCCTAGAAAAATGATTTGATGGCCAAAACAAGGGGTGAATCTCCAAACTAGCCCCCTTAGAATCTAAATTCTCTAAACTAGTACTCAAAATTTTATATTTCCTGAACTAGCACCATTACAGTTAATGTGGCAATCGGGAGGGGAATAACTAAAAATCGTGGGGATCCGGATCGAAGTGTATAGGGAATAACCGAAATCTTCACTCACATGGACAGAGAATGAGAAGTTTTATCACCGAAGCTCAAATGGGGACGTGATTGCTATATCCGAACTATGAGTATAACCGAACTATACCCGTATAAATCACCATGAGAATTCCCGAAAAATATTCGTAGAGATCCCAATATTTTACAAAGTTGGATGGTCATAAGGGTAATTTACCTATTTTTCAACAAAAATATAATCTCTCATAATCTGAGTATGGTCAGCTGGAGTAAGTTTGGAATTTCTCCGTAAATTTCATAAAAATAATTAGAAAGTAGTTTATACATCGTTGTAAACGTGATTCAGTCTAGATTTATTGGAAAAAAACATGGTGATCGATTTTTATATGTATTTTAAAAATGTGAATATTTAAATGTTGAAATGTCATAAAAATTTGGTAAAAGATTTCTTAGAATACAGTTTTAGCAGTGATTTTGAAAAATTACCAAAAAATTCTACAAGATAAATCAGAAAGTGAGCCTTATATTTCTATAACCATACAGAAGCCTAGATTCATTTAAAATAAATGGTTTTTGATTTCAAGTTATATATTATGAGTTATTAATTTTTGAGTGAGCAAAGGTCACAAAAAAGACTGCAAGTTATTTCCAAAAACAACAATGACAGTAACTTCAAAAATTTCTCATAACTCGTATGAGTAAAATTAGAAGAGGTGATTTATATGGTTGGAAAGATTATCGAATCTAGTTCATTTTAGAACAAACGGGTCATGATTTAGAAATGTAGATTATTAGTTACATATTTTTTTAAAGGTAGTGCAGACTATTATGTTTCAATACTTGATATTTTAGTTATGTTTTATAGTTTCGAAATGGTTTGTTTGTTGTAGGTAAAATTTAAATTTATCTTTTATGTTTGTAATCTTGGAAATTTAATGTTGAGTATTTATTCCATAAGGGATGGGTATGGGGACAAAAAAAATTCCCGAAACGTTTAATAGGATTCCCATAAACCATACTCGCAAATGTTGGGGACAAAGTGTGGAATGCAAAACCATCCCCGACCAGCCCTATTGTCCCCCTAATTACATTGAAATCGCCGTACATGCACGGCAAGTTTGAATAAAATATTTTTTTCAAACTTTTTTAAACTCACCATGTATGTATGCAGGGCGAGTTCATAATTTTTCGTATTTTAACTTAATTAACCGCATTAACAGATGATTAGCAAATTTTAATTGGAACTCGCTATGCATGCTAGGCGAGTTTTACTTAAATTTTTACGAAACTAAGAAAATATAAAGTATTAGAAACCCACTTCGCGTCTTCAATATATTGAAGAACGAAAAAATGAACTATTAAGAATTAACTTCAACATATATATATATATATATATATATATATATATGCTTAGCTAGAGTGTAAAACTTTGTTTCTTACTAATGTGAGATACAATAGCAAACTCTTTAGCTCCAAGAATCTCACATTGATAAGAAACAAAAGGCTTACACTCTAGCTAATGTCAACTTCTTTTTTTGCTAGGGGTGGCAACAGGGCGAGTCGGAGACGGTTTTGTATTCTCCACTTTGTCCCCAACAGTCGCGGGTACAGTTTTAAAGAATTCCAATTAAACATTTCGGGTTCCGTTTTTGGTTAATCCTCTTACCCACAAAATAAACAAAATTTAATACATTAAAACAAATATTCAACACTAGATCTTCAAAATTACAAACATAAATGATAAATTTAGTTTACCAACAACAAACAAATAATTTCAAAACTATAAAACATGACTAAATTATTAATTATTGAAACATGATAGAAATCATGATATGCTTGTTCTAAAAGGAACTAGATTCAATAATTTTTTCAACCATATGAATTACCTCTTCTAATTTTACTCGTACGATTTATGACGAATTTCTGAAGTCACTGTCATTATTGTTTTTTGAAACAGTCTACAGTTTTTTCTTCTGACATTTTCTCACTCAAAAATTAATTGCTCCTAATATATAACTCGAAATCAAGAATCGTTCATTTTAAACGAATCTAGACTTGTGTATAGTTATAGAATATAAGGTCCATTTCCTAATTTATCTTGTAAAATTTTTTGTGATTTTTCAAAGTCACTGCTAAATTTGTTTTCTAAGAAATATGTTGTCAAATTTTTATGTCATTTCAACATTCGAATATTTATATTTTTTAAAATACGTATCAAAATCGATCATTTATATTTTAAACAAAACTAAACTAAATCATGTTTACAACTATGCATACACCACTTTCAAATTATTTTTATGGAATTTACGAAGAATTCCCAAACTTACTCCAGCATGCCACACTCAGGTTGTGGGAGATTTGATTTTTATCGAAAAATTAGTAAATTACCCTTATGCCCGTCCAACTTTGTAAAATATTGGGGATCACTGCGGATATTTTTCAGGAATCCTCACACTGATTTATGCGGGTATGGTTCGATTATCCTCACAGTTCGGAAATAACAATCTCTGTCTCCATCCCCATTTGAACTTCGGTGATAAAACTCTCCTCATCCCCGTAGGTGAAGATTTCGGTTATTTTCCATACCCGTCGGTTCGAATCTCACTTTTTTCGATTATTTCCCAACCGTCAACCGATTGTCGCCTCTATTTTTTTTACAAATCATGGAGCTAAATATCAAAGTTGGTTCCTAATAGCTCCAAAATTTTTATTTTCGTTCCTCAATATATTAAAGTTCTGAAGTTAATTTTTAACAGTTTAATTTTTTATTTTTGTCTTTTAGGTAAAAAAGTTTGATTTAAAAAAATAATTGAAACTTGCGATGCATGCACTTCGAGTTTAAAAAAATTGAAAAAGTGAATTTTCCCCTTATGATATTTTCACATCAATTTAGCACTTGAAGTAGACTTGATTTATCACCGTTTGCCTCTTAACTGACAGAAGCCAACGTTGACCGTTAAGGTGGTGATGTGGCAGTTTATGATGACGTGACAGAGGGCAAAACTGATTTTTTCAAGCAAGTTTGAGGGCAAAATTGATTTTTAATTGAGTATGAGGGTAAAATTAATTTTAAGTAAAAATACGAAAATAAGAAAATAAAAAATCTAAAATGATGTAAAAATAATAAAACATTTTTATAAAGTATCTAAAAATAATAATGAATGTTTTTATTAATATATAACTAAAAATAAAATAAAATAATTAAAAATGTCTAAAAATAAGTAAAAATTTATAAAATTAAAATATCATAAGCTAATAAAATTTAAATTATTTAAAAATTAAATTTTGAAATATTTATAAAATATAAAAAAAAATATAAAAACCTTCATCAAAAATATTTGAACGGTTTTGGTTTTCTTTTCCTTAAAAAATGTAAGAAAAAAAGAATCCTAAAATAGGGTTAATGTGATTCTCTCAACCGAACAAAAATCTTTTACCTTTTTGGTGCTCATATCTCCTAATACTAAAAAACTCTACACGCTAAGTTTAATTTCTAAATCACAAACCTAAAATTTAAAACCTTTGCTTGATAAAATTTATACACATACTTTTATGATTCATACTCACTTTATATTGCTAAATTTTTTAATTAGGGTTTAGGATTTAAGGTTTGCAATTTAGAGTTTGAATTTTTTAGGGTTTGAAATTTAAAAAATAGCATTAGTAGGTACAATTTATTTTTAAGTTTTAATTTTTGAATAATTTATAATTTAATAGCTTCTGATATTTTAATTTTATAATTTTTACTTATTTTTTTATATTTTTATATTTTTGTTATTTTTAGCCATATATTAATAAAACATTTTAAATGTTTTATTATTTTTACATCATTTTAGCATTTTAATATTTTCTTAAATTCATATTTTTACCTAAAAATCAATTTTACCCTCGTACTCAACCAAAAATTAATTTTGCCCTCTGCCACGTCATCATAAACTGGCACGTCACCACCTTAACGGTCAATGTTGGCTTTCGTCAGTCAAGGGGCAAACGGTGATAAATTGGGTCTACTTCAGGGGCCAAATTGATGCGAAATTATCATAGGGAGAAATTGATAAATCGAGTCTACTAGTGAGGCAAAAGTGACCCTTTAGCCAAGAAGTAATTAAGAATGTTGCAAACCGGTTTAAAAAACAAATTACAAACAACTAATACAAAAAGATAGTAGAATTAGGGTCCGAAACTCACTCGACCAGATATTTTCTAACAAGGCCGAGGGAACGCTGGAGGTCGGCGAGGAAATCAAAGAAAGTAGTAATCAAGAACGCATTAGACTCATTTAAAAAACAATTTACAAACAACTAATACAAAAAACATATATAGTTGGATTAGGATTTAGGGTCCAAAACTCAGACGAGATATTTTCTAACGAGGCTGAGGGGAAGCTGGAGGTCGAAAAGGTATTCAAGAACGCTACATGCTAATTTAAAAACAAATTACAAACAACTAATACAAAAAAGATAGTAGAATTAGCGTCCGAAACTCACTCAACGAGATATTTTTCAACGACTAACGAGGCATGAGGAACGTTGGAGGTCGGCAAGGTAATCAAGAACGATGCAAACCAATTAAAAAATAAATTACAAACAACTAATACCAAAAGGATAGTGGAATTAAGGTTCGAAACTCATTTGATAAGATATTTTATAACGAGGCTGAGAAGAACGATGGAGGTCGGTGGGGTAAGGGAAGAAGTCGGCGGCGGAGGGACCGAGAGACAAAGATTTACCGCCAAATCGGCGTGGTTGTTGGTGGTCGTGAGGAGAGAGAGAGGATATGGTCTCTAGAATCTACAGACTGCAATGGCCATGGCTTCGGTTTCCTGTGGGAAGAATTTAGTTAAAGGGTTTTATTTTTTAATATATTTAAGAAGGGTTAATTATTGGTAAAATGACAAAAGATGCCTTAAACGTTTTTATGTTTTGTTATTTGGTCTTTTTTTTGGAGCAAACAAAATTAAAGGTTTTAATTTGGTACAAATATGCCCCTATTGGATGAAAACTACCAATTTAACTGACAATCAACGGCTGATTCTGACTTGACTTGTCACGCGTTAAGATCGGCTGTCATGGCATATGCCGCGACAGATTTTAAAAAAAATTATTTTGTTATACTCTTCTTTATGGTGACACGTGGCTGACTATCATGCTGACACGTGGTCAAACCGAATGGTGACACGTGGCGAATATGATGCTGACACGTCGATAGATCTTAACACGTGACAAGTTTAGTCAACATCAATCGTTGACCGTAAGTTGACTGGCAGTTTCCATCCAACATGGGCATAATTGGACCAATTGAAACGTTGGAGGGTTGTTTGCTCAAAAAAATAGGGACCAAATGACAAAACATGCAAACGTTTGGGGCATCTTTTGTCATTTTACCTTAATTATTTATAAATGAAAGGATGTCATTTAATTTATAAAGGGGTGTCAGTTATGCATTTTTTTATATACAAATTATATAAAAAATTAATTTAAAAAAAAATTTAAGTGCCATTTAACTCAAACACCCCCGACTACTTATGTGGCTCCGTCCATGCTGTCAAGTAGGGGTGTGCAAAAAATTCGATTTGATTGATCTGATCCGTTTATCCGTTGATTTGATTCGAAATTTTAGATATCTGATTCGTTTTTTATTTTTCAGATAATACTGATCAGATATCCAAAAATTTTGGAACGGATACGGATAGTGATTTTACATTCAGATCAGATATCTGATTATCCGATATCCAAAAATTTCATTTTTTTATAGATATGAATCTTGTTATATTCCATACTTTTACTTGTTATATATGAAAAAATGAATTTTTTATGGATACAAATCTTGTTATACTCAATAATTTGTTGGTTTTTATATTTGAAAACCTAAAATGTTCATGGATAAGACCAACAAATTCAAAAAAATAATTAAGTTAAGTCATAATTTTGGATATTCAGATCCAAATATCCGATCCAAAATTTTGGATATCCAAAATTAAATATCTGATCTTTTCAAATCAGATACGGATCATTAAAATACCTATTAAAAAATTTTGGATCAGATCAAATTGAATATCCGAAATGTACACCCCTACTGTCAAGAACCTTGATCGACATTCCTAATCGGTAGTACTAATAATAGTTGGAAAGCACAAAACCAACATCATAGCGGGAAATGGTTTTTCTTTTAATTTTTTTTTAATGAAAGCTAAAGTGATTACAAGTAGTATCTGTTCTAAATATACTCTCAACCATTTGACAATGAACACTCAATCACTCTGCTGCAGTTTCTGGTGCTCGAACCCGTGACCTCTAGGAACAACAACCGTTCTCTTAACCACTGAGGCAAGTGAGTATTTTAAATGTTTAAAGAGAGAAACTTGGGCTGTCGGTCCAATATATTTTTTGGGCTTAAAGTGAGTATTTTATTGTTCCGGCCTCTTCAATTCTTAATATTTTTGGGTTGGCTTCGATCATGTTAATTTTAGTTGGATGTCTAAATAAAATTGATATGAACTAATTTATTTTATAAAAGTAGCCGACAGAATTTTAGACAAGCCTGCCTTGTTCAAACACGTGTTGGTTAAACGTAAATAGTGATTTTAGTAAACAAGATGATGATATTACTTTAGAAAATTCAGATTTGAGCAGTTTTATTTATAAAGGTTTAAAAAAATATGAACGAATATTATCTTATAACCATCTTAAACTATTCAAAGACACTTTGGTAAGTCTCGGCAGACAATTGTCTCCAATGTAACGTCAATGCTTCATAGACACTAATAATGATATTGTCATACTGATAATATTTCTTTGTATTTTTATTGACAATTTAATTATGCACTTTTAAAATTTTATAATTTTATAGCCTTATATTATATATCTTCCTAATAATTTATTTTATTTTATATAAAATTATGCATCCGTCTCTCGATATAATCGAGGACGTTTCATCAATGTATGACTAGTTAAATACGAGCTTTGGAATCTCGCGTCTCTGAGATTTTCTCAATACAAGAAACCTTGTCCTAAATAAAACTATTGGATTTCGATAAGGTTATCATCAAGTTGGATTGTCCAGAGGTTATTAGTGCACCTGTGCTATCTATTAACATGTCAATGGTCACTCTTAATGTCTAGAAACAGTTGGTTGTTGTTTAATTGTTTGTTCATACTTTAATAATTCTCCACCAATATAGGAGAATCTATTATTCACTTCCTTGCATTTAAGTGTTGTTTCTTTTTAACAAAATTATTAGATTTTCTCCAATTGTCATCTAATTTAGCAAAATAAAGTAACGTTGAGGGTAGAAATCTTAACTTTGCTATTAGTGTAACTGAGTTGAAGAGTTACGTCATAAATCATGTATCCAATTTAAAATAGTAAAGTTAAGAGTTTGAATAATAATGATTAAATGAAAAAATTATATATATCAGACGTTTCATCACACACATTGTATTTTTACAACCTTGTCCTAATAGTTGAGATGCGCTTTTTATGTCTATAGTTTCTCATATAAATTAAAGGATAAAAATCCTCTATCATTTTCAGTGTCTTTTTATGCCACAACATTAGAAAATACTAAAAAATTAAATTTCAAGCCCTAATTTAAATTTTAAATTTTAAATCTTAAATCCTACACCCTATACTTTAAAAATATACCCTACCCTAAATTCCCTAAACCCTAACCACAACTCTTAACCTTAAACTCTAAACTTAATTTTTAGTTTGAGGGCTTAAATAGAGACACCGAAAAGGGGCAGATGATTTCTATTCCAAATTAATATGTTTGGGACACTAATTCCTCTGTCATTGTTTGAACGCTTGAGAATTATGCTATTAATATTCGAAACGCAAATGTTAATTTTGAAGGTGATAGTAAAAATAGTCATGTTGTTCTATTTTATGTAGTCATGTTATTTCATCTTGTATGAGTCCCGACATTTGTCTTGAGAATGTAATAAATCGCTACTTAATAAAAATAAAAAAACGTATGTCTTTTTTAGTGCCCTTATGTATACCAAAATAAAAAATAAAAAATTAGACCTTAAATCTTAAACTCTAAAAACTAAATCATACACTTTAAAAATCAAACTCTAACCCATAACTCTAATCATATACTTTAAATTTATTTTTTAGTTCAATTTATATTTAATACACGAATGACCTATGATTTTATGCATCGATGAATTATTAGTGTTTAGGGTTTTATAGTTTTATGATGTTTAGGGTTTAAGTTTATTGTTTAAGATTTAAGGTTTTATGATTTAATTACATTAAACACCTTAAATTAATGATGTCCAATAAATTCTATTAAAAAGTAAAATAAACATTAATGATAAGAATCTAATAGTTCTTATATGCATCCCTTAGGGCTCTGTATAGCAAAACCCAATTGTTAATTATTAAAACTAAAGTTACTTAATCTTCATTTTTTTTGAATTGAAATCCGCTAGTTTTATTGAATGAGGACATATCCAAAATTACAATGTAGGTTTACATTTAAGTAAACAAAAACACCTAATCTGAACATATTCCTACAACTATTCAAGCAAGAAACAAGCGTTTCGAGATCATAGCAAGACCACAAAACAAAGATAGATACTTCAACAAACAACATAAAAATACATATTACAATAAGGCACGTTAACAACACGGTTATTATGACAACTCAATCACGACAAGAAAGGTGATTGTGAGCACATATCCAAATCTAGTTCAAGGGTCTAAAATAGGGAGATCAACATGATAACCAAAAGAGCGCCATCTTAATCAGTCGTGACGACGTCAAATCAAATCCTGATAGAAAATCAAATAAAAGAACAATCAAACTATCGATAAAAAAAAGAAAAGCGTGCTAAAAGACAGAAAAACGTACCAAAAGGTATAATAAAATGTGTCACAAGGACAAAGTTATTTATTCAAAATTAAAAAATAAAACAAACGATGAGAAATAAGAAACAATAAATCCCAACAATCGACAACCAGCATCAAAACTAGTGCAGCCGCCGGTAAGCAAATAACAAATCCAAAGAAAAGAAGACTATGCGGCTAGGGTTTTTGAGTTTAATATGTTGTAGTTTTTTTTTTACTTAATTTTCATTCTAATAACGCGGTTTGATTTAATTCATTGATTAGAAATAGTTATGTTTTGATTTTTTATAACATAGCAGAAAAGGAAAATATAGTTATCCTCAATTTGATGATGTTGTTATTGTTCTATCGAATTTAAGTTAATTTAACAAAAAAAAGTTTGAAGGTTAAATGAGATGTAATAAAAGTTTAAGGACTACAATAACTAAATTGATGGAATTGGGAGGCTAGAAAATCATTCGGCCAATAATTATCACGCCAAGGTAGCTATGAAATGCATTTATACTAAGAATAATAATCATATCCATCGTTTGGTGACTTCTTTACTCTGGTATTGCAGCCAATTAATTACTATAATTCGACCTGCATTCTAAAATTCTTATGCTTAATTTACTTAGGGATGTCAAATATAAGGAAGACGGGGATTTGTACATTTCTCCCCATGATAAATCAGGACATGCAGTGCAAAAACACCTTACTGCAGATTAATAATTTAGGCCAACTTCACCACCTTTGATAATTAATTTAGTAACGATCATAAAAATTTAATACTCTTATATTATTCAGATTCGAGATAAAATACGAAAATGTTAATATGTGCTTGTTGGGCAGGTATATGTACAACTTTTCAAAAAAAAAAAACATGTATTTTTCTTTCGCGGTTGAAGTATATATGCAGCTACTGTAGTACATACGAATCCAACCAACAACCTAGTATGGATGCTAATTAGTGTCGCAGTTTTCAACCTTTTTATTATGAATTTACTTCATTGAAACCTGTACACATAGTTTCACAGTTTAATTAGTTGTCGGGCCTTGTGGAAAAAGTTCTGGTTTTAGTTTTAAAATACAGCAAAAGCAAGCTGGTTTCAGATGGTATACCAAATACCGAAGCCCTGGTTTTTTCTTGAACAGTGTTGCAAAAACCTGGGCTCATCAAACTAAATATTCACGACCGCCAACTAGTGCAAAGATTCTTGGAATGCACTACAACCTTGTACCAAAACGAACACAAAACATACATTGTCAAGCTAAAGCTTTCCCTTATTAGTATTGGGGAAACCCTAATCTTCGCACTAAGCAAAAACCCCCCTTGGACATCTGTTTTTGCTTTCGTGAAACACAAAATTGCAGGTACATTGTCTTGAGCAGTGGATTTTTAGGACAAACAAGATAAAAACGTTTACATATTAAAATCAAACTTCTCATATATTATATAGGCATGTCCTTTAACCACAAGGCAAGGTTGTCGGATTAGATTTAGATATGCTACAAATCCTTGAAGTTCATGAGAGTTGTTTTAAAACTATTTGTTTCAAGTTGGTTGGAACATTCTCCAAACTTGTGCCTAATGTCAATTTTCTTTCACTTTCTTAATTTCTATACTTAATTATTGGGGTTTTTTAATATCAAACTATCGTGACGAAACGTGCGAAAACATTTACACATTTAAAATACATATCTTAACTCGTAAGTAACTTAAAACGAAAGTTATAGTCAAAACAGTTGTTAAACGCGTTAAAGACATCTTAATTTAAATTTAAACTTTATGTGTACGATATTTTAATATGTATATATTAATCAATCGAAATATGTACATCTCGAATATTATATACTAATTTTATTTCAAGTAAAAGATCAAAGATTATTGTGTTACATTAGTGAATCTAAATATTATAACTAAGTTTAATGTGTTTTTAATGCATTCATCCTAAATTTTTATGTGCTAACTGATTTTTTTTAACAAGAAAACAATGCAAAGCAAGTAGATCCTAGTAGGGATGGAGCCATGTAGAGTATCGGAGGGCCTGGCCAATTTTTTTTGTTCAATTCCAAAATTGGTCCCTATCATTTCTAAAATTAATTAAACCACGTCACGGCTTCTCTAATTTTTTTGGTTCAATTCTATTTCAGGTCCCTATCATTTTTCTCAATTAAATACTACTTAAGTCCCTACCATTTTTGAAGTTTGACAATTTAACCCCCTAATATTTTGTCATGGTTCAGTGACTAGATTCCAAAATGCACGTGCTTTTATACAGTGTAGTATAGTTGGTAGTTTAGTCGTCAGTGTTTGTAAGGAAAAAACAATTGTGGCGACCAGAGATCCACTCGAAATGAAATCTCAGAAACCCAATGTCTATCACGAATGGCCGATTCCCCCATCTTATCTATTTTCTTCATTATGTACATATATGCCCTCTGTGAAAAAAAGAAGAAAAAAAACAGACATTTAATGGCCAGAAGAGGTCCACGAAGTGA
Organism: Hibiscus trionum; assembly: GCA_030270665.1. Taxonomy (NCBI): domain Eukaryota; kingdom Viridiplantae; phylum Streptophyta; class Magnoliopsida; order Malvales; family Malvaceae; genus Hibiscus; species Hibiscus trionum. The sequence goes on from BSYR01000019.1 coordinate 15,110,358, forward strand.
AGCTGTCAATCTTTAGTTAGCATTAGCTAGACGACGGTAATGTAAATGTAGACAAATTCGATGGATCTTAGAAACAACGATGCTTTCATACTCTCCTTTTTGATATTTGTCTTTCTTTTTTTCTCACTATATATATCTTAATTACGGTTTAACACGGTTATTTTATGCCCTTTAATATTTTAAATTACAGTGTCAAAATTTTTATAAAAAATAATGTAAATATTTTGTTAAACAAGTATTAAATTTATTGTAAATAATTTTTTATATAAAATTTACAAAAAAAATGTTTTTTCTCGGATTTTTGGAGTGTCCAAATGACATCTTATTCCATAATATGACCTCACCACTAGTTTTATTAGTATATTGTAAAGATTCTAATATGATTTTTCATGTTGCAACCTTCAACTATATTGTTACTTGATTAATGAAAAATCAATCCGAAACCACACGGTTTCAACAAATTGCAATTAGAAAATGAGAGAATGGAATTGAAATCTCAAGGAAGTATTACAATTTAGAGGCATATAAGTGTGGAGAGGGGACCCTATAAAAGGATGAAAATCAATGGCAAGAAGATATATCAAAGGAGTGTGGATAAAACGTGAGTTCCATCAGCCAATCATATTTCAGAAAACAAAATCAGAATCCCCCAATCCCATCCACCAATCTTCCATTTTTATATCATAACTTAATCACTCCGAATTTCCCACTTTTTTTTTCCCAAACACAAAGCTTGATTTGACCCGACCCGTCATTGCTGATTTCCTGCCTATAATTTCATACCCATTAAACTATCCACCCCTTACCCTTAAGCCTTCTCGCTCTGCTTCTAAGTTCTACCTTTAATTTGGGTTTTCGGGTCGTGAGCTTTCAGCTTTTTTAATCAAAATGGCGGTTTCTTCGACTCTTTCTGGTGCTAAATGGGAGCGTTTGTTGGTCAATTCTTGCTCATCGCCCTCGGCTTCTTTGCGGGCTTATTCTCTTTCTCAGCAGCAAATGAAGGCCTTTTCCAAGCCTAATCGTGGAAGGAAAGGCATGGCTCAGAGGATTGGCGGAGTGAGGTGTGAAGTTGCTCAATCCGACGCTATTAACGAAGGCGAAAAAACCGATACTTCCAAGGCTTATGCGCTTTCCGCTCTTGAACAGCTCAAGACTTCCGCAGCTGACAGTACGTTTACCTTTAATCTCTGCTATCTTTTCTCCTTTTCTTCCCTTCTCTTTACTTGTTTTGGCTGAATTTTATGTCATTCAATCTTACATTTAATTGTGAATTGCAATTGGATGAATTGCTGCTTAATGTGATGACTGAAAAAATGTTAATTTTTTTTGAAGCGGACATGTTTGACCAGTTCACAATCTTTAGATATTTGGAGCATCGTTTAACTAGGAATGACAATTGAGATTTTAAAAAAAAAAACCCACAAAATAAAATTGTTAGATTCTGGTATTTGGTCTATTTGTATAGTTTTATTCTGTATGAGCTAAACAAAACTATTATTACAAAAGAATTGTGGCTTTATGTCTACCTAGTGCACATGCATTTACTTGCTTTTGCATTTGTTTGTTGGTGGGAAAAACAAAATCAAACTTTGAGCTTTACTTTCTATATACCTTGCAATTGCATCATTCAAACCATCATCAATCTCCTTTCTGTGAAGTTTTTGTTTTGAAGAAGAGGGATTAAAGCTGTGTTACTGGGACTGGGTGTAAGTGTCTGACTTGGATATGTTCAGCTTCTGAATTTTTTGTGTATTTAGAGGGTGATCATATCCCCATTCCCATGCCTTAGTATGTGTCAGACATGAGTTCTTCAAGAAAAATGAAGAGTTGGAGCAACATAGAAGGAAAATGTTTCCATGAACATACTATTAATGTTGATAGTCGCTTGCATTTCCCTCTTTTGTCAACGCACTTAAATCGACATAATTCCATGCCTTTAATATCTGGAAACTTCTAGATTTTAAGAACAAACATTTAGATACGGGACCCTTTTATCTTCAAATAGAATTCACAGTATTCGAGGGTTTTTTCAGGTTTTCTAATCAAATGTATATTACATAATCATTTTTGCAGAATATACATGTTAATTTTCCTCACAATCTTGCTATTGGTCCATGCCAGGATATACAAAGGAAAGGAGCAGCATTGTGGTCATAGGGCTTAGTATTCACACTGCACCTGTGGAGATGCGTGAGAAACTTGCCATTCCGGAAGCAGAATGGCCACGAGCCATTGGGGAATTATGTGGTTTGAATCATATTGAAGAGGCTGCTGTTCTTAGCACCTGCAACAGGATGGAAATATATGTTGTGGCTCTATCACAGCATCGTGGTGTCAAAGAAGTAACTGAATGGATGTCAAAGGTACAATACTCTTTGGACTCTATAGTTTGTGATATTTACCTCTATGAAAACTTTAAATTTGGCAGTAGTTTATGTAACTACAATTTGGTTGCAGACTAGTGGTATCCCAGTTTCAGAGATCTGCGAGCACCGGTTTTTGTTGTACAACAAGGATGCTACACAGCACATCTTTGAAGTATCTGCTGGTCTTGACTCTCTTGTTCTTGGAGAAGGTCAAATTCTTGCACAAGTTAAACAAGTTGTCAAAGTTGGGCAAGGTGTTGTTGGCTTCGGAAGGAACGTTAGTGGGCTGTTCAAACATGCAATTACTGTTGGGAAACGGGTTAGAACAGAGACTAACATTGCTGCTGGGGCTGTTTCTGTCAGCTCTGCTGCTGTTGAACTGGCTTTGATGAAGCTGCCCGAGTCTTCACATGCTACTGCTCGAATGTTGGTTATTGGAGCAGGAAAGATGGGAAAGCTTGTGATCAAGCACTTGGTAGCAAAAGGTTGCACCAAGATGGTTGTTGTTAATAGAAGCGAGGAGAAAGTCGCAGCAATCCGTGAAGAGATGAAAGATGTTGAGATTATTTACAGACCCCTTACAGACATGCTCGCTTGTTCAGCTGAAGCTGATGTAGTCTTTACCAGTACTGCATCAGAAACCCCATTGTTTTTGAAAGAGCATGTCAAGGACCTCCCCCCTGTCAGTTCTGAAGTTGGGGGGTTAAGGCTCTTCGTTGATATCTCTGTCCCACGAAATGTGGGATCATGTGTCTCAGAGGTCGAAGGCGCACGACTGTACAATGTTGATGACCTGAAGGAGGTTGTAGCTGCTAATAAAGAGGACCGACTACGAAAAGCAATGGAAGCTCAGGCCATTATTGCTGAGGAATCAAAACAGTTTGAAGCATGGAGGGATTCACTGGAAACTGTTCCAACCATCAAGAAGTTGAGAGCCTATGCAGAGAGAATTCGGGCTTCAGAGTTAGAAAAATGCTTATCGAAGATGGGTGAAGATATCCCAAAGAAGACAAGGAAGGCAGTGGATGATCTCAGCCGTGGAATTGTGAATAAACTTCTCCATGGTCCAATGCAGCACCTGAGATGTGATGGTAGTGACAGTCGAACTCTGAGTGAGACCCTCGAGAACATGCATGCACTTAACAGAATGTTCGGCCTGGAGTCAGATATATCTCTTTTGGAACAAAAAATTCGAGCCAAGGTGGAACAAAGCCAAAAGTAAGTGTGAACATAGAATCTCTCACTTTGCAATCAATTACACTTCCTAACAGTCGAATAAGAGGATTAGTTCCTCACGGTGTCCTGAGTTTTCATTTGCTGTATGGGGTATCTTTCAATTCATTAACTTATGTAATTTGGACTCTTGTGCTCGAATCTCATTTGGCTTCACACTCTTATAACATGCTTGTTGGGGGTCTTTTGGCTTTGTAGTGAGCTTGATCCGTGTATCATTCATCTGTACAATATCTATTTGAACAATATCATTGTAATTAAATCGCTACTTGTTTTAATATAGAGCTGGAATTTTCTGTGAATGTATTGATTCAGATTTTTCTTATTTCTGTTAAGTGAACTGCATTTCTGATATGACCCCAAATAGGAAATATGATAGGTATAGAACAATGAAACAGAGAAGGGAAGGTGAACGTCAGTCTAGAAAATAAGATCTCTCTATTACAGACGAACTTGGTGAGAAAATGGACCACAAATCCAGTGGCATTAAAGTTTTTTTTGTAGAGCCAAGCAAACCATCAAGTCGATTGATTTGGTTGGATTTATTCAACTTAAGCGATCATCTTATCTTATTCAATAACCAAGCTATCAAATTGCATGGTCATGATTGACTTAATGGAATCAGTTTAATATCGATTAATTTTTTAATATATATATATATGGGATGAGATTCACTTACATGGAGTTTTACACTAATGTAACTTACTAAATCCGGCCTAGAAAAAAAATAGCCGAATTTAGGAAGTCACCGTTGAAAACTTTTTCCTCAAGTAATAAACTCTAGGTTTAAATAATTTATGAAACACAAAAAAAAAGTTATTTATTGAAAATTTAAATACTCAAATTATTTTATTAAAACAATGTCCTTTCACATTAAATTCCATTTTTTCAAAACACGGCCGTATAAAAAAAGTCATAAAAATATCCGATTAAAATTCTCATGCACGCTAAACAGTTTAAAAATCCCCAAATAAATATAAAAGTAATCAAATTTACATAAAAACCCCAAATAATGAAATAATCGAAATAAAACCGAAATAGGAGTCAGCTATTAAGCTTAGTGTGTCTCTAAGGTGCGTCAGACATAAAATCATAAAAACCATACAGTCAACATAGTCATTTCAACAGTCAATCAAATATACAGATATGCAAAGCACGATGCACCTAAGTCTATGTCATGAACCCATCTAAATCACCGTCCGAAGAGTAAGGTTCCCCTAAACCACTCTCTACATCCGAAGTAGAACTCAGCCCGAAGGGTAGAACCACTGAACTTCCGCCATACATTTTCCCACCCGAATGATATGATATGAATGTTCCGATTCCAATCCGAATACAAAATCATTAGTCCGAAAATGCATGAGCATTTAGTCCAATAATTATTATTCAGTTTCCGATGTATGATGCTTAACAGATTGAATTGGATACAGATCGTATCAAGATAACTTTAGTATTACTATTATTAGATATTGAGAAACGAACAAAGGAATACTCACTTTGAAAGAAAAACAAATTTAAATACTGTTTGATGAAATACTAAACATGGACTGATTTTGTCAAAAACAATTAAATAAGACTTTACCTATTGTTTATTAGCACATGTATAATGACTTTAATAGAAGAATTGAATAAAAATAAGTTTCTTGGAAAACGATATGAACTCACATATTTAAGCTTCAATGGTTTGTCTACGAGGGGTCCTACAATTTGTTTTGTTTTGCCCAAGCAATAGAGAACACCGACTTAAAGAATCGGTGTTCTTTGGCACGACCAGCTTTGAAGACGGTGAGATATGTTTTTTAGGGATTTCGATCAAACGATTAAATGTTTTTTAGGGTTTCGGTGAGATGTTTTTTTACACCTCAATATAGATATATATATATATATATATATACACACATATGTTGATTTTTTTTAAAAAAAATTGAGGGTACAATTAAAGTAGAAACGTAGGGATTTATAATTCAAATTCTTAACTCGGGCTAATTGCTTGATTGGTCCCAAACTTCCAAAATTATAATTTAATCCCTAAAATTTTATCATTTCGTAAATTGGTCTCAAATTTTGATTTTCAGTTTCTTACAAATCGGTTCAAAAATTCTCAAAACGCTAAGATTTTAGAAATTAGGGATTCTAAAATTAGAGTTTTTAATTTAAGTTTTGAACATTTAGGGTTTTTGAGTTGGGGGAAATTTTGGGGTGTTACAAATCTATGGCCATTAGATCTAGTGGCGGATCCAGAAATATTTTGAGGTTAGAAACAAGTTAAAATATTTTTTAGGGTGGCCACGAGTCATAAAAATCTCAAAATTTCAGGGTGGGCACAACTGATAAAATTGAAGGACTAATTCATAAAAATTAAGAAAATTAAAGCTAAATGTGTGAACTTTGAAAAATTTAGGGTGGGCCTGTGCCCACCCAATCATACATGTGGCTCCGTCACTGATTGGATGGTTGAAATAGATGGATGAGATTAACAGTAAAAAATTATAAATAAGGAAATAATCTTAGTCATTTATTATCAGCATCCAACAGTCCAAAAAAGGTATAAAAATAATTGAATTTTACACAATATAAGTTGATCCTAACCCTATATATATATATATTAAGATGGTTACTTTGGTCAGTTCGATTATGAATTTTAATGATTAACAACCAATCAATGAAATTGACTTAACCGAGACTCTAACCAACTTAGCCTTAAAATATCAAATTAACCAAAAACGACTTAGTCGAATTAAATTGATATTAGCCGATTTATGTTCTACCCCAATGGTCGAATACATGGCTTCGGTTTGTGAACAATTTAATTTCAGTTTGGCATAACTTTTGAGAAATTCTTTTAAAAATGTTTGTCATAAAATGATATTAAAAAGTTAATTATAAGATTAAATATTTGATATTGATGTCAAAACATACTTTTAAAAAGATAAAATATATATTTTAGACATGATATTGTAAAGTAAAAATAAATGAATGCAAATGATGTTTAAATTCGTTATCACAAAATTTATTAATATTGTTATATACAAAAAATTCAATTTAAATAATAAAAATAAAAAAAATCATGACAATTTATTAGTAATTTTTGTTGGTTTGCAAGACTGCAAAAAGACCTGGTTAGCACTGATTGGAAAAATAATAAATACTAGAAATAAACGAGATTGAATCGTGTCGTGGTATGTAGGTCACTCTTACTTAGAAACAATTATGCCCCGATAAGTGTAGTCGCTTCACAGGTATATTGTCCCCCGAGATGAACACGGTCGCTCCGGGAGTCGTACACTCGACACCGGAGTGAACAACGATGGTATTGCTGCTATTGGCGATGAAGGAATGCATATAACTTTAGAATATTTTGTATGTGTTTGTTGCACTCTTAGATTGTATGAAATCATCTATTTATAGGCTGAAAACCAAGGACAGAATCGTCCATTTACTGTCCAAATTATTTCTGATATTAATCTGCATAACAACAAAATAAATCTGCAATAACAGCTGCTCTCCAAAACAGCAGAATTAATATGCAGTAACGTCCAGTAACAGTTGATTTAAACAAATGAATTTGACTGAAAATAGTCTAAATTCAACATAGTTCGAAATTGAAACAGATTGTTTAAATTCGAACAAATCAGCAGATTGTACGGCTGGAATAACGTCTGATTCGAATTAAAAAAAATAAAATCCGAATTCGAATAGTTTTCAGAGCCTATAAATAAGTAGAAAAAATCTTTACGAATTTTCTCCAAAAAGATAATATACGTGTGCGAACGTGTCGAAGACACGTGTTACTCGAACCCGAGCCGGCCAGACGGCGGCACGCGAGGATGTCCCTTGTTCTTTCCCACTCAACAAGGGAGGGGGAAAACTTGGTTATAAATACCCTTGACAAGCCTTTTTCTCAACCCATGTGGGATATAGGCTTTTGCCTTGGTTTTCACCTTAAGCATTACCAACATTCTCCCGCTAATGCCGAAAGAATTCATCTGAATCTCAAACACAAACCTCTTCAGAAAAGCAATAGCGAAATTAGTTGCTTAAGCACTAGTGAACGTATCTTGAACTAGTATATAGTGATGATGAGCGATCTTTCTCTTAGATAAGTGAAACTAGTCTTGAACTTTCTAAGATAGGGGTAAACTTATAACACACAACTAACTCCTTCATCCACCAAAGTTCTCGATGTGTAAGATATATATACACAAGTGTATATTTGACCATCTTACCTCAGGATTCTAGTAAGTGTATTAGAAAAACGGCCCAACGTTTTTCATAGAAGGTGGCTAATCCTTCTCACTTACATAGGTTATTTCATCAAGTTTATCTCGACATAAACCACCCTGAAATTGGGCTATGAAATAATTAAGAATCATTTGTAATGGCGCAACCTCTTAGAGATATGGTGATTTCTTCAAGTTCATTTGAAATGAACCACCCAATCTTGGGATAAGAAAACATTAAGAATAAATATTCAACCTCATTATCGGTGAATTCAATATGTCTTTCTCAATAGGACCATTCAATCTTTGAATTCATTAAGAGTTTCTTGGAACTCAACCTCTTCTGGCGGTAAGTTCATTTTATCCTTCTCAATAGGACAACATGTGAAACCTATGCTTAATTTTGATATAATTAAATCATTAAGGATCAAATTGAAAAACTTAAAATTGTTTTTATAAGTCCCTTAATAAGTTTTAAATCACCAACACTTTAAAACTGATTTGAAAAACTCAAACTCAAAATATTTTCTAAGTGTTCCAAGGCCAAACTGTATCGATACGCTTCCAGCCGTATCGATACCTTTTTTACAAAGTTGCCTACTGGAGGAGTTCGTTTCGATACGCCTTTAACTGTATCGAAACACCGTATCGAAACAGATTCAATCTGTATCGATACGCTCCTTTGTAAAGTCTGAAAGAGTTCGAATGGTGTACCGATACGGATTCACCCGTATCGATACGGTTTTAACGAATTTTTAATTCAGATCGTTTTAAATGCTTTCGACCGTTGGTGTCAGTTGTTAGGTAACCAAATTTTAAATTGGTAGTTGACCCATATCGATACGGTAAACCCTCGTATCGAAACAGAAACTTCCAGTGAGCTAAGTCGAGAAAAAGGTATCGATACGGTCCCATCCGTTTCGATCCCCCGTATCGATATGCTTACGTGCGTTTTGATACCCCCTATTTATTATGTACAACGGCTCTTTCTTTTTTGAGACAGGTATCGATACGGCTCCCCGAGTACCGATACGGATAGCTGCAGAAGTGCATTTATGGTGGTAAGAGAGGGTTCCAACGGCTCTATTCAATTCCCCAACCACCCAAACGACTAGAATTAATAGAGGATGTATAAATTGAAGCTCTTTGAAGGCCAGCAACAACCATTGCATTAAAGACAAACATTCAAGCAAAAATCCAACCTCAAGTGTGCTAAATTTCCAATCTCTTGTAATTCCCAAATTGTGTTGTATCCAATTCCTTATTTTGTCTTCAAATTTGGGTTGAGTGTTGTACTTCTAGGGACAAATTTGTATTTGAGAGATATACTTCTTGTCCAATTTCTTCTTTGATTATTGGTGAGGGTTTGGTCAAATTTTGGGTAGAAAATTTGACCGGTTGTGTAAAGGTTACCTCCTAAGCCTAGAAAAGGGGAAGAACAAATAGTGAATTGTTGAAATCCTTAGTGGTAGCTAAGGTAGTGGATGTAGAGTTCATTTGGAACTTGAACCACTCTAAAATCTCTTGTTCTTCATTTTTAAATTGCCCTTTCACTCCACAAATTTTTTAAATCCCAATTCACCCCCTCTTGGTCTTGATCATTTAATCGATCCACTCAATAATTGGTATCAGAGCCTACCTCTTTGAAGGATTCACAACCACAAGAGGAGTTCCTAGGAAGAGTGAGATCAACAAAAAATCAAGCCATGGCTTTCACCTCTGGTTCGGGAATGTATGAGTCACAATCCACTACAAAACCTCCATTCTTCAATGGTGACAACTATCCATTTTGGAAGAATAGAATGCGTCTCTTCATCAAGTCCAATGACTATTTAGTTTGGGATGTCATTGAAGATGACCCTTATATTCCATTGAAGCAAGATAGTGAAGGAAGGATGATCTTGAAGAAAAAGGTGGAAATGAGTGAAGAAGAAAGAAGAAAGATCCAAATAAATGACAAAGCTCTCCACATGCTCTTTTGTTCATTCGGTCCGGACATCTACTCTAAAGTGTCATCCATTGAGAGTGCCAAAGAAGTGTGAGACACTCTTGAGACTACCTATGAGGGAACCAATGATGTCAAAGAAACTAAGATTGGAATTCTCAATCTTAGTTATGAAAATTTCAAGATGGAGCCCGATGAGACGGTGTCCAAGATGTTTGATCGGTTCTCCACAATAGTCAATGGGCTCAAAGGATTTGGAGAGATCATACCGGAAGACAAGCTTGTCCGGAAGCTACTTTATTCACTTCCCGAATCTTGGGATGGGAAGAGAACCGACATCATAGAGGCTAAAAATTTGAAGACTTTAAAGCTTGATGAGCTAGTGGGTTCTCTACTCACTCATGAGATTATGAAACAAGGAAAGGAAGAAGAAAAGAAGAAGGAAGAGAAGAGAGTAGAGAAGTTAGAAGTTGAAAAGAAGAAGAAGATGGGAATAGCTCTTAAAGCTTCACTACTTGAGGAAAGCTCCTCTAGCGAGGAGGATGACCTTGAAGAATTGGCTATGATAGCCAAGAAATTCTCTCAATTCATGAGGTTCAATCGTGGAAGAAAAATTCAAAGAAAGATGGACTTCAAAGGTAAGAATAAAGAAGAAGCAATGGATCAAATCATTTGCTTTGAGTGCAATAAACTCGGTTACATACGTTCGGAGTGCCCTCAACTCAAGAAGAAGGGCTTTGAGAAGAAGAAGAAGCTCAAAGCCAAGCTTGCTACTTGGAGTGATGAGGTGTCATCGGAGGATGACGAACAAGAAGTGGCCAACCTTTGCCTCATGGCATTTGAGGAAGATTCCTCCATGGTAACCTCTAACTCATCATCTTTAGATTTTACATATGATGAGTTACAAGAGGTCTATGATGAATTAGTTGAGAAATATAAAGAGTCGGTCATTAGGAATAAGAAAATCATTTTGGAGCTAAATGAGAAAAATGACTCACTCTCTCAAGCTAATTCAAAATTTGATAAAAAGATATTAGGGTTGAAAGATGAACTTAAATTTTTTCAAGATGAAAATGTTGATCTTAATAATCTTTTATCTCAATGCAATAGTGAACACCAAAAGGTGTTAGATGAGCTTAACAAGCTCAATGAGTCCTTTAAAAATGTTGGTAGTGTGAAGCATGAAATTGGTGAATCTTCTAAAACAAACCAACTTAAGAAAAGGACTAATAACTACAAACAAGGTAGTCTTCCTAGACATAGAAGAACTAAAAGAATTAGAAGTGTATGGGTTCCTAAGGAACTTGTAAAATCTAATAACATTATTGCTATATCATCTTGGATTCCTAAGGGAACCAAGGTTTTGGGAGCTAACATTCATGGACCCAAAATGATTTGGGTACCAAAAACAAAAGCTTAATATCGTTGTTTGTAGGGGGAGCATTGCTACAAGGCCAAAGCACAAAGTCAAAACTCATGGTACCTTGATAGTGGATGCTCAAGGCATATGACCGGAGACAAGAGTAGATTCATGGATCTAAAGCCAAAAAATGGAGGAGTAGTGACATTTGGTGACAACTCCAAAGGCCACATTAAAGGTATTGGCTCCATAGGTAATCACTCTACTATTCTCATTGAAAATGTCTTGTATGTCGATGGTCTTAAACATAACTTGTTGAGCATAAGTCAATTGTGTGATAAAGGATTTAATGTTTTATTTGATAAAAATGGATGCAAAATTGTTGACATTAAATCTAATAATATTATGCTCATAGGTCATCGCATAGGGAACATATACATGGTGCATCTAGATGACATTCATACATCTCATGCATGCTTAGTAGCACAAAATGAAAATGATGCATGGTTGTGGCATAGGAAACTAGGACATTCTAGCATTAGTGTTTTAGAAAAACTAGTTTCCCTTGATCTAGTTAGAGGTTTACCCAAGATTAAATTTTCAAATGATAAAATTTATGATGCATGCTCTAAGGGTAAACAACATAAGTCTTCCTTTAAATCCATTAATGATGTTTCTACAAGTAGATGTTTACAACTAATCCATATGGATTTATTTGGGCCAATTAGGACTATGAGCTTGGGTGGTAAATCTTATGCATTTGTACTTGCTGATGATTTTTCTAGATTTACTTGGGTTCTATTTTTAAGTACTAAAGATGAGGCTTTGGAAAAATTCATCACATTTTCAAAACTAACCCAAAATGATCTTGAACTTAGAATTTCACATATTAGAAGTGATCATGGAACCGAGTTTCAAATTTTAGGGTTTGAAGACTTTTTGAATGAAAATGGTATTAGCCACAATTTTTCGGCTCCTCGAACTCCTCAACAAAATGGGGTAGTTGAGAGGGAAAATAGAACTTTGCAAGAAATGGCTAGAACTATGCTTTGTGAAAATAATTTACCTAAATATTTTTGGGCGGAAGCCACAAACACCGCTTGCTATATTGTTAATCGAGTAATGATTAGGCCAATTTTAAAGAAAACACCCTATGAGATTTTAAAATCTAAAAAGCCTAACATTAGCTATTTTCATCCTTTTGGTTGCAAGTGTTTTGTTTTAAATAGGCTTAATACAACTTTCCCCCCTAAAGTATACTCGATTTCCCAACTTGCCCCCTAAACTTCATTTTGCCCACTTTTTCCCCTTAAACAATTCGCCGTTACCCATTTTGCCCCATTCCGTTACCCTTTTTCGTTAAAAAAAATTTCGGCCAATAACATCCTGCCACGTCATCAACGGGTTGACTAAGTCAATCCGTCTGGTTTTATTTAAAGGGTAAATGATATGTCAAGTCTGTCAGGTTTGTTTTTTTGTTCAATTTAGTCACTAAAAAGTCTATTTTTACCTTAAATTGACCCCTATTTGTTTCTAATTTTTATAATTTAGTTCATTATTTATTATTATTAATAATATTATTTTATTAAAATGTTAATATTTAATAAAAATAAATAAAAACAAATATTTTAATACTAAATTAGTAATTTTTTAGATTAGAATTCCAATTAAATTTTAATTATTAATTCTAATTTCACTATATTTGAATTATAGTTTTTGAGTAAAATTCAAATTATATTCGAATCATGTTCGTATTATATTCGAATCATATTCAAATTATATTTGAATCATCTTCTAATTATATTCGAATTATTAATTCGAATTTTGCTATATTCGAAATATATTTTTTGAGCAAAATTCAAATTATATTAGAATTATATTTGAACCATGTCTATATTATATTCAAATCATATTAAAATTCTTTTCGTAATATAATTTGAATATGATATTTCAAATGTAATTTGAATATGATTCGAATATAGTATGAACATGATTAGAATATAATTCTAATATAATTACATGTTTTTTTCAACTATTATATTCTAATCATGTTTAACAGGTAATTATATTCGAATCATGTTTAACAAGTAATTATATTTGTATCATGTTCGTATCATATTCAAATCATGCTCGTATTATATTCGAATCATATTTAGAATATAATTTGAATATGATTCGAATATAATTACCTATTAAACATGATACGAATATAATTACCTGTTAAACATGATACGAATATAATTACATGTTAAACATGATTCGAATACAATTACCTGTCAAACATGATTCGAATATAATTACCTGTTAAATATGATTCGAATATAATAGTTCAAAAAACATGTAATTATATTAGAATTATATTCGAATCATGTTCATATTATATTCGAATCATATTAAAATTACATTCGAAATATCATATTCAAATTATATTTCAAAAATAATTTTAATATGATTCGAATATAATATGAACATAATACGAATATAATTACATGTTAAACATGATTCGAATATAATTACATGTTAAACATGATTCGAATATACTATGAACATGATTCCAAAATAATAGTTGAAAAAACATGTAATTATATTAGAATCATGTTCATATTATATTCGAATCATATTCGAATTACATTTGAAATATCATATTCAAATTATATTTCGAAAATAATTTGAATATGATTCGAATATAATATAAACATGGTTCAAATATAATTCTAATATAATTTGAATTTTGCTCAAAAAATATATTTCGATTATAGCAAAATTCGAATTAATAATTCGAATATAATTAGAAGATGATTCAAATATAATTTGAATATGATTCGAATATAATACGAACATGATTCGAATATAATTTAAATTTTACTCAAAAACTATAATTCTAATATAATTTGAATTTTGCTCAAAAAATATATTTCGAATATAGAAAAATTCGAATTAATAATTCGAATATAATTAGAAGATGATTCAAATATAATTTGAATATGATTCGAATATAATACGAACATGATTCGAATATAATTTAAATTTTACTCAAAAACTATAATTCAAATATAGTGAAATTAGAATTAATAAGGGTAATCTTCACCAGTGGTCCCTTTCGTTTAGGGTGTGTTCTATTTTGGTCACCAGAATTCAAAAAAGATTATTCTGGTCACTTACGTTTAGAATCGTTTCTATTTTGGTCCCTCGGCCGTTAGTCTCTGTTACTTGAAAAATTAATTTCTAATTTAACCCCCAAACTTTCAAATTTTTCTTTTTTACCATCTTCCCTAAAAATTATAAAACTAAAACCCTAAAAAATTAAATAATGGCTATAACCCACAAAATAATGAAGAAATTAACGACCTTTTTGCGGTAGAGAATCAGAAATTACAGATTCATGAGAGTCTGGAGGTCGGGCATTGATTAAGCTTCGAAAACTGTGGCATTGGACACATCCAAAATCAATTACCTTGATCCTAGGATCACGGTTGCATGGTGCAAGCGGCACGAAGTTCCCATCGAGAAGGTAAACTATATCTAACTGATTCTCACTATTAGAATGACACATTATTCAGTCGAGGTTCATTTATCTATTATATGTTGCTTCACAGATTTTCAACAAGTCTCTTCTGGCAAAGTTTGCTTGGGCAATGGATGTGGATCCTGATTTCAGATTCTGATCACCTATAGCGATTACCAGGTTGGTGCTGTGAAATTCTTACTCCGGCCTACCAGCCCGCGCGGAAAAGATGGGGACAAAGGAACACGACCCAAAGTTCCGTCTTCTTGAATGATCATCCATTTTTCCATTAAAGTTCACATTTTCTCGGTTTTAGCGGAAAATTCATGTTATTTGTCGATCTAATCTAATCAGAGGGTTGGTTGGCCCATTTCTTTTTTACATCTCAAACTGTCCTTTGTTGCTAAAAGAAATTGTTTGTTTTTAACATTTGAACATGTCTTACTAACTGTTAAATGTTGGACTCGAGATACATTGAAGAATGGTTCATAAACAGAGTTAATTTTGTACTGAGATCCCCTTTTGTTAGTATGCTATTATCATGTTAAAGGTTCTGCAGATGTTACTTTTTGGTACATAAGAGTCCTTACATTGTCTGAATACCAAGTTCCCAGTTTTTGCCATTACATTATCTGAAAACGAAGATGAGGCTGCCGTTTGAAACAAGATTCCATATATGTCTTATACATTGTCTGAAAATGTTTGTTTTCTTAAGACTGCCTTCTTTAACATTCAAAGTTTTTACAAAAGACGGCATTCCTCTCATTTCCGATTGATTGACATCACCTGTCGATTAATTTGATGTCGAATACAGGTTCTCATGAATCTGCAATTTTTGATTCTCTACCGCAAAAAGGTCGTTAATTTCTTCATTATTTTGTGGGTTATAGCCATTATTTAATTTTCTAGGGTTTTAGTTTTATAATTTTTGGGGAAGATGGTGAAAAAGAAAATTTTGAAAGTTTGGGGGTTAAATTAGAAATTAATTTTTTAAAGTAACGGAGACTAACGGCCGAGGGACCAAAATAGAAACGATTCTAAACGTAAGTGACCAGAATAATCTTTTTTGAATTCTGGTGACCAAAATAGAACACACCCTAAACAAAATGGACCACTGGGGAAGATTACCCAATTAATAATTAGAATTAAATTGGAATTCGAATCTAAAAAATTACTAATTTAGTATTAAAATATTTGTTTTTATTTATTTTTATTAAATATTAACATTTTAATAAAATAATATTATTAATAATAACAAATAATGGACTAAATTATAATAAAAAAATAGAAACAAATAGGGGTCAATTTAAGGTAAAAATAGACTTTTCAGTGACTAAATTGAACAAAAAAACAAACATGACAGACTTGACATGTAATTTACCCTTTAAATAAAGTCAGGCGGATTGACATAGTCAACCCGTTGATGACGTGGCTTGATGTTTTGGCCGAAATGTTTTTAACAGAATGGAGAAAAATGGGTAACAGCGAATTGTTTAAGGGGGAAAATGGGCAAAATGAAGTTTAGGGGGCAAGTTGGGAAATCGGGTATACTTTAGGGGGAAAAGTTGTATTAAGCCTTTTAAATAATAAAAAAGACAACTTAGGTAAATTTGATGCAAAAAGTGATGAAGCTATTTTCATAGGATATTCTTTAACCTCTAAAGCCTATCGAGTATTTAACAAGAGAACTTTAGTAGTAGAAGAATCTATACATGTTGTATTCGATGATAACCTCCTTCCAAGGAAGGATTCTTGTGATGATGATGATGTAGGAATCATAAATGCCTTTGATGGAGGACAAACTTCAAAGGAGGATGAGATTCCAACAAAAGAAGAGGACACACAAGATCCTCCTCTTGAAGCCTTGAAGGACTTGGCTCTTGAGAAAAAGGAAGTGAGCTACCCAAGGGAGTTCAACTATGTCAAAGATGGTGAAATCTTGGGTGATCCATCCAAGGGGGTAACCACTCGATCTTCTCTTAGATTAATGAATCATGTTGCATTTATCTCATGCATAGAGCCTAAGAATATAAAAGAAGCATTGAAAGATGATTTTTGGATTATGGCTATGCAAGAAGAGTTAAATTAATTTGAGAGAAGTAATGTTTGGACATTAGTTGATAGGCCTAGTAATCAATCTACCATAGGAACTAAATGGGTCTTTAGGAACAAGCTAGATGAGAGTGATAACATTGTGAGAAATAAAGTTAGACTTGTAGCACAAGGTTACACTCAAGAAGAGGGAATAGATTTTGATGAAACCTATGCACCCGTAGCTAGAATGGAAGCCATTAGGATGTTGCTTGCATATGCATGTTATTATAATTTCAAGCCTTTTCAAATGGATGTTAAAAGCGCGTTTTTAAATGGTTTTATAAATGAAGAAGTGTATGTGGAACAACCACCGGGTTTTGAAGACTCAAAATTTCCAAATCATGTTTTCAAACTCACCAAAGCTCTTTATGGTTTAAAACAAGCTCCTAGATGTTGGTATGAAAGACTTTCAAACTTTTTAATTGAAAAAGGTTTTGAAAAGGGTAAGGTGGACACTACACTTTTTATACAAATGTATAAAAATGACATCTTAGTAGTTCAAATTTATGTTGATGATATTATTTTTGGTTCTACTAACGAATGTCATTGTCAAGAGTTTGCTAAGCTAATGCAAGGTGAATTCGAGATGAGCATGATGAGGGAGCTCTCATTCTTTTTGGGACTCCAAATCAAGCAAAAGAAGGATGACACCTTCATCAATCAAGCAAAGTACATAAAGGATATGCTCAAGAAGTTTGGCTTGGAGAATGCAAAGCCTCAAGCCACACCTATGAGCTCTTCTACAAAGCTTGACAAAGATGAAGGAGGTAAGTGTGTTGACTCTAAGCTTTACCGTTCTATGATTGGATCTTTGCTTTACCTTACCGCAAGTAGACCGGATATCTTGTTTAGTGTTTGCTTGTGTGCTAGGTTTCAAGCTAGTCCTAGAGAGTCTCACCTTATAGCCGTTAAGAGAATCTTTAGGTACCTTAGAGATACTCCTTGTTTAGGTCTTTGGTACCTTAGAGACTCCACCTTCAACCTTCATGCTTATTCGGATGCGGATTATGGGGGTTGCAAAATCGATAGGAAAAGTACTTCGGGAACTTGTCAATTCCTAGGTAGTATGCTCATATCTTAGTTCTCTAAGAAACAAAATAGTGTAGCCTTATCTACCACCGAAGTCGAGTACATATCCTTAGGGAGTTGTTGTGATCAAGTCCTTTGGATGAAGCAACAACTCTTAGATTATGGTATTAAAGTTGAAACCATACCCCTAAAATGTGACAACACTAGTGCTATATGTTTAACAAAAAATCCCATCCAACACTCTAGAACCAAACACATAGAAATAAGGCATCATTTCATTAGAGATCATGTCCTTAAAGAAGATGTGGTTATAAAGTATGTAGACACCTTAAATCAATTAGCGGACATATTTACAGAACCTTTAGACAAAGAGCGTTTTTGGTTCCTTAGGAGAGAGTTAGGTCTAGCTAGCCTATCTTGACCTTTTAGGACCTCTTTGTGCTTAAAATTGCTTGATCTTGTGAAATTGCATGTTTGTGTGTTGTAAATCTTGAAAATGTCCATGCCTATAGCTAGGAGGAGTATGATTCTATTCAAATATGCTTAGAACTGTTCATTCATCATTTGCATTCCTTTAGGAGGTGTTAAAATCGAACCTATGGTTGTTCTTTAGGCCTAAAATGAATTTCTGGGCATAGGGTATCGATACGGCCCTACGCGTATCGATACAAGTACTTCATTAGCTTCCCATACTTCATTTTGCCTTAAACGGGTATCGATACGGTTAAACCCGTTTCAATACGAGCTTCAATCGTTTCGATACGTATTTCATCCGTTTCGATACGATTCTTCAACGGGCAGTTTTATGGGAATTACGTTTTTACCCCCGTATCGATACACCCTCAGGCGTATCGATACGCGATTGCGCAGACAGCTTTTAAGTTGGCATTTAAAGTCTTCAACTTTTACCAAAACTAAAATTCTCAAAACCCTAAAAACCCTAGCCGTTTTTAGCCTATAAATAGGCTCTTCCTCCCTCATATTTTCACACCACAACTCAAAAACTTCAAGAGGGTTTCAAATCAAGCAAAGCTCTAAGGTTTTTCTCATCAAATTTGGTGCTAGGCTTTTCTTCATTCTTCTCTAATCCCTATCAAGGTAAAACACTTTCTTTTTTTAATTTTGTTTTTCTATTTGTCTTCTTAACAAACAAAAAAATTTCAAAATTTCTTCTTCAAATTTTATTTTGCAAAACTTTTTTTTTACCTTGATCTTTTTTTTTTCTAGTTCATGGCACCCAAGGAATCTAGGAAGAGACCTCGTGTTGCTCAAACCGGTGAATCATCTAATCCCGGAAAGGGTGCTCGTCCAAATTACACCCAAATCTATGAACATTCCTTTGAAACCACCGGAGCTCTCACATATTTTCGGATATTCGAAAACTACAAGATTCGTCCGGAAAGGGTAATATTCATTCCTTTTCTTAAATCGGAGCGATTCAAATTTGAATATCTCCCTTTGCTTCAACTTTGGAAGTTTATGGATTTTCTCTCTATTCCCGGGTTTTATTACCGTCTTTTGGTTTTAATCTTTTATGCTAATGCCAAATGCCATGCTAATCGTAATGGGGTTGTTACCTGAGTTAGTTCTTATCTCATGGGCAAGAAAATCCTCCTTGATGTCAAATCTATATGTGAAGTTTTCAATTTGGAGGATGAAGGCCTTGATGATGAGAATGCTTTAGGCCATGTTCTTAGTGGTTCCGTCACCGCCCTCAATGCTCAAGATCGGATCCTCCATTTGATGGTTTCTTGGTGGTTTAGGCCTTCCGGAGGAAAGTACTCTACCATCTGTCAAGTGGATGACTTTTGGATTCGTTGCTTCCGTGAAAGAAAACGTCCAAACCTTGCTCGTATCATGTTTGCGGAGATTGTTTATCTTGTGCAACATTGCCACACCTCTCTTGTCACCTCCTTCACCTATGGTACGGCCCTAAGCTATTACTTTGTGAAAAAGGATATTGATTGCTCATTTGACTTCCCAACTCCCCTCACCGATCCTATTGATGAACGCTCTCTTGCACGGGGTAAGTTCCATTATATTAATGGTAGTTGATTACGTCTTTCCGAGCTACCACCCGAGGCCGCGAAACAATTGGAAAATCAAGGTGATCAAGTTCCTCAAGCTCCTCCACCTCCTCCTCCTCAACCTTCCATGGATGCTCTTATGACCTTCCTTAATGAGCAATTCACGGGGTTGCGCACGGATATGGGAATCGTCTAACCGCTCTTGAAGCTAGCTTTGACACAAGGATGACGAACGTGGAGAATCGTCTAACTTCTCTTGAAAGCGGTCAAAACTCCTTGAATATTTCTCTCTTCGCTTTCCATGATGAATGTCGTAATAGCATGAGGAATGATAATCCAATTGTAGATGAAGATGAAGATGATGAAGAACGCGATGATGATGCCTAGTAGCTTCTCCTTGCATCTCATGCATATCATCTAGGATATTTCTATTTATGCACCTTTGTTTCATGTTCTTAGGACTAAGTTTGCTTTATTATTAAACATATGCTTTGAATTTATGTTTTTTTTGGATTTTTAAGTTAATGTTATGCTTTATTTATAAGCTTAATGATATTTATGTTGCCTATTTATACCTTTGCCTATGCTATGCACTTTACTTTGTCTCAATTTTTTTGATCTAACAAAGAGGGGGAGAGGGAAGCTCACAACACTTAAAAACTTTTTGATTTTCAATGTTGCGTGTAAAATAGTCTATCGCAATGGTAGTGCAAGTATACACGACGCAAGTAGTAAAGTGATACGAAGTATCGGATATCGTCTCCACAGGGATTGGGCTAATAGCTTCACCTTAATTCACTACACGAACGTAAAGGAAATATTTGAGAGTTGTCACGAAAATAATAAAGAAGACGTAAATAAAATAGTAGAGATATCAAGATAGAGAGAATGGGCTGGTATTGAATTGCTCAGTAGTGCAAGTATTGCAATGCCTAGGAAATCCAGTTCTGTCGTCGCGCCTGTCGCGGCAGCACCTGTCGCGGCAGCAGTCCGTTGATCGTCGCGGCAGCAAACACACCAACTCAGTACTTTCAAGTTTGGCAAGAATCCCAGATCTGCCTTGGCCTATCCCTAGGTCCAAGTCTGTCGATGATCACGTCTTGATGATACCTCCCGGCGTGAATCGAAGGATGAACACCGATGTGTATGAATTCTTCTTTAGCCACTTAACCTCGCCCTATCCCTAGGTATGAGATAGTTCAACTATAAACTAGAGAACTTGCTCTTATCTCTTTCGTATACTTAACTCTCCCGATGCTAAGTAAATAGATAACCTCACAATGCTCTCCCGATGCTCTTGCAAGATATTAATAACCAAAATAAGAGAACTTGAAGTTTATTTCATTGAACTGAAAATTCCTAAAACAAAACAACCCTTGCAACTACTTTACAAATCAACCCGTGGCCCTAGGGGGTTTTAGAACATATCGACGGCGGGTAAACGGCGGAGGGGTTTTTGGTTGTCGGTTATGGGGTAATCGGCTATGGGATATCAGCTCTCTCTCCTAGGTTAAAATACATGCCCTTATATAAGCTTTGGGCTCAAGTATTCTAAGTTAACAAGGATTACAACTTTAATTAAAAGTATGATTCTAATAAAGACTTAATCTTCAAGGAATCTACTTTCCAGCCGTCCTCCTTGTTTCTTGGGATTTTCTCTCTTTGAACTTTGGGCTTGACATATCTTTTGATCCGGGGCTTGGAAAAATATATGGTTTTCACACGACAGACGAGAAGAATTTTCTCTATCTATCGAGGTCCATTTTGCTTTTTCTCTCCACAGAACTGCTGTCACCATGCTGTCACGGTGGCACCATGGCAGCATCGTCCTCTTTGTCTGCTTGTCCAGTTCAGCTCTTCTGCTTCTCTGCCCAGCGCCTGCCTTCTCCGTCAGCTATGGCGGATACCTGCAAAAACAGCCATTTTTAGTAGAATCTGTGCCTTTAATATATTTGTGATGTTTTGCTGTAAACTGACCTAAATGTAATGAATAATGCTTGAATGCAGCAGAAATATGGGTTAAAAAGGGTGTAAATAATAGAACTTTTACACACTCAAAACACCCCCAAACTCAAGTTTTTGCTTGCCCTCAAGCAACTAAGACCTAAAAGAAAAATGAAATATTTTTGTTTTGGCTTCCAAACAGTGGACTTTCCCTTACCCGTCGTTCTTTCCCTATGGCGGCAGCAACCTGTCGGATAATTTAGAATCTGTCCGGAATCTCCCTATAGTCCTCGTGTAGTGTGTGCAGGCTTGTGAACAGTTATATGCCAAGACTCTCTTAGTTTCACTAGAATATTCAACTCTTAACTTGAATTTTTATGCCAAAGTTTATCTTCTTGAAGGCACATTTTCATGTTTCTTTGATTTTTTTTGTTTTGACTTGATTTCTCTATTTTTCAAGCTAAAGTTTCACTAGAGCCGGTTTCGGGCACCTCTAGCTAACTTCCTAGAGCCGGTTTCGGGCACCTCTAGGGCTGTTGAGTCTATTTTGCTAAACTTCTTTCCTAGAGCCAGTGTTAGGCACCTCTAGGGGCTATTCAAGTGCTAAGCTTCCTATTCTAGTTTGGCTAAAAGAAATCTAAGCAGTATAACAGTCACAATGGTGTTTAAGATTTTCAGAACTATAGAAAGGCTCTAAACTTCTCCTTAAACTGTCCTAAAGATGCTGCCACGACAGAGCTGTCGCGACAGGTAAGTTCAAATCACAGTTTTAAGCCAAAATTTTCAGTCTTTTCTGATTTTTTTAAAGAGAACTTTAAATAAAGACACAACAATTAATTAAAAAGATGTACTTAGACTCCATTAAAATGGAGGGTTGCCACCCCCAAACTCAAGGGTTGCATTACCCTCAATGCAAATGATAGAAAAAAATGAAGGTAGTACATCACAAAAGATAGATAAAGCAGGCAGCAATAAGAAGAAAATAAAAGACTTAAATTTTAAGCATTGTCTTCACTGCTGCTGCTGACACGGATTTGGCGGCGGATTCTGGGCTGTGGGGCAGGCTGGACTGGTTGCTCTACGACCTGGATGTCAGAGCTGCTGCCGCTGTCCCAAGTGCTGCTGCTGCTGGTGGTGGTGCTGGCCTTTGCCATAAGCTTTTTGTTGGCCATCTTTTTCTGCCTCTTGACAGGCGTGAATTCTTTCTCCAGGTTCCTCCGAATAGAGGGTTCTGCCTCGCTTTCAGCCCAGACAGAGGAAGAAGAAAAACCAGCGACGAAGGCATCAATGTCATCCGAGGGCGGTCGCTTCGTCCCTCGGGCGGATATGTCGGCCTGAGGTCTGCCAGATGCCGTCGGGGCAGATGATGGGGTGGAGGCAGCAGATTGTGTATGAGGTGTGGCAGCAGGTGTAGGTGTGTGGGCGGGGGTGGGGACGGTGAAATAGTGGGCGGGGAAGGTGGGAAAGACAACATCGGGATAATTTAAAGTATGGTTAATGAAATGTACCGTGGAGTTGGCAAAATCCCTGATGAATGTCATCAGACCCAGCTGTCTGTCTTCCACCCTCTGAATGGCAGCAAGGATTTGAGTGGATGTGTCTGTCGGAGCAGCTGCTGTGGCAGGTTCAGTGTTGGGCTCCTCAGATGATTCTGCTGGGGCGGCATTAGGGTTGACGGAAGAGATGGAGGTTGCTACTGTCAGCTCCATGAGGCTGATAATATTCTTGTTTGTCCAGCCCCGTCCCTTCACTAGTCGATCAGTGGTGGCTTCTGGTACGGCAGAGCGGCGGCAGAGGGATGTAATCAGGAAGGGCAGGCATAGGAGGGCTGTTGATCTGTGCGTGCAGTCCAAGATACTCTCCCTCATGTAGCGTCCCACATTTATGGGCCGGTTGTTCATGATTGAGTGGATTAGGGCTAGCCTCTGCTGGTCCACTGTGGTATGATGGGAGGACGGCAGAATCCGCTTCTTGATGAAAGCGTTCCATAATTTGGCTTCTGGAAGCAGCTGTCCCCTTCTTACGGTGTTGGGATTTTTCTTGCTCGTGTTCCATTCAGTTCCTTCTTCTGTCACTTCTGCCATGACAGCATCGAAGGCCGTAGTGTCGAGGGTGTCCAGGAACTGCTGGTGGGCATCGTCGCTGGGGCCGAAGTAGAGGCCATAAAAATTGTTGATGCGTTCTGCTGTGAATGGCACTTCTGTCCCTCGGACAGTCACTGTTGTTGCCGTCCTGCTGTCGATGGCAGCATAGAATTCCCTCACCAGCGTTTCATTCATTTCTGCTGGTTGCTCTGCAAATTGTTCCCACATAAGGGCTCTGATCGTCCTTGCGATGAAAGGTTTGAGACCCATATTCACTGCCCTTGGAGTGTAAATGAAGCCCCGTTCTTCCCATATATCTCTTGTTGCAAAGGACGGTGGAGGAGTTGCTGTCGGTGGAGAATTTGAAGCAGCACTGCGGCAGGTTCTTCTAGAAGACATGTTAGTTGCAAGGGTTGTTGAAAGTAAAAGAAAGCAAATGAAAACTAAAGGTGGAGAGCAAGTAAGAAAAGCAGAAGTGGATGAAAATGAAAATGAAACGGGGTTTTATAGAAGAGAAGTTGCTGCCCGTTGAAACTGTAACGGCATGCGTGAATAACGGGGCGACTGTTGAGCTTTAGCGTGTCTGACACGCGTTTCTGCGTCTGTTACGCGTCTGTCACACGTTTCCGCGTCTGTCGTGACAGTCTGGTTACAGCCTGTCTTTTCCGTGTCTGCCGCGGTAGTTGGAACGACAGGCTTCAATGTTGGGTTGATGGATGAATGGTGGGTTGAGTTCACTTCTCCTATTCTTCTTGACTCCTTTATTTCCTAAAAACAATAAACATAAAAAAAACATTATTCGAATAAAATAAACCTTATTTCTTAATAAATAATAAGTAATAAATAAAAATAAAATTTAGGTTAAATTAGGGATACCTTGTGGGGCATCTCCTAAGGTAACCACTTCGTGTGTTCCTGGGGCTTCAGTCCCCTGATAATGCTTGAGGCGCTGTCCGTTGACTTTGAATTGGTGCCCGTCTTTTAATGATCGAATTGTGATGGCACCGTGGGGAAAAACTTGTACGACTTGGAATGAGCCAGACCACCTAGATTTTAGCTTCCCTGGGAAGAGTTTCAGTCTAGAATTGAACAACAATACAAGCTGCCCTGGGCAGAACTGTCGTGGCAGCAACTTCCTGTCATGCCACTTCTTAGTTTTCTCCTTGTAGATTCTTGCATTGTCGTAGGCCATTGTCCGTATTTCTTCAATCTCATTCAGATCTAGCAGCCTCTTCTGGCCTGCCTTGTCCAAGTCCATATTCACTGCCTTGATTGCCCAGTATGCCATGTGCTCTATCTCGACAGGAAGATGACAGGTTTTCCCATAAATCAATCGGTATGGAGACATGCCCAATGGAGTCTTAAAAGCTGTCTTATATGCCTATAATGCATCATTGAGGAGTAAAGACCAGTCTTTCCTAGTTGGCTTAACCATCTTCTCAAGAATGTTCTTAACTTCCCTATTGGATATCTCAGCTTGTCCATTGGTCTGTGGGTGGTATGCTGTCGCGATTCGATGCTTGACACCATATTTCTTCAAGGCGGCAGCAATAACCCTATTGTCAAAATGTCTCCCTTCATCACTGATTATCGCCTTAGGGATGCCGAACCTAGAGAAGATGTTTTTGTGTAGAAATTTTTGGACTGTCTTGGCATCATTCCTTTGTGTAGCGATAGCTTCAACCCACTTAGAGACATAATCCACTGCTAGGAGAATATATAGATTTCCACATGAAGATGGAAAAGGTCCCATAAAATCAATCCCCCAAACGTCGAAGATCTCGACTTCTAGAATGTTCTGCAGTGGCATCTCGTTTCTCCTCGAGATGTTACTTGTCCGCTGGCACCTGTCACAGTTCTTGTAGAAGTCCTGTGCATCTTTATACAGTGTCGGCCAATAAAACCCTAACTGCAGCACCTTGGCAGCAGTTTTGTTGCCTCCTAAGTGACCTCCATACTGTGAAGCATGGCAGTGATGAAGAATGTCTTCTTGCTCTTCTTGTGGTACACACCTCCTTATAACCTGATCTGCACACAGTTTGAAAAGAAGAGGTCCGTCCCAATAATAATGCCTAACATCATTTTGGAACCTCTTCCTGGCTTGATAATTAAGATCAGAAGGAAGTATTCCGCTAACTATAAAATTAACGAAATCAGCATACCAGGGAAGTTCAGAAGACTTACCTACCGCCATGGCTGTTGCGGCAGCAAAGAGCTGCTCATCTGGGAAGGTCTCCAATATGTTTGTCTCATCTATTGGCAGACTCTGTCCCTTCTCCAATCTTGACAAGTGATCTGCCACCTGATTTTCTGTCCCTTTTTTGTCTTTGATTTCAAGGTCGAACTCTTGCAATAGCAGGATCCACCGTATCAATCTAGGCTTTGCATCCTTCTTTGCGAACAAATATTTCAGGGCAGAATGGTCTGTGTGCACTATTACTTTCGTCCCAAGTATGTAAGAACGAAACTTGTCGATGGAGAACACCACAACTAATAACTCATTTTCTGTGGTGGTGTAGTTCACTTGGGCGTCATTCAGTGTCTTGCTGGCATAGTATATGACATGAAATAGCTTATCTCTGCGCTGCCCGAGTGCTGCCCCGACAGCATAGTCACTAGCATCACACATAATCTCAAATGGCTGTGTCCAGTCTGGTGGCTGTACTATTGGGGCTGTTACCAGCTTTTCCTTCAGAACCTTGAATGCTTCAGTATATTCATCATTAAAGTCAAAGGGTCGGTTCTGCTCCAAAAGATGACATAAGGGCTTGGTGATTTTTGAGAAATTTGCAATGAATCTTCTATAAAAACCAGCATGCCCTAAGAAACTTCTAATGCCCTTGACTGTGGTCGGCGGTGGCAGTTTTTCAATCACTTCTATTTTGGCCCTGTCGACTTCTATCCCACGGCAGCTAATCTTATGGCCAAGGACTATCCCTTCATCCACCATAAAGTGGCATTTTTCCCAATTCAATACGAGGTTTGCTTTTTCACATCTTTCAAGTACCTTTTGTAGATTGCTGAGGCAGCTCTCAAAATCGTCTCCAAAGACTGAAAAATCATCCATAAATATCTCAAGGAAGTCCTCCACCATATCGGAGAATATAGCCATCATGCACCTTTGGAAGGTGGCGGGTGCATTGCATAATCCAAACGGTATTCTCCTAAAAGCATACGTTCCATATGGGCATATGAAGGTCGTTTTTTCTTGATCCTCCGGTGCGATAGCAATTTGATTATAACCTGAATAACCATCAAGAAAACAATAGTAAGGTTTACCCGCTAATCTATCAAGCATTTGATCAATAAAGGGTAAAGGAAAGTGGTCCTTTCGGGTAGCTTTGTTAAGCTTCCGATAGTCCATACAAACCCTCCAACCGGTCACAGTCCTGGTTGGGATTAATTCATTGTTTTCATTGGTCACCACGGTCATTCCTCCTTTCTTGGGAACGCATTGCACCGGGCTCACCCATTTGCTGTCAGAGATGGCGTAAATAATACCAGCATCTAACCATTTGATTATCTCTTTACGGACCACCTCTTTCATCGCATGGTTTAGCCGCCTTTGAGCATCTATAGTCGGCTTATGATCTTCCTCTAAAAGGATTTTGTGCATGCATAACGCCGGACTAATGCCTTGAATATCAGCTATCGTCCATCCAATTACCTTCTTGTTCTGTCGCAGCATGCCTACTAGCTGTCGTTCCTATTCCTGTGGCAGCTTAGAAGAGATGATTACGGGCAACGTATCATTTGAACCAAGAAAAGCATATTTTAGCTGCCCTGGCAGGGGCTTTAATTCTAAGGCAGGTGGCTCAATAGTAGATGGCTTTTGGATTGCATGGTTATCCGATGTATAATTTAAAGGTTCGAATAACTTACCTGGACGATCGCCTATCCAGTTTACCTTCTCCTGATCTTCAGTATCAGATGTATCGGAGTCAGAGGAGTTGCTGTCGTCAGTGCTGTCGTGACAGCCCTGTAGGTGGCTGCCGCGGCAGTGCCCGATTTTTATGTCGTGACAGCCCGACCAGATGCAGGGTTGATCAAGGATAACTTCAATGATAGCCTTGCATTCCTCGTCTGCATCAGCGTGCTTCATAGCTTGGAGAACATTCAACTTAATCTCTTGATCGTTCACTCGCATGGTGAGTTCTCCTTTCTCCGCATCAATTAGTGATCTTCTCGTGGCTAAGAAGGGTCGCCCAAGGATGATTGGTGCGTTTTCGTCTGCCTCACAATCTAAAACAAGGAAGTCAGCAGGAAATATAAATTTATCCACTCTTACCATAATATCTTCGATTTTTCCTTCTGGATGAACGTAAGAGCGGTCTGCAAGCTGCAGAATTACTGTCGTGGGCCGCGCCTTTCCAATACCTAATTTCTGAAAAACAGATTTTGGCATTAAATTAATACTAGCACCAAGATCACAAAGTGCCTTACCCACGTATTTGTCTCCGATTACACAAGGTATGATGAAGCTCCCCGGATCCTTCTTTTTCTGGGGTGGCTGCCGATGAAGAATACTCATGCAACCATCTGCCATCCTTACCGTTTCAAATTCCCCAAGTTTATATTTCTTTGACATGACATCCTTGAGAAATTTGGCGTAACCGGGCATCTCCCTAACGGCGTCTAACAGCGGAATATTAATGTGAACCTGCTTAAAAATATCATAAATCTTTTTGAGTTGAGATTCTTGCTTAGCTTGTTGTATCCGTTGAGGAAAAGGAGGTGGGGACGATAATCAGCAATACGTTCTTCCCACTGTATACGAATCTGAGGAGGTTTGGGTTCATCATATTTCTCCTCTGTCGCTTCTGATGTCGTGACAGGCTCATCGGCAGTAGTCTGTTTGTTACCTGTCGTGGCAGCTTTCTCGGCAGGTTTGTTCAAGGCTGGTTTCTTTACTGACTCAGCTTCCTTTTCTGGCCCTGGTAGTTTCTTCCCACTCCTAGTAGTAATGGCCTTACATTGCTCATGTGTGGGCTGCCTAGCATTTTCAGTATTACTAGGGAATCCTCCAGTCTGCCTTGGCTTAATATGTTGGGAAACCTGACCCATTTGTGTCTCCAAAGATTTCAGAGTAGCTTCATGATTCGTCATCCGCATCTCTATTTTATCCATGAATGTCTCTGTTTTCTTGACAAACTGATTCATATTCTCAATATAAGTACCTGTCTGAGACATAAAAGTGGCCAGAGTCTGTTCCAGTATACTATTAGTGGAAGCTGGTAGCTGCTGCTGCGGCGGCAGTTGTTGTCGCGTCAGTAATCTAGGTCCTCCCTGATTCTGATTGTGTGCTTGAGGATTCAGGGCATTATTAGGATTGCTCCAAGAAAACTTAGGATCCTTCCTCCAGTTGGGATTATAGTTGTTGGAGTTGTAATTCAGCTTGTTGTAATTTCCAACATACTTTCCTTCTTCTAACTGTATTGGACATTCTTCCGAACTATGATTTCCCTCACAAATGTCACATACCTCCTCGACAGCAAATCCCTGTTGTGCATCTTCGTTCAAGAGTTTTTTCATTGCCTTAGTAAGGTATGCCACATGTGATTTCAACGTGTTGTCGGCCTCATAGTCCTTGACAGCTAGTACCCGTTTACCCCCTCTTCTTGCTGTCGGAAACTGCTCCTAATTCTTAGCCAGATTTTTCAAAACTAGCATTGCCTCTTCCGGGTCTTTATCCAATAATAGTCCGTTTGCTGTTGAATCAATTCGAATACGAGTTTGTAAGTTGGCAGAATTATAAAACTTTGTTACCTGATTCCAGACGGGGAATCCATGCATTGGGCAGTTCCGTAGAAGAGTAGTAAATCTGTCCCAGGCTTCGTGCATCGGCTCGTCATCTTCCTGTTGAAAAATAGCAATTTCATTACGTAATCGCTCAGATAAATGCGAAGGATTAAAATGAGATAAAAATTCACGAGATAAATCTGCCCAAGTTCTAATTGAACCCGGCGTAAGTTTATTCCACCAAGTTTTTGCTCTGTCCCTCAATGAATGGGGGAATAACCGAAGCCTCAGTATCTCCGGATTAACTCCTGGCAGTCTAAACGAACTACAGATCTCCTGGAACGTTTTGAGATGCTCCCTAGCATCCTCTGTAACAGCACCACTAAACTGCCCGGCATTGTTGATCATACTAAACATGACAGGTTTCAGTTCGAAGTTATCAACATCTATGTCCGGCAGCGTGGTTTCCAGCTCTACATGATCGTTCAGCATGTAGTCACGACAGGACCGTCGTCCGGCGGCGGCGGGCGGGTCGCCGACAGGCGGGTCGTTCTCAATGTGGGCCATCTTCTCTAGCTGTTCTTCAAGGTACTCGTTCTTGGCTAGAATGTGACGAAGTTGTTTCTTGAGATTGAAGGAACGTTCGATTTCCGGATCTAATTGATATTCAGGATCTTTACCTCGATTTGATCTGCGCATAAACAAGAAAACCTTGTGAAAAGCAAGAGTTGAATGCACCACAGAAAAACAGAAAAATAAAAATAATAAAAATAAAAATAAAAACGAAAAGTGCAATGAAAGAAAGGTAGAGTTATGTTGCCAATCCCCGGCAACGGCGCCAAAAACTTGTTGCGTGTAAAATAGTCTATCGCAATGGTAGTGCAAGTGTACACGACGCAAGTAGTAAAGTGATACGAAGTATCGGATATCGTCTCCACAGGGATTGGGCTAATAGCTTCACCTTAATTCACTGCACGAACGTAAAGGAAATATTTGAGAGTTGTCACGAAAATAATAAAGAAGACGTAAATAAAAGAGTAGAGATATCAAGATAGAGAGAATGGGCTGGTATTGAATTGCTCAGTAGTGCAGGTATTGCAATGCCTAGGAAATCCAGTTCTGTCGTTGCGCCTGTCGCGGCAGCGCCTGTCGCGGCAGCACCTTTCGCGGCAGCAGTCCGTTGATCGTCGCGGCAGCAAACACACCAACTCAGTACTTTCAAGTTTGGCAAGAATCCCAGATCTGCCTTGGCCTATCCCTAGGTCCAAGTCTGTCGATGATCACGTCTTGATGATACCTCCCGGCGTGAATCGAAGGATGAACACCGATGTGTATGAATTCTTCTTTAGCCATTTAACCTCTCTCTATCCCTAGGCACGAGATAGTTCAACTATAAACTAGAGAACTTGCTCTTATCTCTTTCGTATACTTAACTCTTCCGATGCTAAGTAAATAGATAACCTCACAATGCTCTCCCGATGCTCTTGCAAGATATTAATAACCAAAATAAGAGAACTTGAAGTTTATTTCATTGAACTAAAAATTCCTAAAACAAAACAACCCTTGCAACTACTTTACAAATCAACCCGTGGCCCTAGGG
Source organism: Hibiscus trionum (assembly GCA_030270665.1). NCBI lineage: Eukaryota > Viridiplantae > Streptophyta > Magnoliopsida > Malvales > Malvaceae > Hibiscus > Hibiscus trionum. Next base: position 15,141,504 of record BSYR01000019.1, read on the forward strand.
GGTCTTAGAACATATCGACGGCGGGTAAACGGCGGAGGGGTTTTTGGTTGTCGGTTATGGGGTAATCGGCTATGGGATATCAGCTCTCTCTCCTAGGTTAAAATACATGCCCTTATATAAGCTTTGGGCTCAAGTATTCTAAGTTAACAAGGATTACAACTTTAATTAAAAGTATGATTCTAATAAAGACTTAATCTTCAAGGAATCTACTTTCCAGCCGTCCTCCTTGTTTCTTGGGATTTTCTCTCCTTGAACTTTGGGCTTGACATATCTTTTAATCCGAGGCTTGGAAAAATATATGGTTTTCACACGACAGATGAGCAGAATTTTCTCTATCTATCGAGGTCCATTTTGCTTTTTCTCTCCACAGAACTGCTGTCACCATGGTGTCACGGCGGCACCATGGCAGCATCGTCCTCTTTATCTGCTTGTCCAGTTCAGCTCTTCTGCTTCTCTGCCCAGCGCCTGCCTTCTCCGTCAGCTATGGCGGATACCTGCAAAAACAGCCATTTTTAGTAGAATCTGTGCCTTTAATATATTTGTGATGTTTTGCTGTAAACTGACCTAAATGTAATGAATAATGCTTGAATGCAGCAGAAATATGGGTTAAAAGGGGTGTAAATAATAGAACTTTTACACACTCAACATTCAACTTAAAAGTTACCTAGCTTATATTAAGGGGGAGTTAATTTTGCAAAGTTTTTCAAAGTGTCAAAAATTTTAAGTTTGAGTTTTGTTATATCAAAAAGGGGGAGATTGTGAAACCTGTGCTTAATTTTGATATAATTAAATCATTAAGGATCAAGTTAAAAAACTTAAAATTGTTTTTATAAGTCCCTTAATAAGTTTTAAATCACCAACACTTTAAAACTGATTTGAAAAACTCAAACTCAAAATATTTTCTAAGTGTTCCAAGGCCAAACTATTCAAAACCGTCCAGGTGTATCGATACGCTTCCAGCCGTATCGATACCTTTTTTACGAAGTTGGTTACTGGAGGAGTTCGTTTCGATACGCCTTTAACCGTATCAAAACAGATTCAATCTGTATCGATACGCTCCTTTGTAAAGTCTGAAAGAGTTTGAATGGTGTACCGATACGGATCCACCCGTATCGATACGGTTTTAACGAATTTTTAATTCAGATCGTTTTAAATGCTTTCGACCGTTGGTGTCAGTTGTTAGGTAACCAAATTTTAAATTGGTAGTTGACCCGTATCGATACGGTAAACCCTCGTATCGAAACGGAAACTTCTAGTGAGCTAAGTCGAGAAAAAGGTATCGATACGGTCCCATCCGTTTCGATCCCCCGTATCGATACGCTTACGTGCATTTCGATACCCCCTATTTATTGTGTACAATGGCTCTTTCTTTTTTGAGACAGGTATCGATACGGCTCCCCGAGTACCGATACGGATAGCTGCAGAAGTGCATTTATGGTGGTAAGAGAGGGTTCCAACGGCTCTATTCAATTCCCCAACCACCCAAACGGCTAGAATTAATAGAGGATGTATAAATTGAAGCTCTTTGAAGGCTAGCAACAACCATTGCATTAAAGACAAACATTCAAGCAAAAATCCAACCTCAAGTGTGCTAAATTTCCAATCTCTTGTAATTCCCAAATTGTATTGTATCCAATTCTTATTTTGTCTTCAAATTTGGGTTGAGTGTTGTACTTCTAGGGACAAATTTGTATTTGAGAGATATACTTCTTGTCCAATTTCTTCTTTGATTATTGGTGAGGGTTTGGTCAAATTTTGGGTAGAAAAATTGACCGGTTGTGTAAAGGTTACCTCCTAAGCCTTGAAAAGGGGAAGAACAAATAGTGAATTGTTGAAATCCTTAGTGGTAGCTAAGGTAGTGGATGTAGAGTTCATTTGGAACTTGAACCACTCTAAAATCTCTTGTTCTTCATTTTTAAATTGCCCTTTCACTCCACAAAGTTTTTAAATCCCAATTCACCCCCCTCTTGGTCTTGATCATTCAATCGATCCACTCAACACAACACATTCAAACTTGTGTTATGAACTTATTAAGAATAAGTATTCAACCATGATTCGGTAAATTCATCAAGTTTTCTCACTAAGACCACCCAAAACATGGGCTATGAATTTATTAAGAGTAATAGTACTCAACCTAAGCATGTACATTATTCGTCATAGGGATAGGTAGTGAGAAATGTACACTATGAGTCTTTCCATAGTTTCGTTTGACCACATTCAACTTAGATAACTAAGTTGGGTATCCACCATGAATTCCTCAACCAATGGGCTTTAAACACATCCCCCTCGATGAATCTAGGACCAACTTCCGGCTTAACCCTTTGGTAAGCGGATCTGCTAGGTTTCTTTCCGACTTCACATACTATAAAGAAAGTACTACATTTCTTATTAAGTGTCTAACAGATTCATGTCTTATGCGAATGTGTCTCTTTTTACCATTGTAAACTTGACTCTTGGAAACACAAATCATAGCTTGTGAATCACACAACAAGGAAACAGGAGGAGTCGGACTTCCCCACAATGAAATATCGGCTAACAAACTCCTTAGCCACTCAGCTTTGCTCAGCTAAGTCAAGAGCTATAAACTCTGACTCCATAGTAGAGCGAGTAATACAAGTCTGTTTTGAAGACTTTCAAGAAATTGATGCTCCTCCCAAAGTAAAAACATACCCACTAGTAGAGCTTACTTCATCACTATCAGAGACCCAGTTGGCGTCACAATATCCTTCTAAAGTAGTAGAAAAGCCAACAAACTCAAGTCTCTAGTCCATCGTACCCTTAAGGTACTTAAGTAAGCATCTAAGAGCAACCCAATGCTCACCACTAGGGTTGTGAGTATATCTACTAAGTCTGCTTACAGCATAGGCAATATCTGGTCGAGTATAGTTCATTAAGAACATCAGACTTCCAATTATCTTGGCATATTCCGTTTGAGAAACACTACTTCCTTTATTCTTAAAGAGATGTGTGCTAGGGTCATAAGGAGTTCGAACAGGGATGACATCAAAACTGTCAAATTTCTTTAACACTTTCTTGATATAGTGTGTCTGACTTAAAGAAAATCCTTTTTTAGTTTTGGTTACTTCGACTCATAAGATTACATCGACTTCTCCCAAGTCAGTCATCTCAAACTTAATGGACAAGAAACTCTTTGTTTTGTTAATGGACTCAATGTTAGTACTAAAAATCAATATGTCGTCAACATACATGATTATGATGACACAATCAGTACCAAACATCCTCGAATACACGCATATATTCGAACCATTCACAACAAAACCAAAACTAAGGATAGTTTTATGAAATTTCTTATACCACTGTTTAGGAGCTTGCTTCAGGCCATAATGCGACTTTTTAAGTCTACAAACTTTTCCTTCCATACCAGACGCCTCGAAGCCAAGAGGTTGCTCCATATAGATCTCCTCATCTAGATCCACGTTCAAAAATACAGTCTTTACATCCATTTGATGTACTTGCAACTTATGAACGGAGGCTAGTGCAAACAATGCACAGATCGTTGAGATTTTAGTGACGGGAGAATAGGTATCAAAGAAGTCTTGACCAAATCTTTGAGTGAATCCTTTGACTACTAGTCTTGCCTTATACCTCTAGATAGAACCATCTGGTCTAAGTTTCTTTCGAAAGACCCATTTACTGCTGATGGTTTTAAATCCTCTAGGCAAGTCAACTAATTCACAAGTTTGATTAGACATTATTGATTCTAGTTCATCTTTTATAGCACTTTTCCAGAAACTAGCATCAATAGATCGTATAGCTTCTTCGTATGTTTTAGGATCCTCGTCTAACAAATAAGCTTGAGCTATAGGGTAAGATAGGGTGTCTAAATCATTTATCTCGGAAATAAAGGAAGTTATGAAGTCTGGTCTAAAAGAGGTTTCAACTCTTTGTCTCTTACTTCTTCTAGGCTCAAATTCAATCTCTTGAGAAGACCTAGCAGGCACACTAGAAGAAGTGGATGGCAGGTTTTATATTTGTGTTTCATCACTTAATCTAGGTTTCTTGGGTGGAAAGATATCCTCAAAGAAAACAACATCCCTAGATTCACAAATAGAAGAATCTTGTAAAGTCATGAATCTATATGCGGCACTATTAGAAGTATAGCCTATAAACACTGCATCAACGGTCTTAGGTCTAATGGTGGACTTCTTAAAGTCTGGCAACCCCACTTTGGCCAGACACCCCCACACTTTCAAGTATTGTAAATTTGGGGCATACCCTTTCCAAAATTCGTATGGGGTAGAATCAATTTTCTTATGAGGCACTCGGTTTAATATGTGATTAGCCGATAGAATGGCTTCCCCCACATGTTATCGGGCAACCCAGAACTTATCAACAATGAGTTCATCATCTCTTTTAAATTTCTGTTTTTCCTCTCGGCTATACCGTTTTGTTGAGGATAATAGGGGGCTGAGGTTTCATGTATTATGCCATTCGTCTCACAAACCTCTTTTAGAAAATTAGATCCATATTCACCACCTCTATCAGACCTAACACGTTTTATTCTCTTATCTAACTTATTTTCAACTTCTGCCTTATAAATAAGGAAGAAGTTTTCAACTTCATCTTTAGTTCTTAGGAGATAGACTTTTGTATATATAGAGTAATCATTTATAAAAGTTATGTAGTAATGTTTTCCTCCTTTACTTTCAGTGTTTCTAAAGTCTTCTAGATCAATATGTATAAGTTCTAAAAGTTCAGTCTTTCTCTTAGAAACAGGTTTAAAGGTAGGTTTAGCATGCTTAGCTTCTACACAAACTTCACATTTATTAAAGTTCGTTATGTCTAGTTTAGGCAGAATATTCATACTCATCATTTTCTTTAAAGATTGAATATTTACGTGTCCTAATCTAGCATGCCACATATCAACAGATTCAACAATATAAGTAGAAGTGGTAGCTTTATTTTCATTAAGTTGAGTTTCAATGACAAATAAACATTCGCTTAAAAAACCTTTCCCGGCATAATCACCATTTCGAGAAAGTACAAGTTTATCTGCCTAAAATTAACTTAATGTCTGCCTTATTTAAGAGGCCACCACTGATCAGATTTCTACGCAGGACATGCATATATAAGACATTGTTAATGGCCAAAGTTTTAACATAAGTCAACTTGAGTAAAACATTGCCTTTACCCATCACTTGAGAGCTGTTGGAGTTTCCCATGTACACACGTTCACCATTGTTCACGTCCTCGAACTTAGTGAAGAACTCCTTCCTTGCGCAGAAATGTCGAGAAGCTCCGGTGTCTGTGGCCCACTCGGTGTTCTTCTCTACAAGGTTGACCTCCAAAACCATCGCGGCAATAACATCATCATCCATGTCCTCCACCACATGCATGTGTGGTCTAGTCTCGTTCTGGCGGTCCACACGGTGCTGACATTGGTACGCCTTGTGACCAGCTTGCCCGCACACGTAACTCTTCATGATTTTCGCGTCCAGCTTGGCCTTGATCGGTTTCTTGAAGTTGATGGTCTTCTGTGGTTTGGGCTTTTTGTTCTGGGGACCCTTCTTAAAGGGCTTTTTGGACCCTGATGCACCACTAAACTCAACTAAGTTAGATTTAAATGATAAGTGACTAAAGTTATTAGTAACTTTATCTTTCAATCGGTTGGCCTCTTCAATATTCATGTGCCCGATCAGCTCCTGAAGTGGTATGTCCCTTTTCTTATGCTTGAGAGAGTTGCGATAATTGAACCAGGACTTAGGCAACTTCTCGATTAGGACATTTGCTTGCAGAACCTCACACATCTGCATGCCTTCCGCGAGGATATCCGAGACAAGATTCTCGTAATCATGGACCTGGTCCATGATCGGCTTGTTGTCGGTCATCTGGAATTTCAGCCACTCTCCGACGACGTATTTTTTTTATTCACGCGTCATCAGTACCCGAGCCCGAGCTCAAGCTGGACGGCGGCGGCGCGCGAGGATGTCCCTTGTTCTTTCCCACTCAATAAGGGAGGGAAAAACTTGGGTATAAATACCCTCACAAGCCTTTTTCCCAACCCATGTGGGATATAGGCTTTTTGCCTTGGTTTTCACCTTAAGCATTACCAACAATTTTTTATATAAAATATAAACTTTAAATATTTTTAAATAATTAATATAAAATTTTAAATTAAATATAAAAATTTAGCTTTTCTAAACTATACATTTTTTATATTATTATAACATAATTAAATATTAATTTAATTTATTAATTATTATTATACTTAATATTATTTTATAATATTAAAGTTTTTTATTGTTTATTTTTATTTAAAATATTATTTTTTAATAGTTATTATATTTAATATATTTAATAATTATTGTATTTAATATTAAGATAATAGTTTAATATAATAATAATTATTATATTTAATATTATTTTAATATATTATCATTAATATTAGTTTTAATAATTAAGGGTAAAAAAGTAACTACACACCTCAAAGTGATTTTTCTCTTCAAAAGCTAAAAAAAAAATTTAAGTAATTTTTCACTCCAAAATAGAAGTGTGTGACATTACTTGTAGGTGAAAAGTCACTTTTTTAGTAAAAGTTACTTTTTAAGCCGTGTCAAAGGGGCCCTTAATATAATATGTGATTGGTCAGGAATAGTAGTGGAATCGCTGGAATCACTCTAAAACACTTATTTGGGCTTATGAAAGACCGAGTAGAAGGAGAAATTATATTATGAGTCTGACTTATCATATCAGCTATGGTCTCATCCAATGAAAATCACGCGCTTCACCACTATTTTTCATATTATTAATCCAATAATATAATAACTTTCAAAAAACTGTTTTTTAAATGACATGAAAAAAATTAATAAAAATTTATTGGTTGAAATAATAATGGGAGAAAATAGTGGTGAAGTGGATGATTTTTATTAGATTAGATCATGACTGATGTGATAAGCTTGACCTATGATATAATTTTTCGAGTAGAAGGCTCGTAGTTGAGATTGGACATTGTTGGAATCTGGGCTATACCGAGTATTTGTATACAATATGGGCTAACCTGAAGCTACAGCCTAAAAGACTCTGGCTTGTGTTCTGCCATACAGGCTGTCCAGAAAGTTGATGAGGAACCAAGGTGAGATGCAGTTGTCCATGGCAGACAAATAAATGAACATAGTGTGACTGTGAAGGGTTAGGTGCCTCCACGGCAGACAGTTTCGTCACCACTGAATTCCTTTCAAAAACCAAATGGAAGAAGACACATAAACTAGGGTGCCCCCCCTCCCCCAGATGTCACACTCACAACAGTAAGATTCCCACAAGGACTGAACAATAAACCCAAACACATTAAGGCCCATGAAATGTCAGATTATATAACCTCACTCAGGGCTGAGGCTTCTCAATAGGACCATTTGTTTTTGTCATTTGCTATCACCAAAGACAACCCAGTGAGAAGACGTGCAGCTCTTTTGTAACCACCGGTTGCGGGTTGCCCTTGCCTCTCATTATAAAACCTGCAATATTTTTGGGTCCATCATGTTTTTTATTCGTTTTCGGACAAGATGAGTATCGTATTCTCTGTCATTAGTTGGCTAATAACACTGATTGCGCAAGCTAAGGCCAATTGCGATTGGTTCAAATTGCTTCAACACCATCGATCAGTTTGAAACCAAATGCATTTGCCGATTTCAATCCACATGTCATGCTAAATACTATAATGTAAAGTCCCTGATACAAGCCATTTTGATTCGGTAATTAGAAGGCCGTGGATTTTAGACTTAAAATCTTTCAGGTTAAGAGTTGGGAATTTTCCTGCGAGAATCGTTTGGAATTTGGGGATTTGCGAAATCGAAAAACATGAAAATCTTATTGGGTCCCTTCTCCTTTCCCATATCTAAAAGGTTTGAAAATTGAAAGAGCTAGTTCCCTAAGAAAAACACTAACCTAAAGGGCTCTCCCTTCAAAGCTAGGAACCCTAAACATCAGTTGCCTTTGAACAAGGTTATTTTCCCCTCGGTTCCAACATTTTCCCTTGGTTATAAAATTCAAGAAACCACAACCTTTTCAGTTTTTTTCCCATTGAAACAAATGTACTTTATAACAATAACAAGAAACACCCATGTTCCTAAAGCAAAGGCAAACGTGGGCCTTCCCTTCCTCAGGAGCTGCCCACATGACTTGTGCAAAGGAAAGCCTTGAGGTGACGGAACCTACATATATGCCCTTTACTATGTCTGGATTCTGATTGCATAAAATGGTATATGAAATCTCCGAAAGCAAAATAATGGGCATCATCATTCATCATATATATGTGAGAACTCAGAACAGAGAAGTCGAGTGAGTTGTGGAATTGAAAAGCAAAAAGAAGACATAGGAATATAATAACACAAAATGATTCATTAATCATTATCATTTCCAAGTCCAATCATTCTCCCACCAAAACTATATTAAAGTGAATCGGAAAAATAACAAAGGATTGAAATGGAATCCCAATCACAAGGCAAAGAAACCCAACATTCACAACTTTGCAAGTTGATAATGATAATGATGATGGAGAATCAACAAAAATCCCTACACTTCAATACAAACTTCTTTCCTAAACACAAGGAAATGGGGATTTTAAACATAAAAAAAAAAAAAGTAACCCATCAATCAAATGCTTGAATTTTAGTTTATAGTTCATGGCAGAAAGACCCGCGCCGTCTGCTACCACCAGCATGTCCCCCTGTGGCCCTGTTCATAATATGATAAGAATTTTTTATATATAAAAGTTGTGAAAAACTAAAATCTAGCATTTTCGAAGCCGTGTAAATCGCCGACTCGAGCCAACGACTTCTTCATGATTGCAACTTTAGCCAACTTTTCAGCCGCTCTCCAAGCCGATGAGGGCGTAAGTGGCTCTCCGTTTTCATCCGTCACCGACTCCCTTTCTCTTTCTCTTTCCCTTTCCCTTTCCCTTTCATTCACCTTCCGCCGTTGGGTTTCCATCATCTGCTGTTTCCTCCACTGCAATTCCGCCAACTCAGCTTCCAAACCTCTGACATATTCCTCGGCCGACAATGAATTCGACTGCATCAACAAGGCTCGAGCCGACCCCAACAAATGATAAGCGCTTGTCAGGTCGTTACTGCACTCAATCAGCCTTCTCGCTTCGGCTACGGCTCGAGTCGTGATGAAAAAGAATCTCAACTGTTCAATTTTAGGAGCCGATGATCGAACGTCGTTGGGCCGAGGTACGAGAAGCGCTTGATCTCTGCCGTATACGACTTCTTGGGTGGCGGGATCCTTGTAAAGGCAGCGAACGCACATCACGTGGTTGGATACAGCCGCCGAAGTCGGAACTTTAAGTTCCACGAGCAATTCCCTTTCCTCCTCGGCGTATAAATCGCCGAGCCGCACGGAGCTGGAAGTTAAAACAGTAGGCTTTCCATTACATGAATAAACGGCTGTTATTTCAGCTGGTGCTGATCCAGATGCGAAGCTGAGCTGGATTCTTAAATCTTGGACCACGACGCTCAATAACCCACCAACGCATTTAGCAAACGCATCCTCAGCTGGCTCATGGCTGTACCCGCCGCTTTGCCCGAACCCGAACGCGTGAACCGGGATTTCAATGTGAGCGAAACGAGTGGACGACGCGTGGCTTGAATGATGACGTTGATTGGAAGCATTAGACTGGACTCTTTCGTCCTGACCGTCGGATAACAACATAATGCTAGCAACTGGATTTCTCTCCCTCCGATCCTCTAACACTTTGGTTGCTTTCCTCAACGCATCGCCAACGCTAGTTCCTTGACCGCAGGTTAGGCGGTCAATAATGCGCCGAGCAGCTTTTTGACCCTGAGCCGTCATTCTCCGCAGGGGGAGTAACCGTTTTGGAGTAGCCGAAAAAGCCACAATTGAAAGTCTATCACCCGAGCCGAGCGAGGAAATGACTAAACGCATGGCGCGTTTCAACATCTGGAGTTTAGCACCGGTCATGCTACCGCTCACATCAAGAACCGTAACCAAATCAATCGGTGCTCGATGCGACGGGTCCAAATGCGAATTTGAATTGCTATTATTCTTCGAAGAAGCTAATATTTTTGCAGGGGGAGGTGGGGCCTTGATTTTTAAAGCCACGGCGTAAGTTTCGTATCCACGGCCCACTGAAATGACCGCCGCTTCGGGAGACAATCTGGCCTGAACATTCCTCAAATCACGGCCGTTGAATGGGAGCACGTCATCAGATTTGACGGTGGATGAAGAGTTGGGATTAACGAAGAACCCTTGGAACTCCTCGACGTCCTCTTCTTCTTGTTGTTCGATGTTTTCATCCGCTTCTGGAATAGGAATGAAACGAGCACCGGCGGTTGGGGAAAGCAATGGTTCATCGTCATCGTAGGATCTTAAATCAGATTTTTTGGGTTTGGGCTTCGGTTCCGGGTGGTGGACAATTCTCGGTGAACGGGATTCAATGATCTTTTTATCTTCAATTTTAGGGGTGGTGTTTTCGATCAGAACGGCGTCATTTCGAGGAGTTGAGTTTTTGTGGATGGAGAGAAGAGGAACGTCTTTCCAGGTGGTATTACAAACAGGGCAAACAAGAGAATCATGTTTACGAACATGAGCAGCTATGCATGGGAAATGAAAGGCATGTGCACATTCAGCCGTGTAAATGGCTGTTCCTTGACCTGTCTTCACACTGTTCAAACAGATTCCACAACTACTCTGCAAAAATCAAAGCTTTAGCTTATACACCAGCAAACATTCAATATTAAGCTACATTTCGGACTTTTCTTTATATTACTTACCCTGAACTTGAAGCTGTTGCGGAAAAGAGAGAGCTTGAGAGGGGAGCGAGGTGAGGAAGGATTTGAGGAGAGAATTGGTTTAGGACTTTTAATGGCTGCTCTAGGGGTGGATTTGCATTGGAGGGTCGGGCTTTCACTCGTGGAAGACGGTTCAACAGTAGTGCGGCAACGAAGACTGGGGCTGGAAACTGGTTGCGATTGAAAACGAGGAGTGGAAGGGTTACTCCCGGATGAAAAAAAGCTTAGCTTGGCACAATTCCTGGGACTGGGACTTGGACTCTGTTGCCGCTGCTTGTCTAGAACAGTGTTTTCTGGTTCTCTAGGGATTGTAGTGCAAAAGGCTCTTCTCCAACCAGTGCCCATTTTTCAGTGCACTCCAAAAAGAGAAAAGGAGAAGACTTTATTCTCAGAAGAAAGACACTCTGCTTTTCGTTTCTCGCTGATCTCTTATCTGTATCTAACTCCACCTTTGTTTATCTTTTTCCATGAGATATGCAGAAAAAGAAGATGGAGAAGGGTTTTGTTCTGATCGATCTAAGGTTGCGACAGAGAACAAAAGGCTAGGATTCAAAGCTTAAAGATACGAAGATGCGACAAAGTATTGGGATTTAGCTGCTTTTCTTTTCTACCCTTTTTCTATTTCCTTTTCTGCACTATAACACCCCAAAAGGATTATGCTACAAAAAAAGAAGGCTTGAGATCTACTGCTCCCTGTGTCTTTCTCTGCCTTTTTTTTTTCTCTCTATTTGCGAAAATCCAGAGGTGCGTTCTACTTCCAGGAATATATATATCCATTGGAAATGGTAATTTAATGGAATTTTAACCTGTTTAACCGGCACGTGTTGGTTGCTTTTTTAACATTACCGGTCAACGATCAACTCCCCCTTCTCCCTTCTCCCTTCTCCTTTCTGTCTCCACCACGTTATCTCCAGTACCGACCTGTTATAAAAACCTGATCATCTTACTCCATGCCTCCTTCATGGCTCCATGCACATTGTATCACTCTTCTCACGCGCCAACTTGATGCGTGAGCTGGGATCACGGTCCTTTCCCATAGCACGTACGCTTCCCTCGCCCCACCCGAGAGTAGTAATATTTTCAGAGTTGAAAGAGAAACCCATTGGGGTTATCTGTTATTCATGCATGATCAATATATACGGTAGGTGTCAGGGGATATCATATTATATTGTTTTTTTTTATCAAAATCATATTATATTCTTACACCTTATTGTTTGAATGTTCTGCATCTCATCATACTTTTCATCAGCCCCTTTTATTCCAATAATCTTAGCCGTTGATCAAGTTGAAATAATAAGTGATATCGATGATGATGATGATGATATATTTTTCACGATTAAAAAACTCCCAAATGGAAAAAAGGAAGAACCATACAACAGAAATAAGGATTGAGTAAGAAAATTAAAAAAAATCTAAAATAAAGTGTTTGAAGGTTTATTTATCCGTTTAAAAACTGCAGTTATTTATGCTAATTTTCAAACTAATAAAGTTTTAATCTAAATTTTAAAAGAAATAAAATTCAATTGGATTAATATTTAATTTTTTAAAAAAAACATATCATTAGAAAAAACTAAAAAAACATAATGTCAAAAAAATGTTCCTATCATTTGACTGAATAGTCACTTTGGCATTTATTTTTTCGGAGCAATTTAACCATCAACGTTTTATTTGGGTCAAAACGCCCCCTCTACGAATAAAACTGCTAGTCAATTGATGATAAACAACTTAAAATGGCTTGATATAATGACACGTCAGAAGAAAAAAATATTTTATATTTTATAAAAAAATTAAAATTATTTTTTGATTCATGTGTAATTCTGTAAAGTCAACTTATTTGTCTATATAACATTGCTATTGCGTCGTACACTGCCATATAAGTTTGTCACGTTATTTCAAGCCATAAATCAGCAGTTGATTAACGGTTTTCATCCGCCAGAGTCCATTTTAACCCAAAGTAAAAAAAATATTGAAGGTTAAATTGCTTAAAAATGAATAAAAGTTAAAATAACTATTTAATCAAACGTTACATTTTTTGACATTACGCCAAAAAAAATATTTTCTTAATAACTCTATCCTTATTCTTCAGTGAATTGGTCATTTTCAATAAACATCACAAAACGAGATTCACAACAAGAAGTAAGTTTATGGAGTCAAGGACGGAGACAAAATTTAAAGTTGAAGACACAAACTATAAATGTTTAAGTGTAAAATAAATTTATTAAATAAATTATTTTTAAAAAAAATTAAATAAGAAAAAGAATGAAAAAAATTCTTCGAAGTGGGGCGATTGCCCCTCTCCACCCATATAAATTTGTCCCTGCATGGAGTGCAATGGAAGGGGGGAAACAGAAATCGGACAAGTTAAAAGAGCGAACGAGATAATGGGCAATTTTGGGTGAAAAACCCCTTTTTAATTATTATCTGCAAAAATGGCTCCCAAAAAATTTTATTTGGCAAAATGACCCCCTTTCTTGCCAGGTCGACAGACCTCGCGTTTTGTAGGACGCGAAGTACGACATCGCGTTCTGCAGAACGCGATTTTAGTCGACGTGGCGTTGCAGTTCGTCTTAACGGTTTCACAGTACCTCGCGTTCTGCAGAACGCGAGGTCCCCGAGAAATTGAAAAGGCGGCTGGAATATATCGCACGGACCTCGCGTTCTGTAGGACGCGAGGTCTGTGCATTTCCAGCCTGAGCCACAAGCAAAAACATGCGTAAGTAGGCCTGTTCGAACCCAATTTCGAGCGTGTAAATGGTATATTTTTAGCGATCATCGAGTTTTGGGTCGTAGTACTGAAAATTGTCTATCGTATGATACCAACATGGTTAATTTTCGTCCATTCTACAATGGTTTAAAATGGCTTCGAAAACCCTATGCTATCATACTTTTTTTGATTGAAGTTGTATTTCAACTAATGTCGATAGGCATGTTCGAGCAGAATTTCATACGTATAAATTTTAAATTTTTAGGTAACATCGAGTTTGGGGTTGTAGTATTGGAAATTCTCTATCGTATGACACTGACACGGTCAATTTTTGTCCATTGTACGCTGATTTAAAGTTGTTCGAAAACACTATCATAACATATTTTTTTGAATGATTGAAAATATAAGATGACGGATTGTATAAATCGAAGTGGACTGACTTTATTGATTAGATTGTCATGTGCGAACTCACATATACAAATGAAAAATAATTAATTAATACGAGGGGCTGAGCGATTAGGACACTTAGGAGCTGTGTGCCCAAGATTTCGACATATAGAACAATGCTTCTTTTGTCCGGTTTTCTCTCGATGTTCGACCAAATCCTCGGCACAATATATTCTTGTAGAAGGTGGACGTCCTTTGGCTCGTAGTAGTGCTGGATCTGGGCGTATGATCGGTTCAGTGTCCACACCATTTGGATCAACCTCATTTCCGATTGAAGGAAACTCTTTTTCGTAAACTTTAAGCACCGTTTTGAGTAAGTATACCGGATCAACCATATGCATGTATTCTATTCGTTGGTTAGTGCAAGCAGCAATGGTGTGTGCGCACGGGTATTTGAAAGTTTGGAATATTCCACACTCGCAAGTTTTTTCCCTCAAATCTACAACGTAAGCGTTGTGCTGAATGCCTTCTATCCGCCTGGAAAATTCCGCAACACGAAACAAGTGTCCTTCTCGCGAGAAGAGAGTTGCTTGCACCTGTCTTGATTGGGCCAACTGAATATGCAGTCTTGAGCGGAAATCTGGATGGACTTTGTGTCCACCTGCCATGTACTCAGCTGCTTGCCTGCCCAAGGTTGCAAAAAGGGTAGCTAAACGATAATAGGTGGCTTTGACAATGGAAGTGATAGGCAACTGCCGAACTCCCTTCAGTGATGAGTTCACTGCCTCAGCCAAGTTCGTTGTCATGTGACCATAACGTTTGCCCTCGTCATACGATCGAAGCCATTTTTCCTTTGGGATTTTTTCAAGGTATTCTGCGCCTTTTTTGTTTCTCGCTCTCAATTCCTCGAGCAGCTCAGCCACCTCTTGTTTGTAGTGCGAGTTGCCTACGGAATGACAGTTGAATAGTTATGGGAATAAGAAATAATAAAAGGGAGTAAGAAATAATATAGTAAATGAAAATGCCATAAGGACGTACCCATATCGAGCACCATTTGACGTTCATCACGGTTCTTGTATTGCAGCAGGTAGTTTGCGGCTATGTGCCGCAAGCAGAAACGATGGTGAATGTATGGAGGCTTCCAATAGTCACCCAAATTTTGTATCGCCCACAGCAGCGCTGTGCCTCTGTCAGAAATAACACACACCCCTTCATCCCTTCTTCTTCGTATTACAGGATCAAGGACATATTTTCGTAGGTTCGTAAGGAAGAACGTCCAAGACTCCATATCCTCCTTCGGGACGATTGCGAATGCAACAGGAACGCATTTGCGATTGCCGTCCTGTGCTATAGCTAGAAGTAGGATCTGTGTATATTTTCCGTACAACCATGTGCCGTCGATTTGGACCATCGGTTTGCAGTGCTTGAATGCGTTGATGCACTGGGGGAAAGTCCAAAATAACCGGTGGAATTGACAAACACCTCGGACGACACGATCATTTTCGTATGCCAGAACCGTATCAAGTTTGACAACCATTCTGGGGATGTGTTTCTGCAGGAGATTAAGCCACGGGCGCAACTCTATGTAAGATTCCTCCCACCGGCCATACAATTCCTCTTTGGCCTTTTTCCTTGCATACCATGCTTTCGAATAACTTGGACGGAAGCCGGTGACAGCTTGAGCTGCAGCCTGACATGTGGGGACCGACACAGTGGGATTTGTTTTCACCAGTGTGGAAAAGATGTCCGCGAGGTACTTTACATCCAGGTTCTTGTGATCCTGGTTGAGGCTAGAAACGGTGCATGTATGGGGCCCCTCAAGTTTTGTTATTTTCCAACGGTTGCCTGCCCTCTTCAACTCTGATATACGGATTTTCCATTTACAGCCTTGATCCTTTTGGACGTAGTGAGCCTTGTAGTATTTGGCTTGGGTTTTCTTAACCGTCGTCTCAACATTATGACGAAGGTTGTACTGCTTAACTGCCGCCACCGCAATTTCCTTCTTCGCGAACGCCATACCAATTCTTAGTTCACCATCAGAACGGTGGACTCAGCCATACCAATTTGGCTTGGGTTTTCTTAACCGTGTGTTTACTAACCTCGATTGTTGTCAACTGTATTAAATCTTTCAGTGACATTTTGCCGGTGATTGTTGACTCAAAATAAGTATCGAGAAAATAAAATGTTGCCTTAAATTTTGCCATAAGGTGAGCAAGGATTGGGTGTTTAGAGAGAATTTGGAATGAGTAAATGATGGTGGAATTCGTGGGTATTTAAAGGAAATGAAAAACACCACATAAGTAAATTTAAGTCGAATTTCATTTAACAAAACTTTCAACATGTATTCTTTAATAAGTAAATGGAGACAATTACATAAATTATCTACAAAATTCGAAACAATATATTCAGCAGCTCCGGCGGGCAAATTTGATCGGAGGTCCCGACTGAAAGAAGCAGAGAGCGAAATCCAGATGTAAATGTTGGCTGCCACGCCGCATCTGAAATGAGTAAATGGTAGCAGCTTTGATCCACATTAACAAATGTAATCGGCACCCGTCGCATCTAAAAATGTCGATCTGAATCCGCCCCCGGTTCCTAAAAGTCCTTTCTTTTCAAAACTGTAGCCGGGGATCCTATCGACGGCGGCTACAGAAGCTGCCATTGAAGCCACTACTGCAGAATACAACCTCCAAAATATTGCGATATGTCGGTAAATATAAAGGTATGTACCCCCGATGAACACAAATCTTTAAGTGAACTCCAACTATCATAAAGGAACAATATTTCGGACATAAAAATTGCAATGGAAAAAAACTCAGCATTACATGAACTCATATTCAACTGACCTAAACTAAACTTAACTTCTTACAAAAATTCATCTCCGTGCATATATATATATATATATATATATATATATATATATATATATATATATATATATATATATATATATATATATATATATATATATATACTACCATCTCATAGACCTCGCGTTCTGTACAACACGATGTAATAGTGACCTCGCGTCCTACAGAACGCGAGGTTGCCACGTCATCATATTCACCTCTATAAATAGCAAACTCTTGGAGAGGCACGGAGCACCGACATGGATTTTTTCCTGTATTCACGTACGCAGTTTTCGCTTGCAGCTACTAATGGCAACATAGCGCATATTTTGGAAGTTTTGTTTTAATTTAACTTCCAAAATATTGCGCTATGTCGTTATTTTTAGTTACTACTGAAAATATAACGCGTATTTAGTATGATTCATTGTTGTTATTATTATTATTGTTCTTATTATTATTGTTATTATTATTACTATCATACTAATAATTTTTATTGTTAGCATCATTTATTATTATTGTTGTTTTTATTATTAATATTATTATTATTTTTATTATAATTTTTAATTTTTTTATTGTTATTATTATAAATCAAAAACCCTTATTTAAAACCATAATTGCTTCGAATCCAACACTTGTTTTAGTCTCTGTTTGTGGTGACAGAAGTCCCTCCCTACAACTCATGAATTAAGAATTCTCGCAACAACAAAGTCTACTCGACATAAATGATATAATAGAATTAATTAGAATTAATTAGAATATATAAATATATAATATAAAATTACTCATTAATTAGAATATATATTAGAATATATAAATATATAATAGAATTAATTAGAATTAATATTCTAATATCTAATCTAAATTATAAAATTATATAATATAAAATTATATAATATAAACTCAATAATAAGAAATCAATAATAAAAGTTATCATAGTAATAATGAGTTTCCCGCTTTAAAAACCCAAATTTAAAAAACCCCACGACCTCGCGTTCTGTAGAACGCGATTTCTTAGAACGCGAGGTCCCTTCTGACCGTTCAGTTCACGCGTCTGATCACTGACGCGCCTTTTCAGTGAACCTCGCGTCCTATAGAACGCGGGGTACTTGAACCTCGCGTTCTGTAGAACGCGAGGTTCATTAACATCGCCTCCCAAACGACGCGAGGTCTTCTATAAATTGGAGGTTTTTTTTCTAAAAATCTCCACAGAACGCGAGTTCTATAGAAATTTTACAAAATATTGTCAGCAATTTTTATATATCGTTCGATCATATGGAGCCCTTGCTACGCAACCAAGTGAGTCACTGCAGTGAATATTGGCGCAACAGTCCAAAGGTATTATTTTTTTCCCTATTAATTTCTAAAAAAATTTATTTAATTAAATTTTTTTATTTGACTAACTATTATATTTTATTTTTTTTCAGGGATACGAACGTAACTTACAATGTTACCTTAATCGTATCACCGTCGAACCCGTTCCTGTTGTTATGCGTTTTATTGAGCGGGCTGGTTTTGGGCACATAGCTCG
The DNA here is from genome assembly GCA_030270665.1 of Hibiscus trionum. Lineage (NCBI taxonomy): Eukaryota > Viridiplantae > Streptophyta > Magnoliopsida > Malvales > Malvaceae > Hibiscus > Hibiscus trionum. The sequence goes on from BSYR01000019.1 coordinate 15,159,741, forward strand.
CTATATAGAGGGGGTGAAGGTTAGACCGTCGTTGATCAGCGCGCTGATAGAACGGTGGAGACCCGAGACGCACACGTTTCATCTTCCATTTGGCGAGGCAACAATTACGTTGGAGGATGTTGCCTACATTCTCGGGTTGCCTATAAATGGCAGCGTTATTACTGGTATAGCGATGGCGGATTGGCGAATCCTAGTTGCTGATCAATTGGGCGTGATGCCCCCTGATAGAGCGTGGGACGGAGGGAAAATTTCTCTACCGTACTTGGAGGAAGAGTTTGGAATCCCTCCCGCCGATGCGGATGAAGTTGCACTTCAGGTATTTTTTATTATATTTAGTATGCTATTATTACATTTATTATTAAATTAAAATTATTTATTTGCACATTAGGATGCTTTATGAATTTTTTATGATGAATTCAGACAATATTTAGGATCTTTTTAATAAATATTTCGGATGAATTATAAATATGTAGGATGAACTTACAATTTTTTTATTTAGGATGAACTTACAATTTTTTTAATTAGGATGCCTTTATTAATTTATATTTTCACAGCGGTGTGCGCGAGCCCACATCTTGCGCATTATTGGCGAGATATTAATGCCCGACAAAACTCGCAACAAAGTGCACGTTATGTGGCTTCGTCATCTGACAAATTTAGACGAGTCTGGACGAAAATCTTGGGGGTCAGTTGTCTTGGCGTTTCTTATCAGAGACCTCTGCAGAAACGTTGACGCCTCCAAAGCATCGATGGGAGGATGTTGTTTATTCATGCAGGCTTGGGTTTGGCTTCGGATCCCTACTTTGGCACCACAGCTTAGGATTCCCAATCCTCTGTCATTTCCGCTTCTACGGAGGTACTACATAATCTACTATATTTTTTTATTAAATTATTTTATTTAACGATCTTTTTCATTATTTAAAGGTGGAGCACCACAGTAACCCACGTCGGCCTGCCGGACTCCCAGAAAGCATACAGTCATACATTCGATGCCTTGACGGAGGACAAGGTAATTCAACAATTATTTTGGTTTTTTCCATACTATTTTTTCCAATAATATTTCATATAGAAATTTTACTAACTTTTTCATTCTTTTTAGTTCGTGTGGAGGCCCTACGATTCAGAGGAGATTCGCATCATTACTCCAGCAGATATTGTGCAAGAGCGAGACCTCTGGATTTCCGTCGTGCCGCTGCTGAACTACGAAATTTGCGTGTGGCATTCTGCGGATAGGGTACTCCGACAGTTCGGGTACGTCCAAAATGTTCCACGCCCTCCGCAAAATATGGACGAGTTCCACAATCTTACGCGTCAGGGGAAAACGGAGATTGACTGGGCCGAGCACCACGCTAGCTGAATAGCGCTTTGGGGTCAACGATTTCTCAGGCGCCTAGAGTTTCTCCAACCAATTATGGTAGGGGGTCCTTTGGTCACTTTCAATTATGAGCAGTGGTATAGGGACAATGGGATGCCACATATCCTTACTTCGGCCGAGCTCGAAGCAGGGCTTCCCCAGCGACCCCAAAACCGCCCACGCGGGAGCGGGCGAGCGAGCCAGACCCAGAGCCAGTCCTAGACCCAGAGGCAGACCCAGAGGCAGTCGACGCATCGCGGTCCGAGACCACGATATGACACTCAAGGGGCATCATCTTCTGCCCCACCATTGCATAGCGGTCCATCGACTTTCGAGCAGACGATGCCTCCACCCCAGTTCGGCTCCACTGATGCCTATCGCCCCCATACGCCCACGACTGACCTTCTACTTATCGATTATCCACCTCAGTATGAGTTTCAGATGGTGGAGAATACGCCGATAGGTAGTTTGTTTTACTCCCCACCTAGGCCCAGCACAGATCCGCAGATCGCGCACGATGGTCAGGATGATAGGGACCAGGCACCACCACACGATGGACCGAGGAGGAATCCGGATCGCCAGCGTCATCCACCCGACTGCGGAACCGGTGGACATAGGCATTTTTAGTTTTTTTTTTGTTGTTTTCTACTTATGTTTTTAATATTTATGTAAAACACTTTTAAATTTTATAATGTCGTATTCTAATTTTGTTTATGAATTATAATTTTGTTTGCATATTATAATTAAACTTTATAATGTTTATTTAATTTTTGTTTTTAATAAATTTAATAGGATTAAAAAACCGAAAATCGACATTAGTTGAAATACAACTTCAATCAAAAAAAGTATGCTAGCATAGGGTTTTCGAAGCCATTTTAAACCATTGTAGAATGGACGGAAATTAACCATGTTGGTATCATACGATAGACAATTTTCAGTACTACAACCCCAAACTCGATGATCGCTAAAAATATACCATTTACACGCTCGAAATTGGGTTCGAACAGGCCTACTTACGCATGTTTTTGCTTGTGGTTCAGGCTGGAAATGCACAGACCTCGCGTCCTACAGAACGCGAGGTCCGTGCGATATATTCCAGCCGCCTTTTCAATTTCTCGGGGACCTCGCGTTCTGCAGAACGCGAGGTACTGTGAAACCATTAAGACGAACTGCAACGCCACGTCGACTAAAATCGCGTTCTGCAGAACGCGATGTCGTATCTCGCGTCCTACAAAACGCGAGGTCTGTCGACCTGGCAAGAAAGGGGGTCATTTTGCCAAATAAAAGTTTTTGGGAGCCATTTTTGCCGATAATAATTAAAAAGAGGTTTTTCACCCAAAATTGCCGAGATAATGTATCGTTTTATTTTAAATTAAATTTTTGGGTTTTGGCATAAAATAGAAGTGCTAATGCATAGTTGAAGTAGGGTAGGGTAGCATTTGGCAGGGTAGAGTGGGAAACAATCTTAGTGGTGAAAGTAAAGACGGTTGACGTCAAATGCCAATGGCAGCATATCTTGGTATATTTATTACAGTATCAAAGTAGATGGTGAAACACATTAATTGCAACTGAAAAGGCATCGGAAAAAACCACATAGATGATAGATGAAGTGAAATGAATGACACACCCACATGTTGGGGGTCCTTTTGTAATAAGGTATAGGTGTCAGTGGTTTGGAGACCATAGCCTAGAAGGTCCCCCCTGGCCCTTTGAGGCCTTGAGATTTCTGTGTCTTAATTCAATTAATCGAAAAATCAACTGAATAGACCCTCGCATTTACCTTCTTTTTTGCCCCTTTGTGGGGATTGTTTTGGGTATTTGTTGCCATGTGTATGCATTTAATTAAAGATAAAAACATAATAGGATTTGAATGCATTAATTTGATCATGGTCGTGGTCAGATAACGAAAGCATGCAGCACGTGAAAGCGTAGGCTCTAGTCTAGTCTAGTCTCCTCCATAACTATTAACTAACCATGCAAAGGCTGAATTCCTCCTTGGAATAAAAATATGCAGAATTAAAACTAACTCTGACTCCATAATAAATGAGATATCGAAGTTTGCAAACCAAATCCCGAAGACAAGGTCAATTGAATCACGGGTTTGGTACCTTCCCCAAAACAGCATCACGCTCGCAGTCGCAGACTAAAACCCACAAACATCATAAATTCTGAAAATAAATCAAAATTAATTCTTACGTGTATCTGACGAACACAATTGGTCAAACAACTGCGGCAGTTACGTGGGACCCTCTTTTCCTGTCTGTTTAAGTCTTGAGTTAACGCTCTTCGGTGTGCTTGTTACGGATTTACACTCTCATAGTCAGAGGGACTGGTAAGGGAATCCACCAATCTTAGCCTTATCGTTATTTTATGTTTCTAATTACTTTTTAACCCAAGTTAGGCAAAGTAATTTCACTCTTTTGTTTCTTTCTCATACTAAGGTCATGTTTGGTAAATAGCGGTTTAGACAAAAATTAGAGGTTTGAAGTATAATTAGATATTTGACTAGTCAAATCCGTTAATATTGATGTTTAGTAAATAGCGGATTGAAAGAGCGGATTGGGGTGAAAAAGCTAATTTTGAAAAAGCTCCTAATATGAGCTTTTTGAGATTAATATGAGCTTTTTGAGATTAGAGGTTTAATATTAGAGTTGTAATGATTTTTTTACCTTTAACAATGACCAAAAATTTCCAAATAACCTAAATTAAATAATAATATTTTTTAATATAAATAATAACATAGTAAATATTGGACTTATTTGTTGTTACTACTAATTTATATGATGACATTTGTAAGTTAATTCTATTTTTTTATTATCACATATTTATATGTGTATATAAAAAATTTAATAATTATATAAATAATAAATTAATATATAAATCTTTCAAATTTGTTTAGGAAATTTAGATTAAAAAATAATTTTTACAAATCTAATTAATATTTATTAGATACAAAATATTAATAACTGATAAATTATTCAAACAAGTATTAAATATAACCATGTCCTTATATGTCATTTTGCTTGTTTAAATAATCAAACAGCTATCAGCTATCAGTTAATTTTACCAAACACTTTTATACAATCAGCTAATACAATCTGCTAGTCAAATCAGCTATCAGCTATCAGCTAATGTAATCTACTATCAGCTATCAGCTAATGTAATCCACTATCAGCTATCAGCTAATTGTCAAACAGGGCCTAATTCGTGTAGCAAATAATAATAATAATAATAATAATAATAATAATAATAATAATAATAATAATAATAGGATTATATCTAATGTACAATTGTTGTGAAAAATTTTAGTTTCTACAAGCACTTTTGTTTTAGAGTTTAAGGACTTGTTTTAAGGTGTAAGGTTTATGTTTAGTAGTTTAGAATTTAGGGGTAATTGTTAGAATTTAGGGGTTATGGTTAGGATTTTGAGTTTAGATATTAAGATTTAAGTTTTATGATGATATGTGGATGATTTAGGTTTTAACCTATAAATCCTAAATTTAAAATGGTTCTAGAATTCAAATATAAATTTAATGGTTTTATAACTAACTTATAAGATAATGCATATTTATTGAATAAAAACATGATAAATATAAGAGTTAAAAACATAAATTTGTTACCAATAGGGGCATGGTACAATGACAATACAAGAAATTATATCATGGGTTATTCTCGCGACATCATCTATGAGACCAACCATTGAAAATTATTTATCTCATTAATTTTTATCATATCATCCTTTTTTATCAAGTGAATCTTCACTTGGTAAAAAGATGACATGGAAAAAAATAATGAGAGGGATGATTTTTATTGGTTGGTCACATGGATGACGTGGCGCGAATGACCTATGATATAATTTATCACGACAATACATATTGCTCTCTCAAAGAGAGTAGTTGAATTCAAACATTAGAGACGATATTATTAGAAGGAATAGTCACAAATTTTAAATATGAACCATAAAATAAACATGTAAGTTACTCAAAAAAACACAAAATTTGCTGTGTTTATAATTTCAATACACTTACATTATGTATTGTTGTATTTGTGTTTATAACTTCAATGCATAAAAATTACCCATGAATTTTGACCTGATTAATCCGAAATCAAATACAATATGATTTGATCATAAAAAGCTAATAATCTAAAAGGTGTTGTAAATAAAATAAAGAAGAACAAGAATAAGAACAAGAAGAACAAAGAGATGAGAGAAAGATGGAGATTTGTATTATTCTCAAAGTATAGAATTGTGTACAATGCCTTCAATGAATCATCTATTTATAGGCATAAGAAGTACATAATACATTAAACTCTAATTAATAGAGATAATATTCCTAATAATAAATAAATCAAACTCCTTAGATAAAGTTCTAATCATGATAGACATCCATATAGATAAATATTCATAACACTCCCCCTTGGATGTCTATGAAGATAATGTGCCTCGTTAAAACCTTACTAAGATAAAAACCCAGTGGGAAAAAAATTCATTAGTGAAGGAAAAAGAGTACACACATCTTTAATACGCATAACATGTTGCCTCATTAAAAAACTTTACCAGGAAAACTCATCGGGACAAAACCTCGGTTAAGGAAAAAAGAGTGCAACGCGTATTTACTCCCCCTCATAAAAATATCACATAAGATCTTTGAATCTTCATAATTCAATCTTGAATATAATCTTCAAATGTTGAAATAGAGTATGCACTAGTGGATAAATCTTCCAAATTATTGCTTGAAATGATTCATCAAATACTATTCTTCTAAAATCGTGAGGGACGAAACTTTAAAGAGATATGTTTCGTTTTATCACATTTGATGTATCCACCTTGAGATATAAATTATGCATTATCTTTACATAAAATAGCTTATATCTTATCTTGTGAAAGTAATTCACATATCTTCTGGATATGTTTAGCCAAACACATATTTCGGCTTTGCCTCATGCATAGCAATTATTTAAAGGCAATGGTCTCGTAGCACTTAAATAGCATTTCTGGACCAGCTAAGATACGATGCTTCCAGATCAATTAATGTATATATGGTGCTTTTAGACCAAGAATATCATCACCTTTTTCTCGAGGGTGGAATGAATCTTTGTTTACATTAAGAGACCTAGCAACCAAATAGTGGTCAACAAATATGCATTATGCATGTAAAGTCTCTTTAAACATTTTTCTATGTATGCCGATTGCTGCACAAGGATTCCATTGTTAAGGAAATCTCATCATGAGTCTCAATGAATCGCCAACATACAGAATAAAAACAAAGACAAATCCAGAGCTAAACCTCTTAATAAAATGCTCCGAAAATTAAATCATTCTTACAGCCTTCCGCTAATAAGTATTCAATGGGGGCAATTATACCAAATGTGCCCAAAATGTTTTAATTCATAAAAGATATATTCAATAAAATTGAATAATGTTCTCGAGAATTTGAATTAACTGCTTCTGGCAGTCTAAATCTTTCCAAAAGCTTCATGTAAATGTTGTTATCAAGAGGCTTATACAAATAAGATGTAACAACATCCATTAGGCGGAAACTGAGTTATTTCATTTATTGTCAGGCTATCTAAAAGTAACTGCATCCACCACCGAAGAATACATTTTCCTCATAATCAATTTCATGTCTTTGTGAGAATCTTTGCAACCAAACGAGCTTATATCTCGTGATTTCTCCTTTTGATTTCTCTTTCTCACAAAGGCTCATTAATATCCACGAGCTTTACACATTTCAATATACGGGCTATAGGCCCAAATATTTCTCTTTTCAAAAGAGATCTTAGTTTCGCCTCAATTGCCTCTTTCCATATTGGCCAATCATTTCTTTGTTTACATTGTCCAATTGACAACGATTCATGATCCACATCATCAAATAAAATCTCTAGTGCTATATTACATGCAAATGTATTATCGACGTCGATTTGATTTCAGTTCCACTTACTACCAGACATGACATAATCTATTGAGATCTCTTTATTATCAGGTACCTGAGTCATGTTAATGCCTCTATTGGAGACCTTTTAATCTCTTCTTGAGATTTTCATAATTCATTGATTCCTCGATCAGACCATCATAACTATAGCTCCCTTCCTTTTTTTGAGGATTTTTATCTTTGGAACCTACTTGTCTACCACGCTACAGGCGTAAGTTAGACTCATTAGCAACTAGAGTTTGTCCTTCCGGGACATCGAATTTAAACGGAGCATTCATAGTTGGTATATGTGACTTAGTCACTCAATTAGGGTCAGCAAAATCATCTGACAATTGATTTGCTACATGAATTATCCTTTGAACTTATAGTTCACATTGTTGAGTACATGGATCAAACTAAGATAATGATAATTCATTCCAATTTATTTCTTTTTCCAGCTATTTTATTTTCTCCCCCTAATGTTGGGAAAACTGACTCATTAAAATGACAATCGACGAATCGAGCTATAAATAAATTCTCTATCAGAAGCTCAAGATATTCAATTATCAAGGGAAATTTGAATCTGACATATATTCCCAACTTCCTTTGAGAACTCATATTTGTGCGTTGTGGTGGAGGAATCAGAACATATACCGCACAAAAAAAATCTAAGATGAAAAATATTTGGTTTTAACCAAAAATCATTTGTAATTGGGAGAACTTATGATAATTTGTTGGCTTGATGCGAATTAGTGATACTACATGTAGAATGACATGTCACCATCATTATCAAGATCGATTGTCTTTATAAGGTAATCTGAAAAATGTGCTCATAATTTTATCAACTGAGCAAATAGCCTAGCAAACACCAAGTTACGAGTTGATAACAAGAATACATATAACCATCTATTCGATGCATCAATTAAAATCGTAAAATATCTAGATGGACTGTAAGAAAGGTGTATGGGCCCACATATATCACCTTGTATCTGTTCCAGAAATTAATATATTCACAATCTATCTTAGCTGATGATGATTGAATAATCAATTTGCTTTGATAGCAAGTATCACATGAAAAACATTTCCTTGAAGAAAATTTTAGTTCTTCAATAATGACCACATGAAAGTGTCAACAAATTTTTGCATCATAATTGAACCGGGATGGCCTAACCGGTCATGCCAAATAATAAAGTTATTAGTAAACTTCTGATTTACAATAGCATAAGCTTTAATTTGTACTAATTCTTGTGTAGTACAATATGGATGACAGTGCATATTTTTTTTCAAGATTTTATTATTGCCTTGAGTTATACTCGTAAGATTGAGATAGTCAGCACCCCTCGATTAATATTCTCAATATATTTCTGTAAATATCTTTAAAATTCAATAAGTCTCTTTGCGTCTTTGACGAGTATATTGCACTGTGAAAATGGAATAGAGTTCCATTTGGCAATAACATATTTGCTCAGTCGAAGCCTTTTGTGATATTAGTACTTTCGAATATAATACTCATATTATTCCCTTGCATTTTAAATGGGAAAATATGCATAGTTATGCACCTTTCAAAATGTGTTTTGTTTCATTCACTTCAGGGAATGAAAAATATTAAATATAGCACATCATATCAAATTGGTTATCTACCAGAAATAAACCCTCAAGAACTTATTGCTCTTACGAAGCATTGATATTTTAGTACTTTGGGAAATAGTACTCATATTTTTCCCTTGCATTTAAATGGGAAAATATTTCTTACGCTTAAGTATAGTATGAGTACTTGCACTGTCTGCTAGGCATAAATAGCCACAACTCATTGTATATTTTATTCCGAAAGTAATCACATTCTTCAAAGAATAAATTAACATAAAGCATAAATAAATAATATGTAAAACAAGTTAATATAGAGTAAATTAACATAAATAAATAATAAAATTAACATAAAAACAAAATAAATAAAAGATCAATTATTCCCATTAGAGGTTATAAGGGAAATAAAATAAATGGCGAATTATTCCCTTCAAGGGTTATGAAGAAATTAATAATATCCAATTGAGTTGGACTAACAACGCCATAATTATTTTCGCCATAAACAAAAACTTGTTTATATTTTCTTTTATTTATCATTCATGCTTATGGATAAAGTCCATAATACTTTGGCGTTTGACAAGTACTAGACCAATGGTTTGTACCATCGTATTGATAACATAAAGATTTTGATATGACATCTATCATTCTTGTCATCCTTATAATCCCACTTTCGGTGGATATAAACATTCTCAAAAGAATCATCATATCCATGTCTATTTTTATGGCTTCAATCGCGACCACAATTGCTAATGTGGTATTTATTTATTTTTTCGCTATAAAAATATCACATTCACTTCAGGGAATGTAGCGGAGGCCAATAGGTCTTTAAAACCTCATCAATGATACTCTGGCACATAATTGAGTTTTATTCACTAACTATATAGTGAATTATCATGTTTGCATTCACATCAACAAATGAAACAAATCCAATAATCGCATGGAATAAACATCATGCTTGCATTCACTTCAAGGAATGACATAAGTCCAATAATCTCATAGAATAAACATCATGCTTGCATTCACTTCAAGGAATGACATAAGTCCAATAATCGCATGGAATAAACATCATGCTTGCATTCACTTCAGGGAATGTCTCCCATAAATTTTTTGGATCAAGACAATTTTCGTAACTTGAACTTGGGAGAAGTCTATAGTCGAATTTTTCGACACAAAAATAATATTGCTTTCAAGCAAATATAGACTTTATAACAATCTTTTTATAGATTGAAATTCACCATGATTTATCGCACTTTAAAATCACAATTTAAGGGGAAAATAGATTTTACCGATAATGATTTTCCTTTCGAGAACGATGGAGACATAGCAAATGAACGTGACAACTTCTCATAATCTCTTTATATCACGTCTCTTTCCAAGTCATTTAAATACATGTAAAACTCAAAATAAGATTAAAAATATTAGCTTTCACCAATAGAATAACGAAAATAAAAATTGATCTCAATATAAACATATTGAAGAAACGTACCTCTTTTGATTTTATCTTAATTCAAGTCATACCAAAATACATTAACCAATTTATAAACCTCTTATGTGGATGTACGCGCATCACCTTAAAGCGGTGTTAAAGAACAATGCTACACCAATGACATCAAAATGGTTGAACATTGTTTGATCAAATTCACATCAAAATGGAAAGCACCATAACCAAGTGCATTGATACTCAAGATTGAATCGTCACCTATCCAAGTACATTCCCTGAAGGTTTCTCTGAAGGTTAAATATATAAACTTGGTCCAATAAACATCATATAATATTAGATCGAAATAATAATTAAATAATATATTAAAATATACAACCTTAATTTGTGAGTGATTAGTCAATCACTATATCTATATGTAAATAAGTAAAACATACCAGACTTTCCAAGCTAAGTTGAATATATTGAATATATGGTACATGTGATCGCCAATATCAAATTGAAATCTTTTCGAGAATCACCAACAAGAACCAGGGTAATTGGGCGAGATTCCATGGTTCGCTCAAGCCTTCAAAACATGTTACCATACTTTTTCAAAAATAAAGACCAAGTTAAAATATCAAGATAAAAACAACCAATAACAAAAATATGGGGAAAAAAACTTATCTTCGGTTCAACGTAGAATCAAATTTGTTTCGGCAACTACTTTGGGATTCAAACAAAGAGCACCAAAATCTTTCGAGCAAACTCGTGCTGATAACGTGTTGTAAATAAAATAAAGAAGAACAAGAAGAACAAAGAGATGAGAGAAAGAGAGAGATTTGTATTATTCTCAAAATATAAAATTGTGTACAATGCCTTCAATGAATCATCTATTTATAGGCATAAGAAGTACATAATACATTAAATTCTAATTAATAGAGATAATATTCCTAATAATAAATAAATCAAACTCCTTAGATAAAGTTCTAATCATGATAGACATCCACATAGATAAATATTCATAACAAAAGGTGTTTTTCTGAAAATTCAAAAAAAATTTACAATTATGAATTTAATGTTGTGGGGCAAAATATAAAATATTTAATAGTAGGGACAAATTCATAAATAACTCAACTTTTAAAAATTATAAACATAAGAATAAAAGTAAAAAAAGGTGGAGAGCAATAGCCACCCACCCCTCAATAGTTACCCCCTTTTAATAATAGAACTATTTTTTCGATCCACAAAATATTACCATTCAACTTTGGTTCCAGAAAATTTTCCAAACTTCGTCCTGCGTATAATAATCCAAACAATATTCTAATGTAAAAATTAACATGTCTTTACTCTTTATCTAACATAGTTAAAAAAGTAGATAATTTTTTTAACATAAAATTTAGATAGGTTGAGTCTGTGACAAGTTCGTTTATTACTTTTAGAGAAATTATATTATGAGTGATTTCTACTACGTCATTCATGAGACCAATCAATAGAAACTACCCATTTAATTATTATTTTTCATGTCATTAATCTAATAATAGAATAACTAAAAAAAATAGTTTTTAAAATGACATGGAAAAACTTTACTGGAGATTCATTGGTTGGAAAAAATGACATACAAAATCATGGTGAAGTGGGTGGTTTCCATTGATTGGTCTCATAGATGACGTGGTGGGAATCACCCATAATATAATTTTTCCATGTTTTGATATTGCATTTTAGTTAGGATAGGATAAATACAACACTTAACTACTCATCAAATAATATCAATACAGAATAGTAAAAAAAATTCAAGACATAATTAAGGAAAAGAAAACGCTCTCGTATTATCAAAAACATGTCCGGAAATATCGGAAACCCTATTGCCCCGTTAAACCCTATTGGCACGGGCCTGGACGGCGCCGATGGAAGACCGCCGGACCCTGCCGGTGGTGATGGCCTGGCCAAACCTGTTGCTGTGGAGAATGACGGTGAGGACATGCAGGAAGAGGCTGCCGGCGAGGATTCTGTGATGGTTTCAGCCACTGGGGATGCTGAAAACCCTGGAAATATCGATGTGATTTTGCTGGATGGTGTCAACCATGCTACGCCCAACTTGGCCCTGGGAGGAGTCCAGCGGCAGGAGCCACGCCAACCGGCCATACCTGAATGTGGTTCTTCTGTCGGTACCGGAAGTGAAGGGAGCAAACCTTCTTTTCGTGATATCATGGTCGGGCAAAATATGCAGAAGGAGATTGATAGTGTTATTGATGATCTGGACGTGGTAGTTCTTGATGAGGATGTCCGTGTGCAGGCTGATGGCGCGATACAGGAGATCACCTTTTCCGAGAGGGTTCATGCCGCGATTGATAAGAGATTAGAAAACTCCATAATTGTGCGACTGCTAGGAAAGTCGATCGGATACAAGGCTCTTCTCACCAGAATTGAGGCGTTGTGGAAGCCAAAAGGGGGGATGCGCCTTGTAGATTTGGACAACAAGTACTATCTCGTTCGTTTTGCAAAGGCGGAGGATTGTGAGAGAGTGCTAACGGGAGGACCGTGGGTAATTTACGGGGCCTATCTCACTGTCCAACCTTGGAGCCGAGATTTCTCGACGGCAAAGGATTATCCTTCGAAGATCATGGTGTGGATTCGCATCCCGGGGCTTCCCTACAGGTACTACACAAAGAGTTTATTTAGTCATATCGCTAGCTCCCTGGGCACTGTGGTTCGAATTGATTACAACACTTCGGAAGGTTGTCGGGGCAAGTTTGCTCGATTGGCCTTGATGGTCGATCTCGAGAAGCCTCTAAAGAGTGGCATCATTGTGGATGGTAAACGTCAGATGGTTGAATATGAAGGTTTGCCGGCGATATGCTTTGCTTGTGGCAAATATGGTCACACAAAGGAGATTTGCGGAACGTTAGCTACGGACAAGGCACCTCCGGCCCCACAAGAGCCGGTGGTTTCCGAGAAGGAGGTATACGGACCTTGGATGCAGGTAACAGGTAGACGAAGGAAACTGCCTTTGAATAAGAAAGAGGTTGGACCCCCGAATAAAGTGAGTGCTGGTGTTGGCAACGTGAAAGGCTCTCGCTTTGCCTCTTTGGGTGCAGTGGAGGGTGATAGCAGGGATGTGATCTTAAGGATTGGTCAGGAGAGTGTGACGCATGATAAGTCGGGGAACATGCCGTTGACTCGTGTGGGACAGTTTGACAATGGGCACGTGGGCTCTAGCAAGCAAGGAGCGCGGGCAAACGTGCGAAAGGCTAAGGAGATCGATGCAGTTTTGGTCACGGAGCAACCAACCCCTACCACAGTGGGCCAACCGACGGAAGAACGGGGTGTGCGGGGGAAGGATGTAGCTGCTGTATCGAAGGAAAATGTGGTGCCTACTCCCTCGTCGTTAGACAACCGAAACCATGGGGTCGTTCATGTGATTGATTCGTCCGCAAGACCTGTGTTGCGTGAAAGGAATGGACGTGTTCTTCCTGCCTCCATTATGAGTTCTGTTATGAAAGGTAATGAAAAGAATAAGGTGGCTATCCCTGGAGTGGCCCGTGCAAAATTGAAAAAGAAAGCTAGCAAACAATCTATCCAACCAGCACTTCAGGAGTTGGTTACGTCGTTATCCTTGGAACTTGACCATGCCCAAGGAGTGCTTGATAGCTCGAACAAGTTGGTAGTGGTGTCGGATAAGGAAGGGGGTACATCGGCTGATGAGCCTGCTCTTATGCAGGAATAAAATTCGGTACTCTACCTCTCAATTTTTTTAATGGTTAAGTTTATTATGTGGAACTCCCAGGGTGCTCTAGACCATGCTTTTAATCGTTACTTCAGGTTGCATGTGCGTAATAAACGCCCAGATATTTTTGTTGTCTTTGAGCCTCGGATTGGAGGGGATAAGGCGGATAGATTCATTCGTCGCTCAGGTTTTGAGTCGTCCTATCGAGTTGAAGCTGAGGGTTTTTCCGGTGGGATTTGGATTATGTGGAATTCAACGGTTGAGGTTGATGTGGTGGCAGTGTCTTCGCAATTTGTTCATGCGTTCTGTACCATACCGACCATGAAGAAGAGCTTCTTTTTACGTTTGTTTACGCGAACCCTTGTGCCTTAAAGCGTCGCGAACTCTGGTGGCATTTGAGAGCGATTGATCCGGGGGTTGGTAAGGCTTGGGCAATTGGTGGTGATTTGAATGCTATTGCGGACAATTCTGAACGATGTGGTGGTTCTCAACGTCGGTCTGGGGTATGCCCGCACTTTGCTAATTTCATATTTGATAGTGGTTTAATTGATATGGATTTTAGTGGTCCTAAATTTACTTGGAAGCGAGGGGATTTGTCGCAACGACTTGACCGCTATCTCTGCAATGAGGAATGGTTTGAGATGTTTGCGAATTCGGAAGTGTCACATTTACAACGACTGGGTTCGGATCACCGTTCTATTTTGCTTGATACTAAGGAGGCCTCGGACAGTGTTGGGAGTAGGCCTTACCGTTTCCTAGCCCCGTGGCTTGACCATTTAGACTTCTCGCGGATGTTGGAATCTACTTGGTCGGGGACGGAGTCACTCGAGTCCAATGTCACACGATTTCAGGTGGAAAGTAATGCGTGGAACTCCTCCACCTTTGGGCATATTGGCAAACGGAAGAAACAAATTTTGGCACGGTTGAGAGGTATTGAGAAAGCACTTGAACAACGCGAATCTCCTTTTCTCTTGAACTTGGAAGAATCCCTAAAGTCCGAGCTTGAGACGGTTCTAGTGCAAGAGGAGAAATTGTGGCATCAGAAATCACGTGTGAGGTGGATAAGTGATGGGGATCGGAACACATCTTACTTCCATGCATGTGCGATGATTCGAAGAAGGAGGAACAGGGTTCGCATGCTGGAAATCTCGGACGGAAATTGGTATGATGACTTGGTGTTGTTACGACATCACGCCTTGTTATTCTTCCAAGGGCTATTTACGGCTGAACCAAGAAATCGTGCTGTTGTCCATACACGCAATGGGTTTCATTGTTTTGAGCCGGCTGAATTACAATCAATGTTGCTTCCTGTGTTACCGGACGAGGTCCGAAGTATTGTTTTCAATATGGCGCCTTTGAAGGCGCCGGGTTGCGATGGACTCCCGGTTCTTTTCTATCAGCGAAATTGGAGTATAGTGGGACCGACCTTGATCCACACGGTCTCTAATTTTTTGGAAGATGGTCATTTGGATGAATGGTTGAATAGGACATTGCTTGTGCTTATTCCGAAAGTGGAGAGCCCTACAAGAATTAACCAATTCCGCCCTATTAGTCTCTGCAATGTGGCGTACAAGGTAATTTCCAAAGTCATTGTTGATCGTATTAAACCATTTCTGCCTAAATGGATTGCACCAAACCAGGCGAGCTTCGTTCCGGGAAGGCAGATAACGGATAATATTATCCTAGCGCAGGAAGTAATTCACTCCATGAGTGTTAAGAAAGGCCGTAAAGCGTGGATGGCTCTAAAGGTAGATCTCGAAAATGCTTATGACCGGCTAGAATGAGATTTTATTCAGGAAACTCTTGAATTAACTGGCATGCCTAACAGTCTCATTGATCGTATTATGACATGTATCCGGTCGGTATCGATGCAGATTCTTTGGAATGGAGAGATATCGGAGAGTTTTAAACCTTCGCGTGGGATAAGACAGGGAGATCCCCTATGTAACACCCCGGTTTTGGGCTTAGAAGTTTTGGGCGTTGACCGGTTCGGTCAAAGTGTTGTTCGAATATAAAAGGTGATTTTTACGAAAGCCTAGTTCGGGTTGCATTAAAAATATGGAAAAATGTCCTAAAATCCTCTTTTAATATATATAAGTGAACTGTGAAATCAATTTTGCAAAACGAGGTTTGGAAGGGTGACATTTTGGGTTAGTGACCAAAATGTAATTTTTGAAAACTGCGTGACTGTTTTAAAAAGGATTGAAACTTTGAATCTTTAAGGAGCTATTTACCCAATGGGAGTTTCTCCAGATTTTCTAAATATATTAAATGATTAATTAAAAGGTTTTTAAATATAAACAAAGTGGAGGGAAGATATTTTAGTTTTAACTAACTTTTCTCTCAACTATTTTCTCTCATTTTCTCTCAAGCCAAACATCTTTCTCCAGAGCTTTTCTCTTTGATTTTGTCACCTAAATTCATCTTTTCAATTACCTATTGATTGCTAATCATCTCTACAACAAAACCTCACCATTTGCTAAGTGGATTTTCAAGATTTTGGTTCTAAAAAGGGAGAAATTCAAGTTTGGAGGTAAGAACGTCCTTCTCCTATGAACTTTAAGTTCTTTACTGAAATTCCTAAGTTCTCAATCCTTGATTTATGATTTATTAAAGGTTTTACAATTGGAATCTTGATTTTGGCTTTAAAATGCAAGATTTGCTTGATTTTGGTGAAATTTTCGTATGATCTGTTTGGGCAGTGTGTTGAGGTGTTAAATTGATGTTAATTGAATGTTAAATTGATGAATAATTGAGGTTTAATCAATGCAATCCCGAATAGGTTGAATTTCCTAAGTTTTGCTTGAGTTTTTGGTTGTTTTTGGAGTGATCTTGGTGATCTGTTATAGCTGGAGGTTTAAGGACGTGGTTAGATCCTTTTTGAATGTTAATTGATGTTTAAAAATGGTTTGAAGTGATGGATCTTGGCTGGGTTAAGTTTTGGAAGTGTTTGGAGGTGATTTCGGTTGTGTTTGGTAGCCGAAATGATAGATTTGCAATGAGCAGCGAGTTGAGTTGTGTTGCTGGTGTTTTTAGTGCATTATGATGCATTAATCCTCTGATGTTGTGTGCTTGAAACAGGGGAAGTTGATCCGTGAGCATTAGAGGTGTTGTGGAAGGTTTCGGATGCTTGGAAGGCTTGTTGGCTAGCCTTGTTTTGTGTATCGGTGAGTGAAGTTGGGTTTTCAGCTTTTAAACCAAGGTTTGAAGGTTTTGGGAGCTTAGTTTAAGTCTAAACAACTTTGCTAAGCTCAAGAGTAAGTAAATGGATTTTCGCTCTTGGTTGTGTTGTGAATTGGCTTTTTAAGCAATTGTGATTGATTGTTGCAATGCATATGATTTGCATGTTTTAAATTCTGTTTTGAAAGCATAATTTAGCATGGTTTAATGCTGGTTTTGAAAGCCATATGTGAAGGATGCTCGAGGTAAGAGATCCTTGGTTTTGTACATTGAAATTGTGGAATTGATGCATAGTGTTGCATGTTGTTTAATGGCTTTGTGTGATGCTTTAAAACAGTGGAATATTGTTGTTAATAATGCATTTTGGTAAGTGATGGTTAAGGTTACAAAGGTGGTTGAAAGTCCTTGTGTAAGCCTTGTTTATTTAAGAACAACATGGTGTTTAAAAGTCCATGGTTGGTTCTTGGTTAAAATTCATGGTGGTTATTGCATTTTGATTATGCTTGTGAATTAATGGATTAATGTGGTAAGATGGTTATATTGGCAAGTGATGTAAGTGGTTCTTGGTTTCTTTGATCGGATATAGTTAGCCGGCTATAGGATTGGGTGCACCGTGAATTAAGTCGCCTTGGATGTGGAGTGGTTAAGAGTGAACCGGTAAACTCCATCCAAGTTTCCTAACGAGATGGTTAAGGTCATAATGGTGGATGAGATCCCATTCGAGGACCTTGGTTAAGCAAAGGTAATAATGGTGGTTAAAATTCCATTTGAGGACCTTGTGCTTGTTAAGATCACAATGGTGGTGTAAAGTCCATGTGTGGATCTTGTATAGGGTGTCCCGGATCTCGTTAGTGATGTTATACAACTACCAATCGGTGATGCAAAGGTTGTATGGTGTTTAAAAGTCCATACATGGGAACCTTGTGCATGTTAAGGTTGTATGGTGTTTAAAAGTCCATACATGGGAACCTTGTGAATGTTAAGGTTGTATGGTGGTTAAAAGTCCATACATGGGAACCTTGTGAATGTTAAGGTTGTATGGTGGTTAAAAGTCCATACATGGGAACCTTGTGAATGTTAAGGTTATATGGTGTTTAAAAGTCCATATATGGGAACCTTGTGAATGGTAAGGTCAAATGGTGGTTAAAAGTCCATTTGGAGACCTTGGATTGGTAGTGTGTATGAAGCGTGGGGACAACGCTTGTGATCCGCGTATCCGATCGGGTGTTGAGTTGAAAAGTGGATTTGGTTATCACTTGGAGGCCAATATGATGTTCTTGAATATAATGAAGCATGAGATGCTTGAAATGATGCATGGTTGCATGAAAAGTGTAAAATGTATTATGAATGCATGTTGACTTGTTGGTTTGAACAAGTGTTGATTATCTATTGAGAATGGTGCATGTGTGCATGAAATCTCTTTAGTGCATTGAAGTCTTGTGGAGACTTGTTTTAAAAGGGCATGTGATGCAATTGTTAATGATGTGGTTCATATGTTGCATTTGTTTAATGCATGTGTTGGATTGTTTGAGTAAATGGTTTAAAAAGGGTTTCTTGCTTTGAAATGATATTCAAGTATGAGAATGGTAAGATGTAAAGTGGAAGTGTTTTCCAAGGTTTGAAATTAGCTTTGCATATGGTGTTTTTGCATGGAATAGCTAATTTGATGGTTTTGCAAGTTTATGTTTTGAAAAGGTTTACTTAGCTTCCTAAGCTAAGGGTTGGTTTTCATGTTTGTGCAAGGCATGATTTTAAAGCATGTTGTTGAAAAAGGGTTTTCAAATATTGCTTTGGTTTGTCGAATCGAGTTTGCTTTTAAAAGTGGTTTTATGATTCGCTGCATTGATGGTGTTTTGGTTTTGAGAATTCCTCACTAAGCATTATGTGCTTACGCTCCTTTTGTCCATCAATGCAGATAATTGAAGTTTGGACAGCGAGAAGCAAGGGATTCAAGGAGGACTCCATTAGAGATGTATGTCTCGGTTAATAGCTATAGTTAATAAAGGCAATGGGGGTAGAATCTCTTATGTTGTTGTTAAAGGAGATTGTGTATGTTGGACAAGTTTGGGTTATGGTTTTGAATTATGTGGATTAATGTTGCAACGTTTGAATCTCCCTATGCTTAAGTTGTATTGCTATGCTTCTTGTTTAAAAGCATGATTGAGCCTTGAATGAGTTTAATGTGTTGTTGTACCTAGGGGTGGTTATGTATCTGGTTTTGATGCATTTATGTTCCCTATATGTTGAATGACTTGTTGGTGTGATTTGGTGGCTTTTGGAGCATGTTTGGTGGGTCAAAAGTATGTTTAACCAGCAAAGTTGCTGCAGTCTAGGCAACCTGTTTCGGAACAGGTGCTACCGTATCGGAACGGGTGCCTGAAATGGCATGGGCGTTCCGAAACGGGTGGCACTGTTTCGGAATAGTTTGGCTACTGCCAAGCCTCGTTTCGGTACGCGTTGCGGAACGGCCCCGCGTTTCGAAACAGGTTCTCCCTGTTTCGGAACACCTGACCGTTGGGGGCTGACATTGGCGGTTATGTGTTTTGAAATGTTTGCGTTTTGGTCCTGAATCTTGTTTTTGCAATTGGATGAGTTTGAGATGTCCGTTTGAGCTGAAATTTGGCAGTGAAGTATGAAACATGACTAATTTTATATTGGTAACTTTTAATTGGGTGAGGTCCCTGTAATTTTCAGAATTTACAGTTTGGTCCCTAAAGTTGTGTTTTGTACAATTATGTCCCTGAATGTTCTCTGATGGTTGTGATCTTTGAGTATGATGTTTGTGTGAACACATCTAGGGTTAATGAGCATTTAGACAAGATTAAAAAGGAAAAAAAAGGGTCGTTAATCAAGGTTGACTTTCGGGTTGACTTTGGTTTTCCCCGTGTGATCTTCTTAATTCGGGTCGAACGTCTAGGCCGGGTTAAGGGGGTTACATTTGGTGGTATCAGAGCTGTGTTGCGATGTTTGGGGAAAACGGTAAGTTGTTGTGATATGTGTTTGATGTATATCCTGATGTATGGTTGAAAGCCGGTTGAAACATGTGTTTCTGAGCAAATTGTTGATGTTTTCAAGCATGCTTTGTGGTTATGAACCTTCGTTGAGCTCATGTGGTTTATGCTGTTGTTGTGAGCTGATGTTATGCATGATGGAAGTGTAATGGGTATGATATGTTAATGTTATGCTGTTGCGAGTGGATGTTGTTTGATGTAAGCATGATCAGATATGTTGTTGATATGCTTGATGTTGTGATATCCATGCTTTTGTTGACTGTTATGTCATGTAAAAGAGGGAGGATTCGGGATACCCATTGCCTTATTAATATAGCTATTGTGTTATGTTGGAGTTGGAGTTTGAATCCTTGCTTAAGCTGGTCTAATTGTTTTGTTTGTTTTGTTGTGATTGCTTGTTGTTAATAGTATGGTGAAATCGGTGATAGAATGGCAGTTGGGTGAGATGGTTGCTGCCTTGGGGCAGGTTGTTAAGGTGTGGAACTCACCTTTTAATGGAGGTGTTTCGTCTCAGTTTTCTGTGCCTGTAGTTGAGGTGGTAAGGAAGGAGGAAGAGGTTGGTTCTGTGATGAAGAGTTCATCACCTGTTGTTCAGGAGGTGTTGGGAACATCTCAGGCTGTGGGATGTGTGGGTTTGTCGAGGCAGCGTTTGCATGATTTGGGTGTTGTGGAGTATCATGGTTCGACACCTGAGACGTTTGAGGCCTGGTTGGCCTGTGTGGTTCTGATTTTGGATCAGGAAGGTTGTGATTATGCATGTAAGCTGGGAAGTGTTGTCACATTGATGTTGGAGGACGCTTGTGCCTGGTGGACATCTGTGGCAGTGTCATCGCACATCCATGATATTGATTGGGATTTCTTTGTGTCTGCCTTTTATAAGAGGTATCTTGGAGAGAAATTCCCAAGGGTTAAGCAATGTGAAGGTAGTGCAAATCTGGGGCGAGAGTTGCTTGATCAAGGAGTGGAAGCTCAGCTACCGGTATGTAACCGTTGTGGAAGGCGCCATGTTGGAGGTTGTTGGGGCGCAGGTGCTTGTTGGAACTGTGGTTCTAAAGAGCATGTGAAGCGAGATTGTCCTGAAATAGTGAAATCAGCTTCAGTGGTAGCAAAAGGGTCTCTGAAGGGTCGGGGGCACGGCCGAGACAAGGTTCAAAGGTGGCAGGAAGAGCAGAAAGTTGTGAAGAAATTGGGGAATGAAATCTGTTGGAAATGTGGGTCTGCTGGACACATGAGACGTGATTGTTTGAAGTTGGCTCGGAACAGCCAAGGTTCTTTACCGCAAGGAGATGGTGGTGATCTCAGGATGTTAGTTGATGCTGCAGCGGTGCGGCTGGAGAATGATGGTTCTGCAAGGAAGAGAGCTCGTCTGTTGAAGCTTCAGGGCAGTGAGGTGTTTTCAGGTAACCTTGTTTTAGTAACCTAGTTTGGTTTTGGTTTGGGTTTCCTTGTGTTGTGAGTTTGGTCTTGTTGCTAGCATGTTGGGGTAGTAGATGTTGTTGTTGTTTTGAAACATCTTAAATGTGAAGGAGGTTTTAGTGGGTATCTTGTGGTTAATAGTTGCTAGAATGATGGAGTTAGACAAGTTGAAAGTGAAATAGGAGGTTGTTCTTAGACGGACTCTGAGGATGTTATTGGTGGGTGTGAACTGACATACATGCACAGTTAAAATCATTTGTTATATGTTATATTATATATGTACTGGTCCATGCATACATGTGGCATGACATTAGAGGTTTTGCATACATGTACATCAGGCATTGATAGGGCATGTTAGTGACCATGCATACGAACGTTCACACTTGCTAATAACTAATCAAGTCTGTTAGTGTTGTGGTTGGGTTAGGTTGGTGATGGGTTTTTAGAAGTTGTTTTGGTGCTGAGTGTAAGTTAGAGGTAGTGGAGAGTATTAAGCAAGTTGTTAGTAATAGTGAGTGCGGTATAGTATGTTGGTAGAAGGAAAGTGTTTGATGCTTATCGAGTTTAGTGGTGTGGTGGTAAGGAGTTTGTCGATGGAAGTTAGAATCGGTCAAGTGGTTTTGAGTAGCTTGTGGAAGAGGTGGTTCCATGGAAGCTAGATGATGTTGCAGGTTAGTGGATGTGTTCTCGGAGTGCCAAGGTATCTTGGCATTGATGTGGTAGTAGAAAGGTTGTTTATTTGGGTGAGGGTTCGTAGCAACCTTCGAGAAGTGGAGATGGTGATATGTATGTTTAAGTTGGGCGGTGTTCTTGTAAGGCAAGTGTTGTGGTCAAAGCTTGAAGTGGAAAGGTAATGAAAGATCGAAGGTCATTGTTGGTTGGACGGATTCTTGTGAGAAGTGGTTGGCTGGTTGTGAGTAAGTGAATTCTTTTTGGAGATCAGCTGGTGGTGTGTGGAACGGCTAGCGGAGTCAAGGTCGGGGTTTTGTGATGTGATTTTTGGATTTTGGGTGAGTAGTCCTGGTGAGTTGTTATGGTAATGATAGCGGCGGATGTGATGGAATGCCAGCATTCGTTGAGAAGTTTGGGTAAGCAGTTGATGCTTGGGAATGCTTGCTTGTTGTGGAAATCTCTGGAAAAGGTTGAGTAGTTTTGCAAAGGTTTTTAGAAGCAGTGAAGGTTGTGGGTTACATAGTGGCTGAACTGATTGGTTGGAGTCACTATGTGAACAAGTTTCGGGAACAGTGTGTGGTGGTGTTGAGTTTGGGTGGAGTTTTGTGAAGAGGGTGTTCAGTGGTGGTTAAATCCCCTGTGTTGCTTTGCGGTTTGCTTTGAGAAATGTGGTTGTACTCTTCTCGCCAGTTGAAATTTCGAGGACGAAATTTCCTAAGAGGGGGAGAGTTGTAACACCCCGGTTTTGGGCTTAGAAGTTTTGGGCGTTGAACGGTTCGGTCAAAGTGTTGTTCGAATATAAAAGGTGATTTTTACGAAAGCCTAGTTCGGGTTGCATTAAAAATATGGAAAATGTCCTAAAATCCTCTTTTAATATATATAAGTGAACTGTGAAATCAATTTTGCAAAACGAGGTTTGGAAGGGTGACATTTTGGGTTAGTGACCAAAATGTAATTTTTGAAAACTGCGTGACTGTTTTAAAAAGGATTGAAACTTTGAATCTTTAAGGAGCTATTTACCCAATGGGAGTTTCTCCAGATTTTCTAAATATATTAAATGATTAATTAAAAGGTTTTTAAATATAAACAAAGTGGAGGGAAGATATTTTAGTTTTAACTAACTTTTCTCTCAACTATTTTCTCTCATTTTCTCTCAAGCCAAACATCTTTCTCCAGAGCTTTTCTCTTTGATTTTGTCACCTAAATTCATCTTTTCAATTACCTATTGATTGCTAATCATCTCTACAACAAAACATCACCATTTGTTAAGTGGATTTTCAAGATTTTGGTTCTAAAAAGGGAGAAATTCAAGTTTGGAGGTAAGAACGTCCTTCTCCTATGAACTTTAAGTTCTTTACTGAAATTCCTAAGTTCTCAATCCTTGATTTATGATTTATTAAAGGTTTTACAATTGGAATCTTGATTTTGGCTTTAAAATGCAAGATTTGCTTGATTTTGGTGAAATTTTCGTATGATCTGTTTGGGCAGTGTGTTGAGGTGTTAAATTGATGTTAATTGAATGTTAAATTGATGAATAATTGAGGTTTAATCAATGAAATCCCGAATAGGTTGAATTTCCTAAGTTTTGCTTGAGTTTTTGGTTGTTTTTGGAGTGATCTTGGTGATCTGTTATAGCTGGAGGTTTAAGGACGTGGTTAGATCCTTTTTGAATGTTAATTGATGTTTAAAAATGGTTTGACGTGATGGATCTTGGCTGGGTTAAGTTTTGGAAGTGTTTGGAGGTGATTTCAGTTGTGTTTGGTAGCCGAAATGATGGATTTGCAATGAGCAGCGAGTTTAGTTGTGTTGCTGGTGTTTTTAGTGCATTATGATGCATTAATCCTCTGATGTTGTGTGCTTGAAACAGGGGAAGTTGATCCGTGAGCATTAGAGGTGTTGTGGAAGGTTTCGGATGCTTGGAAGGCTTGTTGGCTAGCCTTGTTTTGTGTATCAGTGAGTGAAGTTGGGTGTTCAGCTTTTAAACCAAGGTTTGAAGGTTTTGGGAGCTTAGTTTAAGTCTAAACAACTTTGCTAAGCTCAAGAGTAAGTAAATGGATTTTCGCTCTTGGTTGTGTTGTGAATTGGCTTTTTAAGCAATTGTGATTGATGGTTGCAATGCATATGATTTGAATGTTTTAAATTCTGTTTTGAAAGCATAATTTAGCATGGTTTAATGCTGGTTTTGAAAGCCATATGTGAAGGATGCTCGAGGTAAGAGATCCTTGGTTTTGTACATTGAAATTGTGGAATTGATGCATAGTGTTGCATGTTGTTTAATGGCTTTGTGTGATGCTTTAAAACAGTGGAATATTGTTGTTAATAATGCATTTTGGTAAGTGATGGTTAAGGTTACAAAGGTGGTTGAAAGTCCTTGTGTAAGCCTTGTTTATTTAAGAACAACATGGTGTTTAAAAGTCCATGGTTGGTTCTTGGTTAAAATTCATGGTGGTTATTGCATTTTGATTATGCTTGTGAATTAATGGATTAATGTGGTAAGATGGTTATATTGGCAAGTGATGTAAGTGGTTCTTGGTTTCTTTGATCGGATATAGTTAGCCGGCTATATGATTGGGTGCACCGTGAATTAAGTCGCCTTGGATGTGGAGTGGTTAAGAGTGAACTGGTAAACTCCATCCAAGTTTCCTAACGAGATGGTTAAGGTCATAATGGTGGATGAGATCCCATTCGAGGACCTTGGTTAAGCAAAGGTAATAATGGTGGTTAAAATTCCATTTGAGGACCTTGTGCTTGTTAAGATCACAATGGTGGTGTAAAGTCCATGTGTGGATCTTGTATAGGGTGTCCCGGATCTCGTTAGTGATGTTATACAACTACCAATCGGTGATGCAAAGGTTGTATGGTGTTTAAAAGTCCATACATGGGAACCTTGTGCATGTTAAGGTTGTATGGTGTTTAAAAGTCCATACATGGGAACCTTGTGAATGTTAAGGTTGTATGGTGGTTAAAAGTCCATACATGGGAACCTTGTGAATGTTAAGGTTATATGGTGTTTAAAAGTCCATATATGGGAACCTTGTGAATGGTAAGGTCAAATGGTGGTTAAAAGTCCATTTGGAGACCATGGATTGGTAGTGTGTATGAAGCGTGGGGACAACGCTTGTGATCCGCGTATCCGATCGGGTGTTGAGTTGAAAAGTGGATTTGGTTATCACTTGGAGGCCAATATGATGTTCTTGAATATAATGAAGCATGAGATGCTTGAAATGATGCATGGTTGCATGAAAAGTGTAAAATGTATTATGAATGCATGTTGACTTGTTGGTTTGAACAAGTGTTGATTATCTATTGAGAATGGTGCATGTGTGCATGAAATCTCTTTAGTGCATTGAAGTCTTGTGGAGACTTGTTTTAAAAGGGCATGTGATGCAATTGTTAATGATGTGGTTCATATGTTGCATTTGTTTAATGCATGTGTTGGATTGTTTGAGTAAATGGTTTAAAAGGGGTTTCTTGCTTTGAAATGACATTCAAGTATGAGAATGGTAAGATGTAAAGTGGAAGTGTTTTCCAAGGTTTGAAATTAGCTTTGCATATGGTGTTTTTGCATGGAATAGCTAATTTGATGGTTTTGCAAGTTTATGTTTTGAAAAGGTTTACTTAGCTTCCTAAGCTAAGGGTTGGTTTTCATGTTTGTGCAAGGCATGATTTTAAAGCATGTTGTTGAAAAAGGGTTTTCAAATATTGCTTTGGTTTGTCGAATCGAGTTTGCTTTTAAAAGTGGTTTTATGATTCGCTGCATTGATGGTGTTTTGGTTTTGAGCATTCCTCACTAAGCATTATGTGCTTACGCTCCTTTTGTCCATCAATGCAGATAATTGAAGTTTGGACAGCGAGAAGCAAGGGATTCAAGGAGGACTCCATTAGAGATGTATGTCTCGGTTAATAGCTATAGTTAATAAAGGCAATGGGGGTAGAATCTCTTATGTTGTTGTTAAAGGAGATTGTGTATGTTGGACAAGTTTGGGTTATGGTTTTGAATTATGTGGATTAATGTTGCAACGTTTGAATCTCCCTATGCTTAAGTTGTATTGCTATGCTTCTTGTTTAAAAGCATGATTGAGCCTTGAATGAGTTTAATGTGTTGTTGCACCTAGGGGTGGTTATGTATCTGGTTTTGATGCATTTATGTTCCCTATATGTTGAATGACTTGTTGGTGTGATTTGGTGGCTTTTGGAGCATGTTTGGTTGGTCAAAAGTATGTTTAACCAGCAAAGTTGCTGCAGTCTGGGCAACCTGTTTCGGAACAGGTGCTACCGTATCGGAACGGGTGCCTGAAATGGCCTGGGCGTTCCGAAACGGGTGGCACTGTTTCGGAACAGTTTGGCTACTGCCAAGCCTCGTTTCGGTACGCGTTGCGGAACGGCCCCGCGTTTCGAAACAGGTTCTCCCTGTTTCGGAACACCTGACCGTTGGGGGCTGACATTGGCGGTTATGTGTTTTGAAATGTTTGTGTTTTGGTCCTGAATCTTGTTTTTGCAATTGGATGAGTTTGAGATGTCCGTTTGAGCTGAAATTTGGCAGTGAAGTATGAAACATGACTAATTTTATATTGGTAACTTTTAATTGGGTGAGGTCCCTGTAATTTTCAGAATTTACAGTTTGGTCCCTAAAGTTGTGTTTTGTACAATTAGGTCCCTGAATGTTCTCTGATGGTTGTGATCTTTGAGTATGATGTTTGTGTGAACACATCTAGGGTTAATGAGCATTTAGACAAGATTAAAAAGGAAAAAAAGGGTCGTTAATCAAGGTTGACTTTCGGGTTGACTTTGGTTTTCCCCGTGTGATCTTCTTAATTCGGGTCGAACGTCTAGGCCGGGTTAAGGGGGTTACACCCTATCCCCTTATATTTGTGTTCTTTGTATGGATCGGCTGTCGCAATCGATATCTCAATGTGTTGAGGAGTGTCATTGGAAGCCGATTCGGCTAGCTCATAATGGCCCGGACATCTCGCACCTTTTCTTTGCGGATGACCTTGTGCTATTCTTGGAAGCATCTCTTGATCAAATGGGTGTGCTACATAGGGTGCTGGACGACTTTTGCCGTGTTTCTGGGCATAGGGTGAGTGTTGCTAAAACACAAATTTGCTTCTCCAATAACACTTTGACATCTTTGCGGGAGAGGATTGGCACGGGTCTAGGGTTTGAGGAGGTCAAGGACCTTGGGAAGTACCTTGGTGTACCGCTTCTTCACTCAAAGGTAACCAAAAGTATGTATAATTATTTGCTAGAAAAGGTACGGGGCCATCTCATGGGTTGGGCGGCACGTTCCCTTTCGCTTGCAGGGCGGATTACTTTGGCGAAGTCGGTTCTACAGGCAATTCCAACATATGCCATGCAATCTACGTGGCTTCCTAAAGGATTCTGCATGGAATTAGAGAAATTGATACGACGTTTTGTGTGGGGTAATGGAGCTAGTAACTGTGGTGTGCCTCTTGTTAGTTGGGATGATTTGAAGCAACCGATTGAAGGAGGCGGACTTGGTTTTCGCGATATGCATAGTCAAAACAAGGCTTTGATTATGAAGATTGGCTTCCAACTTGTATCTAACGAAGACAAGCTGTGGGTGAGGGCTCTTAAGAATAAATATGGTTAGGGTGCAGAAATTCCGCAATATTTGTGAAGGAACAATTGCTCCCGCCTTTGGCAAGGATTATCCCATGTGTGGGATGATGTTTGTGGCAATATATGTTGGAATATTAACGATGGTGCGACGACGGATTTTTGGTATGACAATTGGTTGAACCTACCTATGCCTTTAGCTAGTCTGAGCATCCATGAATCCCCCCCAACGCCACTGAAGGTGTGTGACGTAGTTGCCGCAAACGGACAGTGGAACTGGGAGTATCTCCTGCAGGCACTCCCTCAACGCATTCTGCCGCATATCGCGGCTGTGTGCCCGCCTTTTAGCGATGCAGACAGCGATACAGCCGGTTGGAAATGTGAGGAGTCTCGATTATTTTCGACGAAGTCAGCGTATAAGGCCCTGGATCGGTCCAATACTGTCGGATTGAATTTGAGCTGGAAAGCAGTGTGGAAGCTACAAGTCCCCCAAAGGATTCGTGTCTTTGTTTGGTTATCCTTGCGGGGTAGACTACTGACAAACGCGGAAAGAGCCCGACGACACTTAGCAACTTCAAGCTTATGTCGCATCTGTGGTGGCGCAGATGAAGACATCGTGCACGTGCTGCGGGATTGTCCCAAAGCTCGCACTGTGTGGGCGAGGGTACTACCGGCCAGTGAGCTTTTTCAGTTCATGCAGAGGGACCGAAATGCTTGGCTACTTAGTAATATTGCCACTGCTGAAAATACTCCATTCCGTCCTGATTGGCAGACTTGTTTTGTCGTGTTTTGTTGGCGTTTGTGGAAGTGTCGATGTAGCATTGTCATGGATGCTTCCTTTGTGGAAAGTGGGGATTTCATTGAGCAGTTCTATCGCTTTGTGGAAGAAATTACGCTTGTGAATGCGTTAAGGGTGGCCCCTCACTCATCTCGGATCTTGGCGGAGGAACCTTGGAAGTTACCGGTTGGAGGGTGTGTTAAAGTTAATGTGGATGCTACTGTATGTACGGTGGATGGATCGGCTGCAACATGGGTGGTTGTGTGGGGCTCTGACGGTACTTGGCTAGCCGGTTGCGTGCGGAGCCTAGGTGTGTGCTCGGTGTTAGCAGCTGAACTGTGGGCAGCGCATGATGGGCTGCATTTGGCATGGTCGAAAGGCTATCGTCGGATTGAATTGGAAACAGATAATATGGAGGTATTGTGAATCCTCCAAGGGAGATCATCGACTTTACAAGGATCAGCACTTGTGCAGTTACTTCGTAGATCTATGGCTTATCGGTGGGATGTGACGGCCAGGCATGTCCGGCGAAGCGCGAACAAGGTTACGGATGCACTGGCGAGGATGGCCCGTGGGAGTCCGATTGGTGCTCGTTTGCTCGAGGAACCTCCAATGGAGGCTGCTGCACTGGTCCTCCTTGATGCTCAATGAGTTGCTTCACAACAGTAGTTTGTCTTAGTTTCTTCTTTATAAAAAAAATAATATCAATACAAATAAGGCCATGGGGTGCGAGGAACAGTTGCATTCTTGAAAAGTTAAAAATTCATATATTTTAGATATTTTGTATTAATGTTATAATCTCGCACTTCAAATTTTTCAAAATTTCATATAGTTTTTTTCAAAATTTCATATAGTTTTTGTAATATCCATCACATTAGTGAAGGATTTGGGGGAATGCATGCATGTGCATATTTTTTGTTGACTGATATTTTATATAATATACAATTAATCAAGGGTAATATCAATAATACTCAATGAATCGTAAAAGGTGTGCTATATGTTTCTTCACGACAAGTTGATAAAATTTATATTTCGGTGCAATTAGTTTTAATTTGAACTTGTGTCAAAGTGACCTTGTTATAATTTGTATCTATTTAAAAAAATCAATTGAGTTTAGTGTTATCGAATAATCGTACATAATTTTATTTAAAAAATAAATTATAAATCCAACAAGTATCTCAGTGAAAAAATAGATGATATTCATCTTAGGAGACACGTGTTCAATCCGCTTTATCTACAAAGTGTATGTGCATTGTCAAAGGGTTAAAGAACATGTATGAACAAATATTACCTTGTAATCACCTTTATACCATTTAAAAAAAGTTTAATTATCTTTATTTGAGGATATATATATATATATTAATTAATGATGTTGTATTCTTTCGTTTTCTTATATAATATTTAAATAAAACAAGTTAAAAGCCACAACTTAAAAATTAGATACAAATGGATTACCACTCCACTTAAAAGTATTTATTGTGATTTTTTATACATATAACTTCTATAAAATATTTATTTGGTTCATAACGTTAGTGTGATAAAATCTAATTATATATTTTTAGTACTAGATTATAAGAGCTAATCTTAATAATGTGTTTTTAAAAGTAAAAAAAAAAGTGATATTTTTAAACTTCAAATGGAAAATTATCACTGAACATTATAACCTACGGGCTATAAAATAAAAGGGTAAACTATAACGGAGGTCACTTAATTATGGGTAAATTTATATTTATGTCACTCAATTATTAAAAGTTACACTTGGGTCACTCATTTATGGGTAAGATCATATTTGGGTCACCCAATTATTAAAGGTTACATTTAGATCACTCAAATATGGAAAAAGTTAGGTTTGGGTCACCTTTCATAATTAAAAAAAGTGCATCAATTTATGTATTAGATTAATTAATGATTTCAAATGAAGTACTCTAATGTTAACGAGGATATACACGTGATTTCGAAGGAAAAATGACTAAATTGATGTACTTTTTAAAATATGAAGGGTGACTCAAACGTAACTTTACCCATAATTGAGTGATCTAAATGTAACCTTTAATAATTGAGTGACCCGAATGTAACATTACCCATAATTAAGTGACTCAAATGTAATTTTTAATAATTGAGTGACCCAAATATAACTTTACCCATAATTGAGTGATCTCCGTTGTAGTTTACCCAAAATAAAATAATCTTTAAATTAAAAGTAATTTTGGAAATAAAAAGTAAAAAGAAATCTTAGATGATTCATTTTTTAATTTAATAAACATACTATACAAAATAGTCAAATAGAAGTTGCTTCCGTTTGAAGTTCTTTTGATTATTATGACTTGCACACGTAAAATTTCTGTCATGCATTAAATATAATATAATATATATTTTTAACATAATATAATATAATATATTTTTTAACATAATATAATATAATATAATATAATATATTTTTTTAACATAATATATATATTTTTAATATAATATAAGATATTTATATGTAAAGAATATATATATTATACATAAGTACATTATTGTGAGTACCGAGGTAGTTAAAAGCTCAAAGCTTGTGGATCCCACCAGTTATTAACTCCCACGTAATACAAAAAGCCTTATGGGTTTCTCATTCATCGACCATCGTTAAGTTTACGCGTGTTAAAGTCAAAGATACTTTTTTTTTTACTATAATTGACCTTTGTTTTGATACCCTTCTTCATATCTAAGTAAAGTTAATTATTAAGGTTTTAGGGTTAATTTTTTATAATGTAATAATATTTTTTTGACTTAACAGTTAAATAAATGCTTAAACAATTTTTATGTAGATAGGTGTCTAAATTATATTTTGGGCAAAATAAGTTTTTAACGTTTCATTTCGTGATCTATTTAAAATTTTTCCATAGTGTCTGTTAAAAAAATTATGTTATCCAATCAATACATGACACATGACTTTTTTCATTTTTAAATTTCTTTTAGAAAATCTGATTTTTTTAAATCCCTAAGTTTTATTTTTGTTCTAATCAAACCTAAATCACATCTCCCTCACCGTTTGGCATCCCCCACAGGTCGGTGGTTCACCGCCCAAGTGTTGGGTAACTCACCGTTTTACACTCCCTACCCTCTAGTCGTCAATTGGAACCCAATCGACCTCTTTTTTCTTTATCGTTAGTTGCTCGTCGAAAGTGAAATCGGCGGTTAATTCGTCAATTTTTGACGACGAGGTGATGAGGCTTTTGGTAGAGAGGGTCCGATGAAGACAAGGATGGCCGGTGGTGGTTGAATCGGTGGCCGAAGTAGAGGAATTTAGGGATTTAAGTTTTTTTTAGAGAAATTAAAGATTGTTAGGTTAATTAGTGTGTTTTATTATTTTATTTTTCTATTTTTCGGATTTTAATTTTAGAAAATGATAAAATCATGCCACATGTTCGAAAATCATTGGATAAAGGAAAAAATAGCGTTTGTCACGAAATTTTTTTAAACAAGTCACAATTGAAACATTAGGCATCTATTTGGTCCAAAATATAGTTGAGACACCTATATGACAAAATGTATAGTCTATGACTTTAGACACTTATTTGACTACTAAAGTCCTAAACCATACACCTTAGACTAAGTACATAAACCTTAAAATTAAGGCGATTGTGAAAATTTTTAGTTTCCAGTATATCAAATAATTACTTATTATTTAAATATTAAATTGATAAAACGATGAATTCGAGTTGAGTGCATTCATCTGTTAATGCCAATGGGCCGAAGGACCTTATTTGTTCTTTTAACAGTTTGGCTCGATTTGTAATAAATATTATTATAGAATTATTTTAATATTTTATTATTTTTGAATAATATATTCATCTATTAATACGTCTGTATTGAATTTAGGTAAAAGAGTTAGGACAAAATTTGAATTTACACAATAATATAAATTTGGTCATTCAAACCTATATACGTTAGACTATCATTATTTATTCATTTTTCCTAAGGTCTTATGTTTTATTACAACCGACGTTAATCATTTGTTTTTTGCGATTAACAGACAAAAAAAGCTTAATGATTTGATCCAGATCATAAGTTTCATGAGCTTAATTTCATGTCCTTATGAAGAAAACTCCAAACCCTTACTTTCAATTTTCTTTTCTTTTTGGACCTTAATTTATTCATATTATTAGCTTTATTTTTCAACTATATATAACACTTAAATTATTTAGTTCAATCAAAGGTTTTCTGTTTTTTAAGCATATTTGATTAATATTCTCTTGGGTTTCTAATCATGGAAGATATATTAATAAAATAATTATGGTTGAACAAAGTAACATGATCAAACCCCACGGAAACTAATAAAACTATATCATATACCTACTTTCTTAACATCTACCTCTAATTAATAAATAAAAAACAACTAATTAAGAAATTAAATGAAAAAAGCTAGCTAATATTAGCCTCTGCAGTTAAGAGATTAGAATAACAATCCAAAAGTGGATGAGCAACTCTTTTGTTGTAGTACTTGTTTTTGTGAACTTCCCTTATAGTGTAGTACTATTTTTTTTTATTTAAGTTTAGAGAGATTTTTAATAAGATTTTTTATTTAAGTTTAGGCTCTACTTTACGATATCTATTAAAAAATTATATTTACAGAAAAAATGAATACATTGGTGCTGGTCAAAAACAGTATATAGTTGAAAGTTAGCAATATTTAATGATGTGGGTTTTTGTATTTGGTAGATGAAGTTGATATAGGGTATGCCCACATGTCACATGACCAAATTGGACAACCCATATGGAAAAGATCCCATCATCTGCTAACCCCCAAGTTGAGCTTATAATTTTGATTATATTTAAATCAATGCACCAAAAGGCCATCTTAATATATTAATTTATGCTTTTGACTAGAAATTATTCGTAGCCACTGTATTTGGTCATCCATAACTTCTCAACCATCATTAAACCGTTTATTCTTTGGAATCTATTTAATTAAATCTTAAACTGCTAGAGACGAAATCAAAATTGAAAGTTAGGATAAAACATAAATGTTTGAAAATAAAAAATAAATTTTTTAATAACAATTTTATAAACAAAAAGTAAAAAAAATGGTGTAGGGACAATGCCGGTGAAATTGGAAGGACATTGTAATTGAGTTTTTTATTTTTCAAACTAGTGTACACGTCTTTTTATTTTTTAATCCATAGCAAAAGTTACGTTAAGAAGTGAAGTCGGTGTGCAAGGAATCCGAATTCATTGTTCATTTATTTTTTTACTTAAAAAAGAAATTGGTAAGACTCGTGCCACCCACTTTTGCATGTGTGTCTGACGTGAACTATTGCGATGTTAGTTTCAGCGGCGCTTTTTTAAGTGTCTGAGAAAATTTCTAGCGGCACTAAAAAAGTCGCTATAAATCTAAAAAATGCCGTTAAAAATTTGTTTTGCTGTAATGTGTTTAAAGACGGGAGGAAAGAAATTCGACATCGATTTTTTAATAAAAATATCCAAACACTCTTCATAGACATTGCAATAGATTTGAAAATAATTTAAAGAATACAATATATTCGATTTTTTTCCAACAACAATATTCAACCAAATTCAGGGAGGTTCTGATGTGAGGCGGTTAAAATACGGCTAATATACGTCGTGACCGGTTAAATAGATGACCGTTTAAAAGCGCAAAATAAGTAAATTATTTATTTTGTTGATAATATTATCAACATATTAGGTAACGCCTATTACGTTATTAAAGTTTAGCTTATGGGACCTTGGAAATCCGACGATAACAAAATAGGTAAATTACTTATTTTGTTGACAAGAGTATCAACATATTAGGTAGCGTCTATTATGTTATTAAAGTTTAAGCTGATGGGGCCTTGAAAATTCGACGATAACAAAATAGGTAAATTACTTATTTTGTTGATACTTTTGAGTAAATTACTTATTTTGTTGATGCTTTCGAAAGTATATATACTTTTTTAAAAGTACCAATACTTTTTTCAAAAGCAATGTAACCGGTTGCAATGTGGCTCGAAAGTATCTATACTCATCAATACTCTTATCAACAAAATAAGTAATTTTACCTATTTTGTTATCGTCGGATTTCCAAGGCCCCATCAGCTTAAACTTTAATAACATAATAGGCCCTACATAATATGTTGATACTCTTATCAACAAAATAAGTAATTTACCTATTTTGTTATCGTCAGATTTCCAATGCCTCATCAACTTAAACTTTAATAACATAATAGGCGCTACCTAATATGTTGATAGTCTTATCAACAAAATAAGTAATTTTACCTATTTTGTTATGTTTGTATCGATACCTACCGATAACTTAAGTTTGTCGGTTATCAATTTTTTTTAATATTTCTTCATGTTTTCTACCGGATACATTATATTATGTTAACATATCCGGTCGAGCTTTACCGACTTTATTACTTATCTTATTATATTTCCGATCACGCCGTTTCTTAGCCGTATATTATTCTGCCTTTCATTATAATTTCCCCCAAATTCACCCAACAGTGCCTCCTGCCCTCCCCCCATTTACTACTTACTTTCGTCCCTGCAACGTGCACCGAAAGACTAGACTGATGTAAGAGAATACGTAGTTAAGACACGATCTCATTTCTCCTCTGAAAGATTGATTCAAAGAGGGATTAACTTTGGGTAAAAATTAATAAATGAGCATCTTCAAAGAGTTAGAGATAAGCAAAGCTAAATATGATACTTAACTTCAATCACAGGGGAGATATCAGATATGTACGTAAAATCATTGACCAAATCTTGTAGCCGCAGATCTTTGACGATAGTAGTCATAGATATTTTTTTGTTTGTTTAACCACCGATATCCGATCCATTGGTCAACTAATTCAAATCAAGTTTGTATAGGTCACAACCTTCTCAACACAATTTTTTTCATTTACAACACCAAAATTCAGATCTCTGAGTCTGACTATGCTTAAGGGATCTAACATGTTATTCTGCTAGACCAACTGATTTTTGTTATGATTTTTGGTCATAACAGTAGTAATTCTCTTTTACCTGATAACGCAGATTTTCATGTTTGGTAGTAATATTAGGATTACGAAGAAGATGACGTATGTTTCTTTCTCGTGAATATATATTATATGTGGAGGCAAAACTTGTGCGTTGGCGACGGCGAGGCCTTGTCATAAGCGTTGGCAACCAGCCTACCATCATCGTAGAAATCAGTATAAACAAATGAGATTTTGCAAATAAGGAAAGAAAAGAAAATTAGATGAAGATGATATTGAAATGGTGAGTCCAAGTATCCAAGGTTCCGATTTGGTGAAAACACATGAACGGCACAGGTTTTCTGACAGAATATTTTTGCAAATTGATTCATTTAAGAGCTGGGGATTTTAATGTTTATTTCATGAACAACGGTAGGGAATTCAATTATTTATGAGATCGCAAATGAAAGCTGTTTGGTTGTTGAGATTGTTGTGATTAATGGGCACATGTTATGGGGATATACATAAAAGTTAAACTACTAGGATCCCCCATCAATCATATATACATTATTACAATATCAGTGGGTTGACCAGCATGGCTGTTCTTGGTATTATAAAATGTCTGGGGCTGCTGGGATTCACTGCAATTTAAAACTGGATTCATCAACCAAGACAATGGATCAAGTTTATAATGCAGCCATATACCATGGAATTGCAGCGACGTGTCCAAATGTGATGCCCAGATGGGTAAATTGATGCTAGATCGTCCTGGAGAAAGAAAAGAAAGCATACAAACTCTTGCGTATTCAATTCATATTAATCAACCAATACATCAAATATAAATGGTTATAAAAATAAAAATAACAGCATTCTACCAAGGATCAAAAGCTGATAAGCTAGCTAGTATTCAACACTTGTTATCCATTAATGTGCATGTTGTCATAATCTTCTAGATGTCATAAAAGTGGACCAGAACCAAGAAAATTATGCTGCAGTAATTGGGTTTGTAAAGTGTATGTCATTTCCCCCCTATATTATATGGGTAAAGTTTGATTAGAAAAGTAATGACAAAGCAAAACATAAGATAATGTTAATTATTATTGCCTTTAACTGATGAAGACATGAGATTCCCCCTCTTAAGAAAAAGAAGTGTTCATAGCTCCTTGTCGTCTTGATCTTGTGATAATCTAACAGTAACCTTTGAATCTCATGGCTAGCTAGACACGAGCGATGTGGTCCAAATTAAAGCCTAAAGGTCGGCTACAAAGGGTGGGGAAATTGGGGCATGGCGGCCAAGTACTTGAAAGTGAAAAATACAGCAAACAATTACAAGAGCAAGTCATGTGGGGGCTGTTCTAAATTGACTGCAACAGTAGTTTTTCAATCAGAATAACCCCATGTTCTTGTGAATGGACACCGTAAACATATTAGTATGGGAGCTTATTTTCGGGTCTTTGTCTGCCTATATTTATGTAACACAATTCCTTCTACAAGGTTGCTTTGGAAACCAAAGGATATAGAGTTTATGTACGATATTAACCGATGGAAATCGTGTTCCCAACCCATGCCTCCTTTGGTGCTCTTATTTTAAAAAAAATGGGTTTAAGGTTTATGGTTTAAGGTTAGGGTTGTAGTTAAAATTTGAGGAATTAGGGATATAGTATATTTTTAGGGTTTAGGATGTGAAAATTAAGGTTAGAGTTTAGAATTTAATTTTAAGTGTTTTTAATGTGAGGTATAGACTTTTCCCTCTTCACTAGGAAAAGAGGTTTTAACGAGGCTCATCTACCTTTCAAAAAAAATGTGAGGCATAGAAGGAGGCATGGTTAAGGGCAGAAAAATTTTGTTCGATATCAACACTATATATATTTATTCAAATTTATCCCTAATTTAAAATATGATATTCAAAATACAATGTTCAAATCAAAATTTTAACATTTATTGTTATTTTTGTGGTATAGCCACTGATTTTTGATTAATTGATTAAATAATTCAGGTAGAATACTACATACTCTCTAAACTCAATTTTTTTTATTCATAAAGTCAAAATTTAAACCCAAAATTTTATTTAAAGGACTCGATGCCGATCACTATACTAACTGATTGTTAGTTTAACGCTTATCATCATTATAATCCTTCTTGTAAATAAAATTTTCATTAATGGTATACCTGATATAGCCCTAAATTTAAAACAATATTATTATCGATTAAATATATAAATCATCAATGAACTTTACTCTCTGCTCTATTTTAGTTATTAAAGTTTTAGAACATTTAATTTACTCACTAAATTTTATACATTAATTTTTTTCACCACTCCTCCGTTAACTTTCTAACACCGTTATGACGTGGAATAAAAATTTAATAAAATTTGATGGGTAAAATACGTAAATCATCACTGAACTTTGCTATCTGGCCTATTTTAATAACTAAACTTTGCTATGTGACCTATTTTAATAATCGAACTTTATTATTTGACCTATTTTAGTCATTAAAATTTCACTTGTTATAACCCATGTCATAACAATGTTAAAAGGTTAATGGAGGAGTGATAAGAAAAATCAATGTATAAAATTTAGTGAATAAATTAAACGTTTTTTAATTTCAGCGACTAAAGTTCCATGATGGTTTATATATTTTACCCTAATTATATCAAATGCATTTCTTTGAAATATTATGGCTAACGCCGGCGTCATTTTCTGAACAGAACTAGTTTTATTACTCAAGCCCAGTTTCAGGGCCTAACCCATTTTCCAAACCCTCTCAAATATTTGACTGAGCTTTGAATTTGAACGGATAGTGCTTCTAAGACATTTAGAAATTAATGCACATAATCAATTGATAGTTGATCTAGTGGGGTGAGAATTTAGATTCCTTAAATAAAGTCATGGTTCAAATTTTGACATTGTAAATGGACTTTTGCAGTAGCCGATCTGAATTAGTTAATCAATGGATTAGAAACCGGCGGAGCAACAACAATAATGATCAGTTAGATAAATTTATATATTAAATAAGAGATAAAATCCTCTTACACTATAAAACCTTGAAAGTTTTACACATTTTTTAGACCGTTATATGAAGGTAAACGGATTATTGAGATTAACAGTAAAAAAATGTGAAGATTAACACAGTAAAAAAAGAAGTGGGTCAGATTAACGGTAGAAGGTAAAACTTAAAAGCTTTACACCTTTTTAGACCCTCGTCCAACGATCCAAAAAATATGTAACAATAATTAAGTTTACATAATATAATATAATGAATCTTAACTCATTAAATAATTCTTGTATTAAATTTTTACCAACATTATTGAAATCTTATCAAAATTATTACATAAGTAACCAAAATAACCTCAGAGGTTCCAAATTATATCAAGGTTTTGCTGTATATCACCTGTGTTACACCAACAGCTATTGCGTACAGTGTTGTAATTAGCTTATTTGTGTGTTTGACAATTAACTTTATTGGAGTTAAAAGCAGCAGCATTAAGAAAGAAGTGGATCTATACAGTAAAGAAGTGAATAACGCATAAATAATTATAACACTTATATCTCTTATCGATTATGAATTAAAAACTTTATTTTAATAAATTGTAAAGGCCCCTAAAAATTTTGAACCGCCCTGCACAAATAGTCCAACACATCTGTTGCAGAGAGAATCGAATGGCATCATAATTCATAACTAGAACCGAACTTCCATCAAGCTTAGCCCTATGTTATTGTTAAGTATTTTTAGTTGTCTTAGTCTATAGTTAATGTCCTAGTTTTATGGAATTTGTTATTCATGTATTCACGTTCCTGGTTGTTAGGTAGAAGTTCTGATTTTTCTGTTGAGTTACTGATTTTCAATTTCTATGTACTACCTATTTATAAACTTCTTAGCTGAATAAAGAAATCAGGCAATTTCCACTTCCTCTTATCTCTTTTACTTTACTTTTAACTCTGCTATCTGCCATTGTTGTAACACTGGTATCAGAGGGTGGTTTATTTAAAAGCAAACAGCAGTTTTTCGCTTAACAACAATGGCCTCTGAAAATTTTGTACAACCAACGATTCCTCATTTCGATGGTCATTATGATCATTGGGGAATGCTAATGGAGAATTTCCTGAGATCGAAAGAATATTGGCAAGTTGTCTCTGATGGAATACCAGAATTAACAGCAGCAATGACATACGCACAAAAGACCGAAATTGAAGGAATGAAGTTGAAGGATCTGAAGGCAAAAAATTACTTGTTTCAGGCTATTGATCGTTCCATCTTGGAGACCATTCTTTGCAAAGACACCTCCAAGCAGATATGGGATTCAATGAAGAAAAAATATGAAGGCTCGGCGAAAGCAAAGAGGCAGCAGCTTCAAACACTTCGCACCGAGTTTGATAACCTGAAGATGAAGTCGGGTGAGTCAATTGCAATTTATTTCTCACGAGTCATGGCAATCACTAATAAGATGCGGGTGTTCGAGGACAAGTTAGAGGATATCATCATAATTGAAAAGATACTCAGATCCTTGACACCAAAATTCAATTTTGTTGTCTGTGCAATTGAGGAATCCAAGAATATTGATGAACTCTCACTTGATGAGCTGCAAAGTTCGTTACTGGTACATGAACAAAAGATCAAGCAACAAGACATCGAGGAGCAAGCTTTGCAAGCTTCGACAGAATATCACTCGATGTCTAAAGGAGGTAGAGGCGGAAGTAAAGAGAAGAGAAGCAACAACCAATGGAAACAGCAGCAGCAGCATTTCCGAGACAGTCAATCTCGAGGAAGAGGAAGAGGACGGGGACGAGGAGGTCATAACTCAACAACTCATCAACAAAAGTCAGTAGACAAGTCAAATGTTGAATGCTATAGGTGCCACAGGTATGGTCATTATCAGTCAGAATGTCGAACTAATTTGAATAAGCAAAATAGGGAAGAATCAACCAATTTTGCAGAGCAAGAGGAAGATGTTTCTCTTTTGATGGTGTATCATGTGAATGAAGAAACACAACCAAATTTGTGGTACTTAGACACTGGCTGTAGCAACCACATGTGTGGAGATAAGAGAATTTTTTCTGAATTAGACGAAACCTTTCGCAACACTGTCAAATTCGGTAATAACTCCACAGTATCTATTATGGGAAAGGGAAAAATCACTCTCCAAACCAAAGGAGACATTATCCACACTATTTCCAATGTCCTCTTTGTTCCAGATTTGAAGACCAATTTACTAAGTGTGGGTCAGTTGCAAGAGAAGGGATATGAAATCTTCATCAAAAATGGAGTATGCAGAGTTCAAGATGAGAAATTAGGCTTGATCGCTCAGGTGAATATGACATCTAACAGGATGTTTCCACTTTATCTCCACAGCCTCAATCATTCATGTTTTTCAGCAAAAGTGAAGGATGAGGCGTGGCTATGGCATTTTCGTTATGGGCATCTAAATTTTGGTGGGCTTAAAACGTTGCAGTAGAAAAACATGGTGACAGGTTTACCACAGATTAAAAGCCAGTCTGAGATTTGTGAAGACTGTGTGGTTGGGAAACAACACAGAGATAGTTTTCCAAAAGGAAAATCGTGGAGAGCAAAACAAGTTTTGGAGCTTATTCACTCTGATCTATGTGGACCCATAAATCCGACATCAAATGGTGGTAAACGTTACTTTGTAACATTCATTGATGACTATAGTCGGAAAACTTGGGTTTATTTTTTGCAAGAAAAATCTAAAACTTTTTCAGCTTTTAAAAGCTTCAAAGCAAAGGTTGAAAAGGAGGCATGCATGCCAATAAAAATTCTTCGCAGTGATCGTGGTGGTGAATACAACTCGCAAGAATTTGAAAATTTTTGTGAGGAGCATGGCATTAAAAAGCAACTTACAGCAGCATATACGCCACAGCAAAATGGCGTTTTAGAGAGGAAAAATCGCACAATCATGAACATGGTGCGGTCTATATTAAAGAGCAGCGGAGTTCAGAAAAGTTGTTGGCCTGAAGCTGTCAATTGGAGCATCCATGTGCTGAATAGAAGTCCCACATTTTCTGTTCAAAATCAAACACCAGAAAAAGCTTGGGGTGGACGAAAACCAAGTGTTGATCATTTCAGAATTTTTGGCTGCATAGCATATGCACATGTTCCAGATGCAAAGAGGAGTAAACTTGACGACAAAGGAGAAAAATGCATCTTTCTTGGTGTTTGTGAGCAATCAAAGGCATACAAATTGTACAATCCAATCACCAAGAAAATTGTCATCAGCCACGATGTTGTTTTCAATGAGGCAGAATTCTGGAGTCATGATGAATGCAAGCGTGAACAGCGAATCCATGTTGATTTTGAAGACGGGGATGAAGAAACAAGGCAACAAGTTGAAACAAATGATGAACAAATTGTCACTGAAGAGATTCCAGCTGTAGGTGCGGTGGAAAGAGCTCAACGAGTCAAAAAAAGACCTGCTTGGATGCAAGACTATGTGATACCTGGAATTGACCAATATGATGATCCAGTTGTTCATTTTGCTTTGTTTTCAAATTTTGATCCAGTAACCTTCGAAGAAGCTGTCAAGAAACTAAAATGGCGAGAGGCGATGAATGATGAGATAGCAGCCATTGAGAAAAACAACACCTGGGAGTTAACTGAACTTCCAAAGGGGCAAGAGGCTATTGATGTGAAGTGGGTCTACAAGACCAAATTGAATGAAAAAGGTGAAGTTGACAAATATAAAGCACGCTTGGTCGCTAAAGGCTACAAGCAAGAATTCGGTGTTGATTACAAGGAAGTGTTTGCTCCAGTAGCTCGGCATGACACTATCAGATTGGTGATAGCATTGGCTGCACAAAATTTTTGGCCCATTTTTCAGCTGGACGTCAAATCGGCATTCTTGCATGGTGATCTTCAAGAAAAGGTATTCATCAAACAACCTCCTGGTTATGTGAAGCTTGAATGTGAAAATAAAGTCTATAAATTGAAAAAGGCACTATATGGACTAAAACAAGCCCCTCGCGCTTGGTACAGTCGTATTGAAGCCTATTTCATACGTGAAAGATTTCAAAAATGTCCATATGAGCATACTCTGTTTGTTAAGCTTGGAGAAGATGGAAAGATACTTATTGTATGCCTGTATGTTGATGATTTAATTTATACTGGAAATGATGCTGCCATGTTTGAGAAATTTAAACAGTCTATGATGCTTGAGTTTGACATGTCTGATCTTGGAAAGATGCACTATTTTCTTGGAATTGAAGTGAGGCAATCTTCAGATAGAATTTTTATTTCACAAAGAAAGTACGTGCAGGATGTTTTGATGAGGTTTCAAATGAATGAATGCAATTCAGTTAGTACACCAGCTGAATTTGGGTTAAAATTGCATAAGGATCAGGAAGGAAAAAAAGTGGACATCACTCTCTATAAGCAAATTGTTGGTAGCTTGATGTACTTAACTACAACAAGGCCCGACATTATGCATTCTGTGAGTTTGATCAGTAGATACATGGAGAATTCAACAGAGATGCATCTCCTCACT
Organism: Hibiscus trionum; assembly: GCA_030270665.1. Lineage (NCBI taxonomy): Eukaryota > Viridiplantae > Streptophyta > Magnoliopsida > Malvales > Malvaceae > Hibiscus > Hibiscus trionum. Next base: position 15,202,805 of record BSYR01000019.1, read on the forward strand.
GCCAAAAGAATTTTTCGATACTTGCAAGGAACAAAAGAATATGGATTGCTCTACAAGAATGTGATGAAGTCAGACTTGGTTGGGTTTACTGACAGTAATTATGCAGGCGATACAGATGACAGAAAAAGCACTTCAGGTTACGTCTTTATGCTTGGTTCAGGGGCTGTTTCATGGTCATCTAAAAAACAATCTATTGTTACTTTGTCAACCACTGAAGCTGAGTTCATTGCAGCAAGTTCATGTGCGTGTCAAGCGATTTGGTTAAAGAGAATTCTTGAAGAGTTGCAGTTCAGTCAAGAAGGAGCTATTGCAATTTACTGCGACAACAGCTCATCAATTAAACTTTCAAAAAATCCAGTTCTACATGGAAGAAGCAAGCACATAGATGTGAAATTTCATTTCCTAAGGGATCTCACGAAGGATGGAATTATAGATATTTTCTACTGCAAAAGTGAAGATCAAATCGCTGATATAATGACCAAGTCATTGAAGTTATCTATGTTTCAAAAACTCAGGAAGTTAATGGGAGTCTGCTCATTTAATGAGCCTAACTAAACTGAATGTTCGAGAACTTTCAGTTTAAGGGAGGAAATGTTAAGTATTTTTAGTTGTCTTAGTCTATAGTTAATGTCCTAGTTTTATGGAATTTGTTATTCATGTATTCACGTTCCTGGTTGTTAGGTAGAAGTTCTGATTTTTCTGTTGAGTTACTGATTTTCAGTTTCTATGTACTACCTATTTATAAACTTCTTAGCTGAATAAAGAAATCAGGCAATTTCCAGTTCCTCTTATCTCTTTTACTTTACTTTTAACTCTGCTATCTGTCATTGTTGTAACAGTTATTTTACCCCAATGACAAAATGCAATCATTTCTTCATGTGCCAATGAGAAAATTTGAAGGCATTTCCATCAATCATGTGGATCTACACAGTACCCAGTGCTACATTATTAGATGGTAGAAAGTGGATAACAAAGTGCCAATTATTCTGAAAAAAGATAGTGGGAGGGGAAAGGTGAAAAGCTGATCAAAATACAAGAAATGGGCCCTGAGAAATACAATGTTCAAACGATGTGGAAATCTCAGCTGCATCCTAAACACAAGCTACGTTTTGTTCCTTAAGCTTTTTGTTTGTGTGCAGAGACAGACAAAACTACAGTATCATTGCTTTGCTCCACGCTGTCATCCCAACTTTTAATTTGTTTAAAAAAGTTTTTTTTTTATTTTTTATTTTACAACAGTCGAGTCCTGCAAATTGCAATGAGTGAGAATTTTGACTAAAGATATTGTTAAATCTTCTAACGGCCTTAACCACAGGTCCAAATTTGACTAGTTCTGGAAGCAAAAAAGAACACACTATCCAGCAGTACAAGTCACAGTCCTAAAACTTGGTGAAATCAGAATCTCATATTTCCTGTTCAAGTTAGGGAAGACAGTTTCAGAACTAACAGGGAAATGCAACCTCGAAATTGCTTGAAAGGGTTTTTTGATAAGATGTTTGGAATTGACAACGCCTGAGCTGCTTTCTTCTCCGACTTAGCTGGTCCAACAATTATACAATACTGGAAGCCGGAAGTACATTAGATCTTTACCTTGTAATTTGTACTTTTTTCCCCATCGAAATGAATGAAATTCCTTAACCACGTTCATTTAGATATAAGAAAATCAACTTTTAAAAAATTCATAAGAAAATCAACTATATCGATCTTTAGTTTAGTTAATATAATTGTTCAAGAATATTTATGAAAGTTGTGAATTATGAGTAAAGTTACATTTGGGTCACTCAATTATGGATAAAATTATATTTAGGTCACCTAATTATTAAAAGTTACACTTGGGCCACCCTTCATATTTAAAAATATACATTAACTTAGTCATTTTTTCTTCCAAATCACTTGTATACCCTTGTTAACACTAGAGTACTTCATTTGAAATTATTAATTAATCTAATACACAAATTGATATATATATATATATATATTTTAAATATGAAGGGTGACCCAAATGTAACCTTACCCATAATTGAGTGAGCCAAGTGTAACCTTTAATAATTGGGTGACCCAAATGTAACCTTACCCATAATTAAGTGACCTAAACATAACTTTTAATAATTAAGTGACCCAAATGTAACATTACCCATAATTGAGTAACCTAAATATAACTTTTAATAATTAAGTGACCTAAATGTAACCTTACCCATGATTGAGTGACATAAATATAACTTTTAATAATTAAGTGACTCAAATGTAACTTTACCATAATTGAGTGACTTCTGGTGTAGTTTACCCTAAATAAAAAAGCTATTGTAATACTACTGAATAAAAAAACAAGTTAAAATATATCTTATTCAAATTTGTTAATATTATAATATAAGAAATATTAAAATATTAATATACTTTTTTTAACAATTAATATAAATATTGTAAGATACAATTTGAATATATCAATCATATTTATAATTAATATAAACAAAGAATAAGGCTTTAGTTTACGGTTGCTTTTAAAAAGTGCGGTGAAAAAAAGTGATTTTCAAAATAGCTATTGAAAAGTAATTTTGAAAAGCTGGTTAGTGATTGTCATTGATGTCAAAAAGTGATTTTGAAAAGATAAAATGTTTATTTTAGACATGATATTGAAAAGTAAAAATAAACTTGAGTGATGTTTAAATTAACTAATATTATGATATATGAAATAAATTAATTTTAATTATAATAAAAAATTATTTTTTATAAAATCTAATTTAAAAATATAAACTACATTCTAAATTATCACTTACAAATTAATAATAAATATAAAATAAATTACAAATAAAATAATTTTATTCTCAATATAAGTATTATAAAATATATATTATTTTATTATTATGTACGCATAATGTACAACAAATTATAATTAAATAATATGAGTAAAAAAGTAATTTTATTTTCAAACTAACTTTTCCACTCAAGAAATTATAAAATCTAACTTTTTGGTATGGGTGGAAAAACTAGTTTTAAAAGCAACCAAAAACACAAGTAAAACACTTAAAAAAAACCGTTTGAGTTGTCAAACGCAACCGCAAACGGGGCCTAAATAAAATTCAAAAGCTAGATTCTCTTTTTGTGTAACTTGAGAAGTTAGTTTAAACCCCGCAACTGATTTTTTTTAACTTTGATTTGGTTTCGAAAACTCATTTAAAAATAGGCTCATGTTGCCCCGTAATATATGGATTCGAATCTTAACATTTATCTTAAAAATATAATACAAATGTATTTAATCAAAAAATAGAGTAGATGAAGAAAGGTGTGAAATAAAATTGAGTAATAACAATAATCACCAAATTTACCAATATTGTCACTTTCACCAACCCTGAAGAGCCAGGAACAAGAAGGTAAGCCATAAAAGCAGACAAATTTCCTTTTATTGTAATAATTTTAGATAAAGACAAGCTTCATTATCTTAACAAAATCTTCTTCGTTTACCATCTCTTTCAATTTGCTGTGTGTCAAAGAAAGAATACATATTTTACTTTTTCCATAATATTTGCTTTACTCACTGCAATCCCTCAATTAATGGATACAATCTCATCTGGGACCCATTTCTTCTTCTTCCTCCTGTAACTATGTAAATGCTATGGTTTCAAAATCCTTACTTTCCACACTTAAAACCTAGTCAATGGTCCCTCCCCTACTATTCCCTCGATTTTGCATTATTTATTTTGAGCGGAGCATAACAATAATGCAGCCGATCACATGCTTGTTAAGCCTACTCCCCGACAAACACATCCCAAGGGCCGGAATCATCTCAATACTTTATATTTTATAAAACTTTAACCCAAATAGAATCCAATAAACTATATGCTCCCCCTCGACCACTTTCCAGGTTCTCTTACAATAGGCAGCATACCCAATATCATGTAATCTATAAATAAAATGCTTCGAAAAATGGTTATGCAGAATAACAAGCAGCACACGGGATTAATACAATCAAGTCGGGGTTTACAGGTAATGTCGAGGTCTTTCAACATACAAAGCACACACATACGAGATAAATGTTCAAGAAACAATGCATTTTACAAGCTAAGATAGGGAACAGTGGCTTGTTCAGACTCTAAACACTAACCTTGATGGTTTTATAATTTTACTCGATGAAAACAGGCTTACATGATATAAATACCCTCGTAAAGAGAAGATAAAAGTACCAACATGCAAAAGAAAGACACCCAATGATCTCCTGCCCACTCCAACATTCTCTTATTTCTTTAGAGAAAACTGCATCAGATAGGAAAATTCATGTATGACGCCAGCTAGTTCCGGTTCCGGCACTTGTCCACAGCCTTGGGGCTGCACGCAAAAACAAATGCACCAAGAGAAGTCAATGGACTTTAATCAAACTTTAAAAGTATGAACAAGGACTGTAGAACCACAGAATCTTCATACACTCTAAGATAGAATAAAGTTCATCTTGGAGCTAAATAGTAAGTTCATAGAGCACTGCAATTTTATATATATGCAAATCACTATTTAAAGTAATTAAGAAGTCAGGAGAGATACAAGCTCAACAGTAATTTTATTCATTGCAGATAAAAGGAGAAAGGAGAATTATGATGCATGCATCATTTAAAGTTTCTCAACCTTTAAAGCTTGAGCACTCCATCAAATGTAAAAGCCACAAAAAATGTCAAAATTCATGCAAAGGTTTAGAGCTTCAGATGTTCATAAAGGACGCTTTTGTCAACAGGATATGTCTTGATACAATTAACATGTATTTTAGGCATTTTGTAAGGAATTGTAAAAACAGAAACAAGTCCCAATACTAGCTAATGCCGTGGCAGTCGGTTTCAGGATAATAAACACATAAAATTAGTTACCAAGTCCAATTGCATCAGAGCTCTTCATGATCCTCAGCCTTCTGCAGGTATCAGTAAACATCCTGAAACAATCATAAACTTTGAATTAGGCTGCAGTAAACTGCCATTATTTTGAGTAAAAAATAGAGCAATAAATACTAATAAACTGAACTGCATAATGTACCAGATTATTCCAATTCGGATTGATGCAGACAAATGTAACTGACTTTGTAGCTATGGGGCTAGAGTATTAAAATGTGAGAAAATGAACCATTATGCCAAAAATCGGAAACCACTAGGAAAAACAATTGCAGGTCCAAGGAAATGAATTTCATTTTTTCCTATCTACAGATAGCAATAATAGCAAACATTTTCTGCCTAAAGCAACTGTTTTACCTTTACTTTTCTGGCAGATGGTCAGCTAAACAAAGGGATCATAAAAAACCTTATAGATGCTTATATCAGGGACTGTTTACACATGGCAGTTATTCTTACTAATTCAAATATTTTCTTACTTTGTTGCATATCTTTAAAACCTCAAGAAGACGAGAAAGCTTAATAACAGATTGTTAAAGTACCTGTACCATGGCAGAAGCAATTCCTGTTTCGTGCAATGCTTAGGTTTATTCTACTACAATGAATTTATTTTGTATAAGCATACCTTCATTCAGTAGGTTTTTACTTCTTCAGAAGTAAATTAGCGTACACTTTGTTAAATGCTAATAACCTGAAAAAATATTCTTATAGCAGCAACTCAATTGCTAAAGTATGGACTGTGTCATGATTATCAATGGTGGGAAGCAAAATATTAGGAGAAAACATATATGAAGAGGGTTTAGGGCTTACTCCCATGGGACATCACCCACAAGCATCCAGTCACCATCTTTATCCTCATAAGTAAGAACATATTCGGATCTATGCAGCAGATCCTTCAGCTTGCTTTCACTCAGCAGCTCCCTACCCAGGGTTCCATGAGATCCACATTGACCTGAAATCATAGTAAAATAGCAATAGCTTGAATGACATACATGTAAAGTCTGCATCCTAAAATCGTTATATTGAAATAACTCACCTATGGTAAAACAGCTGAACATCTTTTCAAGGGCAGAATATAGCTCTTGATATTTAGAGTAGTTTTTCAAGTCCACTTTCCTCAGATAAGGGGCACCATCCATGCTGACCTTAACAAAAAGAGCATCAGGCCCTGCCTTCCCATCTACTTCATCAGTGTTCTTTGAAGCGGTGGACAACGAGTTCTTTCTAAAAGATCTAATAGGAGGCCAACCTACAACCTGTGCCCTGCAAATGGAGGAGTACCATAGAATCTTCCCATCGTTAAACATAAAATTTATAGCAAAAACCATGCACACTTACTTGGTAGCAGGTGCTCCACTATTACTGTTTGCAGATGTATTAGGATTAGGCCTGGTTTCATTGGCAGCATGAGGCCTGTCCTTGACAACCTTCTGGTTAGTGACCTCTTTTACTTTTGTTGGTTGAGCCCCAAGGTTCTCAAGCATAGAACCAGACTTCAGTCCCAAGTTCGACGAAGGCCTGGATGACAGCATCACATCTACTTTCGAATTAGCAAGAAAATTACCCTGCAACATAGAGTAGGTTCGTTGCATGTTAGACTTATCAATAATTAGTCTCCCTATCCATTAATTAGTAATTATCACTACCTCTGAGAATCCATCCATAGCATCAGAGAACCCTCTTTTGTTGCCTGAAGCAACAGTTTTCTGTGATGCAAAGCAGTGACTATCACTTGAAGGGCGCAAAGGGAAAAGGGGCTTCTCATCAAGTTGAGAAGAGCCTAACAAGCAAAGCTCCGGATTTCTTTCAGGAGACTGTGATCCAGGATGCCCAAGCCTAAGCTCTGTTGCCTTCAGATTCAAACTAACATTGCTTCCGTCCAAACCAGGTGTGACAACAGAGCAACCAATGGAAGAACAATCAGACAAGCCTAAGTAATTGCGCTCCTTCAATTCAGCAGTACTCTGGCACACACTATCCATGGAGCCAGAAGAACCCAGTGAAGTTACATTGCTCTGACACCCTTCCTCTACGCCAAGAAGCGGTAGAGACATCAGAATTCAAGAAAACAAAACAGCTTCATTACTTCAACAGTCTGCAAATTTTAAAGATAAACCAAATTTATTATTCGAAGAAATAATGAAGCCAAGCTGCCTCGCTATCCTATCTACAACTATATTAACTAGATGAAAGTTTGATTGATTATAAAACATCTCCAACAAAATTAAACAGCATAAAGTTTAAAAAGATCCTTAAGGAATATGAGAAATTAAGGAAATGATAAACTAAAAGCAGGGTGAATCTCAAGGATTAGAAACATTTTCTTAAATGATAAACAATCTTGTTAAACAATTATGAGCAGAAAAGCAAATTTAAAAGAACTGGCTTATCCAAGAAAGAATAAGCATCAACAAACAAACAAAAAAAACAAACTACAGCTTAAGAAATTTCAAGCATCCTTGCAACTAAAACAATGATAAATGGAATCGTACACATCGAACAAATTGTTGTCTTACTGAAAACTATTTAGCTGCAATTTTAAGCATTTTCCGTCAAAGTATTAACAGCTGTAAATGCGTGCAAAAAGTAGAACAACAAGACCGCACACACGCGCCAAAAGAAGAGCAGAAAGTGGAAGAGTTTTTTTTTTTTAAGAAGAAATGATAGTATACAAAAGAAGCAAATAGTTGTACCATGTTTGGTTGCTGGGAAAATGGCTAGCAAATCAGAATCTAGAGCTAAGCTTTATAAAAAAGTGTAAGTATGACCAATAGTCAGGAGATGAGCTAGCAGCCTACACTGTTACACTGTACGGAGAACTAACTGCAACGAGATTCCTGCGCTTTTATCTTTTTTATACTTTTCCTCTGTTTTCTCAGGAAACAAACAACAGCTAACAAGAAAGCAAAAGCTAAAATAACAACAAAAAGAAGAAAAAGAAGAGATAAATCAAAACTTTTTTTCTCAGAAACAGAAGAGCAAACACATTGAGAAATAGAGATTACAAAAAAAAAGTTACCTGAATGGATTGGTGGATCAGAAAACTAACAAAGATTATCAAAATCAAAGAAGATAAATTATTTTCCTGTTTTTATTTTTACTTAAAACCAAGCAACAAGAGCTTATTTGTTGTCGGATGTGAAACTCTATGCATTAAAATAATAATCAAACTCTAAAATAAACAAATAAAAGTAATGCTATTCTTTTTTTTTTCGCTTTTCTCCCTACTTTCTGTCCCCGCTTTTCGCTCTATTTTTATTCTGTTTTTTTCTTTTTAAAATTGTTCACTGGATCTTTCGAAGGAAAGCAAATCAATGGCCGTGAATTAAAAATTGATTCCATCCGAGCCGTTGATATCTTCTTCAGCTCGTAGATCATTGATACGAATAAACAAATATTTTATTTACAAAACATTCCTCTTTTATCTTAATTTCGACCAGATTTTTTAAAAATAATTTTAATGCAGTTTAAGGGCACTTTTGGGTGAAAAACCCCTTTTTAATTATTATCTGAAAAAATGGCTCACAAATACTTTTATTTGGCAAAATGACCCCCTTTCTTGCCAGGTCGGCTGACCTCGCGTTTTGTAAGACGCGAGGTAGGACCTCGCGTTCTGCAGAACGCGATTTTAGTCGATGTGGCGTTGCAGTTCGTGGTAACGGTTTCACAGTAACTCGCGTTCTGCAGAACGCGAGGTCCCCGAGAAATTGAAAAGGCGGCTGGAATATATCGCACGGACCTCGCGTTCTGTAGGACGCGAGGTCTGTGCATTTCCAGCCTGAACCACAAGCAAAAACATGCCTAAGTAGGCTTGTTCGAACCCAATTTCGAGCGTGTAAATGGTATATTTTTAGTGATCATCGAGTTTGGGGTCGTAGTACTGAAAATTGTCTATCGTATGATACCAACATGGTTAATTTCCGTCCATTCTACAATTGTTTAAAATGGCTTCGAAAACCCTATGCTAGCATACTTTTTTTTATTGAAGTTGTATTTCAACTAATGTCGATAGGCATGTTCGGGAAGAATTTCATACGTATAAATTTTAAATTTTTAGGTAACATCGAGTTTGGGGTTGTAGTATTAGAAATTCTCTATCGTATGACACTGACACGGTCAATTTTCGTCCATTGTACGCTGATTTAAAGTTGTTCGAAAACACTATCATAACATATTTTTTTGAATGATTGAAAATATAAGATGACGGATTGTATAAATCGAAGTGGACTGACTTTATTGATTATATTGTCATGTGCGAACTCACATATACAAATGAAAAATAATTAATTAATACGAGGGGCTGAGCGATTAGGACACTTAGGAGCTGTGTGCTCAAGATTTCGACATATAGAACAATGCTTCTTTTGTCCGGTTTTCTCTCGATGTTCGACCAAATCCTCGGCACAATATATTCTTGTAGAAGGTGGACGTCCTTTGGCTCGTAGTAGTGCTGGATCTGGGCGTATGATCGGTTCAGTGTCCACAACATTTGGATCAACCTCATTTCCGATTGGAGGAAACTCTTTTTCGTAAACTTTAAGCACCGTTTTGAGTAAGTATACCGGATCAACCATATGCATGTATTCTATTCGTTGGTTAGTGCAAGCAGCAATGACGTGTGCGCACGGGTATTTGAAAGTTTGGAATATTCCGCACTCGCAGGTTTTTTCCCTCAGATCTACAACGTAAGCGTTGTGCTGAATGCCTTCTATCCGCCTGGAAAATTCCGCAACACGAAACAAGTGTCCTTCTCGCGAGAAGAGAGTTGCTTGCACCTGTCTTGATTGGGCCAACTGAATATGCAGTCTTGAGCGGAAATCTGGATGGACTTTGTGTCCACCTGCCATGTACTCAGCTGCTTGCCTACCCAAGGTTGCAAAAAGGGTAGCTAAACGATAATAGGTGGTTGTGCCTCTGTCAGAAATAACACACACCCCTTCATCCCTTCTTCTTCGTATTACAGGATCAAGGACATATTTTCGTAGGTTCGTAAGGAAGAACGTCCAAGACTCCATATCCTCCTTCGGGACGATTGCGAATGCAACAGGAACGCATTTGCGATTGCCGTCCTGTGCTATAGCTAGAAGTAGGATCTGTGTATATTTTCCGTACAACCATGTGCCGTCGATTTGGACCATCGGTTTGCAGTGCTTGAATGCGTTGATGCACTGGGGGAAAGTCCAAAATAACCGGTGGAATTGACAAACACCTCAGACGACACGATCATTTTCGTATGCCAGAACCGTATCAAGTTTGACAACCATTCTGGGGATGTGTTTCTGCAGGAGATTAAGCCACGGGCGCAACTCTATGTAAGATTCCTCCCACCGGCCATACAATTCCTCTTTGGCCTTTTTCCTTGCATACCATGCTTTCGAATAACCTGGACGGAAGCCGGTGACAGCTTGAGCTGCAGCCTGACATGTGGGGACCGACACAGTGGGATTTGTTTTCACCAGTGTGGAAAAGATGTCCGCGAGGTACTTTGCATTCAGGTTCTTGTGATCCTGGTTGAGGCTAGAAACGGTGCATGTATGGGGCCCCTCAAGTTTTGTTATTTTCCAACGGTTGCCTGCCCTCTTCAACTCTGATATACGGATTTTCCATTTACAGCCTTGATCCTTTTGGACGCAGTGAGCCTTGTAGTATTTGGCTTGGGTTTTCTTAACCGTCGTCTCAACATTATGACGAAGGTTGTACTGCTTAACTGCCGCCACCGCAATTTCCTTCTTCGCGAACGCCATACCAATTCTTAGTTCACCATCAGAACGGTGGACTCGGCCATCTATTGTGTCGTCATGGAGAAAATCAGGGACGTCCATTGCATCCATATCAACCGTTGTGAAGTGGGATGGTGGCTGGAACATAGAAATTGGTCTTGCGTCTACAGGATAGTTGGTCGCAGTCGGTTCTTCGTCCAAATCTGGTGGTGGAACGACAGTGTCTTCTGGGTCTGCTGGTAACTCTGTCAAGTCTTCTGGTTTGGGATAGAATGGCCCCAGCTCGTCTTCGTCTGGCCCGGGTTCTCTAATCGGTTCTTCGTCAGAAGCATCCTCCAAGAGCTGGAATAGTAGAGCTTCTGGAATCACTACCCTTTGAGGCGAGGATTGGGGTCGATGAGCGGGAGACCTCTCACGAGATCGCTCAGGAACCTCATTTCGAAGACCAAAATCAAGATCACCATAAGAAGAATGTATTCCCATTGATGGTTGAACGTACTCCGTGCTAGGGACATACGTTGAGTGTCGTCCATATGATGAATCATGGTCGTGCATAGCGTAAGAAGACGACGCTCCCTCACCCCCAAAAGAAGAATGTCTCCCCATAGATGGTTGACCGTAGTCAGTGCCAGAGACATACATTGAGTGCCGGCCATATAATGCTTCATGGTCGTGCGTAACGTAAGGAGCCGACGTTCCCTCCCCCCCCAAAACTATAAGGATTGTATGGATTGTATGTATTGTATGGACTGTATGATGCATTTGTTGGTGCATCGAATTCATCGTTTGGGGGTTGGTTCAGGTCGAACCCGATACTAGCTACGTAGGACTGCCTTGGAGGAGCAGATGACGATGCACCAACTTCGTTGTCTCGACAGAGTAGGCCAAAATCACGTCGTAGACCTGCGGTCAGGCTATCAACGTTGGCATTCGGATCGAAGTCGAAATTCGCCCGGCCCCAGCTTGGTATTTCGACAACTGGATTAGACTCGGAGAACGATACATACAGCTCGAGGGCCCCCCCAATTGAATACTCGAAGTGGGCTTCCATCATCATTTGCACATCAGCATTTTCCGCAATTTGGCATACAGAGTACTCTAAAGGGTCTACAGATATTGGCACCCGATACTTCACGTCGGACAAACGATGATTATCGAAATGAGGAACTTTTGCCTCCAGTTCCTTGACCAACTTCTTGAACGATAATCTCCTCGGAAGCTTTATCGTTACCGGATCTTCGCAGTGAAAAAAGACGCCGAGTTCGGTACCCTCGAATATCTGCCCATCGTAGTAAACTTTCGTAGTAACGCCTCGTCCGACCATTTGAATATTTTATGAAAGACTTTTGAAATTGGGATACTTAGAAAATTCTAGGAATTGATTGCCAATTGAAACTTATATTTTCGGTTTATGGTTCTTCTTCATATATAGGCAAAATTATTGGCCCTTGCAATCTAGGAGAATCTGGTTGTGTAAGGCAAATAATGGTTCAGAGAGGTAACTTTGCTTGTCCATTACCTAAAACCGATAAGCAGGTAAGGGATAGATTTGATGGGAGGCAGGAATGGCGTGTGTGTGCCTGGGAGGCAGTCCCCTAACTTTCGACAAGTAAGGGATAGATTTGATGGGAGGCAGGGTAAACCAGTACCTCACGTTCTATAGAACGCGATATTCGTACCTCGCGTTCTTTAGAACGCGATGTTCTATGGATATCGCGTTCTATAGAACGCGAGGTCACTTTAAATGCTTTGTTTCAGATATTCCGTCAGAAGTTATAATAACCGTACTATTTACTATTTGTTTGTTTGTGTAATTGAGAACATGTTCGAGAATTTGAGACAATTGTAGTCTTGTAATTGAATACTACTACTGTTGCCTATAATGTAATTGAGTACTAGTAGTTTTACATAACTTGAAGTCCGTTTAACATTAATAAAGGATGAAATAAGACGTCATATAACATAATTGGAAGATCATTTCATAAGTTAATGGTTAATCCGAATCATCGTAGTCAGTGGACACGTCTGAACTTAGGTTTAGTTCTTCGATCATCTGTTGTTTTCTTTCTCTACGCATGTACATAAAAAGTTGCAGCTCCTCCACAGCCGCATCAACATCCGGTGAAGACGGTGCGTGTTCAGTGTTCGGAGCAGGTTCTACGGGTGCAGACGTACTACCTTCGCCGGCGTTGACAAACTTAACATTGAAATCGACGTCTCTAGCTCCGACGGAATTGAGCCGGTCATACATGTTACGAACGTCTGTTTCGTTCGTAAGCTTCATAACGTAGTGCGTTTCATTAGCTGACGGTGTTGGGATTCGACATTCCATGCCCGCAATTTGTTTCTCGGTGTGTTTACTAACCTCGATTGTTGTCAACTGTATTAAATCTTTCAGTGACATTTTTCCGGTGATTGTTGACTCAAAATAAGTATTCTTTAATAAGTAAATGGAGACAACTACATAAATTATCTACAAAATTTGAAACAATATATTCAGCAGCTCCGGCGGGCAAATTTGATCGGAGGTCCCGACTGAAAGAAGCAGAGAGCGAAATCCAGATGTAAATGTTGGCTGCCACGCCGCATCTGAAATGAGTAAATGGTAGCAGCTTTGATCCACATTAACAAATGTAATCGGCACCCGCCGCATCTGAAAATGTCGATATGAATCCGCCCCCGGTTCCTAAAAGTCCTTTCTTTTCAAAACTGTAGCCGGGGATCCTCTCGACGGCGGCTACAGAAGCTGCCATTGAAGCCACTACTGCAGCATACAACCTCCAAAATATTGCGATATGTCGGTAAATATAAAGGTATGTACCCCCGATGAACACAAATCTTTAAGTGAACTCCAACTATCATAAAGGAACAATATTTCGGACATAAAAATTGCAACGGAAAAAACTCAGCATTACACGAACTCATATTCAACTGACCTAAACTAAACTTAACTTCTTACAAAAATTCATCTCCCTGCATATATATATATATATATATATATATATATATATATATATATATATACTAACATCTCATAGACCTCACGTTCTGTACAACGCGATGTAATAATGACCTCGCGTCCTACAGAACGCGAGGTTGCCACGTCATCATATTCACCTCTATAAATAGAAAACTCTTGGAGAGGCACGGAGTACCGACATAGATTTTTTCCTGTATTCACGTACGCAGTTTTCGCTTGCAGCTACTAATGGCAACATAACGCATATTTTGGAAGTTTTGTTTTAATTTAACTTCCAAAATATTGCGCTATGTCGTTATTTTTAGTTACTACTGAAAATATAACGCGTATTTAGTATGATTCATTGTTGTTATTATTATTATTGTTATTGTTCGTATTATTATTGTTATTATTATTACTATCATATTAATAATTTTTATTGTTAGTATCATTTATTATTATTTTTGTTTTTTTATTATTAATATTATTATTATTATTATTATAATTTTTAATTTTTTTTATTGTTATTATTATAAATCAAAAACCCTTATTTAAAAACCCTAATTGCTTCGAATCCAACACCTGTTTTAGTCTCTGTTTGTGGTGACAGAAGTCCCTCCCTACAACTCATGAATTAAGAATTCTCGCAACAACAAAGTCTACTCGACATAAATGATATAATAGAATTAATTAGAATATATAAATATATAATATAAAATTACTCATTAATTAGAATATATATTAGAATATATAAATAATAGAATTAATTAGAATTAATATTCTAATATCTAATATAAATTATAAAATTATATAATATAAAATTATATAATATAAACTCAACAATAAGAAATCAATAATAAAAGTTATCATAGTAATAATGAGTTTCCCGCTTTAAAAACCCAAATTTAAAAAACCCCACGACCTCGCGTTCTGTAGAACGCGATTTCTTTAGAACCTCGCGTTCTATAGAACGCGAGGTCCCTTCTGACCGTTCAGTTCACGCGTCTGATCACTGACGCGCCTTTTCAGTGAACCTCGCGTTCTGTAGAACGCGAGGTTCATTAACCTCGCTTCCTAAACGACGCGAGGTGTTCTATAAATTGGAGGTTTTTTTTTCTAAAAACCTCCAAGAACGCGAGTTCTATAGAAATTTTACAAAATATTGTCAGCAATTTTTATATATCGTTCGATCACATGGAGCCCTTGCTACGCAACCAAGTGCGTCACTGCAGTGAATATTGGCGAAACAGTCCAGAGGTATTATTTTTTTCCCTATTAATTTCTAAAAAATTTATTTAATTAACTTTTTTTATTTGACTAACTATTATATTTTTTTTTCAGGGATATGAACGTAACTTACAATGTTACCTTAATCGTATCACCGTCGAACCCGTTCCTGCTGTTATGCGTTTGATTGAGCGGACTGGTTTTGGGCACATAGCTCGCTATATAGGGGGGGTCAAGGTTAGACCGTCGTTGATCAGCGCGCTGATAGAACGGTGGAGACCCGAGACGCACACGTTTCATCTTCCATTTGGCGAGGCAACAATTACGTTGCAGGATGTTGCCTTCATTCTCGGGTTGCCTATAAATGGCAGCGTTATTACTGGTATAGCGATGACGGATTGGCGAACCCTATTTGCTGATCAATTGGGCGTGATGCCCCCTGATAGAGCGTGGGACGGAGGGAAAATTTCTCTACCGTACTTGGAGGAAGAGTTTGGAATCCCTCCCCCCGATGCGGATGACGTTGCACTTCAGGTATTTTTTTTATTATATTTAGTATGCTATTATTACATTTATTATTAAATTAAAATTATTTATTTAGGATGAATTATAAATATGTAGGATAAATTTTTAGGATGAATTCAGTAACTATTTAGGATACTTTATTAAATATTTAGGTTGCCTACATTAAATTATTTATTTGCACATTAGGCTGCTTTATGAATTTTTTATGATGAATTCAGACAATATTTAGGATCTTTTTAATAAATATTTCGGATGAATTATAAATATGTAGGGTGAACTTACAATTTTTTTTTTATTTAGGATGAACTTACAATTTTTTTTAATTAGGATGCATTTATTAATTTATATTTTCACAGCGGTGTGCGCGAGCCCACATCTTGCGCATTATTGGCGGGATATTAATGCCCGACAAAACTCGCAACAAAGTGCACGTTATGTGGCTTCGTCATCTGACAAATTTAGACGAGTCTGGACGAAAATCTTGGGGGTCAGCTGTCTTGGCGTTTCTTATCAGAGACCTCTGCAGAAACGTTGACGCCTCCAAAGCATCGATGGGAGGATGCTGTTTATTCCTGCAGGCTTGGGTTTGGCTTCGGATCCCTACTTTGGCACCATAGCTTAGGATTCCCAGTCCTCTGTCATTTCCGCTTCTACGGAGGTACTACATAATCTACTATATTTTTTTTTAAAATTATTTTATTTAACGATCTTTTTCATTATTTAAAGGTGGAGCACCACAGTAACCCACGTCGGCCTGCCGGACTCCCAGAAAGCATACAGACATTCATTCGATGCCTTGACGGAGGACAAGGTAATTCAACAATTATTTTGGTTTTTTCCATACTATTTTTTCCAATAATATTTCATATAGAAATTTTACTAACTTTTTCATTCTTTTTAGTTCGTGTGGAGGCCCTACGATTCAGAGGAGATTCGCATCATTACTCCAGCAGATATTTTGCAAGAGCGAGACCTCTGGATTTCCGTCGTGCCGCTGCTGAACTACGAAATTTGCGTGTGGCATTCTGCGGATAGGGTACTCCGACAGTTCGAGTACGTACAAAATGTTCCACGCCCTCCGCAAAATATGGACGAGTTCCACAATCTTACGCGTCAGGGGAAGATGGAGATTGACTGGGCCGAGCACCACGCTAGCTGGATAGCGCAATGGGCTGAACGATTTTTCAGACGCCCAGAGTTTCTCCAACCAATTATGGTAGGGGTCCTTTGGTCACTTTCAATTATGAGCAGTGGTATAGGGACAATGGGATGCCACATATCCTTACTCCGGCCGAGCTCGAAGCAGGGCTTCCCCAACGACCCCAAAACCGCCCACGCGGGAGCGGGCGAGCGAGCCAGACCCAGAGCCAGTCCCAGACCCATAGGCAGTCGCCGCAGCGCGGTCCGAGACCACGATATGACACTCCAGGGGCATCATCTTCTGCCCCACCATTGCATAGCGGTCCATCGACTTTCGAGCAGACGATGCCTCCACCCCAGTTCGGCTCCACTGATGCCTATCGCCCCCATACGCCCACGACTGACCTTCTACTTATCGATTATCCACCTCAGTATGAGTTTCCGATGGTGGAGAATACGCCGATAGGTAGTTTGTTTTACTCCCCGCCTAGGCCCAGCACAGATCCGCAGATCGCGCACGATGGTCAGGATGATAGGGACCAGGGACCACCACACAATGGACCGAGGAGGAATCCGGATTGCCAGCGTCATCCACCCGACTGCGGAACCGGTGGACATAGGCATTTTTAGTTTTTTTTGTTGTTTTCTACTTATGTTTTTAATATTTATGTTAAACACTTTTAAATTTTTATAATGTCGTATTCTAATTTTTTTTGCATATTATAATTTAACTTTATAATGTTTATTTAATTTTTGTTTTTACTAAATTTAATAGGATTAAAAAACCGAAAATCGACATTAGTTGAAATACAACTTCAATCAAAAAAAGTATGCTAGCATAGGGTTTTCGAAGCCATTTTAAACAATTGTAGAATGGACGGAAATTAACCATGTTGGTATCATACGATAGACAATTTTCAGTACTACAACCCCAAACTCGATGATCGCTAAAAATACACCATTTACACGCTCGAAATTGGGTTCGAACAGGCCTACTTACGCATGTTTTTGCTTGTGGTTCAGGCTGGAAATGCACAGACCTCGCGTCCTACAGAACGCGAGGTCCGTGCGATATATTCCAGCCGCCTTTTCATTTTCTCGGGGACCTCGCGTTCTGCGGAACGCGAGGTACTGTGAAACCGTTAACACGGACTGCCTTGCCACGTCGACTAAAATCGCATTCTGCAGAACGCGAGGTCCTACCTCGCGTCCTACAAAACGCGAGGTCGTCCGACCTGGCAAGAAAGAAGGTCATTTTGCCAAATAAAAGGGTTTGGGAGCCATTTTTTCAGATAATAATAAAAAAGGGGGCTTTCACCCAAAATTGCCCAGTTTAAGCTTTAATTTTATGAAATTAATGTATCCATTTTTAACGCAAAAATCGCAAAAGTAATTAATAAAATATAAAAAATTATCAGGTGTTTAAGGCCCATATATAATCCATTTTTCCTTTTGATATTTTTGGAATTTTAGCTGATTTGACTAATTGTAATAAATATGAAATATTAATAGTTTTTTTTGCTGGAATATCAGTTTAAAAAAGTTTATTTATTACCTAAAACTTTGCTCTGAAAAAGCTTAGCCGCCGCTATCTACTCTTGCTCTTTTCTTCTTTTGATCGCCGGCGGCGACACCAGTTTTAATACTAGTTGTCGACCGCCGAATCTATTGTTTCATTTGTTTTTTTTAATAAATTATTCTGCTCTTGTGGCACGATTTAGTCTACCTTTTGGTACGTATTTTTCTGTCTTTTGGCACGTTTTTTTTTGTTTGTTTTGATTTTCAATCAGGGTTGGATCTGACGACGCCACGACTGATCAAGATGGCGCTCCTTTCATCATGCTGTTGATCCTCCTTCTCGGACCCTTGAACCAGATTTGGATACCCAAAGACATCTACCATTTATTCACGATTGAGTTGTGGTAATGACCTTTTTGTCAACGTACTATCATTGTAATATGCATTTGTTAATGTTGTTTGTTGATGGTTTTACCCATCATCGTCGATTTGGGGGTGTTTATATACATCTTTTGTTTCGAGTCTTTGGATTAGGTTCTTACCTATTCATTGTATGGTCCTATTATGATCTAGAGCCGCTAATTATTTCTTCTGGGTTTGTATCTAGATTTAGGTGTTTGTTTACTCAGCAGTAAACTTTCATTGTAATGTCAGATATTTTCTCGTTTAATAAAATTAGTGGTATCAATTTTTCAAAAAAAAGTTTATTTATTAGTTTAATGAGTTTTTTTAATAGTTGTTTTAATGAGTTCTGAAAATTATTTAACAAAAATGCATGTTTATTGTGCACGAAAACATCTCGATATATAGTGGAGGTGAAGTTTTTGTATGAAGTTCAAATTGGAGTGAAATATACACATATAATTTGAGTAATATAATATTTATCTTTTGATTAAAAGCTTATATATTATTTGATTGTTGAATTTATCGATTTTAACGGAATGTGATACATATATTGTTAATCAATTTAATATTATAATTTGTCACTTTTACAAAGGTAATATCAGTTTTCTATTTAATCATTTTAGAACATATGTTATTTAAGCCTTACACATTTTCGAACTTACATTTATCAAATATTACACAGAATAATCAGTACCAAATGTATAATATCTGGAACTATAATTAGCAAATTATTATAAAAACATAGATATTTTATTTATAAAAAATGAAAAACTCAGTTATCAAATTTAAAAAATGTATAATATGATATCTCTCTCATTATTGTGTTTCCCACAAGATCATAAGTAGTGAACATATTAATCAAGTGATCCACTTTTATATTTTTCCTTTTAGATATTAAATTATTATTTTGTATCACTAAAATTTAATATTTATTTCCTATAACATTTATATGAATTGCATAATTATTTAAAAAAATTGCGGTCATGTTTGACAATTAGCGGATAGTTAATAAACAATTGCATTAGTTGATTTGACTAGCAAAATGTATTAACTGATTGTATAAAAGTGTTTGGTAAAATTAGCTGATAGTTGTTTGATTATTTAAACAAGTAAAATAACATATAAGAACATGATTATATTCAATACTTATTTAATTAATTTGATTATAATTTTTTTAAATATAACATTACTAAGCATATTTGAAGGATATATATTAATTTATTATTTATATAATTATTTTTAAAGTAATTTAATTAATTATTAAATTTAAATACAAATATATATTTAATACAATTTGATTATGTCACAATGTAAATACGTGAGGGTGAAAAAATTAAAATAGAAAAGATTAAAATTTTGGTTTTTTAGATTTTTGATAATTATTAAGGATAAAATGGTATTTATAACTCTTATGTCAAAACCTCTAATTTCAAAAAGCTCATATTAGCCGCTTTTTTCAAAATTAGATGTAAAACTAAGTGTTTTGATATAATATTTGAAAAAAGTTTTGAACTAAATTGAAAAGAATTTAAAATATGTTTTTAGTCAAAAACAATTTGAAAATATGTTTAAGGGTTTTAAAAGGCTTTGGAATGATTTAAAGTGCATTTAAAGTAGTCAAAATCGAGCTTTTCAAGTACCCTTACCGATACGGTCTGGTACCGTACCGATACGCCCTAGGGTTTCAACTATAAAAATTTTCCAGTAGCCAAAACTCGTACCGATACTCTTAGTCGTATCGATACGATGTGATTTAAAATAACCCAACGGCTAGTCACGTACTGATACGGTTGTATCTCGTACCGATACACCTAAATACCCCAACGGTCAAATTTTCCAACGGTCTTTTAAACGGCAGGATCGTACCGGTAAGCTAGGCAAGCGTATCGATACGCACCAGCTGAAGTGCACAACAGCTACTTCCTAATCAGGACTGTATCGATACGGTTTGAAGGGTATCGATACGCCAAGCTGCAGAACTGCATTTATGGTGAGAAATAAAGGCTCCAACAGCTCTAATCCAACCCCAACGGTCCTCAATGGCTATAAACTCAATTATGAGTATAAAACGGACCTCCAAGCATCAATAGATGGTTAATGCTTCAATTGTCAACAACACTATGATCAAGAATTTGTCTTAAGGCTTTATTGTTCAATTCATTGTATAGACAAACACTAGTGAGCCAAATTTGTTATATTTGCTCAAGTGTTTTAGGATTGGGTGAGAGCTTAATTGTGCAAACAAATACCTATTAGAGGGATTTGAGTTTGCTTATTTTCATCTCTTTGTAAAGAGGGTTTGGTCAAAGATTTGGGTAGAAAGCTTGATCGATTTTGTAAAGGTTTCCTCCTAAGCCTAGAAAAGGGGGCGAATTAATAATGGATTGATTGGAAATCCTTAGTGGGAAGCTAAGGTAGTGGATGTAGACCTTGGTTAGAAGGTTGAACTACTATAAATCATCTTGTATTTATCTTTTTAGCTTCACACCTCTATCACCCAACATTCCACTTCTCCACCACTTGACGAGCAAGAACGGTTGAAGAAATCGAGCAACATAAATCCCAACATTAGAGGTTTTATCCCAATCCGTTATTTCAATCCACTATTTATCAAACATTCAAATTAGCGAATTTGACTGATCAAACATCTAATATTAGCTCAAACCTCTAGTTTTAGCTCAAACCGTTATTTACCAAACTGAGCCTGCATAACTAGTAATTACAATACAAGTATTATTTTTCTTAAACTGTTATTTTTCTCAAAAAAAATTAATATGTTTATTCAAAACGCACACGTAACGAGTATTCATGGCTTTCTCAGTGGGACAAAAATCGCATGTTTCTTTTTTTGTGCTCGGTATTAAAAATTTAAATTTAAATCTTAAAATTTAAATCTTAAACATTAAAAAATACACCTTATACCCAATACTCATTTATATTAGTGGCCATAATTCCTAGGGTAATTATTTGATACACTATCGGTGGAAACTTTTAGTTTCCACAAGCGCCTTAGTTTTAGGGTTTAGATACTTAGTTTATGGTGCATGATTTATGGGTTTAGGTGTATGAGTTTTGAATTTAGGAATAGTGGTTGAAATTTACAATTTATGGTTATAATTTAGCGTTTATAGATTAAAACCTAAATTATCACCATAATACTCTAAAAATAAACCATAATCTCCGAACCCTAAATTATAACCATAAACCCTAAATTATAACCACTATCCCTAATTTCTAAATCCTTATGCCTAAACTTCTAAACTCTACACCCTAAGTTAAACTCATAAACCTTAAAACTAAAGCACTTATAGAAACTTTTAATAATCCTAATTCCTGTTGCCCCTCATGTAATAAAAATACATCTCCGCTACACTTCTAAGTAAAGATAGAGAGGCGCATATTTCTTCTCTTAGAGTACATATTACTACACTTTTGAGTAAAGATTGGGATGTGCGTTTCAATTGGGTGAGTCAAGAGTATAATCTTGTGGCCAATAGGCTAGCTAAGTGCCTAAGTTGGCAAAGGACCTTCCGATGAACTACTACAAATTTCTTGACCCTCCACTTTCCGTTGTTGAGGTGCTCCATGACAACGCTGCTGTGGTTTCTCCTAGTGAAGTTGCTGCACCTACGACTGATCATGGCTAACTTGGTTCTAGTTTTTGTTGTCGGCTGGTTTATTTATGATGTTAGCTTTATCGTTTTGGTTTTGTAATGTGTTATTATGAGTACTATTTTCTATTTAAATTAAAAAGATTTTTAACGAAACTTATGGTAACATCACCTATTCATTAAAAAAAACATCTCTCACCTTTATTCATGTACCAAAACACGGCGCCATTTTTATAAGGAAACGTTATAATAAAATTGTTGGATTGAAATTAGAAGAGGATGTATAAAAAAGTGACACATAATTCCAATATATTTACATTCTTAAAATTTCAATCGCATTGTTTAACCAAGACAATTATTATCACATTCATATTTAAAATACTTTTTAAAAATTAAAATTATTAGTATTATATATTTTATTACTAAATCCATTGATATGTTAATATCATTCACATACATAATTTTTTCAAATACTATAAGACGACGTTTGATTCACGAAATGTAAGATTACCTATGGAAATAGGATTACCGGAATGTAACATTACCTGACACATTATTGGTAATATTACATTACCTTGTTTGGTTCATTTGGTAGGAATATAAGATTGTAGTGTTTGGTTGGAGGAATATAAGATTATCTGGAAGCAAAATTTACCAACTTGTCCTTATGATATATTTTCTTTTTAACAAGTTAAATTTTTAATTATTAAATTAAAAATATTTGCATAAAAATTTATAGAACTATTTTCGTTACGTAACCTAAAATTTGCAATATATATATATATATATTTATAATATAATTAAATTATTTTTAAAAAATGTTTTATACTTATATACATTTATTCCTTTTTAATTTTTGTGAACATCAAAATATTTAACGTTTAATATGCTTAGATTTTTAATTTTTTATTACTTTTGACTATTTATCAAACAAATTAAAGTAAATAATAAAACAAGTATAAAAGCAGTAAAAATAATAAAATTAAATTACATACTGAATTTTTTAAGATAAAAAATATGTTATAAATCAAATAATAAAATTAATAACATCAAGTCTTAACGCATTCACTCTCAAGCAACATACAATCTCATCTTATAACCCTAGAAACATCATAAATATAATATTAATAAAATGTACTATTAAATATTACAACATTATCTAAATATATTCAACTCCATTTATATATCAAACTAATATTAAATACAAATATTTAATAAATTTACACCATAAATAATTAGTTACTTAACTAAAAAAGCAATAAAGGATCAACATGAACATAATTCGTTATCGTAAGGGTAATATTATCAAAAGGGGAAGGAATTGTATAATACCTAAGAAAATGAGGGAATATCATTCCCACCATTTGGGGGGAAAAGCCACTCTTGGAAAAAGAATAATATTTTCTACTGAAAATCTTTTTAAACCAAACATGAAAATACAAGTCTGAAAAAGATAATTATCCCTGATAATCATATTTTTCGCGAACCAAACGTGCCCTAACAATTATGCATAAAAATAGAAAATGGAAATTTTAACGAAAAATAATGAAGCTATTACAATGAGAAAATCTTCCAAGTTTTAAACTGAAAATTGCATAAAAGAGAGACATAGTGCATTACGCAAAGTAAACTACACAACGCCCTGTTTAATAAAGAGATATTTGAGCTAAAATTAAAAGTTTGACCGGTCATATTTATTAATGTAAATGTTTGGTAAAGAGTAGATTAGAATAGCGGATTGGAATGAAACCTCTAATTAAAAAAAACTGCTAATATGAACCTTTTAAAATTAGATGTTTTGACATAAGAGTTATAAATACCTTTTTACCTTAAAAATTATCAAAAATTTCCAAATAACCTAAATTTAACCACTTCTATTTTAATTCTTTAACCTCACGTATTTATACTGTGACATTTGTAAACTAATATTTTTTGTTTTGTTTTTCTTTTTATCCTCACACATTTATATTTGTATTTAAATTTAATAATTAACTAAACTGCATTAAAAATAATTATACAAATAATAAATTAATATATAAGTCCTTCAAATATGCTTAGTATATTATATTAAAAATTATTTTTCATAATCTAATTAATATTAATAGATACAAAATATTAGTACTTAATAAACTATGCAAATAAGTATAAAATATAATAATGTCCTTATATGTCATTTTACTTGTTTAACTAATCAAACAACTATCAGTTAATTTTACCAAACACTTTTATACAATCAACTAATATAATTTGCTAGTCAAATCAGCTAATGCAATCAGCTATCGACTAGTTGCCAAACAGGGTCAACGAAGTGTATTTAGTATTAAAGTATTAAAAGATATTTATTAATATTAAAAAATATGAAGTAGAAAATAAAGTGAAGATGAAATTAACTCAATCAACAATAAGTTGATTCAGTGGGATGATGCACTAAATTCTTTAAACAATATTAAAAATTTGAATTATGATGTTGTGAATAAAAAAATTTAAATTAAAAGGGTCGTCTTATAATAAATTTTTATAAAACTTAATATGAATTAATCAATCACTAAATCGAAAACCAATAGTTATATAGAAAAATAATTTTAAAGAATGGAGAGATAAAAATAGTGTAAGTTACGTAGGGAGGGCACTAAGTATGAGAAGGGAGAGAAAACAGAGTGAAGCGATATGATGTGTTAGGGGACAAGAAAGCGGCTTTTAATTTTGGATTGCCGGCTACAGAACGCGACATATAACTTCCTTTCACCACCTCCCTCTTTCTCTTACGCAACACTCGCCATGGTCTGGGACTGAAAACCACGCACCAATCAGTCTTCAGTTTTTTGATGAAGTGATACTGTGGAGGAATGAAGGGCCCCGCAAAGCTCGAAGAAGTTTGATGATGGTGTTCGCATGGAGAGGCACGCGCGCTAATGTGAGTCTTTTGGGGGGATATTAATCCTTTGTGTGGAATATTTAATTTAATAAATTATTAAGTGTTTACATTAAAAAAACAAAGTATAATTATTTTATTAATCGGTAACCATCATTTAACTGCCACTATCTGCTGCACGCTTTTGCCCTTAATCCAATGTGTATACCATCATCATGTACATAGTTTCACCACATCATCATCATCACCGACATATCCATGCGATTTGATCCACGTCATCCACACGCATATTATCATGTTACATAACCCCGATTCCTATTGGTTAGGTCTTTTTAAATAATAATAGTTGGTTTGAAAGAAGAATAAGGATTCAAAATATACTAATCATACTAATAATTTATTCTAGGACCATATATATATATATATATATATATATAGAAAAAATTTACAAGGGGTGTCGAACACCATTAAATACCACTAACGTTGAACATCGTTGAACGACATTAAATTAATTAATAAATATTAAAAATCTTAAAGACTCAATATACAATTAATGATTATTCAAAATAAAAATTAAATTAAATTATTTTCAATATATCTTATAATTTTTTTCAAATAATTAGATCAAATACCAACCATAGTCAATCCTTAAATTAAAAAAAAAAACAGAATCTTTCTCCTTTCCTAACGGTTTGATTGTTTACTCACAATTTGATTCTTTACTCGACATATAATACCGTTTTTTCAAGCTTTGTAAATTATTGTTAGGAAAGAACATACATGAAAGAATCGTTTTTTCCCAATTGTTTAATCTTTGAGTGAAAAAACCTTGTATGTCAAGTAAACAATCAGACTGTTAGGGAAGAAAAAAGATTTAGGATTTTTTAATTTAAGGATTGAGTATGGTTGATACTTCATCCAATTATTTGAAAAAGAAGATTAAAAAAATATAATATGTATGGAAAATAATTTAATTGAAATTTTATTTTAAATAATTATTAATTGTATGTTGAGTCATTGAGATTTTTAATCTTTATTAATCAATTTAATGGTGTTCAACGATGTTCGACGCACGTGGTAGACTCATCCATATAAAAACCCTAAGTGCTAAATATAAACATAGAATCTTGGCTCATATATAGGGAGGAATCACTTGCATTGTGTAAAACTCAACTAATTTTACATTAATTTATGACCATTAGATGGGTAAAATGAACGGATAAGATTAACTTATTACTTTTTTTCCAAGTGTTAATCTTCACATATTTTACTTATAATCTCATCTATTCATTTCACTCATTCAATGGTCATGGGTTAGTGTAAAAATAGTTGAGTTTTACATAATATAACTAGATCTTATATATATATATATATGTATAAACATAGAATGTTACAAGAAATTTATAAAAAAACAGTGAAACAATTCGAAAAAAATAAAAGTTTAAACTAATATTAATGTCGATAGTGTACGATATAACGCTAAGGGGTCGTTTGGTTCACGGAATGTAAGATTACCTTTAGGAATGAGATTACCGGAATGTTACATTACTTAACATATTACCTGGAATGTTCTATAACCTTGTTTGCTTTGTTTGACAGGAATGTAAGATTACATTGTTTGGTTGAAGGAATATAAGATAGGAAAAATGCATGTTTTACCAAATTGTCCTTGAAATATATTTTCTTTTTTAACCAACTGAAGTTTTAAGATTAAAGTCAAAATATTTACATAAAGTTCATAGAAAATATAAAAAATATAATATGATTTTTTTTTATGAAAATTGATCCTAAATAATAAATTTAATAAAACACATACCAATAATAAAATTTGAATCAAACACATATATAAAAAAACCGAAATAAAATAAAAATTTGATATATTTTTATTTTATATGCATCGTATTATTTTATAATAAGTATTAAAACCCCAAACCACTAAAAAATAAAATAAATTTATACTTTTGTAATTATATGAAAAAGGAAAAATTATTTTAAAATAACTATATTTTTTAGGGGTATTCTTGTCCAAAGAGGAGGGAATTGTCTAATACCTAAGAAAAGGGAGGAAATGACATTCCTGGGAAAAGACCAAAAAATAGCTACTGTTGGGAATATTTCATTACCCCTGGGAGGGAATGCTCTTAAACCAAATGTGGGTATGTGATTCCGGAAAAGATTATTCCCCCTGGTAATTATCTTTTCCGCGAACCAAACGCCCCATAAGATTTTGTTATGTAATACTTTTTAAAAGTGTTTTGAGGGTCAAAATTGTTTTGGGACAACAAGTACGTAGTTTTTCAAGCCAAAAATGTATTTTAGTTTGTTTAAAAAATGTTTTTAAAAGTTGAAATTTATATATTTTTTATTTTTAAAAAAATATTTTTTAACAAAATTAATCATTTATTCTCGTTTATATCATACTTTTTATGATCTTAAAAATAATATTTAAAATATATATTTTATACTTAAAACAACCGTACTAAACACTCAAAAACACTTTCCTACCAAACATCTCAAAAGTTATGTCAAATTAGCCCTGAAATAAGTACGTTGATTTATTTTATCATAACTCAAATATAATAATTTTAGAATAATTACAAACTCATGTTAATATGTTTCAAGCTATGAGTAAATAAAAAATAACTAAACAACCATTAAAAAGTAAGATGATAAGTCAATAATTGTTGGGTGTACTAGTAAAGTACATTACATTCTTAATAAGAGAACTGAGGACGTGAGTTTTGAAAACAATATTTTAGAAAAAACAGCCTTGAACCTAGAACATAATCACAGAAGTATATTAAAATATTAAGTTGATAAATCACGTCAAAATTTCATATCAACCTTTCATAATCAATACACCATGAATTTAAATAAGGGTAAACTATATAAATGGTCCCTCGATTATCTTCTAATTATCTTTTAAGTCCTCTGACTATTAGAAATTATAAACTGGTCCATCAACTTAAAAAAACAAATTGGTCCAACGCCGTTAAAAATTTAGCGGTTGATGATGTGACAGTTAATATAAATTGATATAATTACATAATTAGCCTTCAAGTTCTATACTTATTTTAATTTGACCCTAATTCTAAAAAATTAACCAACATAATTTTAATAATCTATCAATTTAGTCCATCTTTCTTAATTCCTTTCCTTCCCTTTTTATATTGAAAAAACGTATAGCCGTGAAAAATCAATAGCTCCATCGCTGCCCCTCTCACCAATTTCACCAAATCAAACACGTGAGGTTTTACTTTGGCTCTTTCACAATCATTCATTTCCATCTCTGCTTCCCCGAGATCTTCTTGTTCATCTTGTCGGTGACTACTCTGTTTCGAAATGTATTCATCTTCTTTTAAATTTTAAATCTATTTTTTGTTCCTATTAATTATTTAGATCAATACCCATATCTCAATTCTTCTTTATTTTGTTATAATTTCGACTTTTACATCTGCCTTATCTCAATTTTGCTTAAGATCTACTGAATTTAGCTTTTGGGTGTTTGCTTAGCACGAACGAATTTTTTATCAACGGTGGCCAGTTCCGCTCTTGCCTCATCAGCTTGGCATTTACAAAGGTAAGCTACCAAATGAACATGTAAAGGTTAAAGTGTTGAACTTTGATGGCATTTTTGTTTTCTCCAGGAGCCAAGGACATAGCGATGGATGCTCGGAATTTGCAGATCTTCCAGCACTTGTGCAGTTATTTCTCATGTTGCTTCTTTCAGAATCGCCCCGTTGGCTAAACTGCAAGGTTCGTGGCCACATTCCGAATACCTTGAATTGTTAACTCGATATTCACGTATTACAATAGAAAATTGAACCCAACATAAAACTATACTCGATGGGCATTTTGCAAAGCTTTTAATAGTAGTTCAAGAACAAATCTTTCTGGGTTTTTCTTTTAGAGATTTGAACAATTGTCAAACAAAGTAAATGCTTGCTTCACCACAACCATTGTGCATGAAGTTTGTGTTGAGTTAAAAGAGAAAAAACAACCCTTCAAGGCCGTGCTTCGGACCAAAAAGGAAATTTACCAACTGCATAAAACAAGCTAAAAAATAGGAAAATGGATTTCAATTTGACACCAAAAAAGGAAGAAAATGATTTTTTTTAAGAAAAGAAAATGGACTAAGTTGATAAATTATTAAGATTATGTGGGTTAATTTTTTAGAATAATGGTCAAATTAAAATAAGTATAGAACTTGAGGGCTAATTATGTAATTATATCAATTTATATTAACTGCCACGTCATTAGCCGTTAAGTTTTTAACTTCATCGGACCTATTTGTTACTTTTTTTAAGTCGGGGGACTAGTTTGTAACTTCTGATAGTCAGAGGACACAAAAGATAATTAGAGCATAGTCGGGGGACCATTTATGTAGTTTACCTTTTAAATAATTGAAATGATTTTTTTGTTTTAAACCATTTTGACATCGAGGAAAAATTTTAATGCACAAGTCTTTCAAATTTAGGGTTTAGAGATTTAAGTTGTGATTTAGAGTACACGGTTTTAATTTGTAGGGTGTAAAATTTAAAGTTTATAGTTATAGTTTAGGGTTTAGGGTGTTAGGGTTAGAAATTTAAGTTTTAGATTTTATAGCTTAAATATGAAGGACGGTATAATTTTTTTTTACACAACTTGTGTATCAAAATATAGCAAAAAAACTAGGGTAAAGTACCAAAATAATAGCTAAACTTTGTAAAAAAAAAACAAAACGGTAACCAAACTTTTAAAAGTTTCAAAATGGCTTTTAAACTTTATGTTTTGTTACAAAACGGTAATTCGGACGTTAAATGTCGTTAAGAACTTAATGTGGTTGTTATGAAATTGTGTATATATAATAGTATATTTAATCCTTCATATTTACACATTCAATCAATTTTGTCCTAATTCAAAAAAAATCACTAAGTCTAATCCTCGTTATTTACACATTCTTTCAATTTGGTCTAATTTTTAAACAGAACTTTTTGCTACCTATGGTTACCTGCCTATGCTATGAATTATTATGCACTACAATTGGTCTCAACCTTGTTAACTGACAGTAGAAACTAATGAAACTTATATGTTTCACCTACAACCAGATTTTTTCACTGTAAGATTTATTCTCAATGGCAGTTCTGCTGGATGAGTTCTCTTTTAATCTGTAATTGATTTACTTTGGGTAGTCCGGTTGCTGAATTTACCACTAAAACTTTCATCGTCACAGGGTTGTTGCTTATATCCATATGCCCTATTTAATGCCAAACTAACTTTGCCGGTGGAATCTTCTAATGAAGATTTTCCAAATGATAGAAATTTTATACCCCTGGGTACCACTTCTAGCTAAATTGAAAGAATGCCTAAATAATAAGGACTAAATTTAATAGATTATGACTAAATTAATTAAATGTATAAATATAAAAGATTAAATGTGCTATTGTACAAAGTTTCATAACAACCCGAGTTATTTTTTTGTAACAAAACATCAAATTTAATTACTATTTCCTTAAACAAAGTTTAGTTACCATTTTAGTACTTTACCCAAAAAAAAAAACTATTTAACTTGAGTAAGAAGAAATGAAACATTGTCTTCATTGCAAAGCAGAAGGTCATGAATTCCCAGAACGGGCCAAAACAGAAATTGATGAAATATAAATTTTTTTTGTCAGTGTGATTTCTGAATTACATTTATTGATTTTGCTGTTATAATTTCCAACATCATATGATTTCAATGTAATTGATGATTCTTCGAAACACTTGTTTTCACTTTTTCCCTTTCTTTTGAATGATCTGATTTTTATGTTTTTCTTCTCCCCCCTAATTAATGGGTAAAAGGCCCTGTGATTGAGCTTGTCTTCCATGGTTGTTGCCTTGTTGGCATGGCTTAATGCCTGATTTTAAGGCACGCTATATGATGTTTAAAGAAGGGGGTAATGTACTACTAATGTCTATGGTTCTTTCTGTCTGAACGAGGGCTTGGGGATAGATGGGCCGAATCTGAAGGGCTAATGCTCCATTTTGGAATACTGTAACATGAATGATTTTTGGGATAATGCTCACTTCTTATTGTCCCAGTGATAAAGGATGATGTAATTCATCCAATTAACCCAGGTTCGAGCACCAGTTCTGTACGGTGTGTGTGCTTTATTAAAAAAGATTAAGAAAGTTAAACATGTGCTACCTTTGTATCACACCAGCATATTCAAAAAAAAAGTTCAACAGACCTTTTAATTAGAATCAACGACTTGAAACTTCATTGAACCAACTTGTCTCAGTGGTTAAGGGAATGATTGCTCTTCTTAGAAGTCAAGGGTTCGAGCATTAGCAGCTGCAGTAGCCAGGGTGATTGAACATGCATTGTCAAATGGTTGAGAGGTATTGAGAACAAAAAACTTGATTGATAGGATCGAATTTACTTATGTTATTATTAGAAAAGATGAGTCTGTAATGTGCGATTATTTTATAGCTGAAGAGCGCGAGCATGCAAAACTCATGACAAGACATAAACAAAATGGAATTTCATCTAATTTAACATATGAACTCATAATCTGCGCAGATCATAAAATATATTTACTTCTTGCTAAGAACGGAAATTTGAACCAAAATGACCTTGAAAAGTAGTTATCTGCACTCACCAAACAACCAATATTTCCTGAATTCCACGGAAAAACTACAATTCATCTTTTCTCTGTTTCAAACATTTATCGCACTATCCAAACATTCTATACCAACACCCAATTGCAACAAATAAAACATGGAAATATTGCTGATGCCTATACGTAATTCTCTTTAGTTCTAGAATAATTACAAACTATTCAGCATAAGATATTGGATAGGAACAGGGGATGTGTTGTAATGGAAACTAATAACTAATATTCGTGAAATATTTTTTTAGGATTCGAATCCAAATAAGATGAGATAAAAGTAATTTGATCCACTAGTAGGATTCTGATTTTAAATACCTGAACAAAAGTCACTATATGAGTAGGGAATCGATCTACACCGGAAGAAGTGGGGGCTTTTGTACTGTTATCTTAATCTTTTCAATTGTCGCCGGCTCCCAGGGACAAGCCATTGCAAGAAACCCTGGAACTTTATCCCCCGGCATTAATTCCGGGAGGCTTTTCCCTGCAGTTATTTTGCTTTGCCTTATGATTTTTAAGCACTCAAGTTAGTACACTTTTAGCCATAACAAAAAAAGTACGCTACAAGAAAAGTGAGAAATATGAACAGTGGCAAACTCAACGTTATTTATTGGGGCTGGATTATTTTAAAAATTAAATTTAAGGGAGCAACAATATACATTATATGTTTTCAAAGACTAAAATATAATTTTATCATTACCTAAACTAGAAAATTTTTTAACTTTTAAAATTTGGGGAGGGAGCTGTAGCCCCCGCAGGGCTCCATTGAGTATGAACCTTGACCAGGGATGCCGGTTGAAAGTCCGGTGAGTGATCGATATCTGATCGAGTGTCGTTCGCTTATGCCGTATAAAGGCAAGATATGCAGAAAATAGGTAAAGCAGAGGTGAAGCAAAATCTCTAGAAGATAGTGATAGTTTTAAATTATTTTTTTTGAAATAAAAAAGGTAAGTAGGCCTCGTTAAAAACCTCCTCTAAATTCTAAGGAGGAAAAGAGTACCTACCCCCTGTCATCCATTAATAGCGTCATTAATTACAATGCTTTCAATACAATATGGACATTCGTCATAAAAATAAATACATCGATTTTCATTGAATGCCCAATGAGCTAAGGTGTGCGCTGCTTCATTTGCCGATCGGGGAATGAACGCGACCCTAACTGGGGATTGGCTCGCATCGTCTCTCTAGCCTCGACCAAGCTTTGTGCTAACAGGGATCTACCAACATCACGGCTCACCAACTGGTTGACCACATTTGCTGCATCTCCCTCTATACGAACACTCGTCCATTCTTGGTCTAAAGCAAACAACATGGCCGCATAAAAAACAAGACTCTCCACCATCTCGGCTGACTCTGCCCTCGGTAGCATACGTGCACATCCACCAAGAGCTAATCCATGATGATCATGAGCAAGGAATCCAAAAGCTCATGACTTGGAATGCACCTGGAACATACCATCTACAGTGAGTGAAACCATACCTGACGGAGGTTTCACCCAATTTGCTTGTGTAGGCTGAGTAGGGACACCAGAAGGAAGAGCGGTAATGGTAGCACCATTAAATTCACG
Source organism: Hibiscus trionum (assembly GCA_030270665.1). Classification (NCBI taxonomy): domain Eukaryota; kingdom Viridiplantae; phylum Streptophyta; class Magnoliopsida; order Malvales; family Malvaceae; genus Hibiscus; species Hibiscus trionum. Next base: position 15,235,840 of record BSYR01000019.1, read on the forward strand.
ATGCAAATGACGTGCATTCTCAGCTATAAGGAAGGCTGGCTATAATTTCCGATCATGCACAAGAATATTCGTCCTATTCCATATATTCCAAAGCAAAACAACAAACTCAGCAAACTTGTCTGCAGGAAGAATCGACTCACAATGCTCTAGCCAAGCAAGAGAATTCTATGATCTATCCACTATAATCCGACCAGGAAGAATAAACAAATGTAACACCTCCTTGGTCATAGGACAATCACGAAGTGCATGAAGAACGGTCTCAATATCAGATTGGCAAAGAGGACAAATGCTATCCGGAGAACTAAGAACACCAATACGGCCATAAACAGGCAAGGCCTCATGAGCTACCCTCCATATGAAGATTCGAATCTTCGATAATACTTTAAGCCTCGACAATTTGTGCCAAAGCTTTGACGGAATGTCCAGTCCATGAAACTCTTTCATAAGCCATGCATACCCTGATCTAGTAGAATATGTACCACTAGAGTGATTACCCCAAACACGTGTATCACCCGATCTATTAGCAATAAAACATGCCAATATCTCAGATGCATCACCAGCGCTAAAAACCTGTCCCACTTTAGAAGCATCCCATCCATTAAAAGATGGTATCATAAACTCTCCACAAGTGATAGGGGACACCGTGCTTTCCACATATGTATAAGATAACGCAACTCTATGTGAACCACCCCAGGGTGCGGCTAAAATAGGGACAGAGCTATCCATGCCAACCTGCCAAAAGAAACCCTCTCGAAGCTTCTGTAATGCAGTGAATATATATCTCCAAACATAAGATGGCTTATCACCAAGTCTCGCATCCAGAACTGATTTTCCTGCAAAATACTTGCAAGATAGGACACGGGAAACAAGACACTCAGGGTTAGTTAACTGCCTCCATACTTGTTTACCCAGTAAAGTAATATTAAACTGGTGTAAGTCACGAAAAGCCAAACCACCAGCTCTCTTAGGTGTGTAAAGCTTCTACCAAGCAATCATCGGCCAGCCTCGTCCCGTCAACCTACCCGACCACCAATAGTTACGCATAACACTAACTATTTGAGTGATCAAGTAGTCAGGTAATAAATAGCATGTCATCACATATGTCGGTAAGGCTTGAGCAACCGCTTTAAGGAAAACCTCCCTCCCACCATAGGATAGGAGGTTCTTTGTCCACCCACGCACTCGCTTCGCCACACGATCTAGATGAAACCCCAATTTCACTGACTTATTTTTGCCAATGATAAAGGGCATCCCTAGGTAATGACCCGGATCTTCAACCTCTGTAATAGGAAAAGCCTCCTGAAATCTGTCTCTACTCTGTTGAGTAGTGGAAGGACTGAAATAGATCATGGACTTTGAGTAATTTATTTTCTGCCCGGAAGACTCTGAATAAAGGTCAAGAATTTCCTTAACCCGAACAATTTCCTTCACTGAGTTTTTAACAAAAAGCAAATTGTCATCAGCATATAATAAATGAGTGATGCTCGGACCACGCATACTTGTTCGTATGCCTCTAATTGTGCCCTGTTGCTTAGCATGATGGAGGAGAGCAGATAAACCCTGTGTACAAAAGAGAAACAAAAAAAGAGATAAAGGATCCCCCTGACGAATACCACGGCTAGGCACTATAACCTCTGATAGAACCACATTTAGTCAGACCTGATATGAAACCGTTGTAATGCATCTCATAATAATGGACACCCACTGAGGGGCAAACCTAAGACGGAGCATCACGGCTTCTAAAAAAGACCACTCAACGCGATCATAGGCCTTCTCTATGTCCAATTTCAATGCAGCACCCTTATTAGGGCCATTTTTTTATGACTGCATATAATGAAATATTTCATGTGCAATAAGAATGTTGTCCGAGATGTGACGTCCCAGAACAAATGCAGATTGTTCTTCATCTATGTAAATCGACATCAGCGGTCTCAAGCGGTTGACAAGAACTTTAGAGACGGCTTTGTACACAACGATACATAAGCTAATCGGGCGAAATTGCCGCATGTATGCCGGATCATCAACATTCGGAATCAGGACAAGGATAGTCTTGTTAACATCAGACATGTTAACTTTGTCATATATTATGTCAATGCATAGGTTAAGAACATCATCCCCGATTATGTCCCAATATTTCCTGTAAAAACTAGATGGCAAGCCATCTATTCCCGGTGCCTTGGAGGGGGTGAATCTGCATGATTGCCTGGTGAACCTCTTCCTTTGTGAAAGGGGCAAGAAGAACATCATTCATCGATGATGTAATAGTGGGAGCTATACACTCCAGGATCTCCGAAGACGGAGTACATCAGTCTGACCGATATAGGGTATGGAAATAATCCTCGGCTATGCCAAGCATATCTGCCCTTCGATCATACCAATGGCCATCATCCCCTGTAAGGCCACGCACCAAATTCTTCTTTTTCCGCCCGGTAGCACGAGCGTGAAAAAATTTAGTGTTACGGTTACCATCACGTAACCACTGTACACCTGACCGTTGTAGCTAGTAAGCCTTTTATTTATCTAGCAAAGCCTTTAACTCAGCTTTTGCATTAGATAAAGACGATAAATCAGCATCATCAGTGGAATGAGCAAGAAGTTCTGCAATATGTTTCCAGAGGGCTTTAATGCGCCCATGTGACTGTTGTCTTCTGTCTTGCTGCCATGAATCAAGAGCACATCCAACCTGTTGAATTTTAGAAAGGGTTGATCCATCAGGACCCACCCATCAATGGACAACTTGCTCACGGCAAGCATCCTTTGATGCCCAATAAGCATCAAACTTGAAATAATCACTATGATTATTTGCAGGTAAATGTGCAACCGGATCAGTGTAAAGAATCAAGAAGCAATGATCAGAAGCCTTTGTGAATTCTGTAATAACATGATGATTCCCATAATTTTCCATCCATGCCGAAGATGCAATAAACCGGTCAATCTGCTCATACATAGCAGGAACACTTTTATGCCAAGTAAACCAACCACGTGATGGTTGAATATCAAATACATTAGATGCATCAAGAACGTCCCGAAACTGTTGAATTTCACCTCTAGGACGTCTACGACCACCTTGTTTCTCATTATCAAAGAGGATCTCATTAAAATCCCCTCCGAGGAGCCAAAGCATAGTCGAAGAAGCATGCAATCGAGAAATAAGATTCCAAGTTTGAGATTTGTTTGTGCAAGAACCATGGAAAACGGTGAAACGGAAAGTAGAACTATTGCAAGTGATAGATGCATCAATACGATGAAAGCACACAACTAATATTATTAGACCATAATAAAGCCAAACCAGTACACGCTTGGCCATTGTCAACAGAAATAAAACCTTCAAATCCTAACACCCGCCTAACATGATCAATGCGGGATTTTTTCAGCCTAGTTTCACATAAAAACATAAAGTCGGAAGCTTGAAGTTCCACATAGCGCTCAAGCGCACGAATTGTCGAAGGGTTCCCAAGCCATTGACAATTCCAAATTAAAACCTTCAATGTGTCGGGCGGGGCTGTCCAATAGCCTCCGCCGATTCAGTGGTAGAAACAGTAGCATCAGAAGTAGTAATCAAATCAGCACCCGATAGGGAGCGCTTGGCATGAGAGGGCGGACGGTGCTTCGAGTGGTCCTTGCGCTTAGGCTTGCGACTTGGATCTTCTCGGTCATGACCAGCCCCATGGCTCAACTCATCCACAGCCATCTCGGATACAACATCAGCATTGGGCTCAACACGGCCCGTCAATGATTTGCGACGAAAAGTACCCAGTGTGCGCTGTCCGGCACCATCGGCTGCATCAACACCATGCACGGGCTTCTCACCCGCCACCCTCTCGTTCACCAAGGAGTCATAGGAGCCCTTCTTGCTTGTACCATCCCGGTTGCGCATAATCTGCCCAATCGGGATGTTGTCATCAGCCAATGATTTTGCAGCCACCTTGTCAAGTCCCTCGGCCGATCCAACCTTTGCCTTTCCACAATCAACACGCTCAACAGGGGGCTTTGGCCTTAGGCTTGCCAGCACCTTCCTCCGCACGGACATCACTTGGACGAGCAGCCTTGTATTTTGCTGCATCGTAAGGAATTTCTTTAGCCATTGTAGGCTTGGCCACGACTGCACTTGGCTCGGCTTGGAGGGCCTTGCCATCACTCGCTTTCTCAATTGTCTCGGTCACACTAGGAGGAGCCACAACCTCCTCCTCGGCCAAAGGAACCATGTTATCCGCAAGCAGCTCAGATATTATCTCGACCGTCTTAACAGGATCATCACCCAAGGCGGGTAGATCAATATCGAGGGCATCCAACTCACCCACGGTCAAGCCCTCTCCACTAGCAGTCGGTAAAGGATCATTAACCATCTCTTGCACGGGCAAGGACGGTGCAACCGTGCTCGGCGATGGCACATCAGACGGTGCCGGTAGAGATGGGGCACTAGGAACACGGGGCAGCACATCAATCTCCCGGGCAGCAACAATGCCTCTCCTTGCACGTTGTCTCGGCATCCTTGTCTCCACGGGAACACTCAACCAAGGCCCATAAGGAAGGGTCTCATTCTTCGGAACTTCTTAAGGACACAACTCCACTTCATGTCCTAGAACACCACAAAAATAGCAATATTTCTGTAACTTCTCGTATTGAATTGGGCAAATTCTCGGCCCATCCTCACCATTCGGTAACATCACCATCCGCAAAAGAGGTTGCGTGATGTTCAACTCAACTTTAACTCGGAAATATTCACCCAAATTTCCATTGATTTGTCGACAATCGACATGTTCAAGTTCTCCAAAACAAGCACCAATTTTCCTTGCCATTGACATAGTCATTTTGTCCAAAGGCAAACCATACACCAGAATCCACCAAGTCATGGTGTCGAAACGGTATTCATCGAGGGATAAAGCTGGTCGGAACACAGTCATAGCGATTGGCTCACCATCGAACAACCAAGGGCCACGCCTTAGAAGGCTTTCAAGGTTCAACTCGGTGGGGAATTTGAACAGAAAAATCCCCAGCTTTAGGGCCATTATTTCCACATTCTCATCTGCCATCACACTAGAAAAGACCCAGATGAAAGTATTAGAATTAATCAAACGAGGTGTGATCACCTTACCAACCAAGCCAAACTTGACATCCGCTGCCATTGATACATCATCGGATGGGTTGCTTTCAAGAACAACAACTTTCTCCTTGTCGGTAAAGCGAAGGTTAGCCATCATTGCATGTAAATTTGCAGCCATTGCAAGAGGAATGAACTCGCACACTTTGAGAGAAAAAACAGTAGAGGAAAAAGAATCAAATGAAAATGAATCCTCCCTTATATAGCCAAAGATAGTCGGCCATGTAGTTACAAAGAAATGTGTTAGTGTAAACCGCCCACTAACATGAAGATGGAGATCATGTTGGACATGAGGAAACCGTCCATGTGATAAGAAAATTAGATAGGCACAACTGCTTATCATATATATATTTCCACGGTAAAATGAGCTAATAAAACACATAAGCTGATAACCGTATATCCAACGGTTAAGAGCATCCACATGTAACATAGCCCTCAAATCCAACGGCCATGAAACTCTATTGACACGGATCAAGACAGTAGACCCGAGATCGAATCCCAGCCAAGCCACCAAACAAACATGTAAACTCACTTGTAACACAAGTAAGGTCCCGTGATCAAATCCGAAGGTGGCCATCCATGAAACCATATGACATTCCCTTGTTGAATATCCATACACGGGATCGAATCCCTCTTAAACCATAATCATATCAGCTACATTAGATCCAGCAATCATACAATGTAAAGTAGGATCGAATCCTACCAAAGCCATCTTGTCCAGCACCAAGCCGAACCACTCCTTATGCTAGCATCTTGGTGCAACCGAGTGTAACCAGTCCACGCACCCCAAGGTGCTATGTGGTCCAGTAAAAAACCGTCCAACCATTGGAAACCGTCAAAACAAGACCCAGGGTCGAGTCTGACTAGAACCATGTCTCGCACCCGTCCAAACCAAACCCTGGTGGGTGCATCACGATGCAACCATGATCCCATCGTCCATGAACCCGTAGAAACTATCAGTTTTAACATGTTACCGTTCAACCGACCATAACCGTCTAAGCCAGTCATCCAACGACTATCTATCCTCCCTCGCATCAACCGTTGATCTAACGGTAGAGAAACCGTAGCAACACCGAAAGTCTGGAAATCATATTCAAAGTGGATCAAATCCACAATGTAAAATCTGGAAAAATAGTCCAAATCATTAACAATCTCCTTGTTCATCCACGAACAGTCCTCAATTGTTATAGATTTAAAAACTAATTTTCCAAGACGTGAACATTGCACCACGAAACATGTAAACAAATTCTAGAATTTTAAGTAGGAAATCTCTTGAATCCATTGCGATTCGTCCACAATTTCCCTAGTTAAAATCTGCAGAATTCGCAAGAGACGTGTTCGTTGCCATACGAAGCATGAAGAACATGAAGAAGGGAACCGCCATGTAACTTCCGCTAACCACCATCCATGATCATATATCGAAATTCCATCAATGGAATGATGAATTGTATCCATAATAACATGTTGATCATGATAAAAGACTTGCATCCATGCAAGAATAACTTCTCCGAATGGTAAATTCTGGAAAATTCCTTCTCATTCGAAGAAAATAACTACCTCCATTTGGCGGTTACCAAGGTAACAACCTCCGATCAAAGAAAGTAGTGAAAAAACAGGACCGGAAATGTAGTATAACATCACCGTTGTTGCAGATCCGCCTTCTACCAAGAAAAAACAACAAAAATCCAGTCCAATAAAGTGTAGAAACCCATGAACTTCAAGAACCAAAGTCTTGAATAAATCGTCACAATCAATAAGTGTGATTGTGAACATCCATGATTGTTGAAATCCATTGCACCCAACTCGCAATTGATCCGTGCAACTTCCATTGTGAAGAAATTCAGTTCTAGCATCAAAACAATCCACAAAAAATGAAAAGTTTTGATGAATATGACAAGAACGCTCCAGAGAAAGTTTCAGAGAAAACTTAGCCATTCCCCCTCCCAGTAGATAGTTTTAAATTAAAAAAAAATAAAAATGGGGTCACTTTTCACAAAGAGGAAGTTCAAGGTGCCTCAGCCGAGAAATTTACCAATCGTTAAATATCATTGATTTGAAAATTAACGGTTTAACAAATTTTATATAATAAATTAATAAAACCTAAAAAATAATTCATCTATTCATCAAAATATCAAATTAGTTTTTCAATTTTTATAAAGTGAGAGAATAAAATTATGCCGAATAAAAGTAGAGATACAAATTAATTTGGTAAAATGACAAAAGATGTCTCTAACATTTGCATATTTTGTCATTTGGTCCCTTATTTTTTTTAAAGCAAACAACCCTAACATTTCAATTTGGTCTAAATATACCCTTATTGGATGGAAACTGTCAGTCAACTAACAGTCAACGGCTAATGTTGAATGAACTTGTCACGTGTTAAGATCTGTTGACATGACCTGTCTCTCCACAATAATTTTAGGGTAAACTACACCAATTACATCACATTTTTAGGCGTGTATTGATTATGCCATTAAATTAAAAATTGATACCATAAGTTTATTGGAATAATATCAATTTTTGTGCTAAAATAGTATCAATTATACCACAGTTATGGTAAAACTGAAGTCTAAACTAAAGTTCAGTGTTAAAATAGTATCGATTACTAAAGTTTTGTGCTAAAATAGTATCAATTTTTAGTTTAGTGGTATAATCGATACACAACTTAAAGTTTAATGGTATATGACGTAGTTTATCCATAATTTTATGCCATAGAGAATCATCTTAATTAATGGCTATCGATGCTCATGATTATCATGGGTAATCATACTTTTCTTTCTACTGAAATATTTAAGGTTTACTGGAATTGGTTGCTCTCTTCTAATCTGAGATGGACTGAAGAGGGTTGGAGAGACCGATAGTTCCTTTTGAAAATTTAAAATTTATGAAAATAAATTCGATTAAATTTGAATATATAATTTAATTAATATAAGTTTAGAGTTCAAATTATATAATTTAATCACCAATTTATATGATTTAAGAAACCAGCACCTTCCTATCATCAACCATGAGGAAATTGGTAATCGGCTGCAGTACTTGGAGTTGGAAGTATCATAACTGTGCCTTTACAGAAAGTTCTCTTCATATCAAAATGATGAATTTATTATAATAAAAGGATCAAAACATATATTAATCCTAAAACCATTAGTGGAACTTAACATTTGGTATAACAGACGAGTAAAATTAATTTGTTTGTTTGTTTTTGGTTCACATTCCAAGACAGAATTGCTTGCAAAGATCCCCAGGAAAAATCTGCATCAATCTCAATGATTTTTCATTTTTCGGAACTCTAGTTCTTGTCATTTATCTGCACATGTCAACAGCAACCTGCCATGTAATAACAAATGTTTTTACAAACCTTTATCATTAAAAGTCAACTTGTTTTTATACAGAGCTGTCTCCGCATGAAGAAACCATGAAACATCTGCAACTTAAGCCCCCAAAAAACATTCTAATTGTTGATGTTGTTGCAATTACAGGGATGCTAAAGTTATCCAATGCATGGGAAAAAGTTCATTAATTTTTTTTTGTATTAATAAACAACTCCAACGGAAATAGTTATTACAAAGCTGTGATGATTAGGATTTTTTTCTTATTTATCAAGACAAAAATTACTAACAATCCATCAAACAGAGAAATTGAAACAAAATCACAAAAAAAAACTGCTACTCTTGTAGTCCTTTTATTTTGTTCCTACAGGCATTTTCCTGCATAGCCAGCATTTCTAAACAATGCTTGCTTTATGGCCTCAGAACTTATTAATGTTCTCTGTTTCAAGTCCTGCATTAATGACCAAAATGTCTGTAAGATAAAGGTTTTAGACAGGCTTAGCAAAGAACTAATTCAGAGACATTAACAATTTTGTTTTTGTTTTGTTTTTAATTTACCTCTGAGCAAGATGCTTGCATTGCAAAATCGTTGAAGCAGCTAATAACACATTGTTCAATCTCAAGGCCTAATGCTTCCAACGTTGTTAAAGTCGATAACAACAATCCTTGTTTCCCCGAGAAACAAATCTCAATCCTCGTATCTGCATTTCTTCTTTCCACCTCAATCTGCAAGAAAACAAGTTCAGGGACATTAATTCAGGATTTGGGTGCTTGGAAATAAGGTTTCACCTAAAATGTTGCAGAAAAATCCAGCACCTTTGGTGTCTTTCTGACTAAGATTTCATTTGGTTTCACTTCATTGAAAATGTTAGGCATGTTTAAGGCATTTGAGCCTGTTTCGATCTCCTGCTGCAAACCTTTGATCCTCTCGAGGAGCTCCTTTGTGTAATCTATGGTATCTACAAGTATGGATGTCCTATCCATCTGTTAAAACATAAATGGAAACAGAAACAGATTAGTGCCCCCAAAGTCCCAAAAAAACAACTTGCATTGTCCTAAACGGCCGTCTTACCTTGCTTATCTTAGGAACAATTGATCTTAACATTGAAAGGCGGTCGTTTAGCCGCTTCCTTCTCCGTCTTTCCGCCATTAGATTCTTCGACGGCTGACCCTTTAATTTCTTGGCTCGATTATTGCGGTCTGTAGTACTGCAGGTCCCCATGTTGAAAACCGGCGCTTCAGGTGACAGAGTAGGCTCAGCTTTGCAAGCAGCAGCTGCTTGGGCATCCAACATGTGAAGTTCATCTACGAGGAAGCCCGATTCTGCTTCCTCCACCATATTCAACCAGTGATAATCTTCTTGAACCGGAAACTGTGGCGTATCGAACGTGTTGTTCGATGTGTCCGTCACTTGTGGTGCTGCGGAGAATTCGTCACCGAATGGACCGTCGTAGACATGGTTGAAGTCGAAACTCAAACCTTGCTCGAATGGCACCGTAAATTCCTGGCAGAAGGAATCAGGAAGAAAACTAGCAGCAGCTGCTGCATCATCAAAGTTGAAGCCATTAGAGAAAATGTCATCCATTTCTGTTGGAATTGTGTCCCAATTGTCTCTTCTTAGAGCTAATAATTCCTGTAGGATTCCTTGTTCATTCATCTCCACACCCCTCTCTTTTTTCTCTCTGGGGAATGCTATTATTATTAGAAGATGCCTTGGCAAAATGAAAGTCTCAAGCCAAGTTTAAGAATTTATAGCTACAACACATTGAAGTGGGGGTATAGTTGGAAATAAAATATTCAATCTATGATTATTGTATGTGTATTTGTTTAACCTTTAAGAAGAGGCCTAAGATTGCGATGGAATCTGCTTAGTCTTCTATTGAAATTTCAAAGCACCGTTTATTAATGAAAAGAAACATTTTAATGTTTATTCAAATCATAAAATGAGTATTATCCTTGAAAAATGCAGAGATGAAAAAACACAGGGCATGAATTTCACCGAAATCTCTCCAATAATTAAAAAGTTCCTCTACCAACTTTGACCCACGTAAGGTTGTTTAAACCTATTAGTAATAGTCGAGGATGGATCAAGAGGTGTTAGAGGGGCAGTTGTACTCACGGTAAATTTCAAACTCTCAAATGTATATAAAATTTTCATCTATTTTATATTGATAATCTACTTTCGCACTTCAGAATATTTCAAAATTTTTATATAATTTTACAAAGTATAAAAATTTACACCCTTAATATAAAACTTTGCGTCCGTCTCTGTTAATAATGTTGGACATAATCATAAAGATCCAACCTCCTGTCCCTCACATCACACGTACACAGAAAAATTTGCTAAAAAGGGTCCATTTCCCCTGTGCCTCTAGAATTCTGGGGGTTAGCTCACAAATTCATAATTAGTTTGGTAGGGGCTGTTTTTGTTTTGGATAAATAATTAGATTTGTAGCTTAGCTTTAACTGCTTATCCCGTTCTCACTTGGCTTAATTAACAATGGGGTTATCTTTTAAGACATGATTAAGAGCCTGGCCGACGTAGAATCTGCAAGTGAAGGGGATAGTTTTGGCTGTTTCACATGGCTTTTACCCGGTGCATGAATATGTAGACTCCGATAGTCTACACTCATTTCATGATGTTCATCCGTCTGGTCTACCAGGGTCAAGGGCGGAGCTAGAAATATATTTAAGGGGTGTCATTTTTTTCAACGATATTTAAAGAGGATTAATTATTTATAAAGGGGTATCATTTTATTCATAAAAAGGGTGTCATTTATCTATATTTTTAATTTTTTCTATACAAATTATATAAGAAAAATAGGTTTCCTAAAAAATTTTGAGGTGTCATGAGACACCCCAATTGAAAGGGTGGCTCCGCCCTTGACCAGGGTTCGCGTTACTCAATACTGGCATTCATATGCTTGTTTTATTCATTTAAAATATTCATATTAATTTTCATTTTTTACGTATCTCTTGTGTTAATAAGGAATGTACAACATTGACATTGTGATTTGGAAATTTTGATGTCGATCTTACACAAGAAACTGGGGGCTACTTTTTAATTATGTATTAATGTGTTTTTTGGTTTTGGAACTTGATGTTTGACTCTACAGCCTTCACTTAATTATATGATGACAGAGGAATGGATCACGACTGCAGGCTTTTTATGGAACTGAAAACCAAGGGGGAAAACATACTATAATAAATAAAGAAAAATGTGCAAGCATAATATATATAGAGGAACTCAAAATTTTATTTCATAAAACATAAAATTTATGCTCATTATCTTGTGTTCTGGTGGTAAAAGTAGATGTTCATCATTCTTAGAACTCGGGTTCAAGCACCAGTAATGCATGCTATGTGTGCCGTCTTTGAAAAGATTAAAAAAATTGAACAGATACTACCCTTGCATCACACCAGTATATATATATGATTTAAGAAAATTCTACAACGGGCGACGAACATTGATGAACACTATTAATTTTTTAAAAAAAAATTTAAAAATCTAAAAGACTAAAATTATAATTAAAATTATCTCTTAAAAAATAAAAATAAAATTTAATAGTTACTTTATAATATTTTTAATAGGTTAGAATCAAATATACTCATTCTCCTAAACCCTAACAAAATCAATTTTAAAAAAAAAATAGAAATCAGTTTATAATTTTAGTCCTTTAAATTTTTAAAATTTAAAAATAATATTAATGGTGTTCATCGGTATTCACTGTTAGTGGTGTTCATCAATGTTCGTCGCACATAGTAGACTCATCTTATAATTTATTACATAAAATTAATGGATGAGAGGACTAATCTCCACCGTTATAACAATCCGTCTCTTATTCATGTTTTTTTACTACTGTGAAGTAAAAAAAAAAAAAAAAAAACCTTTCTTGTACATACATGCTGCTGCTGCATAAGAACATTGGAAATGTATTAAATGTCAGTTAACGTGAATTAATTGGTTAAACCAATCCCGATTTCCGATCATTGATAAGATAACATAAACCCCACGAGATCAAGATGGGGTAATTGAAATTATGCCTAATCGTCGTGATCATAAAAAATACTACTTCCCATCAGCTACACGTACAACCGATCAAATCATTAGAGGTAGTACAATAACTTTTTATTTTCATTACCATTAATTAAAAATTATTGTTACTATATCATTATTAGTTGTAGCGATTGATTAACTTGATCTATGGTTGGATGAAATAATTGAAACCGATATATCCAAACCCCTATATGCTCTTGCATGAATATATTGTATACGGCTTTTCCCAATTTACGAAAATGTACGATTTGCCATCACGTTATTATATAACTTTTATTTAATAATATGAATAGTAAAAAAATAAGATGAATTAATCAATCTCTAGAAAATAAAAGTTAACGGCACAAACCAACTTGTCTCAGTGGTTAAGGGAACGGTTGTTGTTCCTAGAGGTCATGGGTTTGAGCACTAGCAGCTGCAGCATGGTGATTGAGCGTTCATTGTCAAATGGTTGAGAATATATATTTAGAACAAATACTACTTGTAATCACTTTAGCTTTCATAAAAAAAAAATTAACGAAAAAAAAACAACAACGTTAAAGTAGTAAAAACATACATAATTAACTCAACTAAAGTAAAGTACTCTGGAGTGGACTTGTTCAAGTAGTCCCTTTTAAGTATGCATCATAAAATTTTACATGTCAATAATTTATTTTATATTATTTTTGGCACATTCAAATATTTGTGCTATATATGTGTTATTCATCTTTAAGTTACATGTTAAGTTTATGTTTCATATCTTATATTTTTTTAAAAGTGCAGATTATCTGACAGGTTTTCTTAAATTTTAAAAAATGTTAACAAATAGAATTTGTCTAAGCAAGTAACGAGTTTTATAAAAAAATAATAGTTTATCCTGAAGCTCGTCGAAAGCACATGATGATTTTTTCCTCCATTATAACATTCACCATAGTTCCCTAAATAATCCCTCAATCCACCCTATTTCCCTGATTGTTTTTCCATTTATATTATTTTCTTTAAAAAAAACCTTGAGATTAAAGTACCAATAATAATGCACAATGATAGCCCCCTTCAGAAATCCTAACGAAAACACGTGTCCTACTCTCACATCGCCACGTGTTAAGTGAAGGAATCTCTCTATAGAGGAAGCACGGGTAATACTTAATAGTCTACTCTAGCCTACCGTAAAAGAAGAAAAAAAAAACAAAATATTTTGACCAAGAACAATTTCCATACTTTCTCTTTTACTTTTTAGCATTATTTAGTTCAGAAGTACTCTAAAACATTTTGTAACAAAGGATAGAAAAAGGGAAAACGTTTTCTAAGACTAAATAAATGAAAACATATAAAGAATTAAAATTAATTATTTTAATAAAAACACAAATTTAATTAGTTTAACAACTATTTTTAAAAACTCATGACCAAAATAACATTTTTTTATTATTTTTGAAGAAGTTACAAGTAAAACCACACATTAATATATATATCGGGATAATAATACCAATGCCTTCTGTATTTTGACAGAATGTTTAATGCGATGCCTAAACTTTAGAAGTTTTTAATGTGCCCCTTGTAGTTTTCTTCCGTCTTCTAAACTGTCCCTGAGTCTAACATCGTTAACTGATGATGTGGCAGGACACATTGCACGCTCACAAGCTACTACGTGAAATTTTCGGTCCAAAATAAAGTAAAAATATTTACTCTCAGGGGATCTAAGCAATTTAACCATTTTATTTTTTTGAAATAAAAAATAAATAAAAATGAGAGGTTGTCACTTGTCTGGTTCATCTTCTTCTCCGTTCATTTTTATCACCCTCCCTTCTTTTCTTCTTTTATTTTCAATCTATCTCTTTAATTTTTATATATTTTTATCAGAAGTTTTCATTAGATAAATACTTCGTTTGAAAACAAAAGATTTGGTGAAAGGAAAGTTACAGGTCTCCAACTTCAATTGATTGATATTTGTTGAGACTTTGTATTTTGGGTTATTTTTCTTAATGAAAATCATACATTTAATGGTTTCAATCTGATGTTTCTGCTAGTTTATAACATGTGTTTAACTATTCTCCGGTATAAGTAATATATATAATAGTTTAAGGATTAATATCTTATACCCTAGACAAACTCCCTATACCCTAAAACTAAGGTCCTTATGGAAACTTTTAGTTTCCACCGCCTGTGTATAGAATATTTATCTATAGTGGATTAATATCCTATACACTGGCGGTGGAAACTGAAGGTTTTCACAAGCGCCTTAGTTGTAGGGTATAGGGAGTTAGTTTAAGGTATATGGATTTAGAATTTAGGGATAGTTATTTTAATTTAAGGTTTATGGTTATAATTTAGGGTTTATAGGTTAGGGTTTAATTTTTAGGGTAATATGGTGAGCATTTAGGTTTTAACCTATAAAACCTAAATTATAACCCTAAACCTTAAATTGAAACAACGATCCCTAAATTTTAACCCCTACACCTAAACCCTTAAACCCTATACCCTAGACAAACTCTCTATACCCTAAAACTGAGGCGATTGTGGAAACTTTCAGTTTTCACTGCTTGTGTATAGAATATTTATCCATAGTTTAATAAGTAAAATCTGGGTAATAAAATATGGATAAATATTCTATACACAGGCGGGGAAACTGAAAGTTTCCACAAGCGCCTTAGTTTTAGGGTATAAGGAGATAGTTTAAGGTATAGGGTTTAGGGGTTTAGGTGTAGGGGTAGAATTTAGGGATAGTTGTTTCAATTTAAGGTTTAGGATTATAATTTAGGGTTTATAAATTAAAACCTAAATCCTCACCATAGTACCCTAAAAACTAAACCCTAAAATTTAAATTGAAACAACTATCCTAAATTTTAAAAACCTCTACACCTAAACCCTTAAACTCTATACCCTAAACTAACTCCATATACCATAAAACTAAGGTATTTGTGGAAACTAGTGTATAAGATATTAATCCATAAAAGATTACCTCTTTGTAAATGAAATTTTCAGATTTGAAGATATGAAAATCATATGTGTCTAATCCAAGAGCAGCAGTTCATTTTTTTTATATAACAAGAAAAAAAACCCATTAACAAATATATGTAAAAAAAAGATTGGAAAAATCACAGAAAGAAGTTAAGAACCAGAAACAACAATAATCTTATGCCAGTGATAAGCATCCATATCAAAAATTTTCAGAAATCCCCTTATTTTTTCAGTTTTGACTTCAGGTTCCATAAAGAAGATCTGTTTTGCTGCTATGAGCACACTATTGAATGCGTTTCATTTTCCTACAGTCAAATGAATCAATCGAGTTTAACACCAAATCAGGGAGGTTAGTCAGGGTTATTTTAATTGAAGAATGTCGCCGTGGAAGAAACCGGTGGCAGCATATGAGAATGTCACGTATCCCGCCACATCATTAGTTAACGGTGTTAGACTCGAGGGCAGTTTAAAAAACAGAAAGAAACTACAAAGGCACATAAAACGCGTCCAAAATTTAGGTACTAGATTAAACTTTTTTGTCAAAGTACAGAGAATATTGGTGACATTATCTCATATTTATTCAAAGTAAAATATTAGAATATATATATATATATATTATGTATCGTGAATATTTTTTTCTTTCGTTTTTGATATATATCATCTCGATCTACCGAACAGTATTATCGTTTCACTTTAGTCTCCTTCAATTTTACTTAAATTAATTGTTTGAAAGAATCGTTGTCCACACACATTATTATTGTTCAAGACGGGTACACGAGCATGGTCGTACAATATTTTGTGGCTGATATTCCTCGCCTTTGCTAAAATACAAGCAAAGAGTGGGATTTAAATTATTTACGGGTTAAAAGTCTTCATTAATTATTGTAATTACGACTTATTAAAAAGAAAATAACCTTATTAAATTATTATTCTATCCATTAACATTCTCGTAATTAAATTTAAACTCTACAGGCAGCAAGATGTCAAGGTAAATTCATTATTATTCATTGTCACAAATAATAACTATTGATGCTTATTTTGTGAACAACGTGCATAAATTAATCTTCTATAATTGACATGTATATCTTCTATAATTGAAGGTTGCTTTAGAAATTAATCTTTAATTTTTTTAAATAGTCTAAGATGATTAGAGTTTAACATCTGTTTATAGATATTTTTAAACTTTTGACAATGTACAAATAAGTATAGTATATGTTCATAGATATTCTTAACCCTTTGACAATGCACAAACATCTTGCAGACTGAGCGATTGAACCTTAATTTCCTACGATGAACGTCATCCACTTTTTCACTGAGACCACT
Organism: Hibiscus trionum; assembly: GCA_030270665.1. NCBI lineage: Eukaryota > Viridiplantae > Streptophyta > Magnoliopsida > Malvales > Malvaceae > Hibiscus > Hibiscus trionum. Next base: position 15,252,584 of record BSYR01000019.1, read on the forward strand.
TGTTAGTTTCAATCATTAATATTTTAACAATATAGAAACAATGCCACTGTATTAACAAAATTGATTTTCACATACAAGATCATAGTGGATCATCTTAATGAATGTAATCTGACGCAATGATTTGCATATCTTGTAAATAAGTATCAACATTACCTATCATTAATATTAATATCACAAGCATAATTGAAAGAAAAAAAGAGGATGAAATGCTATTGATCTTTCGTATTTTTTGCTTCTTGTTTTAACACACTGTAATCAACTATATCGCAAGTAGCTAGATTTGCTTCCCAATGTCATGGATTTCTAACCTCACACATTGTAGACTAATTTGACCAAATATCATTAATAATTTCATATGCGTATCTTATTAATAACAACTTAATAGATCATTTGGTACTAATATCATTAATTAAGAAAAGATTAAGTTGAAATTGATGGTGGAGGTTTGGAAGGGACGGGAAACCCCATATTTATATCATATAATTGACTAGGTCGACACACATCCACCACATCAATGCTACTATAGTACTATTACAGAAAGAATGAAAGTAAGAATGTGATGAGAAAAAAATGGTGGTAAATTGAGAAAACCAGGGGCTGTTTCTCCATACCACCCGACACTAAGCGGTTTTCTCAACAGCAAAATATATACAAGAGCAGCCATCCTTCACTTTCAACTTGACAGCCAACAATATCTCAGTTTAGGGTTTTGTTATTTTGAGCTCAAAATACAAAAAATAAAATCATATTTTTTTCCTGCTTCTTCGATCTTATGACTGTCAGAATTTGTCAGCTAGTGTTTTGTATGCTAGTGGGATAGGGGGATCCGAAGAAAATCCTAGACAGTGCTGCCAATACAGCCTTTTTCTCTTATCATCCATGGAACCGTAGGGTTATATTATGTTATGTGGCGAGTCTAGATTGGAGCAAGTTTAAGGTACGGTTAAAAAAAAAAAAATTTTATAAAAAACATTTAATTAAGTTATATTTTTAGTAATTTTGACAATATTCGAATTTAAAAATAATTTTTGAAACTTTGTTTAGTAACCTAAAATGTTATAAAAAAATTGAATTTTGAAATTTATTAAAATTACAAAAAATCAACCTAAAAATTTTATCAAAAAGCCCAACATTTGAAGTTTTTGGTGACTCTTTCACAAATTTTTAAATTTGTCATTTTTAGCCGTATTCTTACCAGTTGTACGATGGACTCTCCCTATTTTATAAATCTATTTAGGTTTTTACGGTTTATTTTTGTTACTTGTGATCATATCTTCCAACAATATCATTTTTAACACTTAAAATTAGAATTGTTTTGGAACATAATTTATATTATTATTACATTCAAATCTCTCTTAAATTTTATGATTTATTATTTTTTAAGACTGTGTCATTTAAAATTAATAAAATTAAATTTTGATCTCTATTTTTCTATGTTAATTATTTTTAAGGTCTTTCAATTTTAAATTTAGTAAAATTAAACCTTAATAATCTTAGCTTTACATTTTTATTACTTTTTAAGATCTTGTTCATTTTAAAATTAATCGATCTACCCTCGTAATTCAATTATGACGCTATTCCTACCTTCCTGAGTGCATATGTATGTATGTATGTATGTATGTATGTATGTGTATGTGTGTATGTAGGTGTGTACTTATTAATTTGTTTTCCCTTAATCGAAAAAACACAACTCATAATAATTTTTGTTTTGACATATATAAAAAAAGGATAGATATGATTAGGGCATTTGAAAAAGGGAGGTTACTTCATTAATTGGGTTCACGAGTCATTTCCAAGCTTAGGGTAACATTAAAAAATAAAAAAACTTATAGGCCAGCCCCACAAACCAAACCTATCAAAACACGTGTTGAGATCAAATTATCTTCCGCCATACAAAATAAGTTGTGGGAATTTACAAAGACATAATTAAAGTTTTTCTGTCTAGAAATACGAGGATTGAATCATAAATAAAATAATAAAAAATTTATGTTTAAAATTTTAATTATTATCTGTTTTGAGTTCAATTCTTAAATAACTTATATCCTTACCCCTTACAAGTTTTTGAAGGGAACAGTTGAAATGAAGGTATAGTAAGTCAAATATATAAGCCTAACTTGATCCATAAACATGAGGGAAATGGCTTTAATTTAGCCTATAAATAAATCGACACAATAATAATTATTAATGCATGAATTTAGTTTTTCATATACACACGATCGCACAAAAAAGATGGATTATTGCAATTAATTTGAAAATCTTGCAATTTAACCTAACTAATCCAAGCTTATTAAGCTGCTAACAAACCTTTAATTTAATGGCAAAGTGTAGCTAGAATTCTAATCAATTTTTACTTTGTATCCACCACTCTTAGCTATCAAACATGTGACTGTTGACCTAAAACGAAGGTCTGGCTCTCATTCTCCTATGCCTGTAAATGAATGCAAACGAAGGTATGTTCGTTCGTTTAATTTTAACTGAACAAATGAGCAAACACACCAACTAAACGAACATAATTTATTATTTATGTTCGCGTTAAAATAATAAATGAACACAAACGTACATTGAGTTTTGTTTAAATTTTTTTCTTTTTATTTCATATTGTTAATACATGCTTTTTAAAATTTTTAAACATAATACTTTTGTTACGAAAAATATTAAATATAAATAGACATATGTGAATAAATTTAAACGAACAGATTATCGAGCGTTCACGAACTAAATGAACAAACAAGCCCTTTGTTTATGTCTGTTCATCTAATTAAACGAACATAAAATTTGTACATATTTATTCATTTAATAATTAAAGAAATTTCTTGCTGAACGGTTCGCTGAACGTTCAGTTTATTTACGGCCTTATCTTCCCCTCGTCATGCCATTGTTGAGTTATTTTGTGCTCACAAAAAAATAATAATATGTAGGGTATTGACATTAAGCTATCTAAGAAGAAGAAAAGGAAAAAAAAGAAGAAGAAGAAGAAGTCCGCCCACCTCATACTCATTTTTATTGGCATAGTTAAATGTAAAAATAGCTTGCTTTCATTTTAGTTGTTAGTGTTACCTTGTTGGGACTAAACCAATTATTACTTTTTTTTTAAGTCAAGTTATAAAATGTATAGATATTAATATGACAAAATATGGTTTTTAATATTTTATTGTTTCTAAAAAAATAAGTATATTGGGTGGAGTTTGAACTAAAAAATTTTAAAATCTAGTTTTCTTATCCAACCCATGAGCATCTCTACTACATTATATATATATATGAGTTATTATTTGATACACTATGTAATTTTATTTTATACAAACATACGCATTTTAACTTTAAAATTTACTAATTACGAAACAAACAAGTTCTTTCATAAATAAATATTTTTCTAAGAAAAGGACACAAAACAAAATGAGGAAATTATTGTCTGTTAAAAAATATTGTGTATATTGTATAAAGATGTTCAAACTATGTATACTTCTGCGCCTTATATTTATTTATTGCAACAATTTCACCATAAATTTATTATTTTCACATCTTTTCAATATTTTATTTATTTATTTTGAGTAATTTTTAGAATGGAAAAGAAAAATTTGTTTTTGATGACTAATAAACCCACAATCTAAAAAAAAATAAGAAGATGTTAACTAAAAAACTTTAATCACATGCTCTAGATATTGTTGACGAACATTTTAATTATAAATTTTGTAGAGTTGAAGATTTTACCAAAATACAATAAACTACAGAAAGCCATCTATTAATTGAGGCACTCCAACTTTGAAGTTGAAAAATATAAAAAGTCACACGGGTGTACAAGACTATGTCACAATTTAAGCTATTCATTTGCATTAAATTATTTGTCGCATACATATTTATTTATCGTTATATTTTAAACCCTAAATTTTAAATATTAAACCTTAAACATTGAAGGATAAATTAAACCTCTAAATCCCGACCCATTTATTTTATTTATGTAAATTAAAGCTTAAGATATGCTTATCAAATTGTATGCTTATTTCATGTAGGGATAATTATTTGATACATTGGCGGTGGAAGTAAAAAAAAAATTCACAAGCGTCTAAGTTTTAGGGTTTATGGAATCAATTTAGGGGTTTAGAATTTAGAGACTGTAAATAGAATTTGAGGTTTATGGTTAGATTTTAGAGTTTATAGGTTAAAACCTAAACCCTCAATATATTACACTAAAACATAAACTCTAACATTTAAACCATAAATCCTAATCATAACCCCTAAATTCTAAACCCATACACTTAAATCCTATACCCTAAACCAGATCTCTAAACCCTAAAAATAAGGCACTTATGAAAACTAAAAGTTGTCACCGTCAGCGTATTGGATATAAATCCTTCAGGTATATTTATTTAAAATTAAATTTTTTCAATCACAATTTAAACTACTCTTTTACATTTAATGTTCGTACATATAGCATTTATTGGCTATTGCATTATTATTTAGGGTAAACTATCTGTTTGACCACCAAACTATTGTGAAAGTTTTAAAATGACCACCATAGAAAAAAACGCGCCATTTCACTACCCAAACTATTAAAATGGGATCATTTTGACCACCAGCCGTTAATGGGCTAACGGAAGGTGACGTGGCAGTTAAAAAATTAAAGGTATAATCACACATTTGGTCCTTATTATTTACACATTCTTTCAATTTAGTCCTAATTTTAAACTAATAAAATAAATTAATTATTTATTTAGATAGTGACACGTGTCACCACCTGTTTAAAGGAGAAAAAACAATTTTGAGCATTGCTTGTTGCTTGCCAAGGGAATCGAACCCAGGCAACAAGGGAAAATTGGCAGCAGCATAACCACTGCGCCAAACCCAATCCATTGTTTAAAATTACTCCATCAGATATATATTGTTTATTGTTTTTACACGGTATAGCTGTGAGCATTCAGTTTTTAATCTTTGATATGAAACAATCAGCAACTCAGTGCCTCATACTTCATTGGAAGTGGACGATTAAACCCTACTTGCGATAGCAAATTCCCAACTGCAGCAAGATCCCTGCAAAATACACCTTGAAACGCATTTGTGTTGGAAGTATTGCTGGTCGATACATCTGAGGAATTTGTTGAAGAAGTGAGTTCGGGTTCCGGTTCGAATTTGGAGTTCGAATTTTGGTTTTGTGGCACTTGAATTGTTGAATGCTTTGCTTGTTGTAAAGCACCTTTCAATTCCTGTCAGCTGCTTCTTCATCCATAATTGTAGACATCACGTTGGAATACCCTTTTTGAAGCAATCTGTAAAGAAGCAAAGCCGACATCTTGGCTCTGTCTTTAATGGAGTCGAGATCGAGGTCGCCGGCTAACTCGCATCGATAGATGAAGTTTGTAGCTTTATCCGGCTTGTGCCTTAAACACAGCAGCAAATGAGCTCTCTCAAGTTCAGACCTTGAGCACCCACGCCTCAAACCAATCAAAGCATAATAATCAACATTTGCAGTCTCACCAGAAGCAACCCTTTGCTTCAATCGTTGGATTCTAGTCGTTAATGAGCAAAGCTTCCCCGGGATCTCCCTGTAGCGAACGTTGTGACGCTTCCAGGCCGGACCTGGAAGTTTCCGATCTCGCAAGACGGAATTGTAAAGCAGCTTCAAGTGTTCAAGGTTGTGTAAACAATCAGGTAGGCATCATATTGTTTCCAAAAGCATGGCCCTGGTGTCCAGCGCTTGGATTTTTGTATTGGGAATATATATCTGATGGAGTAAATTTAAACAATGGATTGGGTTTGGCGTAGTGGTTATGCTGTTGCCAATTTTCCTTTGTTGCTTGGGTTCGATTCCCTTGGCAAGCAATGCTTAAAATTGTTTTTTCTCCTTTAAACAGGTGGTGACACGTGTCACCACCTGATTGGAGGAGGGAAATAAATTTATTAAATTAAATATAAATAATTAAATTCCTCCAATAAGGTGTTGACACGTGTCACTATCTAAATAAATAATGGATTGGGTTTTATTAGTTTAAAATTAGGACTAAATTGAAAGAATGTGTAAATAATAAGGACCAAATGTGTGATTATACCTTTAATTTTTTAACTGCCACGTCACCTTCCGTTAGCCCATTAACGGCTGGTGGTCAAAATGATCCCATTTTAATAGTTTGGGTAGTGAAATGACGCGTTTTTTTCTATAGTGGTCATTTTAAAACTTTCACAATAGTTTGGTGGTCAAACAGATAGTTTACCCTATTATTTATATAAACCATACATTTCATTATAAAAATATACACTATTTTTACATATTCACGTATAATTCTCATTTTGGTTTGTTTTCTTATAATGAATGACGATCTTACATTAACCCGATCGATCTCTCTGATCAGCCATTGCACCATCTTTTTAATCGTATCGGTTCACTTGACTGTCAAGTTGCGAAAGCCAATTGACTTAAAATTTTAAAACTTCGGTATTTGTCTGCTTAAACATTTTTAATAATTTTTCTTTTGAAAAGAAAAAAAAATATTAAAAATGTTTAAGTAGAAAAAATTTGTGGTGGCATATAAAATTAAAAGTTGATCGATATTCAAAATTAATTAGATTAAGGAATACAATTATGAATTAAGCCATAAAACAACAAAAATCAAAGATACGGAATACTAGTTGGTTGAGTCTACATTGACTACAACTTTTGATAGATAGATAAAGAAATAAATAAACAATGAAATGAAAATTTATATCTTTTCGGTGTTTTCATTATGTTTAGGGTCATGGTATATGTTGCAATTTTATAAAGAAATTTTAAACATAATTCAAAGTGATATTAGAATTTTAATAATTATTACGACGTTGATGAATGCTTAATTATTTAAATTAATTTTAATTTTATATTGTTTTGTTTTGTTTTACATATTGATAGAATCAAGAGGTTTTGATTCGTATGAAGATTGAAAGATAGTGAAGATTTGGTTAGATGGATTGAAGGAGAAGAATAAGGCGTATACGGGTTGAAGGAAAGACGATTTGGGAATTAGGGATTTAGTGAAACAGTAAAAGAAACGTGCTTTATTCTTTATTAACCAAAAAGTTAATTTAATACAATATAATAATCCTATATATAATAATAAAGAAACAAATAAAGATTAACCAGCTGTAACCTACTAAACTATTAACTAACTAATAACAAACTAACCGACTAATAATCTTGATACCCCCCTCAAGGTGGAGCATAAACATTTTGTATGCCCAACTTGGACATAGAAGCCAAAAAAGATGAAGGATGAAGCGCCTTTGTGAAACAATCAGCAAGTTGGTTGTTGCTGGAAACAGGAAGAAGCTGGATGACACCTTTCTGAACTTTTTCCCGAACGAGATGACAATCAATCTCGATATGTTTAGTCCGTTCATGAAAAACAGAATTCTCAGCAATTTTAATAGTGGATAAATTGTCACAAAAAACATTTGCAATAGAAGGTTTAATTTGTAAATCAGATAAAAGAAAATTAATCCACTGCAATTCATAAGTAACCGAGGCCAAAGCTCTATATTCTGCCTCACTTGAAGACCGGGAAACAGTCGGTTGCTTTTTAGATTTTCATGAAATTAAAGCTTTTCCCAAAAAAACACAAAAACCCGTAGTAGACTTTCTGGAATCAGGGCAAGAAGCCCAATCAGAATCGGAGAAAGCATTTAAATCAAAAGAATTAGAAGCAGGAAAAAAAATGCCTTGTCCTGGTGACCCTTTTAAATATCGAATGACACGATAAACAGCAGTTAAATGTATATCTGTTGGAGCAGAAACATACTGAGAAAGCTGTTGAACAGCAAATGATATGTCGGGTCGAGTATGGGTAAGATACAATAATTTTCCAACCAACCTTCTATAGCCAGTAATATCAGTAAGAGGAGTACCATCAGTTTTTGATATTTTCAAATTAGGAACAATGGGAGTACTAACAGGCTTAGATTCTAAAAAACCGGAATCATTTAGTAAATCCAAAGTATATTTTCTTTGAGACAAATTAATTCCTTTGGAAGATCTTGCAATTTCAAGCCCAAGAAAAATTTTTAAGTCTCCTAAATCTTTTATCTTAAAAGTGTCATGAAGAAAAGACTTAACAGATTGAATTTCAGTAATATTTGGACTAGCAAGGACAATATCATCCACATAAACAGCCAATGCAATGAAATTTTCTTTTTCACCTTTAACAAATAAAGAACAATCAGAGGATGCTTGTTTAAAACCTTTTTCTAATAAAGAAATGGTCAACCTTTCATTCCATTGTCTACAAACTAAACCAGATTTAGGACTATTAAAGCCAGGTGGCAACTGCATATAAACATCTTCATCTAGAAAACCATGTAAAAAAGCATTGTTGATGTCCAATTGATGAAGAAACCAATTTTTGGCAGCAGAAACAGCAATTAAAGTCCTAATGGTAGTTAGTTTAGCTACAGGACTAAAAGTATCAAGAAAATCAATCCCATGTTGCTGAGTATACCCCTTTGCTACAAATCTAGCTTTATACCTTTCTAGAGTACCATCAGACCTAAGTTTAGTTTTATACACCCATTTGCATCCTATAGTTTGTTTTCCAGAGGGCAAAAGAACAAGATCCCAAGTTTTATTTAATTCAAGAGCTTTAATTTCCTCATTCATTGCATTTTTCCAGCAGTCATGTAAGATAGCCTGTTTATAATTCTTAGGCTCTTTCAAAATCTCAACTGCATTAATATAAGACTGATGTGTAGAAGATATTTTATCATAGGAATAAACTTGAGCAATAGTATGGGGAGATGTTCTGTTTTTAGGAAGAGAAACATGGTAATCAACATATTTTTGTGGCATACAAATTTGCCTAGAAGGCCTAGAAGAAACAGAAGAAGGAAGAACAACACGAGAATCAGATATATCAATAGCATCATGTTCTGTTGGAAGAACAGAATTGGAAAGATTATCAGTGACATCAGGAAGATTAACTAAAATAGGAAACTGAACTTCAGCAGGATTAGAATTACTAACATCAAGAATGTCAACATGGGAAATGGAATCAACAGAATGAACAAGTTGATTATCAGAAAAATGATCACCAGTATGAATAGGCTGATTATCAGAAGAATGAAGATCAGCAGAAGAATTAGCAGCAGCAGGAAGAACATTTGTACTAGAAACATGACCCTTGACATTAAAATTGGTTTTAGAATTTGCTAAGGAATCATCAAGATGACTATTATCACAAGATAGAAAAATTCTTTTAACTTTAGAAGAGGATTCTAATTTTTCATAGGGAAAAATATTTTCTGAAAAAGATACATCTCGAGAAACAAAAACAGTTTTCTTTTTTCTAAATCAAAAAGTCTATAGCCTTTTATATTCTTAGGAAAACCAAGAAACAAACACTTAATAGCTCTCGGATGCAACTTTGTTTTAGATTTAGGCAACACCAAGGCATAAGCTAGACACCCAAAGACTTTTAAACTATCAAATTTAGGTTGTTTTTTAAACAACAGCTCAAAAGGAGTTTTGCCTTGAAGAACAGGGGTAGGAGTAATGTTAATGAGCAAAACAGAATGTGTTGAGTGGATCACACGAATGGTAATAACCAAGAGGGGGGGTGAATTGGAATTTTAACGATGTTGTAACGGAAATTGCAACTTAAAAAATATTGACACGGGAATTTAGAGTGGTTCAAGTTCACCAACCGAACTCTACATCCACTACCTTAGTCTCACCAAGGATTTCCAACAATTTCCACTAAATTGTTCGTCCCCTTTTTCCAGGACAAGGAGGCAACCTTTACAATTTCGGTTAATTTTTCTACCCAAAAATTAACCCAATCCTCACACAATAGAACAAAGAAATTTGGTGGCTAATAAGGTATCTCTCAATACAAATGATAGCCCAATATCAAGCACTCAACCCAATTGAACAAAATAGAAATGAAGGATACAATTGGGATTTCTAGACAAAGTAGGATTTTTGCACAAATGCTTGGATTTGATGTTTTGATATCTTCTTGAGGTTCAATGTTATGTTGCTGGAGCTTCTTGGGGTCTTTTTATAGCCTCTTGATGATTTCCAACCGTTGTGAGTGTTGACTTTAAGATTATAGCCGTTGGGATGCTTTTTCTCCACTTTCTTGCACTTTTCCAGCTATGAGTATCGGTACTCTATAGTGGGGTATCGATACCTGTCTCACAAGAAAATAGCCGTTGTGTACAAATAATAAAGGGGTATCGATACGCGTTCTTGGCGTATCGGTACTGGGTATCGAAACAGCACAAGCTGTATCGATACCTTTTTCTCGACATAGCTCACTGTCAATAGTGGTATCGATACTAGGGTTAGGGGTATCGATACTGGTTTAGTGACCGTTTAAAAATCTCAACGGTTATATTTTTAAACCGACTTTGAAATTAATAATTATAAAATGGTATCGATACTGGTTCATCCGTATCGATACTGATTTCATAGCGTTTCGATACTGGGGTTTGCTGTATCGATACGTGTTCCGGCAGTGGCAAACTTTGCTAAAAAAGGTATCGATACTCCTTCATGGGTATCGATACTGGTCGACGTTTTTCAATATTTTTGCCTTGGAACACTTAGAAAATATTTGAGTTTGAGTTCTAATAAATCAGTTTAAAGTCTTTGGAGTTTCAAAAACTTATTAAGGGATTTGTACAAACAATTTTAAGTTCTTCAATTTGATCCTTAAAGATCTAGTTATATCAAAATCAAACATAGGTTTTACAATCTCCCCCTTTTTGATATAACAAAACCAAAACTTGAAATTTTTGACAACTTTTGAAAATTAACTCCCCCTTAATATAAGCTTGATATTTCAATTTAGTTAAGACCAAAGAAATTTCTCAAAATCAAAATTCTTAACTCCCCCTTGATGTAAGTTTGATAAAACCAAAAAAATTTTTGAAGTTTGTTTGTGAGCTATATCTTCTCCCCCTTTTTGTTAGATCAAAAAAAATTGTGAGAGCATAATGTGCATCAAATATCAAGAGTATAAAGATAAGCAACATAATCTTATTATATCATAAAACGAGAAATCCAAAACATAAGCAAACCTTAAATCCTAAATAATCAAAGCATAGGTAATAATCTTAATAATAAACTTAATCCTAAGAACATAAAACATAGGTGCATAAAAAAAATCCTAAATGATATGATATGATATGCAAGGATAGAAGTTTAGGCATTATCTTCATCGTCTTCATCATCGTCATCTTCATCTCCCAAAGGGTCATTGTTCCTCATGCTATTACGCCATTCATCGTGGAAAGCGGCAATGGAAATATTCGAGGAGTTTTGCTTGCTTTCGAGGGATGTAAGGCGATTCTCCATACCCGTCATCCTCGTATCAAATGTAGTTTCTATAGAGGTAAGACGAGTATTCAACCCGGTGAATTGTTCATTTAGATATGTCATGAGATTATCCATATTGGGTTGTGGGACTTGAGGAGCTTGAGGAGCTTGTTGTTCTAAGGCGGCGGCGGCCTCGGGTGGAAGCTCGGTAAGACGTAGCCAATTTCCATTAAAATAATGAAATTTGCTTCGAGCAAGAGAATGTTCGTCGATAGGATCGGTAAGAGTAGAAGCAAGATCAAACGAACAATCAATATCCTTTTGAACAAAGTAATAGCTTAAGGCCGTACCATAGATAAAGGATGTGATGAGAGGAGTTTCACGTTGTTGAACATGATAAGCAATCTCATTGAACATGATGCGAGCAAGATTTGGGCGTTTTCGTTGACGGAAACTTCGAATCCAAAAATCATCCAATAGACGGATGGTGGAATATTTGCCTCCGGAGGGACGAAGCCACCATGATACCATCAAATGTAGGATTCGATCATGAGCATTGAGGACGGTTACGGAACCGCTAAGAACATGCCCTAAGGCATTCTCATTATCTTCACCTTCATCCTCCAATTTAAAAACCTCACAAATAGACTTAACATCAAGAACTATTTGCTTCCCCATAAGATAAGATCGAATGGCAACGACTTCTCCATTACGATAAATGCATTTAGCATTAGAAAAGAAAATCAAAACCAAAAGCCGATAATAAATACCCGGAATAGTGAGAAAATGCATGAAATTCCAAAGACGAAGAAGCGGAAGATATTCAAACTTGAAGCGCTCGGAGTCGAGAAAGGGGATGGATACGATCCTCTCCGCACAAATTTTGTAGTTTTCAAATTGGCGGAAATAAGGAAGACCCTCGGAATTCTCAAAGGATTGGTTGTAGATAGTAGCATAATCCGGACGAGCAACCGATCCGGGAGTTGAAGAGTCTCCGGCAAGAAGAACTCTTTGACGTTTCCTTGAATGCTCTTTTGGTGCCATAGATAATAGAAACTTTGAAGAGAGAATTTTGAGAGAGAGCAAAAAGCTTTGATTCAAGGGTTTCTTTTGATTTTTGGTGAAGAATATGAAGGAGAAGAGACCTTTATATAGCCAAAAACGTTTAGGGTTAATAGGATATTAAAGAGTTTTAATTTTGGTAAAATTAGATCTCATTAAAAGCCTATTTAATGCCATCAGCGCGAAAGGGTATCGATACTCCTTAGTGGGTATCGATACGGGGATAGAATTGTCTTTCCACAAATTTGACCGTTGAAGGAGGTATCGATACTCATTAGATGGTATCGATACAGGGATAGAATTGTCTTTTCTCAATTCTAACCGTTGGAAGAGGGTATCGATACGCATGAGGCGGTATCGATACTCGTGAAGCGATGAGAAATTCTGGGAAATTGAAATGAAGAACAAGTATCGATACCCATTGGGCAGTATCGATACCTTATGCCCAGAATTTTGCCTATTTGGTTAAAAATAACCAAAGACATGAATTTAACATCTCTTAAAAGTATGCAAATGATGAATGAACAGATCTAAGCATATTTTAACAGAAACATACTCCCCCTAACTCTATGCATGGAAGAAATTGGGAGACTAAACACATAAACATGGTAATTTCACAAAATCAAGCACATTTAATTCTAAAAAGAGGTCCTAAGGGTCAAGATAGGCTAGTTAGACCCAACTCTCTCCTAAGGGACCAAAAACGCTCTTTATCTAATGGTTTTGTGAAAATGTCCGCTAATTGATTTAAGGTGTCTACATACTCTATAGCCACATCTTTCTTAAGGACATGATCTCTAATGAAATGATGCCTTATTTCTATATGTTTGGTTCTAGAGTGTTGGATGGGATTTTTTGTTAAACATATTGCACTTGTATTATCACATTTAAGGGGTATGGTTTCTATTTTTACACCATAATCTAAGAGTTGTTGCTTCATCCAAAGGACTTGAGCACAACAACTTCCTAAGGATATGTACTCGGCTTCGGTGGTAGATAAAGCTACACTATTTTGTTTCTTAGAGAACCAAGATATGAGCATACTACCTAAGAATTGACAAGTTCCCGAAGTACTTTTCCTATCGATTTTGCAACCCCCATAATCCGCATCCGAGTAAGCATGAAGGTTGAAGGTAGAGACTCTAGGATACCAAAGGCCTAAACAAGGAGTGTCTCTAAGGTATCTAAAGATTCTCTTAACGGCTATAAGGTGAGACTCTCTAGGACTAGCTTGAAACCTAGCACACAAGCAAACACTAAACAGTATATCCGGTCTACTTGCGGTAAGGTAAAGCAACGATCCAATCATAGAGCGATAAAGCTTAGAGTCAACACACTTACCTCCTTCATCTTTGTCAAGCTTTGTAGATGAGCTCATAGGAGTGGCTTGAGGCTTTGTGTTCTCCAAGCCAAACTTGTTGAGCATATCCTTTATGTATTTTGCTTGATTTATGAAGGTGCCATCCTTCATTTGTTTGATTTGGAGTCCCAAAAAGAATGAGAGCTCCCCCATCATGCTCATCTCAAATTCACCTTGCATTAACTTAGCAAACTCTTGACAATAACATTCATTAGTAGAACCAAAAATAATATCATCAACATAGATTTGAACTACTAAGATGTCATTTTTATACATTTTTATAAAGAGTGTAGTGTCCACCTTACCTTTTTCAAATCCTTTTTCAATCAAAAAATTTGAAAGCCTTTCATACCAAGCTCTAGGAGCTTGTTTTAAACCATAAAGTGCTTTGGTAAGTTTGAAAACATGATTTGGAAATTTTGAATCTTCAAAACCCGGTGGTTGTTCTACATACACTTCTTCATTTATAAAACCATTTAAAAATGCGCTTTTAACGTCCATTTGAAAAAGCTTGAAATTATGATAACATGCATATGCAAGCAACATCCTAATGGCTTCCATTCTAGCTACGGGTGCATAGGTTTCATCAAAATCTATTCCCTCCTCTTGAGTGTAACCTTGTGCTACAAGTCTAGCTTTATTTCTCACAATGTTACCACTCTCATCTAGTTTGTTCCTAAAGACCCATTTAGTTCCTATTGTAGATTGATTACTAGGCCTATCAACTAATGTCCAAACATTACTTCTCTCAAATTGATTTAACTCTTCTTGCATAGCCATAATCCAAAAATCATCTTCCAATGCTTCTTTGATATTTTTAGGCTCTATGCATGAGATAAATGCAATATGATTCATTAATCTAAGAGAAGAACGAGTGGTTACCCCCTTGGATGGATCACCCAAGATTTCACCATCTTTGACATAGTTCAACTCCCTTGGATAGCTAACTTCCTTTTCCTCAATAGCCAAGTCCTTCAAGGCTTCAAGAGGTGGATCTTGTGTGTCTTCTTCTTTTGGTTGAATCTCATCCTTCTTTGAAGTTTGACCTCCATCAAAGGTATTTATGATTCCTACATTATCATCATCACAAGAATCCTTCCTAGGAAGGGGATTATCATCGAATACAACATGAATAGATTCTTCTACAACTAAAGTTCTTTTGTTAAATACTCGATAGGCTTTAGAGGTTAAAGAGTAACCTATAAAAATAGCTTCATCACTTTTTGCATCAAATTTACCTAAATTATCTTTTCCATTATTTAAAACAAAACATTTACATCCAAAAGGGTGGAAGTAGCTAATATTAGGCTTTTTAGATTTTAAAATCTCATAAGGTGTTTTCTTTAAAATCGGCCTAATGGTTACTCGATTTATAATATAACAAGCTGTGTTTGTTGCTTCCGCCCAAAAATATTTTGGTAAATTATTTTCGCAAAGCATAGTTCTAGCCATTTCTTGTAAAGTTCTATTTTTCCTCTCAACTACCCCATTTTGTTGAGGAGTTCGAGGAGCTGAAAAATTATGGCTAATACCATTTTCATTTAAAAAATCTTCAAATCCTAAATTTTGAAATTCGGTTCCATGATCACTTCTAATATGTGAAATTTTAAGTTCAAGATCATTTTGAATTAATTTTGAAAATGTGATGAATTTTTCCAAAGCCTCATCCTTAGTACTTAAAAAGAGAACCCAAGTGAATCTAGAAAAATCATCAACTAATACAAAAGCATATGATTTGCCACCCAAGCTCATAGTCCTAATTGGCCCAAATAAATCCATATGGATTAGTTGTAAACATCTACTAGTAGAAATGTCATTAATGGATTTAAAGGAAGATCTATGTTGTTTACCCTTTGAGCATGCATCACAAATTTTATCGTTCGAAAATTTTATCTTGGGTAAACCTTTAACTAGGTTTAGAGAGACTAGTTTTTCTAAAACACTTGTGCTAGCATGTCCTAGCTTCCTATGCCACAACCATGCATCATTTTCGTTTTGAGCAACTAAGCATGCATGAGATGTATGAATGTCATCTAGATGCACCATGTATATATTTCCTATGCGATGACCTATGAGCATAATATTATTAGTTTTAATGTCTACAATTTTACAACCGGTTTTATCAAATATAACATTAAAACCTTTATCACATAGTTGACTTATGCTCAACAAATTATGTTTAAGACCATTGACATATAAAACATTTTCAATGAGAGTAGTAGAGTGATTACCAATGGAGCCAATACCTTCAATGTGGCCTTTGGAGTTGTCACCAAATGTTACTACTCCTCCACTTTTTGGCTTTAGATCCATGAGTCGACTCTTGTCTCCGGTCATGTGTCTCGAGCATCCACTATCAAGGTACCAAGAGTTTTGACTTTGTGCTTTGGCCTTGAAGCAATGCTCCCCCTACAAACAAAGATATTTAAACTTTTGTTTTTGGTACCCAAATCATTTTGGGTCCATGTGTGTTAGTTCCTAAAACTTTGGTTCCCTTAGGAATCCAAGGTGACATAGCATTAATATTATTAGATTTAACAAGCTCCTTAGGAACCCATACATTTCTAATTCTTTTAACTTTACTATGTCTAGGATAGTTATTTTGTTTGTAGTAGTTAGTCTTTTTCTTATATTGGTGTGTTCTAGAGGATTCTCCTATGTCATGTTTGACACTACCATTATTTTTTAAAGACTTTTTGAGCTCATTTAGCTCACTTAACACCTTTTGGTGTTCACAATTATTTTGGGATAAAAGATTATTAAGATCGATATTTTCTTTTTGAAAGAATTTGAGTTCATCTTCTAATCCTAATATCTTTTTCTCAATTTTAGAATTAGTTTGAGTAAGTGAGTCATTTTTCTCTTTTAATTCTAGAATAATTTTTCTATTCCTAATAACCGACTCCTTATACTTCTCAACTAATTCATCATATACCTCTTGTAACTCATCATAAGCATCATTTAATTCTTCATATGAATAATCTAAAGTAGATGAGTTAGAGGTTACCAAGGAGGAATCTTCCTCAAGTGCCATGAGGCAAAGGTTCGCCACTTCTTGTTCGTCATCCTCCGATGACTCCTCATCACTCCAAGTAGCAAGCTTGGCTTTGAGCTTTTTCTTATTCTCAAAGCCCTTCTTCTTGAGTTGAGGGCACTCCGAACGTATGTGGCCGGGTTGTCCGCACTCGAAGCAAGTGATTGGATCCCTTCCTTCTTCTTTGTTCTTGCTTTTGAAGTCCATCTTCCTTTGGATTTTTCTTCCTCGGTTGGACCTCATAAGGCGTGAGAATCGTTTGGCTATCATAGCCAATTCTTCAAGTTCATCCTCATCACTAGATGAACTTTCATCAAGTTGGGAAGTTTTAGCCTTGAGAGCTATTCCCATTTTCTTCTTTTTCTCCCCTTCAAGCTTCTCCATTCTTTTTTCTTCTTTCTTTCTTTCATCTTCTCTTCCTTGCTTCATGATCTCGTGAGTAAGGAGAGAGCCTACAAGTTCATCAAGCTTTAGAGTTTTTAAATTCTTTGCTTCGATGATTGCGGTTCTCTTCCCATCCCAAGATTCGGGAAGTGAATAGAGTAGCTTTCGGACAAGTTTGTCTTCCGGTATAACTTCTCCATAGCCCTTTAGACCATTTACAATTGTGGAGAATCGATCAAACATCTTTGACACCGTCTCATCGAATTCCATTTTGAAATTTTCATAACTAAGATTGAGAATTCCAATCTTAGTTTCTTTGACATCGTTGGTGCCTTCATAGGTGGTTTCAAGAGTGTCCCACACTTCTTTGGCACTTTCAATTGATGAGACCTTTGAGTAGATGTCCGGACCGAAAGCACAAAATAGCATGTGAAGAGCTTTATCATTTACTTGGATCTTTTTCCTCTCCTCTTCACTCATTTCCGTTCTTCTTTTAAGCACCATCTTGCCATCAACATCTTGCTTCAATGGGATATATGGTCCATCCTCAATGACATCCCACACAAGGTAGTCACTTGATTTAATAAATAGACGCATTTTATTTTTCCAAAATGAGTAGTTCTCACCATTGAAGAAAGGAGGCTTTGTGGTGGATTGTGAGTCGTACATGCCGGGAGCGGAGGTTGATGCCATCTCTTGATATTTTGATGATGATCACACTTCTTCCAAGGATCTCCTCTTGCGGTTGTTAATCCTCAAAGAGTTAAGCTCTGATACCAATTGTTGAGTGGATCACACGAATGGTAATAACCAAGAGGGGGGGTGAATTGGAATTTTAACGATGTTGTAACGGAAATTGCAACTTAAAAAATATTGACACGGGAATTTAGAGTGGTTCAAGTTCACCAACCGAACTCTACATCCACTACCTTAGTCTCACCAAGGATTTCCAACAATTTCCACTAAATTGTTCGTCCCCTTTTTCCAGGACAAGGAGGCAACCTTTACAATTTCGGTTAATTTTTCTACCCAAAAATTAACCCAATCCTCACACAATAGAACAAAGAAATTTGGTGGCTAATAAGGTATCTCTCAATACAAATGATAGCCCAATATCAAGCACTCAACCCAATTGAACAAAATAGAAATGAAGGATACAATTGGGATTTCTAGACAAAGTAGGATTTTTGCACAAATGCTTGGATTTGATGTTTTGATATCTTCTTGAGGTTCAATGTTATGTTGCTGGAGCTTCTTGGGGTCTTTTTATAGCCTCTTGATGATTTCCAACCGTTGTGAGTGTTGACTTTAAGATTATAGCCGTTGGGATGCTTTTTCTCCACTTTCTTGCACTTTTCCAGCTATGAGTATCGGTACTCTATAGTGGGGTATCGATACCTGTCTCACAAGAAAATAGCCGTTGTGTACAAATAATAAAGGGGTATCGATACGCGTTCTTGGCGTATCGGTACTGGGTATCGAAACAGCACAAGCTGTATCGATACCTTTTTCTCGACATAGCTCACTGTCAATAGTGGTATCGATACTAGGGTTAGGGGTATCGATACTGGTTTAGTGACCGTTTAAAAATCTCAACGGTTATATTTTTAAACCGACTTTGAAATTAATAATTATAAAATGGTATCGATACTGGTTCATCCGTATCGATACTGATTTCATAGCGTTTCGATACTGGGGTTTGCTGTATCGATACGTGTTCCGGCAGTGGCAAACTTTGCTAAAAAAGGTATCGATACTCCTTCATGGGTATCGATACTGGTCGACGTTTTTCAATATTTTTGCCTTGGAACACTTAGAAAATATTTGAGTTTGAGTTCTAATAAATCAGTTTAAAGTCTTTGGAGTTTCAAAAACTTATTAAGGGATTTGTACAAACAATTTTAAGTTCTTCAATTTGATCCTTAAAGATCTAGTTATATCAAAATCAAACATAGGTTTTACAGAATGCAAAATGCAATCCACCCAAAAATGTAGAGGCAAATGAGCTTGAATTCTCAAAGACCTAGCAACAGTTAAAATATGCTGATGCTTTCTTTCTACTGTGCTGTTTTGCTGATGTGTATAGGTGCAAGAATTCTGGTGAATAATACTGTAACACCCGGGTTTAGGGGTTAGGTGAAAAATAATATTTTAATATTATTTTGGGCTCGGTTTTATAATTTAAATATCATTCCGGGTTCTCAATTTCAATTTATTAATTTAAGTTAACCATGTTTTGAAATTTAATCTCAAATAGCCATAGTTGGTGTGCCCTTGTGAATACCCCATTTCATTAAGGGCAAAAGAGTCTTTTAGCCTTGAATTTAAACAAACATATTAAAAAGAAGAAAAACCCAACTCCCCCTATTCATCTTCTTCTCCACCAACGTGAAGAAGAACCCCTCACCCCTATCTACTGTTCCATCCTATTTCTCACACTTTTCAGCCCCAAATCGAAAGGTAATGATATTTTTGACTTCCCCTTACTCCTCTCTCTTTAAAAGTACATTCTATATTCATTTTCATGCAGGTTCTAGAAAATGGAATTTTGGGAAGTTTGGAATAAAAATGAAAGCTTTATGTAGTTAAAGTAAATGTTTTGATTTAACATGTTTAGTTATGATATAAGGAGGTCAAATGGTATATCATATATGAATTTCTAATAGTTTTGAGCAATTTTCGGATTTGGGTTTCCAAGGGGTTTTAGGAGGGTTTTAAAGTGGTTTTGGGGGTGGTTTGATGTTGTTTTTCGAGGGTTGTTGTTAGTATGATGTTTGAAGATCATTTTGGGTACGATTGATGATTGTTTGGGTGCTTGAAATGAGAGTTTTCAGTGGGTCAAGTGGGCTGCTCGAAAATCCTGTTTTTGGTCTAGTTTTGAGTGTTGAATGCTTGGTAATGATAATCCGGGTTAGTTTCGATGACAAGATATTGATTGTGGATGTTTTGTTTGTGTTTGGGATTGATTAGAATCAAGTTTGGGCACCGGTGAAGCATCAGAAGTGAATCCGGGAAATTGAAGACAATTGCTTGCTTGGTCTTGAGCTCGTGAGTTTAGGTGAGTGGTTAATTGTTTTAAACGGTTTTAAATTGGTTGGTTCGAGTATGTGGACTAGGTTGGGCTTGGTAGACCCACCTAGAGTTAGGATTAGGGTGGTAGCCTAATCCTAAACTTGATCTAGAGCCTTTGGTTGAACTCATTATATGGTTGTGTATGTCTCGTATGAACTGTGGTATGAATGTCTATGTATATTGCTTTATACATGTGAAATGAGATTTGGACTTATGATGCTTGAGACATACATGATGATAGTTGTTGGTGAGTACGTGCTAAGCACAAGGTTATTGAAATGAGTAATGTGAAGTGAGTAAATATTGGCACTAGTAAACTTAAATACAA
The DNA here is from genome assembly GCA_030270665.1 of Hibiscus trionum. Lineage (NCBI taxonomy): Eukaryota > Viridiplantae > Streptophyta > Magnoliopsida > Malvales > Malvaceae > Hibiscus > Hibiscus trionum. The sequence goes on from BSYR01000019.1 coordinate 15,273,099, forward strand.
ATGATCGATCATTAGGATGTTAGTGTGTACACATGAGTCAAAAGTCGCGCGTGGCCTTGGTGGCGTTGAGTCACCAAGGAGGAGTACGGGTACGCCCGGAAATGGTATTTAAATATAGTCGGTGATGAGTGGACCATCGACGGGGCGTGAGGATGAGTGGAATCCCCTCCGCGAGACCGGTGATGAGTGTAATCCCACCGTCAGGTAATGGTTGTGTTGTTGGATGTGAGTCCCAACAGTTATCCGTGTATTTGAGTCTTAACTAGGTGCCAATGTTGATTGATATGTGTATCAATGGGTTGAGATATATGAGCTGTTTGGATGTTTAAATGTGATTACATGTATGGTAGTGTTGAGCTCATGATGAAGGCATATATGTGATATATACTGCTCATGCATCTTTATCTTGTGGACTTTTGGTAAATGTAAATTGCCTTGGCTAGATCGTGCTCGGACCCTGCGATGTTGAGGTTTGTTCTTTAGAGCTTACCCTCACTAAGCATCATTGCTTACGCTCTCTTTGTTCAACATTGCAGATCCTTAGTTCGTGGGTTGCTCGGGCAAGTGGAGGGCCTCCAAGTGTGGTTTTTGGACTTGAGTTCACCAAGTATGGATTTTAATGCTAAGACATGTAATAGTTTAAGCAATGGGATGTGTAATGTTCTGTTGGATAGTTGTAGGTTGTTAGGAGCATGTTTAGACTCCTTGATGCCTTGCTTTTGTGTGGTTGGTATTGCCTTGATGAATGTTAACTCATGCCTAATTGCTTACTCTTGTTGAATGTTAGCCTTATGCCTAAGAGGTTGCCTTCATGTTTGAATGTTGATGTATGAACTTGAATGCTTGGATGCCATCTTGGGCCTATTGCATGATCTCCTTGATGTTTATGCTTATTGAGGGTTTGTATGGCTGCTTGGTGGTATACGAATGTTGTATGTATGTTTGGTTGGGGTTAGGAAAGTCCTAAATTGCATCTAGGTCCGAGTCTGGTTCGTTTTAGCTGAGTTTGGGAGTTTTTGCTGTGCAGGGGTATCGATACGGTTGGTCCAGTATCGATACCGCCTTCTTGTTTCAGGCCTCGTGTATCGATACGCGAGGGGGCGTATCGATACCTTTTTGGTCACTGGAGCTACTGTCCATTTCGGTATCGATACGGGCCTCTGGTGTATCGATACCGTCATCTTAGCGTTGACCGTGGAAAGTCAACCGTTGGGGAGGGTATCGATACACTCCTTGGGCGTATCGATACGGTCTCCACTGGTTGACTCTGACTAGTTGACCTAGTCAAGGGGTATCGATACACCCCTTAGGTGTATCGATACCACCTGCAGTATAAGCTTAAAATTGGGCTGTAACATGATTGTTTGAGTTTGTTCGATCGATTTGTATATGTTGTTCCGCTGTATGATCACTTAGGGTTTAATATCTATTTAGACAAGATTATAAAATGAAAAAAATAGGGTTGTTAACCGAGGGGGAATCCTTAGGGGTTTTCACTCGGTTTTCCCCGTGTGGCCCACTCGGACCGGTCATCCGACCAGACCGGGACGAGGGGGTTACACTTGTTGGTATCAGAGCCTAAGGTTACCGAGACCTTGGGCAGGTAAGTGAGGTAAGTTCAAGTTTTTGCTTGATATGCACGGTGTTTGCTTGCTTGTAAGAATGGTTGCTTGTTTGATGAGTATGTTGCTTGTTTTGTTCAAAGCATGTGTGTGTGAGTCCCATTGCTACTATTACATTGTAAAATGGTTTTGTTTTAGTGAGGGAACGTACTTGAACACTTGGAAGCCTTGCCTTGCTAACCCAACTTGTATGTTTTGTTGTTGTGGTTGTAGTTAATATTTGTGAGAGCAATGTCTAGACCGAGAGGTAGACCGAGAGTGGTTCGTCAGGAACCACGGGTTGCGGCTCCTGTTGAGCCGGCTGTTGGAGTGGAGGCTCATCTAGAAGGGCCGGTGGCTGCGGGAGTTGGCGCTCCACCACCACCTCCACCACCACCACCTCCTCCACCTGGAGCTGGAGGTGAGGATGGAGCCGGAGGAGATGGACCTCAGGGTGGCCAAAGTGGCCAAGGTCCAGCTGGAATTGATATGACTCCGCTAGTGCAAGCGATAGCGGGAGCTTTCCAGGCCGCAGTTGCGGGAGCTCAGGCTGCAGCTCAGCCTAGGTGTGATGATGCTAGTCTACCGTTGGAGAGGCTCCGTAGCTTGGGAGCCGAGGAGTTTAGAGGATCTACTCCGGAGAGGTCGGAGTTGTGGTTGGAGAAGACGGTTCGTATCTTAGCTCAGATGGGTTGTGCTGGCGCACGTAGATTGGGTTGTGTGATCTCGTTGCTTCAGGGTGATGCCTACACCTGGTGGGTCACCATTACTGCCGGGGTTCCAGAGGCCGAGATAGATTGGGACTTCTTTGAGTTTGCTTTCCGGAAGAGGTACTTGGGACCGAGGTACCTAGATGAGAAAAAGAGAGAGTTCATGGCTCTCACTCAGGGGGATGCATCTGTGACTGATTATGAGATTCGTTTCGTCCGTCTGAGTCAGTATGCTCCAGAGTTAGTGCCTACTGAGAGGGCTCGATGTGATCGTTTCAGATACGGGCTTCATGAGGAAGTTAAGAGGTATACCTTAGCTTCAGATTATTCTGACTTTGATGTCTTGGTTGCTAGAGCCAAGGACATTGAGCATAGCTTGGGGCTGACCAAGCGTTCTGGGGGATCTAGTTCTGGTAAGAGGCACAACAACTTTGATGGTAGAGATGCTAAGAGGCACAGAGGTGGCGGACATCAGTTTGATCAGAGATGTGGCAGTGGCCACCATGGTAGAGGCCATCAGGGCCATAGAGGAAGAGGGCGTTTGCTCGAGTGTGCACGGTGTGGGAGGCAGCACACTGGTGAGTGTTGGGGTAACTTCCATGCTTGTTGGAACTGTGGTTCGAGGGACCACTTTAGGAGGGACTGTCCACGTCAGGCAGCTCAGGCACCGAACATAGCTCAGGCTCCTGCGAGAGGTAACGATTTTCAGAGAGGCCGTGGGCGCGGTCGTGGCTACTTCCAGCCTAGGGCTGATGCACCTAGGGGAGATGCTCAGAGGAACCTTGCTCATGTTGTGGTTGTGCAGCCAGAGGCGGGAGGACCAGCGAGAGTTTATGCTCAGAGAGAGGCCGGGAACGACACCGATGTGATAGCAGGTAATTTCGAGTTACAGTCTATGTCTTTGCTTTCTTTGGTTGATTCAGGTTCTACGCATTCCTACATTTTGAGTGAGCATGCACAGAAGTTAGATATCCCTGTTGAGATCTTAGATGTAGGTATGCATGTTACTAGTTCCTTTGGTGAGACAGTTGTGGTTAGACGTATGTATAGGAGGTGTCTACTGAAGATTCAGGGTCATGTGTTCTCAGTTGATATGATGGAACTTCCTTTCTATGGTTTTGACATTATTCTGGGTATGGACTGGTTGGTTGAGCATCGGGCTAGTGTGGATTTTGAGACAAAGAGAATTTCTTTGAAGCTTTCTGATGACTACGAGGTAGTGGTAGTAGGCGAGAACATTAAGTTCTTGTCTAATGTGGTGTCAGCTTTAGAGGCTCATAGGTTGATGGACTCTGGATGTGGGGAATATTTAGCTTATGTTATGAATCCGGACATGAGTGAAGCTAGACCGAAAGATATCAGGACAGTGTGTGACTTTCCAGACGTGTTTCCTGAAGAGTTGCTGGGTTTGCCTCCTGACAGTGATGTTGAGTTTGTGATTGAGACAGTTTCAGGGTCTAACCCAGTTTCGATAGCTCCGTATCGTATGGCTCCGAAAGAGTTGAAAGAATTGAAGAGTCAGTTGCAAGAGTTATTAGACCGTGGTTTCATTAGGCCTAGTAGTTCTCCGTGGGGTGCTCCCGTGTTGTTTGTGAAAAAAAAAAGATGGTAGTATGCGCATGTGCATTGACTATAGACAGGTGAATCAGATGACTGTGAAGAACAAGTATTCGTTGCCTCGTATAGATGATTTGTTTGATCAGTTGAGAGGTGCTTCAGTATTCTCGAAGATAGATTTGAGATCCGGGTACTATCAGTTGAAAGTGAAAGAGTGTGATGTTCCAAAGACAGCTTTTAGGACTAGATATGGCCACTATGAGTTTCTTGTGATGCCATTTGGGCTCACGAATGCACCGGCAGCATTCATGGACATGATGAACAGAATTTTCAGAGACTATTTAGACCGGTTTGTGGTTGTCTTCATTGATGATATACTTGTGTACTCGAAGACAGAAGAAGAGCATGATGAGCACTTGAGGTTTGTTTTACAGAGATTGTTGAGCAATCAGTTGTATGCGAAGCTTAGTAAGTGTGAGTTCTGGATTCGAGAGGTTGTGTTTCTTGGCCATGTTGTTTCAGCCGAAGGTATCTGTGTTGATCCGTCGAAGATTGAGGCTATTGTTGAGTGGAAACAACCTAAGTCCGTGACCGAGATTAGGAGTTTCCTAGGATTAGCCGGTTACTATAGGAGGTTTGTTGATGGATTCTCTAGAGTAGCTGCTCCCTTGACTAAGTTGTTGCAAAAGGGAGTCAAATTTGAATGGTCAGATGCAAGACAGAAGGCCTTTGAGAAATTGAAAGAAGCTTTGACGAATGCTCCAGTGTTAGTGCAACCTGTTTCAGGTAAGGAGTTTGTGATCTACAGTGATGCTTCCTACGTAGGCTTAGGATGCGTTTTGATGCAAGATAGAAGAGTCGTTGCTTATGCTTCTAGACAGTTGAAGATTCATGAGAAGAATTATCCTACTCATGATATAGAACTAGCCGCAGTTGTATTTGCATTGAAAATTTGGCGTCACTATTTGTATGGTGAGAAGTGTATAGTTTACACCGATCACAAGAGCTTGAAATACCTGATGACACAGAAAGAGTTGAACTTGAGACAGAGAAGGTGGTTAGAGTTGCTAAAGGACTATGATTTGACCATTGAGTACCATCCGGGTAAAGCAAATGTTGTGGCCGACGCTTTGAGTAGAAAAGTGGCCGTTGAGTTGAGAGCTATGTTTGCTAGGTTGAGTGTGTCCGATGATGGTGGTCTGATCACCGAGTTGCAAGTGAAGCCTTCCTTGATTCAGTTGATTAGAGAGAAACAGTTGCAAGATGCGAGCCTAGTCCCTCATGTTCAAGACATAGCCGAAGGAAGACCGACCGAGTACAGTTTCAGTGGTGAGAGTCTGCTGTGCTTCAGAGATAGAATTGTTGTACCGGAAGATGTTGAGTTGAGACGACAGATTTTGAGTGAAGCACATTCGAGTCCCTTTTCTATGCATCCGGGTAGTACCAAGATGTATCGAGACTTGAAGACTGATTACTTCTGGGTTGGTTTGAAGAGAGATGTAGCCGAGTATGTGAGCCGTTGTATGGTTTGTCAGAGAGTGAAGGCGGAACATCAGGTTCCTTCAGGTTTGCTACAGCCTTTGAAGATTCCGAAATGGAAATGGGAGAGGATCACCATGGATTTTGTATCAGGGTTGCCTTTGTCTCCTTCGAAGAAGAATTCAGTTTGGGTGATTGTTGATAGGTTCACTAAGTGTGCTCACTTCTTAGCAGTGAACACTACGGATTCCTTAGACAAGTTGGCAAACTTGTACATCCGCGAGATTGTGAGACTTCACGGAGTTCTGAAGTCTATTGTTTCAGATAGGGATCCTAGGTTTACTTCGAGGTTCTGGGGTTGCTTGCATAGTGCTTTGGGTAGCCGTTTGCATTTCAGCACATCGTATCATCCTCAGTCCGATGGGCAGTCAGAGCGAGTGATACAGATTCTAGAAGATATGCTTCGTTGTTGTGTGATTGACTTCCAGGGTTCTTGGGAGAAGCACTTACCGTTGGTCGAGTTTGCCTACAACAACAGTTATCAGTCTAGTATTCAGATGGCTCCTTATGAAGCTTTGTATGGTAGACGGTGTAGGACTCCGATTTGTTGGGCTGAGACAGGTCAGAGGTTGTTATCTATGCCGGACTTGCTTAAGGGAACCACAGAAAAGATGAAGTTGATATGTGACCGCTTGAAAGCAGCTTCCGATCGTCAGAAGTCTTATGCAGATTTGAAGAGGAAAGAGGTTGAGTACTCAGTGGGTGAGAAAGTGTTTCTGAAGGTATCTCCGTGGAAGAAGGTAATGAGATTTGGCCGGAAGGGCAAGTTGAGTCCGAGGTTCATTGGTCCGTATGAGATAGTTGAGCGGATTGGGCCTGTAGCTTATCGGTTGAGGTTACCTTCTGAGTTAGAGAAGATCCATGATGTCTTTCATGTATATATGCTTAGGAGATATAGATCAGATCCTTCCCATGTGATGCCCGTTGAGGAGATAGAGTTAAATCCAGATTTGTCTTATAATGAAGAGCCCGTTGAGATACTTGCTTCTGATAGCAAGGTGTTGCGTGGCAAGACCATAGAGCTGGTCAAGGTGTTGTGGAGACATAGAGGTGTGGAAGAGGCCACGTGGGAGAGAAAAGCTGATATGGTTGAGCAGTTTCTGTATCTGTTTCCACCAGGTAATTTCGGGGATGAAATTTCCTTAAGTGGGGGAGAGTTGTAACACCCGGGTTTAGGGGTTAGGTGAAAATAATATTTTAATATTATTTTGGGCTTGGTTTTATACTCTAAATAATATTTCGAGTTGTTTTCAAAATTAATCAATTTGGGGTTAATCACGTTTTAAGATTAAACCACATTCAACCATGAATTTACCTCCCTTGTAAATGCCCCATTTCATTAAGGGCAAACAAGTCTTTTGAGCTTTAAAATTATCACATGTCAAATAAAACACCCACCCTTCTCATCTTCTTCCCTTCACTCTTTCAAGAAAACCACCGTTACCTTCTTCTCTCCTTGGGGGTTCACTGTTCCATCACCTCTACTCCTCATTTCAACTCCGTTTTGAAAGGTAATGGTATTTTTGACTTCCCCTCATCTCCCCCTTCGTAAAAGTACCTTTCATTTTAGTTTCCATGGAAGTTTTAGAAAATGTCATTTTTGAATATCTTGATTAAAAATGTGATTTTTAAGTTGTTAAGCGAAGTATTTTGATTTAATATACTTAGTTGTGGTATAAGGAAGTCAAATGGTATATCATATATGAATTTCAAGTGATTTTGGGAATTTTCGGAATTTGGCCTTGAGAGGGTTTTTGGAGGGTTTTAATGTGGGTTTGGGGGCTGTTAAAGATTGGAATTTGGGGGCTGTAGGTAGTATGATATATGAGGATCATTTTGGGTGCAATTGATGCTTGTTTGGGTGTTTGAAATGAGAGAATTCAGTGGGTCAAGTGGGCTGCTCGAAAATTCTGTTTTTGGACTTGTTTTGAGTGTTGGATGCTTGGTAATGTAATCCGGGTTAGTTTCGATGACAAGATATTGATTGTGGATGTTTTGTTTGTGTTTGGGATTGATTAGAATCAAGTTTGGGCATCGGTGAAGCATCGGAAGTGAATCCGGGGAATTGAGGACAATTGCTTGCTTGGTCTGGTTCGAGTATATGGACTAGGTTGGGCTTGGTAGACCCACCTAGAGTTAGGATTAGGGTGGTAGCCTAATCCTAAGCTTGATCTAGAGCCCTTGGATGAACTTGAATGTATGAATGTATATGCCTCGTATGTGTTGTGATATGAATGCTTATGTATATTGTATTATACATGTGAGATGAGGCATGATTTGTATTGCTTAAAGCATGCATGGTGTTGGTTCATGATTGTGTTCATGGTGAGTACGTGCTAAGCACGGAAATGATTGAAATGAGTAATGTGGAACGAGTAAATTATTGGCACTAGTATACTTAAATACAAATGATCGATCATTAGGATGTTAGTGTGTACACCTGAGTCAAAAGTCGCGCGTGGCCTTGGTGGCGTTGAGTCACCAAGGAGGAGTACGGGTACGCCCGGAAATGGTATTTAAATATAGTCGGTGATGAGTGGAATCCCATCGACGGGGCGTGAGGATGAGTGGAATCCCCTCCGCGAGACCGGTGATGAGTGTAATCCCACCGTCAGGTAATAGTTGTGTTGTTGGATGTGAGTTCCAACGGTTATCCGCGTATTTGAGTCATATCTAGGTGCCAATGTTGTTTGATATATGTATCAATGTGTTGAGGCTAATGATCCTTGTGAGGATGTTTGATGTGGCTATTTATGTTGAGAAAGTTAGAGCTTGTTGATCATGACATTCACTTGTATACCTTGTTCATGCATCTTATATTGTGGCTCTTGTGGATTCTTGGTATGTTGTAAATGCTTTGGCTAGATCGTGCTCGGACCCTGCAATGTTGAGGTTTGTTTTTAGAGCTTACCCTCACTAAGCATCATTGCTTACGCTCTCTTTGTTCAACATTGCAGATCCTTAGCTCGTGGGTTGCTCGCGCAAGTGGAAGGCTCCAAGTGTGGTTTTTGGACTTGAGTTCATCAAGTATGGATTTTTAATGCTAAGACATGTAATAGATTAAGCAATGGGATGTGTAATGTGTTGTTGGTTGTTGTTGGTTGCTAGGAGCATGTTTAGAATCCCTTATATCTTTCTTTTACATGGTTGGTGTTGCTATGATGAATTGTAAGCCATGCCTAAATTGCTCTTTTGAATGTTAGTAGGTGCTTGGAACGCTATCTTTGTGTTTGATTGATGTTTGATTGAATGCATGCTTGGTGAAGTTTTATCTTGGTGATTAGTCTTGTCTTATGTTGTTGAAGCATGCTAGTATAGTTGTTAACCCCTAAGTTGTCTTGTTTTGATGTTGAAAGGTGTTTGGTGGTGTCTTGGGGCACCCTTGTGCCTCAAAACAGCCCAGACGAGTCTGCAGACAGGGGGTGTTTCGGAACGGGTCCCCCAGTTCCGGAACGGTCCCTTTGCAAATGGCCTGCCGTTTCGAAACGGATGAGGGCGTTTCGGAACGTTTTTGCTACTGGAATTTTGAGAAATTGGCGAGATGAAGCCGTTCCGAAACGGGCCTTTGATGTTTCGAAACGGTCAAATCTCGTTGACCACGAGATATTGACCGTCAAGGTCGTTCCGATACGGGTCACCCCTGTTTCGGAACGGTCACCTTATGGTTGACCCTGGCCTGTTGACTTAGTCTAGGCGTTTCGGAACACCCTAAGGGCGTTTCGAAACGTCCTGCTGTAATGAAGTAAAATGGACTGTTTATGCTTTGTTTGGTCGGTAAATGTTTCGTTGTTTGTATCTTCCGCTGTTATGTTCCACTTAGGAATTAAATACGCATCTAGATAAGACTAAAGTTAAAAGAAATTTTCTGGGTCGTCAACCGAGGGGAAGCCTTAACGGGTTTCGCTTCGGTTTTCCCCGTGTGGCCCACTCGGACCGGTCATCCGACCAGACCGGGACGAGGGGGTTACAAATAAAGTGCGAATAATAATAAAGAAAATTCAAGAATGCAAAATAGCCTCGAACCAGCTCCTTCAATTCTTTCGATCACTGAAATAGATTTTTATTTCGGGGATCATGTCGGTTACAGTCTACGAGGCCCAACCCATCGTAACTTGTTCTTCTCTCGAGTAACCAATCCTCCCAAGTCTATCTTCGAAAGACGGTTCTTAAATAAATCAACCACGACTATCGCCATTAAAGTATTTAGTATAAAGCAGGAAAAACCCGACTCAGAAATTGTCTAAAAATAGAATCGCTTCTGATTTTATCTTTCCTTAGCGGACCGCCGCTAAGAGTGTTCATAGGAAGTCGAAATTTGCCACAGGCCGATCCTTCCTCCCAACTGTGTTTTTAAGCGAATTCAGACCAAAGGGCCCTTTTTGATATGAAAAACGATTAAAAACTTTTAGTAAGGCCGATTGCCAAACTATCTAAACAGAAAGATAAAAATGATTTCCCAAAAAGAATTTAAGCAAGTTCAATTCTCAAGAATCGAATTGACTTGGCTGGTTCTTGGCTTAAAGGATTTAGCTAAGCATGATATTGATTATCATACTTAACTTGTTTTTAGAAAAGCAATTGAATAACATAAAATAAGTGAAACGAGAAAATAAAGAAAAATGGACTTTGATTAAAACTAAAAATGTTTACAAAGATAAAAAGACTCAAAAAAAAGAAGATGAAAACTAAAATGAATGATGATCTAAGCCTTTACCAAGGGTGGTATTTATAGGCTTAGATTTACAAAGATAAAGTGATGAGATAATTCAAAATAATAAACAAAAGATAAAACAATTCAAATGTTTTGAAATTTAAATGCAGGAAATCTAATCGGATAAGCTGATAAGATCTCTCAGAACGTTCCAGAAGCTTCTAGAAGTCGCCACGTCATTGCCACGTCACTGCCACGTCAGACGCGTCGTGCCTGGTGTCGTGCCCATGATGCCAGTCATGACAGAATTATAATAAAAACTGCAGAAATGCCCCATTTTCACTGCTATTTCCAGAATTGGATTCCTGCACAAAATATAACGAAAACAGCATGTATTAAGTAGCAAGAAGTCCAAACAACTAGAAAAATAGCAAATGAAATATGTCATATTTGAGAACTCATCACTTATCGTTTGAGGTTACCTTCTGAGTTAGAAAAGATCCATGATGTCTTTCATGTGTCTATGCTTAGGAGATATAGATCAGATTCTTCTCATGTGATGCCCGTGGAGGAGATAGAATTAAATCCGGATTTGTCCTATAATGAAGAGCCCGTTGAGATACTTGCTTCTGATAGCAAGGTGTTGCGTGGCAAGACCATAGAGTTGGTCAAGGTGTTGTGGAGACATAGAGGTGTGGAAGAGGCCACGTGGGAGAGAAAAGCAGATATGGTTGAGCAGTTTCCGTATTTGTTTCCACCAGGTAATTTCGAGGACGAAATTTCCTTAAGTGGGGGAGAGTTGTAACACCCGGGTTTAGGGGTTAGGTGAAAAATAATATTTTAATATTATTTTGGGCTCGGTTTTATAATTTAAATATCATTCCGGGTTCTCGATTTCAATTTATTAATTTAAGTTAACCATGTTTTGAAATTTAATCTCAAATAGCCATAGTTGGTGTGCCCTTGTGAATACCCCATTTCATTAAGGGCAAAAGAGTCTTTTAGCCTTGAATTTAAACAAACATATTAAAAAGAAGAAAAACCCAACTCCCCCTATTCATCTTCTTCTCCACCAACGTGAAGAAGAACCCCTCACCCCTATCTACTGTTCCATCCTATTTCTCACACTTTTCAGCCCCAAATCGAAAGGTAATGATATTTTTGACTTCCCCTTACTCCCCTCTCTTTAAAAGTACCTTCTATATTCATTTTCATGTAGGTTCTAGAAAATGGAATTTTGGGAAGTTTGGAATAAAAATGAAAGCTTTATGTAGTTAAAGTAAATGTTTTGATTTAACATGTTTAGTTATGATATAAGGAGGTCAAATGGTATATCATATATGAATTTCTAATAGTTTTGAGCAATTTTCGGATTTGGGTTTCCAAGGGGTTTTAGGAGGGTTTTAAAGTGGTTTTGGGGGTGGTTTGATGTTGTTTTTCGAGGGTTGTTGTTAGTATGATGTTTGAAGATCATTTTGGGTACGATTGATGATTGTTTGGGTGCTTGAAATGAGAGTTTTCAGTGGGTCAAGTGGGCTGCTCGAAAATCCTGTTTTTGGTCTAGTTTTGAGTGTTGAATGCTTGGTAATGATAATCCGGGTTAGTTTCGATGACAAGATATTGATTTTGGATGTTGTTTTTGTGTTTGGGATTGATTAGAATCAAGTTTGGGCACCGGTGAAGCATCGGAAGTGAATCCGGGAAATTGAAGACAATTGCTTGCTTGGTCTTGAGCTCGGGAGTTTAGGTGAGTGGTTAATTGTTTTAAACGGTTTTAAATTGGTTGGTTCGAGTATGTGGACTAGGTTGGGCTTGGTAGACCCACCTAGAGTTAGGATTAGGGTGGTAGCCTAATCCTAAACTTGATCTAGAGCCTTTGGTTGAACTCATTATATGGTTGTGTATGTCTCGTATGAACTGTGGTATGAATGTCTATGTATATTGCTTTATACATGTGAAATGAGATTTGGACTTATGATGCTTGAGACATACATGATGATAGTTGTTGGTGAGTACGTGCTAAGCACAAGGTTATTGAAATGAGTAATGTGAAGTGAGTAAATATTGGCACTAGTAAACTTAAATACAAATGATCGATCATTAGGATGTTAGTGTGTACACATTAGTCAAAAGTCGCGCGTGGCCTTGGTGGCGTTGAGTCACCAAGGAGAAGTACGGGTACGCCTGGAAATGGTATTTAAATATAGTCGGTGATGAGTGGAATCCCATCGACGGGGCGTGAGGATGAGTGGAATCCCCTCCGCGAGACCGGTGATGAGTGTAATCCCACCGTCAGGTAATGGTTGTGTTGTTGGATGTGAGTCCCAACAGTTATCCGTGTATTTGAGTCTTAACTAGGTGCCAATGTTGATTGATATGTGTATCAATGGGTTGAGATATATGAGCTGTTTGGATGTTTAAATGTGATTACATGTATGGTAGTGTTGAGCTCATGATTAAGGCATATATGTGATATATATTGCTCATGCATCTTTATCTTGTGGACTTTTGGTAAATGTAAATTGCCTTGGCTAGATCGTGCTCGGACCCTGCGATGTTGAGGTTTGTTATTTAGAGCTTACCCTCACTAAGCATCATTGCTTACGCTCTCTTTGTTCAACATTGCAGATCCTTAGTTCGTGGGTTGCTCGGGCAAGTGGAGGGCCTCCAAGTGTGGTTTTTGGACTTGAGTTCACCAAGTATGGATTTTAATGCTAAGACATGTAATAGTTTAAGCAATGGGATGTGTAATGTTCTGTTGGATAGTTGTAGGTTGTTAGGAGCATGTTTAGACTCCTTGATGCCTTGCTTTTGTGTGGTTGGTATTGCCTTGATGAATGTTAACTCATGCCTAATTGCTTACTCTTGTTGAATGTTAGCCTTATGCCTAAGAGGTTGCCTTCATGTTTGAATGTTGATGTATGAACTTGAATGCTTGGATGCCATCTTGGGCCTATTGCATGATCTCCTTGATGTTTATGCTTATTGAGGGTTTGTATGGCTGCTTGGTGGTATACGAATGTTGTATGTATGTTTGGTTGGGGTTAGGAAAGTCCTAAATTGCATCTAGGTCCGAGTCTTGTTCGTTTTAGCTGAGTTTGGGAGTTTTTGCTGTGCAGGGGTATCGATACGGTTGGTCCAGTATCGATACCGCCTTCTTGTTTCAGGCCTCGTGTATCGATACGCGAGGGGGCGTATCGATACCTTTTTGGTCACTGGAGCTACTGTCCATTTCGGTATCGATACGGGCCTCTGGTGTATCGATACCGTCATCTTAGCGTTGACCGTGGAAAGTCAACCGTTGGGGAGGGTATCGATACACTCCTTGGGCGTATCGATACGGTCTCCACTGGTTGACTCTGACCAGTTGACCTAGTCAAGGGGTATCGATACACCCCTTAGGTGTATCGATACCACCTGCAGTATAAGCTTAAAATTGGGCTGTAACATGATTGTTTGAGTTTGTTCGATCGATTTGTATATGTTGTTCCGCTGTATGATCACTTAGGGTTTAATATCTATTTAGACAAGATTATAAAATGAAAAAAAATAGGGTTGTTAACCGAGGGGGAATCCTTAGGGGTTTTCACTCGGTTTTCCCCGTGTGGCCCACTCGGACCGGTCATCCGACCAGACCGGGACGAGGGGGTTACAAATACCCTTACTAGCATAAAAAACAGACATATCAAATTCTCTTGCATTATCGGTTCGAATGCATTTAATTTTTATGTTAAATTGTGTTTCAATCATATTATAAAAGGTCTCAACTAAAAACCTAACTTCAGACTTATAAGCCATGGGATAAACCCAAACATATCTGCTCCTATCATCCACTATAGTAAGAAAGAAGGAATGACCATAGGTACTTTTCACAGAAAAAGGACCCCATACATCCATATGAACAAGATCAAACAAGGATTCAGAAACAGAATCACTTATTGGAAAAGGCAAACGTTTATGTTTAGACAAGTGACAAACATCACAATCCAGCATATGACCAGTAGGTATAGAGGAATCCAAAACAGAAAAAGCCTTCATCCTTTGAGATGAAGGATGACCTAGTCTAGAGTGCCAAAGAGCTAATGAAGAAGACACAGCACTATTACAAACAGAACTAGAAACAGGAGAAGAAACACCTGAAGCTTCCAGCACATACAGTCTCTGCACCTCTTTAGCTGAACCAATCGTCTTCGAAAGAGGAACATCCTGTATGTAGCAGAAACCAGAATTAAAAATTAAAGAAATGGAAGAAGACTTAGTCAACTTAAAAGCAGATATCAAATTGAAACCAAAACCAGGAATGTGCAAAACATTATACAAAGTCAAAGAAGGAGAGATCTTAACAGTGCCAATATGAGATACTTGAATAATTTCATTATTAGGCAACTTAACACTTTTACCTTGTATAACCCGATAATCAGAAAACAAATCTAAAGAATAAGCAATATGGTCAGTAGCACCAGAGTCAAGAACCCAGGAACTTAAAACATTTTTATCAATTAAAGAATCAGAACAATAAGAAATAGAATTAAGAATGATACCTGTATTGTCAGCAGACTTTTTATCAAATGAAGCAGTAAGCATATTCACCTTTGCATTATCAGACCCAGAAACACCAGAAATATTGTTCCCAGACTTATCCCTTTCTTGCAAAAGACCAAGAATACTGTCAAACTGTTCCTTAGTAAAACTATGGCTACCAGTACCATATCCAACAGGACAATTAGAACCAGAAGCACCATTAACATGATCGGAATTCATAGAATTATCACGGAAAGAACCACGAACAGAACCACAATTATCAGAACTACCAGAGACACAATTTGCCCTAGGATTTTGATTTCTATTTCTATATCCAGGAGGAAACCCGTGTTTACGATAACACTTATCAATTGTATGCCCAACCAAACCACAGTAAGAACACATAGGTCTCTTATTAACACCACCAGAACCATTATAAAATTTTCTAGAACCTCCAGAATACCTATTATCATTCTTAGAACCAGAATCAGAGGAATTACGAAACCTATCAACCAACAGAACATTCGATTCACTATGAGTAACAGACACAATTGAACGTTCATGTTGAAGAACAACAGCAAACACCTCATTTATCTTAGGAAACGACTTCATCATAAGCAACTGTGACTTAGGCACAACAAAACTATCATTTAACCCACGCAAAAAACGAATAACAAAATCTTGACGGCGATACTTGACGGCAGAACAATCACAACCAGACAAAGACCGCAAGTTACACAACTCATCCCATATCACTTTTAATTGGGTATGAAAACTAGTGACGGAAAGATTACCTTGCTGTAATGAAAAAAACTCCTGCATCAGATCTGATGTACGAACCAGATCCCCTTGATGAAAACGATCATAAAGATCCGTTCACAGATCGGAGGCGTTGTCTACCCAGAGAACACTCTGACCAATCTCCGGCGAAATCGCTCTCTGGAGCCAAGAAAGGACTAAATTGTTGCATTTGACCCACGCGCTATGCCTGGAATCACTGGATCGGGGTTCTTTGATGCTGCCGTCGACGAACCCGAATTTATTTTTGAAGATGAGGCTCATCTTCATAGACCGAGCCCAAATGTGATAGTTGGAACCGTCGAGCAGGGCGGAGGTAAGAACCAAGGCGGGGTTCTCATTGGGATGAATATAGAAATCATCCGTTGGGTCATCGTTTCAAAAAGAACTCGAATCGTCAGTCGATCGAGAATGAGAAATCGAATCTACTAATACCATGATAGAATCAAGAGGTTTTGATTCGTATGAAGATTGAAAGATAGTGAAGATTTGGTTAGATGGATTGAAGGAGAAGAATAAGGCGTATACGGGTTGAAGGAAAGACGATTTGGGAATTAGGGATTTAGTGAAACAATAAAAGAAACGTGCTTTATTCTTTATTAACCAAAAAGTTAATTTAATACAATATAATAATCCTATATATAATAATAAAGAAACAAATAAAGATTAACCAGCTGTAACCTACTAAACTATTAACTAACTAATAACAAACTAACCGACTAATCATCTTGATACATATGTATAACGTATTAATAATACCAGACTGCCAAAATCATTGACTCCTAATCTTAAATGTCTTTTGTTATTAACACATAGAAAATTATTGCTTTATACCAAATTATACATGCATTTTTTAAGACAACCTAAGGATCTTGGAAACCTCTTCACACTATGATTTCTTACATAGCTTATCAACAAACATACAAAGCTTTCAAATCTTTCAAACCCAGAATAAGGACAAAATCATATGGTCTTTACTCTTTATGTATAGTGGAAATTAGTTACAATCTTAGCAATCTCTCCTTTTATTTTTATTATTTCATATGATAGCAATAGTTCATGCAAGAAGATCAATTATATACGTGGGCTGCTTAAGTATCCAAAACGACGGCATACTACAAAAATAAAATTATGTAGATAATATGCGATTTTATTTTATTTTTACAAAATAATATGGGATGTTATTCAATCGCAATAATATTAATTGAAACCAAAAATAATTAATTGGTTCTATGCTTGGTGGTCACGCTACATTAAATCTATCATATATGAAAATATAAAAACGATTCCTCTTTTATATATTTGAGCACAATCTCTTTTGCCATATATGAAAATCTTGTTATATACTTGAATGATTTGATGCTAAATATTATTTTTGGCGTCTTCAAGTAGACTAATCTTGAGCTTAAGATATGATGTTAGCTGTCTTAAACATGAATATATCCTCCACCCACATTATTTGGAGAAAGAGCCAAAGACGAACGAAACAAACTGATTGTTTGACTACAAAAGGATTTAGTTTAGCAATAAAAGACAACAATACAAATATACAATATCTTATACACTAGCGGTGAAAACTTTCAGTTTTCACAAGCGCTTTAGTTTTAGTGTTTAAGGTCTTAGTTTAGGGTGTATGGTTTAGAGGTTTAGAATTTAGGGATGATGGTTAGAATTTATGGTTTAGGTTTAGAATTTAGGGTTTGGAGGTTGAGGTTTTGTTTTTAAGATAACATGATTATGGTTTATGTTTAAACTTATAAACCCTAAATTCTAAATCTAAACCATAAATTCTAATCACCGTCCCTAAATTTTAAACCACTACACCTAAACCCGTAAACTCTACCCTTAAACTAAGACCCTAAACCCTAAAACTAAAGTGCTTGTGGAAACTTTTAGTTTTCATCGCTAGTGAATAGGATAATGATACTTTATTTAATTATCCAAACCATGGCTTTGTCAAAAAAATCCAAACCATCGCAACCTATTATTTCGATAGGCGACTTAAATAACATCAATTTTTTCGTATTATATAGTATATGTTTTATGTTCAAGGTTGATGGATATTCCTCGCAATAGTGTAATATTTAAAGCTTGAACTTGAACTCTTAAAGGTATCTTAATTCTTACCACTACATCTAATATTTATTGCAAGTTTGATTAATAATTAATTTAGTTAAGTATGCTGATCACAAAATTTAAAACCATTTATTTTTTATATTTTTATGATTTTTTGTTACAAATAAATTGAGTGTGATTATAGTTTCTTTAAAAAAAAACTTTAAAGTTTTGAATTATTTAACATTTATTTTTATTTTTTGTTTCTCTTTTTTTTTGGGTTATGTACTAATATTTTACATTTTTAAGATTTATTGAGAGCATTGCACTGACAAAAAGACCGAAGTGTTAGAATGATAGTACATGGAGTGAATTGAGATTGAACTGCAGTAGGTTAAAAATCTTCACCCCTAATCATGTCTTCTTTTATGCCCCATACTAAAAATCACTTAAAAATTAAATTCTAAACTATAACTCCAATTTTCGCATCCTAAACCTTAAACCCTACACACTAAAAAGATACACCCTACCCCTAATTCCCTAAAACTTAACCACAACTTTTAAACTTAAACCCTAAACTCTAAACCCACTATTTTAATGTGAGGACATAAAAGGGACATAATAAGGAGTCATACGATTTCCATCCAAGGAAGTATAAGGGGAGAAGTGAATTTGATTGTATTGAGAACATTGTTTCGGTTTCAGATTGTTTGGATACATGGAAATTAAACCCAGCCTATAGTTAATAGGTTCGAATTAGTTTATGTTTCTAATTATGTGAATTTGTTTCGAAGGTTTCTAATTTTCAGAATTTGTCAAGAAAATTTACCCCCTAGAAAAAGTCCCTTTAAAGATTAAACAAATGGGTTTGATGTATAAAAGTACAATTGCTTTAACAGTTTTTAATTATTTAAATAATTTAACAGTATTCATATCCTTGTTTACAGTCGAATTTCGAATATTGTGTTTCCCAAATATGGAGAGAAAGGTATTTTACTGTTAGTTTAAGTGCAGCTCTGATAAAATATTGGGCCATTTCATTTTACCCAATTTTGTTTTCTAATAGATTTGGGCCGAAGGCCTGGCGTATTTCTCCTAGAATTTCAGATAAGAAAATATTCCGATTTTTTTTCGAAAATTATTTTATAATTTAAATATTATGTAGACTTGGTGCTTTATGTTTTTTTTATATATATTTTTGTCACTAATGTTATATTTTTCGGCAATTGAATTTGTCTGATTACCCACTTTTTTTAAAATAAAAACTAACGCTCATTAAAAATTTTGGTCAATCAAAACACGTTAGTAATAATTTTATTAAAGAGATACGATCGAATTAAGTGGAAAAAAAAAGGATAAACAACATTTTAAGTTTATTATTTTTTCAGCTTAATCTCTAATTTTTTACAATATTAAATTAGCCCTATTTAATTTTAAACTTTATAATATACTACATTATCTATAGTATCTATAATTTTTATTTAATAAGTCATGCATTTCATTCGAAAGAGGCATGCCTTTAATTTGTTCTAATAAGAACTTCTACCGTATTTTTTAATATATATATATATATATAATTAGTTTTAACGAACTAGTCTGTAGTTGTTACATTACATGGACCAAATTCGATAAAAGAAAAATATAAAATAAACGAGTGGGATAAATTTGCTCAAATTTTAAACAGTATGGGGGTGTAAAATTGTATTAGTTAAAGAGTTAATAATGAATTTGAATTACTCACGTCATGCACCGTTTCTCTTTGACGGAATATTAATGATCTAAACTTCTAAAAGATATTGCTTCATGCTTGCGGAGGAATAAAAATCACGTCCTTCTCGGTGTCAATTTTTTATGTTCTATATTTAAAAAGATAGATTTAAAGTTTAGAGTTAAAGTTTGAAGTTTAAATTCAGGATTAAGGTTTAAAAAATTAAAGATATAATATATATTTTTAAGGTTTATAGTTTATAGTTTAAAATTACAATTTGAAATTTATTTTTTAATATTAAAACATAAAAAAATAGAAAATTTTTGTCCATAGCCAAAAATCAAACGTTTTAATCATTTAATGTAAACAATGCAGGAATAAAGTGGGAGGCGCCTCTAAATTTGACAATTTGATTTCTGAAAATATATGCGTGATATATAATACAAGATGATAATAATAATAATTCACCGACCACTGAAAAAACTTTTGTCATGGTTATTTTTAACATATTTGAAAATAATAATAATTCATCAAGATTTGTATTGGTTGTCGACCGCCGGAGATTTATATTTTATTTATTTTCGTTTATTTAGTTTATTTTCTTTCTGCATATTTTGTTGCGTTTTCTTCTACCTCTGTAGCATGTTTTTTCTGCTTTATGGTACGTCTTTGCCTTATAGCACGCTTCTATGGTTACTTTTGCATGTTTTTGGTGTTTGTACGGTGAACCTCACATCACTTGTCTCTGATTCGTGTTTGTCGGTGGTCACGTAGAATTTGATCTCCTTTTGGGTTGTTTGCCGATGTAATTTATAGTGAATCGTCGTTTTTAAGAATAAACGTGAAAGGTTGTTATCGATTTTGGAGAACTCCTCTTGGGTTGTTATCGATTTTGCCGATGTAATTTATTCGCGTTTTGACAACTCCTCATGGACCCTTCTTACAATAGACCATAGAAATTTTCTTTGGTGAAAAAGAAAGTGTCTTATCTGGTTGGTGCAACGCTTATCTTTTCTTTTTTGTTGTTCTTTTAAATGTTCTGAAATTTCAGTTATGTTTATGTTCTGGTTTTATTTTATTTATCAATAAAGTTGTTTGATTAATGTGTAAAAAAAATTCATATATATATATATATATATATAAATATAAATATGGATTACTTATTTATTTATCAGCAATAAATAATAAGTTAGTTATATTTGAATAATGAGAAGTAAAATTCGTTTTTAGTTTTGTTTTGACCAAAAAAAGGTCAAAGTCCCACCGCCGGCTAGAAGCTCTGATAATATATCTAAATTATTTTACAGGGGGCTCACGACTCACGAGTTGCCTAATTTAGGTATGGGCCTTCCAACGTTAACTTTATATAACATGATAAGTAATTATGATACGTGATAAGTGGAGACTATAATAAAAGAACATCATTCTACTCAATGATCTTTCAAAGGTTTTTTTCCCATCTGTTATCATTTTATGGAATTTTAAATGTAATAACTCGTAAATTTATTTTTAATGCATTTGATGAAAATGTTATTATATTATATTGGCAAAATATTCAAAGATAAAAAAGAGAGAACAAAAAAATACACACTTTAATATGAATCATGATCAAGAAAATTCATAAAAACAACATACTCAAATAAAAAAATAAATTAAGAAACTAATGGGGCGTAAAAATTTAAACAAAAAATATGTTTTTTCCTCATAATTTTTTCATCATTGTTCATAAAATTCATACCATGTCTTAATCTCAATGTTTAATGTGAATAGCTTAGATCACATAATAACTTTCGAATGTCAATAGAAGTAATACACATTCTTTAAGCGGGAGACTCCAATAATCTTATGCAAAATAATGCCGCTAGTTCAAATTGTATGAAAAATTCTTTAAATCAATATATATATATATATATATATATATATATATATATATATATATATATATATATATATATTGTATACCGTCAACCATCCTTAAACAGTGTTAACAATAGATGAATCGAGAGCATGAAAGGTTTTGTAACAACCTGTGTGAGCTGAAAATAACAAACACTAAACAAATCTATTAAACCTTACATACTCCTATATATACGTTGCATGGCTCACACTGTAAAATCACCTTTTGATGAATGGAATCGAGTTATATCTCTATCATTCTTGTTTAATTAGAAAGAAAGAAAAAAATTTACATGGTATCTATTGTTTCTTCGATCCTGGTTTCTTAATTTCCTTTTTCTGCTGCCATGCCGATCGAGGCATCTGCCTCCGAATCCTCTGCATCTCTTGGTGATGAATCTTCCACTTCACCTGGTTTTTTCAACAAACTGATCAGTGTACGCCTCGATGACACCAATTTTCTATTATGGCGACAACAAGTCCTGCTGATGGTTCGTGGTCAAGGCCTGGAGCATTACCTTGATGATGATTATTCTCCTCCGGCAAAGTTCCTGGTGGCTGCTGATGGTACAAAATCACCTAATCCCGTCTATCAACATTTCTTCAAACATGATAGCTCCCTCGCATCTTGGCTCATTTCCACTGTAAGCACATCCATATTACCTCATCTTGTTGGATCCGAAACCACAGCTTCTATCTGGAATACTCTTGTTCTTCGCTACTCCAAACTTTCCACAACTCGTGTTATGCATTTGCATTGCCGCCTTCGAACTCTTAAGAAGGGTTCACTCTCAATCAGTGAGTTTTCTGCCCAGATCAAAGAAGTATGTGATCTATTAGCCATCTATGGAAGTCATATCTCTAAGATTGAGCAAGTGGCCACCATCCTTAACTGTCTTCCATCAGAATTTGAATCTGTCATTGCCGTGATCACAGCCAGCAATGAACCCTATTTATTTGATGGGACTATCTCTCTTTTGACTAATGCTGAAGCTAGTCTCATTGACCCTCTGTGTCTACCTATTGGCATTCACACTACCACATGTGCCACATCCGGATCTGAATCTGAGTCCAGATCGGGTTACTCCTCCCCTCGATCTCGTGGTGGCAGATCCTCCAACAGCTTCTCTTCCGGTGGTCGTTTCAAGGTGTAACCCTCTCGTCCCGGTCCGGGCGCTTGACCGATCCGAGTGGGCTACACGGGGATAATCGAGACGAAACCCGTTAAGGCTCCACTTCGGTTACCGACCCAAAGAAAAACTTTTCATTTATTATCTTGTCTAGATGCGTTAATTTAACCTATGTGTGAAGCGACATCGGAAACAAGGCTCACGAGAAGCCTAACAGCAAACAGGGCCTAAGCCCAAAACTTGAGACCCTTTAGAGATGTCAAAAAGCCCATTTCAGGCATGTGTTTCGAAACAGACATCGCCCGTTTCGAAACACAGGCTCCAGTTTAAAAAGCCAGACACCCGTACCGAAACGCACCCACCCTGTTTCGAAATAGGGTCCCATTTCGCTTAGGCGTTCCGATACTCGTTTCGGAACATGCAATCACAGTAGCCAAAGTGTTTCGAAACTTGTATTGGAACAGGGGCTCACAGTAGCCAAACTGTACCGAAACGTGTTCCGATACGGGGGCCCTAGAACCACACCCGTTCCGAAACAGCACAACCCGTTTCGAAACACCTGCAGTCTGTGAATTCCCAAAATCAACTTCAATCATCTCTAAACGATCCCAAACCCCCAAAACGACTTCAAGAATCAAACACAACATACAAACACACTCTAGAGGCATACACCCTATTATATACATGCTCAAAACACACAAAGATACGTGATAAGGAAATGCATTTAAAGGATCAAGCATACACCACAAGGGAGACAAACATAACATTTTTAGGTTTCATGCCTTAGCCAACATACGCATAAACATTCAAGATAAGCAATAAAGCATGGCTTTCAATTAAAAACATGGCATCAACAAGCCACACCAGCATTAACATAAATCCAAAACATTCAAATCCGATTGCTTGACTATTACAATCTTTCAATTTAAAGTTCATACTTGAGCTAACCAAAAGCGACACTTGGAGGCCCCTCCTTGCCCTTGCCACCCACAAGCTACTGATCTGCATTGTCGAACAAAAAGGAGCGTAAGCATAAAATCTTAGTGAGGGTAAGCTCATAAAATAAACCTCGACAATGCAGGGTCCAAGCACGAGCAACAACCAAGGTAGAATGCATAATCTCACCTTCGTTCCACATGAGCCAAAATAAAAGATGATGCATGAACATAATATTCACTATCATGCCATGCTCAACAAATCCATAACCACAACATATAGAAACGCATATAATCAACATATGAGCAACATAAAACACAATCTGTATTGGCACCTAGCTATGGCTCGAATACGCGGATAACCGTTGGAACTCACATCCAACAACACAACCATTACCTTACGGTGGGATTCCACTCATCACTGTGTCACGCGGAAGGGATTCCACTCATCCTCACGCCCCGTTTCACGCGGAGGAGATTCCACTCATCCTCACGCCCCATCGATGGGATTCCACTCATCACCGACTAACATATATAAGAAGATTTACGGGCGAACTCGTACTCCATCTTGATGACTACCATCATCAAGACCACGCGCGCATTTTGACTCACGTGTGCACACTAACATCCTAATGATCGATCATTGTACCCAAGCATACTAGTGCCAATTCTACACATTTCATTAATCTTTCACAATATCATTTCATATCAACTTCCGTGCTTAGCACGTACTCACCATGACTTACCGTCATGCACAAACCACATTTCCATGCCTAGCATGTACTCACCATGATCCTCAGATCATGCAACCACCTCATAATATCATTTCACATGTCAACACTACATGTATATCATTAATACAAATATCACATCATATTCCATACATATGTGTATCCCCATCATACCTATCATCAACTTGCATATAACAATGCATCAAACCATGCCTCAACATACATGTAACGATGCATCAAACCATGCCTCAACATACATGTAACGATGGATCAAACCATGCCTCAACATACATGTATAACAACATATACATAAGCACCATAATCACAATTAAACATGAGGCATAAATCAACAATTTAAGGATCAACCAAGGTCTCCAACTAAAGCTTGGGATTAGGCTACCACTCTAATCCCAACACTAGGTGGGTCTACCAAGCCCAACCTAGTCCACATGCTTGAACCAACACTTGAAAACCTTTTAAAAACATTTAACCACTCACCTTCACTTCCAAGCTCAACAACCAAGCAACCAAGACCTTCAAGCTTCCGGATTTACTCCCGATGTCTCACCGATGCAAACTCTTACTTCTAATCAACTCAACACAAACAAAACAACATCGAATCAGTCCATACATCAATGTAGCAAACCTGTAGCACTACTCAAGCATAAAACACATGAATTCAAAGCCCATGAACAACCCTCAAAACATCGAACTCGAGCATCCCTCAAACTCAATCCAAAACTTATGATTTCCACACTTTTTACACACCTCAAGGATTCCAAAACAACCCCCAACTATCATACTAACATCAGTCCTCAATTTCCAACATAAACAACCCCAAAAACAACCTTAAAACTCTTCTCAAAACCCATCAAAACCCAAATCCGAAAATCATGAAAAAACTCTTTAAAATTCATATATGTTGGACCTCAAGGTTCATAAACAACTTATCTATCAACATTAAACCAAAAGCTTTGTTGAAATCTCATAAAGTCACAACCTTTAACATTTTTCCATGGAAAACCAAATTTCTAAAACAATGGTGAAAATGAAATCTAATGGTACTTTTGAAGAGAGGAAGATGAGAGCAAAATGGGGATACAATTACCTTTCAAAACCGACCAAAAATGAAGAAGCAAGGAGATGGAATAGTAACTTGGAGAGTAGAAGCTCTCTAATGTCGTTGAGTTTGAAATGGGAGTGGGGAAGAAGATGAGCACATGGTCTTCATCTTTTTTTTTTTGTTTTATTTTCCAAAGAAATCATATTTACCATTATGCCATTAATGAAATGGCCAAAAACTCTCATCTCCTAAAATCCATGGAATTGGACTTAGGAGATAGGCCCAACATAAATTTTGATCATTTGCAAACACGAAGTCCATAAGAATAATTTTTTATTTTAAATTTTGAAAACCGAAACTCGAAACATTATTTTAATATTATTTTCACCCGACCCCTAAACCCGGGTGTTACACAAGAAGCGACCAAGGATCCAATGTCAAATCTGTGGTAAGCTTGGTCACCTTGCGGATCGATGCTGGCATCGTTTTAATCAAGACTTTAAAGCTTCTTCCCCTACAAACATTGAAGCTCACAAATATGGTTGTTCTCATGATACCTCTGATGCTTGTTACACTCCTTACGTGCTTACTGAGCCATCTGTCTTTACTCCATCAGATCCACCTCAGGTTAATACTCTTGTTGGTGCTCTCTCCAGCTGGTTCATCGACTCCGGTGCCACTCACCATGTGACTAATGATCCCTCTCAGTTCAGCAAGGTGCAACCGTATTCAGGTCAGGGTAATGTCCATATTGGTGATGGCTCATCTCTTTCTATATCTCAGGCTGGTCAATCTATACTTCACACTCCTACTAGGCATTTGCTTATTGATCAACTCCTCCATGTCCCTGCCATTACTCGAAATCTTCTATTTGTCTCTAAATTCTCTACTGACAATGTTGTGTTCATTGAATTTCATCCTACTTATTGTGTTATCAAGGATGAGCTTACATGACAGGTTTTACTTCGAGGTTCTCAAAAGGATGGTTTGTACGAGTTTGCTACTTCACAACAACATCCCTCAACCAGTGTTGCTCTCACCACCACCAGCTCCAATTACTGGCTATGGCACAATCGAATGGGACATCCTACTGCTGATGTGATTAGTCTTGCTTTGAATAAAAAGATGGTTGTAGATAAAACTAATCTTTTTCAAGCTTGTCAATTAGGGAAGCATCATACTCTTCCAAATCATGCATCCACTACTTTGTATTCAACTCCTTTTCAATTAGTTGAAATAGACCTTTGGGGTCCTGCACCAGTGCAATATGATGGTTTTACTTATTATATGGCATGTGTTGATATGTAGTCGAAAGTTACCTGAGTTTACCTTCTTAAGAAAAAATCTGATGCGTGCACCACATTTCAAATGTTCTACACTCTAATACAAAACCAATTCTCCACCAATCTTCTAGCAGTTCAAGTGGATGGTGGTGGAGAGTTCAAGTTTCTTGAACACCATTTATCACAATTGGGTGTGCAGCTACGTGTTACATGCCCACATTCTTCTCCGCGGAACGAAGTGGTTGAAAGGAAACACATGCATGTCATCGAAACAACTCTTACTCTCCTGGCTCATGCTTCAGTTTCCTTACATTTTTTGTCTCATGCAGTTCTAAGTGCAGTTTACTTTATCAATAGAATGCCCTCAAAATCTCTTGGCAATGTGTCACCATTTCAATTGCTCTATAAAGAACAGCCCGACTATAACTTAAAGGTTTTTGGATGCTTATGCTATCCTCACTTGCGTCCATTTCAACGCCATAAATTTGATTACCACACGAAACCTTGTACATTTCTTGGATACTCCCCAACACATCGAGGGTATGTATGTTTTGATCCAACCAGCAAAAGAACCTTTATTTCCTGCAATGTTACCTTCAATGAGTCTATTTTTCCCTTTCAAAACCAAACACTTGCCTCCAATTCTTCATCAACAAGTACTATATCCCCTATATTACATGTACATCCCCTAACAATCCACCTTCGAACCCTACTCTTTCGAACCCTACTTCATTTCCTACTCATTCACACCCTCCTTCCTCCACTTCCATTACTCCTCCCACAACTTCAACTTTTCCCACTGAATCTCATCATGTGACCACTCCAATAGACCCTATTCATACCATCCTCTCCCCATCCAATTCCCCACTGCTCACCAATGATACTCACCCTTCACCTACACCTAAGCCTACCCATCCCACCACTGTCACTTCTGAATTACCCTTGCCACACCTTCCCTCAACAACTGTTGATGGTCATTCCATGGTTACAAGAAGCAAATTCGGCATCTTCAAGCCAAAAGTGTATCATCTTCAGGTGCATGACACGCCTTATGATGTACATCATGCCATGCAAGACCCTGACTGAAAGTCAGCTGTATTGGCTGAATATAATGTCTTGCTCGAAAATGACTCATGGGACCTAGTGCTTCTTACACCTGACAAAAGAGCAATTGGATGTAAATGGATTTTTCGAATTAAACACAGAGTAGACGGGTCTGTTGAACGCTACAAGGCTCGGTTAGTAGCCAAAGGGTATTCTCAATTTGCTGGATCCGATTTCCATGAAACTTTCAGTCCAATTGTAAAATCCTTCACAGTCAACATTGTTTTATCTTTGGCAACTACTCATGGTTGGCATATTCACAGGTTAATGTGAATAATGCATTCTTAAAAGGGGATCTTACAGAAGATGTCTACATGCTTCAGCCTGATGGCTTTGTTCAATAAGCATCCACTGGATCGAAACATGTCTGCAAGCTCAAACGAGCTCTGTATGGCCTCAGACAAACACCTCGTAATTGGTTCACCAAGCTTCGATCCTCTCTTGAAACGTTGGGCTTCTGATCCTCCAATGCCGATGCATCGTTATTTGTTCATCACAAGGATGATATCATCACCTATATCATAGTATACGTGGATGATATACTTGTTACAAGATCATCTTCTTCACATATTGCTAGTGTCATTGATCACTTAGACACTCAGTTCTCTCTCAAGGATCTAGGCCAATTAAATTTCTTTTTAGGAATTGAGGTAATACACATTCAATGAGGCTTATTCCTATCTCAGAAGAAATACATCACTAAGTTGCTTGTTAAGACAGACAAACGAGATGCAAGCGTAGTGCAAAATCCCATGGTGACTACATCCAAGCTTCTGAAAGATGATGGCATTCCTCTTGAAGATCCTCAATTATACCGCAGCATTATTGGCTCTCTACAATATGTCTGCCATATGCGTCTCGGCATAGCTTTCTCTGTCAATAAAGTGGCACAATTCATGCACCACCCTACTGATCAACACTGGATAGTAGTTAAACGCATCCTACGATATCTAAAAGGATCCTTGGAATTTGGTTTTTGGTTCACACCACAACAGAACCTTAGTATTGCCCTACACTCATTTGCTGATGCAGACTGGGGCAGTGATCCAGATGATCGACGTTCCATCTCCGGCTACTGCACTTTTCTCGGCGAACACCTTCTGTCCTGAAGCTCTCGCAAACAACGCTCGGTGTCTGTAACCCCCTCGTCCCGGTCTGGCCGGATGACCGGTCCGAGTGAGCCACACGGGGAAAACCGAGTGAAAACTCCCAAGGGAATTCCCCCTCGGTTAGCAACCCTATTTTTTTATTTTAAATCTTGTCTAGATGAGTATTTAATCCTACGTGATCATACAGCGGAACAACATACACGAGGCAAACCAACGAACTCAGCCCAACAACTTACAGCCCAAATTTAAGCTTTAATTACAGGCGGTATCGATACCCCTAAGGGGTGTATCGATACCCCCTTGACTACGTCAACAGGTCTAAGTCAACCCGTAGAGGCCGAATCGATACACCCAAGGGGTGTACCGATACCCTCCCCAACGGTTGACTTCCCACGGTCAAAGCTAAGATGACGGTATCGATACACCTGAGGCTGATATCGATACCGAACTGGACAGTAGCTCCAGTGACCAAAATGGTATCGGTACACCAGAGGCCCGTATCGATACCAAAATGGACAGTAGCTCCAGTGACCAAAATGGTATCGATACACCTCTCAAGTGTATCGATACACGAGGCCTGAACAAGAAGGTGGTATCGATACCGTACCAACCGTATCGATACCCCTGCACAGCAAAGCCTCCCAATCTTAGCAAAAACGATCAAGACTCGAATCTAAATGCAATTTATGACTTCCCTAACCCCAACCAAACATACATACAACATTTACATACCACTATATAGCCATACAAGCACCCAACATGTATAAACAACAAGGAACTCATGCAAAGGACTCAAGATGGCATTTTAACATTTCAAGATCATGCTTCAACATCCAAACATATAGGCCACGTACGTTTTGACTCAATTTGTGTGCACACTATCCTAATGATCGATCATTTACAACCGGTAATTATTTAGTGCCAATTATCAACCTCAATCACATGTCATCAACCACACTCATGCTCATCACATATATCCATAACATGATATATATATATATACATGCACCATATAATCACAAGTACAAGAGCATAGTCATTAAGCACAATGTCATTTAAGGAATACAAGGCTAAATAAACTACTCGGGTCATAAGGAAGTGGCCTACCAAGCACACTTTACACACACACACTACTCATGCTCGAACCAAACTTTAAAGCAAGTTAAGACCACTCACCGCCCTTCCTTAACAATTCGAACCAATCTTCCTACGCGCCCGGATTCGGTCCCAAGCCCTCTTCAACGCTTCCACTTGCTTCTAGCCAAACAAAACACACTTATTACACCACAATTCAATGCTAACTCAACTATCAACTTACTTTGCAAACACAACTCCAATTTCCACAATTTCCCAAACCACATAATATCTTAAAAATCCCATTTTCGTACTCCAACAACCCATGGCTGAAACACCCATTTCCAAACACCCAAATGACTTCCAAAACATCCCAAATCACCCTCCTAACATAGGTAGACCATCAGCCATTCAATTTCAACATTAAACCCACCAAAAACCCAAATTTTGATACCTTAAAATTTGCCCTAAGGACCCACTACGAATTTTCATCCAAATTCACCCAAATTGATATATATTGTGTATTTCATTATGCTTGAACAAAACCCCAACACAATTTATTAAAACAAATTGGAAAATCCCTTTAAAAATCCAAACTTTAACATAAACCCTAATTTCCAAAATCCCATATTTTTTAAATCTAAGACAATGGTTGGATAGGGGATAAAGAGGAGGTTAAGAAAACATGATTACCTTTGAAAAACACCTTGGATTGAAGAAGAGAATGAATGAAATAGTAACTTTGATATTTTGAGAGGGTTTGGGGAGGGGAGATGGTTTCCAACGTGAAAAGAGGGGAGGGGAAAAGGGAGGAAGACAACTTTTTGATAAAGTGGTCTTGCTTTTGAAAATTTTGGGTCAAATCGCGATATAGGTCCCTCCCTCTTTATTAAAGCTCAAATAGGTCATTATTTGAAGTTGGTTTATTTTAATTAAATTTTATTTGACTCGAACTATAACCCGGCTAACTCCTAGGCCCAAAACACGGGTGTTACAACTCTCTCCCACTTAAGAAATTTCGTCCCCAAAATTACCTGACTGAAAGAGATACGGAAACTGCTTTTCCATATCCTCCTTCCTCTCCCAAGTGGCCTCGTCCACACCTCTACGTTGCCACCGCACCTTCACTAACTCAATCGATCTACCCCTCAACACCTTACTGTCAGAAGCTAAGATCTCCACTGGTTCTTCCTCATATGTCAAATCCGGATTCAATTCGATTTCTTCTACGGGCATAACATGTGACAGATCGGACCTATACTTGCGAAGCATCGAAACATGAAACACATCGTGTATCTTCTCTAGCTCGGATGGCAAACGCAACTGATAAGCAACCGGACCAACCCTCTTCACAATCTCATACGGTCCTATGTACCTCAGACTCAACTTCCCTTTTCGGCCAAATCTCATCAACTTTTTTCACGGAGACACCTTCAAGAATACCTTCTCACCCACTGAGAACTCAACTTCTTTCCTCTTCAAATCGGCATAGGACTTCTGCCTATCCGAAGCGGCCTTCAAACGATCACAAATCAATTTTACCTTGTCGGTTGTCCCCTTGAGCAAATCCGGCATAGGTAACAATTTCTGTCCTACCTCGGCCCAACATACTGGAGTCCTACACTTCCGGCCATACAAAGCCTCATACGGAGCCATCTGAATGCTCGACTGAAAGCTGTTATTGTACGCAAACTCTACTAGAGGCAAATGCTTCTCCCAAGTACCCTGAAAGTCAATGATAACACAGCGCAACATGTCCTCCAAAATCTGAATAACTCTCTCTGACTGACCATCTGACTGAGGATGATAAGAAGTGCTGAAGTTCAAACGGGTACCCAAAGTTGTATGCAGACACTCCCAAAATCTAGAAGTAAACCGCGGATCTCTATCTGATACAATGGACTTCGGCACACCATGCAATCTAACAATCTCGCCAATATACAAATCGGCCAATCTATCTAAAGTGTATGTAGTGTTGACTACCAAGAAGTGAGTACACTTCGTAAAACGATCTACTATCACCCAAACTGAGTTCTTCTTCGTAAGAGTCAAAGGCAAACCCGAAACAAAATCCATGGTGATGTTCTCCCATTTCCATTCCGGAATTCTCAACGGCTGTAGCAAACCTGAGGGAACCTGATGTTTCGCCTTCACTCTCTGACACACTAAGCACTTACTCACAAAGTCGGCTACATCTCTCTTCAAGCCAACCCAAAAATACTCATTCTTCAAATCACGGTACATCTTCGTACTTCCCGGATGCATAGCAAACGGATTACTGTGGGCTTCAGTCAAGATCGTACGTCTCAAATCACTGTCTTCTGGCACAACTATTCTGTCTTTGAAACACAAAACCCCATCGGAACTAAAGCTGTAGTCTGAAGATTTACCCTCGGCTATATCTTGCACGTGAGGTGCCAAAGATCTATCTAAGAGCTGTTTCTCTCTAATCAACTGACCTAGAGTAGGTCTAACCTGAAGCTCGGCTACCAAACCACCATCTCTGGACAAACTCAATCTAGAAAACATAGCTCTCAAGTCCACGGCCATCTTCCTACTCAAAGCATCGGCCAGTACATTGGCCTTACCCGGATGGTACTCAATAGTAAGATCGTAGTCTTTTAGCAGCTCTAACCACCTACGCTGTCTGAGATTCAAATCTCGCTGAGTCATAATGTACTTTAAACTCTTGTGGTCGGTGTATACTGTACATTTCTCACAATACAAATAATGCCTCCAAATCTTCAGAGCAAACACGACTGCAGCTAACTCTATGTCATGGGTCGGGTAGTTGCGCTCATGGGTCTTCAACTGTCTTGAGGCGTAAGCCACTACTCTTTTGTCTTGCATCAGAACACATCCTAACCCTACATAAGAAGCATCACTGTAGACTACATAGTCCTTCCCGGACTCAGGCTGAATCAAAATCGGAGCTTGGGTCAAAGCTTCTTTCAATTTCTCAAAGGCTTTCTGTCTTGCATCTGTCCACTCAAACTGAACACTCTTCTGAAGTAATTGTGTCAATGGAGCGGCTAACTTAGAGAAGCCCTCTACAAATCTCCTATAGTATCCGGCTAAGCCTAGGAAGCTACGTACCTCTATCACAGACTTCAGTTTGTAGAACTAATATTTTGATATAATAATTGAAAAATATTTTGGACTGATTTAAAAAGTATTTAAAACAATTTCCAAAAGTCCAAATAACTTGAAACTATGTTTAGGGATGTTTTAAAAGGGTTTTATATGTTTTCAAAGGCCAATTTTCACAAAACTGTCCTAGTGTTTCGAAACACCTTAGGGCGTTTTGAAACAGGTGCTTCCAGTGGCAAAATCGTTTCGATACGAGTATCGAAACGGGCCTTCATGGGACAGGATTTTTGCCCAGCGTTTCGAAACGCCCACGTGGCACTGACCACAACGGTCATAAACCCCAACGGCTCTTTCCCAACTAACTTTTAAATGCAGGTCGTTTCGATACGAGCTTATAGCATTTCGATACGCGTTCCGAAACGGCAAGGGGTGTTCCGAAACGGGTACCCTGACAGACTGCAACGGCTCTTTCTACATTGAGAGCGTTTCGAAACGGTTTCGAGCGTTTCGAAACGGGGAGCAGCAGAACTGCATTTATGGTGGGAATAAAGTCCTCAACGGCTCCAATTTGATCCCAACGGTCCTAAACGGCTACAAACTCAATTGGGAGTATAAAAGGGACCTCCAAGCATCAAGAGAAGGCTAATGCTTCAATTGTCAATCAACAAATGATCAAAGATTGTCTTGGAGCTTAAATTGTCATCTATTGTATAGACAAACACTAGTGAGCCAAAATTGTCAAATTTGCTCAAGTGTTTTAGGCTTTGGGTGAGTGCTTCATTGTGCAAACAAACACCTATTAGAGGGTTTAAGTTTGCTTTATTTATCTCTTTGTAAAAGAGGGTTTTGATCAAGGCTTTGGGTAGAAGCTTGATCGGTTGTAAGGGTTTCCTCTTAATCCTAGAAAAGGGGACGAATCAATTAGTGGATTGATTGTGAAATCCTTAGTGGGGAGCTAAGGTAGTGGATGTAGGTGCTTGTTAGAAGACCGAACCACTATAAATCTTTGTGTCACATTTCTTTTTAGCTTCCTTTACCCTTCCACCCAAAAATCCACCTCTCCACCACTTGGTGAGCATAATCGGTTGAACGAATCGAGCACCACACAACTCAACACGGTTGCTTCCACTCAACAATGGCTTCAATCTTCTTCGGATCAACTCTAATGCCTTCAGCTGACACTACATGTCCTAAGAAGACTACCTCACGGATCCAAAACTCACACTTGCTGAGTTTCGCATACAACTGATGATCTAGCAAAGTCTTCAAGACAAGTCTCAAATGTCGGTCATGGTCTTCTTCAGTTCGAGAGTATACCAATATGTCATCAATAAATACAACCACAAACTGATCTAGATACTGATGAAAAATCCTATTCATCATGTCCATGAAAGCTGCCGGTGCATTAGTCAACCCAAATGGCATGACTAAAAACTCATAGTGACCGTATCTAGTCCTAAAGGCTGTCTTCGGTACATCAACCTCTCTAACCTTTAGCTGGTAGTAACCTGACCTCAAATCAATCTTCGAAAAGATAGATGCTCCTCTCAACTGATCAAACAAGTCATCAATTCTAGGAAACGGATATTTATTCTTCACTGTCAACTGATTTAACTGCCTGTAATCTATACACATTCTCATGCTTCCATCTTTCTTCTTCACAAACAACACTGGTGCACCCCAAGGTGAAGAACTAGGCCTAATAAAACCTCTATCTGTCAATTCTTGCAACTGAGTCTTCAACTCTTTCAATTCTTTCGGTGTCATACGATACGGAGCAATCGAAACAGGAGCTGAATCAGAATAAGTCTCAATGCTGAACTCTACCTCTCTGTCCGGTGGTAACCCTGGCAATTCTTCCGGAAACACACTAGGAAAATCACATACTGTCCGGATGTCCTGAGGTCTAACCTCACTCATGTTAGGGTTCATCACATACGCTAAGTATGCTTCACACCCCAACTCAACTAATCTCTTAGCCTCTAACACTGAAACCACATTAGACAAGAACTTCACGTTCTCACCCACCACTACAATCTCATAATCATCTGTGAGCTTCAAGGAAATCCGCTTAGTCTCAAAATCTATCCTAGCTCTATGCTCCGTGAGCCAATCCATACCCAGAATCACATCGAA
The DNA here is from genome assembly GCA_030270665.1 of Hibiscus trionum. Classification (NCBI taxonomy): domain Eukaryota; kingdom Viridiplantae; phylum Streptophyta; class Magnoliopsida; order Malvales; family Malvaceae; genus Hibiscus; species Hibiscus trionum. The sequence goes on from BSYR01000019.1 coordinate 15,307,790, forward strand.
ACCATAGAAAGGAAGTTCCATCATATCCACTGGAAACACATGCCCCTGAACCATCAACGGACACCTTCGGTACATCTTCCTAACTACTACCGTGTCCCCAAAGGAACTAGTAACACTAACTCCTACCTCTAGCAATTCACAAGGCAATTTCAAAGACTGTGCATGCTCACTCAATATGTACGAATGTGTAGACCCAGAGTCAATCAAAGAAAGCAAACCCAAAGACTGTATCGAGAAGTTACCTGCGATCACATCGGTGTCATGCTGCTCCCCGCGCTGAACGTAAACCCTAGCCTGTCCTCCGCCCTCCGGCTGGACTGCAACTACATGAGCTAAATTTCTCTGACCATCGTTCCTCGACTGGAAATTACCTCTACCGCGCCCGCGGCCCCTCTGAAAATCGTTGGCTCTAGCAGGAGCCTGAGCTGGTGCCTGTCCCACCTGATGTGGACAGTCACGCCTAATGTGGTCTCTAGCACTACAACTCCAACAAGAGTGATAATTTCCCCAACACTCCCCGGTGTGGTTCCTCCCGCAAGTAGCACATGTGGGCAACTTCCCACCAGCTCTCTGGCCCTGGTGGCCCCTACCGTGGTTACCGCCACCACGCCTATGATCATACTGATGTCTGTTGTCTCGATGCCTCTTGGCATCACCTCTATAAAAGTTGCTGGACCTCTTACCCGAACTAGATCCACCTGACCGTCTGGTCAAACTCAAGCTGTGCTCTAAGTCCTTGGCCCTCGAGACCAAGACATCAAAATCAGTGTAGTCTGAAGCTAGTGTATAAGTCTTGATTTCTTCATTCAGTCCATAACGGAAGCAGTTACAACGCTCCACCTCAGTAGGTACAAGCTCAGGTGCATACTGACTCAGTCTGACAAATCGGATCTCATAATCGGTCACGGACATACTCCCCTGAAGCAATGCCATGAACTCTCTCTTCCTCTCATCGAGGTATCGCGGACCCAAATACTTCTTCCGGAATGTTGTCTCAAAGAACTCCCATGTAATCTCGGCCTCATACATCCCCGAGGTAACGGTGACCCACCAGGTGTAAGCATCACCCTGAAGCAAAGACTCAACGCACCCCAACTTGCGCCCACCAGTACATCCCATCTGAGCAAGAATACGGACAGTCTTCTCAAACCATAACTTTGATCGCTCTGGAGTAGCACCTCTGAACTCTTCGGCCCCAAGGCCCCGAAGTCTCTCTAATGGCAATCCGGTGCCCTCACCCTGATGATGAGCTGCCTGACCTCCAACTACTGCAGCCTGGAATGCCCCGGCTATTGCCTGAACCAACGGAGCTAAGTCTATTCCGGCCGGTCCTTGGCCACCTTGGCCACCTTGTGGTCCCTCTCCTTCAGCCCCGGCCTCGCCTCCCACTCCCGGTGGAGGAGGTGGTGGTGGTGGAGGTGGTGGAGGAGCTCCAACTCCAACCACAGGCTCTCCCACTTGAGCCTCAACTCTAACTACCGGCTCTACTCCTGGAGCCTCTACCCGTGGTTCCGATCGAATCATCCTAGGCCTCCCACGTGGTCTCATGGTTCAACTAGCAAGGTATAAACTACAACAAGAAACAGATAAGGATTACGCTAGTCAAAGCAAGGGTCCAATAGTGCTCAAGTACTCCTCTTTCCAAAAATCTTTTTAAATTAGGTAATAGTAGCAATGGGCACACACTCTACACCAGACACAACATTTCATGCACTCAAAACATCATACGATCAATCAAGCATCAAGGATTCATGGCAATACATGCGTCGAACAACATAAGCATTTAGCACATTAAGCTTACCTCACTTACCTGCCCGAGGTCTCGGTAACCTCAGGCTCTAATACCAACAAATGTAACACCCTCGTCCCGGTCTGGCCGGATGACCGGTCCGAGTGAGCCACACGGGGAAAACCGAGTGAAAACTCCCAAGGGAATTCCCCCTCGGTTAGCAACCCTATTTTTTTCATTTTAAATCTTGTCTAGATGAATATTTAATCCTACGTGATCATACAGCGGAACAACATACACGAGGTAAACCAACGAACTCAGCCCAACAACTTACAGCCCAAATTTAAGCTTTAATTACAGGCGGTATCGATACCCCTAAGGGGTGTATCGATACCCCCTTGACTAGGTCAACAGGTCTAAGTCAACCCGTAGAGGCCGTATCGATACACCCAAGGGGTGTACCGATACCCTCCCCAACGGTTGACTTCCCACGGTCAAAGCTAAGATGACAGTATCGATACACCTGAGGCTGGTATCGATACCGAACTGGACAGTAGCTCCAGTGACCAAAATGGTATCGGTACACCAGAGGCCCGTATCGATACCAAAATGGACAGTAGCTCCAGTGACCAAAATGGTATCGATACACCTCTCAAGTGTATCGATACACGAGGCCTGAACAAGAAGGTGGTATCGATACCGTACCAACCGTATCGATACCCCTGCACAGCAAAGCCTCCCAATCTTAGCAAAAACAATCAAGACTCGAATCTAAATGCAATTTATGACTTCTCTAACCCCAACCAAACATACATACAACATTTACATACCACTATATAGCCATACAAGCACCCAACATGTATAAACAACAAGGAACTCATGCAAAGGACTCAAGATGGCATTTTAACATTTCAAGATCATGCTTCAACATCCAAACATATAGGCCACACCAAAGGCACATGGCCAACATTCAAGATAAGCAATTTAGGCATGAATTACAATTTAGACATGGCAACACAAGCCATACAAAAGCAAGATAACAAGGAGTCTAAGCAAGCTCCTAAGCAACTAACATTCATCCAACAAGACAACACATGTAAAAGAGTCATACAAGCTCATACACAACCCATGCCACATTGCTAACTAATACAAAATCACCACCGTACTTGAGTCACAAACTTGGAAGCCCTTCTTGCCTTGCCTCGAGCTAACGCCAAGCTAACGATCTGCATTGTTGAACATTGAGAGCGTAATCTATAAGCTTAGTGAGGGTGCTCTAAAACGAAAAACATCAACAATGCAGGGTTCAAGCATGTAAATCCTAATCTCACATACATCAAACATTAACATGTAACCAAGTAGACCTAGCTAGTCTTTCAAGTGGCATATATGGTCTCTCAATCCTAACAAGTTTAAACATCAACATCCACATCATGCAACAATTTCCATATACCACAATCACATATCACCATCATATATCACAATACATGAACAAGTTTAATTGGCCACTTTAATTACCCCGATTGTGCGGATTTATAACTCAACAACACTTTACCTCGGTGGGATTACACTCATCACCGGACCTTGCGTGTGCGGGATTCCACTCATCGCCACACGCCCTACGGATGGGATTCCACTCATCATCCCGTAGAAATATATAAAAAGCTTCCGGTGGAATGTTACATCACCGTACTCCTCCTTGATGACTTAACGCCATCAAGGCCACGTACGTTTTGACTCAATTTGTGTGCACACTATCCTAATGATCGATCATTTACAACCGGTAATTATTTAGTGCCAATTATCAACCTCAATCACATGTCATCAACCACACTCATGCTCATCACATATATCCACAACATGATATATATATATACATGCACCATATAATCACAAGTACAAGAGCATAGTCATTAAGCACAATGTCATTTAAGGAATAAAAGGCTAAATAAACTACTCGGGTCATAAGGAAGTGGCCTACCAAGCACACTTTACACACACACACTACTCATGCTCGAACCAAACTTTAAAGCAAGTTAAGACCACTCACCGCCCTTCCTTAACAATTCGAACCAATCTTCCTACGCGCCCGGATTCGGTCCCAAGCCCTCTTCAACGCTTCCACTTGCTTCTAGCCAAACAAAACACACTTATTACACCACAATTCAATGCTAACTCAACTATCAACTTACTTTGCAAACACAACTCCAATTTCCACAATTTCCCAAAGCACATAATATCTCAAAAATCCCATTTTCGTACTCCAACAACCCATGGCTGAAACACCCATTTCCAAACACCCAAATGACTTCCAAAACATCCCAAATCACCCTCCTAACATAGGTAGACCATCAGCCATTCAATTTCAACATTAAACCCACCAAAAACCCAAATTTTGATACCTTAAAATTTGCCCTAAGGACCCACTACGATTTTTCATCCAAATTCACCCAAATTGATATATATTGTGTATTTCATTATGCTTGAACAAAACCCCAACACAATTTATTAAAACAAATTGGAAAACCCCTTTAAAAATCCAAACTTTAACATAAACCCTAATTTCCAAAATCTCATATTTTTTAAATCTAAGACAATGGTTGGATAGGGGATAAAGAGGAGGTTAAGAAAACATGATTACCTTTGAAAAACACCTTGGATTGATGAAGAGAATGAATGGAATAGTAACTTTGATATTTTGAGAGGGTTTGGGGAGGGGAGATGGTTTCCAACGTGAAAAGAGGGGAGGGGAAAAGGGAGGAAGACAACTTTTTGATAAAGTGGTCTTGCTTTTGAAAATTTTGGGTCAAATCGCGATATAGGTCCCTCCCTCTTTATTAAAGCTCAAATAGGTCATTATTTGAAGTTGGTTTATTTTAATTAAATTTTATTTGACTCGAACTATAACTCGGCTAACTCCCAGGCCCAAAACACGGGTGTTACAGTGTCACGTTCAACAGCTGAAGCTAAATTTTGAAGCATTGCCGATGCTGCAGCTGATAACCTATGGTTTCAAGAAATACTCAGGGACATGCATGTCTCTTTACCCAACATTCCGGTCATCTGGAATGATAATACAAGCGTCGTGGCCATGGCGGCCAATCCTGTCATGCATGCCAAGACAAAACACGTTGAATTGGATCTTTTCTTTGTTCGTGAAAAAGTTCTCTCTCAACAATTACAAGTAAATTATGTTCCTGCTATTGCTCAACTTGCTAACATCTTCACCAAACCTATTTCCATTCAAGCTTTCGAATCCTATCGCCATCAATTGTGTGTTCGACATCTTGAAGATCTGAGGAAGCAAGGAAAATGTTAACAATAGAGGAATCGAGACGCTGAGTAAGAGAGCGGGAAAGGTTGTTGTAACAACCTGTGTGAGCTGGAAATAACAAACCCTAAACAAATCTGTTAAACCTTACATACTCTTGAATGGAATCGAGTTATATCTCCATCATTCTTGTTTAATTAGAAAGAAATAAATAAATCTTTACAAACAGGACGTGCACCATATTATTTATTTTTTAATCATCAATATGCTGAAATGACAAACAAAAAACATACTGCAGTAGCATATAAAAAACGTATTAAACTGACAAATAAATAACATTTTAAAAAGTGTTTTAGCGACATTTATTAACAAAATTCATATTTTTTTTGACAAATGAACAAAATTCATATTTAATTTATAGTTGTAATATTTTTATTAAAATACGATAATTTATTTAGTAGTAAATGTCGAGATTAGTGTTTTGAAAAATTAAAACATTGTCTTATATATTAAAAAAATAAAACATTGTCAATTGTTATTTTTTTCGATAGTGTTTCGTTATGATGATTTGGTTGATTTCATACATTGAAACTTACAAATTTTAAAATTGATATTTCTTAAATTATACTGATCTAGATATTTACACATATAAAATTTAAAATTTTTGAATAGTCTAAAGTGATTATTAAATTTAATTTATAGGTGTAATGTTTTTATTAAAATAGATAGCTGATGGTCATTATGTAGATTTTCAATGTTATGTGCATTTTATTTAAATATTAACATAAAAACATATTATGATTCAAAATTTAATGTAATTTTTAATTTTCAATGTAACGTAACTTATTTCATAAAACAATGAGATTTCAACCAAAATATTTGATTTATAGACTTTTTGTTTAATGAAATATTGAATTTCAAACATTATTTATCAAAATGTTAAGTTATTGCTCATAGTAGTATATCGATAGATATTTGTAAATGACGAGATTAGTGTATTGAAAAATTAAAACATTATCTTATATATTAAAAAAAGTTAAAACATTATCAATTTTTATATTTTTCGATAGTGTTTCGTGATTTGACTGATCTCAAACATTGAAACTTACAAATTTTAAAATTGACATTTTTTAAATTATACTGATTTCAATATTTACACATATAAAATTTAATTTTTTTTAAATAGTTTAAATGTGTTATCTGTTTATAGATATTATTAACTCTTTAATAATGCACACACCTTGCAGGCTTGATAATTTTTTTTTAGAGAAAGCCTTAAACAATATACATTTGTGAAGGATAAAAATTATTTGCCTTTTTTCGGTACACCCAACACAAAAAAATTAAATTTCAAGCTTTAATTTTAAATTCTAAATCTTAAATCATTAACGCTAAACCTTAAAAAATATACGTAACCTTTAACTCCTTAAACTCTAACTATAAACCCTAATCCTAAACTTAATTTTTAGTACAAAACATACAAAAATACCGAAAAAAATGACAAAAAAATTCTATTTCTTTGTAGAATCTGGGAATTTCAACGAACACCGTTGGTTTCTATTATTTTACTGACAATTCGGGTTTCGACCCGACCCGATATGGACGGATTTTTTTATTAAAAAAACGGATTCGGGGCATGATAGGTTATTGATAAAATAAAGTTGGAACGAGTTTGAGTTTAGTGTTGAAATTCACCGACCCGATATATTTATTATATTTAATATTTTTATTAATTTTTTCGGGACGAGTTAAATTTAATCAATTTTTAATTAAAATATCAGAATTGAATTGTGGTCGAGTTATATTTTTTTATTATATCGGGACAGGTTAGGGCGTAAATAAAATATATTAAAATTTAGGCGGGTCAGGGTGACCAAAAACCCGGCCCGTTTCCATCCCTAAATAACAACATATCGTGTGAAAATCAGAAGTACAAAACAACTGCCACGTATCATTATCTAACCAGAAGGCAATAGTAAAAAAATGAGTTAATTACACAACACGTCCCCAAATTATAATATTCATTTTAAACTGGTTTTTAAACTTTTGAATATTTTATTTTCATCCCGATTCTCATTCTAAATTGATCCTCACATTTTAAATGTTGTAGTTCCATCCTCAAACTATAACCCTCATTTGAGATAGTATCCAAACTTTTGAATGGTCCAATTTCATAATTAAATTACCGTTTATATCATATAATATTTTTACATAATACACATTAGTGTTTACATGATAATTAACAATTTTTATAATATATTTTATTGACATTCGATATAATTAGCATATACTAATGATTTACGGATGAGATTAGAATATTTAAAAGTTTAAAGATCAATTTATATTGAGAGCCATAATTTGAATATAAAATTAAAATGTTCAAGAATTTGAAGACTAATCTAAAATGTTCTTGGAGACCAATTTAAAAATAAAGATCATAATTTAAGAATATATAATACAAGTAACTCAAGAAAAATACATTAGCACTTTTGAGTCGGTTCGGAATGTGTTGTATAATGATCAAAGGCATAGCGCGATTAGCACTTCTGGGGGTAATCAGGACCAGAGTCCAGGGTTGGGCGCGAATGGAATTGGTTGATGGTCGTGGTGTTTATGGCTCGAGGTGCTTGATTGTCTCTTAAATTGGTTTTTGCTTTGTTTATGTTTATTTTGGTTTCTTGTAATTGCTAGCATATGTACTCTTTTTACTCCACTTAAATTTAATTTTTTTAATAAGATTTCTGTTAGTGTTTTTTATTCTCTATTAAAAAAACACATAAAAATACAAAAGGAAAGTTGTAAAATTTAATAATGTAGCAAAACCAAGGGGGAAGATGCCAATTGACCATGTGGGGTGGGTAATCTAAAAAATAATCTCTGGTCCAAAACAATGGCTTCTAAAGTGGGGCACTCACGTTTTTGCAGAGAATCAAATATTAAAGTACCCCTTTTTATTTTGCCAGAAAAGTGCATTAAAAAACAATTTTTAGCATTCCCCTTTTTCACTTTTTCTCCATTTATATAAGCTTTCATTTACCGTCATCATCAAAATCACATTATTATTCCTCCACCGTGCTGCGTAAACCAATTCATCTGCTCTGTTTCTGTCTCAGTTTCGGGTATGTTTTTTTGGGTGGCAAATCTGAGATCTTGTTGCATTTGAGTGATATGTAAAACTTGTTTCTTTTGTGTGATTGCAGATATGGACGCAACAATCACTCCTGGACTATACCCTCTGCACCGTTGTAAAACTCTCCATCTGGTTTGTGCTCTTGCTGTCTAATATTTTCTCTTTTTTATTGATTTGGGTTTTGTACAGAAAGTTGATACAGCAATCTGGTTTTAAAAATGGCTTCTTTTTTTGCAGGTGAGACATGCTCAGGGGGTTCATAATGTAGCAGGGGAAAAGGATCATGCTGCTTATTCATCCGAAGATTATTTTGATGCCCATATCACACCTCTTGGCTGGCAACAGGTTTATAAAGCGAAATCATTGGTTAAATTATTGTGTGTATGCGTGTGTTTTCCCAACAAAAGAAGAAATGGAAAATATTAACGTTTGGGTTTATCTGGAATCTGTGTTTTCTTTTCTCCATTGTTGAAATCTGGTGCATCAAAGTTGGTTTTACCGTTTTAGAGAGTTTATTCTTTAATTGCTTTTGAACAATGCTATTGTTTGGCTTTGGCACTAGTGGGAATGATATTGCTTTAGCATAATTGTATTTGTGACCCTTCGCCCTTATTATAATTTATGACAGGTTGATAATCTGCGCAACCATGTTCATGAAACTGGTCTTTCTAAGAAAGTGGATTTGGTTATTGTTTCCCCTTTGCTCAGGTATTGTACCTTTTCAGTTACTTTGTTTCTCGAGAATTTCTTCTTGAATCTTGGGTACTTTTTTTTTTCATTTCCCTTCCTTTTGTTTTACTAGTATAGTAGTATTGCTTTTAGAAAGATGAAAACTTTTTGGCATCATTTTCCAATCCTTATTTTAATCAGTGAACCCTGCTTATTCCTTATTGTAGTGTTTCCTTTGTCTAATTATTTATATTCTGTTGCATTTCATATAAACTTTTCATTTGAAAGAATCATATTTTAGGATAGCCTTTAAAAGTTTATTCCCTACTTGCCTAGGCATATTTGTATAGATTCATTTCATTAGAACAATGGTATGTTTCACCTAAAATTCAGTGCAAAATCAACAATCTTTTTTTCCTTTTAGCTTTGTAGCTTTGAAACTAGAAAATGTAAAGGACTAGGAACTAATCCAAAGGGAAATTGAAAGTAATTATATATATATATATATATATATGTGTGTGTGTGTGTGTGTGTGTGTGTATGTAAGAATCAATATTATTGTTTAATAGTGAATGTCCATCGCCTGGAAAATGCAGCTATTCATGATATTTCTATTAATGTATGCCCAGTCCTAGTTTTTACTTGGATTTCTCATGCTCTAGCTGTGTCTTTTGGGATTATAGGACTATGCAAACTGCAGTGGGAGTCTTTGGTGGTGAAGAGTATAAGGATGGGATAGATGTTCCTCCACTAATGGTGGCAAATGCAGGGGAAAGTGACCATCCTGAGATTTCAAGCCTGAATTGTCCACCATTTGTAGCTGTCGAACTTTGTCGAGAACATTTGGTACACCCTTCAACTTAATGTGTTTTCTTGACACCAATGCACCCTATGAAAGAATTTACTTGCAACTTAATGTGTTTCTGCTTATATTTTTGTGTGCTGTTGCATACAACAAATATGGAAGCCAATTTCATGCATGCATTGCAATAGGAATGAACTGTGTTTTATCCACTAAGACTAAAAGGGTGTACTAATTTTACTACAACTCTTTGTCAAACCCATGTATATATATCTGTCATGGATATTCAATATCCATCAGTATACTTATATGCTTGATCGGACTTCTATATTTCGCTTTTGGATAAATCGATATATTTTAGCCATCTATTCTAATGTTCTTACTTGCTGCAATTTCACTTCCCAGTTTTCTGCTTTAAGAACTAGCTTCCATAAAGCAAAACATGATAATCTGAAATATGCACACCACACTCGATATGCATTTGAAGATGCTTAGTTATTAGTCAAAGACTCAACATAGATGTAAAGATTGGAAGAAATTCTCTAGGTTATGATGGAGCATAATTTGAATGGTTCAGGCATATATTATAAAAAGCTCGAAATTGTATGTTTTAGAAACCTAAAACATGTGTGGGAAACATGTAACATAACCCCTACTTTTTTTATTGCTTACTTTAAGAAGTACTGTGCTTAAAAGAATAATGGATAATGCTGATTCTAGTGTAGTTAATGTAAAAAAACAACCATAAGTAGATAAAGATATGTATTGTATACTTAAAAGAGTTCTTGTTGTAGAATTTGCAGCTAGTATCCATTGCCTAAGATTTTCCTCTTTATTTTTATTGAAACTTTTAGTATTGTGCCTTTCTCATCTCAGTTTCATTGTTTCCTACTTGAACCATTGAACCACAGGGAGTTCATCCATGTGATAGAAGAAGGAGCATCAGCGAGTATCGGTCTCTCTTTCCTGCAATTGATTTTTCTCTGGCAAGTACTTTGTCTCAATTCTCAATTTCTCACTATCAGAAACTGTTACTGTAGTTTCAAATTCTTGTTTTATTTTTCTTCTTCAGATTGAAAGCGACGACGATGTTTTATGGGTAGCTGACACCCGAGAAAGGAACGAGGACGTTGCAGCCAGAGGAATGAGGTTTCTGAACTGGTGAGTGGTCTGTTTCTCCCTGATGTGCAAATTTTCTCTTTATGTTGTATCAACATAACAAAGAAATGGAAGTGTATGCCAAAACTGAAGTGCCCCATGACTAGATCATATAACATTTGTTGCAGGTTGTGGACGCGTAAGGAGAAGGAAATCGCAGTCGTTACACACAGTGGATTTTTGTACCATACCTTGAGTGCGTTCGGGCATGATAGTCATCCATCAGTGAAATCCGAAATATGCAAACAGTAAGTTCTGCAGAATCATTGATTGTTAATTAACCACTACGAAGAAGGGCGTGTACGCAATTGCATGTTAGTATATCTGTGGATAACAACAGAGGGAAACATGTTTCAGTAGTGATAACCTATAACCTTGGATTTATCCTGTAAATAAGAAATTTCGGTCCATCTTTTGCAGCTTTGCGAATTGTGAGCTCCGGTCTGTAGTTCTTGTTGATAGAAGGTAAGCATGACAGTTTAAAAACTTGAAATTCAACTAGCTTTCTTGTTGAAAACTTTTCGTTTAATTTCTTTGTTGTTTTTCATTGCAGTATGATGGGATCCGATCCTGCAACAACTAACTATCCCGGAAAAATCCCTAGCGGCCTTGATCTTCCGAGCGATGTTGCTTCTGAGAAGCTTTCAGACGAAGGAAATGCCAGTTAGTTTTAGTCACGTTTCAAGGGGCGACCAAGCATGAACATTCAGTTTGATATCCAGAACATGATCCGTTACAAATTTACTGAGATTATTTGTAAGGTACTTGTATTTTGTTTTGTTTAGCTGTCAAGCTACATACGTTAGGCAATCTTAAAATTATTTCAAGAAAGTTAGTTAGATCAAGATGCTTTAAACAGTTGAATCTGTCAATTCTTTATAAATGAAGACACATGAGTTCCTACGTCCTACGGTTATGAGAGTTTGTTTTTTTGTGGTCATTAAATGAAAGTATGGAAGGCATGTTGATTGTTGCACCTTTCTACAAGTTTGTCTCTGGCAGTATCTTCGATTTTCTCTCCAGCTGTCTGGACTCTGGATCTGATCTAGTTGCTTCCAGCCCTTTTGAGGAGTTAGTATGATGTAAAAGTCTCATATTTTTATACACAAATTGCGTAATAATATACTACACAACCTTTTTTTTAAATTTAAAATTTAAATTCAAAATCTTAAATTTTAAACTCTACAATCTAAATCCTAAACTAATACTCTAAATTTACATAACTTGTGTATTAATTTTTCTTTTCAAAATCAACTTCTCGAAATTGAATTTGTTTTCAGGCACTTTAACCGGAAGTCATTAAAAGAATTGCATATCTTTGGAGAGGACAGTTTTAGAAGGAAGGTGCGTTGGAGATCCTATCAAGAAAGGAAGAATATAAAATTCCTTCGATCGAAATCCCAACGTAGGCAAAATTGTCGATTATTATCCATGTTTTTTTATTGCTTTGTGGAATAATCATACAATTAAATTCTAAACCCAAAAATGAAGAAAAAAAGTAATGGACGCCACTTCCACCGGCTTTAACAGTTGACCGGTTGACTATTTTTATACTACTAAACAAATTTTTTCTTTCCTTTTTAGTGTGGTTTTCTATGCTCAACATTAAAAATAAATAAATTTTAAAATTTAAATCTTAAAAATACACATTGTCCTTAGATTTTTTTGGTTGTCCTCCGGTTTCCAGAGCTTAGCCTTGACTAATTCGGACCGACCCATGTCACACACTTGGTTATGGTGGGTGAGTCTCCCAAAGGAGATTTTTTGCATACACAACACTTCGAACTCGAAACCTGCTTAAGTAATACCAAACTGCTTACCACTTGGACCAACCCGTTGGTTGTCTTTAATTTTTTAAATACTAAACTTAATTTTTTAGTATGGAACATAAAAAAAAAATTATTTCTATTGTTGTTATGCGACCATTTCTTCGCACAGTGATGCTTTTAACCTGTTAGAAAGAATTTGTTACGTCTATCATATTTCTCTTATTGGTCTGGCAAACACGCACCCACTGGCTTATAGTTGGTTTATCTTTGAATAATTATATAAATGTCACTTGTAAGCTCAGAAAAATCAAAGATGTATAGAGTTTGGTTGTTTGAGTTTTGGTTTTGCTTTCTCTCTCTGTAAGCATTTACCTGGGAAATTTCCTTCATGGATCGTATGGTCTTTAAGTCGTATAAGTAGTAGTAGTTTATAATTAGTGTGTGGGGCTAGCGACAGTGAACATGGATATATTTTCTCCCTTTATAAAACTTAGATTAGTATAAGCCAAACTTATACCTTCCATATTCATTTCTACTGCTGTTCATCTTCCTCTGGTTTTCGCATCTGCAGCAAAATGGATGCAATTGCAACACCTCCTTTATACCAGTTCGGCCGTCCTAAACGTATTCATCTGGTTCGTTGCCACTTTGTTCTTTCTCTTTACTTTGAACTTTGGAGGTAGGCTATATGTATTACTAAAGATTTGTACGAACAATTCATCAGGTGAGACATGCACTGGGAATTCATAATGTAGAGCCAGAGAAGAGTCGTGATCCGCTAACATCGTTCGAATTCTTCGATGCTCAGCTCTCTCCCCCGAGCTGGCAGCAGGCGAGTAGACTCAATACACAGCTTTGGCGATTAAATTCTATAAAAAAAAATTATTCTTTTGAATATCGCCTTGGAGAAGATGTGATTTACTAATGTTTTAGGGGCATGACATTTTATTAACCTGTTTTTAACAGGTTCTTGAACAGCGGAAATATGTTCGTGAAAGTGGACTGCTTGATAAGATTGAACTTGTCATCGTTTCCCCTATGTCAAGGTACCTGAATTTCTCAATTTTCACACACATCGAGGGGTTCATGGTCTAATGTTCCAATTTCATCTTTTTTTCTTCTTTTCTTTAATGAATGAACTGCGCAGAACATTGCAAACAGCAGTTGGGATTTTTGGTGGTGAAAACCAACCGGATCGATTAGACGTTACTCATGTAGAGATGGATGAAATATCGACGACTTTCAAAAGTCGTCCTCCAATTATAGCGTATGAACTTTGTCGGGAGCGAATGGTATGTCGTTCACATAGCTTGGCCTTTTCCGTTAGATTCTAACAGCTATGCATTAATTATTGAAGACGGTAGGCATTATTTATAATCAATGTCGTTAACATTGCAAGCTTGGATCTCTCCACATGGAAGCTGCACTCTCATTTGGTCTTCATTATGTTTGATGTTTGGTTGGGGAAAAAGAAAATGTATAATTATGCTGTCGGTCCATGTACTCTAATGCGTTAACATGTGAAATTCTTATGTTTTAGTTCCAATGGACGCAGGGAAAATATGAATGTGACAAGAGAGGAAGCATCAGTCAGTACCGGTCTCGTTTCCCTGCAGTTGATTTCTCCTTGGCAAGTACCACTTCACTCCTACTCTCGTATTTGGTCTTAAATATCTTACACTTCCATTGCCATCAATTAACACAAACACTTCACCAATGATCAGATCGAAAATGAAGATGATGTTTTGTGGGATCCAAACGAAAGAGAAACTTTTGAAGCAGTCAAAGCTAGGGCCATTAAGTTCATTAAATGGTGAGTTTAATTAAAATTGTGTTTTGTATTTTAAAAAATCCGAATCTATCTCTCTGTAAAAAATAAATTTCAATTACTTGGATAAACCACTTAATTTGTTGAACTTAATATTCAAACATTTAGGTTGTGGGAAAGGAAAGAAGAGGAGATAGCAGTGGTGAGCCATGGTGTGTTTCTGCAGCAAGCAATGATCCAACTCATTGAAAATAACAATCGTTACACTTTGCCTCTTCGGGGACATCCCATAAATTTGGGACGAAACCTTAATTGCTTCCTTTTGATTGACGATGATGATCCATGCAGTCGGTCAGTACATCTGTGATTATATATATATAAAAGATAGTATCCGTTTAAACAGTGTAAAACTCTTTAAGTTTTACACGTTTTTTGGACTGTTAGATGAGTGAAACGAATAGATGAGATTAACAGTAACTATCTGAAGATTATCACTTAGAAAAAAGAGAGTAAAGAGTTAATCTGAGTCATCCATTCCCCGTCTAACGATCCAGAAAACGTGTAAAACTTAAAAGTTTTACATTGTGTAAATGGGTTAGGATCAAGTTACACTATGTAAAACTCAACTAGTTTTACACTAATTTATGGCCATTAGATTGGTTAAATGAATGGATAAGATTAACTCCTTACTTTTTTTCCCAAGTGATAATCTTTCCATATCCTACTTTTAATCTCATCCATTCATTTTACTCATCCAATGGCTATGGATTAGTGTAAAACTAAATGAGTTTTACATAGTGTAACTTGATCCCATCCCTATATATATATATATATATATATATATATATTAAAATAGAGATATTATATTCTCATATTGTAATTTGAACATATATAGAATAAAATAATATGAACATCTTTAATTATTGGGCTAATTAATAAATCTCAAAAATGAAAATCATGTAGCTTTAATTTGATTTGATTAAATATTGAGCATTTATTGTAATTTGTTCATGCAGGTTTAAAAATTGTGAATTTCGTTCGGTGATCATTGCTCACGAAAGGTAAATAAATCTATTTCAATCGCATCAAAATATAAATAAGTAAAATAATATTTTGAAAGGAAGATGAGAAATTTCCTTTATTTATAGTGATTTAAATGGAATGTTGTAGTATGGTGGGGTTGGGATCGGATTCATGATAAGCAAGCAGCAGTATTGTTGAAGAATTGGGAATGACGTGCTCCAAATTACAGATTCTGCCCAAGATAAGGTTCCAGTGGAGGAAGTGGAAGTCACCACTCAACAATTACTGCTCCATCTGCCATTTCGGTGCATGATTCATGATCATTCAACTCCCACCGTTAGATCATTTCATATATAGTCTGGTGTTTTTCCAAGAAATTGTATCCACTACTGTTTTCTTTTACTACTATTTCCTTTTGTCGGATTAAACTTTTAAATCTTATTTTTCGAATAATTTTTAAACAGAAGCCTATAGTACATAGTACATAGGATTATGGGTCAAATATATTTTTAAGATTTAAGATTTAGAATTTAAAATTTAAAATAAAATTTAATTTTTTAAAGTTGAAACATAAAAAAAGATAAATAATTTTTGTTCGGTAAATATCATGTGCTCAAAAATATTTTATCATTAGATATAATGGACCGAACGCCTAATTCGTGTCATTCGCCCATGGCTGTGGTTTCACTTCATCGGAAGGTTTCTGTTATCTTATAAACTGACCGGTAGTAGTTATTTTATGTCTTGCTAATCGATGTAATTTTGGAATTGACGAAAGGCCACTTAATTAGTCAACCTTCGTCTTTCCACAAGAGAAAGTCATTTTTAAGTTGCAAAAATTTCCTCTTTGTTCTAATTTCTTTCTTGGCACGAAGTGTTAGTTATATAAGATTAATTTATCTTAGCTTGATTGATACACTAGATCAAGTTAAAATCAAATATTGAAAGGATAAATTATATTAGTTCAAAACAGTAAGAATTTATTAAGTATTTAATTTTAAAATTTAAAGAGGACGAAAGCTTAATTTAATTTAAATTTAGACTGATTGAGACCTAAATTAAATCAAAATATTTTTTTTTGAAAGGTACTGTTTTATTGCGATCGTTTCGAACGCCTAATCCCGATGCCTCATTAAAAAACCTCCCTAACCTAAATTGGAGGAAAAAGAGTGCATTCAGAAATTAGGATACATGAAGCTACCACCTCTTTACAATATTACATCGCACCAGAAATCACGACCAACTTAGTATTCTCCTAGAAATCGCACCAGAAATCAAAATATTTGAGAGGAACAAGATCATTTTACTCTATGTATATCCGTCCCGGACCGTAGGGATGAATGTCACTACTAAAAGTCGTAGCACTCCACTAAACCAAGGTGTGAGCTTAGTGCGTATAACACTAATGCTCTCAATTTGGTTGGCAGAGGAATTAGGAATTGACCAGCTAATTGTGCTATACTTATACTTAATAAAGATTGAATGAATTTAGGGTTTGGAGTATAGAATTATTATCAATAATTTAGTCAAGTCTTCTTCCAATCTTATGTTTTGTGAGTTGTGGCAGACAGTGGAGAAGACAATTTTTTTAATAGTTAATCAATTAATTGCTAATAGTGTGATATTCCTACATCTGTTGTTTGGGGAGAAATTATTACATGGTCTCGTCTCACCACATTATCTATGGTCTTTATCCACTAAAAATCAGTTAATTAATTTTTGTTTTTCATGTCATTTTTTCTTTCCTAATTAATTTTTATGTAACCACTCACTCTTTATTTACATGGTAAAAAAAAGTGAAAATTTATGTTTTAAAAAATGACATAAAAATAAAGATAATAATTGATTATTTTTTAGTGGATGAGACTATGGATAACATAGTGAGTCGAACCATATAATAATTCTTTTATTTGGGTCCCTGCAAACAAGTAATGGACATTTCGTTTCACTAATCTAAAGCATAAGGCCGTAATTCATACAAATTAATCCGACAGTATTTAGAAGTACAATTGAAGGGCCCAAGTAATTGTATTTGGGAAAGGGGTTAGGCTTAGTTTCGGCTCATAGTTAGTGGGTCAGAGCTTAAATGGAGTAACACAAAATTATGGTTATGTTAATTCTAAGTAATACCCCATGTCATATAGTTTATTTGATTTAAATAAAAATAGTTTTCGACACGTATGCGTATCCGTGTGAACATTGTATTGGTAGATTTTTTTAAAAAAATATATTTTTGTCGGACTTCCATCACACTTGTGATATTATTTTAACGGTCACTATTTCAAAAGTAAAAATAAGCCGCCGTGACCCTTTTAAATGGGTGAGAATAAAAAAATTACGACTTTGAGTGTTGTGTGTGTTTTTTTTAATATTGATAAATGTGATTTGAGTATTATAAAAATTATTATTAATTATTTTTTAAAATATGTTTATTATGTATTTTGGCAAGCGGAAATTAGATGAAACCGGTGGGAATGAGGCGGGACAAATGAAGATGAAGTAGGTGCAAAGTTATATTTACGTTGTCTCACCACTCATAACGAGTTTAATTTTTTCTCCATTCGCAATCATCACCCACAAAACTTGTACCTATTTTCTGTTCAATTTGATGCGAAGTGGGACGAATCTCATAAGACATGTCCCACACATTCCTCGGTAGCAGCTTGAATTTGAGATGAGCAAAGTCGTTCCTGGCATATAATTAATTCATTTAAACGCATTTTTTTATCACACTTTTTGATATTTTTGTGATACCGTTAATTGGTGATCACGTAATTAAACGTATAATTCATATTTTTTCTTGAAAAATTAAAATTTATTAATTTTATTGAACGAAGATATATTCGAAATTACAATGAAAGTTCACAACTTAGTAAATAAAATAATTAAATCCAAACATAATCTTAGTAAACAAAATTAGCGTATCGAGATCAAAATATGACCATACAAGAAAAAGGTAAGAACCTAGCCCAAAGACTCGAAATAAAAGAAGAATACAAACATCACCAAAATCGACAATGATAGGTACAACCATCAACAAACAACATAAAAATGCATATTACAATGAAGGTACGTTGACAATAAGGTCATTACCACAACTCAATCACGAATAAGGAACAATAGATGTAATCGCGTATCTAAATCCAGTTCGAGGGTCCGAAACAAGGAGATCAACAACATAATGAAAGGAGCGCCATCATGAGTAGTCATGGCGTCGTCAGATCTAACCCTAATAGAAAATCAAAAACAAAAAAAAAAGAAAAAGTGTGCCAAAAGATAGAGAAAAAACGTACTAAAAGGTAAAGTAAAATCGTACCACAAAAGTAGAATAATTTATTAAAAACTGAAAAATAAAATAAATGAAACGATAAATCCCAACAGTCGACGATTAATATTAAAATTGATATCGTCGTCGATATTTAAAAGAAAAAAAAATAAGAGTGACCGACTTTATAGTTAAGAGAAAAAGATTAGTGAGCTGCTAGAGTAAATGTATAATTAATTCTAAAAAGTTCACATGAGGTGAATTGGAAATACTATAATTAAATCTAGGGGGCAGGAAATACCTAAGTGAATTCTTCAGAAAAAATATTATATATAATTATGTTGAGTTGATCGAACACTTGCAAATGGCCAAGAGGGGGGTGAATTGGCAATTAAAACTTTGGTGAAGAGAAAGATTGAAAATAAAAATGACACAAGGGGATATAGTGGTTCAAGTTCTCCAAATGAACTCTACATCCACTACCTTAGCTCCCACTAAGGATTTTCAAACAATTCACTAATTGAATTCGTCCCCTTTTCTTGGATGAGGAGGAAACCTTACAATTTCGATTAAGCTTTCTACCCAAAGCTTAATCCACTCAAATACAAAGAAAGATTTTGGTAAACTCAAATGTTTCCTCTCAAAGGATGATTGTCTACCCAAATACAATTCAAACAATCTCAAACTCACAATACAAATTGACAATTTGAAAATACACTAGAGTTGGGTACAAGATTTGACTTTTAATAGCTCAAGGGTTTGGATTTTTGCTTTGATGATGCTTGAAGGTTCAATAGTTGTTGCTTGGTCAAATGAAGCTTGTTTTTATACTCTTGCATTGATTTCTAGCCGTTTGGGTAGTTAGGATCATCAATAGAGCCGTTGTGGACATTTTTCCCGCATTAAATGCAGCTCTGCAGCCTACCGTATCGGTACTCGGGAAAGGCGTATCGATACCTGCATCAAAGAGGAAAGAGCCGTTGTGCCTGAAAACAGGGCGTATCGATACCCATATAAGGCGTATCGGTACGGTTTTTAAGGGGCGTATCAATACGAGGGCAGTATCGATACGGTCCAAAGTTACTGGAATCCCAAGTTATATTTGTATGAAAAGTGTATCGATACGCATATCAAGCGTATCGGTACGGTACAACTACCTTTTGAAAATTGGGAAACCAACCAACTGACAAGTAACGGTCAAATAATTAAATGCTCGGATTTTTCAAAGATATGCTTAGCGTATCGATACGGTTACCATGCGTATCGGTACGTGTTCATGAAAACAATTGCCCAGATGCATATCGTATCGATACGGTTTCAGGGCGTATCGGTACGGTATGTTTAATAAAATTACAGTGACAAAATAGGGTATCGATACGCTAAGGGTATCGATACTCCTGGGCGTTTTTGCATACTTGTGCTTGGAAAACATAGAAAAGGACTTTGAAAAATATATATGATTTAAGAGCAGGTCTTTAATTATTATTTTGTTTTAAAAACACTTGTCAATTGAGAGACTTTAAAGAGTACTTAAAATTTATTGTTTTGCAAATTGGTCCTTAAGATTATGTGTTATATCAAAATCAATTTCGGTTTTACAATCTCCCCCTTTTTGATATAACAAAACCATAAATAAATTTTTAAGTTTTTGAAACTTTGAAAAGCTTTCTCCCCCTTACTTTAAGATAGATTTTCAAAACAAAAATATTTTGACTCTATGATCCTTCTCCCCCTTTTTGTTAGATCAAAATAGAATACAAGGATAATAAGAATATAAAGCAACAATAATTCATTAAACTAAAGGCAAGCAAAGAGTTCAAATTCATAAACTTCAAAATAAGCATAAAGGTTCAAATGCATAAATGTCAAAGCAACCATCATAACCCAAACTCTTAAAATCCAAAAAAACATAGATAATAGGCATAAACTTCAAATCCTAAAAACAAAAAAATGCAATAACAATAATGAAAGACTAAATGGCCTAAGATGAGATGCATGAACTACTCGTCCCCTTCGTCATCATGATCGTCCTCATCATCTTTTTCTTCATCTTCTTGAGAGGGTTGATTCCTTCGGGTTTGATTGATCCAAGCACCATGGAAGGCGGTAAGAGAGATATCCATGGAGTTTTGGCGAGCGACCATGGTATCGATCTTCTTGTCCATGCCTTGAATGCGATCCTCTAAGGATGTGAAACGAGTATCCATCGCGGTGAACTTCTCATTGAGGAAGGTCGTGAGAGTATCCATGGAGAAGGAATCAAAGGAAGCACGATGAGAACTCGAAGAAGCACGAGAGGCATCGACCGGAGCAACGGGCGGAGGATCTTGAGGAGTGCGAACCCACTCATTATCAACATAAGTGAAACCGGAGCGAGCTAGGGAACGCTCATCAATAGGTAGGCCAAGGGTTTCAGGAAAATCATGTGAACAATCAATGCCAATGGAATGAAATAGAAAACTCAAGGCCGTGGAGTAGTAAAAGGATGAGACTTGTTTGGTATGGGCGTATTGAACTAAAAAGACAAGGTCGGCAAACATGATTTGACACAAATTTGGACGTTTACCTTCTCTAAAACACTTAAGCCAAAAATCATCCGTTTGACGAACAGTTGAATATTTCCCACCCGATGGACGAAGAAACCAAGAAACAAGAAGGTGAAGGATACGATCATGAGCATCTAAAACTTTTGCGGGACCTAGATAACCCGTACCCAAGGAATGTTCATCATCAATACCAACATCTTCAAAACCAAAGACATTGCATAAAACTTTTTGATCAATTTGAAAACGTTTGCCCATAATGGAAGATTCAATGGCAATAACATGCTCCCTAGATTCATCATGTTTACATACGACATTAGAAAAGAACACAATGACTAGGTTCCTATATAGGATAGGAGGAATATTAAAAAAGGTCAAGAATTTCCATTGCTTAATCAAAGGTAGGTATTTGAATTTGAAACGGGCAGAACTTAAAAAAGGAATGGACACAACTCGCTCTTCCCTAAGGTTTATTCCTAGAAAAAGTTTATATCGTTCCCTATCAAGAGGTTCGAGAAAACTTGATTGGATGATATAAGGAAGGTTAGGTGTAGGATTACCCTCGACATCCTCGGTAGGATTGGAAGTAGAGCGATGACGCTTAGTCCCATTTTTCGGTGCCATAATCTTGAAAATACATCAAAAAGGATTCGAATATGTATGCAATTAACATCCTATTTGATCCAATAAAATCTGATAATTCAAGGTAATTTGTTAAAAAGAATTTTTAAAAAAAAAATATTCACAAAACAAAAACAAAAAAAAACAGTTTTAAAAATATATCGAATATAAAATATATTGAAAAAAAATTAACTTTTGAAAAAAAATTTGTGAAAAAGGTGAAACCCACAACAATTAAACAAGGTTTGTACAAAAATTCAGTTGAAACAACAATTAAAAGCAAACGAAAATAATAATAAAAAGAAAAAGAAAAATTTTATACCTTGAATCTTAGAATGGATGAAAGAGGGGATGTGAATGCACAAGATTTGATGCCCAAGGTTTGCCTTGATGTGTAGAGTAAAAACCCTCAAGAAATTTTGAAGATTGATGGTAAAATTTGATGGATTGAGGGGGTTTATATAGGGTTTCGCGGCTAGGGTTTGTGGAGAGAAAAGAGGGGTTTTGAGTTTTAAAGAGTTTTAACAAAAGCAACCCTAAATACCCTCTCCGTCGAGGCCGTATCGATACGTTATACACGCGTATCGATACCCATTAACCCTAATTTTATATACGTCAATACTACCGTATCGATACGCGGGGACGTATCGGTACGCTTGACTTTAACTATTTCCCTTGACTTGTTCCGTATCGATACGAGGGGTCGTATCGATACTTGTTCATCCTCAAGAATTCCCAGAAAGCATACCGTATCGATACGCTTTAGCCGTATCGATACACCTTTGCCAGTTTGTGCAAATTTGACAGATTTAAGTGAAAAAAAACCAATTTGAAACGTCCCTAAATGCATGTACATGTCATATGAACAAGTTTTAAAGGCTAAATTGAATATATACTCCCCCTAGCAACATGCATATAAGCAAGAAGGACAAAATTAACATAGGCATGAATCACAAACAATTTCAAGCAAATTTTGACATTTTGGGACCAAAAAGGTGTCAAGAAAGGCTAGTTAAACCTAACTCTCTCCTAAGGGTCCAAAAGCGCTCTTTATCTAAAGGTTTTGTAAATATATCCGCTAATTGGTTCAAGGTGTCAACAAACTCTATAACAACATCATTTTTCAAAACATGATCTCTAATGAAATGATGTCTAATTTCTATGTGTTTAGTTCTAGAGTGTTGGATGGGATTCTTAGTGAGACAAATGGCACTAGTGTTGTCACACCTAAGGGGTATGGTTTCTATTTTAACACAATAATCTAAGAGTTGTTGCTTCATCCAAAGGACTTGAGCACAACAACTCCCTAAGGATATGTACTCCGCTTCGGTGGTAGATAAGGCTACACTATTTTGTTTCTTAGAGAACCAAGATACGAGCATACTACCTAAAAATTGACATGTCCCGGAAGTACTTTTCCTATCTATCTTACATCCCCCATAATCCGCATCCGAAAAAGCATGAAGGCTAAAGGAAGAATCCTTAGGATACCAAAGGCCTAAAGTAGGTGTGTCTCTAAGGTATCTAAAAATTCTCTTAATGGCAACTAAGTGTGATTCTCTAGGACTAGCTTGAAACCTAGCACACAAGCAAACACTAAACATGATATCCGGTCTACTTGCGGTAAGGTAAAGCAAAGAACCTATCATGGATCTATAAAGCTTAGAATCAACACACTTACCTCCTTCATCTTTGTCAAGCTTTATGGAAGAACTCATAGGAGTGGCTTGAGGTTTTGCATTCTCCAAGCCAAACTTCTTGAGCATATCATTCACGTACTTAGCTTGATTTATGAAGGTGCCATCCTTCCTTTGCTTGATTTGGAGTCCCAAAAAGAATGAGAGCTCCCCCATCATGCTCATCTCGAACTCACCTTGCATTAGCTTAGAAAATTCCTTACAATAACACTCATTAGTAGAACCAAAAATAATATCATCAACATAAATTTGAACTACTAAGATGTCATTGTTATATCTTTTTATGAAGAGTGTTGTATCCACCTTTCCCTTTTCAAAACCCTTTTCAATTAAGAAATTTGAAAGTCTCTCATACCAAGCTCTAGGAGCTTGTTTTAAACCATAGAGAGCTTTTGTAAGTTTAAACACATGGTTTGGAAATTTTAAATCCTCAAAACCCGGTGGTTGTTCAACATACACCTCTTCATTTATGAAACCATTTAAAAAGGCACTTTTCACATCCATTTGAAAAAGCTTGAAATCATGATAACATGCAAATGCAAGTAACATCCTAATAGCTTCCATCCTAGCTACGGGTGCATAAGTCTCATCAAAATCAATTCCCTCTTCTTGTGTATAGCCTTGAGCAACAAGCCTAGCCTTGTTTCTCACTATATTACCACTTTCATCTAATTTATTCCTAAAAACCCATTTTGTTCCTATAGTAGATTGATCATTAGGCCTTTCAACTAATGTCCAAACTTTACTCCTCTCAAATTGATTTAATTCCTCTTGCATGGCCAAAATCCAAAAATCATCTTTTAAAGCTTCTTTAATATTTTTAGGCTCAATGCATGAAATAAATGCAACATGATTCATTAATTTGAGAGAGGATCTAGTAGTTACCCCCTTGGATGGATCACCCAAGATTTCACCACCTTTGACATAGTTTAACTCCCTTAGGTAAGACACCTCCCTTTCCTCAAGAGCCAAGTCCTTCAAGGCTTCAAGAGGTGGATCTTGTGAATCCTCTTCTTTGGTTGGAATCTCATCCACCTTTGACGTTTGTCCTCCATCAATGGCATCAATGATTCCTACATCATCATCATCACAAGATTCCTTCCTCGGAAGGAGGTTATCATCGAAAACAACATGTATAGACTCTTCAACAACTAGAGTTCTTTTATTAAATACACGATAGGCTTTAGAGTTTAAAGAATACCCTAAGAAAATAGCTTCATCACTTTTAGCATCAAATTTACCTAAGTTTTCTTTACCATTATTCAAAACAAAACACTTGCAACCAAAAGGGTGAAAATAGCTAATGTTAGGCTTTTTGGATTTTAAAATCTCATAAGGTGTTTTCTTCAAAATTGGCCTAATCATTACTCGATTTATAATATAGCAAGCGGTATTTGTGGCTTCCGCCCAAAAATATTTAGGTAAATTATTTTCACAAAACATGTTTCTAGCCATTTCTTCTAAAGTTCGATTTTTCCTCTCAACTACCCCATTTTGTTGAGGAGTGCGAGGTGCGGAAAAATTGTGGCTAATCCCATTTTCATTTAGGAACTCATCGAAACCTAGATTTTGAAATTCGGTTCCATGATCACTTCTAATGTGAGAAATTTTAAGTTCAAGATCATTTTGAGTTATTTTAGAAAATGTGATGAATTTTTCTAAAGCCTCATCCTTTGTACTTAAGAATAGAACCCAAGTATACCTAGAGAAGTCATCTACAAGTACAAAAGCATATGATTTTCCACCCAAGCTCATTGTTCTAATTGGCCCAAAGAGATCCATATGGATCAATTGTAAACATCTACTAGTAGAGACATCATTTATGGATTTAAAAGAATTTCTATGTTGTTTACCCTTTGAACATGCGTCACAAATTTTATCATTGGAAAATTTAAGTTTGGGTAAACCTCTAACTAGGTTAAGGGAAATTAATTTCTCTAAGACACTCATGCTAGCATGTCCTAATTTTCTATGCCAAAGCCATGAGTCATGTTCATCATGTGCAACTAAGCATGTATGGGATGATTGAATGTCATCTAAATGCACCATGTAAATATTGCCTATTCTATGTCCTATGAGCATTAGTTGGTTTGTTTTAATGTTAACAATTTTGCAACCACTTTTATCAAATAGAACATTAAAACCCTTGTCACACAATTGACTAATACTCAACAAATTATGCTTAAGACCGTTGACATACAAAACATTTTCAATGAAAATAGAAGAGTGATTACCAATGGAGCCTATTCCTTCAATATGGCCTTTGGAGTTGTCGCCAAATGTTACCACTCCACCACTTTTAGGCTTTAGTTCCACAAATCGACTCTTGTCACCGGTCATGTGTCTTGAGCATCCACTATCAAGGTACCAAGAATTTTTGCTTGAAGCTTTAGCCTTGTAGCAATGCTCCCCCTACAAACAAAGAAATTAGGCCTTGGTTTTTGGTACCCAAATCATTTTGGGTCCATGAGTGTTATCCTTCAACAATTTGGTTCCCTTAGGAATCCAAGAAGCAATAGCATTCAAATCATTAGAAATAATGAGTTCTTTAGGAACCCAAACACTCCTAACTCTATGACCTCTAGCTTGCTTATTAAAATTTCTTTGTTTAGGTACAAAAGGTTTTCTTTTTACATATTGGGTTTTAACGTGATTTCCTTTTTCAAAATTATTTTTCCCAATAGCAATAGACGTTTTAAGATTATCAACTTCCTTTGTGTGATAATCTTGAAAATCGGAAAGAAGTTTTTCAAGTTCAATATTTTTAGTTTTAAGATCATTAGAAAGATTAACTAAAAACAATACCTTCTTTTCCAATTCGGAGTTAGTTTTTGAAAATGTCTCATTTTGATTTTTTAAATCGGAAATTGTTTTCTTGTTTTTCAAAATGGACTCTTTGTATTTTCCTACTAACTCATCATACACTTCTTGCAATTCATCATAAGCATCTTGAAGTTCCTCAATTGTAAAATCGAAATTAGATGAGTGAGAGTTTACCTTAGGTTCATCATCGATGGCCATGAGACATAGGTTGGCCACTTCCTCCTCTTCCTCGGAAGACTCATCGTCACTCCAAGTAGCAATTTGTGCTTTGAGCTTGTTTTTCTTCCCAAAGCTTTTCTTTTTCAATTGAGGACACTCGGAACGGATGTGACCCGGTTTCTTGCATTCATAGCAAGTAAGTTGGTCCTTCTCCTCTTCCTTGCTCTTACTCTTGAAGTCTCCCTTTCTAATGAATTTTCTTCCACGATTTGACTTCATAAACCGAGTAAAACGTTTGGCCAACATAGCCATCTCCTCATCTTCATCCTCACTAGAATCGCTTTCTTGTTGTGAAGCCTTTAGTGCGATTCCAACTTTCTTCTTCTCAACTTCCTTCTTCTCCACTATCTTCTTCTCTTGTTCTCTTCCCTTCCTCATAATCTCATGTGTGAGTAGGGATCCAACAAGAGCATCTAGCTTGAGAGTCTTCAAATCTCTAGCTTCAATAATGGTCGTTCTCTTGCCATCCCATGACTCCGGAAGAGAGTGCAACAACTTTCTCACTAGCTTGTCTTCGGGAATGATTTCACCGAAACCCTTCAACCCGTTGACAATGACCGAGAACCAATCAAACATCTTAGAGACACTTTCTTCGGGATCCATCTTGAAGTTCTCATAGCTTAGATTGAGTAGCCCAATCTTTGTCTCCTTGACATCACTAGTTCCCTCGTATGTTGTCTCGAGGGTGTCCCAAACCTCCTTGGCATTTTCGATTGAAGACACCTTGGAGTAGATATCCGGACCAAGTGCACAAAATATAACATGAAGAGCTTTGCCATTCACTTGCATCCTTCTTCTTTCATCATCGGTCATTTCGGCTTTGATCTTTGGGATGAGCCTTTCTCCATCTCTCCTCATGGGAATGTATGGACCTTCTTCAACCACATCCCACACCATGTAGTCGGTAGACTTGATGAAGAGCCTCATCCTATTCTTCCAATAAGGGTAGTTATACCCATTGAAGAATGGTGGCTTGGTGGTGGATTGAGACTCATAGTTGGAGGTGGATGCCATTGCTTGACTTGTTGTTGATCAAAATCTCCAAGAATCGACTCAAGAGGGTTGTAATCCTTCCAATGAGTGTAGCTCTGATACCAATTGTTGAGTTGATCGAACACTTGCAAATGGCCAAGAGGGGGGTGAATTGGCAATTAAAACTTTGGTGAAGAGAAAGATTGAAAATAAAAATGACACAAGGGGTTATAGTGGTTCAAGTTCTCCAAATGAACTCTACATCCACTACCTTCGCTCCCACTAAGGATTTTCAAACAATTCACTAATTGAATTCGTCCCCTTTTCTTGGATGAGGAGGAAACCTTACAATTTCGATTAAGTTTTCTACCCAAAGCTTAATCCACTCAAATACAAAGAAAGATTTTGGTAAACTCAAATGTTTCCTCTCAAAGGATGATTGTCTACCCAAATACAATTCAAACAATCCCAAACTCACAATACAAATTGACAATTTGAAAATACATAGAGTTGGGTACAAGATTTGACTTTTAATAGCTCAAGGGTTTGGATTTTTGCTTTGATGATGCTTGAAGGTTCAATAGTTGTTGCTTGGTCAAATGAAGCTTGTTTTTATACCCTTGCATTGATTTCTAGCCGTTTGGGTAGTTAGGATCATCAATAGAGCCGTTGTGGACATTTTTCCCGCATTAAATGCAGCTCTGCAGCCTACCGTATCGGTACTCGGGAAAGGCGTATCGATACCTGCATCAAAGAGGAAAGAGTCGTTGTGCCTGAAAACAGGGCGTATCGATACCCATATAAGGCGTATCGGTACGGTTTTTAAGGGGCGTATCGATACGAGGGCAGTATCGATACGGTCCAAAGTTACTGGAATCCCAAGTTATGTTTGTATGAAAAGTGTATCGATACGCATATCAAGCGTATCGGTACGGTACAACTACCTTTTGAAAATTGGGAAACCAACCAACTGACAAGTAACGGTCAAATAATTAAATGCTCGGATTTTTCAAAGATATGCTTAGCGTATCGATACGGTTACCATGCGTATCGGTACGTGTTCATGAAAACAATTGCCCAGATGCATATCGTATCGATACGGTTTCAGGGCGTATCGGTACGGTATGTTTAATAAAATTACAGTGACAAAATAGGGTATCGATACGCTAAGGGTATCGATACTCCTGGGCGTTTTTGCATACTTGTGCTTGGAAAACATAGAAAAGGACTTTGAAAAATATATATGATTTAAGAGCAAGTCTTTAATTTTTATTTTGTTTTAAAAACACTTGTCAATTGAGAGACTTTAAAGAGTACTTAAAATTTATTGTTTTGCAAATTGGTCCTTAAAATTATGTGTTATATCAAAATCAATTTCGGTTTTACAAATTAGCAGTCGCTTCAATAAATGTTGCATACATATTCCCATTAAGAAAATAAAAATTAATATCAGCACACGTTATTGAACTATGCCATTCATTTAAATTAGTTTTTAAAATTTTAATTTTATTTTTAAATTATGATTTTTATTGTAAATTAATTTTTAAATTTTTGAATATTACAATTATTCTCAAACTATAATCCTCATTTTAAATTAGTTCCGAAATTTTTGAGCATTCCAATTTATTCCATTAAATTATCATTTATGCCACATCATATCATTATATAATAAACATCGATTTTTACATGACAATTAACAATTTTTATAACGATTTTATTAACATGAGATATGATTAAAATATAATGATAATTTGAGTTGAAATTAGAACGTTCAAAAGTTTGAGGACTAATTTAGAATAAGAGTCGTAGTTTGGTAAGAAATTGAAATGTCAAAAGCTTGGGGTCAATTTAAAACGAAGATCATAACTTGAGGATGAAATTAAAATGTCCAAAAATTTAAAAATAATTTTAAATGATGATTATAATTTAGAGGCATGTGGTGTAATTAACTTTAACTCTAAGAAGAAGAAGAAGAAGAAGAAGAAGAAGAAGAAGAATGTTTGACTGTTTAAAGACGAATGGTGTACAATCCGACTTTCAACAGTTTTCATCATTTTTTATTCTTTCCTGGTAAATTATTGTTCAAAGACGGTGAGAAATCTATGAGCCTTGTGATTCGAACAGTAAACTACAATATTACTGAAAATAATCTATGAAGAATCATTTGGAGGGGGGGATTCAACCACAATACTATGGTAATTCCTCCATAATAATAATAATAATAATGCTCACCTCTTGTTGTCCCAGTGATAAAGGATGATCTAATTCATCCATGTGACCTGGATTCGAGCACTAATTCTGCACGGTGTGTGTGCCTTATTAAAAAAGACTAAAAAAGTTGAACATATGCTACCCTTGCATTGGATAAAATTCGTCTTCCCCTTTTCGGTGCCTACATATGCACCAACACTAAAAAAACACTATAAAATTAAATTCTAAGCCCTAACCCTAAATTCTAAATCCTAAACCCCACACCCTAAAAAATACACCCTACCCTAAATTCCTTAAACCCTAACCACAATCCCTAACCTAAAACCCTAAACCCTAACCACAATCCCTAACCTAAAACCCTAAACCCTAACCACAATCCCTAACCTAAAACCCTAAACCCTAAAATTAATTTTGAACGTGAGAGTATATATAAAGGCACCGAAAAAGGGTAGAGAATTTTCATCCCCTTATATCACACCATACTCAAAATAATAATAATAATGTTTGACTGTTTCCTAAGATGTCTGGCTAAATAGTCAATCGCGTTTTCAGAGAAAAACAGAAGCTATGAAGGAAAAGGAAAAGGAAAGGAAAAAACATAGTTGCTTCACAGTTCACACGTATATGCCACACATTTTCTTTGGAGGAAAGGAAACCAAATAATCCCGTGTTTACGTTGCATGGATTGAATATTATTCAATTTATAAACAACCCAAATCAAAAGTAAATTCGCAAAATAACTCATATTAGTATAATTTACTTGGTTCCTGTGATTAATATCAATATATGCACTTCTTTCTCCTTAAAGTTAAACCTCAACAATAAATCGAATCATTTCAATAAAATTTATAAAACAAAATTATGATGTCAACAGACATCAATGTCGTACAAATGACTCCGTCGATGCTGATATAAGTAATTTCTTTGAAAAAAGAAGAAGAGACTAATATTGATTTTCCTTTATGTTGAATTTTTTTTATAATTTTAGAGCGTGGGTAACGCAAATGTCTGAACTGGTCTGGTCTTTCGTGGGCTTGCAGATATTTTGACCCAAATTTGAAATGAATTTTCTTCAAATAAAAGCATAAATTTGCCAAATTTTATCTTGAAATTAAAAGGGTAAATATTAGAAGTTACCTTTAATTCAGATAATAAATAGGGAGTAAAGCTTCTAGGTTTACAACCTACAAAAACCACAGAAAATTTTATTGTTTTACTCTGTGGATTTTACAAGTGGTTTTCGGTGATAGACGAAGACAAGGGTCAGTTCGTGATCTCCACAGTAGTGCAACCGTGGTTGATCATCTGTTGTTGTATCCTGGGAGACAGACGACCAACGAACTTGAGCACCATAGGAGTGGCCGAAAATCTGTCTTAAAGAAACTGCCTTCGTGCAGGCCTCAACACGTTTTCTTTCAGAACTTGTTCCCAATCGGTTTGGTTTTAGATATGTTGTATCTAAATTATTAATTTTTATTTCTTATTCTGTTCGATTTATAATAATATCAATATTTAATTTTATTGTTTATTATTTTATTTTTGGATTAACGACAATTTTCTAACACTTTAATGCTCGAGTTGTTTATATTTTTTAAGCCTTCCATCCCGCCCTTGGCGTTAATTGAACCAAGTTTTCAAATTTTCCACGGCTTTCTTTCCTTTGATTGATTAATTTTCCTGGGTATTTTCTGGCAAGCAAGGCTAAGACTTGCTGTTTTAGTGTTTTGCATGTAAACTGTATTAATTCTTCTACGAAATGCTTAAGCATCTTAATGGTATTATTATATATTTCTTTGAATATAGGTTGTTGGTATAAAGTATACATCAAGGGAAATTATAGTACATATAATATATACAGCCGAGTACATATTTGAAAGTTGTTGGGAAGTCAAATGGACATTTTTCAAAGTCCCTCCACTATTTTCCTTCTTCCTAATTACTACAAAACATGGCCTCGTAATTCTACCATTATTACATATTCAATTAGGAGTCACGTAGGTAGAGATACGAACCAACCTAGAAAATTACTCATCTCAATCTCCCTATATATAAAGCATTTAACCAGCAGCGTTTTGCATTAACAATTTACTCATTTCTAGCAAGTCGTTAATAGGAATAGGATATCCCATTCTGTTTCTGCTCCAGTGATTCACTTGCCATTTGCAGAAAAAAGTTATGAATACATCAGCAGCTCAATTCCCATACCCATGGCAGCGTTGCAAAATTATTCACTTGGTACGTTCTTGTTTATTATTTTAACAGAGTGCTGATTATGTAAATCAAATGATTAAGCTAACCCCCAGCATTAAAAAATAAAAAGAATGCTTTTTATTAAACCATAAACGTGATTACTTTCAGATGAGGCATGGTCAAGCTATGCATAATGTAGAAGGGGACAAGGACCGTAGAGCACTGTTGTCTGAACACCTATTTGATGCACAACTCTCACCTCTGGGGTTGCAGCAGGTGGTTTAATAATAACCAATGCCTTCTCATGGACCGTCAAAACCTGAACCAAATCTAATATGATGAAGCTTAATCTTTCCATTTGTTTTTCCAGGTTTGTCAACTTCGCAAGGATGTTCATGCTAGGGGGCTTCTTAAGAAGATTGACTTGGTCATCACCTCCCCTTTGTACAGGTAAAAGGAAAACAGTTTTCCTGAATTTTCAAACTCTCTTGTTAAAGATTCATATATATTTCAATCCCATGACTCACTATTAGGACCATGCAAACTGCTATGGGAGTTTTCGGTAGTGAAGGGCAGGCAGATGATAATTTCTGTGCAATACCATTACCAGCTGGTGGCCCCCAAATTATGGCTGTTGAGCTTTGTCGAGATCGCATGGTACGCCTATCAACCAACCATATTTGGAGTATTTGAAAAATGCGTATAATTCATTTAATTGACTGCATGCAGGGTCAGCGACCTTGTGATATGAGGCGGAGGGTGAGCGAGTGTCAAGCTCTTTTCCCTTGTATTGATTTCTCAATGGCAAGTTCCTTAATATATATCCAAGAGTGTATGCTTTTTTATACATGTTTTGATGTTTGCTGGTATGGATCAGATGGATGGCGAAGAAGACAGCATGTGGAATCCGGACGTCCGAGAGTCTGAAGAGGAAATGGCTGCACGGATGCTCCTTTTTATGGAATGGTAACGATTTTCTTCCCAACAATCTTGGTTGTGTTTACTTACTGGTTCATTGATTCTATTTATATTTGATCACATTTCCAGGTTGTGGACAAGGCCAGAGCAGCAGATTGTGATAGTGAGCCATGGCATAATCCTTCAGATGATATTAAATGTGCTTGAAAATGACTGCCATCCAACAGTCAAATCTGCCTTGTGCGAACGGTACTCACCCTTCCTTCAAACATTAATTCTATTCGTGATGAGTGAATGATCTGATTTCTTTTCTTTTCCAGCTTTGACAATTGTGAGCTTCGTTCGGTGGTAATTGTGGATAAAAGGTAACTAAGCATTTTCGACGTCGTATTGAATGCTTAATTTTGAAATCCTTAACTCACTGTTGCTGACATATTGCAGACTAAGGGAGGCGGATCCACCGCTTTGCTCACCAAGAGATGTTGCCAACCTGAATGCTTCAAGAGGGGAAGTTTCCAACTAATCGGGACCGGCTCACTTTCCGGACGATAGATTCACCATTAAACTATACAACGATTCTTTAATCTGTTCAACAAATTTGTATTCTTTAATCTTTTTCATTTTTCATTGTTCCTTTTAATTTTAAATGCAATTTGCCACACAAAAAAAACAAGTCTGTATTGCAAAATAATCGACTGAAAAGATATCTCTATTCATTTGTAAAATGATTAGTACACTCATTGTTTTAAGAAACATTAAATATATCGTGTTCATGTCATGTTGTCTTGTAGCATGTTAAACTAAATGCAAAATGGCAGAAACAACATTCTATCGTAATCGACTCTCAGAGCGCTTCGTATTACCAGCAAATGTTCACGCAGTGTACTATGATTTTCTGACAAAAAAAGTAACCTACTAAGACCGAGAGGAGGAGGATGACAATAGCAGCAATGAAGTTGACATTGGGTGACTTCATGGTTTTCAGATTAGTTGCTTTACCGGTAATTTCTCTGTTTTTTTCTTGGGAAGAGCTCGACATCGAAGAGTAAGGGAGGACTACATCCCAGAAAGATGTGGTGGTCACTCTAAGGGATTCTTCTTCTGGTTCCAAGATTTTTGAGGCATCGTTTGGGGCTTCCATGGACATCAACTCAACACAATGGTCTTTTAAAACCTACCGGATCAAGAAAACACCAACTTAGAACATTTTCTAAAGAAATAAAACAGTACGAAGACAGGTAGAATACTGATTTATCAAAGATAGCAATTAAACAAAGAAGAAAACCTCGAGTGTTTCAGATGCTTGAAGATAGTCGCAGATAAATGTACCCGCCAACCATGGTACAAAGACCCTCCGAGGTAATGAAAGATTGCAATTTTTCCTGAAATATATCAACCTCCGTCATTCCAACTTGTTAATAGTATAAGAATAATGAAAATTTGCTAGGAAATGGAGGAAAGAAAACACATATATAGCAATTGAAAATAATGATTTACGAATGAAAACACAAATGCATATGCTATTTTGTTAGTCGCTTGTGTAAGTTGGTAAAATCCTACATTTCTGCTTATGTAATCAATAATGCAGCCACAACATAGTCAAACAATAAATTCAAATTCCTAATTTATTGCATGAAGCCATGATGATGATAAAGTACAATTTCTGCTTATGTAATCAACAATGCAGCCACCAACCACAGTGAAATCTCAATTTTTTAGCATGAAGCCATGATGATAATAATGTACATCAATTCAGTAGAAGAAAGCCTATAGAGAAAATTAGAAATTGAATTACAGTAAATAAGTATTCCAATTAGAGTTAGGTTCTTTTGATAAAATAAAGACTTGTCAATGACGCTAATGCACCTCAAGGAGTGTAAAACAAGTTGGGAAACTGGCTTTTCAGATGATGAGTCATTTCTTGTTTCCTTAATCACATCGTCATTTGGCCCTACATCCTCATCCGCTTCATCACAAATGATATCCAGCCTGCTTAGCAAACTCCTGATGATATCATCCTGATCACACCATAAACAATTTCATAAGACAAGAATATCAAACACACGCCACTCAAGTGAATAAGACCGTTCATTCATCTGGGATTGAGAACATATATATAACCTTTGAACGTTAGCATTTCAAGTACTCATTTCTATGCTGAAGAATTACAAGGTGAGTCTTTAAGAAATTGGCTAGTCATGACTCGTATAAACGAAGAGAAACTGCAACTCAGTAGAAACAAAAGGAAGATAAAATATGCTGTATGCTTGATTAAAGCATATAAATGAACTATGGCATGTCAAATAAGAGAAATTAATAGCTACATGAAAAGAGCTTGCACCGTGCACACACAAGCATAATTTAAAACTGAGAGGTAATGAGGTATGATAACTCTAATTTAAATCATAGATGACATAAGCTGGAAAGAGACTATTCAGACCAAAGTTTTAGGGGTAGCAATAGCATGTCTTTTGATGTGCCAGAGAATGCTAGAATCCCAGCACACATATTAGTACCGCATTTGTCAACATCAACTCAACTAAATTAGATAATTTCATATAATTTCCAAATTTTCTATTCCATTCAGATAAACATTTGAAACATATCTAACTTGGTCATTGCATGTTACATAGAGATGCAACATCTAATCCCATTTATTTCGCAGGTCAAGCATTTCCATCCCAACACTTCATAGATATATTAGTACCTTTATATCAGCAACAGCCTGTGAAACTGGTTCCTTTGAATTCAAGAATGAAAAGGTACACACAGAGCCAGTAAAATTGACAATACCTACAACATCTTTCTGGCTGTATGCTTCACAAAATTTAAACAAATTATTAAATGTTAGATTTAATAGTATAACAAACATGAAAAGATAATCAAGTTTAAAAATTGAAAAGGCCAGGACACCTTCAATGTACATATCCTTCATAAATGGCAGAAGCAACTCAACTTCATGCAAACCGTCTGTTGTGCAAGTTTCATCATTAACAACCTAAATATAAAAAGATCAAAAATTATCAGTACAAAGGTGAAGGATTTATTTAAAAAGGAATGGATACTATTCCATAATTATAGAATATTAATGAATAAGAAGCTCTGAGATTCAAAAGGTTGATTAGAGTGATTCTCACCAGGTTCCCATCGATCATGGCTTTTGCACCTTGCAGTTCTTTAACATAATTTGAAATGCCATTACGGAGAACACCAACAAGGGTCTCAGATTTTAATGCTTTCTCTCGATATATAGGCAGCCTGGGTAACATATTCCACTGTTAATAAAAATTACTACAGACATTCTTTTGATGCTAAAATAGTTAGCTGGCAAAATGTCAACATATGTAAAAAGAAAACCAACAATGTAAAAAGAGAAACTAAGTTTCAAATTAAGCCTTGTTATGTGGTAGCCTAATGCTTTAGCCAAAAGCATCATAGAAGCTATGATGATGCAGGGGAAAAATATATGCTAAGAAAGTGGATTGAACTCCACTTGTACCCAAGGACAAATTAAACAGGTATTCTTAAATCTTAAACCAAATAATAGAGCTCTGTGAAGGGAAAAACTTGATTAAAAAAAAGGGGGGGGGGGGGGGGGAATAGGTAATACAAGTTACCTAAGATCAAAGTTGTAGAAGCACTTAAAAGTTTGAAGGGAAGTTAAGACCTTTCCCATTTTGAAGTCACAAGGCCGTAAGCTGCTTGATGTAATATTCGATGACAGCGTACAATTTCGACATGTCCATCTACCAAAAAAATGTCATTTTCAGATCAAAATTGAGCTTGAACTTTAACAATTAAGGAACGTGAAACATCAAAAAGAAATACTATTGACTATGGGTCTAGTTCTTATAAAATACCTCCTCGGGCTATAACATATGTGAATAAGCAATCTTTCATCAAGGTCATCCTCCAAAAGGGATGCTGCTTCAGCAACTCCTTTCACAGTCTGCAGAATCCATTACACTTATTTCAGATCATAAATTGGTGAAGCCAAAACTTAAAAATGAAAATTTCGTAAACAAAAAACAAGCCAAACTTCAATATAAATGAAGCAAATATAAAGTGAAATACCTGACAAAGCACCATGGTAGAATTTTTGAACGCGGCCTCACTAGCCCACACATAAATACCCACTACTCTGATTCCACCCACCATCATTCTGGACACCTTGATTCAACAGCATTTACATAATTTAAGGGAAATTCAAATCCAATTCTCTAATTCAAAAGAAAAAGTAAAACGCACTTGGCGAGCATGTTCAGCAACCCAATCCTTGTCAATGAGCAAAGAAGAGGAAGAATCAGACGACTGAGATTTGGGTTTCGATCCCTTTTTCCTACTGTCTTTGGCTGGCTCCAGAACCGAACAAGCTGGTTGTCCGGCATCGTTTTGGGGAGTGGGTGCTAGATCGTACACGAAGCCGCGATCCAGACAGGTGCTGAGTTTCCCTATCACCAGACCAACCTGCATTCAAACGGACGAAAATGAATTTATCGTGAAATTCGTCAGAATTCATAGATATCTGTAATTTGATTTCGTAAAGAAGACGGAGTGGACCTGAGCCGGAGCTGAGGATTGGGAGAGACGATCCTCGGCTAGCTGCAGTTGGCTTTCCTCTCCGACCACCGCTTTCACCATGATTTTGACTTCAGTGAACAACAGATCGAAGTCGAACCACTTGGGATTTCAGAGCTAACAATAAGAACCGGTGATGAAATCATGAAGAAAAAAATACCGCGCGGCCCTGCCTTCAGTGGACTAGAAACGGATTTTTGTAGTTGGGCATTTGGTTAGGCCTCTGGCTTTATTTGAGGACTTGGGTAATGGGCTTCTTTTAGCCATTGGGCTTTATATGGGCTTCACCATGTCTCTTAAACAATTTATTTATTATGAATATTTTAAAAATAATATTTTTTGTGAGGTTATTATTACAATCATTTTTATAATTATCTGTATTCAATTAATTAATTGACTAATATAAAATAAATATTGTAAAGATTTATTATAGGGCTAAAATCTTAAAGCTTTAGCATTTGACATTACTTTTTAATTTGCAAAATAAATAAATAAATGTTAAACATATTACAAGAATACATAAATAAATAATTCATTCATTCGTCTCTCTGTTTTCAGTTTACCGAAATTCATCTCGTTGACGTAACTTAAAAATGTACAAACCCGCACGTGGAATAAAGGTGTATTTTCTAATTTCCAGAGACATTACCTGTCACCTGGAATGTGATAAATTTACAAACAGATCTGGGTTGGCCTTGCCACTAATATTAATATTTAATTGTATTAATTATAATAATAATAACGAGTAATGAAGGTGAACGTTACTTTTTGTATTAACTTTTTAATATTTGATCCTTTTTCCGAACTTAACCTTCTAATCGCATGGATAACTGTTATTGTTCTTTCGTATGACTTGGAGTACTTCTAGGGTTAATGGAGTTCCTTTGTGCGGAATATAATGGTTAATGCAAATGGAGTCATGATATTTACACAAATATTAAAAATTTAAAAATTGTAGTAAATTTGTTTTTAACCCTTTAAAATATATAATTTATTATTACTCCCCTAAATTCGTAAATGTTTAAATAATCTTTTAATAAATAATATTAAGTTTATCGAACGACGAGAAGAAAACTTAGCTCATAGAATTTAATATGCTCATGTTCAAATGAAATTTTACTTTGATCACAGAACAAATGATCAAACACTATGATGCAATGCAATGCTGCATCATACGGAAAGGTGGGATTGGTGGAGCGGAAAATGCCTAGCTTTGTCAAGCAGAATATTTTACATTCTGCAATATATGTATAAAGTATGTATGAAATCAACCCGACCGGATGTAAGAGTATAAAATACAAAGTAGAAAGTGAGAAGTTGCATTTATTAAATCTCCAATCCATAATAACCTTATCATATTCAAATTACAAATATCCACCCACCATTCTTCATTAACCCTACCAACTTTTAAAACCGGAGCAAAAACTTAATGGTTTACTTAATCTATGGTGATTTTCATAAATTTAAATCGTAATCCTCTAATAGTGTCACTCCTTAATTTTAAGAATAAATTATATTAGTAGTCCCTAATTTTTTTAGGATACTTTCACATTAGTCATTGAACATTTAAAACTTGCATTACAATCATTAAACATTTATTCATTTTTATTATAGTCGTGGTCGTTAGCTATTATTAAGAAATAGTTATGTTGCACGTTAATGTCTTCCAAAAAAAACTTATAATTTTCTAAATTTACAACCACGACAAAAAGTGAGGTTTTGGTTAGCGGAGTGGCATTGATCAATACTAACGGTATAAAGGCTTCATTTGACTTGAAGTTTAACATTGTTTGATTTTCAAGGTGATTTGACGGTTGACAACGACGAATTAAAATGATTTAGCTTTTAGTTTTGATTGGTATTTGAGAAGATTGTGAGTTTTTTCAATGAATTTAAATCGAAGAGAATAAAAGTGAAGGATAATAATATTAGTTATGTGATCTTTTCGATTGAAAAAAAAAAAGCACGAAGTTAAAAAATATCCCAACGTTTTGACTGAATAGTCACTTTTGGTCCTTATTTTTTAGAGCAATTCAATACTCAACGTTTTATTTTAGATCAAAATGACCCATCTGCGAGTGAAAATTGTTTAAAAAAACTGACGATAAATAGTTTGAAATGACTTGACAAAATGATAAGTCAACAAAAAAATTATTTTTGACTGATGTAACGTTTTTTCAAGTCAACACATTTATTTATATGATACTGACATGTCATCGTGCACTGCCATATAAGTTTGTCACGCCATTTCAAGCTATTTACCGTCAGTTGACTAACAGTTTTCATCTGCAGAGGGACCATTTTGACCCAAAATGAAAGGCCGAGAGTTGAATTGCTCCAAAAAAGAATGTGGGCCAAGGTAATTATTCAGCCAAATGTTGAGGGCATTTTTTGGCTTTATGCCTTAAAAAACCCACCAAACGATGACATAAACGACTAAAAAAGGAGGACGACTTAAAATTAAAAGTTAAAAATTTTTGACTTGCCGTTATTAATTATCAGATCAACTTAAATTTAAACAATGTTAATTTTCTAATCAAACATAGCTTCCACCATTAAAATTAACCAATGGCCACTTCATTGACAAAAAAATCAACCTTTATTGTTGTTTTCAATTCGAAAAATTAAAGAACTTTTTGGAAAATAATATTGTAACATACCATGTGAGCATTACTTGACTGCAATTATTATAATGAAAACGGATTCAATGATTGTATTGCATGTTTTAAAAATTAGTTGATCAAAGGCAAAATTTCCTAAAAGTTTAGCAATTATTAACTTTATCCTTATTAAAAATTATTATTTTAATAGATCTGTTGAAAAAAGAAAAATTTATCCGGGAAAAAACAATAACAACAGCTTTTGCAGCTTGCCGTGTCTCCGCGGTTGATTTCATCCGCCCACGGGTTTGATAAAAACAAAAAGGAGATAAATTAACATTTAATCTTGGAATAAAAGTTTCCACAAGCGGGTTTATTTAGGGGTTTAGGGGTTTAGTTTAGGGTTTAGAGGTTAGGGGTTTAGTTTAGGATTTAGAGGTTAGGGGTTAGGGGTTTAGGTCGTATGATTTAAAATTTATGATTTATGGTTAGAATTTAGGGTCTGGGATTTGAGGTAGATTTTTAGGGTTTTAAGGTTAGAGTTTTAGGCTTGAAAATAGGCATGCTTGTGTAAACTTTTTTTACACTGGCGTTGTATCAAATATTAATCCTTAATCTTTTAAGTTAAGATAATTGCTTTTGATTTCTTTGTCCACGTTATTCTCTACGTTTAGTATATTTTTTTGGCTTAATAGGTAAAAAAAATCTTAAATTTTTTATACGTGCTTAAAGTATTTTTCGTCAAATGTAAATTTTGATATTTTTATAGTTACTATTTTAGTCGTATGGCTGTTAACGGCCATTTAAAAAGATTCTTTTAACCAATCAAAACATGACATGCGTTTTTTTTATTTCTTTTAACTCAATATTTAAAAAGTTCCTAAATTTTCCAGAACTAACAAAATAAATCTCAAATCTCCAGATTCTCAAAGCTGGACACTGTCGGTGACGAAATAAAGCCTCATCCTCTTATCGAAAGACCCGCACGCCATTCGTCGTCTCAGCGGTCGTCATTGACTCATTGGCTCCCATTGTTTGTTTTTCCTCCTCTTGTCATTCAGCATTGTTTCAACGTTAGGTACATCGGTCGTCGACTTTTGACGACGACAAAATAAAAAAAATGATTGTGAGAGTTCGACGAAAAAAGTTGTGGGCAAGCCGTCATCGATTAATGGTGACAACAGTTGAAATCGAGATTTGAGACTTCGAGATTTGAGGGCTATTTTGGGGAATTTTAGGGTAATTTTTAAAATTTTGATTTTTAAAAAATAAAACAAAGCATGCCACATGTCATGTTTTTATTGGCTAATGAAAATTTTTAGACAACCGTTAACGGCAAGACACCTAAAATAGTAAATGTGAAAACGTTAAGCACCTACTTGAGTAACAAAAATACTTTAAGTACTTATTTAAGGGGGAAATAGTCTTAGCACTTTTTTTTGGCCTATTAAGCCATTTTAATTGAGTAAAACTAGCTCATCCCCTTGTGTCCTGGTGGCAAAGGTAGATGTTTATCATCCCTTGGGACCCGGGTTCGAGCACCAATAATACCATGCTGTGTGTGCCGTCTTTGAAAAGACTAAGAAAGTTGAACAGATGCTACCCTTGCATCACACCAGCATATTCAAAAAAAAATTGAGTAAAACTAAGAAATTATATCATGCGGTACATTATATGAATGTCATGTCATTAAAAATGATAAAAATGCATAAAAGATCGTTGCGGACTAAAAATTATAATATTTGTGGATTAATAACACATTTTATCTCAAATAAAATTCGAATACTTATATCTTCCATCTAAAGATGTCTAAAAATATTTATTTAATTATTTGAAAATAATTGATTGGTCGATGATCATATAAAAGCTAACATTTAAGAACTTTGATTTTAGAAATTGCATAATTAATGTAATATAATACATAAAAATGTAGTACGTGTGATTATTTTTATTTAGTAGTGTTATTGAAATTCCTAAAGTATTAATGGATTCTATAAATCCAAGTTATTTTACTTTTTCAAATGTGTATTATATTGAAGCTGAATTAATTTCTTTATAATATATTATATACATTCAATTCATATAATTTCTATAAAAATGTAATTATATTGTAGATTTAATTAAAATTTATTTTGTTAGAATTATGTTTCAAACATAAGCTAAATAGGGAGGATATTGTCCTCATAAAAAAATAATTCGAAATCTATTGTGGTTTCCATATTATTTTCGAATCTATTGTGTTATCTACAATGAAAAATTCTAAAGGCCAACTGCTTTCAATCCGACCTCATGGAGAAATAAAAAAATTGAGGGTCAATTGCTTTCAATCCGACCTCATGAAAATAAATAAAAATAAATAAAAAAATTTGAGGACGGGTTACTTCCACTCTGACCTCAACAAAAAAAAGGTGAGGTCCAGTTGCTTATAATCTGACATCATGGTCACGGGTCTGACGCAACTTAACATCCATGAAAAAGCTGCACGCTGAAAAAAATGCATGCATGAGACAAAGGCTGAAAAAATACATGCATGAAACAAAGTCTGAAAAAAATGCATGCATGAGACAAAGTCTGAAAAAAAATGCTGAAAAGTAAAATGGGGCAGCATTGAAATTGGGGCAATCACGGGGTTGAGGGAAAAAAGTAATATATTCGATTGGATGGTGAGTTGAATGATTGAGGTTTGAATTTGTAGTTGTTAAATAAGGGTTGAAGGTAAGAATTTTTAGAAGAAAGTTTGTGAAGAAACTGGTGAAGAAGTAGAAGAAAGAAGAAGATTTGAGGAAAATATTGTAAGTTTTTAAGTTTGTATATTTTGTTTTTAAATTTAATACGAACATTTATGGTTATTTTAAAGAAATTTCAAGAAGAAAATGAAAGAAGATTTGAAAAAAATTAGTTCGAATATTTTTGTGCCAATTTGCAAACTAGTGAGTTGCAAATTTAGTTCGAATATTTAGTGGTAATTGTTTTCTTACTAATATTTTCTTACTTGTTTTCTATGTAGTTTTCTTAAAAGGATGACCGATTCAAATTATATGTTGAGATTACAAAATCAACACGTCTCTAGTGTTGTGGTTAATGATATGATAAAATATTTTTAAAGAAGTTAATTTGAGATTAGTAATATTTTGTTTTCTTATTTGTTATTATTAATATTTTTTTAATTTAATGCAGGCAACTGAAGAAACCTTTAAACATCACCTAAGCATGGGGAGTAATCACCCACTCCCCGATATAATTGAATGGTTGCAAGAGGTAGGATTCTATCACGCCACATTTATTTGTGGCTACAAGCTGATTCCCAGCTTAATTACCGCGCTAATTAAGCGCTGAAGACCAGAAACTCATACGTTTCACATGCCGTATGGAGAATGTACCATTACGCTCGAAGACGTGGTGATGCTAATTGGGATGCCGGTAAACGGGAGTCCATTGGTTATGGAGCCGAATGAATCATGTGCACAATCTTGCAGTGATTACCTCAACAAAGTTCCAACTGGAACCGATGTGAGAGGATCTCGTATTAAATTGAGCTGGTTGAAGTAAGAATTTCAGCTCGGGGGCAATAACACACCGCAAGATATTAGTTGTGCGAGTCGAGTCTATATTTTATAACTCATTGGGGGATACTGATGACGGATAAATCCAGCAATCTTGTTCACACACGGTATCTACCATATCTGTCACCGCCTATAAAAGCTGCTAAGTATAGTTGGGGATCAACAATATTAGCATTCTTGTACCATGAGTTGTGCAAGATTGCTCAATTAGATAGTCATGGTTTGAAGGAAAAGGGTGTTGGTGGATGTATGTTGTTATTGCAAGCTTGGGCATAGGAACGACTTTCTTTTTTTACACCGGTTACTCAAAGCATGAGAAATTTTTCTCTTGTTTGTAGGTAATTTTTTTTTACTTTAATTTGGAAGTTTGAGTTTACTCAGTTTTTAAAAATATATTA
The DNA here is from genome assembly GCA_030270665.1 of Hibiscus trionum. Taxonomy (NCBI): domain Eukaryota; kingdom Viridiplantae; phylum Streptophyta; class Magnoliopsida; order Malvales; family Malvaceae; genus Hibiscus; species Hibiscus trionum. The sequence continues at coordinate 15,351,707 of BSYR01000019.1, forward strand.
TCTAAAAAATAATGAAATGACTATTATTTGGATGTGTATGCAGATGGAATGCGAAAAAAATTCACACAGGGCTAGCAAACAACAATTTGAGAGTGTTTAGAGCCTCTATTGATTTATATTGCAAAGATGAGGTATAGAAATTAAGTTACTTTTACATGTTATTATTTATGTAATTAATTTATTCTCTTATTTATATTTATATTTTTTCAGTTTATTTGGAGGACATATATCGGTGAACACGTAAATGTACTAGAAGAATTGATGATTGATTCCTATCTCTGGTATGCGATTACACCGTTGATCCACTTTGTTTTTGTGAAATACCGGTTTAGAGATAGGGTCCTAAGGCAGTTTGCCTTTCATCAACCCATTTCGAGAAATCCATTGTTGCATGACACCCTATACCTTGTGGGCTTTCGCGGCAAGGGGCATCATACATGAGAAATAAAGCATCGAAAGTACGTTGAAAGGTAGAACAACATATGTGAATTGTTACCACCTCGCTCTCGAATTCAAGCCGATGATTTGGACTCTGATAATTCAGAGTACATGTTATTCTATCGCAATTGTGGGAAGCCATACTTGACTACTGCGGATGAACGAGAACAATGTCGAATATTTCTAAAAAAATTTGGTGGTCGTGGTCAATCATCTAATATTGCAGCGAATGAATATCACAGTGAATCTGGTACATCATATCTGTATGCTGGTAATTCTAATCCAACAATAGCATGAAGCTCTTTTTCTAATCCAGTGGATGACAGCTTTTATCATCCATCAATGGGCGGGAGCTCAGATTCCAATCCAGTGGATGCCAGTTTCTATCATCAGCAGCCACCCACTTATCATCCATCAATGGTCGGGAGCTCATGTACGAATGATTTTCAGCATCAGCCACTCATGTACCCGAACTTTGGTGGAAACATAGACTATCAACAAGCACCCACTTATCATCCATCAATGAGTGAGAGCTCGTGTGTGAATGATTCTGAAGCATACGTACCGAATTTTCAGCATCATCCACCCATGTACTCGAGCTTTGGTGAAAACATGGACTATCAACAACCACTCACTTATCATTCATCAATGGGGGAGCTCGGGTGTGAATGATTCTGAAGCATACGTACCAGATTTTCAACATCAGTCATCCATGTACCTGAGCTTTGGTGAAAATATGGACTATCAGAGGATCATAGATTTCATGGCGGTTACGTCGATTAGAAGTCCCACGTTGGCACCACGTAATACTAACTATGTGTATACAATGTTGTCTCCTATGCGTCGTGTGATTGATGATGATAATGATGACGATGACGACGATGACGATGATGCACGACAAAGACCGCAACGAAAACGACGAGCACCGCAGCGTTACATATATACTACATTCATCCATGGACAAAAATTGCATAGAAGACGGTAGCTCATGTAACTCTTCTTTTATGTAATACAAATAATTTGTGGATGTTTATTATTATTAGTTATTTGAATTTTGTTTGAAATCTTTTTGCAATAATTGAATTGTTTTAAAATCTTTACAAAAGTGACGTGATAAATAAAATTTAACTTCGTGCATATAATTTATTAACAAAATAAACACCGAACTGAACATGCATTAACTAACAAATAAACATATGCATAAAATAACGTACTCATAATCAAATAGAAAATGGTCATTGCAATACAAATATAAAGTAATGAAACTAATTTAACTACAAATAGTGAATGAAATCACCGAGGCATTGAAATTTGCAGGGGAACTTCAAAGCTCGGATAGTTTGGGAATCCCTTAGGCACAAGAGTGATAAAGTCCCTTGGGCTCGTGTTGTTTGGGGCAGTTTGGCAATACCTAGGCAGTCTTTTCTTACATGGTTGCTTATATTAAACAGGTTGCCAACTGCAGATCGTTTGATTAGATGGGGAATTCAATCGAATCCTTCTTGTCTGCTGTGTGAAAATGGTGTTGAAACCAGGGATCACCTTTTTGGGGAGTGCCCTTATTTTTTGCAGGTTTGGACCTTATTGTTGCAAGAGTGTGATGTGCAAGTTCAGCAGAATGGATGGTCAAATATTTTAGGCTGGATGCAACGTGTGGGAAAAGGAAGATCTATGAAAGCTGTGATCATTAGGTTGGCTTGGTGCGGCATGAATTACCATGTTTGGCATGAGCGAAATTGCAGAAGGCATGAAGCTAAGCCTCGTACGGCTGTTACTATTTTTTTATTGGTGAAAAATGACGTTCGTTATAGATTACTTGGTTGTAGTCATTTAAGGAATTTTGACAATTCTTTAGCTGAAAAATGGGGTTTGTGTTAATAGGTATACATGTATAGGGAGTTGACTGGTATAGGTGATTTGGTTGTAAATTTCCTTTGGATGGTTTCTTGGATGAATAAAGTTCAATTTATCCAAAAAAGAAATCACCAAGGCATTGTCATGTAATTCGATCGGTTTTGACATTTGTTTTTGGAATGTCTTGTACCCCTACATTTCGTACATCTCTTTAGTTCACCCGGCTCCCCGTAATGAAGATCCATACTGGTATGGATGCGAGTAGATTGAGGTGGGCCTTTTAGTTCTCTACGAAGTGCCGAATTCGGTAACCATTCGTCATGCTCCAGTGGTGGTCAATATTGTGAATTCGCGATCGGTGGGAACTCACATTTGTAAATATTTATTATCGTCTGCAAGTTAAAGCATTCATCCGCAAAGCTGTACGGGTCAAACCCTTTAGACATGCATACTGCGGTTGCATACCTACAAGGATATCGCCATGCCTGAAATTCACCACAATCACACCAACTTTGTCTAAAATTGACTCGAAATGTTTGGTGGTGCCCTCCTTTGTTGTTGCACATGGAATTAACAACATCAAAAATCCGTCCATTCAGGTCGAACCCGTAAACAATCATCGATCTTCCCAAATTCACGTTCTTTTCCATCTTTTTCACAAGATCTTCAGACCAAAGTTGCCCTTCATTTATCATAGCTTGAATTTCTGACCCTTTATCAGACCAAACCTTAGCCAACTTATAGTACGTCTCTCTCACCAAGCTAGCTATTGGGAGATGACGTGTTCCTTTTAATATACCATTTATGCACTCCACAAGGTTGGTTGTCATATGCTTGTATTGTCGACCTTCATAATACGATTGGGTCCATCTTTCCCTCTCTATACTATTTTCCCACGCCCAAACATCTTCGCCATACTCCATGCGTAAATTTTCCAACTTCCGCTCAAAATTTGGTTGTAATAGTTCGTAGCCTATTCCATAATATATGTTGTTAGCATCGACAAAAATCATAACACATAATTAATTAAGTTCGAGAAAAGGAAATTTACATACCCATGCTTAAAATTGCGCTGCAAAGGTGGGGGTTTTCCATCTTTCAATGGCGTTCTTGTCAATATGACGTACACAGTAGGCGGGATATGCGTGTAGTGGTGTCCATTCGCGGCCCTGTCGATCAATTGTTGCTAAAATGGTCGTTGCTCTATCATAAATCAAGCAAACCTCATCTTCTTTGATGACATGCTTACGTAAATTGCTCAAAAAGAATTTCCAAGAGTTCCCTGACTCTTTATCAACAATTGCGAAGGCAATCGAAAAGATAGTTTCGCTACCATCTTGTGTAACGACAATCAACAGTACATGTTTATATCTTCCGTACAACCACGTACTATCGACTTGGACCATACGCTTGCAATATGGAAAGCCATCAATGCATGGCTTGAACGCCCAAAATAGTTTGTCGAATATTTTATTCCCTTGAAGAAGTTCATCTTCTCGGTTGCAAGCATCAAATGTTTTGTACTTGATTATGGTCCCCGTAATGAAATACGACATTGCGTGCAATAAAGGCAATAGCTCATTATATGACTTCTCGTAATTACCGTACATCTTTTCCAGCGCCTTATCCATTGCATACCAACCCTTGCCTTATTCTATTTGGCATTAAAATTGTTGTTTCACAGTTGCACTAATCGTTGAAACAATAACCTTAGGATTTGCTTCAACCAATGTCTTCACGTGACGAGATATTACATCAGAGTCCAACTTACGTTGATCTTGGTTGATTGAATTTCGTAAGCAAGTATGTCCATGTAACATCCCAAATATTAGCCTAGAAGCTTTGGGAAATTAATAGGAAAATTAATAAATTAATTAGAGTGTAAATTTCGAATAATTAAATTAAAAATAGCTATGATAAAGACTCAATTGGAATCCAAAGAAAAGTCTAAGAAAATTTTACAAATTTGTCAAGTGACTAAACCGAATTAAAAGTAGAAGAAAGGAGTTGCATGCTAAAGTTTAACCTTCTTGATTTACCCTTGGTTAAAATAAAAATGATGTTATAATTAAGGGCATATTAGAGACATATTAGTTGAGACATTGACAATGTGTCAATTCTCATTAATGTATCCCTCTCCACCGGCTGCCCAAACCACCTTAGCTAAGTAACCAACATTTTCACACACTTGAAGAAAAAAAACATAAGAGTTGGGAGAAAGTTAGAAAAGAATTCGGTGAAGAAGAAGATAGGCTTGCATGGCATGGTAATTGGCTTAGGAAATTCAAGCAAAAATCAAAAGTAAGTAGCATTCTTCACCTACTATTCGAATATATGAAAATAATTGAGGAAGTAATTGTTTTGGTACAAGCTAAAATTCATGAAAGTTGTTAGTAAAAAAGAGATGTTGCTGAAAATTGTAAGATATGAGAAAGATATAAGAATTTAGAAGTGTAATAAGACTTTAAATACAATAAGTTTAAGGCTGGCCAGATTTTATGTTAGTTGAAACACTCAACTTTAGAAAATTATAGAAAAATAATTAGTGAGAATCTGAGGTTGAAATTTTGACGCAATATACTTTGACATGTTTATTTTGATAGAAAATTCATAAAAGTAAAATTGGAGACTTGTAGCAAAATCTGGAAAAGAAATCCGAACAGCATGCAAATCTGCCCAGTGTTCTTAACTGGGCAGCAAACTTTGAAAATTCGGGGAAAATTGAATATTTAGTATTTCGATTTGAAATTTTAATAGGATGAAATTGGGGTTTTAATTGAAGTTAGAAACAAACAGGGACTGATTCTGAAGTGTGTACTGAAAATGGGACAATAATTAAAGTGAAGGGTCAAAACAATTTAGAATATAAAAATATGGAACCTTGAAGTACACTTAAAAATTGATTGATAAGATTGGATAAGAAGGAATGTAGTAACATGATAGATAGACTTGTTAAAATTCAATTCACATGAGTAATTAAGCAATTTGAACATTGAATCAATAATTAGAAGGGATTTGATAAATTAAATTGTCAATGTTCGAAGCTAAGCTAGTATAAGGATTAAAACTGAAATGTGGAGAAAATTATGGTTTAAATTGAATAATTAATTCTGAAATTTCTTCTATGATTGTCTAAAATGTGCTAGATCCTATAGGAGAAAGGATCGAAGAGGAACCTGTAGCTGGAGCAGCCTCGGATCGTGGAAAAGGCCTCCGGATTCAAAATTAGCTCGGCGATTGTGAGTGAAACGAACTTAGAGTTGAGATTAGAGTCTCAACTATCCTTTAATTTGATTTTAGTATATGTTAAGCATGAAATTGGACTAACTAATGGTTGGTAAATTAATAAGGGAAGAAGGTTTAAAAGGAAATTTGATTGGATGCATGTTGTTATGTGATTTCTTGATACATGCTCGAATTGAAAAATTGATAATTCCATGCTTGATTTTGAATCTGATTGGAATTGTGTTGATTTGATTATGGATATTTTCTTGATGCTAGATGCTGAAATTATGGAAATTAATTGTGTTTGGTTGGTGAATAAGTGATAATGCTTAATGTGATATGTGATCAAAGGTTGATCTTATAAGCTATGTGTTTGGTAAATTCGATTGAAATTAGAGCTATGTGATATGAAATTGAGTTCATATATGCTGAAATGTGAATATGCAAAGTGTAATGCATTTTATTATATGCTGAATTGTGATAGTTATTGTGATATTGGAATTGAGATATTACAAGAAATTAATCGAAAGGATTAAAGAATCAATTCTGAAAATTTAATTGAAATAATTATACGATTGAAATTAAAGTGAAATTGGCAATGCCCTTGGTGTGTATAGTCTGTCCAGGTAGTACGTCATGCTTAGAGTCTTGAGCTCGATAAGAATCGGTACGTTAGTGTACTCGATATATGTGGTACGTAAGTGTACCTTCTTGCTTAATGTCAGTGGACATTAAAATGATATGTGATTTGATGATACGAAATTGGTACTTGGGTACCTATTATATTATATGGTGAATTTGATTCACAATTCAGTAATACGTGACTCGAATACCTAGCTTACTATACTATCCAAGGCATGCGAATTAAAATCAATAAGAAAGAAATTTCTTGTATTTCGAAATTGAAATTCGTGTATTTGTGAGTTTCTATGAATTGAAATGTAGCATGTCAATTATGAATTACTAAATTAATTGATTTTCTGCTACAGTTTGTTGTTGCTTGTTTATCTGAAATGTTATTGATTGAATATGTGCAATCGAATTATGTTAATCGAATTGTGTATGATGAATAAGGAAATTATAAAATTGATTTTTAATCCATGACATTTATATGCAATATGAATATAAAAATAACCATTGATAGCCTTTAATGGTTCGATTATGATATGGTTGGTACTTTAAATTGCTTGTGTTCGATTGAAAAATATAGATGCCTTGAATTGTTCAATTTGAATGATTATTGATGTTTGTTAAATTGTTTGTGAAATTTTATGGATTATATTTGACCTATTCGAATGGAACAGAGTAATATGATAATCTAAGGCTTGGACTAATGTGTGATCGCTTGTTTATTAAATTGAAATTTATTAGATTAAGGTTTCCTCACTAAGTACTAGAAGTACTTATCACTCGAACCTTTCCTTCCTTCCCAAAAATTTCAGGTAGTAGCGTGTTGATCTACCTTCTGATATCCGATAGCTCGAAGATTAAGTATGTCTTTCTTTGTCTTTGTCATGCTTTTGATGGGTGGCTTAACAGTCAGCATGCTAGTGCAATTCGCCTTAATGGTCATGTTTATGAACTACTATTTTAAGAGTGTATGAACTTTATAAGTTAGTTTCCCTCATTTTGTTATGTAATTAAAGGGGTATATATATGGGGTATAGATTGGCCCTTAGTATATGTTTTGGGGCTTGATTCTTTTTGTTATATTTTGTATAGGCAACCGTTAGGTTTAGTCGTTGATAGTTACCCCGGAAAATATTTTGTATAAGGGAAACGTTTAAAACACTATGGATGATGACGGATATATATATATATATGTGTGTGTGTGTGTGTGCGTGTGTGTTTGTTGTGAATCTATTAGCCTTATAATTGGAAATGCCCTTAGATGTTATGTTGGAATCGAATTGAGGTGTCTAAGGGGAGCATTCGAATGGATTAGATAAAATGAAAATGGATTATATGTATGATGTATTCGGATGTGTAATGAATTAAGAATTAGAATTCAACGTGATTTATTATGAGATTAATGAATCGAATTTTGATAGGCCCACCTAGCTAATGTTTCGAATAAAAAAATATCACGTGAATTCTTCTGCTGCCTAATTGATTAATAAGTTAATACGAATCCGATGACATATAACACTCCTTACCCCTAATCTAGGGTGATGGGTGTTATAGTCCACCATTGTACTTTGTAATCTCCCAAGCAGTTCTCCTTTGAAGTTTAGACACTCGAATCTTCCAATTATAACCTTGTCCATATTTAAGACATTTGGCAAACATAGTTCTCGGAGTGGATTCTTTAACGGTATAGTCTACATGCTTTCTGATGGAATACTCTTTAATTGCCAATGTAGCTTCTTTCATGTCTTTAATTTGTATCCGAACCGATAATTCATCAGAGGAACCCGAACCGATTTGAGGTATGATCGGGTATTCAGGTGCCCTCATCATATCGTAATCTATTAAGTTCATGTGAGCAGGAGGTTCATACCATGTAATGTCTTCTCCACCCGACACGAACTCACCACCACCAAAAACAGGCTCATTACGAAGGTCATCACCACTCAAATCGGGATGTACAGTTTCTTCATCTCCATCTTCAGTAGAATCAGCAAGCGTTTCTCCCCATTGACCTTGAAGATTTTCAACGTCAATGCCAACACTCGGATCAATTATCGGCTCAACCGTTGGGAACGTTGAAGGTCTGACATATGGATGAAATGCATATGATGTCCCACTTTCCAATAGAGCAACAAAACTGTCTCCAAACCTATATGGTTGGTCCTCAACCGCATTATCAAAACTCATTCGAGAAGAACTTTCATATACATTTCTAGATGGGCCCGAGTTGTCATATCTCCCACGCAACTTAGTATATAACTCAACACTTCGAATACGTATTGAATCATGCTCTACAATCATCAGTCCAACATCGTCATCATCTTTAAGAGCTATTGTAGAATATTTGATTGGATCATCACAAGTCTTTCACCGGTACCGCAAACGAACAATCTCAATTCCTATTTTTCTTTCTATGTCTTGCTTCAGCTCTCGAAGGGAAATGTTCTTTGAAAATTTTATCTTTGTAGTGCTTTCCGAGTCAAATACGACACCAGTATCAATTTTCACAATTTCTCCACCGTAATGGATAACGGCCACAAACACGTTACTCATTGTCTCTGCACGTTCAAAACCATGTATATTTTCAATAAAATTACAAAAATCAAAACTATCGTAATGTTATATTATATTTTCACGAATTTTTACCTAAACAACAAAACAAAAATAAACAAACAATATATGTATTCAAAACAAAATGTTAAAATCGACTTACTAAAATTTTCTTCAAAGTTTCTTCCTCCACTTTTTTCTTCTCCTTCTTCACTCAATTTTCTTCAAACTTTGTTAAACTTTTACCTTTAACATTACTTATTTAACACAAAAACACACCACCAAAATAATACAATTTTTTCACGTTATTTACCCCTACAATCTATTTAATAACCATTCAAAATTCCAATTCAATACCCCTACAATCTATTCAATAACTTTATTTTAATCAATACACAACACTGCATGTATGGTCATTCAATGTTTTATCACCCTATTTTAATCAATACAAATCTACACTGCATGAATAGAAAGCCTGCCCCCGCTCCCCTCACTGCACCCACCCCTGCACCGCTGCAGGGCTACACGACAACCATGAGGTCGGGTTGCATTCAACCGGCCTTATATATATATATATATATATATATATATTATTTTTCTTGAGGCTGGCATGCTTTCAAGCTGTCTTATATATATATACATATAATATATATATATATATTAATTTTTTCTTGAGGTCGAGTTGCTTTCAACCAGCCCTAGTATTTTTTTTAATTTTTTTATCCTTATGAGGTCGGATTGAAAGAAGTGCGCCCTTAGTGTAGAAACAACTACAAATTCGAAAGTAATCTGAGAACTACCACAAAATTTAAAATAATTTTTTTAAGAACAATATTTGTCCAATTTAACCATATACAATGCACACACATATGTGTTTTTGACAAAGAAAAAAACTCAAAACCTAATATTAATTAAAGCATCATAAATTTGGTTTACAACTTAAATATATATTTTCAGTCATTTTTTTGAAATAATATTTTAGTCAATTTTAAAATCAAATCAACGTCATTATGCTTATAAATGAATTTAAAAATGGTAACACCGGATCAAAACGATGTTATCAAAAAGTAGAATTAATATATCGAAAGATGATTTAAAGTATGATTAGAAAGTTAATGATGGATTAGAATTGAAAAGTCTCAAAATTTGCAAACTCGTATTATTATTTTATTAAGGGTAAATATAACTTTTGGTTATTAACTATAGTATTTATGTGTGATGTGGCATTCTACTTCTTTTTGTTATAATTAGGTACCATTTTTGGTGCAATTAGATACTAACACTTTTCAATTACATATGTTTTATTTAGATTGATTTATACTTATAATTTTAATTTCGTTTAATTAAATGGATAACATGTGTTAGATATTTAAAAGTTAAGTGTTAAATTGCACATAATAAACTAGGTACCTAATTGCACCATTGAAAAATTAAGTTTCTAATTGGATAAGAAAAAGTTGAGTACCACATTTCATATAAATACAAAAGTTAGGTACAAAAAAATTATATTTCCCCTTTTATTAAAACTTTATGATAAGAGAAAAACATTTGCTTTCACGCTTCTTACTTAATTATTTATTTCCAATCCAACAAGCTCCAGCTGGGTCCACTACGCCCACACCACATTGTTCTTTAAGTCATAATCAAACCTCATTTCTCCGCCGTTTTTCATCTTTCAATGGAACCCTAAGAAAATTCACAAAATTAATCTCATGGAAAACTTCTCCCATTCTTCTTACCCAGAATCCGGCGATTCTTCGCCTCGTTCTCGAGAAATTGAATGCGAAAACCAGTCATGGGACGAGCCGCTATCGATGAACGCTACTAATAATGCTAATTATAAGGTTAAGTTTATGTGCAGTTATGGGGGCAAAATCCAGCCGCGTTCTCATGATAATCAGCTCGCTTACGTTGGTGGGGATACGAAGATCCTGGCCGTTGATCGCAACGTCAAGTTTTCTGCTATAGTGGCCAAGTTATCTTCTCTTTACGGTGGGGATTATGAGGTCTGTTTCAAGTATCAGCTTCCCGGTGAAGATCTCGACGCTTTGATTTCCGTTACGAATGATGAAGATCTGGAGCATATGATGATGGAATATGATCGGTCGCATCGCGTCTCCGCAAAACCGGCCCGGTGGAGGCTGTTTTTATTCCCGTTGAACCCACCGTTGGTGGCACCGGGATTTGAAGGGAGTGAACCGAAGTCTGAGCGACAATGGTTCGTTGACGCCTTGAATTCGGTTCAGATTCAGAATCTTGATGCCTTTTCGCCTCCAGCTGCTGCGGAGCCGGCGGCGAATCCCGATTTCCTCTTCGGTTTGGATAAGGTGAAGGTGCCGGATCCTGTCCCTCCTCCTGTTACGGTGGTGCCACAGGAGGTTGTTGTGAAGGATGTGACGGTGGGATCGGACTGCGGATCGGAGGACCGACACGTGATTGCAGATCCGATGATGTCTCCGGCTGAGATCCAGAGGCAGATCCAGGAGTTACAGAGGATACATATTGCAGCTACTCAAGAACAAGGCATTTTGCAGAGAAAAGTCGATGAATCAAATGCTCTGGCTTACAATACGCTAGATTATTCTAAAATGTCGGATAAAATCGCCACTTCACCAGCATCGGTTTCAGCTCCGTTGCAAATGCCAATTCAAACTGCGTATTTAACCAACGCTGCTTATGTACCTACAGCCGCTGCCCCGGGAAACCAACCGGTTTACCTAATTCCAGCTCCTGCGGTTGGTGTTTATCAGCAGCCTCCAACAATACGACAGATGAGCGTACCAGCCGGTCAACCTTACTACAGTGTACAACGTGTTGTTCAGGATGTTTACGGAGAGCAACCAGTTTACAATGCGGTGCCAGCCTCAAAGGTTGGCGCTTACCCTGAGGGAATCCCAGTTATGCAGTCGAAGGGTGGGGTGCCTGAGTCAGGGTATGTACAGGTGGCTTATGATGGGGCTGGAAGGCAGGTGTATTACACGGCGGCGCCATATCAGGCGATGCCACCGATGATGCCAGCGGGCGGTGTTCCGGCACAAAGCCAGGATGGTAAGGTTGCGGTGAACTCCAAGGTTCCTCCCCAAACTTCTTCTGTGTGATTTGAATAATAATTTGATAGTATTGTTTTGTTTGTCAAGCTATGATTATAATACAGTACATTGAATAAGACATTTTTATAGGTTTTGCTGAATTCTTCGATGTCTTATGGAGCTTTTCAACAATTTATTTTAATTTTTTGAATGATATTAAATTTGACATTGTTTGATGTGTCCAAGGAAATAGATTTTCGTAACGGCTGTAAATTAAGTAGTTGATTTCCATCACATGATCCTTTTTCAGATTATAGAATCCTTAAACCTTGGTGAGAGTAGAAGAAGAAAATATTTTACATCTTAACAAGTTCATTACTCCAATGTTGTCTGACCTTTTGGAGAGAATTGCGGTTGATGCTGGGTATTGTCTGACCTTTAAATTTTTATTCTATGTTTTGATTGGCCATGTTACTTTTGGGATCTTCAGAAAGTTCATATGTTGTCTGATCTGGGTGCTGTTAATTTTAACTTTTCTTGCTTCTATTAACCTGATCCTCATGGCCTACAATGGCTTACACGCTTTCTTGCATAAGCATTATTCCTATTTAATTATCTAGAATGATAGTGACACCGCCGCTGCCCTCGTCCCATTGATCTGTTGGCGAAAATTACAAGTTGCTTGCGGGAAATCATGATTAAGAATTGAAGCTTGGTTCAGCCCAAGTTATTAATCTGCCTCATTAATACCAGGCTTAACTATGAAGTAATGCAAAGCTACAGCTTTCCCATAAAGATCTTCCATGGACTCCACAGACCACAGCTGTCATGAAATACTCTATTTCGTTCTAGCGGTTATTAATCTCAGAAACTAGTTTTCTTCCACGAAAAAAGTCGCCCAGAGCCAGAATTTATAAGATAAAACCAAAAAAAAAATCAAAAATAGGATAAAGATGAAACTATTGAAGATGAAATGACATTCTAGGGACAACTACGAATCAGCTTCTCCTCCTCTCTCAATTTTACTTCGTTAATTTTTTTTTTCACAATTTAATTCCGACACGTGATAGAAATATGTGAAATTTCAATGTGACATATCTTGACGCTCAACTTTGAGGGTTATCAACTTCTTTTAATGTCTAATTGCAATTTTAAATCTTTGATATGGATAACTTGCTAGAAAAGTTAATGCTTCTATTCCTTTGTATTTTTTCCCAGATATTGATTAGAAGAATGAAATCATTGTTTTCAATTGTTTTGCTACCCAGACCACTAGAGAATTTAGTTGAATTTAGTGACATTGGAAAGCTCTGGAAACAAAAATATACCCTTTTTTTCCCAGGAAAATGCACATTCCTATTTAATGACATTTGAATAATAACAATGATAAAGCAATATTATATTTATATCTGTAATAAAGGTTTTTAATTTGAAAAAACAATGATGGTATTGGAAAATATATTGAAAATTGGGGAAATGGAAAAAATGTAGAAATGAGTGTTGGAGTCGCCACCGGCCACTATGGTAGGCCAGACACCGTTAAAAATCAACCAGAGATTCAAAATATTTGGGTTCGGGAGTCGATTACGCGTGGGGAAGGATTAGCACCCCCCACAGCGCCCAAAATTGGTACCGCGTTGATTAAGTGTTGTCTTGCAAGAAAATAAAAATCCAAATTTAATTTAAAATTTAATCCCGTAAAATATTGGGTAAGGGAAATATTTCTTTATTTACGATAGTCGAAGAAGATGACACCTGAATAGGTCAGGATACCACTTTCAAATCGGTTTCCGAAATAAAGTGGAAAATATCCCTTAAATACCAAAATAAATTTAAAATTTTTAAAATAAATACAAAAGTATATTCAAAGGAGAAAATACCATATGTGACAATAATATGACATAATTTACATAGTTATATATATATATATACATATTATTATTATTATATGTTTACAATACACATATATTATATAGTAAAATAATATACACATATTATTATATATACGTGATGTATGAAATATGCACAAATAAGTACATAAAATTAAATAGGGAATTATATGAGTAAACAATCTAAATAAGGTATAAAATCAATAAGATATTATATCTATATGTTAATGATAGATTCTAAATTATACTATATGTATTTAATTTACTTCCTTAATTATATATTTAAAGCATGTTTACATATAAAAAGAATATATATATATATATATATATATATATATACATATAAAAAGAAAAGGGGAAAGAATACATAATAATAATAATAATAATAATAATAATAATAATAATAATAATAATAATAATAATAAAACAGTGACTAAAATGAAATAAAATGCAAACGGAGAGACAAAACTGTAAAGAATAACAAAGTAGGAGAACTAAACACGTAATTAACCCATCAATTGAAAATACGCGGATCCATCAGGCCGGGTCAGGCTCGAGCGCGCGGGTTGGGATTCAAAACAGCGTCGTTCTGTTTGGTATATAAATACCCTATTTTGCTAAAAAATTCATTTTTGCTTTGATAACCAAAAAAAACTCTAAATACACTCTCAACCTCATCTGCCCAAGCCCGATGCCGGCCACCATCTCTGCCGCGAGCGCCGCCGTCATCGGCGTCGGAGACCGCCGCCTCCGGCGGCCGGAACTACATGCAAGGACGCCGTTTCAATCGGGTAAGCCTCCTAAACCTGAATCTCAACTTTGTTTTCGGTAAAACTTAATCGAAAATCCTAGATCTAAGTTTGAAGCTTTCGGATTTTTATTACCTTTTTTGTAGTTTTTTTCTTCAAAACTGGCTTGCTTTTTTTATATATATTTTTGTTCGAATCCGAAAAATCTCCCTTTTTTATTTCATCCCCTCAAAAAAAGTCCCCATTACATTTTGATTTGGGTTTTAAATACCCATTTCGAAATAATAAAAAAATAACAAGTGGTTCTGACAAGATTTTCTGCTTTTTCAGGTTTGGGCGGTGCGGGTGACGTGGCGGCTGCTGGTTGGTTGCCGGGACGGTGGTGACTAGATTCAGCGGCGGCGGCTCGAACGGTTGGCGGCGGCGTGGCTTGGCAGATGAGGGGTTGGCGGCGGCTAGGGTTTGGATGTTTAGGATTAGGTTTTTTTTTAGATTTAGGTTAGATTGTGTTTTTGGTATTGGGCTTGTATAAGTATTGGGTTTGTATAGGTATTGGGTTATATGGGTTATTGATTGGGTTGTAGATAATAAAGGCTTATTCATTATTTAATTTGAATGTTGGGTTGGGCTGGTTTGGGTTTAGGCCCGGACAAAAAATGGGTATTACAATATCCATGCCAACTTTGTTTCATCAATCTTCTCATGCGGTTCTTCTTTCACTTGGCTTTCATGGTGATAGTATGAGTGGATGACGGAGGCAAAAAAATGGCTGTTAATGTCCCTAATAACCAATCATTCCAAATGTTCAAGAGAACCCTACAATATTTACTCTAATTAGATTAATTTTGATGACAGGTAAAAGACTTGTTAAAGTAAAAGGGATTATTAAAAAAATTCTATTAAATGATTTAACGGTGTTAATATAGATATAAGTGGTTTACTTTTACGTCGGGTTCAAATCTTGTTTCCCCAACACCTTATCTAGAAGGGAGTGGAAGTCGAGACTCTAGGAGAAGTAAGAGAGTGTTTCTAGTGGGTCTAGAACACATGACCTAAGGAAATGAGAAAATAAAGATAAACAGTTTGACCAACATATCAAATGTACTTGTTTAAGTTAAATTAGACGATTTAAAATATAAATAATTCGTATAAAAATTAAAATATCAAATTTGAGTGTATAGATTAAGTTCAAAACTTATTCATATTACAAGTAATAAAAAATTGACAATAAATTATCACATTTATTCAGAAGAAAATGTTAAAAAAAAGAGAGCATACTATTTTATATTTTCCTTGAGATAAACGCTGACCGAAACTATTTAATTGATTAATCATTGCCCGAAGTTATTGGAATATATGGAATTTCAGAATCTAGCCGTTTTGTCCAGTATATGCACCCCGGTTGGTTTGTATTACAATTTACAACGTAAATGAACAGTAGAAAACGAGGTGCAATATACATTAATACAAATATAAAAACCAAACTGTTAAGTTTTATATTTTTAAATAGTTAAATGAGTAATAAATGTTTGTTGAGTAGAAATAAAAGTTTTACGAAAATAGTTAATCTTCAATTAAAAAAATTAAATTTCAACTCATTCAAAGATTTAAAAGTTGTGTAAAATTTTAAAATTTACGTGTAAATAGATCCTAAGCTTATAAACAATATTAATAATTAATGGACACTCACACTTTAAAGAATAAGGGCAAACGTATGATCTTATAATATTAAGAGGTGCAAGTTTTTATACTTAATAAAATTATATAAAAAATTAAAAAATTTAAAATACATAATTAGATGATTAATATAAAATATAATTTTTTAAAAAAATATATGAAAATTTAAAATTTCTACGCATGTAATTTTCCTAATACTCCTTAATTCATGACGTCTCTTTTTTTTTTTTTTTCCAAATAGATGTTACCTTTGTATTATTAATCCATTAATTTGTAAATTGCCAACCCATCTTATCGAATTAAACAACTTCAACAACCCTTTGTTACATCATATAGAAATCATCGTTCAAGCACAAAGTAAGACTAGAACTTGCCCGGCCCATCGATATCGAGGAAGTTGACCTTACAATTACTATGTAATTTTCCTTTCGTCATTTCTTATGAACAAATTGTTTTCCCCCCTCAAATGAGCTTTGATTTGAAAAGGAAAAAAAATAATTATTATAATTAAAATAAACACAATGAAAGTGAACATTTATTGGGGACAACTAAAGGCATAGTGGATATACATGATGGAAATCATCTGCCCCAAAGTATGCCTTCATTTGTACCCCCACTTTAAAATAGTGAGTTTAAGGTTTAGGGTTTGGGGTTTAAGGTTAGAGCTTAGGGTTAGGGTGTAGGGAATTAGGAGTATAATGTATTTTGTAGGGTTTAGGGTTTGGGGTTTAGGATATGAAAATTAAGGTTATGGGACAATATTTAATTTTATCTATTTTTTAGGCAGGGGCATAGAAGGAAGCATGGTTAGGGGTAGAAGATTTTTACCCGGACATATAGAGGTACTATTTATAAGAGAGTAACATTGCAGCACAATATTCCCTCTTTGGAACATTGATGTGCTAAACAAGAAGCAAGGCTTCATTTTCTCTGATTATTGCTCACAATGGGAACTATGGAAGTTGAAGCAACACCAAAACCAACCGAGAAAGATGTCAAAGAGGAGGGCGTAGACGATGAAAGCGAGATGTCTCCGATAGAAGAAGTTCGTCTGACAGTGCCCAACACCGACGATCCTTCACTCCCGGTATGGACTTTCCGTATGTGGTTCTTGGGTCTTCTCTCTTGCGTCCTTCTTTCCTTCCTGAACCAGTTTTTCGGCTACCGAACCGAGCCGCTCGTCATCACCCAAATCACCGTCCAGGTGGCGACTCTCCCCATCGGACGGTTCATGGCTTCGGCTCTTCCCACGACTAAGTTCCGTATACGCGGGTTTGGTTCGAGGGAGTTCTCGTTCAACCCCGGACCGTTTAACATGAAGGAGCACGTTTTGATCACCATATTTGCTAATGCCGGGAGTGCTTTCGGAAACGGCACTGTTTATGCTGTCGGTATTGTTACCATAATCAAGGCGTTTTATGGAAGGAGCATCTCTTTCTTCGCTAGTTGGCTGCTTATCATCACTACACAGGTTGCTTTACTCGACCCTAGTTTTGGCTTCAAAGTTCAAAATTTAACAAAGAACGGACTATAGAAGTTTCGTTTTTGTTTGATGTTAATGTTCTTCTTTCTTAAGTGCAGGTTATGGGATATGGTTGGGCGGGGCTACTGAGGAAGTTTGTAGTGGAGCCGGCGCATATGTGGTGGCCCTCTACCCTCGTTCAAGTTTCTCTCTTCAGGTAATTGCTTTGGTCTCCAATATTATATATGTAATTATATTGTACACTTGTCATGAATTTTACTGCGGTTGATATTCCAGGACATTGCATGAAAAAGAAGAAAATAGTGATGGCCAGCGCCGCATATCACGAGTGAAATTCTTTGTGATTGCATTAGTGTGTAGCTTCTGCTGGTACGTTTTTCCGGGTTACTTATTCCTAACATTGCAAAGCATCGCTTGGGTGTGCTTGGCCTTCCCCCATTCAGTGACCGCCCACCAAATCGGCTCAGGCATGAGCGGTCTTGGCATTGGGGCCTTCACGCTTGACTGGACAACGGTTTCCTCTTTCTTGTTTAGCCCACTTGTTTCTCCTTTCTTCGCCATTGTAAACATCTTCATAGGATATGCCGTGATAATATACCTTGTGATGCCGGTTTCTTACTGGGGGCTTAACCTATACAATGCTAAAAATTTCCCCATATATTCATCCGACTTGTTCACCGCACAAGGTCAGTCTTATAACATTTCATTGATTGTCAACGACAAGTTCGAGCTCGACGTGCAAGAGTATGGCAAGTTAGGGCCGGTCCATTTGAGCACTTTCTTCGCTATCAGCTATGGATTTGGGTTCGCCACTATTGCTTCCACGGTAACACATGTGGCCTTGTTCTACGGAAGGTAAGAATTGTTTAGTTATTTCAGAAGCAAACTTCATTGTTCCTTTTGATATCCATCTTTTAGTAAAAACCAAGTTGATTACAGGGAGATTTATAGTCGATATCGAGCTTCTTCGAGGGAAAAGGCTGATGTACACACAAGGCTAATGAGAACCTACAAGGACATACCTTCATGGTGGTTTTATTCGCTCCTTGCTGTCTCCATTCTTGTCGGTCTTGCACTCTTCATCTTCCTTAAAAAGGATGTCCAAATGCCTTGGTGGGGCCTGATATTTGCTGCTGCACTTGCCTTCTTTTTCACTTTGCCTGTCAGCATAATAGCTGCCACGACAAATCAAGTAATTTAAGATAGCAATTTTGCTTATAAACAAGGATAATGTTCTTAAAATTTTTCACTTAATTGATGAATGTTTATGTTATTTTCCGGCAGACACCAGGGCTGAATATCATTACAGAGTATATAATGGGAGTAATATTGCCTGGACAACCAATAACCAATGTGTGTTTCAAGACCTATGGGTACATGAGCATGGCCCAGGCAGTGTCTTTTCTTAGTGATTTCAAGCTTGGTCATTACATGAAAATCCCTCCGAGATCAATGTTCCTGGTTCAGGTATTATAGTTCACTATAAGATTAATTCCTCTGCATTTACCTCCGTACTTCTCTTACATTGTTCCATTGTTGCGTTTGCATATCAGTTCATCGGAACCGTGTTAGCCGGAACAGTGAACCTTGGAGTGGCCTGGTGGCTTCTAACTTCTATCGATAACATATGCCATCCAAATCTTCTCCCAGCAAATAGTCCTTGGACATGCCCCAGCGATAGGGTCTTCTTCGACGCATCAGTTATCTGGGGTTTGGTTGGCCCGAAAAAAATTTTCGGCTCCGAAGGGCTGTACTCATCACTTAATTGGTTCTTCCTAGGAGGGCTATTGGGACCAGTTGTAGTATGGCTCTTGCACAAGGCATTCCCAAGTCAGAAATGGATCCCCCTTATCAATCTACCAGTGCTTTTAGGCGCAACTGGCTACATGCCACCGGCAACGACGGTGAACTATTCTTCCTGGATTATTGTTGGAACTATCTTCAACTTCTTCGTCTTCAGGTACCGGAAGCAATGGTGGCAGAGATATAACTACATTCTATCAGCAGCTTTGGATGCAGGGGTAGCATTCATGACAGTGCTGCTTTACTTTTCACTGGGGATCGAGAATAAGAGTTTGAACTGGTGGGGTGCCAGTGCTGATAGTTCCCCGGAGCACTGTGATCTAGCATATTGCCCCACCGCAAAGGGGATTTCGGTTGATGGGTGCCCAACATTTTAAGTTTCACTGTTGAAGTCTGCTATCTTTTTACTACTTTATTTTCTCAGATGAATCAAAAGAAATTCTAATACAAGCTCTTTTACAAATTGTCATGGAAATGAAAAAACTTGACAAGCAAGTAAATAGAATAATTACTTCAAACTTAAAGTTGAATGAATGTCAATACAAACCAGTTTGTAATGAATTGTTGGAAGTATAAATCCAAGAATCAAGAAACCGTCCACATGCAATTCTTAAAGATTTTCTGTATAGCTTGTTTATCGCCCGTTTAATGCATTATTCTAGGGATGGAGTTGAAGTACAAGTATCCCATAGAATCTGTGAAACAAATTGACACGTGAGAATCATCTTCAGAGATCCGAAAATTCTCCCTCTGCTCTTATCGTGACCTTCTGTTTTTAGTACGTGTCCCGTATCCATGTCCGACATATATTCCGCCATGAGTACAGTGACACGACCTTTCAAATACATGAAAACATCTTTAGAATCATCACATGATTTTCCTGAATACCATTTTGGATCCTTGTGGTATTCAATTCATGTGCTGATTTTGTTGCCAGTCACCAGGACTTAATGTCATCACTGAGTACATCATGGGTTACATGTTACCTGCAGGAAATCCGATAGCAAACGTTTGCTTCAAAACCTACGGATATATAAGCATCATGACACAGGCGCGCAGTTTCCTTTCTAAATGATTTCAAGCTCGGCCATTATATGAAGATTCCCCCGAGATCGATGTTTGTAGTCCAGGCATGTCTAAAGCAGAAAGCGAATGTTTAAAGGAAATAAAGACAATAACAAAAGACAAGAGATTGAAAAATAATCGAGTGTAGCAGGTAATAAATGCTGGTGACAATTTAAAAGACAAATGTATACAAGAATAGAACAGGATACTTAGTAAAGGATTACTTTATTTGCTGATTCCTTCTCCCATTTGCGTTCTACTAAAAGGGTATAGGAACTGTGATAGCTGGAACAGTGAACCGAATATATACATTAACATCATATTTCTATATTGATTTTCTTCAGCAGTGTACTAATACTGCAACACATGAAACAAACTTCGCTCTTCGTTCATAGAACAGAATTGAAACAAAAAAGGGTAAAAAAGAGAGAAAAGAATATAAAAAGTAGTCTATATTACATCGATACATGATCTTTACAAATCATTTCACTTGACAGCAACCGGTCTTGATGGAGGAGCGGCATATCTGTGGGAGAATCCATGATATAAAGAACCCTGAGGATCGTCGTCACCATAGCCGTCGTCGAAGTTTTGAGCATAGCTTAAAGGATCGTACCTAAAGCCACCAACTGGTCTTGGTTGTTTTGGCATGAAAGTTGCCGTTATGCTATTGCCTAAAGCTTTTATTTTTCTTTTCGTGCATGGAAGCTTTAGCTTGAGACGACCCCAACAGGAAAGCAACCCTTCTTCTTCCTTGGGTTTCTCCGAAGCTGAAATCTTCTCCATGGGTTTTAAGATATGAAAAACAGATGTTTTGTTGATGAAAAGGTTTGTGAGGTCTCTAGATTTTGTCTCGCTTCATTTAATTTGGATTTTGAGTGTGTGGTAGAGAAACGCATTTGTCTAAAAGGATCAGTGTGGGGGGAAAGTGTGTATTCCTTTTGGTTTTTAAGGGAAAAAAACAAACAAAGAAAGCAAGGTGAAACTGAGAAGTGATGCAGACAAGGTGAAGGAATCTCTAAGGTGAGGGAAAGACAGAGCGAGTGAGGACTGAGGAAATTATTTGTCGCTATTTATTTTCGCCAAGCAATATCGAGTACGTATGCAACAATTTTTCACCTTTGGTAACGCTGAAGAAGCAGGGTCGATGGGGCCAATCACCCCTCACTTTTTAAAAATTAACGCATACACTGCAACTGCATGTAAGAAAATTTATACAAATATATAAAGTTATCAAATTTACGCATTAAAACAATAATATACAAATTACACCTAGAAAACCATAGAGAATTTGATATAGTAACTTGGACCCCAAACCCTAAAAAATAGATGAAATTAAATCTTGCATCATAATCTTAATTTTCATATCCTAAACCCTAAACCCTAAAAAATACACCCTACTCCTAATTCCTTACACCCTAACCATAAGCCTTAACCTTAAACCTCAAATCCTAAACCCTAAACCCACTATTTTAAAATGGGGCACAAATGAGGGTATACTTTGGGGGCAGATGATTTCCATCACTCACTTGATGGGGCAAATATAATAGGAAGCTTTTACGGTGAAAATATCCTGAAATAAGTAAAACATGGCATGATGCCATTTAGAGGGGTAGAATCTTTTCGGTGCCCCTACATATGCCCTCACGCTCAAAATTAACTTCAAGGTTTAGAGTTTTAGATTAGGGGTTGTGGTTAGAGTTTAAGGAATTTAGGGTAGAATGTATTTTTAGGGTATATGGTGTAAGGTTTAGGATTTAGAATTTAGGGTTATGGCTTAAAATTTAATTTTGTAGTATTTTTTAATGTTGTGACATATACAAGGGCACTGAAAAGGGGTAGACGAATTTTATCTATTTAGAGGGGAAACTTTTGGGGTGGATAAATCACTTGCTTTAAGATATGGATGGTCCCTTCAAATCATGTGATTCAATTCAAGCGCGCAGCCATTGGTTTCCTTATCCGGTTCGGTTCATACAATCTTTTCCTACTGGCAGCTGTCACTAGGTCCAACACTCGTCCAGTAGCGGGCCTGGGATCACCAGCAGCAGCAGTTTTACTGTGTTCAATGCTTTGGGCATCAGCGGAAAAGATCGGCGATTGTTTTGGTGGCTGCAGCATCAGATAAGTCATCGTTTTCGCTAATGAAGTAGCATTCCTCCACCGATCTGCTCAGCTGATAGAACACTGGCATAGGAGTTAGCCTGTTAGAAAGGGTACTATCTCTAACAAAAACAGGGGTTTTTCCCTGAGAAATGTATCGACCAAACTCATTTAAGTGCTCGTAAACAAAAGAAGAAGAAGAAGAAAAATGCCCTTGGAAACAAAGACCCCCATAATGTGTAAAGGGAAAGAGAAAGGAAATTTAAAAAAAAAATAAGTTTAATTTAGTGTTATTTGTTTTTGAAAAAAATATAATTTTGTTTAGTTTGTAATGAAATTTTCATTTTAGCATACCTATTTAAAAAAAATATATTTTTAATTTTTAAACCTGCCACCGTCGGAAAGATTTTATTTAATAACAAGTGATGTAATGCCATGAGAAGCAATGAAATATCATATACCTATAAAACGAATAGAATTGGTCTGCATGTGTTCCAGAAAAATAGAACTTGTTAAAAAAAATTTGATGTCTTTTTATATGTCTTTTTCAATAATTTTAGATTATTGACATTATAAAGGAACACAAAAAGGTTGTAGAGGAATTTTATTCTCCATAAATAAAGCACCTTGTAAGAAACAAACTAATTGATATTACATTAAATATGGCATGCACCATACTACATCTTCACAGGTACTTGTTCTGCTGAACGTTTCTTCACAGCATCTCTATAGTATAATTCATTTAGCAACTATAAAACTTTGATCTTGCTTAAAAAATTGTGGATGTAGATTAAGAGCAGACTTTGCAAAGCATATCAGCTAATAATCTTGAGTTTTGACAGGCCAATCTAATTTTCTCAATTCTCAATGTTAAGATTCAAAACTCTGATCTTGTTTAAACAATTTAGCCTCTCTTCCTGCCAGCAGAGGCGGACCTACCATAGTGCATGGTAGGTCCCATGACCTACCATTATTTTTTGGGTAAATTATATTTGTGGTCATCAACATATTATATTTTTTTATTTTGGTCACCGAACTATTATTTTTGGTAAAACCTCATTAAAATTATATTTTTCCAATTTTAATTAATAATATTATATATTTTCCTATTTGGGTCAACAACCTATTGTTTCTTTTTTGAAATATAAAATGTTATTTTTTTTCATTACAGAGTAGAAAGGAGGAGCTTGACTTGGCTATACTAGTTGATAAAATTGTATAAAAGCCTGAGTAAGGAGGTGATAGCCTATAAATAGAAATTCTCTACTTATTTTGGTGTCTCTGTTTATGATATACGCTAAAAAAATTAAGTTTAATATTTAAGATTAATATTTAAATGTAGAGTTTAAGAAATTAAAGATAAACTATATTTTTAGGGTTTGAGATTTAAAATTTAATATTATAAATAAAAAATTAAATTTTTAGTATTTAACATAAAAAATAAATGATTTTTGTTCACAGCCTACATGTTGCAAAGGTAAGAGCTGTTAATGGAAAATTTAGGTTTTGAACGTCGAAAGATAATATGGAATTTATACCAACATTCCCATCGAGCCCAAAGACACACTCACCCAGATTAATCCTAATGCAATTCTAGGCCTGGCCCAATGGCGAACTAAAAAATTAGACTACTAATAATAAATATTAAAAAACAAGATTTAAAAGTAGGTCATTAATAATAAGTATTAGAAAAAAATAGGCTCCTAATAATAAATATTAAAAATGAATTTTAAAAGTAAGCCCCTAATAACAAGTATTAGAAAAAAATAGGTTTCTAATAAAATAAATAAATTTTAAGAGTATGTTCGTAATATCAAATATTGGGGAAAAAATCATGTCCCTATTGGACCCCTAATAACAAATATTAAAAATTTAATTTTAAGAGAATGTCCCTAATAACAAATATGGGGGAATTGAACCCCTACTTATAAGTATTAGAAAAAACCGGGTTTAATAACAAGTATTGAAAAAAAAATTAAGAGTATGTCACTAATAATAAATATTGGGAAAAAATAATCACCTAATAATAATTATTGAAAAAATTGGACCCCTTACTACAAATATTGAGAAAAATTAAATTTTAAGAGTAAGCCCCTAATAATAAATGTTGGAAAAAATTGAGTCCAATTAATAAGCATTAAATAAATAAATTTTAAAAGTAGAATCATAATAATAAAATATTAAAAAAATAAATATTAATATCAAATATTATAAAAAAGGGGTCGTAGACGGGCGCCCCTCCTGCCCATGCCCAGGGACAGCACTGCCTGGAGGACACAGAAATAACGGCTGAATACGGTGCGTTTGAAAACAATTTTAGTGCAGAGCTTAAACCTGAGTTCTTCCAAAATTTCAGTGAGGAACTTGGAGACTATCAGTGCTAGGGGTGTCGAGTTGAGCCTGAGTAGTACTAAGTTCGATTTGATTCGATAAGAATTTGAGTCGAGCACAATATTATTAGGTTCAATTCGACTCGTTAAAAATTTGAATCGATTTCGAGCTCGATTGAATAGTAACCAAACTTTGTTCACATCTCTATTCATAATAATAATTGTTGAGTGGATTTATTCAACAACAACAATATTATTATTATCCAACAACATACATTTTAGTTCACTTTAATTTAAAAAAAAAATTAGTGTATTATATTTTTTAGTAGCTCGTGAGCTTTTCGAGTCGAATATAAACATTCAAACTAATTGAGCTCGAGTCGAATCTAATCGAGTAAAACTTTAACCAAATTTTAACCAAATCTGAGTCAAATAGCTTACAATCTTTCTCGTCCCATTCACCACCTTTCAATGCTATATTTTTTCATGAAAGAGACGTGCTGGCGTGCATAAAAAATTGGAAGCTTTTACGGTGACAATGTTCCTCATATAAAATTGAAAGGCCACGACCCAGCTGTCAAACTTTGTTAAATTTAACTAGGGATGTAAAAACAGGTAATCGGACAGGTTTTAGGTCGGGTAAAATCGGATACAAGTCATTTTAGGTAAAAAAAAAAAAATTGACTCGACTCGGGTCGAGTGCGGGTCCATTGCAGTCGGGTAATTTGCAGGTCGGGTCCATTTCAGGTCGGGTCAATTTTCAGGTCGGGTCCATTTCAGGTCAAACTCGTTGCAGATCGGGTAAAAATAGGTCGGGTAAAATCAGTTAATTGGCAGGTAAATTGCAGGTCGGGTTCATTTCAGGTCGGGTTCATTTCAGTTCGGGTTCATTTCAGGTCGGTTTCATTTCAGGTCGGGTAATTTCAGGTCGTCGGGTTCATTTCAGTTCAGGTTAATTCAGGTTCACCAGAAATGAACAGTTTTGAAAAAAAAAAACAAAGTTTTATGGACTATAGTGGAAAATAATAATAAATAAGAGCTAATTTGGACTAAAACAAAATTTTATGGACTATAATAGACTCAATTTTGAATAAAAACAAAGTTTTATGGACTATAGTGAAAACAATAATAAATAAGAGTTAATTTGAAGTAAAAATAAAGTTTTAAGGATTCAATTGAATTGAATTAAAACTTAAAGGACTTGAATAAAAAACTTATATAATATAAAGGGCTTTATTTATAATTTACCCCAAATTGAAATTCAATTTGGGAATGGGGCGGTTTCAAAATAAATTTTCCGGCCCATATATATTATAATTTAATATTATTTATTAATTATTATAATATAATATAACTTATTAATTATTATAATAACTTTATAAGTATAAATATATGTGATTATGTGTATATATATGTATTTTTATGTATTCACATGTATATAAATTACAATATATAATTATATATTATACAAACATGTATGTATTTATGTATATATAATGTATTATACATAAATACATGTATATGTATATACATAATACATACTATGATACTAACAACATACATGTATATATACATGTATATATATATATATATATATATAAACTTATAACTTATAAGTTATATAATGTATTTATAATATAATAATTAATAATAAATAATAATTAGTATTAGTTTGGGCCTTGGGCCTTTGGGCTTATATCCCACCACCCATTTATTTTAGATGGGCCCTAAAACCTATAATGTATATATATATATATATAAACTTATAACTTATAAGTTATATAATGTATTTATAATATAATAATTAATAATAAATAATAATCAGTAATAGTTTGGGCCTTGGGCCTTTGGGCTCATATCCCACCACCCATTTATAATAATTAATAATATCAATAATAAATAATAATTATTAATTGTTGGGCTTTGGACTAAATATTTTAGATGGGCTAAATATAATAATTATTAATTGTTGGGCTTTGGGCTAAAAATTTTAGATGAGCTAAATATTTTGTAGTCCTTTGAATTTTAGATGGGCTAAATATTTTGTGGCCCTTTAAATTTTAGATGTTTTTCATTTAAGTCCTTTAATTTTTAGTTCAATTCAATTTATGTATTTAAATACATATATAAATACATATATTTTATAATTTTATAAATACATATATTTATATATATACATACATTTTATATGTATATTTATGTATTTATATACATATATATACATGTACATTATATATTATATATTAACATACATATATATATATATACATTATAGGTTTTAGGGGCCCATCTAAAATAAATGGGTGGTGGGATATGAGCCCAAAGGCCCAAGGCCCAAACTATTACTAATTATTATTTATTATTAATTATCATATTATAAATACATTATATAAATTATAAGTTATAAGTTTATATATATATAATATATATATATATATTATATTTATACATTATAGGTTTTAGGGGCCCATCTCAAATAAATGGGTGGTGCGATATGAGCCCAAGGCCCAAACTATTACTAATTATTATTTATTATTAATCATTATATTTTAAATACATTATATAAATTATAAGTTATAAGTTTATATATATTATATTTATACATTATAGGTTTTAGGGGCCAATCTCAAATAAATGGGTGGTGGGATATGAGCCCAAAGGCCCAAGGCCCAAACTATTATTGATTATTATTTATTATTATATTATAAATACATTATATAACTTATAAGTTATAAGTTTATATATATATATATATATATATATATATATATATATATATTATATTTATACATTATAGGTTTTAGGGTCCCATCTCAAATAAATAGGTGGTGGGATATGAGCCCAAAGTCCCAAACTATTACTAATTATTATATTATAAATACATTATATAAATTATAAGTTATAAGTTTATATATATATATATATATATTATATTTATACATTATAGGTTTTAGGGTCCCATCTCAAATAAATGGGTGGTGATATGAGCCCAAAGACCAAGGCCCAAACTATTACTAATTATTATTTATTATTAATTATTATATTATAAACACATTATATAAATTATAAGTTATAAGTTTATATATATATATATATATATATAATATTATATTTATACATTATAGGTTTTAGGGGCCCATCTCAAATAAATGGGCGGTGGGATATGAGCCCAAAGGCTCAAGGCCCAAACTATTACTATTTATTATTTATTATTAATTATTATATTAGAAATACATTATATAACTTATAAGTAAGTTATAAGTTTCTATATATATATATATATATATATATATATATATATATATATATATATATACATTATACGTTTTAGGGTCCCATTTCAAATAAATGGGTGGTGGGATATGAGCCCAAAGGCGAAGGCCCAAACTATTACTAATTATTATTTATTATTAATTATTATATTATAAATACATTATATAACTTATAACTTATAAGTTATAAGTTTATATATATATATATATATATATATTATTTATACATTATAGGTTTTAGGGGCCCATCTAAAATACATTATATAATTGAAAGACAATTGTTTCACATGTTATATAAGTATAATAACGTTAACTTTATGTTAAACATAATACTATCTTATATTTTGTATTTATTTTAATTTTATGAACATAATAAAGTTAACATAATATATAATATATAATAAAACATAATAAGTTTAATATATTATATTATCTATATATTACTAATATATTATATACTTAGTAAAAATTATGACAAATCTTTTAAGTATATAATTTTATTATACATAATATATATTTCTATACTTGAACAAATTTCTAAGTATATAATTTTATTATACATAATGTAGTTACAAATTAAGACAAATTTCAAAGTATAATGGAAGATAAAATTTTTCTAAGTAATGAAATTAACATAATCTACTAAAAAATGATTAAGTTTATAATGAACAGTTTACACTTTAAATTATTTAACATTTTTAGCCAGATCTACATTAGTTCAGGTCAACAACAGTTCAGGTTCAAAACAGGTCGGGTCCATTAACAGGTCGAGTTCAAAACAGGTCGAGTTCAAAACAGGTCGGGTTCAAAACAGGTCGGGTAAAATCGAATCTCGGGTCGATTCAGTCGGATAATATCAGGTAATTTGCCAGGTCGGTCTCGGGTTCGGGTTCGTTTCAGTCGGATGCAGGTCGGGTTTCAGGTCAAAATTAACAGGTCAGATTCGGGTTCGGGTCGTTTTCAGTCGGACGCAGATCGGGTTCGGTTGTTACAGTAACATGTTCAACTCGGGTTCGGGTCAGCAACAGTCAGTTACAGTTCGGGTTCGGATCATCAAATTCTCGGGTCAAATCAGGTTCTGACTCGAGCAGGTTTCAAGCAGGTTTTCAGGTCCTGACTTGTTTTTACAACCCTAAATTTAACCACTCATCTGTCGGGTTAACAATCAACATGGAGGCTGCTCTTGAACAAACAAAAAAAAAATCAACACGGAGGCTGCTGCCTACCACCGCATTGTACACAACCTACCTACCAGTACCAGATTTCAAAATAATGAATTCTCTCTGCTGCTACTTCCCATGTTACAGACAGGCAGGAAATTTTTCCAACATTAGGTAACAAGAAATCAAAAGTCAACAAGTAAACCAATCTCTTTTTGACACACACGGGCCTTGTTTTAGTTTAGAAAATGTTGCTGCTTTATTTTAGAACCAATTTCCACTTCCCGCAGGCTTGTGCTTTCGACTGCCTTCGAATTAAGGACTTACGATGGGGTCCTGGCCTGGGGACCTTGGAAAACCAAAGTGTTAGGTAATCCATGTATCTTGTCTTTGATGAGTTTTTTTTTAAAAAAAAAAAATTGACCAGTCATTAATTGGTAGAGAGAATGTTATGTTTTTTTCTTAATATAATGTTGTGAGAAAAAATAGATGATTTTATTAAATATAATGGGGTTTTAAAAAAAAATCCATTAAATATAATATTAAAATAAAATAGGCTTAAATGTCAAATTGACCCTCGACGAAAAATTAAAAAATCAATTAAGCCTTTATAAAAATTTTGCACTCAATTTAACCCTCATAATTTAAATTTCACCCAATTCGGCCCTCCGTTATTTTGACCGCGTTGACCGTCAATGTCATCTAACGATCAAAATATAGAAGGACGTGTGGCATCAAAATCGATTTTTAAAAAAAATCTATATATATATATATACAAAATTAAAAATACAAAACATTAATTTAATTTAATTTTTTTCTTATTTTCTTTTTTATTTTTTATAAAAAACATAAAATATTTTTTTCTCTAAAAAACCCAAAAGTTTTATTTCTTTAAAAAAAAGCCTCATAAATCTCGAAATCAAGAATTAGCACTGAATCAACTACTGGTCACTCCTCGTCGCAGGAAAACCTCCGTTCTCCCTCAATATTTCTTCTCACCAGCACCGTCGTCTGCTACAATACCAACAACTTTCACCGTCGATTAAACTGATTCGAGGAGTTGGGAATGTAGGGTTAGGGATTTGAAAAGTTTGGGCATTTTAAATTTTTTTGAAATTTTAGGATTCTATAATTAAAAATATATTTTAAAAAATATACAATTTTAAATATTATTTCATTATAAATATTTATGTATTTTTAATAATTATTAAAATTACTTTAAATTTATTATTTTAAGTAAAAATATTTTTTATGATTTTATACATAATTTTATTTTTTTTACACATTTAAATATATTTTTTAAATTTTTAGACGTGGCACGTCCAGAGTGTGCCACGTGTCACCATCATAATAACAACGATCAACTTAACGGAATGGCTAAATTGACTTTTTAATTTTTCGTTGAGGGCAAAGTTGGGTGTAGTTTGAATTATGAGGGCTAAATTGAGTGCAAAATTTTTATAATTGCTTAATTTTTTATTTTTCGTTAAAAGTCAATTTGACCTTTAAGCTAATAAAATAATATCATCAATACTAGTAAATTTTAGTCAAAATTATTAAATGACTTTGTCTAACCTATGCATACATGCATATCAGGGTAGAAATCGTCTACCTCCTAATCATGCCTCCATTTATGCCTCCACAATAAAATTAAGGGTTTAGAGTTTAGAGTTTAAGGTTAGGGCTTAGGGTTAGGGTATAGGAAATTTAAGGTAGGGTGTATTTTTTAGAGTATAGGGTATAAGGTTTAGGATTTAGGGTTATGGTTCCTAATTTAATTTTTAAGTGTTTTTTTAACAGGGGCATAAATGGAGGCATGGTTAGGGGGCAGAGGATTTTTACTCGTTAAACTTAAGGGTCATTTAAGAGCTTGCATTAAATACAATATTCTATTAGAAAAAATCATATCATTCAATGTATCACAAAATTCTAAAAGATTTTATTGAAAGAACTCTTATTCGATATATTATTAAACCCTAAACACTAAACAATAACCCTAAAATCATAAACCATAAAACCCTAAATCTTAAAACCTAATACATTAAATGAGAGTTTTTCAATAAAATTTTTTAAGATTTTATAATACATTGAATGATAGGATTTTTTCAAATAGAATCTTGCATTTAATGCAAACTCTTAAATGATCCTTAATTTATACATGTATGCATAGATTAAATAAAATCTTATAAAATTTAAAAATAAATAATTACTTATAAAATTTAAAAATAAATAATTATCAATTTTAGATACAAATAAACTTTTCATGAATTAAATACACTTTCATTAAAATCAGTCAGATTTGGTCTGGTTAAAGAGATGCTGTCACGAGCTTATTTACCAATACCCGTTAAAATATTAAAGAACAATACATTAATAACAAAAAATAGTTGGAAAATATATAAACATTAGGAAACAATTGATTTATTAAGCTTAAAAATAGTCTAGGAGTAAGCACAATCGCTTATTCGCTTTTTACGGTCCACCTTTTCTTCAAAATATCTTCACTCCTCTCTAATATTTTTTTTTGATAAAAAATAACTTCCATTCATTAAAAGAAAAATAATACAACCGAAAACACAGCAACATATCCC
This sequence comes from Hibiscus trionum, assembly GCA_030270665.1. Classification (NCBI taxonomy): domain Eukaryota; kingdom Viridiplantae; phylum Streptophyta; class Magnoliopsida; order Malvales; family Malvaceae; genus Hibiscus; species Hibiscus trionum. Next base: position 15,383,555 of record BSYR01000019.1, read on the forward strand.
ACGTGGGGAAGAACATAGAGACCCACAGCGAAGGGGAGAAACAACCAAGCAGTACAAAGCATACAGCAAACTAAAAGTGGTCTGAAACCACAGACACGACCAACTAAAGGCATAGAAGCCACAGAAATAAGAAAGAAAAACCAAGGCACAACATGATACATCAGGGTAGGAGACAAGCACCAAAGAGCCGTAACAAAGAACCAACTAACCATCGACCAAGGCATGAACAGTAGCGTTAAACATCGGACAGCAGCAGACCACTCGAAAAACCAAACAAGCCAGAGCGAAAAGAAAACTGGATCACCCAGATAGACACTTCCAACGGTCAAACCGTGGATCGTGTTTCTTACAACGATAATACCAGAACGATACCGGAGAAAGCGATAAAACCATAAACTCTTCCCGGGATGAAGGACAATAGTCGTGCCTGAGAGCTCTATCCAGAGGCAGACTTCCAACGCGAAAACGTTGGTCCTTGTCAAGGCATTACCTACTGTATCCCAGATATGAAGAGAATATGGTTTCACCGAGCCTCCTCCCAATCCTGGTTCATCGAAACCTTTGTTGCCAAGCAGACCAAAGAAGAAAATCCGATAAAACAGAGGCCACTGATCATCCAAAGACGACAAAATAGCTTTCGTTCCATAGAAAAATGAGAAAAACCAAAGCCTAAATATCTGGTGGGGCCCGCCTGGATCCCATCTAAGCCTGATAGGCCTTGCATTCTCGGAGTCATCAGCTTTCCTAGCGCGAAATCCTTCCCCAGATCCGTAAAACACGTTAAAGTACTTCTTCAAATGGAAATTTTTTAGCCAAATCCCACCATATCCGGGAAAACAAAGCTGAAAATGGAAACTGCTAAAACTGAGACTAGACAACACAAAAGTGCCACGTTTTGTCAAGGAAGAAAAATACCATACTGCCCTTGTCGGCAATCTCCTTACCCCGTAGACATCGTGCCTCAACGCCATCACGCCGGAAACGTCAAGGAAGACTTTTGGGCCTCAAAGACACCAGTAAAAGCAACGCCGTTCGACGGTGGCAGCTCCCAGCACCCTTAGAAAAACTAGCTCAGATCTGTAGACTAAGCCCCGGTCGAAAAGTTTCAACAAGAGCAACCAGAGCAGATCCGATTTTCTTCGCACCTGTGAGTCGAAAACAACCAAGAGTCACCAGGGGAAAACAGTCTGGCGGTAACCCTGCAGTGCTTAGAGAGCGACAGAACAGTGGAACCGGCCTTTCACGATTTACAGAACCAGCAACACCACGACAGTAGCTCGTTCCGGCGTCGGTGAGGATAGATCGGCGACCCACGAGCCTCACAACTCCAAAACTCAAGAGATCCAAACCAACCTCGAACTTTAGCCACCGGGAAACCACCACCAAGGGGAGCGAGCACGGACCCAGCACCGTCGGACGAGAACCGGTGAGACAACCCCAGCCGGAATCCATCCAAGAACCGATTGCCGGCCGTAAAAGCAAAGCCGGCCTAAGAGGAGCCTTGGGACGCTCGGGAGGGAAAACTTGAGTTGGCGCGTGTGGCGCGTGTTTCCAGTCGTACCGGGCTGTAAATCCACTCCTCTCTAATATCTACGTCTTTTTATCAATAAATTAATCATCCCACATTTGAAACTAAACTGAAAGTTGACACGTGTTTATAAAAGACAGGGAAGTTGGGAAAAAACATTTTTCTCGACAAATTTTTTTTGGGTAAACTACCCATTTAGTACCCAACATATTATCGTATTTCTGCTTTGGTACCCTACCTATTATTGTTTGCAAAATGATGCCTAACATTATGTTTTTCTTCTGTTTTGGCACCCAACCATTAACTATTAACGGAAATAATAACGTAGCTCATTTTTTATTTGGGATAATAACAATTTTAGTCTCAAAAAATTTACACTTTTATCAATTTGATCTAAATTCTATCAATTTAATCACCATCTTAAAAATTTGGGATAAATTGCAAATTTCCCTTTTTCCTTTCTTCTTCCCCAAACCCATCTTTTCTGTCAACCCTGCATCATCGGTCGCCGTTTCATTTTCACCCTCTGCCCTTACATTTAAAAGTTAGTCCAAATTCGAACCACCTTATTATATTTGATGATTTTCAACAAACACAGTTGCTGAGGAGTGGGTGAAGGTGAAGTCTGCTGTGCTGGTGAGGCAGATAAATCCCTCTCCCCTCGCACTTCTAAAGCCCTGTCTATTAACTTTGGAAAGGCATGTTTTACATCTTCAATAATACAAAGTCGTTTGTTAGATCATCTAATCATAATCAACCCTACAAGTACATACATATATTTAATGCCAAATCTTAATCCTCCCAAACATATCAATTTCCATGGCTAAGCTATTTATGCTCTGCTTTTTTGCCTTTTTTTGCTTTGCATTAACAAGTCATGCATCCACATATGTTGTTGGGGACACTTCTGTCTCACATAAGCATTTATATTGATTTTTGGGCTGCTGGCAAGAGATTCAATGTTGGTGATGTTCTATGTAAACGTTTTTCTTGCTTTTTTTTTTGTCTCCAAACAAGATTTAAAAAAAATTCGCTCCAAGTTTAAGTGACAAATTTCAGTTTGGTTCTTGTTTTTCTAGTGTTTCAATACTCATCATCTCACAACGTACATAAACAAGGATACAAAAGAGAGTTTTGAAACTTACAATACACCCTTAAACCATGTATCATTTGCACTACACCCTTAAACCATGTATCATTTGCACTACACCCCTAAACTCAAATTCAAACCCAAACTCTCCAAAGAAATTGAACAGTTTTGATGGAAGAAGAAAAATGGATAATTTGCAATTTTGCCCAAAAAATTAAGATGATGTTTAAATTAAAGGATTTTAGACTAAATTGATAAAATATATAAATGTTTTGTGCTAAAAATGTGATTATACCAATCTACGCCATCATTTTCGTTAATTTCAAACGGCCGAGTATCAAAACAGAACAAACACACATACCGTAAGGTACCATTTTGCTAAAAATAATAGATAAAATACAAAAATAGAAATATAATAATAAGTTAGGTGCTAAATAGTTAGTTTACCTATTATTTATTTTGCAAAGGGAAGTTTCTTTTGTTTGATGTACCCACAAATTTTTTGCCCTTCCCATCCAGCAGTTGGTTTGCTTGCCAAAGTTTCCGTTCTGCAATATATTTTAAACTTATTTTTAGAGTAAAAATAATATAGAATATATATTTTTAAAAATTATTTTTGAGTAAATAAGTTAAATGTATTTTTAAAAATTATTGATTTATCTTTGTTTACACCACTAAATATTTTATATTTTTAAAAATAATATTTAAAATAGGCATTTCCATTCTTAAAAATATATTTTTTACAATAATATTACATTTTTATTTTAAACCAAATAATCTAAAAATAATTTTCAAATTAACCCTAAATCCATAATTTGAAAAGGATAAAGTATACAAAATAGTCACTCAAATAAACATTATAGAATAGTGATAAATTTTGGATAAAACTAAAATTTATTTTTATAATAGTTCAATAAATTGTAGTGACCATTTTTAATAATTTAATAAAGTTAAATAACTATTTTATAACAATTTAATATTTAGTAATTTTTTTTTTAATTTCGGAACTTTAGTGGCCAAAACAATCTGTTCTACTTAGTTTAGTTGCCATTGTGTATTTTAACTTTTTTATTATTTTTTGATGGCGTGAAAACCGGCTACTCAAACCTAATATAGCGGCTTAGCCGGTTTTCAGGTGAAAACGAAACAACGGCTGTCTCCAAAAACCCACAGATTATAAAAAGAAAGAAAACAATTACTACTATTCTAAAAGCCAAGCTCGAGCTTTAACAATTGTTTGATTAATGAATAATTTCTATTTAATTAATTACGTAAGAACCAGATTAAGTGGGGGCATCCTTCATTTACCCTCCCCCACATTAACTTACTTTTTTTTTTAATTAATTCCCCTCCATCTCTCGTTTGCCACCGATTCAGATCTTTTTCTCTTTTCTCCTTCTTCGTGTTCTTCAGCTTCTAGCTTCTTCAGGTATAATTTTCTTTGTCTCCTTAAACTAAGCAGATCTATTTTTTATATTCGTTTTATTTGTTCTTCTTTTGATTAACCTAAAATATTCATAATCATATTGTTGTTTTTGTTTTAGTTTTGAGCTTGCACTCTCAGCTTTAAAGATGAATGCTGATTCTTTTTCTGTAAAGTAATTTGTAGTTTGAGATTTTTACGAAATGTTATTTTGCTTTGACTCTGAAGTTGTTGCTGATGGTGGTTTAAAATCTGCTTGGTTACCGAGAAAGTGACTGAAAAGAAAGGCATAATATAGAATCAAACTTTTTTGTTGAAAACATTTCTACGACAATCTATTTTTGACATGTTTTCTCAAGTTTTCTCGCTAACGAGCTGGAGAAATGGAGTGTTTTACATCTACGGTAGAAACACTGTTGTAGAATCTATGTCTAGCATTTCATTTTATTTATTGCATTGCAACTTCTTTTTTCTGCTTTTTTGTTCTAAAAATCATTTATATAGGAGTTTGACATTTTGGACTATTTTCAGGTAAGATTAAGAAGGAATGGCGAGAGCTTTTTAGATTCAACGCAATTTAGCTTTTAGCCTCGAGGTAATTTTACTGTTATTCTTCTTAAAATTTTCATGTCTGCTATTTTTTTAATAAAAAAGTCTGATCTCTTGCAGTTTTTTGAATAGTGTGTTAGCACGGTTCGCCTTCTTTAGTTTTGATTGGGTCACTAAAAGGCAATTGCATGATTATATCACTATAGTTTCAACTTTCAATTTTAACATTTTGTTTTACTGAATGATCTTTGATTACCACTTCTTCTACACTGAGATGCGAAATCATGGTATACACGTTTTCGCACAGTTCTCATCTTCGTTTTTTGTTCTTTACAAATTAACATTCCACTACTTCCACGTTCTAATATTTTTTTAATTAAAGTGAAAAAATAGAAGTTTGTTGTTATTTTGTTTTTAAAAGGTAGCCTATATGATAACTATATAAAAAGTTTTCTTTTACTTGCCACTACTTTTTCATTGGATATGCAGGCATTTGTTTTGAATCAGCTACACATTTTAGTAATTGTTAAATATAATTGAAGTTGAATTATTCTGATCAGGAAAAAAAAACTTTTTAATTAAAAGGTTTGACCGTTATCCTTACTCAAACTACTTATATTCCAACCAAAAGTAACGAAATTCAGTTAACATGTGTGCGTGTGTATATATATACAAGTCTTTCATTGTGTCCTCAACTGAATTTTGTGGGATTAATAATCAATTTTCTCTTGATTTTTTATCACGCCTATTCTTTTCCTACGAAGTCTTAGTCCAAAAGCTTTCTAAATGTTTACAAGACTGAGCTCATTTGAAGTTTCAAATCTTTCAAGCTATTGTTGACCTCATTTCAAATCAAAGAACAATCATCTTTTTCATGATCACAACTTACTTCTTAGAGATTCAGCACGTGTATTAAGGATTAGGATATGTGTAATGCCGATGCCAATTCCTTAGAAGAATTTGCAGTATCTTAAACCCAAATAGTGACTGGGGGATTGGATTTTGCCTTGTCGGATGAGAACTAAGTATATTTGGGTTAAATTAGCAAAGTGAGATTATAGAGAGATGGGGTATGAGTATATACATTCGTAATGTGGTTTATTATTGATGGTCTACATTCCTTAAGGTTGAAGTGGATTTATGTTAGTTCTAAAAGTTTTGACAAGTTGAAGTTGACTAATGGAGTGATGCACTTTTTTTCTTGCTAAAGCTATGGAACCTGTCTTTGTATGTTCAATATGTATGTGTAGGCATGTTTATGTGATTTGGCGTCTTTAGATCTCTTGGAACACATAGCTTGTAACTGAATGGAAGCAAACAAAATGATTGATGTGGGTGCTAGCTTGAGATTAAGGCTTAATTTAGTTGTGCCGTAAAGAGGCAACTAATTCTCGGTAGATGGTAACAAATATTCTTTCACTTGCAAAACATGCACACTATCCTGAATTAAATTTGTTCTTTAAGCAGATAAAAGCTAAAGTCTGCACTTTCTAGGCAAGCGTTGGATATGAAACTTCAAACATGTCAAATCTGGCTCTGATGGAAGAAGACGACTTCAAATCATTTAATCTACAAAATATATAGTTTAAGCAGTAATAATATATTTTTTTCTGGCATGACCTATGCTGAAGTTTTCTTTTCCAAGCCCTATATTAACCCTACCTCCAAAGAACCACAGAGCATGTCTCATCATATGTGTTGGAGTTTTGGAGGAAGGGAAAAAATTTCAGCGTCGAAATTATAGTTCATTATTTTTCAATGGTCATTACTAACTGGTATTTAGTTTTATGTCTATATGTTGGAAAAATTTTCCGCTGCTTTAAAATTAGTTCTTCAAGCCCTTCTAGTTCATTTTTTGGGTTCATCAAGCCTTTGCAAAAGGGCGATGAGCTGGTAATTAATGTTTTATTTTCTTTCTCTTGAATGGTGATGTATACGTATGAGTTTACTTCTTTGCTTTTTCCTCCCTTTACTTACCGCAAGAAAAAAGACTTTAACGAACATTGGAATATAGCTAAACGTGATTACAAGGGTCGTATTTATGTTCTATTTTTCTCTTGCTACACTTGCATTTATATTACGGTTCAAAAGATAGGTTATTTTGATAGTGCATAATTGTTTGAGTATTTCTTTTCAATATGTTGCAACCCTCCTCCTTTATCCGGGCTTGGGACCGGCTGTGTTCACAAATTTAGGCATTTAGTGTTCGACAGGCGGAGTTATTGCAGCATATGCTTAAAATTCCTTGTTAAATACACTGCTCTTGTTCTAAGAACTCAATTTTTATGGTATCTAGTATTGGGTTCGTTACCTTGTGATGTTTATATGCTGTCCAATTTTTCAGTGCTTTGATCTGACAGTTTGCTGACATTAAATGCAGCCCGAAGTTACTTTTAAGGCCCATCATTTCAACAGGTAAATGTGCGCTGGTTATGTGAATGCAAGTCATGTAGAAGATACTTGTTCATCTTCTTTTCGAGCAGTAAACTAGAAACACGATCCATGGTTTTCTTACTTTGAAATCTCACTATCATCTACTTATATACATTGTTTTCTCTTAATATTGTTTGTATTAACTAATCATGATATGTATTAAATATTGAAGAAACTTAGTTTCACCTTTTGTCATGTAGTCTTGGGAACATATTATAACTATGGTATTTCCTTTTGTACCCTGAACTGGTTTTCTCACTGTTATATGGACCTTTCTTTTTCCATAGCAGATCATGGTATCAGTTTATAATAGAAAATTGGTTTGAAGTAAAATTACATTGAGCTGAGTGCATCTTGTTGCTGATTTTTTTCTATATTTCATTAATTGTTTGTAGCTTCACCTATGCAAATATTAATATCTTTCTGAAGCACCTTGTTGCTGTTTATATGTTCCATGACATAACTATAATAAGTTTTTTCATATTAAAATCAACTTAAATAAGTGTAACTGCACATGGAATAAATGTCCATTTTCTACTTTATATATCTTTTCTTTATTACACTTAATGTATCTCTACATAACTAGCTTGGTTTTCTTGATCATCACACCGATGCTAAATGTTCATTTGTTAAATCATTTCAAAACAATGTTGTTTTGCTGAATGATTGGTGGTTTTAACATAAAACATCTTACTATGAGAAGCGTAACTTTTGGAACCATGAGCTGTTTGTTGATAGAAATCGAGTGACATCCAGTCCCACTTTGATGCATTTTCTTTTGCTAATGCAATTGCAATCTGCTGCAGTTACCACGAAAAAGTTTGCAGATCAATTTGTGGCAAAGTAATTGGTATTTGAAATTTGAATCATAATCATTCACCATAAGGAGGAAAATTACCCCAATTTTGTAGCTCTTGTTGGTGTTTCGTAGTTTTGTTGCTGTGGTTGGCTTAGCTGGAGATGGACAGGCACATGTGGATCCTCCTCAATGCTTTGACCATTTGTGACAAACAATTCTTTGTTTGTTCCATTCACATCCCTTGTTCCATAAACCTGGATGGGAAACTTATCTGTTGAGGTTGGTTTTTAAACATCTCATAGATACATGACAAATGTTAGTGCTTGAGTCTTTCTGATATCTCTAGGCTGATTGATATTTTTATGAGCCATTCAAATTTATACCTTCTTATATAATTCCATGTTTTCTAGACGAATTAGGTTTACCTTTTTATAGAGTTCAATATTTTCTTTATGAATGAGGTTCCCCTGCAATGAGACAATGCAATTTAGACAAATTTAGGCACTTAGAGTTGATTCAGTAATGAGACAATGCAACTTAGGTTTACCTTTCTGGTCAGTTCTTGAATTTCATCCATTAAAATTTGGTCCTACAGCAGTGGGGTAAATATTATCAACATAGAGTTGCTTTATTTTGTATGCTATTTTGAACTCAAAAACTGACAATGACATGGAAATAGAAATCTCGAACCTTCTTCATACGGACCCCACGAAGGCTCATTTCCAATTGGCTCTCCAAATTCTGCAAATCTTTTACCGTCAATCCAGTAAGTTCTTCACCCATCATTTGCCTGTTTTGGTGTGCAGAAGCATATTTTTAGTCTATAGGATTTTTTCTTAGACATAAAAGCTTTTCATAGACACAATGAAATTCAATGGATTTTTTTATTGCTTTTCTATTTTGAGGCCAGTTTTACTTTTGATGCATTCAATGCTTATAAGGGTAGATATTAAATCTGCCTTTTACAGACATAAGTTTATGTCTAGGATCATCATCTCTGTGTGTTCGCCTTAATTGAAGAATGAATGATTCGTTTAATCTGATCTCCAAATATTTGAACCATGATATAGAACATCCTAAGCATAATTGCATCTAAAAGGTTGGAATAGATAGTTACAACAGGTTCAAGGAGAAAGTTAGTTTGCTATTCATGTAAAAGTGGTTTCTTGATTCTGCATTTTTTGCTCGTTTTACTTTCCCATTTATGTCTGCTATGATGGATTTATATGGTATAAAAATAAAAATACCTGTGATTTTCTTGCAGGTTTTGTAGTTGTTGTCTCAGAACTGCTGCCTCCCTTTGCCAGAACTGAAAAATAAGATTGGTACTATGGTAAGATTCACAATCACAGCTTTTATAGTATTGACAATGCTCATAATGACCACTATAGTTATAGGTAATTCACAGAAGAACCAAACATATGTAGATCCAAGGCTCTTGCTAGATGATTTTTTTTTAAAATCTTATAGAGGAAGCTGCATTATGAATTAAATTAATGAGTTTAGTCGAAGCAGGAGTTTGATAGTTTAATTATTAGGATGGTAAGTCAATTCTAGGGTCCTCGGTGTACTTGTCAAAGTTACATTATAAGCTACTTAGCTCTTGCTGTGGAGAATATAGAGATCTAAAAATGAGGGGAAGATAAAACAGGTTTTTCTATTGTCGACCTTTGTACTTATTTCACGATGGTGAACTAGAATTTCCTTTTTTGTGGACAACCCTTTTATTGGAGATTTCAAAGCTTAATCTGAACAAACATCTGCCCAATCTTCAAAGAGGAAGACAGGTAGAGAGAATATCCTATTGACAACGGCTTTCTAGATCAAGCAAATATCATGTGTTTACATAGGAAACTTTGAAGCTAAATGCAATGTCAGTAAGCTTTGCAGGTTGAATGCCATGACTACGAGACAGCACCAGTAATCTCCTTTTTCACATTCTATCGCTTCATATTGATGTAAGGTGTGTTGCCTTGCTCCACCATTACAATTTACATGAGAAGAATCTTTTCATGATGACTTCATACTGTTGTGGTCTAGGAGAATAAATCGACCGAGAAGGAAAGAATAAAAGAATTAAAGCAAGACACATTTGATTATTGAATTAGGAGATTACAAGACTTTAAATAAACTGAGTAGCTGATTTCTAATAGGACTTTTCTGCTAAAGATAAAATTCTACAAAGACTCCTAATACTTGTCTTTCTTATCATAAAAGATTCAAAAACTAATGAGTAATGAGACTACTACTACACGGCTAATTCTGGCACTCCCCCTCAAGCTGGTGAGTAAATATCTGTCATTCCCAGCTTGTTAATGTTCTTGAAAAATCTTGCTTGTTAGCCCCTTTGTGAATATCTTTCTATTGTTTGGGCCCTGTCAATAACAGATTCATGCGTAATAGGGCTGGTTATCTCGGCTGAACCAGTAGGGTTTTCTGACATGTTTAATGGGTGAAAATTTTCTGGTCAGGAACAAAACCTAAGATACCATATCGTAATCTCGGAGAATAAATAGAAGGGGAAGAAAGAATAAAGGAGTTAATGCAAGACAAATCTGTTGAGTTTAAATAAGCTGTTTCCTATGGTTTATGATAATACTACCTATCTTTTGTAAACTAAAGGTCCCAATCCCTGAAGAAAAGAGGATTTTGGTGGGTGTATTGACCAACATAGGTTTAGTTACATCTTAAATATAGACTTGATCAGGAGCAGATATAGTTTTATAAATATTATTGTATATTTTGATCAGATGCATGAGACTAAATTAATTTTTATGTTGCCTAGTGGAAAAGGTTCTGAAGTGTTGGATTATTCAAACTTGTTCGTATTCAAAGTCCCTGACATCACCTTAAGGCTGACGTTCACGCTGGACCTCTTTTCTTTTACTTTGATGTCTTCCAATTTGTATCCTATTGGTTCTGTTTCCAAAATCCTGTGGCTCTGAGAAATGAACAGTCTTATCATGGTAATTTAGTCTATTCATGCAATTAGGCATTCCTATTCCAACACTCAGAAGAGGAGTTAAATGGTCTACATCAATTATGATCTTTAAGGTTTTGGTGCTGTAAACTTTTTGGTCAATAATTGCAAAACTCTAGACCTGACGAAAATCTCTACTTGTAAATTTTGCATTCATTTTGAGTCAGTATTTCATACCCGCTGCAAACCTGGAAAAGAAAAAACTGGTTTGTTGCTCTTCTTGTTCAGCGAAAACAGTGTATGCAAAGTTGTGAATGGTGAACTTTGCACGTCACATTTTAGGTATGCTTGTAAATGTTTGGTCCATCAAATGGGAAACTATTTAGCCTTTCAATCTTACCTTCTCTTTTTCCAGTATAAGCTACAAGCATGCAGATTCACTGATGATGAAACTATGCATTCAGCATGCTATGAAAGGTAAAATCCAAGAAATTTGAAGATCAAGTACCAAAGAATACCTTGACTTCAGATGTTGGATTCCCCGGTTGATTTTCCTCCTTTGCTTTGTTGTGTCGCTCAATTACTGATCTCATGCTGGCAAAGAAAAGATTTGAATTACATCAGAAATTATGTAATTCCTGAAGGCTTATAAGAGATAAGGAAAGCAGACAAAATGATGATCACATAAAATGGGCTCCGTAAAGTATAATGATATCTTCTGTCAACATCTCTGCGTTTGATATCTCCCTTTTATATAAAACTGGTAACATCTGACAGTTGCGGTTATATTAATCAACCATGGCGGCCTTCCAGAAGCGTAAACCGGCTGGTGAAAACTGAAGTTTCAATCTTAAAAGTAAGTTTTTGTTTTTGTTAAATATGAAAGTTCGGTCTTTACTAGTCCGAATGTTGCTATCTCTTTCATGCTTGCTTTATTTTATATTTAGCTTGGCTTTTCAACTATAACATTAGAACTACAGAGACTGCATTCTTGCTAAACATTTGATCTCTACTTTGCCGCCTTGCATTTCCCTCACAACTTTGTTGCTGAATCTAGTTATTGAAAGAGTCATCATTTGAGAAAAGATCATTGATCCTATTGTTACGTCTTAATTCTCCATACGGTAGGGTTTGACTCCATGATCACAATGTATGCATGTTTCTATGTTACCGAGACTTGGAGGTGAGTATTGCATAGGGTATATGTACCATAAATTGTACCCTCCTAATGCCATCCCACTTTCCCAATTTGTAAATTGTAATTGTACCCAAAAACAAGTACTCGTGTCGTACATATTTTGGAGAAAATGAAGAATCGGGGTTTGCTTTTGACACGTTATTTCAAGATGTTACAATTTGTCACTTTTTTTTACCAAACTGAATCTCCCTTTTCCATGCAACTGTATGTACAAGTTGTGCATGGCAATTTTCGTTAGAATCACTTTAAATGTAATATTTTCCAAAAGCCTACCCCATATTTGTGGTTTCAGTACGAGCAAATCCTTCAATGTTTGGCTTTAGGGCTTGGGTTGTTATTGGACAGTAAGGGCTCTTAAATCCCATAAAACCAAGGGTAAATAATAATTAATTAGGAAATCATGTTTCTAATTTTAAGAGAGAAGATTAAAGCTGATTAAACCCAAGTTTTTTAAGATAATTAACATCCTCTTTTTTACTTAGATTACATGTTGGGTTTCTAATAAAATCTCTTAATTAGACATGTTTATTTAGTAACAAAATAAACTTGTTTTTGATACTTTAATTTAAAATTTGACTATTTGTGGTCGACTCAAAAAAGTTTGATAGTTTATTCCAAAAAAAAAACAAGTTTGATAGAATAAATGTTTTTCTATATAAAAAAGAAAAATATTCTTGAGCTTGATTTGGCCATTATTGAATTGTTTTTTTAGTTCAACAAGGATTACTCACTATGACAGATAATGAAAATACGTAGAACTCGTTCATTTAAGAATAGGGGTATAATAAAAAGGATTAATATTTGATACACTGCCAGTGTAAAAAAGTTTACACAAGCATGCCTATTTTCAAGCCTAAATTTAAAACCTAAAATTCTAACCTTAAAACCCTAAAAATCTAACCCCAAGCCCCAAACCTCAAACCCTAAATTCTAACTATAAATCTTAAATTCTAAATCATACAACCTAAACCCCTAACATCTAAACCCCTAAATAAACCCGCTTGTGGAAACTTTATTTTCCACCGCCGGTGTATAGGATATTAATCCTAATAATAATCAATAACCAAGCGGTCCATCGTGGGGTATATGAACTTCTCATTCCAAAATACCACAGATTATTCTTTTTTGAATTGGCTAAAGGTTAAATTTTACTAACATATAATCAAAACAATACGAGCTTGTTCAAATTTTATTTTAAATATTTGAGTTCATTTGAGCTCTTATTTACGCACGTTTACATGGTAAAAAATAAATCATTCCCCTTACTTTAAACTTTATTATTTGTATTTGAACTTAAGTTTATGTCTTACTGTACTAGTTCAGAACCACCATTAATAAGAATTTTTTTTAAAATTAAATGGTTAGACCTATATAAAAAAAGTGAATGAACAAGTTAGGATTTTATATAAGTGTTCACGGTCGAATAAGTAGAATTGAGGTGGGTTATGATAATTGATAAGTACTTTTGTTTGTCCAAATCTACCCTAGCGTGGTATAGAAGCAAAAGTTTTTGAGCAAATTTGGTTCATATGAAACTATAATCCAAGTTTGCGAAGGATAGTATAGGCAATGAGGCACTAGTTTAATGCTAGAGTTGTGGTCTTAAAAGTGTTAGAGTTATCAGTTTTAAACTTCAAAATTCGATAAATATATTCGTTTGAATAGTAATATGTACAAAAATAATAAAAAGCTAGACTCAAGAGACAATTCAATTGTGGAAGTAAAACTTAGCTCTCTTTTCTAATAAAATTTATGTTATTTTATATATTATTTAATTTTTTACAAAATTATACTTTATTTTTTTACAAAAATATATTAGGTAATTGTACCATGCACTAGCGGTGCAAATAAAAAGTTTTTACAAGCGTCTTAGTTTTAGGGTTTATGAATTTAATTTAGAGTTTAAGGTATATGGGTTTAAGTGTATAGGTTTAGAATTTAGAGATTGATGTTAGAATTAGGATTTAAAGTTTATAGGTCAAAATCTAAATCCCTAATATATTACCTTCAAATTTAAATTCTAATCTCTACACCCTAAATCTTAAAACTAAAGCACTTGGTGGAAACATATATGAGATATTTTTTTTTTCAAACATATTTTAGTGATTTGTAATTATTAGTAACATGTTCATTTTAATTTAATATTATTAAATGTAAATTATGTTTTTTACTTTTAGTTTTTTTGAAAACGCTTACACTGTGCAGACTATATTAGTCAAACTCAAATCACCTAAAAAATAATAATATTATTTATCACTGAGATCACTCAATAAGTTTAATGTAAGCCTTAGATCTTTAATCAAGACTAATGCGACAATATTTTTGTTTGAAATGAGTTTTCATTTGTAAAATAATAATAAAATAATATAAGAAGAGTAAATTTGTGTAGCTCTCACATTAAACGATATAAGCTCTCTAATATTCTAATCACATTAATTATTTAAGAGATTATAAAATAAATTTACGTAACAAAATATTTACTCAAACTAAGTTTACTGCTTAGAATCAAAGTCTAAAATTTTGTCAATAAAAAAAAAAATCAAAGTCTAATAGAAGAGTGCAGCGTCACATCCACCACAAGCTCTCGCTTTATTTTCTCTCAATTTTACTTTTTTACTTATTAGATCGCACTACAAACTTTTTAGACTAGAATAATATGAATTTTGAATCACAAATTCTGACATTAATATACTAATCAAAGGAAATTTGGAGAATATTCCATGAGGTCTGGAGGTAAAAAAGACGTAGAGTAACGGTTTCCATAATGGTTATACAGAGAGACATAGAGATGAGAGGAATATAGAGGAATTCAAGCAGAATTTAGATAACTCATCCAATCGCTAACTCAAGGAGGAGAAAGGGTATTTACAGAGGTTCAACGGTGGGGAAACATGAGAAGGTGTTATCACATGCTAAGAGTAGTTAGAGGGTCAAGTCTGGTAGGCCAACTATAAGATAGGTTATGATGTGTCCTTATCCCTACGAGGTAGTAAATAAAACCTCACGTGTAAAACATGCAAATAACATGACCAACCTTGTCTTGCCGTTGACCTGACAAGGGTCCTTTGGACTAGGAGCAGTGGCGGAACTTGAAGTGAACATTTGAGGGGGCCAATTTGAATTTTTTTTAAAAATTGAAGGATTGAACGAAATTTTTTAAACAAAATGAGGGTTTAACTAAAATTTTTAATAATTTAAAGATATTTAACAAAAAGAAATTAAAATTTTGAGAGAGAATTTAATTAAAAATATTCAAAGTTTTGAAGTTTAATATGAATTTTTAAAAATTTTGAGGGGGCCAAATTAAAATTTTTAAAAATTTTAAGTGTAAAAATCAAATTTTCCAAAATTTTGGGGGGGCCGTGGTCCCCACTAGTCTCTTATACCTTCCGCCACTGACTAGGAGGAAGTGTACAATAAGAATAGTACGGTTACACTAATTGTTGCATGCATATTGCCTACTTTTTTCTTTCCCCATGCTAAAAGAAACAAATCACAGCAATCCGCATCTTAGGAGTTGGTAATTCATCTATCTATTGTATTTATATAAATGTTGATATGATAATAAATTGTTTTATATAATTGTTTAGAAATTTTATATTCATATTATGTCTAATTACTTATGTAGGATATTGCTGTGTCTAGTTATTTTTGTGTGTTGTTTGTCTCGTATCTAATATTGTTAGGTCTACTAATACTCCAACCCTATTTGTATGTTTTGCCCCTAACTTGAATACAGCAAAAATATAAAGGATCATTTAAGATAAATGAAATAGTTATTTTAAATAATTGAGCAGGTAAATTAAGAAGAAGAAAAATAGTTAAGGGTGCAACCGTGAGAACAAATATAAACTTTAAAGAGAAAATCGTGAATGAAATTTAAAATTCTCTACTTGGTTTTCTTGTAGAGGAAGAAAGAAAAATCGCAAACCAGTTTTCTCCTACTCTATCACCAATGAACTATTTTTTTAGTCCCCCGGCTCCCGCCCCAAAGAATAAGAATCAAGAAATCCAAAATTTTTACGTGATAAAATTAGGTTGGCGGTAGTTCACCAGCTAAAATGCTTAAATACTTTGTGCTTGCCAATCACTGCACTGGCTTTAACCTTTAGCCACCACATCCAAGAAAATCATATAAAGGGGAAATCTCCAGCAGTTTTGTTTCTTCAAAAAGAATTCATAAAGAATGGCTAAGGAGAGGCCCTGAGTTCGACTAAATTTAGTAAAGAAAGGAACAAGTGGAGAATGTGTTCGAAACCCGCCAATCTCAGCCAAATTTCTATGGGCCATATAATATATTGCATTTAAATAACATAGTTAAGAATCTATTCACATCTTTTATGATTATCAGATTGATTTCTTTCTAATATTAAATTTCATAAGAAACAGTTTATGCAAATGTTAAGCCATTTTCTGTTTAAAAGATTCATGTCTAATCTCCAATTTCTATTAGAAAATCCCTTTATTTTTATAGAAACATCTTTGGCGATTAAAGATGATTAGCTCAGTTGTAACAACTTCTTAGGTGAGGGGGGGGGGGGGGGGGGGCATTATAGTGCCTATGACAATGAAAACAAAATGGAAGCCAAAACTTATCCATTCAGTTCTAAATATAATATAATATCATACACATGCTTCACTCTATCTTAAAAAGTTTGGATCAAAATAAAGTTAAATACATAATTACATCTCACAAGTATGCAAAAATGTTTGTGTTACATTTATATAATCTTTTATCGTGTCTAAAGTATAGTATATTGTATAAACTATCATGATGATTTGTAAAGAAAACACTACTGACTTTACTTGTTGAAATATTATCAAAATTTTGGGATCCAAGATAGGAATGTCAGCTCCCTGATCCTTCTTTTCTTTTAAGAGCAAGCAGATGCTTATTAATAATGAGCTAATTTAATTAGAATGTTGTATCATACTTCGGTTTCAAAGTTAGATAAATTCACGCACATCTGTAAATTATACTGCTTGAATTCGAGTTATCTTAAAAAATTACATCATCTTTTATCACTAAATCACTTAATGGGTTCAAAATCTTATGATAATTAAAATGCAGTTCAATATGCAGAACTTTGTTTGTATTGGATTTTCTTTTCCTTTTTTCCCCTTCATTTATGTATCAAATATTAGTTTTCGAAAGAGTTTTACAGAATTGATCAGCTTATCTTGAATCTTAATTTCCTCCATTAAATAACGGAGTGAGTAATTTAACATGAAAAAAAGTTTCGTTTACGATTAAGAACTTGAAAAAAAAAATATATCAGTATACATTTGTTTAGGGAAATATTTTATGTACCGTCGGTAAAAATTTTGTTCTTCACAAACACTTAGTTGTTAAGGTTTATCGGGTAGTGTTAGGGTTTTTAGGTTTGAAAATAGACTTTATGATTTATGGATTAAAATTTATAATTTATGGTTTATGACCTTTAAAAAAACACATGACAGCTTTAGAAGTTTGTGAATTTTTTTTTTTATTAACAGTGCATCAAATAATTAGCTATTTTTTTTATTCAAAACATATATCAAGGTGGACAGAGCTCCATAAGGGCTGAAAGGGCCTAGGAGCATGTTCAACGTTTCAAGTATTTAATAAATTTTGGTTTAATTGTAATTTGGCCATGTAAATTAGAAAATATAATAGCTTATTAAATATGGATTTATATTCAATACATTGACGGTGGAAATTAAAAGTATTCATAAGCGCCTTAGTTTTAGGGTTCATGGATTTAATTTAGGGTGTAGTGATTAGAAGTTTAGAATTTAAGGATTGTGGTTAAAATTTAGAGTTTAAGGTTATAATTTAGGGTTTAGTTTTTAGTATAATATGGTGGGGATTTAGGTTTTAACCTATAAGCTATAAATTCTAACCCTAAACTCTAAATTCTAAACCATACACTTAAATTGAATCCATAAACCCTAAAACTAAGTCACTTGTGGAAACTTTTAGGTAACATACACTTGTTCAAGTTCTTTTTTAGTTACTGAATTGGGGCTGTCTAGCTGGAGAAATTATTAGATGGACTCGGCTCACCACGTCATTCGTGGTCTCAGTCAATAAGGTCCATCCACTTCAAAATAACTACCCACTCTTTATTAACATGTAAGAAAGAGGTGATGATTCACCTTGAAAAAAATGAGATGGATGGACCTTATTAGCCGGGACTCGGATGACGTAGTGAGCTAGGTCCATCTAATAATTTTTCGTCTAGCTGAGTGTAGATAGAAGATTTATTTTTTGTGTGGTGATTTGTAAAGTTTATTTGTTTTGTGGTGCTTTGGATATAAAATACCATTTATTCAAAAAAAAAAATGTTTCAAATTATTGTGTTGTTTAACAACGGTTGAAAATTATATATTTTTGCTATGTAATCGAGTATGTTTTTTTATAAATTAAAGTCTATTTAAAAGGGCAGTTTCCCTACGTCAACAGTACATACTACTCTCTCTTTTTTTCCCTTTTCTTAAGCTTCTTTCTTCATTCACATTCATGATAATTACTGACCTAGATGTGGGATCGAGATATCCCTAACATGATGGCCCTTTCCACCTAAAGATTCTAAGGTTCCTCTAAGTTCTCCTGCTACATATTAAAACCCTTAAAGTTCTTCTACTACATATATCATTTTAAATATCATCCAGAAGTTTTTACAATACAAAGCCTTTATAATTTTTATCTTTTCCTACTAACTTTATCAGGTGCTTTCATGGTTATATGTGGTGTATAAACTTGTGGGGAAATAGTATTAATATCCAAGTTATTTTCAACTGATATAAGTTCAATGTATAACAGTATTATCCAAGGACATAGTACTAACATTCAACCCTCTTTTGCTTTAGTTTTTCAACCACGCATTATGATTAATTATAAGCTATTGGGATTTTATTCACGAACATTTCAAATTAGAATCCTAATCCAGTTTAAACTATACCAAAAAAGTAATGAGCTAAGTTCCTATAGGTGTTTACAGCGCTAAGAAATTTTAGTAAACTGATCGAAACCTCCAAGTCAAGCAGTAAAATCAATTACTCTCTCTAAAATCTGTGATTATGCTTCAAGTTATGAAACTAGCTATATATACGCTCATTTGTTGAATCATAAACTTATAAAATCAAATCTAAAAACTCTAGCATTTAGATTTTCCTATCGTTTTTCAACATTAAACTCTCGTTTTGTTGTTACATTTAATCAAATATATAGAGAGCAGTTTTTTCTTAATGAAGAAGCATACAAATCTTATCTATGTGCATAAGAGAGAACAAAATAATTAAGCATTGAAAGTATAAAAAAATCAACAATGATAAGAGATCTTAGAAGAACCTGGTGCTAGCAAAATCGTAGAGCTTTCCGGTGCTGGAGAAAATCATTACTCCAACTTCAGCATCGCACAAGATCGCGAGCTCTTTAGCTTTCTTCAACAATCCGTTCCTTCGTTTCGAAAAAGTGACTTGCCTGCTCGTCGAGTTATCGATCCTCCTTATCACTATTTTCCCTCTCCCCATAGCTTTAGGTCGCCGCAGGATTACTCAAACAATTAATCTTTTCTAATTATTCAAACAAAAAATAGAGGAAAAAACGAAAAATTAAAACTCTCGATGTTCGATTTAAAAAGTAAATAAGAATAAAAAGCTTTTAAGCAAACAAAATGAAATGAAATGAAATGAAAAGAGAAGAGAATAAGAAGAAATCGAGTTTTTGAAAAAAAAGAGGAATTGCTTGGGGGAAGAAGTGAGGAACTGGGAGGAAGGAGACAAACCGTAGTTTCAGAGTCGTCGTTTTGGTCCTTTTCTATATCAGTAGAAAACTAAAACCATCTATATAAGGAAAGTTTTTGGGAAGAAAGCAAAAACCGGCAGTTTTTGGCGTAAAACCGCTAGTGGTTTCGAAAGGGATTAAGGGTACGTGGACCAACCAGAGTGGAAAAGAATTTGTTTAATGGCTTTGATTTGTGGGAGAAAGAGCCATCCTCGTATAGATGACTGACGCGTGGGCCTACGATTTCATTACAAACTGGACCGTATTTCCCATTTGTGGGAAATTAACCTTATTTTCTTTTACTATATTATTTTCTAAATCAAATTTTCTAATTTTGTTGCACTTTAAATATTAGAAGGGTAAACTAACGTAACAGGCCAAGTTAATATCTATTTATATTTCTTTTAACTTCTTTTATAAAACTATGTTGAAAAAATATAATTTTTTTTGAATTTTTATCTCTTATGATAAACATCATATTTTTTTATTGAAAAAACTTGTTGAGTTCACGTGTCTATTTTTATTTCATTAAGCAGTTATTTTGGCTTATTGATTTTTTTATTAAGAATAGATATTTACATTTAGACAAATGTCAAGATTTGAATCCATACAAATTTAAGCAACATGAGCATTTTTCGTCATTTAACCAATTGGTGGATCTTTGGCTCATTAAATTTTAAAAAGACATATTTTGACATTTATGTTGGCATTTTATAATGTTTTATTCACTACGATATTAAATGAAATTAGTTTAATAATGTAACATGTGAGTGAAATATGATATTTTTAATTTGATCCTAAAAGATTTAAAAAATATATATTAATTTGACTTATAACCTTTAGATAAAATATGAATTTGACCCTTGAAAATAAATAAAATAATAATTAAACTAATGAATCTAACTAAAGTCTTCCGCCATCGATTGCCACTCGTTATCGTTGTCGGTGATTGTCGGTCGCTCACCACTATCGTTGGTCATTGTCTCCTACAATGGTTGGACCATGAAATTTTTAGTTCACTATTTCATCGAAAAAAATGTGCCAAACTCAAAAATTAAATATATTGTTTCACAATCAATTGTACACCAAAAAAATCAAATAATTTTAAAAGTCTACCTTATGTATACCTTTTGTTGACATTACGATTTTTGAGCCATTTTAGGGTTTATATATATATTGGCCGCCATTTTGGTTTTTAGGGTTTCACCCTGACTAATCTGAATTATTTGGCGTCGCATATTTGGCTTTAGTGGGTGAGTCTTTCAGCAAGAATTTTTTTCATACACAATACTTTAAACTCGATACCTGCTTAAGCGATACCAAGCTACTTATCACTTTGACCAACCATGTTGTTTATATATATATATATTTGTTATTAATTTATATTTAATGTTAATTAACAATATGTAAATTATACAAAACATATATAATTATATCGATAAATTTAAAGGTTGAATTATTAAAATATCAATATAAGAAGATTTTTTTATTTTATTTTGTATTCAGTGTTAATTATATATAATAGTATTGAAATGAGTTTATATGAGTTTGAACTACTATTGTCCTAATATATATATCAATTATCCATGTAGATCATGGAATACCATCATAAAAGTTTTAATAATATGTAGAACTTAAAATAATTAAATAAGATATATTCATATTGTCATCCAAGTTTCTACAAATACAGTAACTAATGTATTAAATAGATTCGACAGTCCAAATTTTAATGAGGCACGGCGTAATGGTTATTTCTTCATAAAAAAATAACATTAATGTATTAGAAAATAAACTTATATAAATATAAAATATGAAACTATGACCATTTTTTTATTCCTTTAGTTTGTCACATAAGAACTGAAATTGTGCACAATTTTCAACTTTTCTCTTCGGAATGATATTAATATTTGTTTCGAAATGGACTTGATTATCTAACTATCAATTTTAGCATATAAAAATGTTTTGAAAACTTCAATTACAAATTAATAGTTTGTGTTAATAATATGTATTGAAAATTTAATAAATCATATTAAACAATCGTATATAACTCACTATACATAATATATTACAAGTCAAAAAATGTCAACTGCTAAAAATATCACAGTAAAAATATATATTAAAATAAAAAAATAATTAGAAATCATAAAAGTTGATAAAAACCCGTAACATATACATGGATTAGCTTTCTAAAATTGTTCGATGACACCAAACTCAGTAAAAACTTCAAATATCAGTAGATTATTAAAAAAAGAAATTAAATATTTGATCTAACTTATTTTATTTGTGAAAAATTAAAGTATCAAATGATTATAGGTGAGGTGATTAAAAGGTTACGTATAGAAGTTTTTGGTTATGTGTTCAAATATCAAATAATGTATTGTAATAGTTTCATCTAACAAATTCTAAGAATATGAAGAAGAAGAAAAATAAGACTCCTACTTTAATATTTATTGCACATTTGCCCTTAACAAATAGGATGAGTCTGCCACGCTCGACGAGCAGTGATGATCACCATTAATTTAATTTATAAAGATTAAAAATTTAAAAGACTCACCGTATAATTATAAATAATTTAAAAATCAAAATGTAATTTAATTAAAATATATTATTTTATTTTTTTAATTGTTTTTAAACATAGATCAAAATACTTATATAACCCTAAATTACAAAATCCTAATTTTTGTTCATTTGAAATTCAAGTCAACGTTGCCGCTGCCACTTGGTATCGCTGCGGTTGCCTCCTGCATGGCCGCCGCCCTTGCATGACCGTCGTTCTCCACCGAATTACAAAAACGAGTAATTATTTTGATGTATCATGCGGTATTGACTTTAAATATAATATGCAATGCAGTTCTGGTTTTTGCCTTCACTGCATTCTTTGTTTATGAACGATCGAAGGTTTAGGTGCGTTTCTGATGTTTTGTATCGTGGAGTCAAAAGGATTTGATAATGCGGGCACTGCCGAATTCCATCACAGCATTTATTCAAAACAGCAACGTTTCACATCAAGAAAAAGCCCTGTTGTCGTAAATGCACGACAGGAGGCAACCACAGGGGGCAGAGGCGGCCGTAGCCGCTTCAACGGCTTAAATTTCGAATTAACAAAAATTAGAGTTTTATAATTTGAGAATAAATAGGTATTTTGATTTATGTTTAAAAGAAAATTAAAAATAAAATAATATATTTTAATTAATTTACTTTTTTATTTTAAAATAATTTATAATTATACGGCGAGTCCTTTAAATTTTTAATATTTATAAATTAAATTAATGATACTCAACGGTCGTTAGTGGTGTTTATCGGTGCTCGTCGAGTGTGGTAAAATTTTCCAAACAAATAAGAGTATATTTGTAATATTTACTGCACTTTATTATTTACTATTTAAAGACTTAAAAAGTGTCAATTGACTTGCATTTATTATTTCTCCTAGGGTGCAGTTTTTCAAAGTTCACGCCGAGTGTATTAATTTTAATAAACTTTCTTAATTAAAATCTGAAATATTTTTTAATTAAACTTTTTAATAAACTTTTATCGTTTTAGTGACAAGATGGGAAATCAAGTTAAAGCGATAAAATATAATTAATCATTAAAAATGGTAAAGTTTAAATAAATTAAGGTTAAAGAGGTTATTTTGCTTATGAGTTAGACTTAAATTAATAATATCGTTCCTCACGCGAAAACACGTTCAATTAGGTCTTTCAGTTTGCACATTGCTGCAAATTAGCCACTTGACCAATTTTGACTATTACAATGCTAATGTGGCAGTTAACGGTGCTGACGTGGCGGTCAACCATGCTGACGTGGCAGTGCATGTGTGATGATGACGTGGTAGAGAGGCTGAATTGAATTTTTAAACCAAATTCGAGGGCATAATTGAATTTTTTGCCGAATTCAAGAGCATAATTCATTTTAATTGAAAGTTTGATAACTTACTTAATCTTTAAGTTAAAAAATAATAAATTACTAAAAATTTAAAAATATTTAAATACTCATAAAATATTAAAAAATAAAAATATTATAACGAATTTAAAAATTTAAGTAAAAAACAAAAGAATATGAAAATTTATAAATATAAAAACTCAAAATTTTAAAATATTTGTAAACCATCGGAAAAAATCTTCAATTGTTTCTGGCTATGCTAAGCCTTCTAATATTCTTTGAGCATATTTTTATTGGAATCATCCTTGTATTAAAGTAGAAAAATAAAAAATTTCCTTCAATTTTCTACATTAAATATTAATGAGCATTAATTTGATGTAGGAAAGCGAAATAAAATTTAAGTTTTATTGTTACTTTAATACAATTTTGACTTGATTCCACTGAAAATTTGTTTAACGAACGGTAATACTCAAACTGACGAAGTCAATGACTTTTTCGATGAAAGTGTTCGATTTTTTAATACTTTATAAACATTTTTTAATTTTTATATTTATGTTTTATTATTTTCAATCTCAAATACATTAATTTTTTATATTAGCTTTTATTTTTGAAGAACTAGGTGTTTTGATATAATAAATTAAAAAATATTTTGGACTAATTTGAAAAGAGTTTAAAACATGTCTTTAAGTCCAAACAACTTGAAAATATGTTTGAGGTATTTAAAAAGGTTTTTGGAAAAGTTTAGAATGCTTTAAAACAGTCAAACCTGGCTTTTCAACACTACCGTACTGATACGGTATACCCCGTATCGATACCTTTTACTCCAGTTTTGATTCTGCCAAAACTCGTACCGATACAAGCTTTCCCGTATTGATACAGAGAGGGGTCGTACCGATACGCCTTTAAAGCGTACCGATCCCTGCTTTAACAACCCCAACAACTATTTCCCAACGTTTTTTTTAAAATGCAAACCGTACCGATACGCTTAGGCTGGAAAGAGCCCAACAGCTAGTTCTAAAGAAGGGCGTACCGATACGGGTCCCCGTGTACCGATACGGTAGGCACCAAAACTGTAATTAATGTGGGAAATAAAGTCTCCAACGACTCCAATTCAACCCCAACAGTCCTCAATGGCTACAAACTCAATTAAGAGTATAAAAGGGGCCTCCAAGCATCAAGAGAAGGCTAATGCTTCAATTGTCAACAACAATATGATTAAGATTTTGTCTTAGAGCTCAATTGTCCATTTTCTTTTATAAACAACACTAGTGAGCTAAACATTGTTAAATTTGCTCAAGTGTTTAGGTTTTGGGTGAGAGCTAAATAGTGCAAACAAACACCTATTAGAGGGATTTCAAGTTTGCCTAGAATTTCTCTTGTAAAGAGGGTTTACTCAAGCTTTGGGTAGAAAGCTTTGAGGGTTGTAAAGGTTGCCTCCTTTGCCTAGAAAATGGGACAAAATTCTTAGTGAATTTGGTTGAAATCCTTAGTGGGAAGCTAAGGTAGTGGATGTAGGTGTTTGTTAGAAGGCCGAACCACTATAAATCCTTTTGTCCAATTCCAATCTTTTAGCTTCCACTTTTACACCCAAAAATCCAATCTTCTCCAAACTTGGCAAACACATCGGTTGAAGGAAATCGAGCACCATAAAACCCAACAATTGGTATCAGAGTTTGGCTCAATCGAAGAGGATTAACATCCTATTGAGGTGATTCGGGAAGCTCGATACAACATATCAACCAACCGATCAAATGGCCCAATCCATCGACAAGCCACCATTCTTCGACGGAACACACTATGCCCAATGGAAGACAAGAATGATGTTTTTCATAAAGTCCAAGAACTACAAGCTTTTAGACATAGTAGAAGACGGTCCGTTCGTGCCACAACGAAGGAAGGCGGATTGGAGCGCGGATGATCGCAAGATGATGAAGCTCAATTGCAAAGCCTTGCACATCATCTTTTGTGCATTGAGCCCCAACATTTTCGAGAAGATGTCTTCTTGTAAAGATGCCAAGGAGATCAAGATCGAACTTCTCAACCTCGAGTATGAGAACTTCAAGATAGAACCGGATGAGGACATTGCGAATATGTTCGATAGATTCTCCATCATCATCAATGGACTCAAAGGGTATGGAGAAATCATTCCGGAAGACAAACTTGTCTGCACTCATCTACTCTCTTCGCGATTCTTGGGACTCAAAGAAGACGGCTATCATCGAAGCTAAAGATCTCAAATCCTTAAAGCTCGATGAACTCATGTGATCTCTCCTCACACACGAAATCATGAAGAAAGGAAGAGAAGAGGAGAAGAAAAAGGAAGAGATAAAGAAGATAGGGGAGAAGAAAGTCAAAGGGATAAGCATCAACGGAAGTGTCGTTGCTCTTAAATCCTCCAAATACCGACATATTGAATCAAGTGAGGAGGAAAATGAAGACGAAGAGATGGCCTATCTCTTCAACAAATTTACTCGGTTCATGAAGAATGAAATGGAAATATCTTATCATGAATCGAAGAAGAAGATGAAGAAATCGCACAAGTCCAACAAGAAGGGATCATCTTCAAAGCACGCATATGTGGCCACATGGAGTGATGAAGACTCCACCTATGATGAGGTAGCCCACCTATGCTCGATGGCCCTCAATGAAGGGGAGGTAACTTCTAACTCATCCATTTCAAATTCTTATACTTTTGATGAGTTATAAGAAGCATATGATGAGTTGGTTTTCGAATTCAAGACTTCATTTTCAAAAAACAAAAAGTTGACTTCAAAGTTGAAAAACAAAAATAATTTACTTTTGAAAACCAATTTTGAGTTTGAAGCAAAAATGAAAGATTTTGAGCAACAAGTTTCTAGTTTACAAAATTTGCTTCAAACAATGGAAAAAGATCATCAAAAAGAAGTTGATGATCTTAAGAAAGAAAAGATTTTGATTTCCAAAGAACTTGAAAAAATGATTTTGGAAAATCAAAATTTTACCAAAGACAATCTAGTGCCCATAGATTTTTAAATGAAAAATGTTTTAGAAGTGTTTGGGTTCCAAAAGAACTATTCACTTCACATAAAAAGGATGAAATTGAAAAATGGATTCTTAAGGGGACTAAATATTGCGCAACTAACGTTTATGGATCCAAAGCAATTTGGATACCAAAATTTGTATGATTGTCTTGATTAGGTGTGATGGAGATATTCAACAAGTCCAATATTTGACGAGGAGCTCCATGCACACAAGGAAGAACACTTGAAGAAGGAAGACTTCACATCCTCCCTTGGAATTCAAGTGTTGGTAAAATTTAGTTGTTTTTATTTGTTTAATTCAATTTATTTTCTTTTAATTCAACTAGATTATCATGTGTTGGACTAACATCTTTTGATGACGCTTTGAGTAAGGGGGAGCCATTTTAAAACCAAACATTTTAGTAGTTTCAAAATTTAAACCTCTATTGTTATTTTGAGCCTAAAAGTATTTTAAATTCTTTTTGATATATCAAAAAGGGTGAGAGATTAGTTTGAAAAATTGCATTTTCAAATGAATAAGGGGGAGCTTTACTTACTTTTAAACCTTTCATCTCTTATTCAAAATTTTAAACTTGAAGGGGGGAGAATCCCAAACAATTTTTCAAGTTGGTTTTATTATATCAAAAAGGGGGAGATTTAAGAACTAGGTGTTTTGATATAATAAATTGAAAAATATTTTGGACTAATTTGAAAAGAATTTAAAATATGTCTTTAAGTCCAAACAACTTGAAAATATGTTTGAGGTATTTAAAAAGGTTTTTGGCAAAGTTTGGAATGCTTTAAAACAGTCAAACTTGGCTTTTCAGCACTACCGTACCGATATAGTATACCCTGTATCGATACCTTTTTACTCCAGTTTTGATTCTGCCAAAACTGGTACCGATACAGGTTTGCCCGTTTCGATACGAAGAGGGGTCGTACTGATACGCCTTTAAAGCATACTAATCCCTGCTTAACAACCCCAACGGCTATTTCCCAATGGTCTTTTAAAATGCAGACCGTACCGATACGCTCACTAGCGTATCGATACGCTTAGGCTGGCAAGAGCCCAACGACTAGTTCTGAAGAAGAGCGTACCGATATGGGTCCCCGTGTACCGATACAGTAGGCACCAGAACTACAATTAATATGGGAAATAAAGTCTCCAACGGCTCCAATTCAACCCCAACGGTCCTCAACAGCTACAAACTCAATTAGGAGTATAAAAGGGACCTCCAAGCATCAGAGAAGGCTAATGCTTCGATTGTCAACAACTCTATGATTAAGATTTTATCTTAGAGCTCAATTGTCTATTTTCTTGTATAGACAACACTAGTGAGCTAAATATTGTTAAATTTGCTCAAGTGTTTAGGTTTTGGGTGAGAGCTAAATAGTGCAAACAAACACCTATTAGAAGGATTTCAAGTTTTCTTAGATTTTCTCTTGTAAATAGGGTTTACTCAAGCTTTGAGTAGAAAACTTTGAGGGTTGTAAAGGTTGCCTCCTTAGCCTAGAAAAGGGGGCGCAATTCTTAGTGAATTTGGTTGAAATCCTTAGTGGGAAGCTAAGGTAGTGGATGTAGGTGCTTGTTAGAAGGCCGAACCACTATAAATCCTTGTGTCCAATTCCAATCTTTTAGATTCCACTTTTACACCCAAAAATCCAATCTTCTCCAAACTTGGCAAACACATCGGTTGAAGGAAATCGAGCACCATAAAACCCAAAGGATACTAAATTAAATTTTTTACATCAATTTGTAATAATTTTTAAATATTTTTATTATTTTTATTAAGTTTATCGTTTTTTTAAATGAAGAATATTTTAATTTTTGTGTGAGTTCTCACTTTGCTTATTTTAAAATTACCAGGAACCCAAAGAATTTTTACATCAATTTGTTAATCGGTTTTTCATATATTCTATTTCTAAAAGTTTAACATGAAAAATCAAATTATTTATTTAATTGTATTAAAAACTAAATAAATAGATTAAATAAACTTAAAATTTAAACAAATTATTTATCCATTTTTAAAATTTTAAAATTTTAAAATTTCTTAGTTTTTAGCTTAAATATTAAATAAGTTATCAAACTTTCAATTAAAATGAATTTTGCCCCTAAACTCGGAAAAATACAATTTTGCCCTTGAATTCGTTTAAAAATCAATTCAACCTCTTTGCCACGCCATCATCACACATGTAGTGCCATGTCAACATAGCTGACTACCACATCAACATAGTCGACTGCCATGTTATCATCGTTAACTGTCACGCTAGCACAGTAATGATCAACATTGGTCAATGGGCTAATTTGTTGCAATGTGCTAGCTGGAGGACCTAATTGAACGCGCTTTCGCGCGAGTGGCAACATTGCTAATTTGGGTCGAACTCAAGGGCAAAATAACCCCTTTATCAATAAATTAAAAATCAATTATTATAATTTGTATACAAATGATTTAGGCATTAATAGATGGGAGAGACATTTCAAATAAATTTTTGGTTGATGTATCGTTTTTTTAGAGCTTTGTCAATGAATAATTTAGATCTAATAATATTTATCCATGTTAGGGGTCGTTTGGTTCATGGAATGTAAGATTATCTTTGGGAATGAGATTACCGGAATGTTACATTACTTAACATATTACCCGGAATGTTGTATTACCTTGTTTGATTTGTTTGGCAGGAATGTAAGATTACATTGTTTGGTTGAAGGAATATAAGAAATAAAAAATGCATGTTTTACCAAATTGTCCTTGAAATATATTTTCTTTTTTAACCAACTGAAGTTTTAAGATTAAAGTCAAAATATTTACGCAAAAGTTCATAGAAAATATAAAAAATATAATATGAAAATCTTTTTATAAAAATTGATCCTAAATAATAAATGTAATAAAACACATACCAATAATAAAATTTGAATCAAACACATATATAAAAAAATCGAAATAAAATAAAAATGCGATATATTTTTATTTTATATTTATCATATTATTTTATAATAAGTATTAAAACCCTAAACCACTAAAAAATAAAATAAATTTATACTTGTGTAATTATATACAAAAAGGAAAGATCATTTTGAAATAACTATATTTTTAGGGGTATTCTTGTCCAAAGGGAAGGGAATTGTCTAATACCTAAGAAAAGGGAGGGAATGACATTCCTGAGAAAAGACCCAAAAATAGCTACTGTTGGGAATACTTCATTACCCCTGAGAGGGAATGCTCTTGAACCAAACGTGGGTATGTGATTCTGGAAAAGATTATTCCCCCTGGTAATGATCTTTTCCACGAACCAAACGCCCCCTTAGTGTAATTTTCAAGTAACCACCCACTTTTTAGTTACATGTAGGAAACAGGTGAAGATTCACCTTGGAAAAATGACATGGCTGAATATTATTGGATGAGACCATAGATGACGTGATGAGCCAAACACATCTAGTAAATTTTCCTAGATCAACATGTGTCGCCCACTTGGACTTGAGGCCTCGAACTCAAGACATACTTAAACGATACTAAATTACTTACCACTTGGACCAATTTCCATTAGAATCACAAATTTAAGATATTAAAGTTTACAATTAATACATATTCTGATAAACAAGTATAAACACGAACTTATATAATTAACTTCCTAAACCACAACATTACCAAGTAGGATGAGTCTGTCACGGTCAACGAACACCGATGAGCACCACTAATGACGAGCACCGATGAGCATTATTAATTTAATTTATAAAGATTAAAAATTTAAAGGACTCGCCGTATAATTATAAATTATGTAAAAATCAAAAGTTAAATTAATTAAAATATATTATTTTATTTTTAATTTTCTTTTAAACATAGATCAAAATACATATCTATCCCTAAATTACAAAACCTTAATTTTTGTTCACTAGAACCAACGACCGTCACCGGATCAGAATGAGCCGACAAAACTTTCAAGCATTTATCCATTTTCACATCCCAAAGACACATGATCTCATCGAAAGAACTCGAGACGATCATGTTGGAATGGGGGTTAAAGTTGACGCATAATGTTAAGCAGTGAATATAAACCCTAATGAACTAAGAAGATAATAGAGTAAAAACTCAATCCATTTCATCATACAAGACTGCCTTTACACTTGATAATACAAGGAATTTATAGAAGAATGAAGGTGAGCAACGCTGCATTCACAGGTGTCATTTGCTCGACTCGTAACTACATGGAGAGCAGTTAGGCAGCCAGGGTTTTACAGCTGTATTCAGCTGGTTTGTTGGAGGAGTTGCAACAGATTTGTTGCTAACTGTTTGCGCATCTAATATTTCCCATGCTTCTTTGATTTCTGAGAATTTTCGAACACATAGTTGATGGCGGAAGAGCTGAAGCTGAGCAATGGAGATAGGCTTGGTGAGGGCATCTGCAACTTGACTTGAGGCTGGTACGTAATGAACTTGTAGTTGCTGGGAGGAAACCTTTTCTCGAACAAAGAACAAATCAAGGTCCACATGCTTGGTTTTGGCATGCATAACAAGGTTTGCTGCCATTGCCACAGCACTTGTGTTGTCACTCCAAATAATTGGGATAGTGTCAAGGGTGATGTGCATGTCATGAAGCACAGCTTGTAGCCATAGAATATCAGAGGCAGCATCTGCTATGCTGTGAAACTTAGACTCAGTAGTTGATCTGGAGACGGCCCGTTGTTTGCGTGAACACCAGGTGATTAAGTGCATGCCAAGATAGGAACAATGGCCAGAGATAGATCTTCGGTCATCGGGGTCACTGCGCCAGTCAGCATCGGAGAAGGAGTGCAGTTCTAGAAGGGATATTTGTTGAGGAAAGAACCAGAGGCCAAAGTCAATTATCCCTTTCAAGTATCTGAGGATTCGTTTCACTACCATCCAATGAAGATCAGTGGGCTGATGCATGAATTGGGCTACTTTGTTAACAGACACAGCAATGTCTGGCCTAGTATGGCAAATGTATTGCAAGGAGCCTACAACATGTCAGTACTCATGTGGATCATGCAATGGGCTGCCATCTTCTTTGCATAATTTGGGAGTAATTACCATAGGTGAGCTAGCTTCATTGACATCCCTCAAATCAGTTGTAACAAGAAGTTATGTAATGTATTTCCTTTGAGAAAGAAACAAGCCACCATGAACATGCTGCACTTCGATGCCCAGGAAGAAGCTCAGAGCCCCAAGATCTTTGAGAGAAAATTTCTGATTCAGCATGTTGATCACATATTGAACATGTGATTGAGAGGCCCCAGTAATCAATATGTCATCGACATAGATAACCATGTAGGTAGTGTCACCATTTCTGCTATAGACAAATAAAGAGGCATTAGCAGAAGAAGATTTAAATCCAAGTTCTTCAAGAAATGCCTTTAAATTCTCAAACCAATTACGAGGTGCCTGTTTTAGGCCATAAAGGGCCTTTTTCAATTTGCACACAAGCAATGTACCATCAGCTGCTTGTTGTGTGAAACCTTCTGGTTGCTCCATGTAGACATCTTCGAGTAAGTCACCCTATAAGAAGGCGTTATTCACATCAACTTGATGAATGGACCACCCATTAGTGACTGCTATTGACAACACAAGATTCACTGTGAAGAATTTGACAACTGGGCTGAATGTTTCTCGAAAATCAGCTCCAGTAAACTGGGAGTAACCCTTGGCTACGAGACAGGCTTTAAATCTCTCAACAGTGTCGTCTGCATGTCATTTGACCTTGAAAAGCCATTTGCAACCAATGGCCTTTCGGTTGGGAGGGAGAGGTATCAGATCTCAGGTGTTATTTTCAATAAGTGCATTGTATTCAGCTTGAACTGCCCTGCATCATTCAGCATCTTGTAAAGCATCATGAATGTTAGAAGGAACTTCATCAAACTGAGAATGAAATGCCTTGGGTTTAAAGATTCCTGCTTTGCCCCTGGTGACCATGGAGTGAGTATTAGTAGAAGTTGTAGCTCGAACCAAATCACGCACAGCTGTGTGATCTTGAGTATCAGTACAAGTGGGATGAGAAGTGTCATGATTTAAGAGAGCATCAGGTGTATCACAAGGTACTGAAACAAGTGAAGTAGGAGTGGGAGAGGAAGATATGTGGCTTGGAGGTGAGCTGGCTTCAAGGTCAGGAGAGGTGGTAGGTGTAATAGCACTAGGAGAGGTATGTGGTGAGGGTATTGAATGATCGACAGGAATAGTGGTGGTGTCAGCAGGAGTAGTTGGACATGGTCTAGTGGAGACTAAAGATGTATCATGAATATGGAGAGGTGGTGAGAGCAAGGTGAATGAAGGTGGGGAAGAAGGTGTACGCATATTGGTGTATGGGAAAACTGATTCATTAAAGAGGACATGACGAGAGGTGTATATCCTGCCAGTAGGAAGATCAAGGCAAAGGTATCCATGATGACGTGTTGTATAACCAAGAAAAATTCATGGTTTGGATCTAAACTCTAATTTGTGTTTGTTGTAGGGTTGCAAGTGTGGGTAACAAAGGCAGCCAAAGACCTTAAGGAACTAATAGTCAAGGATCTTGTTGTATAACAGTTGGTGATGGGATTTGTCACTTAATGTTTTGGAGGGCATTCGATTTATCAGAAATGTGGCACTGATAACTGCATAGGGCCAGTAAGCAAGGGGTAATTCAGCTTGTGCTAGTAAGGAAAGAGCTGTCTCAAGGATGTGTCTGTGCTTACGTTCAATGAACCCATTTTGTTGGGATGTATGGGGACAAGTAATACGTAATTGTATCCCAAGACGAGACAATTGTTGTTCAAGAAATTTAAACTCTCCACCCCCATCAACCTAAACAGCTAACAACTTGGAATCAAACTGAGTTTCAATTAAAGAGTAAAGGAGCTGAAAAGCAGTACATGCATCGGATTTGTTTTTCAGTAAATAAATCCAAGTGTGTCGAGTGTACAAATCCACACATAACATGTAGTATCTATAGCCAGCAGAGGTAACAGAAGCTGGTCCCCAAATATCTAATTCAATAAGCTGAAATGGTTTGGAATAAACAGTAGAAAAAGTAGTAAACGGTAAGTTGTGACTCTTGCCATGTTGACACGCATGACAAAGGTGATTCTTGTCCATATGAACTGGCTTTCCCAGCACGGTACTCACAACAGAAGAAGAAGGGTGCCCCAATCGATTGTGCCACAACAGATACTCAGATGAAGAAACAGTGCAAGAAAGAGCAGAAGGTTGATGCAAAGAAGAAGTAGTAGGCAGCTCGTACAGACCATTATTTTGTGATCCTCTCAACAACTCCTCACCTGTCTGAGCATCCTTAATACAGCAATAAGAGGAGTGAAACTCGAAATAAACATGATTGTCGTGAGTGAATTTAGATACAGACATCAAATTACGAGTAATATCAGGAACGTGCATCAGCTGATCAATAAGCAATGTATGGGACATAGATTGAATAGTGGAATGCCCAATATGAGAGATAGGGAGAGAGGAGCCATCACCAATATGTATCTTACTCTGGCCTGTGTACTTGTGACCACCATGTAACTGAGCAATATCATTTGTGACATGGTGTGTGGCACCTGAATCTGGGTACCACACTGTTGAGGGACCAACTAAGGTGTTGACCTGAGGGGACTCGGTAGAAGATGGAGCAGGAGAATCCGAGGAAACAAAAGGATCATAGGCACCCTCAGGGGCATCATGGGTGCAACAACAGACATGAGTTTCAACTGAAGGCTTAGGAGAACTTTGATAACCTTGGTCAAATCTGTGCCAGCAACGGTCAGCAAGATGACCTAGCTTGCCACATATTTGACATTGAAGCCTGGTTCGACCTTTGAAACGACCCCCTGGTCCAGATCTCCCACCACGCGCACCACGATTAGAAGAATAACTTGGTCGATGAGTAGAGCCAGTGGAGTCTGAATTCAGCGTGGTATTGTTCACCCCAACGGAGAGATGCATGGGATCTTCCAAACGTGTTTCAGCATCGGTGAGCAAAGATACATCACTGTCAAATGAATACAGATCTTTGTTGGCTGTGATGACAGCAACAACAGATTCAAAATCTGATGGGAGACCATTCAGAATCGTAGCAACTTGTTCCATTTCGGAGATGGGACTTCCACAGATTGCAAGGAGATCACAAATCTCCTTAACCTGAGTTGTATAGTCACTGATCAACAGAGATCCTTTCTTGAGAGATCGAAGGCGGCAGTGTAAGTGCATGACACGAGTTGTGGAAAGATTGGAGTACCGGAGAACAACAGTTTTCCAGATCGAAGTAGAAGTTTCCGATCCAAAAAGATGAGGGAGAATTGACTTACTGATGGTGGAGAGTAACCATGAAGCAAAGGAGCTGTCTTGCTTGAAAACTTCTGATAAGTAGGGTTGGGAACCTTGGTGCCATCTGCCTCAGTTAAGAACTTCGCCGGCGGTGTGTAGTCAGCATCGAGGTAATGTTCCAGACCTTGCCCATGAACTATTAGGATAACATGTTGCCGCCAGAGGAGGAAGTTAGTGTCATCTAAGCAGACACTAATATGTTTGTTGAAAAACCCCTGGCAGGAGGAATCATCCAAGGAGGAGGATGTGGGTGCAGCCGAGTCAGTACCATAAGGCATGATGAAGTAGAGACAAACAAGAAAGGTGAGGTTCAGAGAGGTGAAGGGGAAGCAAAGGGTACCAGAATCAACATGGCGAATGATACCATGTTAAGCAGTGAATATAAACCCTAATGAACTAAGAAGATAATAGAGTAAAAACAAACTTCATTTCATCATACAAGATTGCCTTTACACTTGATAATACAAGGAATTTATAGAAGAATGAAGGTGAGCAACGCTGCAGCAAGGCTGCATTCACAGGTGTCATTTGCTCGACTCGTAACTGCATGGAGAGCAGTTAGGCAGCCAGGGTTTTACAGCTGTATTCAGCTAAATTCAGCTGGTTTGTTGGAGGAGTTGCAACAGATTTGTTGCTAACTGTTTGCTCATCTAATACATAAGACATATTTAGTGTGGCCGTGGAGGGTTTTGATTAAGGAGCTAGTGGGTATGTCACAGAGACAGATGGTTTTGTCATCGTAAGCGAAGACGAGGAAGCGAGAATCGGAGGAGAAGGAGACGTCGGAGATACCTTGTTCGTGGCCATACAATTCATGGATGGCGGAGAGAGTGGAGGTGGTGGCGACGGCGGTGACTTGAATTTCAAATGAATAAAATTAGGGTTTTATAATTTCGGGGTAAATAGATATTTTGATCTATGTTTAAAATAAAATTAAAAATAAAATTAAAAATAAAATAATATATTTTAATTAATTAACCTATTGATTTTTAAATAATTTAGAATTACACAGTAAGTCCTTTAAATTTTTAATCTTTATAAATTAAATTAATGATGCTCATCGGTGCTCTCCGAGCGTAACATAATTTTCTTTACCAAATATGTTGAATCTTCATTGAAAATTCAACCGTTGATCTCTTTTATCTAATTTGTTTATGAATAGTCAATTTTAGGTGGAGGGAATAAGTGGTGATTGTGAAAGTGTCTTGGATTTGTTGGAGAAAATAAAGCTATTTTTTTTTGGTTTAATTTAAAGCAAATGGAGAGACCTAAGGTTCGGATCAGATG
Source organism: Hibiscus trionum (assembly GCA_030270665.1). Classification (NCBI taxonomy): domain Eukaryota; kingdom Viridiplantae; phylum Streptophyta; class Magnoliopsida; order Malvales; family Malvaceae; genus Hibiscus; species Hibiscus trionum. Next base: position 15,419,737 of record BSYR01000019.1, read on the forward strand.
GGAAAAATATTTGAATCTTGTTCAATTCATGGGTGACAACAAACAATATTCTCAACAGTTAATCTGCTCCAACCAAGCATCTTCTTTTTCCACGAAAAAGGCTGAAAAAACAAAAGGCAAACTCAAAAATAGGTAAAATTAGGAAGTTTAGATTTATACTAATTTATTTGGCAACTTGTCAAGCCACAACCCATGTCTTCCCAATTAAGCATTAGAGATTTAAAGTCGTCCAATTAAAGTAACTTGCTTGATATATCTAGCCCACCACTTTAGAAATTGTTTTAGAAAAAAGACAAATACACACACACCTAACTAGAATGATAGTGGGATTGGCACAGTTCCAATTTAGTTTATGTCAAATCATAACAATGATCATGAAAATAGTATATGATCAATGTAGATAGATTAGGTTTACTATAAAGTACATACTTGTATATTTACATTTGTTTTTGGGTGAATATCTTGTTCAAATGATACTTTGGTTTCTACGAAAATATTTAAGTTCGGTTCTTCATAAGCGGGTAATTTTTTTAATCATTTGATAAAAAATGTACATTTTACAGATAAAATTATTCAAATATAAATATCTTAAGATACGCACAATTCTCTTCTTTTTTTTCACTTAGACAACTCAGTTCAAGTGTTTAATAGAATGGGTTTTTCCTCAAATATTAGAATTTAACTATTTTTCAAACTTCTCTTAATTTTAAAATTAAAAAAAAAATCAAACTACTCTTCTTATTATTTCAATTTAAAGAATTTTAGGTTCTTGTTCATTTGAAATTCGCCAAATTAAGTTCGATATTCATACTTTAAATTTAAATATTTCTTAAATAATTGTCAATTTAAGGATTAGACAAATTAGAATTTGAATAAATAAATATTATTTCATCTGTCCCGGTTATACTGTCACATATTGATTTTTCAGGCAAAATTAAATGAATATTCTTTTTTTTTTGAAAATTATCTAGAAAAACAATCCCATCAAAGATCAGTAGAAAAATACCACCTTTTAGCCCACGTAAAACAAACCCATGTTTAGCAAAAGCGGGTTTTAAACTCACGCTTAACTAAAAGCGAGTTTTGTGTGAAAAAAACGTGGTAAATTATTATTTTTTAATTTCTTACATATCCACTCAACACAGAACTCGCGTTTAGCTAAACGCGAGTTTCATCTTGTGTGAAAATATTGACTTAATTGGAGATTGTTTTTCTAGTAAACTTAGTTAGAGGTTGTTTTTTTTATATATATTTCCTTTAAAAAGAATATTAACTTAATTTTGCCGACTTTTTGTAGAGCTTTAGGAAGAAAATATTTTGATAAGAGATGTGATGCAAACAAATTAAATGATAATTTTATATTTGAAAAGTTAATTTATATTTTTTAAAAAAAGAAAATGTGAGTTCAAAATTAAGAAATAAAAATGATAACTTTATTAGGATCTATATTGTTTTTTACTTAAGTTTTTGCCTGTCTTTATAATGTCAAGTTTATATTTGTACTATGTTATACAAGCTATTGTAAAAACTCATGTAATAACTATCAGAATTATTGAAGCGTCGTTTCCCTACGCAGGGAAAATTTTATGAAATATTTATCTATTTAGATCGGTGATTTTTATCAATACAACACACCTTTTTTTGAGAAACTACCTAACCACAACAAAATATTTTATAAAAAATTAAAATATATTAAAATTTTTTGCTTTCAAAATTACTTTTCGCACGAACCAACTCGCCTTAGTGGTTAAGAGGACGATTGTTGTTTCTAGAGATTACAAGTTCGAGTACCAACAGCTACAGCAGGGTGATTGAGCATGCATTGTCAAATGGTTAAAAGTATATTCAGAACAGATACTACTTATAATCACCTTAACTTTAAAAAAATACTTTTCTTACATAAATGGGTCAGTTAATTCGCCTGATAAGATATGGAAGAAAAAAATTAAAAGGTTAAAAATATTGAACTATCATTACCAATTTACCATTTTTTATTCTACGTAGGGAAACGACGCTTCAATAATTCTAAATGGACATCTTCGTCATTTCAGACAAAGATGAGGGACATACCTGGAAAAGACGGCGGCGGCAGGGGCAATTTGAATCATTAAATTGATCGGCCTGGGTTCGTCACCACGTGTCAGTAAACTGTGGGAAATTCCCTCTTTTAAGTTTTTAAGGTTTCCTATTTGGGAAATTAGAGTCCGTGCAAAAAAATAAAAGGAAACTGAGTTCCAGGCGAAAAATATCAATAAACTTTTAATCTTTGCCAAAGAAAGAATCCTGAACTATGTTCTTCCTTGAGAATTTAGTTGAATATTTCCTTTTTGATAAATTATTTGAATAAATAACGCTTCTAAAATTATTTGAAAAAATATCTCTTATTTGATATACGTAAAATAAATTTGTGTTTGACCAAATTCGAGTTCGATGTAAAAAAAGTTTTAGACTTTATTTTTTACCTATTCACTAAATACATAATTCATTTTGGCCAAACGCAAGTTTGACTTACGTGTACTAAATAGGCGATATTTTTCTAAATAATTTTTAGAAATAGTATTTGTCCAAATAATTTTTTAAAAGAGATTATTCAACCAAATCCCTCTTCTTCCTTCACCTTTGTTATTTGTTAGGGTACAATAAATACATGAGTTCAGGCAAACACGGATGATAAAAATTCTCTATCCCTTTTCGGTGCCCTTACTTATGTCCCAACACTAAAAAACACTATAAAATTAAATTTTAAACTCTAACTTTAAATTCTAAATCTTAAACTCTACACTCTATATTATAAATTTCCTAAACTCTAACTATAAATCCTAAACTTAATTTTGAGTGTGGAACATAAATAGATACATAAAAAATGTGCACATAATTTCCATCCAACACATGGATCGTGTTTTTCTATATTTTTGTTTTCTGACAAAGCAAGTTCCCAGGTTTTAGAACTGCCAACCCAGATGAAACCCACCAATATATTCAGCTTGAATTAACCTAAAGAAAATTTTATCAATTATTCATCACCAAAAGTTGTTATATATGAGAACAGGCAAGCACCTGGATCTTTTTTCCATATGTTTGTTTTCTGACAAAGCAAGTTCCCATGTTTTCGAACTGGCAACCCAGATGAAACCCACCAAGATCTTCAGATTGTATTAAACTAAAGATTTAAATCCATCCATTATTCATCACAAAAAACTGCAGTTGCACCACACCAACATTTTCAAAACTCTTCCATTAAGAAAATCCTTATTTGCATGGGAATGCGTAAAAAATAGTTTATTTTTCTAGGTAGAAATGGTATGTACTTTTTCGGTGTCTCTATTTATGCTTATCATTAAAAAATATTAAGTGTAAGGTTTATGATTATAGTTTAAGGTTATGGCTTAGAGTATTGATGGTAGAGTGTATTTTTAGGGTTTAAAATTTAAATTTTAAGATTAAGGCTTATAATTTATTTTTTTAGTGTTGAGATGACATTTTCACACGCATATAATTATTTACAATTCAAACTTTCAAATTTGATGATTTCTAATATATAGAGAAGTTAGAATGCAATACCATTGAAAATTTGTGAGCTTTTTTAACAAATTAATTCATGTACATAAATAATTATTGTACAAAAATAAGTTGATCATTTCCAAAATATCATTAAATAGAGTGCTTGCTAGTTTGGTACGGGTACCAATAGATAAGCTCTTGCTTCAATTTGAGAGAAGCTAATCCATGTGAAAGAACTAAAAACGGGGTTCAAGGAGAAATGTGTTATTTATTTGAAATGGGGATCCATTGCCAATCCTATGATGCTCCTTCTCATCATGCACATTATTCTTTTATGTTTAATTTGATGTTAATTTCAAAAATAGGCACAAGTTGCTTTCCAATGATTTAAAATATAATGGTTATGAATCCAGTTGTCTGTTTAATAAATATAATCAAAATTACGTTTACAATAAAATAATATGTGATGTATCATAGTCAGTTGTCAGAGGCAGATTTAAAATTTTTATATATTATTTTTTGGTAATAATGCTAGGGTATCCTAAATTTTATTTGGACTTAATCTCCTCTTCAAATCATTTTTTAAAGGCGTATTCTATTACGTCAAAGATGTGGTTACCCTCTTGGCTTTTCTTCTTTTTAAGGAGTTAAGTTATATATTGTGTAAAGCCATGACACATTAGTGTACACATTGCTTTTTTTTGTATTGATAATAATTATATTCATATGATATACCATAAAACATGTTATTATATATTGATTGAAAGGGGGATATACACGCTAGCATCTTAAAAGGGAAAAAACAACAATAAACTTTTATGGTTATTGGTTAGCCAACAATATAAAGGAACAAGTGATTGAAACTCCATGCCCAGAGTTCAAGCATTGGCAATGACATCCTTCACCAAGTTGTAATGTTTCAAAAAAAGAAACGTAAAAATACCCCGTAAAATTGAAGTTGTCATTCATGGACGACGATGATGATATTCATGGGAGATCCATCACTTGCGGGCAATTAGTCAACAGTTCAGCGCGAAAGCTACTTCAAGTTGAGTTGGATCGCAAATTCTGCAGTTTTTAAATCAATAAGATAATGATAACTCCAGGTTAGCATTTACTAATATTTATAGATAGCTAATTAAAACATCCCGTTATATATATATAAACAAAAATCCTCTATTCATTCTTTGTGTCCATCGCTAATTAAATTCCAAGCATTGACGATAAATTCTAAATCCTAAATAATAAACCTTAGAGATACAAACCACTTCTAATTTCTTAAACATTGACTATAAACTCTAACCTTAATCATAAATTCTAAACACACTTTTTTTAGTGCGTAAGTATATAAATAGGTACCGAAAAAGGACAGATAATTTCTATTCATATATATAATCCACTTTTGGAACATGTTAAATGCACACAATATCATTATATTGATATGCATTTCCGGTGATTTCTCTATATTTAATTTAATGGATTAAATATTCGATTGGATATAAATAAAATTGATATCTTTTATAGGTTTAGATTCGAATGTGTAATTTTTTGGAGTTTAATCATTGATATTTAATTTATTGATCGATTAATCTAGATCGGGATTTGCAGAGACTCAATATGGGGTGACCCTCCAACCTAATTTTCTCCATTCACAACGTCAAAATTTTCGAACCTTTGACCTTACTTAAAGAACCTAGTGTTAGTAACGTGTATTTCTTTGATTATAAGTGTGAAGTGGTGAGTGATTTAGGTATCATATAAAGATAATAATAGTAAATTATTTTTAAGATAAAAAATTAATTAAATGTATTAATTGCTCATCATAAACTAACTTAAATAAGTAATAAAAATGTATTAGTTAAAGTACTTTAAGAAGTGATATCTAATCAAGATCAAATTCAGAAATTCCCATGCTTTCCGACACTCACATTCACCTTTTGTTTATTCCTTTATTAGCGGAATACCATTTTTGGTCAATTCAGATCCTAACCCACATGTTATGAAAATATTTTGGAAAAAAACATGAAAACATGATTAATACATCACTTAATAGAAGGCTCTCGATTTGGAAAACGGAAATATAGATACACGTATGGATGGAAATCATCTACCCCAAAGTATGTCTCCATTTGTGTCCCCACTTTAAAATAGTGGGTTTAGGGTTTAAGGTTGGGGCTTAGGGTTAAGGTGTAGGGAATTAGGAGTATGGTGTATTTTTTAAGGTTTAGGGTTTGGGGTTTAGGATATAAAAATTAAGGTTATGGGCCAAGATTTAATTTTATCTATTTTTTAGGCAGGGACATAGAAGGAGGCATGGTTAGGAGGCAGAAGATTTTTACCCTACACATATATATTACATTTCCTTTGTAAGGCTAATTAAATAGTGTAGAATTTAATATTAATCCACACAAGGATGGACCTAGGGTGTTGAGATGCAGGTGCAGTACCCTCTTAAAAAAATTAAATTGCTATATAATTTAGATTTTATTTGTATTTTTATTAATTATTTAATTTCACATTTTTAAATTTTTTAATATAATTTTTAAAAGTATACCTGCGTTGGCCGATTAAAAAGAGTATGCCGATGGATCGAACCCACACTTTGTGGATATTATATATATATATGAATAATAATGTCTTCCACTAAGCTTGTAAGATGTGCAGAAAACACAGTCCTAGGATTCTTTTTTCAAATATGGATAATCTTGTGTGTGTACATCTGATCAGATTATTTGCTTGTTGTTCTACTTCTACCCGGCGTTATGGTTTGATTATTTCATTTTGGGAATTTATTGGGGAAAATAACCTCCAAAGTTTGATATTGAAAAAAAATACCCCTTTTCATTTCATGTAGGACGAATTCGCGTCCTGGGGAAAGCGAATTCAAGATTCGCGTCCTGCAGGACGCGAATTCCACGAGATTTACCCCTGCCCACGCACGAGAAATTCAAGATGAAAATAAATTGAAACCAATATAAGATGTTTAGGTAGCAATATTTGTGATCGAATAACGGGTTATCGGGGTACCCGATTAAAATTTTTGAACTATAACAGTGTCGTATTGAAACATATCTTTAAGATGGTGTGAAGATACGAGCGTATATAATATCCTAAGATGTTTGAAAATGGTCTGGAAATGGGCAAGTAACAATGTTTTAGAAGGAAACATTATTGTATAGGCATGTTTAAATGCATTTTACGGTGTGTTTCGAACTTTTTTTTGGTTTTTCCTAAGTTTGGAGACAAAGATGTGCAGCTTAATTTTACAGTGGTGCTAAAGTTCCGAGGAAGACGGTGTCCGAAAATGTGAGAAAATTGTGTTAAAAATGCTATCAAAGTAACATTTTTGAAGCAAAAAATGTGTCCATAGGCATGTTTTTTTTTTTTGAAATTTAAAGGGCCTCGTTAAAACCCCCCTCTAAACCTATGTAGGGGAAAAGAGTGCCCATAAGATTTATTAAATTACCAGATAATAGAAGTTCACAAATCAGAAAAGAGTACACAATGGTTGATCTAGTTAATTCGGGGGCCGGTCCTAAGAGGGCATTTCCTAATATCATGTCCAGTGTTCCCACATTTACTGCACCTCCTAGGTTGTCCGGTCTTTTCTATCGGAACCATATCTTTGGCACAGTGAATCCTCGTTGATTTTGGCCGGCCTTTTTTCTTTCGTCGTTGGGAGGGATCTGGGCATATCTTTGGTTTGTTGGTGATTATACAACAGTCACGTGCATTTCTGCGAAGGTGGGTCGTAATATGTTGCGCAACTGGTTGGTCCATGCAGTTTCGTCGAACGAACATCACCGTCCTCATCATGCTCAGAAGAGTTTTCTGCGCTCTCCTCTGATTCCATCGGCTCGTCAATGTCAGATGGTTCAGAAGGAAATAGACCTATCTCGTCACCATCAGGCCCAACCTCTGTACGCGGCTCTTCATCAGAAAGCGTATCATCAAACTGGAAAAGTTATGCGGCATCATAAACCTGTGCGTGAACAGGTTCTGAAGTCATAACGGAATCAACAGTAGCGTCGGTTGAATGTCTCCCCGCTGAGAACATATCATCCACATTTCGGTGACTTGAGATGTATGTTGAGTGGCGCCCGGTAGAGAAAGCATCGAACGGGTTAAACTGTTCATTGTACGTTGAAGACGCCGTGTATGGAATGTGTGTTGAGTGGCGCCCCGTAGAGAAATCATCATAGTTTGGAACGTATGGACTGTATGACGACTCTTGGGTTGGTGGCAAGTTAAGGTCAAATTCGAACCTTGGAACGGAAGAACGTCGTTGCCGCGAAGACGAAGACGATGAAGCTTCATCGGTTCTTGTTTGTAGAAGGTTGAAGTCACGTCGTAAACTCAATGTCGGACTAATAGCATTTGGATTGAACTCGAGATTTCCTCGTAACCAATTTGGTACCACATTTTGAGCAGCAACGTGAACTTCAGCAAATGTTACAAATAGCTCCATGGCCCATCCCATTGAGTACTGGCTATGTGTATCTATCATCATTTCTACAGAACTGTCGTCTTCCACATCGAATATTGTGTAATACAGTGGCTGTATCGACGTTGGACATCGATACTTCAAAGACTGCAACTCCCTCCCTGAGCGATTGGGAACTTTCCTGGATATTAAGGTCCTAAGCGACTGGAACGTTGATCGTCTCGGAATGTTGATCGTAACAGTATTTTCAGATTGAAATATGATCCCAATGTATGAATCGGGGACCATCTGACCATCATAGTATACTATAGCTTGAATTCGCGGTGCCATTTCTGAAAATCGATGAGCTTTGTGATTCTAAGTTTTGTTTGGGTGCATCTAGAAATTCTGCACACCCTCAATTATAAATAGAAATGTGCCTGGTAAAGCATTTTGTGCATACATTGAATTATTGGTGAATTCTGTAGCACCATAATGCAAATTGTCAGCCCAAAGCCCGGTAAAGCCTGGTAAAGCATTTTCACAGGGCAATAATTTTAGAATTCACGTTTTGGAAAACGCGAATATTATTATTCGTACTGAATTCGCGTTCTGTACAACGCGAATTCTGTAGGAATCTATTGAATTCACGTCCTACAAAACGCGAATTCAGTACGAATAATGTTATTCGCGTTTTGGAAAACGCGAATTCTAAAATTATTGCCCTGTGAAAATGCTTTACCAGGCTTTATTGGGCTTTGGGCTGACAATTGCATTTGTCGTCGTCCGCGTTTCTAACACGCAAATAGGTCCCTGCATGCCTACAACCACCTGTATAAATAGGTTGTATTTCTGCCTTAGCATCCCATCAAACTTATTACTTTCCTATCTTCACGAGATTTCTGCATTTCTACCTTTCTGAAAGAGAAAATGGCTCGATATTCAGCTACTGTATTTTTTCGTGGAACATACTTCTACACATCTTTTAGTGAAACGATCACAAGAAATGAATTATTTGAGTTGATCTCGAAACGAGTTAAAGAGTCGACCAGCGCAAAAATAGAGGCCTTGCAAGTGAAAGTACCAGTCAATGAGCCCGGCCCCGAGGAGCATTATATGCTCACATTGTCAGATAAGAAAGATATGCGAAAGATGTTTCGGGCATACAAACGTGCTGGGGAACAAACATCGAGCTTAGCGTGAAATTTAACGTCTGACATAAGTACCGACTACGATTAGTAATGTAATTTTGATTAAGTTATGTAAGTTATTTATCTTGCGTACTTGTATTTTGTGAACTCGGTGCTTTCGATGTAGTGCTTTCGATGTAAGTTTTTAAATATGAAAGTATCAATTAATAACTCCGAATATATAATACTTCAATTAAGAAAATATAAATTAACATTACTTATAAACAACTAACATTAAAAAAACATAATAGTTTGCACGAACTAATTTCGAAAAACATAGAAAAAAAATATAACTACTGCCTATGTCCGCCGGTACCACAATCTGGTGGACGTCGAATTCGATCCGGATTGCGTCGTCCACGTTGTAGAACTAATGTTTTGATATAATAATTGAAAAATGTTTTGGACTGATTTAAAAAGTATTTAAAACATTTACAAAGTCCAAACAACTTGAAATTGTGTTTAGGAAGTTTTCAAAAGGGTTTTTAATGTGTTTCAAAGGCCAAATTATACAAACTTGTCCAGGTGTTTCGAAACACCTTAGGGCGTTTCGAAACAGGGGATTCCAGTAGCGATTTCGTTTCGAAACGTGTTTCGAAACAGGCTTTCCTTGGACTTGATTTTTGCCCAGCGTTTCGAAACGGGCTAGGCCGTTTCGATACGCCTACGTGGTAATGACCCCAACGGTCATAAACCCCAACGGCTATCTTCCCAACTAACTTTTAAATGCAGGCGTTTTGATACGGGCTTATAGCGTTTTGATACGCGTTTCGAAACGGCAAGGGGGTGTTCCGAAACGGGTACCCTGACAGACTGCAACGGCTCTTTCTACATTGAGAGTGTTTCGAAACGGCCTCGAGCGTTTCGAAACGGGGAGCTGCAGAACTGCATTTATGGTGGGAATTAAAGTCCTCAACGGCTCCAATTTGATCCCAACGGCTAGTAACGGCTACAAACTCATTTGGGAGTATAAAAGGGACCTCCAAGCATCAAGAGAAGGCTAATGCTCATATTGTCAAACATCAAATGATCAAGAAATTGTCTTAGCGCTTAAATTGTCAATTCTTGTATAGACGAACACTAGTGAGCCAAAATTGTCAAATTTGCTCAAGTGTTTTAGGTTTGGGTGAGTGCTTAATTGTGCAAACAAACTCCTATTAGAGGATTACAAGTTTGCTTTGTTTATCTCTTGTAAAGAGGGTTTCAATCAAGGCTTTGGGTAGAAAGCTTGATTGGTTGTAAGGGTTTCCTCCTAAGCCTAAAAAAGGGGACGAATCAATTAGTGGATTGATTGTGAAATCCTTAGTGGGGAGCTAAGGTAGTGGATGTAGGTGCTTGTTAGAAGACCGAACCACTCTAAAATCATTGTGTCTATTTCCTTTCTAGCTTCCTAAACCCTAACACTCAAATTTCCACCTCTCCACCACTTGGTGAGCATAATCGGTTGAACGAATCGAGCACCACACAACTCAACACACGTTGAACCGGAACCTGTTGAGGACCATGATCGGGCTCGTTATCGCTGTCGTCTCCAGCAGTACCACTTGGTCCGACAGGCCCACCAGAAAAGAACAACGACTGTGGAGGTGTGTGCTGAACGAACCCGGGGCCCGAAATATCATAAGGCCGAGCATGAAACGGGTAGGGGGCAGAAGCAGAGGGAACAGTGGAACTCGAAGATCCGCCAGTCATGCCAGGAAATAACCCGTACGTAGTCGGCATCGAAGATCCACCCATCATTCCCACAATAGGAGTGAAAAAGCCTTCTGTCGGACTCGGGGGCCTCGGCTGAATCACCAACTGGGTGGGGCCCTGGGGGCGAATCGGATCGGTAGCTCTGGAGGATGAAGCACCTGCTCCCCTTCGACGTTGCGATCCACCTGCTCCGCTCGTACGATGAGTCCGGGGGCGGTTGCGCTGAACAGGCTCAAACACAGCTGCTTGTTCCTCCGGAGTGAGGAGATACGGTTTCCCACTACCAAAGAACCATGCAAAGTAATCACTGCTCACCATAGGCTCATCAAACATCTGGTACTCATTCAGTGCCTTCCGCTGATGCCTATCCTGCCACTGTGCAATCCACTGCACATGTTTCACCGACCAGTCTACCTACCACAAAACATCAACAAAATTATTGTTTATAAATTGTAAAGTAAGTATAAATCGATAACTATTAAATCAAATTTAATTATTATACCTTAAGTTTTCCTTGTCGGGTGATCCTATGTAAGTCGTCCAAATCAGGAGGATCTATCGAAATTGTTTGCAGACGACCGAACTGACGTTGGACGCGATCGACCGGATGCCACTCAACTACAGTGTACCAGATGAGAGGTACCACGGCCGTCCAAGCGGAAACCGTCTCAGGCTCAAAATTAGGCAGACAGTCGTTGATATCCGAATCAGAGTACGGGGTCCACAAAAACTGTAAATTAAATATAGAAATAATTAAAAACAAGTAAACTAAACTATATTCATATTAAACTTCAACTTAATATAAAAATTAAAATATTTACCTCATTTGCAGATTTCGTGTCAATATTTTGCCTAATAGAATGCATCATAGTCGGAATCCCAACATGACTTAGAGCATGGAACCACCTACATAACATCAAAATATAATTTTAATATTTAAAAAATATATATTAGGAAAATAACCAATTTATAAATAAAATTTAGTTAAGATTATTTTCCTTATCGCAAACATAGTGGATAGAAATAGTCAGCTGACGCGGACAAGTCAGGGCGTAAAAATGGCATTCTAAACCACGCCCAAGACTGAAGTAGCAAAAGACATCTTCCGATGTCGTGTCGATTAGCACTCGCAGCCTTGCACAACTCCCTATACAGAAATGCAAGTACTGTCGAACCCCAACTTAATTTACAAGCCTCTTCAAAATCCCGCAAGTGCCGCAACCAAAACATGTGAACTTTGTTGCGAGTTTTGTCGGCCACCAAAATTCCCCCGAGGATCTGTAAGATATACGCCCGAGCATATGCCTAAAATATAAAGAAAAAAATATTAAAATATAATAATTTTATAATTTCATTACTACTAATAAAAAATTATTTTTTTACCTTCTTCACATCTTCATTGGCTCCAGCAGGCAAATTAGCGAATTGCGTACGCAACCACTTTAGAGTCATACATCCGCCCTGTAGTTTTTCTGGCTTATCCCCTAACAAGTCCATACACAAGCCCTCCCAATCGTCACTGGCGGCACCAGTGATAGCCTCCCCATCTACAGGCAGGCCAAGAATATACGACACATCTTCTAATGTGATGGTCGCCTCACCACATGGTAAGTGAAAGGTATGTGTCTCTGGCCTCCACCTCTCCACAAGCGCGTTGATTAAATCAACGTCTAATTTCGCACCTCCTCCATGAATCTTCGCTACATGCCCAAATCCGGCTTCGGCTATGTACTCGGCTAGATCAGGATCCGGGGGCACCCTCATCCGAGTGATATAAACCTCCAACCGAAGTTCTACTCCATTTTACAAATAATTAAAGACACACACATATTAACAATCACATATTATGTCACAATTTTTTATAGTGTACAATAAAATACTAAATATATTCTAATTTTACTAATTTTTATTCTATAAGTCAATACCAAAGATATATTCGAATTTAACTAATTTTCTTAGTCTAAAAATAAATACTATTAACATATTCGAATTTAACTAATTTTTTTAGTCTAAAAATAAAATCTAAAAACATATTCGAATTTAACTAATTTTCTTAGTCTAAAAATAAATACTATTAACATATTCGAATTTAACTAATTTTCTTAGTCTAAAAATAAAATCTAAAGACATATTCGAATTTAACTAATTTTCTTAGTCTAAAAATAAATACTATTAACATATTCAAATTTAACTAATTTTCTTAGTCTAAAAATAAAATCTAAAGACATATTCGAATTTAACTAATTTTGTTACTCTAAATATTAAATCTAAATATATATTCGATTTTAACTAACATTCTTAGTCTAAAAATAAATATTATTAACATATTCGAATTTAACTAATTTTCTTAGTCTAAAAATAAAATTTAAAGACATATTCGAATTTAACTAACATTCTTAGTCTAAAAATAAATACTATTAACATATTCAAATTTAACTAATTTTCTTAGTCTAAAAATATAATCTAAAGACATATTCGAATTTAACTAATTTTCTTAGTCTAAAAATAAATACTATTAACATATTCAAATTTAACTAATTTTCTTACTCTAAAAATAAATATTATTAACATATTCAAATCATGCCGGCAACACTAAATTAAATTTACATATTCGAACTAAAATAAAAAATAAAAAAAACTTACATTATTTCGACGATAATTGCATACGTGGCCTTCATCTAATCTCAGCAAACCCGCCATTATCACACTCGCTTCAAATATGGGGTAAACTCTCTCTAACAAATCTTCAAACCTCTTCAAAACCTTGGGAGAGAATGAAAATTCTCTCCAAACTTCACCGAATTTATAGACAAAACGCTCTCTGGAGGCAGTGAATTCGAACCGAATTCGCGTCCTGCAGAGCGCGAATTCCATATAATAAATAGAATTCGCTTCCTGCAGGACGCGAATTCTATTTCCCCAACCGTCCGAATTTACTCCCAATTTACTGCGATAATTTGGGGTAAATCTCGTGGAATTCGCGTTTTGCAGGACGCGAATTCCCTTTTCACTGAAACGGCACAGGAATTCGCGTCCTGCAGGACGCGAATTCGTCCTACATGACATGAAAGGGGTATTTTTCCCAATATTAAACTTTAGAGGTTATTTCCCCAATAAATTCCAAAAAGAAAATATTCAAACCAATTTGCCCTACTACCCCAGGAACCAAAATCTGAGATCACAGGAGTTGTCAAATACACGTGAAGATCATGATGCCGACATCAGCATTCAGCAATATATATGATGGCAAGTTGGTTTATGGAGTTTCAGAGACTTTCAATCCAATGGCAGAAACCAAGGAAAATTAAAATCAGAGCCAAGAACCATACACATACCCCGAAAGGATTTGAAAGGCCAGTTAATTATTAGGGTAAACTATATCATTGACCACCGAACTAATTAGGGATTCCTATTTAAACCACCGAACTAACGAACTCGTCAATCAGACCACCGAACTTATAAAATCAACCTATTTTGACCACCGCCGTTAAAAATCTAACGGTAGAGTGACGGACTGCCACGTGGCAGCTAACGAGAAAATTTTAAAATTACACATTTGGTCCCTGTTATTTACACATTCTTTCAATTTAGTCCTAATTTTAAATTAATAAAATAATAAATTATTTAATTAGGTAGTGACACGTGTCACCACCTATTTAGAGGGGGAAAACGAAATTGAGCGTAAATGGCACCCAGGGGATTCAAACCTGGGTGGTGTAGGTGGAATGGCAATGGTTAAGCCACTGCACCAAGCCCAACAATGTGCTTTAAAACACCCAACTTAATATATAACTCTTATTGGTTTCTACATTTATAACCCAAAAGCTCAAACCCTAAACACTAATTTCACATATATAACCCTAAACCTTAAACCCAAATATTTCAAATTAATTTTACACTCAACAATTCAAATTAATTTTACATATATAAACCCTAAACCCAAACCCTAAACCCTAAAGCCCAATTTAAAATATTTGGTGTGAAATTAATTTCACATATATAACCCTAAACCTTAAACTCTAAATATTTCAAATTAATTTTACACTAAAAATTTCAAATTAAATTCACATATATAAACCCTAAACCTTAAACCCTAAATATTTCAACTTAATTTTACACTAAACATTTCAAATTAATTTCACATATATAAACCCTAAACCCAAACCCTAAATATTTCAAATTAATTTCACGCTTAATTTCAATTAATTTCACATATATAAACCTTAAACCCTAACCCCTAAATATGTGAAATTAATTTCACACCAAATATTTTAAATTGGGCTTTAGAGTTTAGGGTTTGGGTTTAGGGTTTAGGATTTATATATGTAAAATTAGTTTGAATTGTTGAGTGTAAAATTAAATTGAAATATTTAGGGTTTAAGGTTTAGGGTTATATATGTGAAATTAGTGTTTAGGGTTTGAACTTTTGGGTTATAAATGTAGAAACCAATAAGAGTTATATATTAAGTTGGGTGTTTTAAAGCACATTGTTGGGCTTGGTGTAGTGGCTTAACCACTGCCATTCCACCTACACCACCCAGGTTCGAATCCTCTGGGTGCCATTTACGCTCAATTTTGTTTTCCCCCTCTCCTCCAATAAGGTGTTGACACGTGTCACTACCTAATTAAATAATTTATTATTTTATTAATTTAAAATTAGGACTAAATTGAAAGAATGTGTAAATAACAGGGACCAAATGTGTAATTTTAAAATTTTCCCGTTAGCTGCCACGTGGCAGTCCGTCACTCTACCGTTAGATTTTTAACGGCGGTGGTCAAAATAGGTTGATTTTATAAGTTTGGTGGTCTGATTGACGAGTTCGTTAGTTCGGTGGTCAAAATAGGAATCCCCAATTAGTTCGGTGGTCAATGATATAGTTTACCCTAATTATTATTCCACTCTAATAATTTATTTAAAAATATAAGTAATTAAATAATTAAAATGAAAAACATTACTTATTATTTTCTGTATCCAAGCTCATCATCTAGGGTTTGGTGACTGTCTGGAAGCTCGACGTTTGATTGGTCGAACCCACGTGAAGCATGTAGGCGTATGAGAATTGACCAATGGGAATCCTTTGACAATATTTAGGGTGTAGTTGGATGGCGGAAAAAAAGATTACCAGGAGAATAAATTTTTTCAGAATCTTAAACACGCGTTTGATTTCTAAAGATTCTCACTAGGGGTTAATACAACTTTACCAACAATTTCGTTTTTTAGGCTTTATACCGGGAATCCTATTCCCTCTAATTTCTTTGGTATTTGGCAATTTCTTTCCTTTAGTACAAATTTACCCTCATAAAATATGAAAATTTCAGCTTAGTCTTTCCCTACAATATGAAAATATGAACTCTAAACCTTAAAAATTAAAAAGTATAATTTTTCATCGTATTTTTTAAACTTATTTTTAAAAACTAATATCATTTGATACGTAAACCCTAAACCCTACAAATTAAAAAGTATATTTTTCATCATATTTTTTAAACTTCTTTTTAAAAACTAATATCGTTTGATACGTAAACCCTAAACCCTGAAAATTAAAAAGTATAATTTTTCATCGTATTTTTTAAACTTCTTTTTAAAAACTAATATCGTTTGATACGTAAACCATAAACCTCAAACCCTAAACTCTAAAAAATAAAAAGTATAATTTTCATCGTATTTCTTAAACTTCTTTTTAAAAACTAATATCGTTTGATACGTAAACCCTAAACCCTAAACCTTAAAATTTTAACTCTAATATAACAATCTCAACATATTTACACCGTTGTAAATAATTTATATTTTCTCAAACTTAATTACAATTTACATCGGTGTAAATCTGTTATTTTGCCAATATATATCACAATGATAATTTGGTAAAATATACATTTAATTAATATTATTTTCCTCAAACCAAACATTGTCATCTTATATTCCTGCCAAATAAACCAAACAAAGGAATATAACATTCTCAGTAATATGTCAGGTAATGTATTCCAATAATCTTATTCCCAAAGGTAATCATCTTTTTCGTAAACCAAATGCACTCTTAATGGCATCAATAATTATAACAAGACTTATATCACAAATAAGTACTTAAAGTATACTATTTTTTTATTTAGGTACCTAAAGTATTTTTGGTCAAAATAAGTATTTAAAGTATACTTTTTAGTTAAATTAAGTACCTAAAGTATATTTTTGGTCAAAATAGGTACCTAAAGTATTTTTTTCACCAAAATAGGCACCTAAAGTATATTTCTTTGTTAAAATAAGCACCTAAATATATTGTTAAAATATACATCTAAAGTATTTTTTAATCAATATATTGCACCCAACTTTTATCCCCAAAATATGACACAAGCCAATTTAATTCCACAAATATTGTACTTTCTACGGTAAAAGGGAGGATGATTCCAAAACAATCTGTCTATGAACAGTATTTTAATTTTTTAAATAAAAAAATCAAAATCGGAGCGAGAGGTTCCGACTTCAAACAGTAAATAAACTAAAAAAGGTATGTAATGAATCCGACTTCATCTTTCTTATTCGAAAATATTGAAACAGTGTTAAAAAATGGTGGAAATGTTGTCATCTTTAAAAACATTGTACAAAGTACAATATTTTTAGAATTAAACCGGTTTGTGCCATATTTTGGGGGGAAAAAGTTGGGTGCAATATTTTAGTCTTTTTGCCCAACTTTTAAGAATTTAGAAGAAAATAATATAATACTTTAAGTACCTATTTTGACCCAAAAAATATTTTTGTTATTTATTTTAACTAAAAAAATACTTTAGGTACCTATTTTGGCCAAAAAATATACTTTAAATACTTAATTTAACTAAAAAATAATTTAAGTACTTGTTTTAACCTAAAATATTTAAATACATAAATACAAAAGTCAATATACTTTAAATATTTATTTGTAATATAAGCCTTATAACTAAAAAAATATACTTTAAATACTTTAGGTACCTATTTTTAGTTATTTATTTTAACTAAAAAAATACTTTAGGTACCTATTTTGGCCAAAAAATATACTTTAAATACTTAATTTAACTAAAAAATAATTTAAGTACTTGTTTTAACCTAAAATATTTAAATACATAAATACAAAAGTCAATATATTTTAAATATTTATTTGTAATATAAGCCTTATAACAATAATAAATGTGGAAGGTTAGAATAAATCATCTTTCACATGCTTCATTCCAATTAAATATAAATGACAAGTGTCAATATAAAACAAATAAAGTTTATTGCATGGACAAATGAAAAGTTGATGTCCATTATGAATTGATTTTTTTAATAGCATTATGAATTGATTTTTAGATATACTAGATTATCTCAAACACAAACATAATATTTCAAGGGAGAAAGTATGGAAATCATAATTTGTATAATTATTACGGTCAATTAAATAACAATAATAGTTTTGTAACGATTTTTTTAACAATATTATGTGAGATTTATATTTTTAAATGATTTTGTATGACTATTAGATCTATGGTCGTAACAAAATAAGTTGCGAGAAAATTTAGGAGACCTATTATTTTTTAAAAATAGAGGTTTAAATTAAATGTTTAAAATTTTTGAAGAAATTAATTTATTTTTTTGAAGAAAGGAGTTTAACTTTTAAAAAAAAAAATTGATATCTGATGATAACTTCTAAATTTTTTAAAAATGTCAAATTAAAACTTTAATTTTTAAAGACAAACCCTCTCTTATCCATTACCATCAACCACATTTTTAGTATGAGATCCGAGTTGTCCATCAAATTTAAAAAAGTTAAATTCATCATTCACAGTATGTCAATAGGATGAGTCTACCACGTGCGACGAACACCGATGAACACCACTAATGATAAACACCGCTGAACACCATTAAATTAATTAATAAATATTTAAAATTTTAAGGACCATCATATAATTAATAATTATTTTTAAAAATTAAATTATTTTCTATATATATTAAAATTTTATTTTTAATAAGGGTAAACTATATATTTAGTACTTCGCCTATTTTCGTATTTCTATTGAACCCTCATTATTTAAATATTATTTCAATTTGACCCTATTTTTTATAAAAAAATAATTTAACCCTTAATCCTCAACCTAAAACGCTAAACTATTAAACCTTAAACTCTTAAACATATACCCTAAACCATATACCATTAAAAATAATTTCATCATCATCGATTCAATTCAATTCAATGAATTGTTAAATTCTCCTAAAAAATCAATTAAATTATTTTTTATATATATCAAAATTAATTAAACTCGAATCTCCTAGAATTAATTAAACACCGTCTACTGCTCCGACATCCTCGTTGTCGCCACACGTGACCTTGTCACCATGCTCGGTGGACCCTACTATAACGTTTACCTTGGCCGCAAAGATTCACGGTTGTCATCGGCGTCTTCGATAGAAGGGAAGTTGCCTAAGCCCACCATGGGTATGTCACAACTCATCAATCTCTTTGCTTCGAGTGGGTTCACTGTTCAGGAAATGGTGGCCTTCAGCGGTGCACATACGATTGGGTTCTCTCATTGCAAAGAGTTCAGTTCAAACGTCGGCAATGACACCCATTACAATCCCAGATTTGCTCAAGCATTGAAACAAGCTTGTGCAGATTATCCAAAGAACCCAACTTTATCTGTTCTTCATCTCAAATAAGATGATAGTGTTAATTATAGGAGATTTGAGTTTGATTAATTTTGATATATATAAAAAATAATTTAATTGAATTTTTTAGGAGAATTCAACAATTCATTGAATTGAATTGAATCGATGATGTGAAATGATTTTTAATGGTATATGGTTTAGGGTATAGGCTTATGAGTTTAAGGGTTTAAGGTTTAATAGTTTAGGGTTTTAGGTTGAGGGTTAAGGGTTAAATTATTTTTTTATAAAGAATAGGGTCAAATTGAAACAATATTTAAATAATGAGGGTTCAATAGAAATACGAAAATAGGCGAGGTACTAATATATAGTTTACCCTTATTAAAAAATAAAATTTTAATATATATAGAAAATAATTTAATTGAATTTTAAAAATAATTATTAATTATATGACGAGTCCTTAAAATTTTAAATCTTTATTAATTAATTTAATGATGTTCATCGGTATTTATTATTAGTGATGTTCATCGGTGTTCGTCGCACGTTGTAGAATTTTCCATGTCAATAAGTCTAACTATGCTACAAAGGCGGATATGTGTGGCCCTTTAGGTAGCAATTGCATACCTATTATTTGGGGAAAACTACCAAGTATAATATAATGGATAAAAAGGAGTAAAAAAATTAAAAAAAAATGCATACTCATTATTTAAGAAAAAGGAAAAGAGTTGGTTGCGGGTCTTATTATGTAAAAAACACACTTGGCACTTACTCGTGAATCTAAAATTTAAAAGAGTAGTTATTTTTGCATTTACTTTGTTTGAGTTTTTCTACCGCATTTTTTCCTTTGTTTGATTTTTATAAGCCTTTATTTTTTTTGAAATTTTTTTGATACACAGTTCGTGTAAACTTTAGTTTACACGTGCCTTTTAGTTTTAGGAGTTAGGATTTTAGTTTAGGGTTTAAAGTTTAGGAGTTTAGGTTGTAGAGTTTAAAATTCAATATTAGTGTTTAGAATTTAGTGTATAGAGTTTAATGTTTAGGATTTAATTTTTTAAGGATAAGGTTAGGAATTTAGTATTTGAGTTTTTATAGTGTAAATACACAAGCTTGTGATTTTACACAGCTTGTGTATCAAAGTTTTACCCTTATTTTGTGTGTGTATAAGAGTGTGCAGAAAATAAAAAGAAAGAGATACTCTGCAACGTTCGAGATAAAAATGAGAGAACTTATTTTGTTAATTTTAGGTAGGTTTGATCAACTCTTCGATCGAAGGTTCATCCTGATGTGATTTGAGTTGATTTTTAAACAAGGATTGGGTAATTTGGTTTTTTGATATTCCACGATCAAAATTTCCATTTAAGCTTTTTAACAATAGGACCGAATTTTACAACCAGCTTCTTGTAATAGCGGGAATCCGAGTTTTTATTCCAGTTGCCTACAAATTATCGTCCCTTTTATAGGAATTATTCACTTATTCTATTATTTTTTAAAATTTAGTTAAATTCATATATTAATTTTAAATTTTTGAATTTGAGTGAGTTAAAATGGAAGGATTGAATTTAAATTTTGGGTTCAATTGGATTGATTTGGTGATTTTTGTGGTTGTATTCTTTAAATTTTTATTTAATTTTCTGTTAAATTTATCTAGTAGCTCACAGGAATTTAAACTTTCACCTGAAAAATTGTTTATGCCTCCATAAATAAGCTGTGTTTGCCTCTATAATTTTTAGACCCCATTATTAAATTCCTAGAACTACTACTGCTATGCTATCTCTCATGCAATGGGGATTGCTTTAATAAAGTGCATCTTATTTTTGTTCGTTTAACCTTATTAATAATTTGTTCAAAAAAGCCTCGTTAATAATTAAGTAGTGTGCACTAAAAAATAGATTTTTTTTTTACGGTTGAACAACCATCTAATTTGGTGCAAAATGTTGGATTTAAGTTAAAATTATTTGAACAAGCGTTGATGGTCGGTTGGTCAGAACTGCTCATCTGCTTTATTTTCTTTCTTTTAAGTTTCGGGTTCAAAATTCAGTAGGAGTATTATTTATTAAAAGAAAAAAAAATTAAAATTACTTAAATGCAAGTTGAGAGAATAATATGATTCAGCAGTCAAATTGTCAGGAAATTTAAGCATCCGTATATTTTAACTTCTACTCTAATTATTGGTAGGTACATATCCTATTTGTTGTTTTCATAGCCATTACACTGAAAGCAATAAGCCAGCCCACATGCCATTGCAAAAATGTGTGCATTTTTTTTCAATTTGGACAATTTGATAAATACATACATAATTAAGTACTATTAAAATAAGGGCAAAGACTAGTCTACTTTTATTTTTTGGTTCAATTTTGATGTTTTTTTTTTGTTTTGGTCATTTTTTAATTTTATCTTTTAATTTTTAAGTTCTACTCTTTTTAGTCAACCGATCATTAAATCTTTAATGTCAAAACTAAAATAATGTGTTTGGGGGCCTTTATTTCTACGATTGACATAAATTTTTAATTTTATTCTTTTTTATGGTCAATATTATTTTATATCGTCGTTCGATCACCGTTAGACATCATTTACATCTCAAACTGGTACCAACATATTTCACTTTCTACCTCATTTTATTGAACTTTCCTACACTAAGGTATTGTAAAAATCTTAATTCTCCAATAATGATATTATTGCCGTTATTTATAGAAATAAGGTTATTTATTCTACTAAACATGAAAAGTCAATTTAACCTTATTTAAGAATTAATATTTTATAATAATTTAGTATTAGAAAAAAACGCACCTCTCTTGTTCTAAGTTTAATTTTACTCAAAATATGATCAAAAGTAAAGCTTCAACCTTATATTGGCCGAATTTATAATCTTTATTGTATGTTCAGTGTAGAATCTAGATCTATTAATTTTTTCCTCTTGACCTTCTCACTATTTGAATTTGGAAGAAGATGCTCTAACGATGGTGAATTAAAAGTAGTTCACAAAGTTGGGTTCGAGAGGAAAATTTTAGGAGTTTTTGTTTTACATAAATTTACTAAAAAATTAAATTATGTTAAAGACTTAACAACCAAGTGAAAAAAGATCAAAATTCAAAAATTGAGGGGTCAAAAATATAAATTACCTTTTTTTATGGAAACCGTCGATTTTACTTTTTATTTCTCACTTTAGATGCATTTGCTTTACTAAAATTTTTGTAAAACGATTTGAGTAATAAAAGCACTGAGACATTTACATTTGATTTTGGAGGATGAGAGAAAATTGATATAAATTGATTACAAGAATGTAAGTTTATAATTTCTGCATTATTTTTTGAATTAATTAATATACAATATATAAAATTATGCAACATTTTAGGTTGATAATTTTGTTTAGATTTGCGAATACGAGTTAAGTTTTGAAGAGCTTGTTGCTGAAGGCCCAATAATGAAATTGTTCACCAAATTTTGAATGCCGAAAGCCCAAAATGCAAATGATGGTACGTAACCGACCTTGGAGGGGCGCGTGAGTAAAAAAGGCTGATTGCTGTGGGCCCCAAAGCCATTCATCTAAAGTTCGTTCAACCAAAGCAGCAATCAACGTAAAACTCTCTTGTCTTCGCCCCAAAATTTTATTTTATTTCATTTCATTCGTCTATTATAACTTTTGGGGAAAAGAAAATAGAAAGGAAAGGAGAGTTTCCTACGAAAATCAAGGGCTTTTTGCAGGTTTAATTACTAATCTTGATTAGGAATTTTAATTATTACATCCGGTTTCCCTCTCAATTAATTATCTTTAATTGATTTAGGAATTTCCTTTTTGTCGACCGAAGATTTTGAGGGGATGGCTATGGCAATTGCTTCGGAGGGGATGGCTATGGCAATTGCTTCGGACGAAACCACCCGCATATGCGATCACTGGTATTTTTTATTAGCACGATTCCCTGTCCCTTTACTAGATTTAATTTCCATTCGTTCAGTTTTATACGCAAACTTTTTCTTGTATTCCGGATCATAGCTCCTCTGTTTATTTATTCTTATATCAGCTCAGATTTTGTCTTCGTGCTTAAAAATTGTTTTTTTTAATGAATTTTTGTTATTGGTGTCGTGGGAAATGTTTTTGCCTGATTTTTCTAGAATTTCATGTAAAAGAAATGATTAATAGTTTAAGTTGACCAAATCAAGCTAGGGAATTACTTTAGTTGAATTACCTGATTTGATGTCGGTCAGGACCTAAAACGTGTTTATTTGATGAGTTTATGCCTTCATGATTGTACTAGTTCTTCCGATCACGGCATTTGTCATTACCCATAGTTGAAATCCATTGAATTTTGAGAGTTTAGCTGTGGTTATCAAGTATTTTGAACATTCCAACATGGTGGTTGGTGTTTTTCTTGGTATTTTGTTAACAATAACTTTGCAATCCACTTGATGCTGGTAAGTATGTTGCATATATTGAATAAAGCTTGAAGCTTTCAGTTTTTCCTATTAATCATGAGTACTCGTAATTCATAATAGCATCATTGAAGTGTGCCATTGTTAGGAAGGTGAGTCGTGGATGAAAGATTATTGAGGTTTGTCTACTGGCTTGTTTTCTTTCAAGATGGAAGTGCATTATCATTTTCTGAGTTTTGTTTTTATGTATGCCTTTGGTTTGAAGTGATTGCTATTTGCTAATTAATTTGATGTTACAATGATGTGTTCTTCAATTGAGTTTTATGAGAATGGAGTTCCTGTTACTCAAATGCATATTTGTTTTGAAAATTCCCTCGCTGAAAAATTCTTTAACAAGTACTTTTCCTTTTTTGATGGTTCAGTGACAGAGCCATACCTTCTTCAAATATAGATTTGCATTATGCTCATTGTTCTCGTAATCTTGAAAAATGTAAAGTTTGTGGTGATATGGTTCCAAAAAAGCATGCTGAGGAGCATTTCTTAAACACCCATGCTCCGGTAAGTCTTGTCTAGTTCTTTTCAAATGAACTAATTCTTTAACTTGCCTTTTCTCATCTATCTTCTTTCTCCATCACTATGATGGCTTTTGAATGCTATTTGCGCTAGAGAAATAAAATTGTCTTACCCTTGAAGGTTGCTTAATAAACAGCAATTATTTGTAACATTCAAATGTACCTAAGTTTTGGATCTTTTATTAGGCTTTTTTTTTGTTCGTTTAAAAGAAAATCCATGGAGAAAGGGTAGGAATAACAAAGTTTTGGCTTTGCCATATTCCCCAGGTTGCAAAGCATCTTATTGGCCTAGGATTTGTAGTTGATCTGATGAAGAAAGTTGATAAAGCCTGTTTAAAGTGAAGGATACCTGAGTTAATATCCCCTCTATCTCTTATCCCCCTTTTGAACTCAAGTTTTCTCTTTTGGGTTTCAATGCATGAATTTGTCAAAGGGAAGACTATTTTCTAAGGTCATAATTGTAAGGTTGAAATTATTTAACCCGGTTGTAGTTAAGTGTTTATTGTCAATGAAGGTTTGAAATATTATTAGAAGTGAAATACAAGAGAACACAAAGATTCTAGTTATTCCTTTAACGTTGATGATAATGGATAAGTTCAGTCAACTACAAGTTTAGGGGGGCCTAGGTTATCTGTTTGTTGATTCAGTCATGCTTGTATGTCACTATCTAATGTGCAATTGCTATTGCACATCTACTGTTAAGTCCAACATGGTATTAGCATGTTTTAACTTTTAACATTTCTGATGTTATTGACTCCATGTATGTCAAGCAGGTGACCTGTTCACTGTGTAGCGAGACAATGGAACCTGAAATCCTAGCTATCCATAAAGGTGAAAATTGCCCCCAGAGGATTGCTACTTGTGAGTTTTGTGAGTTCCCATTGCCCGCTATTGATCTGGCCGAGCATCAGGTACTAATTTTTGAATCATTTTTCAGTGAAAAGATTCCAATGATATTTGCCAGGTGTAACGGTTATAATGTTGATGTTGCTTTGCTATTTTAGGAAGTATGTGGGAATCGGACAGAGCTCTGTCATCTGTGTAACAGATACATTAGACTCAGAGAAAGATATAACCATGAAAGTCGGTGTAATGGTATTCCAGAAGATAATCTGGGATCTTCCAGGTATACATGCTATAATTTACAATTGGTTCAGTCAAAAATTTACAATTGGAATGTTTGGGTAGGAATCAGTTATTGTTTTTCCACAGTATTTTTTATACGACTAAGCTTATTGCTGCCCTATGTTGTGAAATTATATCATTATATGTTTGTCTCCCTACTATTTGGCAGCAAGTTGGCATTTTGACTCAGAAATTTTAGTCTAGAAATTAGTAACTTTCAGTTATCGGTGGAGGAATTTTTATAAAAGTATTCATTGCTTTCTATTGAATGTATATGCCATGCGATTCCTTTTTCTACCCCTTCCATTAAGCTATGTTGCTCCGACTCTTTAACTTCCTTTTTGTATTTGTGTTTGATACTTTTATTTGATGGACATGGGTATGGAGGTATGTTCCTTCAAGGATCCTCCAAATACATAGGAAAAATACTGATCATATATATCCTTGTTGGGCAAATATCATTGTGAGATGCTCATATCTAAATCCTAGTAATGTAACCATCAATCACAAGAACCACACCCATTGTAGGCCAGGAAATAGTGCATATTTGAACTTGTTTTGATCTCACCTGTATATTAATCGAACGTGTATGGTGTTTTATGCCAACATTTGGCTCACACATCTTTTAGTTATCTGAAACTGTATCAGGATTTAGCTCTTTGTTTTCTGCATTGTCTAAAGAGAATTGTACCAAGTGTTGTAGGTTTAATTTCATGGATTTTGGACTTATGTTTAGGGATGTGAGGCCAGCTGAAAGGGAGCAAGGTGCTCAGAGAAGGCAGCCACCTGAATATTCTCGGAGACGACTTGTATTCACTATTGCAATAGCCGGGATTGCTGTTTTATTAGGATCACTTTTTTTCCAGAAGACAATGGAGCCCGGTCCGGTAATTTAGGCGTGTTGATGATGCACATTGGCTTGTGTAAATCAGTTCGAGAGCTTACGCACTCCACTTCTGTATCTGAAATTTATCCTAGAGCGTATACTATTTGATGTATTAAAATTTAAAACTCGATTCAGATTCTGATAATTTGTGGGCAGTCCCATCGCCACATTTGCTTCTGGACTCTTGAATTTATGTACATGAGAATTGGAACTGTTGCATTTTTTTTTTGTAATTCCTAATTAGTATCACTAATAATAACTTTTTATTCGAAAAGTTGAAAGCTTTCTTTTTCTCGTATACTGCATTACTGCTGTGCCATTTATTCTCAATGTTATTAACCGTTTGAGAGTCGTTATCTGTTCGAGCCGTTTCTTGTCATAATTCAAGCTAGTTTGAATTGCTATTCAAAAATACTTTTTAAAAAAAATATAAAGTATATCAATATTAATATAAAAATATTTATTATTGTTTTATTAATAATGAATTGGATCGATCCAAGCTCTGGCAAGCTTGGGCTAAACGGGAGGATAGAAAAATTGGGGCTCTGTCCTGGACAGGTTTATGTGATGTGAATGTCATATTGCAGGCGAGGTATACAATGAACATTGTTCTTTAGTTTTAAACTTCAATGATTACTTTTTTTGTCTGATTCTTATTTTTGAATTAAATTTGACTCATAGTCTTTTAAATATATTTTAAGTTTATCTTCAACATTTTAAAAAAGCCAAATCGTTATTTTTCAAAAAAAAAAAAGAAATATTGTCTAAAAATTCTATTTAAAAAAAAAATTATCCGAATATTTTTATAAACTTAAGTTATATGTCCGCGTGTTGTATAAGACAAATAATTCAATGCTTGTGTACATGTAGATCACCACGTGGGCTGATACTTCCAAAAAAAAATTAATAATTTAATATTTTAATCTGTGAATAAAATAAAGAAGAACAAGAATAAGAACAAGAACAAGAACAAGAAGAACAAAGAGATGAGAGAAAGAGAGAGATTTTTATTATTCTTAAATATAGAATTGTATACAATGCCTTCAATGAATCATCTATTTATAGGCATAAGAAGTACATAATACATTAAACTCTAATTCATAGAGATAATATTCCTAATAATAAATAAATCAAACTCCTTTGATAAAGTTCTAATCATGATAGACATCCACATAGATAAATATTCATAACACTCCCCCTTGGATGTCTATGAAGATAATGTGCCTCGTTAAAACCTTACTAAGATAAAAACCCAGTGGGAAAAAAAATTTCTTTAGTGAAGGAAAAAGAGTACACACATCTTTGATACGCATAACATGTTGCCTCATTAAAAACCTTACCAGGAAAACCCATTGGGACAAAACCTCGGTTAAGAGAAAAAGAGTGCAACGCGTATTTACTCCCCCTCATGCAAACTTTGGAGTAATATGTTCCATGATGTATCCACTTTCAAACTGAGATATACATCTTGCGTTATCTTCACACAAGATAGCTTTTATCATATCTTGTAAAAGTAAATCCACATATCTTTTGGATATGTTGGGTCAATAGTCTTAGCCAAACACATTTTTTTAGCTTGCCTCGTGCATAACAATTATTTCTACGACATTTGAGGAGGCATCAACGAATGTTTGAAGATCTAAATGTAATGATCTTTGTATATTCATAGATATTTCTTGACCAACTAATATATAGTGCTTCAAGACCAAGAAAATATATAATTATCTTTATTCACATCCAACAATCTTACCACTATTGGGATACTCAATAGATATGTTCTATTCATATTGAATCTTCTTTAAGATTCTTTCAGCTTATGTCTATTCATAGACAAAAGAAATATATAAAAATGCTCGATCTTCAGGTCGAGATAAACTTGATGTCAAGATTCAAGTACTTGTATTGAAAGTACTTCATGAGTTTCCAATTTGAAGCTCTTTAGAAGTTCTAAAATTATCATAATGGATCTTGATCCAAACTCCTTTATAAAATACATAAGGAAATCTGATCATTCTTATAGTATTTTCTCAATTAGTATTCACTAAGGCGATTATACCAAATACGCCAAAATATTCATGAGACATGTCTAAATAAATTTCCTCAGAAATTTCCAAATGCTTATAGCATTTTAGATCCTTCAAGGATAAATATGGATCCACAAATAATTAGACGCATGTAAAATTTTCAAAACTGCCAAAGTAATTGCATCCACCATGAAGTAATTAAAACTTTTCATAAATCATAGTTCAAGTCGTATTTACGACTACTTATTTATGCCTCACTTGCATTACACCTTTAGGTGTTTGGAATGGTGGTCCAAATACTTCTATTTTAGAAGTTCAAAGCGTCTTTCAACATTGGCCAATTCAATATCTATACTTATGGATAGATTTTATACAAGATCCTCGATTTCTTTCTTTACTTCTATAGAAGTATTTTATGTAAAATTGTTTGTAAAATCGTTGTCGACAACTTTCCAATTTTCTAGTTCCATTCTCGTAATGACATAACTCATCGAGATCTCTTCAAGATTTCAATCTTTATTTCAGGTAATGAAAATATGTACTTTGTATCATTCACTTCGAGGAATGAAAAATATAAAATATAGCACATCATATTAAGTCGATTATCTATCAGAGATAAACTTTCAAGTGCTCTTCCGAAGTATTGATATTTTAGTACTTTGAGAAATACTACTCATATTTCCCCTTGCATTTAAGTGGGAAAAATATTTCTTATGATTAAGTACAATATGAGTACTTGCATTATCTGCTAGGCATAAATAGCCACAATTCTAGGCATAAATAGCCACAATTCATTGTATATTTTATTCCGGAAGTAATCATATTCTTCAAATAGATTAACATAAAGCGTAAATAAATAATATGTGAAATAAATAAACATAAAGCAAACTAACATAAATAAATAATAAATAAAATGAATTAACATAAAATAAATATAAAAAAAACCAATTATTCCTGTTAGAGGTTACAAGGGAAATAAAATAAATGGTAAATTATTCCCTTCAAGGGTTATGAGAAAATTAACAATATCCAATTGAGTTGGACCAATAACGCCATAATTATTTTCGCCATAAACAAATTTTGTTTATATTTTATTTCATTGATCATTCATGATTATGGATAAAGTCCATAATACTTTGGCGTTTAACAAGTACGAAACCAATGGTTTATAACATCACATTAGTAAAAGGATTCCACTTCCTTAAAATGATCTTTATCACTCTTGTCATCCTTATAACTTTGCTACCAGCGGGTAGAAGTATTCTTAAAACGACTATATTTTTCATGTGTATATTCATAGCCTCGACCACGACCACAACTTTTAATGTGATTTTTTATTTGTAGAACCAAAGTTTTGATATAATATTTGAAAAATGTTTTGGACTAAATTGAAAAGAATTTAAAATATGTTTTTAGTCAAAAACAACTTGAAAATATGTTTAAGGATTTTTAAAGGCTTTGGAATGGTTTTAAAATACATTTAAAGTAGTCAAAACCATAATTTTCAAGTGACCGTACCGATACGGTATTGGACCGTACCGATACGCCTTAGGGTTTTCAAACTACCAAAATTCCAGTAGCCAAAACCCGTACCGATACGCCTAGCCGTATCGATACGGTGTGTTTTGAAATAGCCCAACGGTCATAAATGGTACTATTCTCAACGGCCATAAATGGTACTATTTCCAACGGCCATAAATGGCACTATTCCAACGGCTCCGAAACATCCCCAACGGCCATAAACGGCTAGATACTCATTCCACACTATAAATACAGCCTTGGGACACTTGAAGATTGCAAGAGATGATATCCAAGCTTCATGATCAAGAGAAATAGCGTTTAAGTCTTTACTTTCTTCATTTCTCTTGTAAATATTGTATAGAGAGTGTTTTGTTTTTTTCATTGTTTTTATTCTTTACACTCTTGTGAGTTCAATTCTCGTAAACACCCACCTTGTGAGGTATATTTGTTTACATCTTTCTACCCTTGTATAAGGAGAGGTTCTAGTTTAGCCTTGAGAGAAAAACTAGAGTGGTTCTATCTTAGCCATTGAAAAGATAGGGTTGTAAGGTTACCCTTTGTCCTCAAAAGGAAGAATTCATTGTTGAGTGAATTGGGAAATCCTTAGTGGTGTGCTAAGGTAGTGGATGTAGACTCGGTTGAGTAGTCGAACCACTCTAAAATCATCGTGCAAAAATTGTCTACTATTTTCGGTTTTAGCCAATTCAACCACCAAGCAATTACAACCCTCCTTGACGGTTTCGGTGATCGATTCGAGCGTGCTAAAAAACCCAACAATTGGTATCAGAGCCTCGTCTCCATCGAAGGACTAACATCCAGGAGTAAAGATCCAACGCTCGTAGTCCACCGTACAAGAAAATGGTAAGCGGTTCTACAATGATTTCATTTGAAGAAGGCCGCTCAATCATGTGTCCTCCTCTCTTCAAAGGAGAAGGTTACTTCCAATGGAGCAACATCATGAAGTATTTCATCCAAGGCTTCAACCTCGACATTTGGAGGATTATCAATGATAGACATTCGGAAGCTCCTAAGAAGAAGAAGAAAAGGAGTGTCAATGACACAAAGAAGGACCATCTCAATGCAAAGGCTATGCACATTCTTCTCTGTGCCCTAAGTGAAGAGATTTCCAAGAAGGTCTCCCCATCCAAAAGTGCCAAAGAAATTTGGGAGAAGCTTGAGAAATTCTATGGGAAAGAAGAGAAGAAAGATGATGCTTCATCATGTGCAATCCTCCCCTCAACACCTAAGGTGGATGGTGTTTTGGCTCTCGATGAGCCCGAGGTATCTTCTAACTCAGATGAATTAAATTCACATTCTTTTGATGAGTTACAAGATGCATTTAATGAATTATATTTGGAATTTGAGACCATGAATTCCAAATTTAGGAAAATGATTTCAAAACTCGAAACTGAAAAATGATTTTCTTTTAAAAACAAAAATGGATTTTGAAAATCAAAATGAAATTTTGAAAATCAAAATGAAATTTTGAAAAATGATTTAGAATTTTCAAAAACAAACAAAGATGTTTTAAAAAAGGAAAATCTTGATTTAAAAGTTAAGCTTGAAAGCTTAACAAAAGAAAAAGAAATCATTTCTAATAATTCATCTCATCCCATAATGGCAAAATGCTCACATTGCCATTATCATGGTCATTCGTTGCATACTTGTCCTATAAAAAAGAGAAAATCTTATAGGATTAGACAAGTATGGGTTCCTAAGGGAACTAGAGACATTGAGGTTAATGTTAATGGATCCAAAGCAATTTGGATACCAAAATCGAAGTAAATGTCTCTTGTAGGTGTGTTGGAGCAAAGGCAAGAAAAGCAAGAATCTCAAATGCTCTAAGTCACACAAGTGAAGAAGATGGGTAACCTCTAATCTTAATGAATTTGATTTTAAATCATTCGGTTGCCTACTTTGAAAATAAATGTTCATGCATCATTGCTTATTTATATTTATAAGTGCATGACATTATTTGAAAATTTTATGCATATGAGTCTAATGGTTTCATTCATATGTTTGCATAAAAAAAAATTAAGTCTTGGATAAATTGAATTTCATATGCTCTTAATTTGATTTTATTTTGAAATTGAATGCCTTTAAGTGTCAAGTTTTGTGCTAAAAATTTAATGGAATGCTTGAGTAAGGGGGAGCCAAATTTTAAAACAAAAATTTTTAATTGAATCAAAAATTTTAAACCTCCATTGTTATTTTGAGCTTAAAGTATTTTAAATTCTTTTTGATATAACAAAAAGGGGGAGAGTTTGGTTTGAAAAATTGAATTTTCAAATGAATAAGGGGGAACTTTACTTGATTTCATATCTTAATCTCTTATTCACAATTTTAAAGCTAAAAGGGGAGAATCCCAAACAATTTTTCAAGTTGGTTTTATTATATCAAAAAGGGGGAGATTGTAGAACCAAAGTTTTGATATAATATTTGAAAAATGTTTTGGACTAAATTGAAAAGAATTTAAAATATGTTTTTAGTCAAAAACAACTTGAAAATATGTTTAAGGGTTTTTAAAGGCTTTGGAATGGTTTTAAAATACATTTAAAGTAGTCAAAACCATAATTTTCAAGTGACCGTACCGATACGGTATTGGACCGTACCGATACGCCTTAGGGTTTTCAAACTACCAAAATTCCAGTAGCCAAAACCCGTACCGATACGCCTAGCCGTATCGATACGGTGTGTTTTGAAATAGCCCAACGGTCATAAATGGTACTATTCCCAACGGCCATAAATGGTACTATTTCCAACGGCCATAAATGACACTATTCCAACGGCTCCGAAACATCCCCAACGGCCATAAACGGCTAGATACTCATTCCACACTATAAATACAGCCTTGGGACACTTGAAGATTGCAAGAGATGATATCCAAGCTTCATGATCAAGAGAAATAGCGTTTAAGTCTTTACTTTCTTCATTTCTCTTGTAAATATTGTATAGAGAGTGTTTTGTTTTTTTCATTGTTTTTATTCTTTACACTCTTGTGAGTTCAATTCTCGTAAACACCCACCTTGTGAGGTATATTTGTTTACATCTTTCTACCCTTGTATAAGGAGAGGTTCTAGTTTAGCCTTGAGAGAAAAACTAGAGTGGTTCTATCTTAGCCATTGAAAAGATAGGGTTGTAAGGTTACCCTTTGTCCTCAAAAGGAAGAATTCATTGTTGAGTGAATTGGGAAATCCTTAGTGGTGTGCTAAGGTAGTGGATGTAGACTCGGTTGAGTAGTCGAACCACTCTAAAATCATCGTGCAAAAATTGTCTACTATTTTCGGTTTTAGCCAATTCAACCACCAAGCAATTACAACCCTCCTTGACGGTTTCGGTGATCGATTCGAGCGTGCCTAAAAACCCAACATTATTCCTTCCATAATATAATCTCACATTCACTTCAGGGAATGGAGTAGAGCCAGTGGGCCTTTAAAACCTTTTTCACATATCTTTATCACAGAGAACAAAGATTTAATCCTCGTACGCGGCATTGTTAAACCTGTCCACAAGGTCCTTTAAAAACCTCCTTTGAGACCAGTAGCCTCGCAGAACGGGATGTCCAGCCAATTATACTTAGATTATATCAAAATTATGTCTCTAATTGAATAATAATTTACCATGTTTGCATTCACTTCAGGGAATGAAACGGTTCCAATAATTGCATGGAATAAACATCATGCTAGCATTCACTTCAGGGAATGCCCCATCATTGATAATCGCATGGAATAAATATCATGCTTTGCATTCACTTCAGGGAATGCCTCCCATAAAACTTTTTAGATCAAGACGAATTTCGTAACTTGAAATTGGGAGAAGTCTATGGTCGAGTTTTTCGACGAAGAAAAAATATTGCTTTCGAGCAAATATAGACTTTATAATAATCTTCTTGTAAATTCAAAAGCATCATGATTTACCGCATTTTAAAATTGTATTTTAAAAGATAAAAATAAAAATAGAGTTTACCGATATTGAATTTCGTCTCAATGATGACGTAGCAAATGAACCAATGCATCTTCTCATAATCTTTTTTTACGCCATGTCTCTTTCCAACTCATTTGAATACATGTAAAACTCAAAACACGGTTAAAAGCATCGACTTTTATCAATAGAATAAAAAAAATATTTGAGACTAGATCAAAAAGTATAAAAGTAGTCATAGATCAAGTTGAATAAACATAACTATAAGTGATGTGATCAAATTATAAACAACCATAGTTAAAATCAAACAACATTTTGATGAATGTATAAACACATCAAAGTAACGTATTCCTTTTGCCTTTGATTCACATACAAAGTAATTGATACAAATAATAAAGTTATTTTATATCTCAAATTTATTCATATAAATTACCATAATAATAATAATAATAATAATAATAATAAAACAAATATATAACAACCACATGGCAACACAATCCTTGAATTGAATCAATTATAAATTAGAATGGAATAATAAAAACTTTGAATAAAACTAATATACTGTGTAATAAAATGTTCCAATTTGTGCGCCCAATAGCATTTAGCCGAAATCCTTGAGGGCTTTAATTCGGTTTGCTTTATCAATCCATCTAATGAAGTACGACGATAATTTTAATTTTCGTTAATTCAAGAGTTACTTCAAGTATGAATATAATAATAATAAATTAAAATAATAACCAAATAATAGATATGAATATACTAACTTTTGGAGAATGATAAATCAATCATT
This sequence comes from Hibiscus trionum, assembly GCA_030270665.1. Classification (NCBI taxonomy): domain Eukaryota; kingdom Viridiplantae; phylum Streptophyta; class Magnoliopsida; order Malvales; family Malvaceae; genus Hibiscus; species Hibiscus trionum. Next base: position 15,454,355 of record BSYR01000019.1, read on the forward strand.
ATATTAGTATATAAATAAGTAAAACATATCATACTTTCCAAGGTAAGCTGAATATGCTGAATATATGATAGATGTAGTCACCAATATCAAATTGAAATTCTTTTCGAGAACCACCAACAATAATCACAGTAATTAAGCGAGCGAGATCGTGCTAATAACGTGTTGTGAATAAAATAAAGAAGAACAAGAATAAGAACAAGAAGAACAAAGAGATGAGATAAAGAGATAGATTTTTATTATTCTTAAATATAGAATTGTATACAATGCCTTCAATGAATCATCTATTTATAGGCATAAGAAGTACATAATACATTAAACTCTAATTCATAGAGATAATATTCCTAATAATAAATAAATCAAACTCCTTTGATAAAGTTCTAATCATGATAGACATCCACATAGATAAATATTCATAACATAATCGATATTTTCATTTAAAAATAATTGGACTCTTTTTAAAGAATGACAAAATTTAATTTAAAGACAAAGTAAGAATCAATTTTACAAAAAAAAACATATATAAAAGGATAGATAATTCTAAAGTAAATGATATGTACCGCAATGTACCGTTATTCATATTTACTGTGATGTATTATTAATTGTTTTAATTAGTTTTGAAATCTTAAGGACCGAAAGTGTTATTATCTCCTTTTAGAATAAAATCTTAAAAAAATAATTTTTTCATATTTTCTTTATTTTTAATTTAAAAAATAATTAAACTTTTATTACTATAATAATACCTACATCTACTTTAATTCAAGAGTAAAGTTTACAAACGGTCACAAAAATTTGATCAATTATTCAATTTGGTAACCAAACTTCTAATTGCTTTAATGTTGTCATTAAATTTTTAGTTTTGTTTCAATTTGGCCACTAACCCGTTAACAACGGTTAAAAGGGCGATGTGGTTGTTAAAATATTTTGTATAATGACACATTTAGTTCTATACGTTTACACATACAAACAATTTAGTTCTAATTCAAAAAAATAATAAAGTCAACCCTCATTATTTTACACATTAGTTCAATTGGCCCTATTTTTAATTAAAAATAATTTAAGCCTAAAATCAAAACCTTAAACTCCAAAGCTTTAAAAATTGAATAATTGATCAAAATTAATAAAATCGTCTCTATATTGTGTAGTAAATAAAAATACTAATACCTAATCTAACAATAAATTTGCATGAATTAGTATCAAAGCAAAAAAAGCAATATATTCCAACAGAAATTTACAGTAGATTTGTGCAAGGAAAGGAGTTGGGGTCCTCCAAAATCAGAAGTAAGGTCTTGTACTCTATGCTTTTGAGAGATAGGATTTCGGTTAGATCAGACAATACATGATTGAGTGCAATATCCAAAGGTTTGAGAGCTTGATGGAAAGCAAATGAAAGAGGATACGGTGAAGTTGGTTAGATCAGACAATATCCTCTTCGGTACCATTGTTATTTGAAATGCAAATTATTTGTTCATATTTGTATTGACTACAAAATATAGAGATGATTTGTTAACTTTGATCAATTGTTCAATTTCTAAGGCTTTAGAGTTTAAGGTTCGATAATTGGGAGAAAGTATACATTACTCTTTTAATTGTTCTTAACGAGTCAATGGCCAAATTGAAATAAAACCAAAATATTCATGATAACATTGAAGCAATTGGAAGTTTGTTATCAAATTGAATAATTGATTAAAGTTTTGTGACTATTTGTGAACTTAACTCTTAAATTAAAGTGAATGTAAGAATTATTATAGTAATAAAAATTTAATTATTTTTTGAATTAAAAAATAAAAGAAAATCTCAAAAAATAATATAAAAATTATTTTTAAGATTTTATTCTAAAAAGGGATAATCACTTTCAGTCCTTTGGATTTTAAAAATAAATTAAAACAGTTAATAGTACATTAAGGTACATATAAATAATGGTACATTACGGCACATATCATTTATTGTAAAATTATCCATAAAAACATAAAGAATTAAGTTTAACATTATACCTTTTTAAGGGATAGATTGAACCATGATAGTATGAAACTTTTCATGTTCATTCTTAATATGTATTCTTTAATGTCTTTCTCAATATTAAGGGCACATTTAAGCTATTATGCAAATCAACATTATATAATTTTCTTTTATCACTTTCCTTTTTTTTTGAATAGATATTTTTATATAAATATGTTTCTTCTCTATGATATTATAACATTTTTCTAAGGATGACTTTGCTACGCTCGACGAGAATCGATAAGTACCACTAACGACGAGTACTGATAAGCACCATTCATTCAATTTATAAAAATTAAAAATTTAAACAACTCACCGTATAATTATAAATATTTAAAATTAAAAAGGTAAATTAATTAAAATACATTATATCATTTTAAATTTTCTTTTAAATATATATCAAAATATATATATATACCCCTAAATTATAAAACTCTAATTTTTGTTCATTTGAAATTTAAGTCGCTGATGCCACCACCGCGGTCACTCTAACTAGTAACTGACTAACTGCAAATCACCCGTGTAATTAGGAAAAACTTCCTTGCCTCAATCATTCGACAAGGTTCCGCCGACACAAAAAAAAGCATCATCTTCATTCTTGATCTATTAGAAATCATACTTAAAATCTCGCTAAAGTAAATTCTAATAGATTAGGAATCTTTTTTATAATGATTCCAGCAAGCCTTGATTTGAATGAGATGTGAAATTCAACAAATGACTTGTATCCGCATTTGTTTGGTTTAGGATAAAAAACCGTGTCGATCAAGGTTTTATCGACGGTTAGGGATGGTAACGGGGCAGGTCGGGTTTTTGGCCGCCCCGAACCCGTCTGACCTATAAGATACTATACCCGATCCCGTCCCGCCCCGAATTAAAATATTAATTTACCCACCCCGCCCCGATACAATAACTCTTAAACCCGACCTCGCCCCGACCCGCCCCGAAAAATTAAAAAAAATTTAATCTTCGTCGACGGTAAATATTAGATTCGACCAATCTTCCACCACAATCACAAATTATGGTTTCAAGGGACTTCAAACTTATATAAAAAAATAAAATAAAATCAATTTTAAATTATCCACGTGTTAAACTACATATTTAAAAGAATAAACTTGAATCATTGACCGTTATAATCGAATATATTAAAACTTGAACGACATCTAATAAAATTTTACAAAAATGTACGAACCAAAACAAAAACAAAAAATAGCTTAAAACACGTAAAAGTGTTTAAATATAATGATATTTTTTATAAATATAATAAATATATATATATATAAAAATATACCGGGGCGGGGCGGGGCAAGGAATTTCTAGCAAATACCCGAACCCGCCCCGCCCCGACTTCATGCTTTTCCCGCCCCGCCCCGATCCCCGAAATTTTAGAAAAAATACCTGGTCGGGTCGGGTCGGGGCACCTCGGGTCGGGTCGAGGCCGGGTATTTTTACCATCCCTATCGACGGTGACGACAATAGCGGCGACATCAGCGATGAATTCAATTTCAAATGAATAAAAATTAGAGTTTTATAATTTAGGGGTAGATAAATAATTTGATCTATGTTTAAAACAAAATTTAAAATAATATAATATATTTTAATTAATTTACCTTTTAATTTTTAAATAATATAATTATACGACGAGTCCTTTAAATTTTTAATCTCTATAAATTGAATTAATAGTACTAATCAGTGCTCGTCGTTAATGGTGCTCATCGTCATCGGTGTTCGTCGAGCGTGACAGAATTTTCCTTTTCGTAATTTTAGAAGAAATATTTTTTATATTTTATAATTAAAGATAATTTAACATTACTTTTAAAAAATATATTTAATACATAGTGGGTATAAACTTCAACTTATCCAAACTCATTTTAGGGGCTATTCGTGAAATCAAATATTTACCCAATATTTAAACATTTCTGTTGTTTTAACTTAATATTGTTATTCACTTGGTTTTTCTTTTGGTATTTGGATTTTGAGTCTAATTGGGTGATATGTTTTTTACGGAGAGATTGTACTTCGAAGCAAACAAAAAAGTAATCGTTTCCCCATTTCCATCGTGAAATCAATCACGCGCCTCCGACAGTTAAACCCTTACCCGCCACGTAACTGTCACCGAAGATCAATCGCCATAACAACCGCTACCTCTCCCAATCGACTGTGGCGGCCGCTTCTTCATTGGAAGTATTTCCGGTCAAACCGATCTCTGCCTGCTGCCATCACTTCCTTTGTCTCTCGAACGATGAGCTTACAACCGCCTGATGCCGTGACAGACTGATCATCCATGACGAGCACAGTGCGGAGGATCATAGATTGTTTCGGTGACTGTGGTGGCTGTAAAAATCGTAATGGAAATACAAGACAAGGTAATTCAAAATTTTAAATTCTTACTTTCAGTTTTATACCGGCTTGAGATTTTTATTTATTTCCGAATTTTCTCCTTGAAATGAAAATGAAATGAAAAGGATTTGATTTAAGCCACCTTCAATGAAGAAAGGGAGTGGCAATAGTAAATGCTTGAGGTGGAAGCAGAAAAACCAAGTCATGATCATTGATCAAGATCCTATATTCAAAATTTCTCCATTTATTTTTAGAAAATTTTCACGTTATCATTTATGTTATAGGCTTCTTACTCTTACATGCTTATCCTAGGTTAAGGAGAGATTGCTTTGTCTGTAAGCAAAAGCCTCAAAATATTGTTTTATTGCTCTATTTCTATAAATCTTAATCCTATCATCAAACTGTTTCTTAACCTTCGTATTTTCAGATATGTTGAACATGAATCAGAATACAAATTGTGCCCCTATGCTGACACATGGAGTCCGATTGCATATTCAAGACCGTTATGTAAGTTAATTTTCTCGTGTGATTTTTCATTTTGGATTCCTGAAATGGATTAATTTTGATATGTCTCAACACATGAATGGTTGGCATCTTATAGAAATTCACATTTGACATATTTTGAGTTGGTTGTGATTGTAAATGGTATTTTGTGCAGGTGGTGATGGATAATGGCATAGTTCAAGTCACATTATCAAAACCAGGGGGCATTGTTACCGGAATACGGTATAATGGGATCGACAACTTGCTTGAAGTTCGAAACAAGGAAACTAATAGAGGGTGTGTTGTATTACAGCTACCCCCCCCCCCCAAAGTTGTTTCTGCTAGCCAAAATAATTAGATAATAGGAATTTCTAAACATGGAATTAATGTAATTAAATATTACAAACAAAATTTTATAGTCCTCATATAGAGAGTTTCTTAGTTTCTTCTATATATTATAATATATACTTATATATATATATTCTTTCCTAATTAAATCATAGCTAACCAGAGCTTTTTATCTCTATTTGACTGAAATTTTCTGATTGCAGGTATTGGGACCTGCACTGGAATGAAATAGGAGGCAAGGGAATATTTGATGTGTATGTACATTTTCCTCTTCTCTGCATAGATGACAATTGCCATGTAACAATTCAGCTTAATTTCATTAGGACAGATCTTGATTTCTAGAAATGTCTTTCTCATTATTTGGAATACCAAATAGCTTTTCTAAATATTTCTGTATCAACGCAAGATGGATAAGAACTACATTGCAACTGAGAGAACTTGGCTGATCCAAGAATTCTAAAAGCCATACATAATTATTTTCGTGCTAGCAGCGTGCTCTGCATAGCATGATTTTCTTTCTCCATATCTCAGGAGTTTTGTCATTATTGTTAGCTTCTGGTTTCCTTTTAGACAACTATTTCTTCTTTTCTTACAAAGTTTAGTTCCAACTTTTTCCCTTTTTTAATTTATATATTTTACGATCAGATAAAAGTATTTCTGGGTTGATTATACTTGATTTTTTGGTCATCATAAAAGATTACTATCTAAGTCAGCTAATGTGCAAAGCAAGAGTTATCACTTTGCAGGATCCAAGGAACAAGTTTTAGAGTTATAGTGGAAAATGAGGAACAAGTTGAGCTCTCATTCGCAAGAAATTGGAATCCCTCCCTTGAGGGAAAGTACATTCCCCTAAATATTGATAAAAGGTCCATGTTTAAACCATGCATAGTTTTGCTACTGAGATTTCAACAGCAAAACTGTTAATCTTAACTATCTTTCTCCAGGTTTATAATGCTTCGTGGTTCATCTGGTTTTTACTCCTATGCAATCTATGAGCATATCAAGGAATGGCCTGGTTTTGAGCTTGGAGAAACCAGAATTACTTTCAAGCTCAGAAAAGACAAGTAACAAATTAATAGCTCAGTGATGAATTTCTTTTCTAAACCTACAATTTCAAGTGAAAAATTCTAAAAAACTTAAATTCTTTTTCTTCCTAAAATGCTATTGTAAGAAATATGCCTTTTATCCTTGTCAATATGGGTTTGATTCTAAGAATTATGTGCTCATATCATGTTAAAAGCTAGCTTCCGGTTATTGTTTAAGGCCAGTGATGCACGTCAATAATCCTAGATAGGTTATGATATGGAATGAACAGCTGTGTGGGACCTTGAATTGATTCAAACATGAGTAGAGTCTCTTAGCCACCAATGTATGGTTTAAGTGAAGTAATGTTGAATAACTAAAGTTGGTTGATTGCGTGGACTTCTGAATTTATCACAGGTTTCAATACATGGCCATAGCAGATAACAGGCAAAGATACATGCCCTTCCCCGATGACCGGTCGAATGGAAGAGGTGTACCTTTGGCTTATCCAGAAGCAGTCCTACTCGTCAATCCCATGGACCAGAGGCTAACAGGAGAGGTACTTCTTGCATTTCCATTCTCCTTGTGTGCTTGTCTAGGTCATTTTCTCATCCATCTGCAGTAATCGCATTTCAATTAAATTTCTCTTGCTGAACAGTTTGCATACTTCTTTATTCCAATGCGGCAATGTTTATACGTTGCTTGTTGTCGTTAACTTGAAATTTGAAATTACCAGCACTAGCTTGGTTATATATTAGGATTGCTTTTTCCATATCAGCATGCACACAGGAATACATGTTTGATATGACTTCTTGATTTGCAGGTGGATGACAAGTATCAGTATTCATGTGAGAACAAAGATCTTCGGGTTCATGGTTGGATATGCTTTGACCCACCTGTTGGGTTCTGGCAAATCACACCTAGTGATGAATTCAGATCTGGTGGACCCCTTAAACAGAACCTAAGCTCGCATGTAGGACCTACCACTCTGGCTGTAAGTGCCTCGTTTCGGACAACAGTATTTAATAAAAAAATTGAAATCACTTTGTTTTTATCTCGGTAGCATGTTATTCACTATGATCATAAACTTAAGTTACATTAACTCTTGATTTAAATGGTACCTGCAGATGTTTCTTAGTGCACATTATGCTGGTAAATATATGGTTCCACGATTTGAAGCTGGGGAACCATGGAAGAAAGTTTTTGGCCCTGTTTTTATGTATTTTAATTCTGCAGCCTATGGAAATGATCCGCTTTGGCTGTGGGAGGATGCTAAAATCAAGGTTTCATATTGGAAACGCTTTATATATTTTGTATTGACATTCTTTGGAGAATATAATTGTTTAATTAATCTGCAGATGATGGTTGAAGTTCAAAGCTGGCCATACGGTTTCCCTGCTTCAGAGGATTTCCCGAAGTCAGAGCAACGGGGTAATGTTAATGGCAGAATATTAGTCCAAGACAGGTATGTATGCAATATAAATTTTACATCTTTAATAACTTGGTTATCAGAGGTTCACAGAGCACATGTGGGAGCCATGATTTAGATGCATAGACTTTTCAATAGAAGCTTATTTTAGCCTATCAGAAGAATATATCGCTGCCCTGTGCTCATCATGTCACTTATCAGGAAAGTGATACACGATTATTAATAGCAGTCATCTCGATATCAAGAATAACCGCATTAATGGTGCTACTACTGTTACTGCATTTTCTAAATTTGTGAATTAGGAAAATACCTAAAATGACTGAATGTTCTAGACTCGCTTTTGTTCTATCCACTCATGTTTTTTCAACCATCAAATGAAATATTGGTTCTTGTTCTTACTTTTATCCTTTGTTTTTCTTTATAAGTAAATGTGATAACATTTTTCTGGTTATTACTCTGTCTAGGTATATCAGCAATGAGAACATGATAGCTAGTGGTGCATATGTTGGTTTGGCTCCTCCAGGAAACGCAGGATCCTGGCAAATGGAAAGCAAGGTAAGATTGCTTGAACCCATTATAATTCCATGAAGCATGCAACAGTAGCTATGGATGGAGCCAGAAATCAAACCTAGAGGGGGCAAAGTATAAAGTCATAAAAATAGGTGGAGTCTAAATAAATTAAAACTGGAGGTCTAAATAAATAAATATCTCTATATATTTCTTAATGCAAAAAAATGGGGGGGGGGGTGCAGCTGCCCCCTGAGCTACTATGTAGCTCCGTCTCTGTAGCTGATGCCTTTTTTTTTTCATTTACTCCTTTTCTGTTGACATTTAAGCTTTATGATTCTAAGTTTTCTTGATAACGCTGGCTACGAAATTGATCAGACACTTCAAGATAGTGATTTTGTTTTTATGCTTATGATTAGAACTACCAATTCTGGACCCAAGCAAATGAGAATGGCTTTTTCTCCATCAGAAATATACACCCTGGTGACTATAATCTTTATGCATGGGTTCCTGGGTTTATTGGAGATTACCGACACGAAGCTGTCATTACCATAAGCTCAGGTAATTGTTTTTCATACTTTGATGTACTCATTAGTTGACTAATATCACAATCATGATATGCTTTATGTAATACGTACTACAGGTTGTCACATTGAAATTGGTGATGTTATATATGAACCCCCAAGAGACGGACCAACATTGTGGGAAATAGGCATTCCTGACCGCTCAGCCGCAGAGTTCTATGTTCCTGATCCCGATCCAAAGCATACCAATAGGCTTTTTGTCAACCATCCAGACAGGTTAGCTGCACTCTTTGGCAATCTTTAAAGAGTTGCTATATGATAAGCTCAAGTTTCTACCTTGTAGAGAACCACTTCTTTTACTCTACCCTTTCAAAGACCTGAAAGCTTTTGTTCCATTAGTTCTTTAAGAGATTGTTTCATATGCGTGTTGCATGGAATGATCACACTAGACTAGGAAAGAAAAGTTTCCTGCGTGGAGCCTTCTCTTACGGAGATCCTCTCTCGAGTTTAATTATTTGATGTGCACAGTCCAAATAATTTGCAGCTATGCAAACTCCTTCCTCAAAATGTTCTTAGTTCTCATTTTCGGTTCCTCCACCAACAGGTTTAGGCAATACGGGTTGTGGGACAGATACACAGAATTATATCCAGATGGAGACTTGGTTTACAAAATTGGTGTTAGTGATTACAGGAAAGATTGGTTCTTTGCACAGGTTGTCAGGTACACTGGTAAAGCTTATAGCATCAGTTATTGTTTTATGTGATCTATCGTTTTCTCAATAGTAGAGAATAATAATTGAAAATCTCAGGAAGATAGGCGATAATGCATATCAAGGAACTACATGGCAAATCAAGTTTGAACTCAATAATGTGGATCGGAATGGAATCTACAAATTGCGTGTGGCACTTGCATCGGCCACTCTAGCTGAATTGCAGGTAAAAACTACACAAGATTTCTGATCGGTGAGGCCAGTGAAAATCTCTGTTCCTTTAGTTCAGTTATCTGATGAAAACGCCATTTTCTCTCAACTTTTTTGTGCCACTCTAGGTTCGGGTTAACGATCCAAATTCAAATCGTCCTCTCTTTACAACTGGACTGATAGGGAGGGACAATGCAATTGCGAGACATGGAATTCATGGGATCTACATGCTGTACCATGTGGACATACCTGGTACTCGACTTGTTAAAGGGGAAAATACCATCTTCTTGAAACAACCAAGATGCAACGGTCCTTTCCAAGGATTCATGTATGACTACATCCGTTTAGAAGGTCCTCCAACTCCATGTTAATTCAGAAAAGGCATCAATTAGAGTTACTATTATTATCCGTTTATTAATGGGTAAACGTCATACTTGTGGATGATGATTAATGATGTATCGTAAAGTAATGAATAAAAAAAGCAAAGGGAGCCGAAATTATCGGTAGCCAAAATAGTTTATGCATATATGTAATGTAACTGTGTACTTTTTATATATAGAAGAATAGTTGCCTTTATCAGCAAATATGCAGGCGTTGATGTTTCTTGGTTAGACCGGTTTCTTTCTTGGATTTCTTTAGCATTAAATGTATGCATTTTTCAACCTACACTTCGTAATGTTTTAATCCAGCAATTTTGCAGCCAGCCATACCAAAATATAATTAAATTCAGCATTTTGGTTTGAAGCATTCATTTATGAATTTGACATTTCCCCCCTTCAATTGATTCGTTTGTTTTTGGCTTATACACAAGAGTTCAGTCATGTAAGAGGTTTTGACAGTTAGAGATAAACGCATCTCCCACCTTAGACAAGCCAAAGAAGCCGGAATTTCACCCCCGGTACGAACCTTGTCGAGATGACTGAACTCGCAAGGCTCCCTCATCCTTGTTTGTGCCTTAAGCAAACCTAGCACAAAAAACTGGGATATCTCAGAGCATGTTAAAACTTGCAAGTATGGTACCATTTCCAATTTCTTTAAACTCACGATCAAGCTTACCAACTCCAGTTTACTAAAACCTGAAGAGATCAAGTAAAGGAAATGATGGTTTCCCCTAAGTCAAAAACAAAGTAGGTGAAACAGATTCCTTTAAGCATTTACCAACTAGCGTGTCCAGGAGGGCTTCTGATTGTATTACACATGAAGTTCCGCAATTGTTAGCTTATATATATATGTGGTTACCATTTTCTACTTTTGTGGAGAATTAAGATCTGTGCTGAAGCTCCAGAGCTAAGGAAAGACGAACCATGTTATCACCAGGAGTGCAACTGCATATTCAAGATCATTATGTAATTTTAATTAATTTTATTTGTCTATGAAATTTTATCGTAACAACCTTTGATTTACTATGTTGGATTATGCTTTTCCACCTTACCCTGTTAGAACAAAGGTAAAAGCTATAGTAGTTAGACTCGAGTGTGAGTGTCAAATACGAGTATGTGCCACACACGAAGATGTTATTTTTTTAAGGTTTTCCTATGTATTCCAAGGGTCTTTGGAGGGTCATATTATCATGTATCCTTTCCTTGTCCACATACGTGCTGAATACAAATATTTCAAGAAAAATGAAAGAGGGTGACCAGGAAGTCCTTAGCTAATGTCTTTGAAAAGTTTAAACAAAGTTCTCTTTTGTTTTGACTGCAGGTGGTGATGGATAATGGAATAATACAAGTGACAATATTGAGTCCTGACGGGATTGTCACCGGGATAAAATATAATGGCATCGACAACTTGCTTGAATCTGAGGATGAGGATGTTCATGGAGGGTAACAGTGCCTCATAGCATCACCATCGCTATTTTCCTTTCTAACATTTTTCTTTTTTAAAACTTATTTCCTGCCATTGACAGGTATTGGGACCTAGTTTGGAGTAAAGCAGGAAGTACAGGAACAACAGGAACATTCGATGTGTACGCCCACTGTCTCCTTTTGAGGCTATGTTTTCTGGACACTATTTTTCTCGATTTATGTCTGACATATGTGTCCTAAAACATAAGTACAAGGATATGAGCGTGCAGATATGTGTCGGATATATACATGTATCCGGCACTCTCTTGTGTCCGTTTCTTATTTTAGTACATATTAGAAGTTGAACTGATGGAAGTTCAGAATGGACTATACAGGTTTAAGGGAACAAGTTTTAAGGTAGTAGTAGAAAATGAGGATCAAGTGGAGGTTTCATTCACGAGGACGTGGGATATCTCTCTGGAGGGCAGTGTTGTTCCTTTGAATTTGGACAAAAGGTCTGTGCTTACACCAATATAGTTTAAGACCATTTATACAAAATATTAACCAGCAAAGGCACACTGCAAACAAACACAAATTTTGTTGCAAATGATGGATTTTTCAGGTTCATAATGCTTCGAAATTCATCGGGATTCTACTCCTATGCCATCTTCGAACACTTAGAAGAGTGGCCTCCATTCAATCTTCCACAAGTCAGAATTGTATTCAAGCTCAGAAAAGACAAGTAAAGAGACAGCCTCCATATCTGGTTTTAGTCGTGGTTTCACATATGGATTTTGTCTTAGAGAAAAAAATTAGATTTTTGCCAGATATTAGTTTGACATGTTTGGTCGACTGATTGCTAGATTTCATTACATGGCCGTAGCAGACAACAGGCAAAGATTCATGCCCCTGCCGGATGACCGGCTACCAGATAGGGGCCAACCTCTGGCAACCCCGGAAGCCGTCCTGCTTGTTGATCCGGTGGAGCCGGAGTTCAGAGGAGAGGTACTTGTATATAGTTTTCCTCTTTGTTATTTAGTCAATTACTACTATTTATAGCAGAGAAATAACTCAATAGGAGTTGAAAATTTCACATCAGATTTTCACTTATGTTACATATTTGGTCGACTGATGAACAGGTTGATGACAAGTACCAATATTCATCCGAGAATAAAGATCTAAAAGTCCATGGGTGGATATCCATGAATCCCCCAGTTGGTTTCTGGCAAATTACTCCCAGCAGTGAATTCAGGTCCGGTGGACCCATCAAACAGAACCTGACATCCCATGTTGGCCCCTTTTGTCTTGCAGTAAGTGAATCAATTAGCTTCTTTAAAAGGAGTGTAAGCATTAGATAATGTTCTAACTTCTAACATGACTACATATATAGTTCTCAATGAACAATACAGATGAACCCCTAGATTATATTCTGTTGGTATTTAATGATAATTCCTAATTGTATCAAGCTGTTTCTAAATGATGAAACCAGATGTTTCTCAGTGCTCACTATGCTGGAGAGGACTTGGTGCTGAAGCTCAACCCAGAGGAGCCATGGAAAAAGGTTTTCGGTCCGGTTTTCTTGTATCTGAATTCCGTCTCGAGTGAAGACGATGTTTTTTCCCTTTGGGAGGATGCTAAAAACCAGGTTTGAGTAAGAAAAACCATAGAATCTTACCTTGTCTTTTGGTTGGTACCAAAAAAAACTTATACAATTAGGCCTTCAGATGCTGAGGGAAACCCAGAACTGGCCCTACAGTTTTCCAGCATCAGAGGATTTTCCGAAATCGGATCAACGGGGTAAAGTATGCGGAAGATTAAAAGTTCAAGACAGGTTCCATTTTCTTACTTTCTGTCATTTGCTTGTATTAATGTCACTAAAAACCTTCCTGGAAAGTATTTCAGAGATAATTTGTTAAGTCTCAAATAAAAGTTGGATAAAGCCATGAGAATCAACATTATTCAGGTATATTAGCTATGAGCCAATCCCAGCAAATGGTGCTTATGTGGGCTTGGCACCACCAGGCGACGTCGGATCATGGCAAAGAGAATGCAAGGTGATCAAGCTCTAAACACACATCTTAACCACAAGCTTCTAACTATATGTAAAAGAACATAACATCTCGTATAAAATGTTTGGTTAGGGTTATCAATTCTGGACCAGAGCAGATGAAGATGGCAACTTCACAATCGATAATATAAGGACCGGTGGATATAACATTTATGCATGGGTTCCTGGCTTTATTGGAGACTACAGATATGATGTTGTGGTTGATATTACAGAAGGTTTTGATTTCTGAATCTTGAACACTAAGGAACTATATTGAATTGTACTTTTATCAACAATGATATGCAAATGAAGGTTGTTCCATTGATGTGGGTGATCTGATATATGAGCCTCCAAGAGATGGTCCTACATTATGGGAAATCGGCGTCCCGGATCGTTCGGCGGCCGAGTTTTACATTCCGGATCCTGACCCTAAGTACATTAATAAACTTTATGTCAACCATCCTGACAGGTTGGTTAAATTATATTTGGCATAAGCTTATATTTGAACTTGCGTTAGGATGATTTTTAGAAATATTTGATTGAATCGAATGAACTGAATTCATTTGAAATTGAATGGAAAATAAAAAATGAATGCGATGGCCAGGTATAGACAATATGGGTTGTGGGAAAGATATGCTGATCTTTATCCAGATGGAGACTTGGTTTTCACAATTGGCGTTAGTGACTACAAAAATGACTGGTTCTTTGCTCAAGTTAACAGGTTTACCTCTTCATCCTTAAATATTCGTATCCGATACATATCTGAATATATTTAACTGCATTAACAGGAAGAAAGGAGATGGTACATATCAAGGAACCACATGGCAAATCAAGTTCAGGCTCGAAGATGTCGATCCTACCGGAACTTATAAATTGCGACTGGCCCTAGCAACTGCGCATCTTGCTGAATTGCAGGTATCCTACATGCCTTAGCCATTTCATTTCGGAGCTTGAATTTGAACCGTATTTTCAATGTCATAATGTAACAGGTTCGGGTCAACGATCCAAGAGCCGACCCTCCTCTGTTAACGACTGGACAAATCGGGCATGACAACACTATCGCAAGGCATGGCATTCATGGGCTATACCGACTTTACAACATAGATGTGGCTGGAGTTGAGCTTGTGGAAGGGGAAAATATCATTTTTCTTACACAAGCAATAAACACTGATCCCCTTCAGGGGATCATGTATGACTATATAAGGCTTGAATGTCCGCCTTCTAGTTCCACCTGAATGCTTTGGATTTGTAGATAATTACCAGAAAAATTCTACCAAGATATACCAAGTTGACATTAAAATAAAAGGGATTGTTTTTACAACTGTATGGAAAGAAAGCAACGTGTTACTTGAATGTAATATGTATGGTTATGTAATTTGGTTACATGGATTTGTAGATATTTTTCTTGTGATTATCAGCTTCATCGGCTGCTTCAACCTGCATTTTTTGAGCTTGTAAGTCGGCTGTTGACGCTTCCTTCTCATCCTTTGCTTTCAGCTTCTTTGCCTGCATCCAAAAATAATTAAATAAAAGGGTTGAATTCCAAAGTGTTGTTTTCACTGAGATTGAAAGAAAAGGGTGGTTTATATACAAGGCTTTCAGCTCTGTTTCCTACCTGACCAACTATGCTTGCTTTAACATATCGAAATCCCTCTTGCCATGAAACTCCGAAAGCTAAGCAATCTTTTTTCAGTCCGGACATCAGAGACGTCCCTTGCTCGCTATTTCCGGCGGCGGTACCGGTGGTTTTCGAAGTGTTCAACGTTGGCGAGTGCTTCATCTCCTCCATGGCGGTTTTTTTTTTAAAAGTTGAGCTCCGTTTGAGAAGGGCGTGTAATAAAGACTGAAGAGGAAAAAGGTTAGGCAGGCAGCCTCATGGAACATGGTCATGGGAGAGTTTAACACGTGGGTGCCAATACGTGGCAGCTTCCGACTACGCCATGGTTAGTTTGTCGCCTGTCGGTCAAATCTGTTTAGTTCCGTGAGCAGCTCGCGCGACGAGATGGGCTCAAGCCTGAAAAGAGTCCATATCGAATCTGGCCCTTGAAGACCCAATCCCGCCCTTCTAATAGAAACTATAGTTAGTGATAATAAAATAACAAATTAAATTCTATAAATTGACGGTGGATAAAAAGTTTTCACAAACGTCTTAATTTTATGGTTTAGAAAATTTGTAACCTCTCGTCCCGGTTCGGACGCTTGACCGATCCGAGTGGGCTATACAGGGATAACCGAGGTAAAACCCGTTAAGGCTCCACTTCAGTTACCGACCCAAGAAAACTTTTTCATTTATATTATCTTTTCTAGATGAGATATTAAATCCTATGTGAGAAAAGCAACAGCGGAAGAAACGATGAGGTAAACAACCAACAGCCCAATTAAAACAACCTTTTTTAATCTTAAATAGCAGGCTGTATCGGAACGCCCATAGGGTGTTTCGATACGCTTTGACTAGGTCAACTGGCCAAAGTCAACCCGAAGAGATCGTTTCGAAACAGGGGTGACCCGTATCGAAACACCCTCAACGGTCAGCTTCTCGTGGTCAACGATACGAAGGTCGTTCCGAAACACTAAAGCTCGTTTCGATACTTCATTTTATCGTCAAATTATCAGATTTCCAG
The DNA here is from genome assembly GCA_030270665.1 of Hibiscus trionum. Lineage (NCBI taxonomy): Eukaryota > Viridiplantae > Streptophyta > Magnoliopsida > Malvales > Malvaceae > Hibiscus > Hibiscus trionum. The sequence continues at coordinate 15,470,373 of BSYR01000019.1, forward strand.
TGGCAAAATCGTACCGAAACGTTCCCTAGCGTACCGAAACGCCTGGCCTGAAACAAAGGGACCGTATCGAAACGGGACCAACCGTTTCGAAACGCCCACTATCTGCAGATTGGTTTTAGCTGGATTTTGGCACAAGTCTATCCCAAAACACAACTAGAACCTCCCCCAACTCACATACAACAACTCTAAGGCAAAACTAAACATCTACAAGCATGCTTAACACACTTCAAACATATAAGAACCATACATAGCTAAGGGACATCAAAACAACATAAGAATCATTCAAGCATTTAAGATTCATGCTTCAACAAGGACATACACTTAAGCATTTAAGGTAAGCAACTTAAACATGGCTTACAAATAAGACAAGGCATCCAAAAGCCAAACCAACATTAACATATAAAAGAGTCTAAACATGCTCCTAAAACCAAACATCCACATACATCCAAAAGCTCAAACAACGATACATGTCCCATTGCTTGACTATTATACCTTATAACTAAAAAGTCCATACTTGAAAGCTAAGATAGCACCACAATGCACACTTGGAGGCCCTCTCCTTGCACAAGCAACCCACGAACTGCGGATCTGCATTGTCGAACAAAAGAGAGCGTAAGCATAAGTCTTAGTGAGGGTAAGCTCATAAAACAAACCTCGACAATGCAGGGTCCAAGCACGAGCAAACAACCAAGGTAGAATGCATGATCTTACCTTCGATCCACTTGAGTCAAGATATAAAAGATGCATGAGCATAAATATCAACATCATGCCATGCTCAACAATTGATAAGCTCAACACATGAAAATACATATATTAATGTATTAACAAACACATATATCAATCCATATTGGCACCTAGCTATGACTCGAATACGCGAATAATCGTTGGAACTCACATCCAATACAACAATTACCTTACGGTGGGATTACACTCATCACCGTTCACAAGGAAGGGATTCCACTCATCCTCACGCCCCGTCGATGAGATTACACTCATCACCGACTAACGTATATATAAGAAGGTTTTCCAGGCGAACCCGTACTCCATCTTGATGACTACTATCACCAAGACCACACGCGCATTTGACTCACGTGTGCACACTAAACATCCTAATGATCGATCATTGTACCCAAGCATACTAGTGCCAATACTAAACACAATTCACAATCATCGTTTCATATCAACTTCCGTGCTTAGCACGTACTCACCATGATTACCATCATGCACAATCCACATGCATATCACAATGCATCAAAACCATGCCTCAATAAATATGTATAACACAATATACATAACTAACACAATCACAATTTAAACGTGAGGCATCCACAACATATAGAAATCAACCATAGTCTCTATCTAAAGCTTGAGATTAGGCTACCACTCTAATCCCAACTCTAGGTGGGTCTACCAAGCCCAACCTAGTCCACATGCTTGAACCATCACTTGAAAACCAATTTAAAACATTTAACCACTCACCGACTATTCCAAGCTCAACACACTAGCCGATCAAACTTCCAACGATTCCGGATTTGTTCCCGAGGCTTCACCAACACAAATTCTTGCTTCTAATCAACTCAACACAATCAAAACAATCTCAAATCAGTTCACACATCAATGTAGCAAACCCGGAACACTAATCAAGCATAAAACACATGATTTTCAAGCTAAGAACAACCCCAAAACCTCAATCCCGAGCAGCCATGAAACACAGTCCAAAACTCTTGATTTCAACCTTTTTAACACACTTAAATGCTCCCAAAACAACCCCTAACTATCACACTAACATCAGCCCTCAATTTCCAACACATAGCAACCCCAAAACCAACCTTTAAACCCTTCAAAAACCCCTCTAAAACCCAAATCCGAGAATATTCATAAAACCTTTTAAAATTCACATACGTTGGACCTTATAGGTTGTAAACATCTTATCTAACATTAAATAATCAAAAGCTTTTATTAAAGACAATAAAGTTCTCATTTTTAATATAAACCTTCAAAACACCAAAATCCAAAAACTAGGAGCTTTGAGAAAAATAAAGGTACTAGCTTGTAGAGGGAAAGGAGGACCAGTCAAAAACGTAATTACCTTTCAAAAAGCACCAAAGTTGAAGGTGTATGGTGATGGAATAGTGATTTGGAGATGATAAAGCTTTTATGTCGTGAGAATGAAAATGGAGGAGTGGAGAAAAAGATGACTAGGCTATTTTAATAAAAAGTGGGTTTAAATTTGAAAGTCCATTTAATTACCAGAGTGCCATTAATGAGGATATCTATCTCAATTTTCAACTTCCATGGAATTGGGCTTTAAAATCAAAACATGTCCAACATAAATTATTTGTTTTGAAAACCCAAGGCCCAAAATATTATTCTATTATTTTAATATTATTTTTCACCCGACCCTCAAACCCGGGTGTTACAACTGTCCCCCACTTAAGGAGTTTCGTCCCCAAAATTACTTGACGGAAACAAGTACGGAAACTGCTCAAGCATATCAGCTTTCCTCTCCCACGTGGCCTCTTCCACACCTCTATGTCTCCACAACACCTTGACCAACTCTATGGTCTTGCCATGCAACACCATGCTATCAGAAGCAAGTATCTCAATTGGTTATTCATTATAAGACAAATCTGGATTCAATTATATCTCCTCAACAGGCATTACATGAGATGGATCTGATCTATATCTCCTAAGCATCGATACATGAAAAACATCATGGATCTTCTCTAACTCAGTAGGCAATCTCAAACGGTAAGCTACTGGCCCAATCCACTCAACTATCTCATACGTACCAATAAACTTCGGACTCAACTTGCCTTTCCGACCAAATCACATTACCTTTTTCCATGGAGATACTTTCAAAAACACTTTCTCACCCACGAAGAACTCAATCTCTTTTCTCTTCAAATCTGCATAATATTTCTGATGATCGGAAGCTGCTTTCAAACGGTCACAAATCAACTTCACTTTTTCGGTAGTTCCCTTAAGCAAATCTGGCATAGGTAACAATCTCTGACCTGTTTCAGCCTAACAGATCGGAGTCCTACATCGTCTACCATCCAAAGCCTCATAAGGAGCCATCTGAATACTAGCCCGGTAACTATTATTATAAGCAAACTCAACTAAGGGCAAGTGCTTCTCCTAAGAACCCTGGAAGTCAATCACACAACAACGAAGCATATCCTCTAATATTTGTATCACTCGCTCTGACTGTCCATCGGACTGCGGATGATAAGAAGTACTGAAATGCAAACGGCTACCTAGGGCACTATGCAAACAACTCCAGAACCTCGATGTGAATCTCGGATCTCTATCTGATACAATAGACTTTGGAACTCCATGAAGTCTCACAATCTCGCGAATGTACAAATTCGCCAACTTGTCTAAAGAATATGTAGTGTTCACCGCTAAGAAATGAGCACACTTAGTGAATCTATCAACTATCACCAAACAGAATTCTTCTTCGAAGGAGACAACGGTAACCCCGGCACAAAGTCCACGGTGATTCTCTCCCATTTCCATTCCGGAATCTTCAAAGGCTATAACAAACCTAAAGGACCTGATGTTCTGTCTTCACTCTTTGACAAACCATACAACGGCTCACATACTCGGCTACATCCTTCTTCAAACCAACCCATAAATAATCATTCTTCAAATCACGGTACATCTTAGTACAACCCGGATGCATAGAAAAAGGACTCAAATGTGCTTCACTCAGAATCAGACGTCTCAACTCAACATCTTCAAGTACTACAACTCTGTCTCTGAAACACAACACATTCTCACCACTGAAGCTATACTCGGTCGGTTTACCTTCGGCTATGTCCTGAACATGAGAAACTAAAGACACATCTTGCAACTGTTTCTCTCTAATCAACTGAATCATAGAAGGCTTCACTTGTAACTTGGTGATCAAACAACCATCCCCTGATACACTCAATCTAGCAAACATAGCTCGCAACTCAACTACAACTTTTCTGCTCAAAGCATCGGCTACTACATTTGCCTTACCCGGATGGTACTCAATGGTCAAATCATAGTCTTTCAACAACTCAAGCCATCTTCTCTGTCTCAAGTTCAACTCTCTCTGAGTCATCAAATACTTCAAGCTATTATGATCGGTGTAGACTATGCACTTCTCACCATACAAGTAGTGACGCCAAATCTTCAACGCAAACACAACCGCGGCTAACTCAATATCGTGAGTAAGATAGTTTTCTCATGCACCTTCAATTGTCTCGAAGCATAAGAAACAACTCTTCTTTCTTGCATCAGAACACAACCTAAACCTATGTAGGAAGCATCACTATAGATCACAAATTCTTTACCTGAAACTGGTTGTACCAACACTGGAGCATTCGTCAACGCTTCTTTCAATTTCTCAAAAGCCTTTTGTCTCGCATCTGACCACTCGAACTTAACTCCCTTTTGCAACAATTTAGTCGAAAAAGCAGATACTCTAGAGAAACCATCAACGAATCTCCTATAGTAACCGACTAATCCTAGGAAACTCCTAATCTCTGTCACGGACTTAGGTTGTTTCCACTCAACAATAGCCTCAATCTTCATCGGATCAACACAGATACCTTCAGTTGACACAACATGGCCAAGAAACACAACTTCTCGAATCCAGAACTCACATTTGCTCAACTTCGCATACAACTGGTTACTCATCAATCTCTGTAAAACAAGTCTCAAGTGCTCATCATGCTCTTCTTCTGATCTCGAGTACACAAGGATGTCATCTATGAAAACAACTACAAATCGGTATAGATAGTCTCTGAAAACTCTGTTCATCATATCCATGAATGTTGCTGAGGCATTCGTGAGCCCAAACAACATCACAGGGAACTCATAGTGACCATATCTAGTCCTAAAAGCTGTCTTTGGAACATCACATTCTTTTACCTTCAACTGATAGTACATTGATCTCAAATCTATCTTCGAGAACACTGAAGCACCCCTCAACTGATCAAACAAATCATCTACACGAGGTAACGGATACTTGTTCTTCACGGTCAACTGATTCAACTGTCTGTAGTCAATACACATTCGAATGCTGGCATCCTTCTTCTTTACAAACAACACAGGAGCACCCCAAGGCGAACTACTAAGCCTAATGAAACCACAGTCTAACAACTCCTAAAGCTGACTCTTCAACTCTTTCAATTCTTTCGGAGCCATACGGTACGGAGCAATAGAAACTGGAGTAGACGCTGAAACAGTCTCAATCACAAACTCATATTTAGATTCATCACATATGCTAAGTAAGCCCCACAACCGGAATCCATCAACCTATGAGCCTCTAAAGCTGACACAACATTCGACAAGAATTTAACGTTCTCGCCTACTACTACTACTACCTCGTAGTCATCAGAAAGCTTCAACGAAATTCTCTTCGTCTCAAAATCTACACTAGCTCTGTGCTCAACTAACCAGTACATACCCAAAATAATGTCAAACCCATAGAACGGAAGCTCCATCATATCAATAGAAAACACACGACCTTGAATCTTCAGCGGACACCTCCTATACATCCGTCTAACTACAACTGTTTCTCCAAAGGAACTAGTCACATGCATACCTACATCTAAGATCTCAACAGGTATGTCTAACTTCTTTGCATGCTCACTCAAAATGTAAGAATGCGTAGAACCCGAATCAATCAAGGAAAGCAAAGACATAGACTGTAACTCAAAATTACCTACTATCACATCCGTGTCATTCTCGGCCTCTCTCTAAGCGTAGACTCTAGCTAGTCCACCGGCCTCTGGCTGTACGGCCACAACATGAGCAAGGTTCCTCTATGCCTCTATCCTAGGTGCATGAGCCCTAGGCTGGAAGTAGCCACGACCACGCCCACGGCCTATCTGATAATCAATGGCCCTCGCAGGAGCCTGAGCAAGATTCGGTGCTTGTGTCGCCTGATGCTGACACTCTCTCCTAAAGTGGTCCCTCGAACCACAGTTCCAATGTAACACCCGGGTTTAGGGGTCGGGTGAAAATAATAATAAAATAATATTTTGAGTCTGATTTTATAATTAAAATAATAAAGAAATATTTTGGTCCTTATAATTTTCAAACAAACTTTTTGTGTGGGACCAAAATGTAATTGGAATAAAATTTTCATGGATTTAGGAAATTCTTTTGACTATCCTTATTAATGGGAATTTTGTAATAAAGTGGATTTCTTTTAAAACCCATTTTAATTAAAATAGAGCATTGTCTTCTTCCTTCTCTCATTTTGCATTTGAACGACAAATGGGAGGGATTTTCCCTAAATCACTATTCCATCACCTTGCTTCTCCATTTTAGCTTGATTTTGAAAGAGACAAAGACGTGTGTTGGTGAAGCCTCGGGAGTGAATCCGGAAGCTTGAAGGTGTTGCTTGCTTGATAGTTGAGCTTGGAAGTGAAGGTGAGTGGTTTAATGTTTTCAAAGTGGTTTTAAGTGTTGGTTCAAGCATGTGGACTAGGTTGGGCTTGGTAGATCCACCTAGAGTTAGGATTAGAGTGGTAGCCTAATCCTAAGCTTTAATTAGAGACTTTGGTTGAACTCTTTAATTGATGTTTATGCCTCATGATGATATGTGCTTATGGTGTTATGTATAATGTGTTATACATGTATGTTGAGGCATGATATTGATGCATTGTGATATGCATGTGGATTGCTCATGATTGTGAACATGGTGAGTACGTGCTAAGCACGGAAGTGTTATGAGATGTTGTGGATATAGTTTAATGTTGGCACTAGTATGCTTGGGGTACAAATGATCGATCATTAGGATGTTAGTGTGCACACATGAGTCAAATGCGCGCGTGGTCTTGATGATGGTAGTCATCAAGATGGAGTACGGGTTCGTCTGAAAATTCTTCTTATGTAAATGATAGTCGGTGATGAGTGTAATCCCATCGACGGGGCGTGAGGATGAGTGGAATCCCCTCCGTGAGAACGGTGATGAGTGTAATCCCACCGTGAGGTAAAGTTGTTGTTGGATGTGAGTTCTAACGTGTTTATCCGCGTATTCGAGTCATAGCTAGGTGCCAATATAAGTTGATATGTGTATCAATGTGATATGAGATGTGATTCCTAATTGGATTAATATATGTGTTTACATATGTTATGGATTGAGCTTGTTGAGCATGGCATATTAATGGATAATTGTGCATGCATCATTGACATTTTGGCTCATGAGGATCGAAGGTAAGAACATGCATTTACCTTGTTGTGCTCGTGCTTGGACCATGCATTGTCGAGGTTTGTTTTTAAAGAGCTTACCCTCACTAAGCTTTATGCTTACGCTCTCTTTTGTTTGACAATGCAGATCAGTAGCTCGTGGGTTTCTAGTGCAAGAAGGGGCCTCCAAGTGTGCTTCGTGGTGCTAGCTTAGCTATCAAGTATGGGTATTTTAATTATGATGTAATGGTCAAGCAATGGGACATGTAATTATGGTGTAATGCCTTGAAGTATGTTGAATGCTGGTTTGTTTAGGAGCATGTTAGACTCCTTTAAATGCTTGTGTTGCTTTGGCTTTTGGATGCCATGCTTGGCCTGTAAAACCATGATTTGACTGCCTTGTATGAATGTTCTATGTTTGTTTGCTAAAGCATAAACCTCATATATGCTATGTTTGCCTTCTTTTGAATGAATACATGAATTCCTTGGTTGAATGATGTTTGTTCATGTTGGATGCTTCGTATGTTTAGGTTTTGGTTGAAAAGAGTTGTATGTATGTTTGAGTGTGGCTAGGGAAGTCTCAAAATGCATTTAGAGTCGAGTTTCGTGTCGTTTTGCTGCAATTTAGTGTCTTGCAGTGCAAGGCGTATCAGTACGTCTAAGGGTCGTATCGATACGGTCTTACACTTTGGGACACATAATTGGCTAGGGGTACCGATACGCTGAGGGTGTATCGTACGCCCAAAGCTCACTAGAATTCTGAGATTTTCAGGAGACTTTGGCGTATCGGTACGGGTCTTTGGCGTATCAGTACGGTTTTATCTCGTTGACCACGAGATGTTGACCGAGAAGGGCGTATCGATACGCTCAAGGGTTGTATCGGTACGGTCTTCTTGTGTTGACTATTGAATGTTGACCTTGGTCAAGGTGTATCGATACCCTCTCTTAGAGTATCGATACGACTTGCTTTAAAAAAGATAAAATGAGCTGTTTAACTTGTTGTGTTGGATTCGATTGTGTTCCTTCCTTGTTGTTTTCAGCTGCCGTGATCACTTAAGTAACGATATGCCTTTAGACAAGATTAAATTAAAAGAAATTTTCTAGGGTTGCTAACCGATGTGGGACCTTAACGGGTTTCACATCGATTTTCCCCGTGTAGCCTACTCGGACCGGTCAAACGTCCGGACCAAGACGATGGGGTTACATCCAACAAGCATGGAAGTTACCCCAACACTCTCCAGAATGTTGTCTCCCACAACGTGTGCACTCGGGCAAACGCCCTCTAGCTCTATGGCCCTGGTGGCCTCTACCATGGTGGCCACCGCCACGCCTATGGTCAAACTGCTGTCCACCACCTCGATGCCTCTTGGCATCACCACGGTCAAATTTATTATCTCTCTTTCCAGAACTAGATCCTCCAGAACGCTTGGTCAGCCCCAAGCTATGCTCGATGTCCTTGTCCTTAGCAACCAAGATATCAAAATCTGAAGCTAAGGTATACCTCTTAACTTCCTCATGAAGCCCATATATGAAACGGTTACAATGGTCTCTCTCAGTAGGAACCAACTCTAGAGCATACTGACTCAAATGGACAAAATGGATCTCATAGTCAGTCACTGAAGCATCTCCCTGAACAAGAGCCATGAACTATCGCTTCTTCTCATCAAGATATCTCGGCCCCAAGTATCTCTTCCGGAAAGCAGACTCAAAGAAATCCCAACCAATCTCAGTCTCAGCAACCCTAGTAGTAATGGTGACCCACCTGGTGTAGGCATCACCCTGAAGCAACGAAATCACACAGCCCAATTTGCGAGCTCCCACACAACCCATCTGAGCTAAGATACGGACTGTCTTCTCCAATCACAACTCGGATCTCTCAGGTGTAGACCCTCTGAACTCTTCTGCTCCTAGGATACGAAGCCTCTCTAACGGTAAACTAGTATCATCTCCTCTCGGCTGAGCTGCAGCCTGAGCTCCGACAACTGCGGCCTGAAACGCTCCCGCTATAGCTTGAACTAGCGGAGCCATATCTATTCCCGCAGGACCTTGGCCACCCTGACCAACCTGAGGTCCCCCCCTCAACTCCAGCCTCGCCTCCCACTTCCGACTGAGGAGGTGGTGGTGGAGGAGCTCCAACTCCTACATCAGGCACTTCTACATAAGCCTCTACTCCAGCCACCGGCTCATCAAAAGGAGCCGCAACACGTGGTTCTTGACGAACCAACCTCGGTCTACCTCTAGGCCTCGACATACGTGCTCACAGATAACAACTACTACAACAACAACAAAGCACAAAAAGATAGGGTTAGCAAGGCAAGGGTTCCAAGTAGCTCAAGTATGTTCCCTCACTTAAAAATCCTTTTTTCGATGTAATAGCAGCAATGAGACTCTACACAACATGCTTCAAACAAAACAACATACATACACGCTCAAACTAGCTTACAACAAGGCATACTTGATAAACAAGCAAACATACTTACATGGCAAGCAAACATCGTGCAATTTCAATACAAGAACTTAACTTACCTCACTTACCTGCCCAAGGTCTCGGAAACCTTAGGCTCTGATACCAACAAGTGTAACCCCCTCGACCCGGTCCGGACGCTTGACCGATCCAAGTGGGCTACACGAGGATAACCGAGGTGAAACCCGTTAAGGCTCCACTTCAGTTACCGACCCAAGAAAACCTTTTCATTTATATTATCTTTTCTAGATGAGATATTAAATCCTATGTGAGAAAAGCAACAACGGAAGAAACAATGAGATAAATAACCAACATCCCAATTTAAACAGCCCCTTTTAATCTTAAACAACAGGCCGTATCTGAACGCCCATAGGGTGTTTCGATACGCCTTGACTAGGTCAATTGGCCAAAGTCAACCCGAAAAGACCGTTTCGAAATAGGGGTGGCCCGTATCAAAACGCCTTCAACGGTCAACTTCTCGTGGTCAATGATATGAAGGTCGTTCTGAAACACTAAAGCTCGTTTCGATACTTCATTTTATCGTCAAATTCTCAAATTTCCAGTGGCAAAATCGTACCGAAATGTTCTCTAGCGTACCGAAACGCCTGGCCCAAAACAAAGGGACTGTATCAAAACGGGACCAACCATTTCGAAACGCCTTCTGACTGCAGATTGGTTTTAGTTGGTTTTTGGCACAAGGCTATCCCAAAACACAACTAGAACCTCCCCCAACTCACATACAACAACTTTAAGGCAAAACCAAACATCTACAAGCATGCTTAACACACTTCAAACATATAACAACCATACATAGCTAAGGGACATCAAAACAACATAAGAATCATTCAAGCATTTAAGATCCATGCTTCAACAAGGACATACACTTAAGCATTTAAGGTAAGCAACTTAAACATGGCTTACAAACTAGACAAAGCATCTAAAATCCAAACCAACATTAACATATAAAGGAGTCTAAACATGCTCCTAAAACCAAACATCCACATACATCCAAAAGCTCAAACAATGATACATATCCCATTGCTTGACTATTATACCTTATAACTAAAAAGTCCATACTTGAAAGCTAAGATAGCACCACAATGCACACTTGGAGGCCCTCTCCTTGCACAAGCAATCCACGAACTACGGATCTGCATTGTCGAACAAAAGAGAGCGCAAGCATAAGGCTTAGTGAGGGTAAGCTCATAAAACAAACCTCGACAATGCAGGGTCCAAGCACGAGCAAACAACCAAGGTAGAATGCATGATCTTACCTTCGATCCACTTGAGTTAAGATATAAAAGATACATGAGCATAAATATCAACATCATGCCATGCTCAACAATTGATAAGCTCAACACATGAAAATACATATATCAATGTATTAACAAACACATATATCAATCCATATTGGCACCTAGCTATGACTCGAATACGCAGATAACCGTTGGAACTCACATCCAACACAACCATTACCTTACGGTGGGATTACACTCATCACCGTTCACGCGGAGGGGATTCCACTCATCCTCACGCCCCGTCGATGGGATTACACTCATCACCGACTAACGTATATATAAGAAGGTTTTCTGGGCGAACCCATACTCCATCTTGATGACTACTATCACCAAGACCACACGCGCATTTGGCTCACGTGTGCACACTAAACATCCTAATGATCGATCATTGTACCCAAGCATACTAGTGCCAATACTAAACACAATTCACAATCATTGTTTCATATAAACTTCCGTGCTTAGCACGTACTCACCATGATTACCATCATGCACAATCCACATGCATATCACAATGCATTAAAACCACGCCTCAATAAACATGTATAACACAATATATATAACTAACATAATCACAATTTAAACGTGAGGCATCCACAACATATAGAGATCAACCATAGTCTCTATCTAAAGCTTGGGATTAGACTACCACTCTAATCCCAACTCTAGGTGGGTCTTCCAAGCCCAACCTAGTCCACATGCTTGAACCAACACTTGAAAACCAATTTAAAACATTTAACCACTCACCGACTATTCCAAGCTCAACACACTAGCCGATCAAGCTTCCAACGATTCCGGATTTGTTCTTGAGGCTTCACCAACACAAATTCTTGCTTCTAATCAACTCAACACAATCAAAACAATCTCAAATCAGTTCACACATCAATGTAGCAAACCCAGAACACTAATCAAGCGTAAAACACACGGTTTTCAAGCTAAGAATAACCCCAAAACCGCAATCCCGAGCAACCATGAAACACAGTCCAAAACTCTTGATTTCAACATTTTTAACACACTTAAATGCTCCCAAAACAACCCCTAACTATCACACTAACATCAGCCCTCAATTTCCAACACTTAGCAACCCCAAAACCAACCTTTAAACCCTTCAAAAATCCCTATAAAACCCAAATCCGAGAATCTTCATAAAACCTTTTAAAATTCACATATGTTGAACCTTATAGGTTGTAAACATCTTATCTAACATTAAATAATCAAAAGCTTTTGTTAAAGACAATAAAGTTCTCATTTTTAATCTATACTTTCAAAACACCAAAATCCAAAAATTATGATCTTTGAGAAAAATAAAGATACTAGCTTGTAGAGGGAAAGGAGGACAAGTAAAAAACGTAATTACCTTTCAAAAAGCACCAAAGATGAAGGTGTATGGTGATGGAATAGTGATTTGGAGATGAGAGAGCTTTTATGTCGTGAGAATGAAAATGGAGGAGTGGGGAAGAAAATGACTAGGCTATTTTAATAATAAGTGGGTTTTAATTTGAACGTACACTTAATTACCATAGTGCCATTAATGAGGATAGCTATCTCAATTTTCAAATTCCATGGAATTGGGCTTTAAAATTAAAACATGTCCAACATAAATTATTTATTTTGAAAACCCGATGCCCAAAATATTATTCTATTATTTTAATATTATTTTTCACCCGACCTCCAAACTTGGGTGTTACAAAATTAGTTTAGAGGTTTTATGTGTTAAATGTTTAAAATTAAAGGTTGTAATTAGAATTTAGGGTTTAAATGTTAGAGTTTAGAGGCCAGGGTTAAATTTTAGGGTACTATACTTAGAAATTTAGTTTTAACTTATAAACTCTCAATTTTAACTCTAATTTTAATCACAACCTTTAAACCTAAACTTTAAACCTAAACCTAATTTTCATCACCAATGTATGGAGTAATTACCACAAAATTGAAATTTATTATAAAATAAGGATGAGTCTACCACAAGCGTCACACATCGTTGAACACCACTAACGGAATATACCGATGAACACCATTAAATTCTTTAGTAAAAATTAAAAATTGTAAGGACTAGACTTATAATTAAAATTATTTCAAAAGAAAATTAAAAATAAAATTTAATAAACATTTTATATTTTTTTATAGTTGGTAAGTTGCATATATTCCATATTAGTTTATAAAAAATGATTTTATCGATACTTCTTTGAAATAAAGGCGGCGGTGACGACAGAAGGGAAATAAACGGGTTGGGTTTAGAAGTTTTGATATTAAAGATATTTTGAGGTATTTGATTATAATATATTAATTAAAATATTATAAAAAAATATAAAAGATTTATTAAATCTTATTTTTAATTTTTTTAAAATAATTTTAATTATAAGTCTAGTCCTTAAGATTTTTAATCTTTATTAAAAATTTAATAGTGTTCAACGATGTTTTGAATTAGTGGTGTTCAGCAGTGTGCGACGTCCGTCATCAAATTTTCCATAAAATAACTCTTAAATATGATTTTTGTTTTGTTTTTTTTCAAATCTTAAGTAGTAATTTTCAGATCTTTTATTTTAAGATTATATAAAAAAATAACCATATAATAATATTAATTTTTATTGAAAATTTTATAAGAAATATATGTTCAAATTTTAATCCAGATTTATGAAAATTTTTGGTAATTTCTCTCAAATTCTCTATTTTGTTTTATTTGAGAAAAAAGTTGAAAAAAAATGGAATTCTCAATATGGATCAAGCCATCAAGGTATAGCTATTAATTTGGGTCAGATCCGTTAAAGTGCACCAGGCCCAAACTAATTAACATCCTTTTGTAATCTGAATAAAAAGAAGGGGCAAAAACGTCCTTTCAGTCATCCCAAATCGTCTCTCCTATCCTATATATACCCCCATCTACAAAATCTAGGGTATAAAAGGCCCCAAATCTTCTGCGCCATTTTTCTCCATCCTACTTTCTTTCTTTCTAGCTCTTCCCAAAACTGAGCGTTAAACTCTTAAAATCTTCAAGATTCTGCAATTTCCGAACATACACAATCCTCCCCATTTCGCATCCAAACATTCGTAATTTCTTCATCCGAATCCATCTCCTAAATTAACGCTTTTTCTTGTTTTGATTTCTTTTTTTTTCAACATCGAGATTCAAGATTTACCCTTTTCCCATTTTTTGGGCAGGTTGGGTAAATAATGGCGACTTTTGAGCTTTACCGGAGGTCAACGTTCGGAATGTGCTTGACGGAGGCATTGGATGAGATGGTTTCAAACTGCACTCTCAGCCCCGAGCACGCTATTCAGGTTCTCGTCCAGTTCGATAAGGTACTGTTAAATACTTTCTTGGCTTCTTCCGCTTTTCTTTATTCATAATTTAATTTATTAATTTAGTATATGTTTATTTTAGTCTATGGCTGAAGCCCTGGAAAGTCAAGTGAAGAGCAAGGTTACCATTAAGGTATGTTCTTTCTTTTTAAGGAAAAACGGTTAATTTTTGTTGTTGAATTTTGTGCGGTTTAAGGTTGACTAAATCCTAGAACATTCTTTTAGTTGCCTGTAAATGTTAATGTGATATTGGTTGTTTTAATTGACGGCGATTTATGGCAGTGATTTGCTGTTTCTATTGAATTACCGTGGTGAGATATTTTTGTTTTATAAAGCGCCTACTATTAAGTTCTGTGTTTAAAGGAAGCTGATATTAGTTTGCTATGGCCCTTGCCCCCCCCCCCCCCCCCCCCCCCCCCCCCCCCACCTTGAAGAAAGATAAATGCGATTATGACCATTCATGAATGGTAAAAGACCCCCCCCCCCCCCCCCCCCTTATCGAACTGGACGAGAACCTGAATAGCGTGCTCGGGGCTGAGAGTGCAGTTTGAAACCATCTTATCCAATGCCTCCGTCAAGCACATTCCGAACGTTGACCATTCATGAATGGTAAAAGACATGTTTATTTCATTACAAGTATGTGCAGGATTAAAATCTAGCTGTGTTAATTTTTGCTACTTCAATGGTACAAGAATTTCATTTAGATCTAACTATGGTCTCAAATTTCAACATAGTAGAGGAACTAAAACTAGAATTAAACCTTCCATTTATGGTAAATGGTTGTGGTGATTGTTTTTTTCTTATCTAAATGTCTGTGGTGCAAAGTTAGAAGAATTAGGAAAGACTAACATGCAAAACACGTGAATCTTTCAAATTAAGTGACGCTAGAAAACGTTTTGACACATTATGAATTATTTGCGGATTTTGAGTGGAGAATGGTGTTTTACTTCTTGTTAAACCATAGCTACCTCTTGTCTTCAAATTTTTCTTTATGACTTTTGTTGATGGTTAAAAGAGTAGGGTTAACATATCTCAATTCTATTTTCCAAGATTCTTATGACAAAGTTTTGGGTTATTTTGATTTTAGTGTTGTTGCTCGAGAAACATTATCAGGAACATGAAAAATATAGATTTCCAAAAAGCTTTGCTTCTTGGATAATGGTTCTCTTTATCATACATAATTATGTATTTCCTTTTTGGTCAAATTTAATTGGTTTTCAATAACATTCAAAATCAAAACTGGTGATTGGAAATACCTCTTTTCTTGCATCAGTGTTTTGTGGTACTTTTCTTCTACACTTGAGATTTTAGCTTCTTGCTGCTGCTTGTTTTGGTGTATCAGATTTTTTTATTGAGGACTTCTGTATTCTTATTAAAAAACATTCACATTTACTTACCATTTGGAATTGCAATGCAAATTCCGGGTCGCTGTTCATATGTGAACTTTAATCCTGTGTTATATGTGCTACAGGGACATCTGCACACCTATAGATTCTGCGACAATGTTTGGACCTTCATTTTACAGGATGCTTTGTTTAAGAAGGAGGATTCTCAGGAGACTGTAGGTCGGGTGAAAATAGTAGCATGTGATTCAAAACTACTCCTACAATAAAATGTCAATCGAGATAAAACGATGGTGGAAGGGGATGATTGATTGAGATCGGAGTATCGGACATGCATTACAAAGCCACCATCCTTTATTTGAATAAGTTTCCTATGTACTTAATTGTATTTTTCTTTCTGATAACATAATGTACAACAGTGAAAACTTTAGGACAAAACGATGGTATTCTGATTTCTGACAAGAATCGTGTCTATTTCACTGTCAAGTTATTTCAATCTTGCACCTGCTTGATTAGATATGGCGGTGTTTGAACATTGAAGTATCCATTTCTGAGTTTCCTCTTTCATCTCCCCTTCTTGATTGTATTAATTTTTTCTCTTCCAGTTATCATGTACATTTGTTTTAGAACCGGCAATTTGTATATTCATATTGTTTATTTGTTTTTGTGTATTCGTGTCATAATCTTTTTTTTTAAATAAAATTTGATATATTAATAATTTGTATTTGTAATATTTCAAAATATTCCTATCGAATTGATATTGTTTGGCCTAATTTGTTGGGTTTCCTTGGTGTGCAAGTTACCATTGAGGCGCTATTTTGAATTGAAATGACCTCTTTAGAGGAGCCAAAACTATGCATTTTTTTTTGCATTAGGTTTAAAGTATTTTTGGCTAAAATAGGTGCCTAAAGTTTTGTTTTTGGTTGAAATGGATGTTTAAATTATTTTTTGGCTGAAATAAATGCCTAAACTTTTATTTTTGGTTGAAATGGGTGCCCAAGTAGGTGCCAAAATTGACTTTAAAATAAGCTAAAAATAAAAGTCTAGGCACATATTTCAGCCACCTATTTCAGCAAAAAACGAAACTTCAGGCACTTATTTCAACCAATCAAAAAATACTTTAGGCACATGTTACAAAAAAGAGAGATAATTTGACCACTTATTTTATAGTTTAGCCTATCTCTACTGCCTTTAATGAAAAGTCATTGTCTTTCCGTTCTATCTTTAACCTTTTTCTATCGTCAAAATTGGCAATGGTGATTTCAGAATCCTTAGTGGGAATCCATATTCGCATTACGCATCCCTCAGCCTAAGTGCAGAGCTTTCAGCTTTTGCTTTTAAAAATGCCAAAGCATGGCTCTAACCTAATAAGCTGGCAAGCTCCAAGCATCCGATTCTCTTCCATCTTTTCCCGGAGTTTCCTTTTCTTAACGGAATTCCAGCTTCTCTTCCAGTACGAATAAGAAAGCCTTTACCCGCCAAACAAAAAAAGACAAGAGAAAAAGGGTAACTCACTTTTCAACAAAGTACTAAATGATGCCTTTTAGATTATCAATTTATATTAGTTAGGATCCATTTACAGTTTAGTTTTACGCTTAATTAGGTTCATTGCATTTACTGTGTTTAATGATTGAAATTAAAACTCACTTAGTTTTCAACCATGTTGCAAGGCAGTTGTCAGATGCATATTGAATTACTGTATCATAGACTTCGGCTCACATCAACTATGGACCCCAAGGAATCATCTTTGTAGCTTTGTTAGCGATGGTAATTCAATATTCCCTTCGGATTCTCAATCAGCAGATTTTCCACATTTAAAGATACACTGGCTTTTATGTAGCCATAGGGTTTCATTGTTGTAAGTGACTGATTACTATGGCGGCCTCCAGTAGCATACAGGTTCCACGAGCTCTTCATTTTCAACTCATTGATGGAATGCAACTTCAGGTTTTGACTTTCTTTTGTGTACGGATTTTTAAAATTATTATTGTTGGTTATCCTCCTAACATGATTGTTGTTTTGATCTTTTTCCTTTTTGTGTAGACCGATGTCTCTGGATGTTCAAATAAGCGCAACGCAAGAGTTGAACTTCAGCTTAAAAACTGCACAAGAACTTGGATTCTTCACTGGGGTTTTCTTTACCATGGGAATTTGTAAAGCTTGCACTGAAAACTTTTCATAAATACATATTCTACTTTTACTTGGTTTGTTTGCGTTTTGCACATCAAACCAACTCATGAGATTGTATCCCTCAACAGGAACTGGTATATCCCATGCGGTGAAGATTCTTCAGGGGCAAAATCTTACAAGCAAGGCGCACTGCAGACACCATTTGTGAAGGTGTATTTTATTTTTGCAATTTATGCTTAGATTATTTGGATGTTACCATTCTCAGTTACGAGTAAGAATTCATTGCGATTGTTAAATAGTTTTAATTCGATGAAGTTGGTCTTCAACTGCAGAATGGAGACGTATATGTTCTAAATATTGAGTTGAGAGACCCCAAGATTCACGCTATTGAATTTGTGTTGAAGGATGGAAATCAAGACAGATGGTCGGTTTTTCCTTTGGACCATCCCCCTCTTTTTTGTTTTGCAGGCTTATGTTTGCTTTTCTTATATATTTTGCTTTCCAGGTTGAAACTAAATCATAGGAATTTCAGAGTTGAGATCCCTGAATATGATGCAAGTGATCCACTTCCATCGATACCGAAAGATCTAATAGATCGGAAGGCATATCTAATCTGGGAAAGTAGAGGTAGACCCCAAAGCAGCCCAGAACAACAAAAGGTGTGTTGTGCTGCAAAAAAAAATGAATTTTCTTCTCAAATTGAATTTATGCACCGTTGTAACTTGTTCAAGTTAGTAATCTGACAGTTTGATTCATCATATGTTTGTTGCTCTCTAACTTCACCTTCCTTTCCGGCTAGTGAAGTTCTAAAGTTACTGAAACTAGTGAAAGCGTTACCATGCATGTTCTAATTTGTCGTCCGAATAATCTCATATACTCTCCGCTGTTTATGTTACCTTTAGACCAAAACTTGAAACCCTTTTTACTTTCTTAGGATATTTTTGCAACCCAAATCTAACCGTCGGAAATTTTCTCACTTTATGCAAGTGGTATCATTTCCTTTCTCATCTGTATATTACGGTGTTTCTTGTCCTCCTTTGCTCTCTCAACTATTGGCTATTTAGCTTATATATTATCATTGTGTGCATTGTAGCAAGATTATGCAGATGCTCTAGCAGAGCTGCAAAATCAACTCCGCAGGGGAATATCCTTGAATGAGTTACAGAGCAGCTACATGAATGCAAGAACTAAAACAAAAGCCCAGGATGATATACAGCCATCTAGGTGTGTAACGCCATCATCTTACCTTAGAAGACATGACGTCGATAAGTGGTTGCAAAGGCAGTCTAAGGGGCACGAGAACAAGGCTGGTCAGTCTTCATCAACTTTTATGGATCTCGTAGAGAAATCAGTTGGAGGAAAGAACGTGGTCTCGAAGCAAAATTATATTGTTGGCTACCATGAAATAGTGGTTAGTCTTCCTGCAATTTTTGATTTTCTTGAATGAGAAAACATGTTGATGGAGATTGCCATGGTTTGAATCCACTTCATTCATTCATTTAATTCAGAGAGGGACTTTGATTTCTTCTAGCCATTAAGTGTTGAATCAAATTCATATTTACTCATCTACAGAAGACCAACTTCCAATATCTCTGGAACAAGAGCTCCTATATGCTTTTGGTTTCTTATTTGATCTTTTTCTTCTTCTTTTTTCAGGTCCTCACTAAAGTTGTAACTGGTGATTATCACATATTGGTTGCTTTGAACGTGAAAGGCACTGCAATTCTTCACTGGGGAGTGTCAAAGTCATCAGCTGGTGAATGGCTGGTGAGATACTTGGTCCTTCATTTAGTAGGAAATACTAATACATGCTCATTGTGTGCACTGATGGTGGATATTTCCACCCGTGGTATGCCTTCAAATCTTACTTCAACTCACTGCCTTCTTTCATCACTAACACCAGGCTCCTCCATCGGATATGTTGCCTGAAAAGTCAAAGATGGTTGTCGGAGCATGTCAGACTTATTTTACAGACATGTCAGTCAGAGGAGGATCCTTTCAGGTAATTTACTCAAAGCGGTTTGTCACGAATCCTTGTTCTTGCTAACATGTTCAATTGATTAACCACACCTTCCCACTGGGAAAAAAGTTGGTAGATGTTAATTTGCAGAAGAGGAATTTTGTTGGTATTCAATTCGTGATATGGTCTGGCGGATCTTGGACTAACAACAATGGGGCCAACTTCTATGTAGCCGTACAACCTGTGCTGCCAAGTGGGAAGGTAATATTTATTATACTGTACTGAATGATTGATTATTTTTCGGTGCACGTTAAATACATCACTGTACAAGGTACCTTGCCTTTTGCAATTGATGTGTGGATATACAAACTGCCCATGCACTCTGTGAAGCTTTTTCACATTAAAATAGTTTTCTGGTCTCTGATGAAGCACTAGCATTGTTAGGTGCAGGCTAATATGCTTTACTTTCCATTTCTTAGATTTATTTGCTCAATTTCATGGTTTTCTTTTGTCGTGAAACCAGTCAAATGATACTAGAAAATTTTGTCAAATGATATAACAGGAAAGGTATTGTGATTGTTGGGAATAAATGGCTTAAATGTGTGATTTTATGGTCCGATGATGCTAGCTATTTGATATGGAGATGAAACTTAAATGATGAACATGAACAGTTGACAATTGCTACCAAAAGAAATATTGGAGGCTGACTGCATTTGAACAGCATCTTTATCTAGTTTGTTGAAAGAATTAAGTAATACTTATGAATTAAAGTATTCTGTTGAGGAAAAATATGGAGTTTAGAGATGCTTTTTTTGGTGACTTCGATAAAATAGTCGCACATTCAAACCAAAAAGAACAAGGAGAACTAGCGTGTATGCTTTGTTTGAGTTAATTATCTCATGTTAGTCATCTAGTGTTTTCTTTACCAGTCTTCTAGATCAGTGAACATTGGAGACCCTTTCTTGCAGGTTCACGGGCATGGTAAAAGAATTGTCAAATGGTTGCTTGATGAAATATCCCAAAGAGAAAAGGAGGCCGAGAGGTCCTTGATGCATAGGTAACTAAGATACGGGCCAAGCACATCATAAAAGAATCTAAGCATCTTACAACAGTTGAGATATTAGGATCTATCTAATATGTCTCTATACCTTGACTTTGTGACTAAAAAAGCTTCACTTACATGCTCAACTGTCACAGGTTCAATATTGCAACAGAGTTGACAGAACGCTGTAAAGCTGAGGGAGAATTAGGGCTTATTGGTATATTAGTCTGGATGAGGTTTATGAGATGCAGGCATCTTACGTGGAACAAGAACTACAATGTGAAACCTCGGTAAATTTGCATTTTTTCATAAATCAGAGATCTTATGACTTTATTAATATAAAAATTTAGATGTGAAAAGTTGATATGGTTATGCATGATCTACAGCTTATATAAGTAATACTAGCCTATTAAGCTGGCATTCACTGCTATGTCTGCAGTGAAATTAGTGAAGCTCAAGACAGATTCACCAATTTACTGCAAAGAATATATGTGAACCAGCCAAATGACCGAGAGATTGTGAGGCTAATAATGGCATTTGTTGGCCGTGGAGGCGAAGGTGATGTTGGGCAGAGAATTCGTGATGAAATATTAACGATTCAGGTATATATAATTTATGTCTTATAGAGATGGACTCTGCTGCATCATTCTTGCAAAATTAATTCTCCTGGCTTTCACTAGAGAAATAATGATTGCAAAGGGGGCATGATGGAGGAATGGCACCAAAAGTTGCACAATAATAGTAGCCCAGATGATGTGGTTATTTGTGAGGTATGTAATTATTTATCAAGCAACTTCTACTAGGAATGCCACTCCCGATGTTAGGCCTTGAAAACTAAGTGCATTCATTTGATGGATTAAACTTGTTCACGTAGATATACATTCTGTTAATTTAATGTTGTGTTCTTTTGTAACAGGCACTATTAGACTATTTGAAATCTGGGTTTAAACTTAACGTTTATTGGAAAACATTGCATGACCATGGTCTCACAAAGGAAAAACTTGCAAGTTATGACCGTCCAATTGTGTCAAACCCTAGTTTCAGGATGGATGCTAAAGAAGGTCTCATCCGTGACCTTACTATGTACTTGAAGACATTGAAGGTATCAATCCTGTTTCGACAAAGTACCAATATTTTCATCAGATTTTCCACTTCTTTGTTATGCTTACATTTACTAAAGTAAATTCAAAGGTATTTATGTGATCACACTATTAACTTTGGTGAAAATTCATGAAATTTGACTTAACTTCTTGGAAGTTGGAGTTTCTTGCAAATTACTTTGTTGAAATTTGTCAGGCTAGAAGATGTCTGGTGCGTGTAAAATGATCAAGTATAACAAGAAGAAGAAGAAGGCTTCAAATTTTCCATTCATGCCTCCTTTCATCATATGATTAGCTTATAATGCTGACAAGAATGATTAATTGACTCAGCAACTAATTAACTGTTTCTAACAGAAACCAACTCACTCAACTATCATATAACGGCTATTTACAAAGCGGTCCTAACTGAATATTAAAAAACTCATACTTACATTATTAATCTCTCCTATTCATTTTTCCTTGCATCAACATCGGCTTATAACCAGGGAACCTGAGTTTCAGAATGCTGATGATTAGAGCTTGCAAATGGAAATCGACAAAAGCCCTCTTATCTGATATAAATTGCAGTGTTTTGGGTATCTTCAAAGAGATCAAACAAACTATCTTTTGAGTTTATCCTTCATTAATCATTTTTTATTTGTACGGCCTAAGTAATTTTCAAGACGGGCCATATGGTGTCTTTTATATCAATAATAACTGAAATCTTTCTGTTGTAACATCCCTCTTTGATTCTAGTCATTATTTTGATCTTCATTTAGTTATATGTCATAAACTAGATATTCTCCAATACTCTCTCTTTTTTAAGAAATGCAATAAACTGGATTTGTTGTTCAAAAGTTTTTATTGATTACTATAACATGTGACAGGCTGTTCATTCTGGTGTAGAGCTTGAATCTGCTATTGAAAGTTGTATGGCTCCCTCGTTCAAGGTTAGTTGCAGCAATACCAGATGAGAAATTATTTTAACTTGTGCGTTTTCCATTATCTTAAGCATTAAATTTGAGTTATCACTAAATCAAGCCTCAATCTTCTTTGTGTTGCTCAGAATCAAGGTTTTACAACAGCATATGGTGGTTTATCACTAAAGTTGCAGGTAACTCTCTATGTATAGCAGCATTCTCTTACAGATCATAAGATTCTGTTTATGGACAATCATAATAAGCATGCTATTCATGGAATTTCAATTTATGCATCAGTGTTTTGGTCCAAGAATTGTTTCTTCTAATTTGGATTTTTTGTATGATGTAATGTTCCTTCTTGAAAAATATTATCGTTTCTCACCCAAAGAAATGACTTTTTTTCATTGTTGTTGTCAAATTCCAGGAGTGCTTGAATTTTGTCAAAACTCATATTGGTGATGAACGCATTGGCCCTTTGATGGAGGTTATTAGTCTTTACTTGAAGTAAGATGGAGCTTGTTCTATTCTAAGATACATTTTTTGTGATTGAATCTTTTTTTTCATTGCAGAAATTGCTGGAATCCCGCATTGAGATTCGCCCTCTTCTGCTAACACATCATAGATTGGCGAAAGATCTGCTATTCCTTGATCTTGCTTTGGCTTCAGCTGTTAGAACAACCATGGAAATGGTACTTAAAGATCTTAAATTCACAAACCCGCCGGTAAGTCTCGATATATTTGCAAAGCAGGAAATAATTTACCTAGAAGACAACCAATGTGATCGTTTTTTACGAATCAGGAAATCATGTTCTTTGTTTCCTTGGTGCTTGAAAGTTTGTGCCTGTCCATGGTCAAGAATGAAGATCTGATTTACTGCACTAAGGTATATTATCTCTTGAGTTTTATTGGAATTAACTTTTTCATTTTGATGCATTGATTTCTGCTGACAATATTAAACTTTCATAATGTCTCAAGTCATGATTAAGTAAAACTTAATGCTTATAAAAGTATCACCAATTTTTGTTTCATAGGACTGGTATCGTGTCTCGGAATCATACAAACCCGGTGATGCTCAGTGGGCATTACAAACAAAGGCTATTCTTGATCGACTCCAAATAGTACTTTCTGACAGGGCTGTCGATCACCAGAACAAGATCCAGCCTAGTGCTGAATATCTAGGCAAACTGCTTGGCATCGGGAAACCAGCTGTATGTGATTAAATTTGATACATATCTGATGATGGAGATTGAGTGTTATTTAGTTCTCAGTCTAAGATTTATTTCTTTTTTTCTGCTATCAGATAGATACTTTTGCCGAAGAATTAACAAGATCAGGATCTGGAGCTGTTCTTTCTATGCTCATCAATCGTTTTGATCCCATTCTCAGAAAAGTTGCAAATTTAGGATGGTGAGTTTTCACCGAAACCTAAGAGTTTATGAATAGAATGTAGCCGGCCTAATTCAGTTTGTAATATGCTTATTTTTAAACTGGGGTTATACATTTCGTTTCAGTTTTTAAAGTTTTTTCAACTAATGAGAGATTGCTTGCTATTTTATGGTCCCTTTTTTTTCCTACAGCTTATGGTGTTTGCTCTGAAATATTTGCTGAGATTTGTGTCCAACAGTTGGCAGGTTATCAGTCCAGTCGAAGTTTGTGGATATGTAACTTCAGTGAATGAGCTTATTACTGTTCAGAACAAAGTTTACCGAAAGCCAACTGTTATTATTGCAACTAGAGTAACAGGAGAAGAGGAGATTCCGGACGGAGTTGTTGCAGTGTTGACATCTGATACACCAGATGTCCTGTCTCATGTGTCTATTAGAGCCAGAAATAGTAAGGCATGTGTCTTTCGGATCGCTTATCACAGTTTAAAGCCATTGTCGACAAAAAGTGGATATTTGCACCTTATATGAAAGTTCAAAGCTACCAAAGTGCTTCGTTGAGAAAGTCAACATATATAATTTACATACTGCTTCATGGTGCAGATATGTTTTGCCACATGCTTCGATCAAAATACTTTCAGGAATCTCAAGTTCAAGGAAGGACGTGCCATATCTATACAACTGAAGTCCTCAAATTTGATAGTCAGGCATGCCGTAAAAGAACTTCTTTGATCAGTGATCTTGCACAACTCTTTACCAATATTCTAATAAACTGTTTTTCGCCCACTTGCAGTGACGTCGGTGGTTCTAGCTTATCCCTAAGTTCCCTTGTTCCATCACTTTCTCGACGAGTGACCATTAAAAGAAAGAACTTCTGTGGGAGATATGCTCTTTCACTCGAAGAATTCACCACTGAAACGGTAAGCTGGTTCCATTTATTGTTCTGGATACTGGATAGAATGAATGTCTGGTTTGGAGGATATATTTGGGTGAAACAAATGTTCTTCTTTGATTCAGGTTGGCGCCAAATCTAGTAATATAAAATTTTTAAGAGGAAGGGTACCGTCATGGATCAGGATCCCAATGTCAGTTGCAATACCATTTGGAGCTTTTGAAACTGTGCTATCGCTAGATGTTAATAAGGTGCATTTTATTAGTTAAGATTTTAGTTTTATATACGCAATTATCTTTTGTTTCTTGTAGGTGTTCCATTTTCTCATTTGTTCGATCTTTTGAAATGCTCGCCAAGGGTTTATGACTTAACCAGCCTGCTATACTTGGGAAGGGAACTGTATTTCTCAAATTATTTGGACTGTTATCATGTTAATTATATCCTGAAGTTCCATAATTTGTTTTTCAAATGAATATGAAAGTTACTAGGGTCTTTTCTTTTCTTTCTCTGAGTTCCTAAACTTCATCCTTTTCAGGATATGTCGAACAAGATTATGCTTCTTTGCAAATTAGTTCATGGTGGTGATGTTTCCAAAATTCAAGAAATAAAAGGAGCTATTCTACAGATGAGTGCTCCTGTGTCTTTGGTAAGCCATTGGGATTTAACTGTGATATACCATGGTTCTGAGTATGTATATATATATATATATAATATAGCAATATAGTTGATGTCATCTTTACTAACATTTCGAACTGACAGTTTTGTATTTTTGAACTTTGTGGTAGACCACTGACGTTACGGACAAAATGAAAAGTGTTCGAATGCCCTGGCCTGATCATGGGGGTGAGGACCAATGGAACCGAGCTTGGCAAGCAATAAAGAAGGTTGGGACTTTTTTTGGCATGTAATGCATTAATCATATGCTTTCTACTGATCATTTTTAGGTTTACCATTCGCTTTCTACTAATCCTTCTTACTTTTCTTTTCGATTTTGTTACTGGAAACATAAAAGCTATATCATTATCCAAATGACTCGTGCCCTTTTGACGAGACACCTATTTTCCCAACTATATATGCAGGTTTGGGCTTCAAAGTGGAATGAAAGAGCATATGTTAGTTGTAAGAAAGCTAAACTCAATCACGAGGACCTTCGCATGGCTGTATTGATTCAAGAAGTCATTTGTGGTGATTATGCTTTCGTTATTCATACGAAAAACCCTTTATCAGGGGACAACTCAGAGATATATGCAGAGGTAAGCCTCTCCCTTTGGTTTCTATCTGAACCTACCGGCCTCAAAAACATTTTCCATTTATCTTCTTGAGTTAATTTTAGATTGTGAAAGGCTTGGGAGAGACGTTGGTGGGTGCATATCCGGGGCGCGCTATGAGCTTCGTTGCGAAAAAGAACAACCTAAAATGTCCTATTGTAAGGCAGTTTCTTTGTATCCCCTACTACATGCTGCATTTAGTTCTGGATAATCAGACCTGATCAATATGCAATTCGCTTTAGTTTCTAAGATTCATCTTAACATAATTTTAGAAAGCTAAAGCTAACGAAAAGTTGCAATGAACTCTACAGGTTACTGGTTATGCAAGCAAGAAAACAGGGCTCTACTGTAAGCCGACTATCATTTTCCGTTCCGACTCGAACGGCGAAGATCTCGAGGGATATGCGGGTGCTGGGCTTTATGACAGGTGAGCTTCTGAAACCCGACTTCAATTTTGGACAATATTTTGCAAACAACAATAGGATTATAAGTTCCAATCATGTTATCGATATCGATGTCATGGTGGCATATTATTATTGCTTAGGAGCTCATCAATTTGAGGTTTAGTTTTTTCATTTAAAAGAAAATTTGTTGAATATTTTCAGTGTACTTATGGATGAAGAAGAAAGCATGGTTTTGGATTATTCCAATGATCCCATGATAGTTAACAAAGCTTTCCAGACCTCAATCTTGTCAAAAATTGCAGAGGCAGGGAAGATTATAGAAACCCTTTATGGATGTCCGCAGGACATTGAAGGAGTGGTGAAAGATGGAATGATTTATGTTGTTCAAGCAAGACCACAAGTCTGACATTTTAGTTTGCATTTGAACAATACATACACACATTAGCAGACTGTAAACTCCTTCAGCTTCTGTTATATAGCATCTACCAAATTGAACTTTAAAAGCTGATTTTAGTGTCATGGAATTTAATCAAACCAGGATATGTCTTGCTCCTTGATTTGTTGAACAAATTTTAAATGCATTGGAATTTCCCATTTTTATCAGTAAACAAACAAACATATGTATATAACATATAGAAAATTGAACTGACAAATCAAATATTAGAGTCATGATAATACTAGACCTGATATAAAAATAAGAGTTAATTGCAACGTCCCTAAATTATAACATTTATTCAAAACTAATCCTTAAACTTTTAAATGTTTTAATTTCATCCCAAAATTATGACTCTCATTATAAATTGGTTCTCCAAACTTTTTAACATTTCAATTTTATCCCCAAACTATGAATCTTATTCTAAATTAGTCTCCAAAATTTTGAAAATTCCAAATTTAATCCCCAAACTATTGATATATTATAATCACGTCTAATGTTAATAAAATTATTAAAAAATGTTAGCCGTCATACATCGATGTGTACTATATAATAATATGACGTGACATAATCAAAAATTAATGTTGCATATATTGGTACTTTGAGGATGAAATTAGAATGTTAAAAAGTTTGGGACTAGTTGAGAATGATGGTAGTAGTTTATGGATGAAATTGAAATGTTAAAAGTTTGAAAACTAAATTGGAATAATAGTCATAGTTTGGTAACATAATAAGCAATTAACTCTAAAAATAATATAAAAAAGAGTAAAATATAACAAAACTGAGCATGATTTTTTTGGGTATAACCATAAGTATCTAATCAAGGTTAACCCAGATCAAATACTATAAAAGTTCATTACGAGAAGAACCTTACAATTTTTTCTTAATATGCTGATGTGATTACAAGATAGTATCTATTCAATTTTCTTAGCCATTTAATAAGGCACACACACCGTGCACACATAATGCTTGAACTGAACCCGGGTCATTTGGATGAAATACAACATCCTTTATCACTGAAACCACTCTACAGGTTCAAGAACCTCGCAATTTAACTTAAAAATGAACATGATATGAATTCACAATCATAATAAAATTATATGATACAAATACTATTATTATATCAAAATTTACTAAATCAATTATACAAACATAATACAACTACTTTATAGATAGTAAAAGTTTAGGAGTTTTCGTTTCTCTTTCTTGTTAAAGCACATCATGGAAACTTTCCACGGACTTGTTAAAAAGCTCGTGGATGTACTAGTTGGTCACTTTTGCTTGAATCTTTACAACTTTCTTCCTGTATGGATGTGACTTTTGCTTTTGCCCTCGCTTTCGGATATTAAGACCCAAAGAATAGAACAGTCCAGCCAAAAATATAAATGAATAAAAGATGAAAGAAAGGGTCATCAGAAGAATATTCAGACTTTTTAGCTCTTGTACGGTCATTTTCTCAAGTCTTCTCCAAGTCCATGTTTGGTAATCTGAAAACAAAGCATGTTCTTTGACAAGAGGGGCATGTTTTGGTACCAAACAAGGCCTAGTGAGTTTATTTATTTTGTTTTCTTCAATTTTGTGTCACAACCAATGCCGAAAATTCAAGAATTAAGAAGAATGGGGACTCGAGAAGGAGAAGAAATTAGGTTTTCATTGATAAAACAAGCGATAAAAACGCAGTACATGTAAGGGATAACATAAATAGTTAAACCATGATATTGTCTTATTTACGGACACGTGTCAACTACAGTTTGCCTACTAACGATATAATAATCCTAATCATTGGTGGGCTCTAATCTCCAAGTGGATCATGTTTGCATGTGCTTCCCTATTTTAGGCAGGAGGCCCATCATCCATATTCACTCTTGCATCAGCCTGTCTTGTAGCTAAAACGTTGTCGTTCCTTGCCTGGCCCTCCATAATTGAAACGTTGTCGTTCCCGTTTCTGTTTTCCCGCTTCACTTTTCTCTTTCTTTCCCACTTTGCTCGACATTTCCCTCAATTCCCCAACCAATCTTTTTCATTTCTTATTGCATTTCGACCCTCGATCACGACAATACCCCTCCTTTAGAGGATCCTTGTCCCCAAGGATCAAATCCAGAAAATTAAGAGGTGAGAACTGTAAAATCCTCCCATGTAGCATTCTCGGGTCCCATGTTTGTCCACTGCACCAAAAGCTGAGTCACGACCTGATTGTTTCTCTTTACCATGTGCTTGTCCAGAATGAGTGCTGGGTAGATTTTTAGTGTGCCATCATCTGTGATTTCCGGTGGGTCAATAGAGGTGAGTACCTTATCTCTAATTTTCTTTTTTAGCAAACTGACATGAAAAACGTTATGGATCTTTGAATAGGGCGGTAGCTGGAATTGATAGGCAACTAACCCTATCTTTTTTATCACTGGATAAAGGCCATAGAAGCGGGTAGTGAGTTTCAGATTCTTTCGCAGAGCTAAAAATGTTTGGCGATAAGACTGGAACTTGAGGTAAACATGATCTCCCACTTAAAATTTCCTCTCGAATTTGTTCTTATCATCATAGTATTTCATTCGTTGTTATGCCTTCGGTAGTTGCTCTTGTAGAATTCTTTTGGTGTGTTCTCTGCTTGCTAATAAAACATTAACACTCTTCACAGTTGAGTCTTCAATCTATGTCAGAGTCTGGGGCTTGTACCCATATAATAACTTCGATAGGAGTTGTTTCCAACGTTGTATGGTAGTTGGTGTTATACCACCATTCAGCTTGGGATAGCTAATTTGCCCAAGTAGTTGGCTTTAAGAAACAAATGCTCTTTAAGTACTGTTTCAAGCATTGATTTAGTCATTCTGTTTGACCATCCGTTTCAGGATGATAGGTTGTACTAAATAGAGTGGTGGTGCTCAACCTCTAAAAGAGTTATTTTCATAAGATACTAGTGAAAACTTTATCTCTATAAGAAATATGTTGAGTTTTAAGGTGCTCGATTCCGTCAACCGATCTTGCTCACCAAACGGTAGAGAAGTGAAATTTTGGGTGGATGTGGTGTGGAAGATAAAAGATAAATGACACAATGATTTTAGAGCGGTTCAACCTTCTAACCAAGGTCTACATCCACTACCTTAGTGTAAAACTAAAATTGATTTTGATATAACATAAAAATGTAAGGACCAATTTGCAAAATAAATAAATTTTTAAGAACTCTTTAAAGTTTCAAAAATTAACAAAATGTTTTGTACAAAATAATGTTTGAAGATTGGATCTCAAAACATTAAGTTTCTCAAACATTTTCCATGTTTTTCAAAAACAAAATATGCAAAAATGCCCATGCGTATCGATACACTCACTGTATCGATACACTTAAAACTCACTGTAATTCTTTGTGAACATAGCGTATCGATACGCCTTTCATACGTATCGATACAGTGTTCATCTGGGCAACCGTACCGATACGCTTCATAACCGTATCGATACACTAAGCATAATTTTTGAAAAACCATTTTGACCGTTGCACAGTATCGATACGCTTGGTAACCGTATCGATACGCTTTGATGCAACAAATAAAATGGGATTTACAGAGAGTTTGGACCGTATCGATACGCCTACCGTATCGATACACTCTGTTTTCAGGCACAACGGCTAGTTATTATTTAAATGAGCGTATCGATACAGCCTTGTCGTGTATCGATACACTATGCTGGGGAGCTGCCTTAATAGCTGGAAAAATGTTCCCAACGGCTCCTTCAATGATTCAAATGATCCAAACGGCTAGAAACTGATTCAAGGGTATAAATACAAGCTTCATTTCACCAGGAAGATCAACAATACACATTCAAGCATCATCAAAGCAAAAATCCAAACCCTAGAGCTATTCAAAGCTATATTCTTATACCCAACTCTTTGTATTTCAATTTGTCATATTGTATTGAGAGTTTTGGGTTGCTGTAATTTTAAGTGGGTAGACAATCATCCTTTGAGAGGAAATATTTGAGTTTACCAAAATCTTCTTTGTATTTGAGTGGATTAAGCTTGGGGTTGAAAAGCTTAATCGATATTGTAAGGTTTCCTCCTCATCCAAGAAAAGGGGACGAATTCAAGTAGTGAATTGTTTTGGAAAATCCTTAGTGGGAGCTAAGGTAGTGGATGTAGAGTTCGGTTGTTGAACTTGAACCACTATAACCCCTTGTGTCATTTTTATTTTCCAACATTCTCTTCACAAAATTTTTAATTGCCAATTCACCCCCCCTCTTGGCCATTTGCAATTGTTTGATCAACTCAACACTTAGCCTCCCACTAAGGATTTCCAATCAATCCACTATTGATTCGTCCCCTTTCTAGGCTTAGGAGGAAACCCTTATACACCGATCAAGCTTTCTACCCAAACCCTTGATCAAACCCTCTTTACAAAGAGAAAAGATAAGCAAACTTAAATCCCTCTAACATGTATTTGTTTGCACAATTATGCTCTCACTCAAAACCTAAAACACTTAAGCAAATTTGACAATTTTGGCTCACTAGTGTTTGTCTATACAAAGAAATGACAATTTAAGTACAAAGACAATTCTTGATCATTTGTTGATTGAAAATTGAAGCATTAACCATTACTTGATGCTTGGAGGTCCCTTTTATACTCTTTAATGAGTTTGTAGCCGTTACTAGCCGTTGGGGATGAATTAGAGCCGTTGAGGACTTTATTTTCCTTTATTAATGGTGTTCTGCAGCCTTCCGTATCGATACGCATGGACCCGTACCGGTACGACCTTCACCAGAAACTAGTCGTTGGGCTCTTGTCAGCCTAGGCGTATCGATACGCTTGAGAGCATATCGGTACGGTATGGCGTTTAAAAGACCGTTGGGAAATATGATCGTTGGGGTTGTTAAAATGGGATCGGTACGCTAACTAGGCGTATCGATACGATCCCTCACTGTATCGAAACGGCCAAGCCTGTTTCGATACGGATTTTGGTAGTGACCAAACTGGGCAAAAAATGTATCGAAACGGATTGGACCGTATCGGTACGAACACTTTGAAAACACAAGTTTGGTTGTTTTAAAGCATGAAAAATCTTGCCAAAAACCTTTTAAAATACCTCAAACATAAATTCAAGTTGTTTGAACTTAAAACTAAGTTTTAAATTCTTTCCAAATTAGTCCAAAACATTTTTCAATTATTATATCAAAACACTAGTTCTACAATCTCCCCCTTTTTGATATAATAAAACCAACTTGAAAAATTGTTTGGGATTCTCCCCCTTTAAGTTTAAAATTGTGAATAAGAGATTAATATTTGAAATCAATTAAAGTTTCCCCTTATTTATTTGAAAACTCAATTTTTCAAACCACATTTCTCCCCCTTTTTGTTATATCAAAAAGAATTTAAGCACTTTAAGTTCAAAATAACAAAAAAAAGGTGACAAATTTTTTTTTAGTTTTGAAATGGCTCCCCCTTTCTCAGAGCATCATAAGAATGTTAGTCCAACATATATGATCATCTAGTTGAATTAAATAAAAAAGGCAAATAAAAGAAAAAAACAACTAGATATTACCACACTTGAATTCAAGGGAGGATGTGAAGCCTTCCTTCTTCAAGTGTCTTTCTTGTGTGCATGAAGCTCCCCCTCAATGTTTGACTTGTTGATCACTCTCCATCACACCTAGCAAAAGACAATCAAGTAATTTTTGGTATCCAAATTGCTTTGGATCCATAAACGTTAGTATCACAAAATTTAGTCCCCTTAGGAATCCATTTTTCAATTTCATCATTTTTAGTTGAAGTGGTTAGTCCTTTTGGAACCCAAATACTTCTAAAACATTTTCCTTTTACAAATCTAGGGGCACTAGACTGTCTTACATAAAAATTTGATTTTCGAAAACTATTTTTCTTTTCAAGCTTTTTGGAAATCAAATCTTTTTCTTCTTGAACTTTTTGAAGCAAATTTTGTAAATTAAAACATTTTTGTTCAAACTCTTCGAGTTTTGCTTCAAGTTCAAGTTTGGTTTTAGAAATCAAATCATTTTGAATTTTTAACTTTGAAATCAATTTATTGTTTTTCAAAATGTGATTTTTAAACTCTAAAACCAAATCATCGTAGGCATCTTGTAATTCATCAAAAGAGTAAGAGCATGAAGTAGATAAATTAGAAGTTACCCTTGAATCTTCTTCGATGGCCATAAGGCAAATGTTGGCTTGTTCATCGTCGGTGGAGTCCTCATCACTTCAAGTAGCCACATGTGTCTTCTTCTTATGGCTTGAAGTGTTTGCCCTCTCCTTTTTCATGGATTCTCGTTCAAGCTCTCTCAAAGCTTTCTTTATGAACGGGGCACACTTCTTGAAGAGATGAACTATCTTTTCTTCTTCATCCTCCTCTTCACTTGAATCAACATGATGGCAAGTGGAGGACTTGAGAGCAATGGCATTTGTGTTGATGTCAAACCCTTTGAGCTTCTTCTCCCCCATAGCTCTAATTTCTTCCTTCTTCTTCTCATCTTCTTTGTTTTTCTTCATGATTTGATGAGTGAGGAGTGACCCCATGAGTTCATCAAGCTTCAAGGTCTTTAACTTTTTAGCTTCGATGATGGCAGTCCTCTTTGAGTCCCATGACTCGGGAAGTGAGTAGATGAGCTTTCGAACAAGCTTTTCCTCCGGGGTGGCTTCTCCATAGCCTTTGAGACCACTGGTGATAGTGGAGAACCTATCAAACATCTTCTCGATGTTCTCTTCCGGATCCATTTTGAAGTTCTCATACTCTAAGGTAAGGAGCCCAATCTTAGTCTCCTTAACTTCATCGGTTCCCTCGTATGTGACTTCAACATTCTCTCATACTTCCTTGGCACTCTCACAAGAAGACATCTTCTCATAGATGGTTGGGCCAAATGCACAAAAAAGGATGTGTAAGGCTTTGCAATTTAGCTTCATCTTCTTGCGATCGTCGACACTCCACTCCGCTTTGCTTCGTTGAGGCACGAACGAACCATCTTCAACTATGTCCCATAGCTTGTAGTCTCTTGACTTAATGAAGAACTTCATCTTTGTCTTCCAATGAGCATAGTGAGTTCCGTCAAAGAATGGCGGTTTGTCGATGGATTGCGCCATTGAGCCGGTTGTGTGAAATGATGATCGAGCTTGCCGGATCTTCTCAATAGGATGTTAATCCTCTTTGATTGAGCCAAGATCTGATACCAATTGTTGAGTTTTAAGGTGCTCGATTCCTTCAATCGATCTTGCTCACCAAGTGGTGGAGAAGTGGAATTTTGGGTGGATATGGTGCGGAAGCTAAAAGATAAATGACACAATGATTTTAGAGTGGTTCAACCTTCTAACCAAGGTCCACATCCACTACCTTAGCTTCCCACTAAGGATTTCCAATCAATCCACTATTGATTCGTCCCCTTTTCTAGGCTTAAGAGGAAACCCTTATACACCGATCAAGCTTTCTACCCAAAGCCTTGATCAAACCCTCTTTACAAAGAGAAAAGATAAGCAAACTTAAATCCCTCTAATAGGTATTTGTTTGCACAATTATGCTCTCACTCAAAACTTAAAACACTTGAACAAATTTGACAATTTTGGCTCACTAGTGTTTGTCTATACAAAGAAATGACAATTTAAGTACAAAGACAATTCTTGATCATTTGTTGATTGAAAATTGAAGCATTAACCATTACTTGATGCTTGGAGGTCCCTTTTATACTCTTTAATGAGTTTGTAGTCGTTACTAGCCGTTGAGGATGAATTGGAGCCGTTGTGGACTTTATTTCCCTTCATTAATTATGTTCTGCAGCCTTCCGTATCGATACGTATGGACCCGTATCGGTACGACCTTCATCAAAAACTAGCTGTTGGGCTCTTGCTAGCCTAGGCGTATCGATATGGTATGACGTTTAAAAGACCGTTGGAGTTGTTAAAATAAGATCGATACGCTGACTAGGCGTATCGAAACAAACGACAAACATCTTTGCTCCTCTTGCTAATTTAAAGGTATTTGAAACAAAGGTATTCGAAGTCCGGTACTTTCCAAGTCGAAGGTGTCGCACATGCTCCCTCTTGCTCTGCCGCCACAACCACCATCGTCGCCTTCCATTTAAAAAACCTCATATTTCATAAAGTCAAATCAGATTGCATGAAGACGGGGGAAAATGAATTGGCGCTTTTATATATTTTGATGAACAATTGCAAGATAAAAGCCATGGTCCAACACTTGGTTTCGTCAGGTTGGTGATTTTACTCCCTTAGCCAATTGGTTGCAAAGCCCATTTCATCTTTGTTTCAAATGGAGGATCATTGTCTTCTTCGTCAGGATAGAGCGGCAGTTAAGATGGAAGTCTTTGTGTTTTTTCAGATTCGGTAAACCATGTGTTCCTCTTTCCTTACTCCAGTGTCCCTTCTTCTTGCTTCCCATATCTGGTTCCTAGAAGGTGTTGGCTTTTAATTGAGTAAAGACGGTAGGAAAATTTGGACGAACCTCCTCCTTTATTGCTGCTCCGACCTATGGTTCTAGGGTGTCTTGTTCATCGATTCAATGCTTCGTCGCCGGTCATTGCTCTTATTAGGCATTTGTTTTTTTGGGTAAACTACATAAATGACCGCCATACTATTGCAAAAGTCGCGATTTGATCACCTTACTTTTTTTCGAAGCAATTAAACCATCATACTATTAAATTAGGTGCAATTTGACCACAAGCCGTTAAAGGTTAACGGCAGGGTGACGTGTCAGTTAAAAAAAAATAAGGGTATAATTACACATTTGGTCCTTACTACTTATATATTCTTTCAATTTAGTCTTAATTTTAATTTAATAAAATAAAATAATTATTTAATTAGGTGGTGACATGTGTCACTACCTTATTGGAGGGATTTAATTATTTATATTTAATTAAATAAATTTATTTTCATCACCACCTGATTAAAGGAAGAAATGAAAAAAATCACAAATGTATGTAGAGGGGAGTGAAACTACGTCTCGTAGCAACTTAGACTACTAGCTTACCACCACACCAAATGTTGTATTGTGATTTATTTGTTGCAATATATTATATTTAAATAAACATCAAAAACTGAAAAACTATATCGTCGTCATTAGCTGAAATAACCCACCATACCCTCAACAACAAGGGGAATTTCACCAACCCCTTAAACTTACAATGGAGAGCTGAAAAACTCAACACAGACCAAGCTAAACCTTGAGCAGCAGGCAAGGCAATAACAAACCAGTCCACAACTTTCCCATCGACAGTCTTTCTTATCAAACCAAATCCATCGAATCCTAGCACTACAACTTGCACTAGCAGCACATAAAAACAACAAAATACAGATGACTTAAACCCAGTACTGACTGTAGCATCCTGGAATTCACCGTCAACACTAATGCTTCTCCTGATTTGGCTTGGATTCCCAACAGAATCATCTTTAATAAATCGAGTTCGACCGACACAGATAAGTATTTGCCTTGCAGATATTAGGAGAAGGAACAACAGGAGGAGTGTCAGATTGATGCAAATGGTGGATAATTTTGATATGGGCAAACCTTGATTTGTCCCCAAAAGGAAGAAATGTAGTTGTCGGGCGGCGGAGAATGAAGAAGAATACGCTGCAATGCTATGGAGCAAAGGAGTGAAGCCCATTGTTGGAAAAGGTGAGTTTTTGGTGAAGGAGAGATGTGAGAAACAAGATGAGTCGGTGGCTTTGTCGATGGCGTCGATGAATCAAGTAATAAGAGAGATCAAACCGTGTGAAGAAGAGCACCTCACCATCTGAAGAAATGAAAGGGGCAAAAAGAACAACAAAGAGAAGAAGAAAAAAAGTTATTTAGAGATAGAATCTGCAGACCCACACATGAAATCAAATAGATTTTAACAACACGGAAAACGAAGACTGAAATCTAACAGAACAGAAACGATTCCTTATATTATCTCTGTATATGATATCTGGCTGAAAGACACGTATGAGACAAATAAAGGGGACCAAAAATTAAAACGAAAACTGAATGAAAACCAATATCTGAAACAAAACAAAACAAAAACAAATTTCTAAATAAAACAGAACTTGGGTTTTTGTCCTTTGATCAACCAGAAGATAATGCCTGGCTCTCTTCTCTTCCCCCCCCCCCCCCCACCAAAAAAAAAACCAATCATTTGTGTCTGATATATGAAAGGAGTACCACTTTTACACCAGCATCCCAAAATCCAAATGAATCATATATTTGGAGAAGCTCAAGGCAATGGAAAATGTTGCTAATTAGGGGTGATAATGAGCCTGACCGGCTCGCGAGCTACTCGGGCTCGGCTCGGTCAAAGCTCGGTCAAAGCTCGGCTCGAGTGAGCTCGACTCGGGCTCGGGCTCGGCTCGAAAACTTAACAAGCCAAGCCGAGCTTACCCAGGCTCGGCTCGAAAAGCTCGTGAACAGGCTCGGAATCTACATATGCACTAAAATAAATTATGTGTTTGTATTTTCTTTCATTAGTTGATTGTTGTTTGATTTTGTATTTTCTTTAATTACGTGTTTGTATTATAAGAATATTTATTGATTATTTGGATTAATCTAATTTTTGGCACTTTTTTCCCCTTTCCGGTCATTGAATTTCGTTTTAGTGTTGGTTATGAAAGTGATTTTTAATGAATATTTTATATAAAAAACCTATAGCAAAATCAGGGATTTAAATAGCGTTCGCGGTCGCGTTTTCGGTCATGTTGCATTTATCGCGTTGCGTTTATCGCGTTTGCGGAGATAACGAATGCTATTGCGGTCACTGCGGGTGTTGCGGTCGTGATTTTTTTCAAAATTCCCATAACTTATTGTATTAATCAATAATTATAATTGTAATTATTTAAATTCACTTCTTATGATTTTTATATTGTTTTCTAACATTTAGATTAGTAGATTATTAAAATTAAATAACTAAATTCAATGAAAAATAAATTTTGCACTCCAAAATTAAGAGAAAATGAGGATTAAATTAATATAATTAAAATATAAAAAAGACTAAAATGGATATTTATCCATCCTTACATAAAACTTAAGGGAGCAAGGAGGAAAACAACTATAAATGATAGGTTATGCAGTACTTCTCAATATCCCACATTGGTGAGATATATAAAGCAATGAGAGAGAACCACCTATAAATAGGGGCTCAGGAGCTGGAGGAATTAAGCACATTAACCTTGGCTTTTATGGCTGAGATCTTGCTTAAGTGGGCTTTTTGTGCACACATCTAAGTATATTTTTTTAGAATGAGGGCTTATTTGCCTTCATTTACAAACTCTATTGAGTTTGAATTTGCATTTAGTTGATTTTCAAGCTGGATTATGTTCAATCTGGTTTGTTTAAAGTTGATAACGAGCCGAGCCGAGCTGAGCCTGGCGAGCCTCGAGCCCGAGCCGAGCCTAAAAATACAGTTTCCGAGCCGAGCTCGAGCCTGAAATTCCGAGCTCGGCGAGCCTCGAGCCCGAGCCGAGCCTAAAAATATAGTTTCCGAGCCGAGCCTGGTCAGGCTCGGGCTCGGCTCGGCTCGTTAGCACCCCTATTGCTAATGACGATGATGGAATTTTTCAGTTTTTGATGTTTATTTCGATATAATATATGGCAGAAAATATATCACAATACAGTAGTTGGTGTGGTGGTAAGCTAGTAGTTTAGGTTGCTAGGAGACGTAGGTTCAATCCCCCCTACATGCATTTGTGAAATTTTCTATTTCTTCCTTTAATTAGGCAATGACATGTCACCACCTGATTGGAGGATGAATAAATTTATTTAATTAAATATAAATAATTAAATTTCTACAATAAGGTAGTGACACGTGTCACCACCTAATTAAATAATTATTTTATTTTATTAAATTAAAGTTAGGATTAAATTGAAAGAATGTATAAGTAGTAAGGACCAAATGTGTAATTATACCCTTATTTTTATTAACTGACATGTCACCCTGCCGTTAACCTTTAACGGTTGGTGGTCAAATCGCACCCAATTTAATACTATGATAGTTTAATTGCTTCGGAAAAAAGTAAGGTAATCAAATCGCGACTTTTACAATAGTATGGTGGTCATTTATGTAGTTTACCCTTGCTTTTTTGTTCAACTGTTAAATGAGAATCGATTAATGTTCTGTTGAGGACTAGCTTCTTTTATTTTTGCATTTTCATCTATGGGTGCTTGTTTTTTATGGGGATGACTGATTTCTTCTTTTGTTGTTTATGAGTTTCAATCTGTAGGCCTTTTGTTTGATATGCCTTTCCTCGTCCTTTCATCACCCTTTGTTCCAATCTAAGAATAGAAGTTCTTTTGTTTCGTTTTTTACTCTGAATTGAATGAATAAAGAGACAAAATAAAGACAAAACGAATTCTGAAACCTAAAAAAACAGGTTGGAAAAAAGAAAATGGCAGAACAAAGTGTGAGCGGATTTACAAAAACCCAGTGGAAATAAACTAAAAAAACAGTGTTTTAAAAGTAAGTGTATAACTAAAAGTTTTATGATTTTGTTTAAGACTTACTAGTCATATGATACTTATCAATTAACTGAATTTATTTTTCTAATACCAAGAATATACCTTATCTTTCTAAAATTCTCACTCACTCTTTTAAAACAGTGTTTTTTTCTTCAGAAAAATCATCAATTCATGTCAAAATATATGAGAGGAAATATCTGTACTTGTTCGTAAAGAAAGAGAAGTAAGATCCCTGTTATCTTAACCACATTTTCAACTTATTGCCGCTATCTCTAGGCCCTTTACCTTGATCCTGGTTGATTTTGTTGCTGGATAAGCCTTTTTCAACAGTAGTGACTGATCTTGCACTTCTTGTAACCCTAGCCAATGCTCTAGAGGGGTAGTCCTTGGTCTCACTCGACACCTTCTTCTCAAGCAAAGAAGATGATAGTAATGAATTGTTCTCAGTCCCTTTGCTTTGTACCTGTTTTTTCCTTCTCAACTCCCTAAGGGACTCCGTTCCTTTCAACAAGTCAGATCCCTCCTCTTTTGTCCTTCTCCCATTAGAGTTTAAGCTCCTTAGACTTGTATGATCAATGCCATATTTGGTTTCCTTGGACTTCTCTGCAGAATATGATAGTCCCGGTCGCATAGTCTCTTCCTGTTCTTGTCTAAGTTTGGGGTCAAGTTCATTTCCCTAAAATTACACAAAAAGGGGTAAGCTTGGGATCCTAAACTTCATATCCGAGAAAGATAGGGAAAAAAAAGAACCTTTTGTTTTGATCCTCCGCTTTCTCTTTCGATTCTCAGCTTGCTTTCGAGTTCTTTAACCTGTATCAATAGAATCACATCAAACGTACTGAGAGGGCTAATGGCTATTAACCCTAGACATTGTGTTTTAAGGTCTCATTCCCCTAGATCAACTCCTCCAACTACTTTTTCATTTATGTACTTACCATTATTCTTCTATGTAAGACTCGCTATTATAAAATTTTACCGGGAAGAAATTGGCATTTTATCAATCTTATGGGATGAATAACAACATTTGCAACTAGTTGTTGAATTGAAAGATAATGTCAAAGGCCAACTGTGGATATGTCTGCTTTAGATGGCATGCTTTTACTGGTAAATTAATAATCTAAAAAAAAGGAAAAAGTCAAACATTTTCACCAGTTACTATTACCTTTTGTTGTAGCGTCCCTGAATGAAGCTCAAACTCCCGTGTTCTCTCTTTCAAAATGCTTTCAAGCTCCTTGACCTGTAAAAGTTATCCAATGAGATGAGTTTAAAAGTGAGCTTTGAGCCTATTAATTATTATATTGTATTAATCTTTGTGACTCTTTTTCCTTTCTCCAATGAAAGCTTTCACATCCAGTGGTGACCCATTATAAATTAGTATTGATAATTTTTCCTGTATTCGACATTGTGCATCAAATTTAATGAACTTATACTCAACAAAGTTAAAAATGTCGAAGTTTAATTCAATGCAAAAACCTTTCTCTGTAGAGACAAAGATGCTGTTTGATTCTGAACGTGCCCTTTCAATTTGTCCTCGAGCTCCTCAACCTGTTGTAAAGATAGAAGCCAAACATGGCATATGGTTAATTGGGAGGAAAAATAAAGTAAGAGGGTAGGGAACTTAATTACTCGGTTGTCAATCAACCTTTAGCTGAAAATTTGAGCAAATTTCTTCCTTTTCCATCATTCTTTCTGAAAGTTGCCACAACTGCCTCTCTAGTTGTCTACAAAACTCTGTCTTGGATGAAAGAAGGTCTTCAAGTTCATTGAGCTTTTCTTCTTGGGTTTTGCAAAGCTGTTCCCTACCTGTGGCTTTACGCTCTAAGTTGTGAAAGTTCTCCACTGACTTTCTTAAAGCATCATCTTTTGATCTCAGTTCTTGCTTGGCCTTGTCAAGCTTCAATAGTTCAATAGGAAGATAAGGCGAAAAAAAGGTACATGTTCAGGTTTCAGTTCAGAACGAAATCCATATCACATTCTTGTTCTGTGTTAGATTCTGTAGACTAAGTAATCAGCTTACCATCTGTTTCAACTTTTGAAGCTCGGCCATGTCAACCTGTTTCTTTACTGGACCCAATTCCACTCCTCGAACCCGACTTGCAAAATTTAAAGAACTTAGGGTCTCGCCTAAGTCCTGCTCCGAAGGGCTGATTTGTACAAACATCAGGGTTTTGGAATCACCACCTACAGCAGATTAATAAAGGCTTTTAAGAACGGTAGAAGTAATGCTTTTGTTTCCTTCATATAATAACGAATCAATAGCTCGTGTTCATGGTAAACTGCACCATGTATATTTAAAGCATTTATTTTTTTAGCTCTTAGCATTTTTCTAAAATGTGTTAATACAAAAAAGCACATGATTCATTCTGAAGTCTAAATTTGAACTTTTTCACAGTTGACTAATAGGAAATTCAAATATGAAACTCCGTCCATGTGAATGTTTACCTAACGAATCTTGGAGGAGGTGCGTGAGCTTGGAATTCCTGCAAAATCCAAGTAGATAAAATCAGAGTACTCAAAACCAATGATGTACACCTGGAATAAAATGAGATAAGCAGCAAACCTATATGGGATGTGGCTGCTTTTGTTTGCCAAAGCGGAAACCACATCTCCTAAAG
Source organism: Hibiscus trionum (assembly GCA_030270665.1). NCBI lineage: Eukaryota > Viridiplantae > Streptophyta > Magnoliopsida > Malvales > Malvaceae > Hibiscus > Hibiscus trionum. The sequence goes on from BSYR01000019.1 coordinate 15,512,490, forward strand.
CAGAAAGTGATCTGTTGATGTTTTGGGCTTCCTTAAGCCGATCTCCTTGCACTTCGGTTTTTGCTAGCCTTTCACTACCGGCCAAATCCACTAGCCATAGTTTGCTTTGGGTGCACTCACCACTGATCAAATTCTTTGCTCTAACCAATATGCAGAGCATGCTGCAAAAACAATACATACACCCGAGCCTCACATACATAACAACTTCTATCTATAACATATAAATTCTTTTCTTATCATTTTATACAATTACCAAGAACAACATTTATATAACTAGAACAAAAACGAAAATGGTTATTACAGAGAAACTATATAATACAGTAAAGACGGCTAAATTGCTTGCTCCCTTGCACAAGAACCAGAATCATAACAAAAGGAAAGTCATTAGCGATACTAACCAGTGAGATCGGCTGCTATGTTCATTCACATTGTTTGACCCTATAGCTCTTGCATTGTTTCCAGCCTGTAGCACATTCCAAGCTTCCTTAATATTTTCAACTTTAGCCTCCACTATACCAGGAACATGATGAAACCCCTCTGACGCTTGCCTTATCTCCAACCTAATGAATAAACCAGACCAATCAATGGAAATTCTTACACTCACAACAGCTACCAAGCCAAAACTAATTGGTGATAAGAATAAGATTTTGAATTTACCTTTTCGATGTTGGTTCAGTTGCAAGCAAGTCTCTGATTTGCTCATTGTAGACTTCAAGCACACAGACAGATATACTGTATGTAGAAGTTTCTTTCCGCTCTTCAACAATTTTAAACAACTGCTCTAAAGTCCTATAGTTGACTCCTCGATTTTGTCCAGTGCCTTCCATGGTAAATGTCTTCCCCGTCCCTGTCTGCCCATATGCAAATATACAGACATTGTAACCATCTAAAACTGAAGTCACCACCGGGGATGCATCTGCAAACACCGAAACTGTAACATAGAAGTTTCAGGTTAAAGTGTGTTCTTTTATCCTTATTCTCATCTGTAGCATAACTTGGTCAAACTATTGGAACCAACTTGTTTTGGCTACAAACATACAGTTAGAAATCAATTATTCTGAAGTATATACTATACAAATTCCTGAACAGGTAATAAAGGCAGTAATCACATTTAAGCAGGCAAGGTAGCTGAAGGAGGAAAAATAATCTGACCTATTGGGACAAATTTTCCAAAATATAACACAAACTAAACAAAATCTGTTTATTGGTTTTACTGTTCATTATGTTATTAAATATACCATAAACTCGGATCAGGTATGCTTGAAGAGAAGCTAATTCTATGGTGTTGTTATTGGAAAAGTATTGTATACAGGTCCTTACCTTGATCATCCTTGGGTGTATAAACTCTATCGAATTTAAAAATTTTCTTTGTAGAGCTGCCTGTAAGAATCCCTATATCTCCATCCTTAGCTGCACTAAAATCTACAACTGTTGTATGCCCAGCTGAAGCCTCATAATTACTAAATGGGCGGCACCTACAGAACACTCTAATGTTTCCTGTACAATGTGATTAGATAACAGAGGGATTAGGTTCAATCTACACTACAAACATGGAAAACTCAATGTGAAAACTTTAAACATTAAAACATGCCTTTTGCTTCCTCTATCTGGTTATGAAGTTTTTTTCTGATTGCCTGCTCCTCATTGAGCTTCAGTTTTAGATCTTCAGACTGTGCCACTGGCATTCAAATAGATTATTAAAATAGAGAGGTTTTTACAACAACAAAAAAAGTTACTTGGTGATACATACCCAATGCTTGAACTGCAGATATCATCTTGTTTAATTCTGGAATTGAAGCAGCACAGTCATGGGCCTTATTAGATAGCTGAGAATGATCTTGCTTTATGGTCTGAAGAAGGAAGTGATTATGAAACAACCCCTTTGATGTCTCACTAGGTCTTTCGAGAAAATTGCACAAGTCGTGGACAGAATAAATTTAGTTTACCTTAATCTTTCTCTCCACCTCAAAGATTGAAGAAACCCATAATCTCTTATCACATTCATATTTAGTAGAAACATCCTTCAACTCTGTAGCTTGTTTTTTCAAGGCTCGATCTACATAAACATTAGCTGTGATGAAAAAATCTACAGTTTTTCTAGTAAACAGAACAATTCTTACATTACATAACTTTTCTTCTTTTTTCCTTCCCTTTTAGCAACCCAGACATAATTTTCCTTCCATCTAGACATTTGGTTAAAACGCTCCTTACCTAAATTCAAATTTTGGAAGAACTTGTTGTCGAGTTCCATCCTCACGTTTTCTAGTTGCGTATTTGAAGCTGTTAAGGACATCCAAGCTTCATAGCATTCATCTGTCTTGAGCTGGCACAGATTCTTCAGCTCTTCTATCTTCTTTTCATACTTTAATGCAGATTTCGTTTTCATATGTTTCTTCTGCATACCATATGAACTCAAAATCAATGTGACATAAGCGACAATCTTTTGCACTTCAAATGGTCTCAGTCCAAAGTTCCTAACTCACCTGAGGTGATGAAATTTCTATTTGAGCATCACAGTTGTTGCATACAATATAGTCGCAATTCAGTCGAGACGCTTTATCTAGTTTAAAAGATATAAGCAAATAAGCAAGCCTCTCAGGGAAAAATCTTAATAGAAAGCTAACACCAAAGAGAAAGATACCAGGTATTTTTGTTGCCTGTTTTATGCAAATCCCATTAACTATTGGACTTCCACAAACACCTTCAAATCTTACAGCAATCTCCCTGCTCTCCCCCACGGAAACTCTAATATCAACCACTTGCAATGGCTTGTTTGCTCCAACAATAGAGTATATATCAAGTTCAGACAATACCTGCCACTCCAAAATGAACAGCAAAATTCCTCAACAATAATGAACCAAATAAATTATATACACTTAAATCATATAAATTTAACTTGCCTTGTCTTCTTGAATGAAGACATCAAACACTCTCATTCCTTTAGGGCCATTGGTGTTCACAATTTCAGCAAAATGAAGATCAACCAAATAATTCCCCGGTGGGAAATCATTAAAACGGTAGGTGAAGTTTCCGAAGCGAGCAGATTGATAAATGGATGGCATATCACCACCATCATCGATGATTTCAGTGGTTCTTAATACATCCCCTCCTTCGAAAAAGCTATCTCCACAAACATTGATTGCGCTCGTTCCTTCTTTCTTTAAAATCCCTCCTCCAGCATTTACAAACATTACAGCATTGCCTATAGCAAAACAGAACAGTGAGTCAGTGACAACGGCTTCCACATTTAATAGTCATCAAATATCAAAGAATTCGAGATTATTGGTCACAGACTCGCAGTAACCAAACAGACCCAAAAACATCAACTTTGAACTCCAACAACAAAAATACTGTAAGAAACAAGAATCGAAGAACAGTAAAATGACTTTGAATTAGACATAAAGGAAACCTGAGAATTCGGAGGTTATAAAACCAGATTCAATCAATCTTGAACCAGAAAGGCAGAGTGTCGAATCCACTTCATCTTCTTGATGTTCATTCCCGTACTCAGAATTCATAGTAGAATTCGGATCTTCTACGCAGTTAAACAAACTGCAAGGCCTAGAATCTGGGCTTAGGAACTTGGAGTGTTGAATACAAGATTTAGGGATTTGAGATTCTGACATTAGAAGAACGCTTACAAGAAAAGGAGGGAATTGGAAGGTGGAGCTGTGTTTTTGAAAAGCTTGATTTTTTGTTTCTTTTTCTTTTGACTTTATGCTAACTATAAAAACTACTAAGGTTTGTGGTACTGGTAACTGGTAAGCGTAAAGAGATTATCACCATTGCTTCAATTGCTTCGAAATTCAAATTTACTAAAATAGCGTTTGAACTTTGAATTTGTATTTGATGGACCGTTACTCTTTTGATTGTGTCCTTGCCTGCCGTGGGTCATATTCTTGGGCCGGGTCTTGTTACATATTGTCCATGTGGTCCAAAATGACATTTCCTATCTATTGTCTTTTCCTTTGTCAAATAATAACTCTCTTTTTCTAATGTTGCCGTTCTAAATTTTTCTCACACTAATAGAACTTGAACTTGATTTAAGCTCTAAATAAGAATGTTAAGATAACTTATTCAACTTATTTTCTATCAATGATTTAAGTGTAAACAATACTAGCACAAATCAACTTGCCTCAGTGGTTAAGGGAACAATTGTTGTACCTAAAGGTCACGGATTTGACCACTAGTAGCTGTAACATGGTGATTGATCATACATTGTCAAATGGTTGAAAATATATTTAGAACAAATACTACTTGTAATCACCTTAACTTTAAAAAAAATTAAACAATAATATTTGCAAAAAATGAAAAAGGGCAAAGAGCCCATCCCAATGGAATCATGGTTACGTCTCTACGAGTGATCTGAATTATAAAAGAAGGATGTTTATCTCAAAAAAATTACACATTTTTTTTTATTTAAAACTCTAAAATCTAATATCTCTAACTTTAAACCTTACAAATCTAAATTTGTGTAAATTAAAGTTTACACAATATTAAAATATTTCCTAATTACTATTGGAAAATATTTTGAGACATGTGTACACAAATCTATTAATTTTAGGGTTTATGGGATCTTATTTAGAATTTATGGGTTAGGTTAAATGTTTATCTAGGGTTTGTGGTTTATAATTTAATGGTTAAAGGTTTTAGGGTTAATGGGATCTTATTTAGGGTTTATGGGGTTAGATTACTGGTTTTCCAATATTTCACTTCTTGATCCTTCTAGCAAACAAAACCTAAATGACAAATGAACAAAAAAACCTCTAAATGATCACATAGAGGATAACATTTCAATTCCTACATATGTTGCTTATAAATAAATAAGAGGTAAACTGGACCAGAGATGGTGCCGAGGCCTAAAATACAACTCAAAAGGGCAGTAACAGAAGATTTTAGTACTGAAACATAACAAATCTTATTCCTATTGAATGTTTCAGTCTAGAACTAATCTATCGGAGAAAGAAAATAAATAAATTCTTCATATATAACCCAAGACTTAATTGAAAACGCTTTCAACAGAAAACTCAATTGCCATTCGAACTTCAGGTCCCTTTTTAACATGTACATCCAATTTGTTGCCATTAATGTTTCCTCTGCAAACAAGCAGACAAAAGATGTCAGCCTCTACGTTGTATAAATCTGGAAAACATTTTGAAATATATATGATAAATACAAGCCTGACTAAATATTTTATGAAGAATACTGATCAGATATATATAAAGCGTAAGAGATTAAAAAAAAGAACTACAGGGATGCCATTTGAAAGGTAAACTAATGTCAAGTCAACAGATACAATCAACGAGGATTTTGTGTCGATATGAGGTGCTTCATGCCAACCCACAATACAACAGGCATCAGGCTACAATAAGACGTCTTATAGGCAACAAGTCAAGTGATTAGAATTATAAACTACATGCATAACATCAACCCCAACATAAGACTGAATAACTAACCATATAAAATGCTACAGTTTGGTGCCATTCAGGTCAATAAAATTAGATATGGAATTTTGGGGTAAATGACAATGATGACAAAAATGTTCAAACAACATACCTTGCGCTTTTTTATCTTCCCCATTCCACTGCTACCATTACTGAAGCTTGTTGGTTGCTCACGTGCATCGCCCCCCAATGGTAAAGTTTTAATTTCGTCATAGAAACTATCAGTCAGACCGAGCAACCTGATACAAACAAGGGATAAACAGTCGAACCAAGGGAAAAACATAAAACAACCAAAAACACAGCATGAAAAACATTCACACTGAAGGGTACTGAAAGTAAAATGCATACCCATTTCTTGACTTCTTCAAATGTTTTTCTATCTTTTTGTCCTTCTTTGTAACAGGAGCACGAGTAAAAAGTTCTTCCTCTTGCTGTGCACGCCTTTCCATCTTTTCCATATATCTAGTGAGTTCTCTACTTTCGGTTCCAATAATTTCTCTAACCTGGAATAATTAGAGACAAAAAGTGCTAGCTGAGTTAATAAAGTGAACCCAAGTGATGATATGAAAAACAGTACCAACAGACCTCTTCAGGTTTTCCTTCTAAATCATCCATCATTTCCCTAATATAACCACTCCGAGAAGCTTTTCGCAAAGCTTCCTTTTCCCTTCTTAAAGCATTCCTCTCCTCTCTCGACATCTTATGATCCTCTTCCACAACTGCAGGGGCGAATTTGGGCGGTCTATAAACACCAGTACCATCCTACAATAAGACAAACAAAGGCTTAATAAAGGGGGAAAACATAGTAAAACAGCAAAATTTCAACTCAATAGTTAATATTTTTAGCAAAACTAACATCTGATATCATATCTGCTTTGCTAATAAGCATATCCGGGTTCGGGCGGTAATTCAAAGGATCCTCCGTCTTCTCAGGTCCAATTGATGCTTCATTTGAAGCTGATTGCTGCTGTGTTTCACTCCCACAAACCCTTGTAAGCTTTTGAATTTGGTATTGAAGTTTTTTGTCAATTGGCCTAATCTGTTTTATAACCAAAAAAAAAACAATTACTCAGACCACAACCTAGAAATCAAACAAACACTAAATAAACAAAGATCCTCCGAACCTTTTCAAGAAACAACCTAATCTCAACAAGGCTTCTAACAACGGGATGTCCCTCAATTGCATACCCTTTTGCCTTGCGAAGTAAATAATACACGAGAGATTGACAATAGTTCAGAAGCAACAGATGTTTGGCTTCCAAATAACTTATCCCATCAGCAGTTGGCAAGCTATTTGCTTTCACCTGTCGCTCAAATCAACGGAAAATACTGATTTAAAACAACATGAAGCTAAAAAAATGTGATTGGCAATGGCTGAAGCTTGTTACCTTAGCAGTTAAAGCTTGCACTTTAGTAGTCACTACATCTAAGCCTAACTTCATCTCTTTCAACACTGTAGCTAATTGATTTGCTTCTCTGGAATCCAAAAAATCAACGATAAATAAATAAATAATATACTCCTGACTGCGAAAATCGACCATACATTACTTACTTTCTTAATCTTTCATTAATCTCATCCATGCTTTATCGATTAAAATCCACCGGTAATTGACGGAGCACTGACTCGCCACGCCGGTACTGGAATCAGAGTATATGAAAAAAGAGGGTTAGTCGGCTGAATCTTGGAGCGATTCAAAGACCCTGTTAATGGCATTTGGGGTTTTGATTGCTTTAAACCGGGCCTTAAGCCTGTCGTTGTATGAAAACCCCCAAAAACAGAATATTGTTTAGCCCAAGCTTGACTATGAATTTATTTGTTGGGTCAAACTATAATCGTTGACCTAGCTCGTTAGGTCCATTATTTTTTTTAATATCGTTTGGGTCCATTACTATTCAAATTATTTATTAAAATATTAATGGTTTAAATATACCAAAGGTCGATACATTATTTCAGAATTTAAAGTTTAATTTTTTTAATTTATTTTTTATGAATTGAATCTATATACTTTGAAATTTTTGGTCATATTTTAATTTTTATTTAATTTTATTAAATATTTTTTCAAATCTCCTCTCTTTTAGCTGTCTTTAATGCTACAGCTATGATTACTATTCCTAAGCAATCTATTCCATACAACCCTTCCTAAGCCAAGGTCTCAAGAGAGTGGGAGATTGGAACAAGACGTGTTTTCTCTTCTTGATCAAGAACATTCTGACCAACAAAAGTTCCTTGTGGGTTGTATGGATGCAGGCCTATGTGTTCAAAGAAATAGACTATTGGACAACTGGGCCAAAATCGTAGTTTAGTTGGGTAACAAGGAAGTTACTTAAACTTCAAGGAGAAGTTGATGCTCTTTTCTCTTTTGTTACTAATTGGTCGGTCGTAAATACCAAGTGGATTTGGGACAAGGCTCGAGGCAGAGCTGAAAAGGTTAGCTGGGAAAGACTGATTTGGTATCCATTGCATACTCCTAGACACTTTTTTTTAGTTTGGATGGCCAAGCTTAATAGGCTTCCAACTAAGGATCGCTTGCGTAGTTGGGAGATTATTCAAGAGGATTTATGTGTTTTTTGTGAAAATGGGTCGGAATTCAGGAATCATCTCTTCTTTGAGTGCCCTTTTTTTACTGAGTGCTGGAGAGTCATTTTTAGACTATGTGGATTGAATCGAAATGTTTTGGCTTGGGATGAAGAAATGATGTGGGCAATTGATAATCTGAAGGGCAAATCTCTTATTGTTTCTATTCTCAAAGTTGCCTTGAATGCTTGTATATATAACATTTGGCAAGAAAAGAATCGGAGACTATTTCAGAATGGTTCTAAATCTATGTTTGATCTTGTAGATAGTGTAAAGGACTTTATTAAAGGAAAGCTCTATAGGTACAATTTGATATTAGTGATATTGTAAATAGGAAGCTTTGTTTGGAGTGGGGATTCATGTTTTGTGAGAATCCCTCCTTGATTGTGTTTTCTTTGTTTAGTTGTAAGTAGTTATACTTTTTTTTGGATAAATAAAAGCACACATTTTATCCAAAAAATTTATTATAAAGAATTTTTTTAGGTTTAATAGTTAGAAAGCTGCCTAACATGTATCTTTTTTTTCAGTTTGGTGCCCAACATTTTTTCGAGTCACTTTGATGCCTAACGTTTCATTTCGTAACTCAAATTAGATTTTTCCGTCAACCGCCGTTAAAAAATTTATGTCATCCAATCATAACATGACATGTGACCTGATTTTTTTATTTAATTAATTTCTGAATTTATTTTAAAATGTGTACTTCTTAAATAAACCTAAAGTTTTAATTTCTTTCAATCAAGCCTTCAAATCATATCTTTTTCACCGTCCGGCATCCCCACACGTCGATAGTTCACCGTTCACCGCCCATACGTCGCGTATCTTACTGTTCAACATCCTCACCCTTTAGCTGTCGGTTAAAATCCCAATCAATCTATTTTCCTTTATTGTTGGATGTTTGTCGACTGAGCAATTAGAGATTTATTCGTCGATTTTTGACAACGGGATAGTGGGGTTTTTAGTCGTGAGGGCGGCGAAGTCAAAGGTGTCTGGTGGGATGGGAGGAATTTAGGGTTTGGGGTTTATAGAAATTAAAAATGTTGGGGTTATAAAATCAAAGATTTTTTTATTTAAAAAATAAAATTTAAAGAAAATACCATAAATATGTCGTGTGTCATGTTTTTATTGGATGACGAATTTTTTTAACATTTATCACGAAAAAACCTGATTTGAGTTACGGAATAAAACGTTAGGCACCAAACTAAAAAAAAGAGTGTAGGTTAGACACATGTTTGACTATTAAGCATTTTTCAACCATGTTTATAGTTTTTATCAATTATTAACGTAATGATAGCTTTTTATTTATTTTTAAAGAGTATGGGTTAAAATGATAAAAAAAAAATATAAACATAAGGATTCGGAAAGATAGTTTTTCTTCTTCTATAATTTATGGGTTAGAATTTAACAATTTATTTGAACAAAATTTAAGAGAAGACTAAGATTTTCAAATAAAAAATAGTACAAGAATTTAATTAAAAAAATATATATGTACTAAAATTTAAATTTTGAAACAGGGCATAAACTTTTAACATGTTCAAACCACGATAAAAAAAAGTTGTCTTATGGCATGTTTAGGAATGAGTTTTAAATGGAATTTTGGTAAAATATTAGTTTGAAACTGAAAATCAATGCTGAACGGATTTTGACTCGGATAAAAGCTATGTTAAAACACTAATTTCAAGCTAAAACAAATTGTTATTTTCAGCTTTGGAAGTGGATAATCCCGGTTGGAAAACATAAAGACAATTTTACCCTTATTTATTACTCTCAACAAGATTTTAGCACTTCCTTTTACTCACTTGTTTTACTAATTTTAATTCTCCTGCAACATAAGTTTAGTTTTAAGTTTAGAGTAGGATTAAGGTCTTGATCATATCATTGTTTTCATAAAACTCAAAATTCATATTTTTCTTCGTGGATTAGTATATAAATAATTTAAATACAGATTAATAAAAAAACTTTAGAAACAGAATAAAATTTCTCCATATCTTTCTTGACTGATTTTAGCTTTCGTGTATATTAATATTAAAATAATATAAGAAAATTAATATTTTAAATAAAAATAAAGAATAAAAACTTCACTTACGTTTATTTATTCCGATTTTACAATATCATGTCTAAAATAAAACATTTTATCTATTCAAAAATTACTTTTTGACAGCAATACCAAACACTAAAATCTAATAACTAACTTTTTAAAATCACTTTCTAAAATCAATTTTCAACAGAACTTTTTAAAAACAATGCTAAACTGATGATCCTTTTTTTTTGTCGACGGATGCTCCTATTACACTCGTAGTCTCTGAAGGATGAGAACCAACTATGTAGCAACTGCATCGAGAATTCAAGTATTGTATACGTCATTAGTCTGATCCTTTGTAGGAACTACCCGTAATAAAGAACTTGCAAAATGGATTTGTTTATCATAAAGAGAATCGTTGTTCCTGGCCCTGCTTCACCTTAATCGTTATTTGAACAAGTTAAAATTATGTCTTGGTCTGAATGGGGATAGCATTTCTCTTCTGCTTCACCTTAATGTTTAAAATATACACTATACATAATTCTAAATTAGATTGAATCGATTCTAAACTTGAAATCTTGTTTAAAATTAGAAATTGGGATATCCTTAGTAAAATAATTAAAAAAATTGTGAAAATAAAACTTAATAGAAAATTAGGTAAACTACAGGATTAGTCACTTTTGTTTCAATTTCATCTTTTTTATTTAAATAGTTATATTTCGATCACTTATATTATTAATTGAGATATCATTTTTGGTAAATAATCAGCAAATATCAATGGACGTGTTGGTCTCAAACAATTAAACCTTGCAACCACACGTTAAATGAAAAGTTTGGGTCCCAACTCTTCTATTCTTAGTGCCGCCGCTCTCTCTATTTGGTTCGAACATAGGCCGGCGGCGACAATAGCTTTCGGGCTATTTGTCGATCGTCGGTCACCCTCTTTTATTTATTTGTTTCGTTCTTTTGATTTTCAGTCTTTTTAATTTAATAAATCTGTCTTTATAACACGCTTTTCTCTATCGTTTTGTACGTTTTTCTGCTTTTTAGCATGTTTTTATGTCTCTTGGCACGTTTTTCTATTATTTATTTTCTATCAGTGTTGATTTGATGACGCCACGACTGATCAAGATGGCGATTATTTGTAATTATGTTGATCTTTCCTGCTATGGACCTTCGATTTGAATTTAGATACGCGGTTTTGTTAAAAGTGTGATTGGGAAAGATTTTATTTTATTTGATAATGAATCAATTTACAATCATTCATCATACGTATATATACATGTACAAGCAGCTAACAAAGAAACTAACTAACTGACTAACTATCAACATAACTAATTTCTAACTAATTTCAACACTCCCCCTCAAGTTGGAGGTTTAAACACATTTTTAATCCCCAACTTGCTTAGCAAATAGTTATGTTGTTGTACTCCCAAAGCCTTGGTCATGATGTCTGCAATTTGTTTTCCTGTAGCAATGTACTCAGTACGCAATAAACCTTCTTGGATCTTCTCTCTCACGAAGTGGCAGTCAATTTCTATGTGTTTTGTACGCTCGTGAAACACTGGATTCGCAGCAATTTGTATAACTGCTTTGCTATCACAAAACACAGTCACAAGATCTTTGCTTTTTACTCCAAGTTCACATGATAATCCCTTCAACCAGATTATCTCTGCTGTTGTCATTGCCATACTTCTGTATTCTGCTTCAGCAGATGATCGTGCAACATTATTTTGTTTTTTGGACTTCTAGGAAACCAAAGAGCTTCCAATTCTGATGCAAAAACCAGTGACTGATCTCTTGAACATTGGACGGGAGGCCCAATCCGAGTCACAAAACGCCTCAATTTTACAGTCATTAGAGGCTTTCAAGAAAATCCCTTGCCCTGGATTATTCTTTATATATCTCTCTACACTCAGTGCTGTTGCAAAATGTGATTCTTTTGGACTTTGCATGAACTGACTAAGATGATGGACTGCAAACGTAATATTTGGCCTTGTGTGTGTCAGATAAATCAACTTTCCTATCAAATGTTGAAAGACTGACTTATCTTGCATTAACTCATCTACTGACTCACATGGCATTCCTTCATCATATTCTGATGTAGTAAGTTTGAAATCCTGCTCTAATAGTGATGAAGCTGGCTTTGCACCTTCCAAACCCGTGCTTTCAATGAGTTCAAGAGCATATTTCCTTTGATTAACCACTATCCCTTGTGAAGATCTCATAATTTCTAACCCAAGGAAGTTCTTCAGTTCTCCAAGGTCCTTCATCTTGAAGCTATTATTCAAAAGACCTTTGAGCTCATCAATCATCAATGTATCATTTCCCGTGATCACTAAATCATCTACATAAATAAGAATAATCACCAGCTTTCCTTGTTTCTTCTTGATGAACAAAGAATAATCATGTTTGCTTTGTTCATAACCAGCACTTAACAAAGTTTCAGAAAGCCTTAAGTTCCACTGCCTCGAGGCCTGCTTGAGCCCATATAGAGATTTTTGCAGTCTGCAAACCAAGTTTTCCCCTGGCTGCAAAAGCCCTCAGGTAAGGCCATGTAAACTTCTTCATCGAGAGAGCCTTGCAAGAAAGCATTATGTACATCCATTTGATGAAGTGGTCAGTGGAACATGGCAGCAAGGGAAAGCATTGCTCTGACAGTGACCATCTTGGCAACAGGGAAGAAAATATCACCATAAGCAATCCCTTCTTGTTGTGTGTAGCCCTTAGCCACAAGACGAGCCTTATAGCGCTCTACATCACCCGAGGTCTTGTATTTGATACGATAAACCCATTTACAACCAATTGGGACCTTTCTAGGAGGCAAAGAAACCAACTTCCATGTAGCATTAGACTCAAAAGCCAATATTTCCTTCTTCATGGCCTGAATCCATAAAGAATTTTTGATGGCTTCTGAATAGAAAGTGGGCTCAATGGAAGAAGATGAAGAAGTGGATGACAAAAAAAATTTGTGTGTGAAAAGGTAGATGTGTATAAAAAACATAATTGGAAATGAGATAATGCCCTGGAACATTGGAGGATGAAGAAGATGTAGGTGAAGGATGGTAAGTAGTAACATAGTCATGCAACCAAGCAGGAGGCCGTGACACACGAGTAGGTCTCCGAGAAGGTTGAGGATGAAGAATGGTACTAGTAGACTGATCAGGAAGAAGAGAACACTGATCATGAGTAGGGGTAGAGGTAGAATGTTGAGATACATGTTGAGGTTGAGGTGCAGGTTGAGATTCAGGTTGAGGATCACTTGTTGAAAATGAATTGTCTGGAGGGATTTCAGAAAGAGAATGAATGTCTAGAACTAAAAACTCAGAATTTGGAACAATACAGGATTCTGGAAAAAAAAAGAAGAGGCATTTTTTGAAAAAGAGAAAAGAAAAATATGTTTATGAAAAACAACATCTCTACTAACAAGAAACTTCTTAGTGACAAGATTAAAGAGAATGTAACCCTTCTGAGTTAAGGAATAACCCATAAAAACACAAGGAACAGCACATGGGGAAAACTTATCAGAATTGTGTAAAGTTGTTGCATAAGCTTAACACCCAAACACTTTAAGATGGGAAACATAAGGAAGCTGACCAAAAAAAAGCTCAACTGGGGTTTTCCAACTAAGAATAGAGGAAGGTAACAAATTTATTAAGTAACAAGTTGCATGGACACACTCTCCCCAGAATTTAATAGGTACTTTAGAGTGAAAACGAAGAGCACGAGCTACCTCAAGGAGATGCCTATGCTTGCGTTCAGCCACCCTATTCTGTTGGGGTGTATGAATACAGCTACTTTGATGAACTATTCCAAGGGAAGAAAAGAGAAGGGAACATTCAGAATTAAAATTTTTTATACCATTATCACTGCGCAAGGTAATAACAGTGGAAGAGAATTGAGTTTTAATCATGGCAAAAAACTTCTTAAGAGCTAAGACTGTATCAAACTTCAATTTCAACAAGTGAACCCAAGTCATTCGACTAAAATCATCCACAATAGTAAGAAAATAACGATGACCTGAATGAGTTGAAATACGATAGGGGCTTCATAAGTCAATGTGAACTAAATCAAAGGCTTTGACTGACCTAGAAGTACTTAGAGGAAATGATGATCTAGTTTGTTTGACTAAAGGGCAAACAACACAGTCATGTATATGGTCAATACGAAAGTGTAAGTCAGTAGAAATAGGTAATTTGTGCATTTTATTCAGGCTGGCGTGACCCAAACGGGCATGCCAAAGTTTGGTAGATTCTATAGATGACTGACAAGCAATAGAATCAGAAGAAAAATTTGCAGAATTTGAAACTGTGGAAACTTGAGACAAAGATGAATTTAGATAACAACCAACAGAGCGTGACTGGAACATGTACAAGCTCCCAACCATCCTACCAATCTCCTTCATCCTTCCAGTGGAGAGTTCCTGCAGCAAACAAAAATGAGGATAAAAAAGAACTGCACAATTTTGGGTTGAAGTAAGTTTAGAGACTGAAATAAGATTGAAACGAAAATCAGGGACAAACAAAATATTATGAAGAAGCAAAGTATTGTTGAGAGCAACAGAACCAATATGGGTTATGGGAACGTTTTTACCATTTGGGAGTCGGACTGATCTTGAATTCGAGACACATGAAATCAAATTTATTAAACTATGGAAGTCTGAAGTTACATGGTTGGTGGCTCCAGTGTCCAGGATCCAGGTACAAGTGGCATGAGTAGACTTACAAGAGAAGTCATTACCTACAGCATTCACAGTTGACTCAGAGGGAACCTTCTGAAGTAAGGCCAGTATCTGGTTATACTGCTCTTGTGAAAAAGTTGGAACCAATGGTACAGAAGAAGACACAACTGGTGGACTGAAATCAGGTGGAGTAACATCGGAGAGATCTCCACTTGTAGCCATTACAGCTCGAGGATCTTTGCGCTTAGTGAATCGAAAATCTGGTGGAAACCCTACGAGATGGTAACAGGTCTCCTTCTTGTGACCTTTGACTCCACAGTGAGTACAAACACCATTAAAACGACGACGGGAAGACGGTCCAGAACCAGATTGAGAATACATGACAGTCGAATCTGACAACGATGTTACACTAGACAAATGAATTCGTTGCGACTCCTCTTGAATCAGCATAGAGTACACCTGATTAACCGTAGGCAGCGGCTTCATCAGAAGAAGCTGACTTCGCACGGCTGAGTAGGTCTCGTTTAACCCCAATAGAAACTGAAACAACCTTTTCTGAAGAAGTTGACTCTGATTCTCTCGAGACACTTCGCAATCACAAGCCGAAAAAGGAACCAAAGCGTTGTATTTGTTGGGTCACGTCGGCACGCCCCGTGGCGCAGCGGAAAAATAAAACCGACGTAATCCAGCCAGGATCCATGTACAAGAACGAATCCGGGGTGAAAAGATGAAGAGTTACCTTTTAAACTCTGAAAACTGGAAAACCGACGGTATGTCGAAATAACCACGTCAAGTAAAACCGGAATCGTCACAGGTTCGCAACGACCTCTACAGAGTCCACCCGAACAAAACGAACAAAGTTTCCGCCTCCCTAACACTTAGGGATAAATTTCGACAGGTTTGAACACCTTCCAGGGAGAAGTCGAAATCCCTCTAGGGATTCCTTAGGGAGTCTGAAATCGACCAGGAGTTCAACCGGGACTTGCAATTGAGCAAGAGAACCTTCAGGGATTTGCCAAGGGGCAAGTAGAACACCAGAAAAATATCGAACAGCTTCTCAGAGAGCTTTCTGGGATTTGTCGAATTCCAGTGGGGAATCCCTAGGGGTGTTGTCGAAATCTTCAAGAGGAGGAAGAGGGATGATATGGTTGCTAGCCCTTGTCCCTTTAAGTAGTATTCAGAGACTTAATTCTAGTTGAATTTCTCAAATCCAAGTTCAACCAAAATTCATAGAATCTAATTCTACTTGAAATTGGTTTATAATAAATATACATTATATTTAATAATATTAAATAAAATATATATATTTAATTATGTAGAATCTTATTCTACATAAAACATGAATTTAAATATACATTATATTTAATCCAAATATATATATTTTTATTATATAGAATTTCATTCTATCTTTACTTGGATTTAAATATATATTTTTAATTATGTAGAATCTAATTCTACATAAACTTGGAATTAAATATACATTATATAAATTCCAAACATATATTTAAATTGCTAGAATCTTATTCTATAATATTTAAGTCTCTAAATTTTTCCATACACTAAATAATATCTAATAAATACAATATTTATCCAATATTATTCTCATTTAAGGGAGTTGCCGATTTCCCCTATCCCATAGGGGATTTTCGGCAACCTCCCTAAAATAGGGAGTATGGTTTCCAATTTTTTTGTTCGTTTCATTCGAAGAGTGTGACCCTTGTAGGTTCATGCAACGTTAGCAGCAAAATTAGAACTGTTCTAATTTTACAAACAATGAGTGGCATCTAGCAATACATCATTGCTACCTAACTTGCATGAAGTCATGGTTTGACTTTCCTAATTCCTGAACAAACTTCCTTTATGTATTTCATCCTTTTGTCCTTTATATCTTAGATGAACACAAGTCATGGGATAGTCACACTTGCGTTGTCCATCTAGTGTTTCTTGATGTCTTGAGTAGATTATAATAAACAAATCTCTATGATATCTCATATCATAATATTCGAGCATGGCCATGCATTTTCTAATCTCACTCAATCAAGTGGCCGAAGATATTTCTCCCATTATGTAGGAGGGACAAATCATTTCTTGATCAACCATATTTCACTACATAGGTCATCACGTATCCAATCATCAGTCTTTATAATGTAGTCAGTTACGACACACGTTTGACTATGTCAAAATACGTAAATCTTTATGTTGAAATCATGTTGATCTCAAGTCTGAGGATTATACATATGTTTATCATGAGCAATGTTGTGACTGCCACATAATTACCCAAGAAACATGCTCATAGTGGGTCAATCCAGTATGTTGTTCTCTAACAAATACTTATGTGTTGATTTTGACATCTCCATGTCAATGACAACGCTTGTCGTCAACCACATATTAGTCTTTATATATTATCACTGTCCATACCCGTAATAATATTCGACTAAGGATCTTATTTAACAATAATCGTATTATTGTATGGACATTATTATCCAATGGTTAGTTTGATGCACAGAAACATACCAAATGATAATAACGGCAATGTCATTACTTGATTGGTCTTTGGGCATACTCTAACAGTATTCACTCCACAGCAGTTTCAATTTCGTAAAATAAGTAGAAATCGACGATTCACCTTGGACAAGCGTTGCGATTTCCCTGTGAAGGAAGAAGATGCGCGACCCGTCCACTTTGTCAAAACGCTCCTTCAGATCTGCCCAGACGAGCGTCGCACTAGACGCGAAAACGATTTTGGCAGATAAGTCTTGGCTAACGGCGTTAAGAATCCAAGAAAGGACAATTGCATTGCAACGATCCCACTGGGTTTCCAACGCACCAGTGAAGTTAGCACGATTACAGCTCCCATCGATTAGCCCTAATTTGTTTTTTTGCAAGTAGGGCGATGCGCATAGAACGACTCCACACGCTGTAATTTTCGACGCCAGTGAGTTGATGCGAGACGAGGAGAGTTCCTGGAGTGTCGGACGAATGAAGATACAGGGCGTGATTGAAGTCTAAGGTGGTCGAAGGCTCCGCCGGCGGCATCGCAACGCTCGTGAAAAAAAAAGAACTCGGAAAGGGAAAAAAAGAAAGAAAAAAGAAGATGAAACGGTTAACAAGCTTAGAGAAACGGGCCAAAAAACCCAATAACAACCTGGGCTCTAGATACCATGTTAAAAGTGTGATTGGGAAAGATTTTATTTTATTTGATAATGAATCAATTTACAATCATTCATCATACGTATATATACATGTACAAGCAGCTAACAAAGAAATTAACTAACTGACTAACTATCAACATAACTAATTTCTAAATAATTTCAACATGTTTGCGCTTGTGAAGAGTTTCTCAGGTGCTCGGCTCTGATTTGCGTTTTCTCGGTGGTCTATCAATAGCTTCATCCCCTTTTGTGGTTCGTTTTGCCGATGCAGTTAGGTTTCGTATCTATTTTTTATTGAGTATTTGGATGGGTTTATAACTTTTTCATGTATGGTTCATGTCTGATCTAAAGTGGCTAGTTTTAGTAGGAAGTCCAAATTATGTATTTAATTTACAATGATAGTTTGTACACTTTTATTGTAATTTTGGGTATTTTCTCATTAATAAAATTAGTTACTTATTTTTAAAAAAAAAGTTTGGGTCCCAAGGAAAATTCACTTGACAATTTATCCAACAAAATAAACAAGCTTATGAATCACGATTTATCAATGTTGACTTCGTGCTTTGCAAGTTTAGAAGTTAGAACCAATAATATTGTATACTACAAAATTAATATAGCATAATCAGACACAACATGAAAAAACTAGCATAAAACAATATAAATATATAAGTACATTAAAATTAATACAACATGAATTATAATACAAATATTATAATGGTTGCCGTGGCAAGCTTCAAATGGGATATTGTGCATTTCTTATTATTATAGCCAATACCACAGTTTCCGAGCAAGTTAATTGAGAGGAGCAAGCACGTTGACCTCCATTAGTTTGACCGAACAAACTCCCTGTTTTCTATTGTTCATTGAATAGTATTTGTTAATAATAAATGAAGCATGACTCGTAGAACCAACTCGGATTCTAACTCGAATGTATATAAATATGAGGGCTGTCGGATCATGGTAAAGGCACAAGTGTTTACTGTTTTCGTTTCAATTGAACGTTGTTTCAGAATAAGCCAGAAAGTCAGTATAAAGTGTAAGGGAAGAAGAGGAAAAGTAACACTTGGTGTCTTGTAATGGCGTCAAAGTTGAAAAACATGAACAAAAATATGGTTTTGGTGGCCCTGCTTGGGCTGATTCTGGGTGTCTTAGCCCGCTCATATGTTCAGGGGCTGCAGAAGAGTTTAGACGAAAGGAATGGAAGCTATTTCCGACAACAGATTGGTGAGTTTAATGTTCATAGTTCCTGAACTAATCAACTCAGCATGAGTCTGAGAAAAATAGAGACGGTTTGGTTGATTCTGTACTGACATTTTGCTTTTGTAAATGGGGTTTGCAGATAAAGTATGCAGTGATGTGTGCAGAAGAACCAAGGATGGTTTCGTCACATTAACGGTCAAATTTCTCCATTTCTTTGTTTCAAGATGGTTACAATTGAGATATTTACCGGCATTGTTCCCGGCGCCTCGGATCATGTCTATGTCGTTTTGGGTAGCATTTACTAGATCAATCTCATCCATGCCAGATAACCCTTTGCAGTAACTTTTTTTTGGATAAATTTGTAAGAGCTGGGAAACTAATTGCAGTAACTTTCGGTTCATCATTTAGTTTCAGTTCATCAACTGCTGTAATTCCAGTCACATGCATCATCCGTTTTTCTTTGGTAAAAGTATATAAAAGAGAGAGATGACCAAGGAGGAAGGAAAAGGATGAAGGTTGGGCTGGATGTGCATGAATTTGTGTTATAAAACAAAATTACATTCCAAGTTTATGAGAATGCAAAACTGCAAACTATTACTTAATACTTATGGTAAATATCAATGAAAATCAACCATGAGATCCAATTCTTAGTGGATTTTCACAGTTATGCAAGTTTCACTTGGATTATAGTTTCTCTTTTTAACTTATGAAGGTAAAAAAAAAACTTTGCATGATGCAGTAAACTGGTATCCATTATGGGGAATGCTCAGATGTGAGAAACCAATTCTTTAAGCATACAACAGTAACAATGGATAAACAGAGACCAACACTTAATGCAACAAAATGAAGCTGTTTTTCATTCTTCAAAATGTTCAAAACCCACAAGAACAGCAATCATATCTGAACCCTGCTACAATTTTCCTAATTTACAACAAGACACAAGTTATTATAATAATGAAGATAAACGCTGATGCAGATAACGGTAACTCCAATTTGCTAATTGTGCAAAATTCGCATGATGTCTGTAAAGAAGAAAAATAAAATAAAATATACCAAAGTGTCCTGATTCACCATATTCCTTCATTCTTTGTTTTCCCTAACCACAAAATCAAATCCGGACGATCAAGCTAGCATCTACTTTTTCTAGGACCTACCCTTGGCCGGCATTTGCATGGATCCTATCTACTGCTTGGTTTAAACCAAGCATGATTGTAGAAGCCTATACCTGACCCAGAGTGGGGTCATCCATTGAAGCTATCTTGTTGTTGTCAGTCAATTTAACCAAATCAGTTAGATCATCATAAACAATGGAAAGTTTATGTTCCATGTATGGAGCCTCGTGATTGCTATAGATAGAATTCACAGCTGTTAAAATCCCATTTTTAGAATTATCAGCAACCTGGTGAGCCAATGCAACATCTGCATAAGGCATATCTCACTAGCACAAGTCACTCTCTATCTTTGTCTCTTGGGGACTCCCCCTAACTTCTGTACCTAGAGTTTCTGAACTCGGTATGGTAAAAGAATCAGTTTGAACCCATTCTGGTTTTAGCAGATCATCCGAACCAAAGACCGAAACGCCAGTTGTTTCCATTGTGTTTTCTTTTAAACATTCTCTTCTTGAACCGAGCTTTCTTTGCCTTAAGAACTTTCAAAGTCTCGTCAGGATTACTAGCTGTCTCTGTTAACCTCTTTCTGCAAGGAATAACCATCAGCTGCGAGTTGCTGAATGTCTGATTAGATGATTCCGATGTAGTCGACTGAATAGCAAGTAGAGCAATTCTGGCAGCTTTGATCTCTGCTTCTTTTTTGGTTTTTGCTACAGCTCCAATATACCGAAGGCCTCCAATCTCAACTGTGCATGAATAGTGAGGCAATCGCCCCGCTGCTTCATCCTTCTGGCATTGACATACGGGCATTGCATAATTCATCTTCTGCGCAAACTCCTGTAGTAGATTTTTGCACAAGCCTGTATTGTGCTGTAGCAGAAATCCATAGAACAAGATAGTTCAGAAACTCCAAAACAAAGTTACTTAATAAAGGAAAATGCCAACCACTAACCAAATAACATAAAACTAAACCACAGTAAAACTTACAACAGGTTGAGAGATGCTTTCATTGATTTCACCAGCCTTGAACAACTCCCTGAGAGCAACTTCAGCAGCTGAATGCTCTGCTGCCTTGCGATTAAATAAAACCGGGCAACGAATCATATCTAACATTATTTACTGCCACTGTTGATCTGAACGATGGTTCATGGGAAGGGCCTTGCTTGACAGTCTCATATACAGGTGTAGGAAGACCTGTTTTTTGAGCATATTCCTGCAATTGGCTCTTGAAAACATAGCAATTGGAAACACCTGGAAACAGATCATCCGTTTTCTTACGCCAAAGGTTTCAGGGGAGACGAGTGGTGCTCCTTGCAATATTTCAGGGGTGATAAGTGAGGTTCCTGCGGTTGTTAGGGCCTAGGGGGAATTTGTTGTCTCCTTCTAAGCTTGTTGTTACGCTTGGGGATGGCCTTCCTTGTGTGAAGGGGTCTGCTTCTGGAGAGATAATGAATGTTGTTTGTGGAAATACTGGTTTAGGTTTGGTGATTGGAAATCCGGGTGCTGCTCTGTTAAGTCCAAATAAATTTGACTTGCTCACTTCTGTAGAGCAGGAGGAGTGTGAGGGTTCTCCAAAAAAAAAAAGCCAGACTTGCTGCGGGTGGTGTTTCAAAATTGATGAAGCAATTAAAGCTCAAAGCCAAGGAGCCAAAGAAGAAGAAGCAAGGTAAAGGGGGTAAAGGAGGGAAAGGTATGGTGGAAGGTATATTATCCCTTTCACAATGATTCTTTGTTGGAATGTACGAGGTTGAACGGCCCTTTAAAGCAGAATAATGTGTTGAAGGTTGTTAAGAGGTTGAACATTGAGATTTTGTGTTTAGTGGAAACTAGAGTTCGTCACCGCAATTATGGTTCTATTGTTGATAGTCGGTTTAGAGAATGGACGATATACCACAATTATGATCATGCTTCTAATGGGGGGATTTGGCTTTTGGTACGGAGGGGCTGGGCTATGGTGGAGTTGTTTAATTCTGATCAGGTGCTCACTTGTTCTGTTTCTAAGGGTGAGGAGCAGTTTGTTCTCTCTGTTGTGTATATCAACAATGGTAGAGAGGAGCGTAAGACTTTGTGGAGAGACTTAGTTGGGCTTAAACGTAGTGTTGGGGATAGTCCTTGGGTGTTGTTAGGGGATTTCAACATCACTTATTCACCCCCAAGAAAGTTCAGATTATAATGGTGGTCAATGTATAACTGGGGCAATGCCGGAGTTTAGGGACTGTGTAGAGGAGATGGATGTTTTGGATCACTTATTTTCAGGTCCTTTATTTACCTGGTCTAATCTTCAGGAAGAAAGGTCACTGGCTCAGAAACTGGATAGATTATTGGTTAATCAGGCCTGGTTGGTAAAATTTCCTCACTCTTTGGTTGAGTTTTTGGCACATTGGTGCTCAGATCATAGCCCTTGTTCTTTGGTGCTGCGAGCTCCTACTCACAAGGCCCCAAGACCATTCAAGTTCTTCAATTTTTGGACGAATCATCCTGATTTCCTGAAGGTTGTGGAGGAATCTTGGAAGGAGCTTGTTACTGGGAATTCTTTATGTTGGAGCCCACCAACTTCTCTCCCTCCCTTTCTCTACTTTTCTAGAGAACACTATAGTATATATAATAATATTATATAGAAAATATCTAGTGCCTAAACCGACCTAATGATACTATAAATAGGCATGTGTTGTGAAAGTGTGTGTGTGCAAGTTGAAAAGAAATAAGTAGAGTGTGTGTGCTAGTGTGAGTGCCGTGAGTGGTGTGAAGAGTGAAAGTGAGGTGTGCAAATTGAGATAGTATGTGAGTGAATAGTGACGTGTGTGTGAGTGGGGTGCAAATTGAGTGTTAAAGTCAAAAGAAAAAAAAAAAGTGACGTGAGGTATGTATGTGTATAATATTTGGTGTATTAATAAATGTTTTATTTTTTGTAATTAGAAGTTTTCCGGTTCAGCCTTAATTTATGTATTTCTTTGGTGCACTTGAATTGGTTATTAATGGTCGGCTATGCCGCCTAAGTTATATGGTCGGCTCTGCCGCCTGAATAGTATATGGTCGGTTCTACCGCCTAATTGGTATATGGTCGGCACTGCCGCCTAAGTTGTGCACTAAGAAATTAAATATAAAAAGGCTAACCGACTCAGGGAGTTGGTGTAGCACTAGTGGTCAGTCTTAGGTCCTCCATAGTGGGTGTGTTGGGTTCGTCGGGTTTCCAACAATTGGTATCAGAGCAGGCGGTCCGGGACCGTTACTAGTAAGAGAAAGCTTCGGTAAGCGTTGGACGCTTACATTGGTCGGTGCATCAATTCGTTAAGGGAAGATTCTGTCGAAATACAGTCAGGGACTGTAAAGTTTTCGGTAAGCGTTGGACGCTTACATTAGTCGACGTTGCATCAAGGTGCTAAGGGGAGACTCTGCCGGAATACAATCAGGGACTGTGAAGCTATTGGTTTGGAACCAAGCTTAGTGGACGCCGGGCGTCAGTCAGCATGGCAGACTTTGGAAGCATAAGCAACGGGATTAGAAAGCTCAATAACCACAACTACGGTTATTGGGAGACATGCATAGAATCCTACCTACAAGGTCATGACTTGTGGGAAATAGTCGCAGGCACCAACACAACTCCTCCACCAGGGGAGAATGCCGAAGCCTTGAGAAAATGGAAGATCAAGGCTGGGAAGGCTTTATATATATTGAAGACCACAATCGAGGAGGACCTATTGGAGCATATTCGTGATGAGAAGACACCAAAGGCAGCCTGGGAAACTTTGGCGAAATTATTTTCAAAGAAGAATGAAGCACGCCTCCAACTCTTGGAAAATGAGCTCGCGGGCATCTCACAAGGAAGCCTATCTGTTGCTCAGTATTTCACCAAGGTAAAATCTATCTGCCGTGAGATATCTCAACTTGCACCAGATGAGAAGGTTAGCGAGGCAAGGATGAAAAGAATTATCATCCATGGCCTAAGACCCGAGTACAATGGGTTTATCGCCGCAGTGAGGGGATGGCCTACTCAACCATCCTTAGTCGAGTTGGAGAACCTGTTGGCTAATCAAGAGGAATTAGCCAAACAGATGAGTGGCGTAACCATAAAAGACGAAGAGGAGGCACTCTTCACCAACAAGAGGAAAGGTACGTCAAGAAGACAACGTGTGTCAAATGAAATAAGGACGCAAGAAGACAAGTTTCACTCGAGAGATAGAAGTAACATTTCAGGGGGAGCTCGACGTAGGAAAGAAGACTATCACCAACAGTACGAGGAGAACGATAGAAGACAAAGTGATGATTGCTTCAACTGTGGAAGAAAGGGTCACTTTGCTCGAGATTGCAGATTACCCAGGAGAAACACTTTCCAAGGAAACATGACCACCACAAAAGAGGAGGAGAATGAGGTCATGTTGGAAGCTTCCATCAGTGAGGAAGAATGGGAAGTAGACGATGGACTTTTTGTTGAAGAAGATTTAATAGAAGAAATAGGGGAATCATCTCTTGAAGCAACCACATACTCAAAGACGAACTACAACGATGAAGAAGAGTTCGAAGAAGACATGGAGGCACCAACTCTCGTTGCAACTACAAATACAAAATACAAGGATGAAAAGTTGGAAGAAGACATGGAGAAACCAGCTCTTGCAACAATCATGGAGTCAAAAATTGATTACGAGGAGGATTGGATCGTCGACTATAGGTGCTCCAATGATGAGAGATGTTGGAGATGTTGTGATCCAGTCAATTGCAAGTGCTACACTTCAAGGAATGTGATGTTTGATAAAGCTTCTTCTTGGAGGTCGCCTCAGAAGATCGAGCTTTCAGAATCTCATGACCTAGAAGAACTTTCAGAAGATAATAAAGAAGGTAAAGAGCAAGCATCGGATCCAAGTGAAGAAAGAGAAAGCTCACCCTCGAAAGATAAAAGCCCCTGGAAGACGGTTGTACATCAACCTACATCTGAGGAGCTTCGTCCAAGCCAAGTGGAAGTCGACGAGCTTCGAGAAGAAATGTCAGAAGTCCTAAATGAGGCTACATGCAAGTGTTCACAACAATGTGAGATTTTTTCTAGTGAAATTCTTATTCTCAAAGAAGAGAACAAAGTCCTAAAGGAAGAGCTTAAGACGGTACGTGGGGAATTGAAAGATATGAAGGAAAAGATGGTGTTTCTTAAGAAGGCATTAGCTCATGACGGGGGAGCTGCATCATCCGTCCCAATTCCAACTTATTCGAGAATAGAAGTTTCTAAAGCCAAGTCTTATAACGCGGAGGATGTAGATAACTTTCCGTGGAGCTTGGAACAATACATCCAAGCCAGAAACGTCGGAGAGGGTGCTAAGAAGATCAACCGAGCTAGAAAGATCGACCATGCCTTACTTTATTTGGAAGATACTACGCTGCTATGGTTGTGGCGTAAGCATGGAAAAATGAAGAAGGGAGCTCGTACCATTGCTATTATCGAACCCCACACCAAATTTAAGAAACGTGAGAGCTCCAAGCAAAAGGGGAACAAAAGACATAACGCGGGAAGAAATAAATCACATAAAAGGCAAAGATTAAAGCTAGCATACAAGGAAGAAGCCTTCAAGGGAAAGAGAGATGACAAAGGAGAAAGAGAGCAAATTACTCAACAACAAGGAGATATGAGTATGCAATCTCTCCATATCCTCAACTCTATCAAAGTCAATGACGAGGTGCCTACGTTTGAAAAGAAAGAATTGTTGTTCGAGCAAGTGAAGATTGGAGGACAACCGGTACGTGTCTTAGTCGACAATGGAGCAACAAACAAGTTTATCAAGGAGATCTTTGAAAGAGAGATCAAGAAGAGGCCATCAAAGATAGATGAAGAAGTTGCAGACATATTCACAAAAAGTATAAGTAAACCGAAGTTCGAGAAATTCAGAGAAGTACTCGGTATGATCTGCAAGCCATCTATAGAGAGAAGTTGTTGAGGGGGAGTGTTGGAGCCCACCAACTTCTCTCTCTCCCTTTCTCTACTTTTCTAGAGAACACTATAGTATATATAATAATATTATATAGAAAATATCTAGTGCCTAAACCGACCTAATGATACTATAAATAGGCATGTGTTGTGAAAGTGTGTGTGTGCAAGTTGAAAAGAAATAAGTAGAGTGTGTGTGCTAGTGTGAGTGCCGTGAGTGGTGTGAAGAGTGAAAGTGAGGTGTGCAAATTGAGATAGTATGTGAGTGAATAGTGACGTGTGTGTGTGAGTGGGGTGCAAATTGAGTGTTAAAGTCAAAAGAAAAAAAAAGTGACGTGAGGTATGTATGTGTATAATATTTGGTGTATTAATAAATGTTTTATTTTTTGTAATTAGAAGTTTTCCGGTTCAGCCTTAATTTATGTATTTCTTTGGTGCACTTGAATTGGTTATTAATGGTCGGCTATGCCGCCTAAGTTATATGGTCGGCTCTGCCGCCTGAATAGTATATGGTCGGTTCTACCGCCTAATTGGTATATGGTCGGCACTGCCGCCTAAGTTGTGCACTAAGAAATTAAATATAAAAAGGCTAACCGACTCAGGGAGTTGGTGTAGCACTAGTGGTCAGTCTTAGGTCCTCCATAGTGGGTGTGTTGGGTCCGTCGGGTTTCCAACACTTTACAGAGGTTATTTATAAAGCTCAAGCAACTAAAGTTGCCGTTGAAACAGTTGAATAAAAGCAATTATAGTGAGATTTCAAACAGAGTTTTCCTAAAGCAGATTGAGTTGGCCAATTTGCAGCGATGCTTGCTGGAATTTCCAACCTCTGATAATGTTGGGAAGGAAAGGGTTGTGGCTGGAGAGTTGAAGGATCTTTTAAAGGCTGAGGAGCAGTTTCTTAGGCAGAAGTCCAGAGTGCAATACATGAAGGATAGAGATTTGCAAAGAGTCAGCATAGTTGGATATGGAAGAAGATACTCAAGCTTCGAGACAAGGTGGTATTGCAAAGGGATTTGCAGGGAGAGTTTTCTACTAAGAAGCTATGGGAGATTTTTCGCCACAAACAAGGTAAAGTGCCGTGGGTTAGGCTTGTATGGGGTAGATTTTTTATCCCTCGCCAGTCTTTTCTTTCTTGGCTTGTCGTTCTGGATCGGCTTCCAACTAAAAGAAGGATGATTGGATGTGGTTGTAGTGTTGATCCTATTTGTATCTTGTGCAATGTGAATTTGGAATCTAGATACCATGTTTTTGGTAGTTGCTGCTTTGTAAACCAGGTTTGGGGAATGATACTTGAGGCTTGTGGTATTTATGTTTCCCATAGTTGCTGGAATGGGAAGTTGGATTGGATGGGGGAAATCGCTGTTAGCAACTATACTTCGGCTAAATTATTATATTTGGCTTGAACGAAATGGTAGAATGCATGGGGGAGAACTCGATTGGCAAGGGAAATTTTTTTTCTAGTTAGGCATGATATTTATGCTAGGCTCTTGGATTGTAAATGTTTCTATTTTGATTGTTGTATAGCTCATAGATGGGGACGTAGTTGAGGGGTTGATATAGTGACTATACGGGGTACGTATTTAGGTGGTGAGAGCTTTCTTGGATGAATATAGTTTCATTTATCCAAAAAAAAAACCTGGAAACAATATTGGAGTAGCTGGAAACAAAAATAAGCTGCAGTTAAGGAACAATCCCTTAAAACAATCAGCCGGAAAAATACAATTCCAAACATTGAATCGATATATCATGCAATATCTCAAGGAATATGATCTTTGAAAACACTTAAATGGGTCCGAAATCTTGAGTATTCTATGAAAATCATAAAGGAACAATCCTCTAAAACAATCGGCCGGAAAGAGCACAATTCCAACACCGAACCCATAATCTAGAGCTAAATGAGTAACCTATGCAATCATAGCAATTCGCTTGGATTCCCCGAACAACATACCCTCTTTCACAATAAAAATTCACCATGATCAACTGAAGCAAATTCAAGCTCTGATAAACAATAAACTTGATTCAAAAGAATACCCATTCCATTAATTTGGAAGGGAGATCAAATAGGTGTAATTTAGCAAGGATTTCCCAGCAAGCAAAATAATTTAAAAATATGTATTACCTCAGAAGTTTGCGTTGGTGGGCATAGCTTCCAGTGATTCTCGAGTTTTTCGCTTAACTAGAAATTTTAAAAAAAAAAATCATCCCTTTTAACTATATGTATACACCTTAATAGAAAGATTTAAATTCATCATCCGCTTTTCGACGAAACACTTGTTAGTCGATTTTAGAAATTTTTAAAATCAAGATGTTATTTCAACATTAAAATCAATATATTTAAAATTGCATTATTTAGCATGGTGAATCTTAGGTTGGTGTAATTAGGTTAGAATTATAAAAGTCAAGATTAGAGTTATGAGATTTAGATAGTTTGCACAATTTATAGAAATATACTATTTGAGCATATTAAAAAAAAGAAATATACTATTTGAAATATTAATATTTTATATTTATTTGAATTTTAATTTGATAGACATGGTTACCACATCTAGAGGGACGTGAATTTGAGTGTGTTTAAGTGTATATATTACTATTATTTTTCGATTTACCAATAAAGGTTTGGTGCAACAACAAGACACATTATTATTCTAATGAAAGGATTCAAGCTTACATTTTAAAAATATATTGTTATAAGGGATAACTATGAATTTCGAACATGAATCATAAAAAAAAAAAAGTACAAAACCCGTTTAAGCAGACAAATTATCTAATAAGCCGCTAAAATAGCTTTAAACTTAATTATTTAAAATGTTAGAAACGACGTCGCTTATAAATTATTTCAACATCAAATGAAGTTGTAGACCCTTAAAACAAATTTAATTAAGTTTTAAAAGTAGGATTAATATCCTTAAAAATATACTTATTATATTGATGAAATTTTTCTGTCAATTTCGTTATAATTAAAATATTAAATTTTTATTCAAATTTTGTTTTTCTATTTGTATTTTTATTTATGAGATATATTAGAATATGAAAATTTCGTATTTATTTTGATCAAGATATCAGGAATAGTTGTTTAGATGTTTTTATATATCTCGAGTGTGTCTTGTTCGAGTCCCTTTAATTTAGATTTTTTTCCTGTCATTAACAACAAATAAGTACATATAAAATATTGCAGGAAATGGATCACAAAATAGCATTTGGCATGGTGGTAAGGCAGTGCTTCTTATTACTGGGAGTCATGGGTTTGACTCCCCTTGACTACAATTGTTGTTTTCTCCATTTTCTTTCTTTAATTAGAACAAATAAGTACATATAATATATTGCAGGGAATAAATCCCAAAATAGCACTTGACGTGGTGGTAAGACAGTGCTTCTTGTTGCTGGGAGTCACGGTCTCCATTTTCTTTCTTTAATTAGGTGATGACACGTGTCACCATCTAATTGGAGGATGGAAATAAAATTATTTAATCAAATATAAATAATTAAATCCCTCCAATAAGATAGTGACACGTGTTACCACTTAATTAAATAATTAATTTATTTTATTAAATTCAAATTAGGATTAAATTAAAAGAATGTGTAAATAGTAAGGACCAAATATGTAATTGTACCCCTATTTTTTTAACTGCCACGTCACCCTGCCGTTAACCTCTAACGGCTGGTGGTCAAATTGTACCCAATTTAATAGTATAATGGTTTAATTGTTTTAAAAAAAAATAAGGTGGTCAAATCACGACTTTTTAAATAATATGGTGGTCATTTATGTAATTTACTCTATAAATTAATGCATATTTATCGGATCCCTTCAACAACTTAAATTTAATGGGTTTAATAAAAAGTAAACCTATTGAGTTTTAATAATATTATTTTTGAATGTATATTTTGAGATAATATGTGATCTATCCAAACTTATTCTCACCTTTAAATGAACATTAAAACATACTCAATCTCATATTCTATATATTATATCACTAACATGTTTATCGAAATAAATTCAAATGTCATATAGATTAATAATTTAAAAATACATATTTTTAAATATTTCATATTAAATCTGAACTGACATTAAACATTCAAACAAATAATAAGATTGATGAAAAATTATATTAATATAATATTAATATTAAAAACTTTGACAATAACAACTGAATTTTATTAATAACTATGAAAATATCTCAAATACAAAGCATTCAAAATGGAGAATAATGAGATCTAGTACATTAAAATTTCAAACAACCCAAAGATGCAAAGAAAAATAAATATTTTCATAGATATTAGCATACTGATAAAATTCAGAAGTCTTCCTGAATCTCTTTGTCTCTATCCAAATGAGACGCTTTATGATGTGAAAAAGGAGTGGTGAGCGAATCAAACTATCAGACAGATTGCTCCGCTACCCAGGTCTGATTACATCGGCAAACAACCATCAACCGAGAGGGGATTTATCTTTCTATGAACACCGACAGAATCAAAATCAGAAACTAGCGCCGCGAAGATCATTGTAAAAATACCAAACGAACGCTAAGATATGTTGAAATCATGCCAAAACGACAGATAAAACGAACCATAAAAATAACAAAAAAGCGTACCACAAGGACAGAGAAAACACGTGCCACAAGGACAAAAATTTTATTAAAAATATAAAAAACAAGAAAATAAAAAATAAGTAACTAATAAATCCGGCGGACGGTAACCAACATAAAAGTTAAAACCGTCGCCGGCTAATCAAAGAAAAGAGGGTGAGAGCCCTTGCGACACAATTGGAGTAGAGAGAAAAAACTAAGTAAAAAAAGAGACTATTCGCACAAGCCTAGAATTTATTTTATTTCCAATAACATTTTAAAAACTTAATCACAATACTTCTTATATTTAGATATAACTTTTTTTTGAACAATCGATATCAGTTGACAGTAATCAACTAAACAGGAAACATACAACAAAAAATAAAAAATAAAAACATACATAAAAAGCAGTCAGGAAATAAAAATCTCACAAAGGCAGCAACACAAGAACAAAAGTAAACATAGAAAAGATAGCATAAGTTGAAGAAAGTCGAAAGATCAAAACTTAAATCCGCAGCTGTAGGTCACTTATGTCACATAAAAAATATTTATCTTATCAGATAATGTAGAGAAAATCACGTCTGTAAGTAAGTATATATGTACCTATCAATATATGAATTCTAAACTCTTAATGAAATTTCAATTGACCTTAAACTTAAAACCCATAAACCCTAAACTTAAACCCATAAACCCTAATATATGTAATTATGTATGGATGTACCTATCAATGTATGAACCTTAAACCCTTTAGTAAATTTTCCTTGAGCCCTAAACCTTAAACCATTAAATCCTCAACCTAAACCACTAAACCATAAACTCTAACCCCTAAACCATAATGTATGTAAGTATGTATGTATGTATCTATCAATGTATAAACCCTAAACCCTTAATGAATTTTCCTTAAACCCTAAACTTTTAAATCCTAAACCTAAACCTAAACCTACACCATAAACCTTAACCCTAAACCCTACACCATAAACCCTAAACCCTAATGTATATAAGTATGTATATATGTACCTATCAATGTATGAACCTTAAGCCCTTAATGAATTTCCCCTAAACCCTAAACATAAACCCCTAAACCCTAAACTCTAATGTATTATATACCTATCAATGTTTGAACCTTAAACCCTTAATTAATTTTCCCTAAACCATAAACCCTTTGAATCCACAACATAAACCCCTAAATCATAAACTCTAAACCATAAACCCTTTGAATCCACAACATAAACCCCTAAATCATAAACTCTAAACCATAAACCCTAATATATGTAAGTGTGTATATATGCATGTATCTATCAATGTATGAACCCTAGATCCTTAATGAATTTTCCCTAAACCATAAACCCTTAAATCCTAACATAAACCCCTAAACTCTAAACCCTAATGTATATAAGTATATATGTATGTACCTATTAATGTATGAACCCTAAACCTTTAATAAATTTTCACTTAACCCAAAACTCTAAACCCTTAAATCCTGAACCCTAATGTATGTAAGTATGTATGTACCTATCAATGTATGAACCCTAAACCCTTAATAAATTTTCTATAAATGCTAAACCATACACCATACACCCTAAACCTCAATGTATGTAAGTACGTATGTATCTATCAATATGTGAACCCTAAACCATTAATGATTTTTTCCTAAACCCTAAAACATTTAAATCTTAAACTGTAAACCATGAATCGTCCAATGTTTTATAATTTTAATTTGATATTTCTGTTCATTATAGCCCTTAAATCTTAATTTCTATTTCAAATTGACCCCTAATAATTGTTTTTTTAATTAGTCCAATAATATATAATTTTACTTTGACATTTAGTTCATTCTAGTCCCTAAACTTTATTTGTATTTTAAATCGACCACTTTTTCTTTTTTTAATTAGTCCGATGTTTTATAATTTTAATTTGATATTTTGTTCATTCTAGTCCTTAACTTTATTTTAATTAGTCCGATGTTTTATAATTTTAATTTGATATTTTGTTCATTCTAGTCCCCTAAACTTTAGTTTATTTCCAAATTGACCCCTATTTATTATTTTTTAATTCGTCAAATATTTTATAATTTTAATTTGGTACTTTGTTCATTCTAGTCCCTTAACTTTATTTCAATTCCAAATTGACCCATATTCATTTTTTTAATTCATCCAATGTTTTATAATTTTAATTTGATATTTTCATCATTCTAGATCATAAAACTTTATTTTTATTCTAAATTGACCCACAATTATTTTTTTTAATTTTCCTAATGTTTTATTATTTTAATTTGATATTTTCTTCATTCTAGTCCCTTAACTTTATTTTAATTCCATACTGACCCCTATATATATTTTAATTCATCATGTTTTATAATTTTAATTTGAAATTTTGTTCATTCTAGACCCTAAAACTTTATTTTTATTCTAAATTGACCTCTACTTATTGTTTTTTAATTACTCTAATTTTTATACTTTTAATTTGATATTTTTGTTTATTATAGTCCCAAAACTTTATTTTTATTCAAAATTGACCCGTTTTATTCCAAATTGACCCGTTTTCATTGTTTTCTTTTAAATTTGTCTAATGTTTTATAATTTTAATTTGATATTTTTGTTCATTATAATCCGTGAAACTTTATTTTTAATCCAAATTGACCCCTTTTCAGTCCAAATTGACCTATTTTCATTATTTTTTAATTAATCTAATGTTTTATAATTTTAATTTGATATGACTTTAAATAATTAACTCCAAATCAATGACGATTGACGAAGGCCAACCTAAAGTCTATCGACTACTTATATGGTTGTACCGAACTCAAACTCAATACGAATTTCAATCCCGAAACTACCCGACTTGAAATTACCCGACCTGAAATGTACCCGACCTGAAATGCAACCGACCTGAAATGAACCCGACCTGAAACGGACCCGACCTGAAATGGACCCGACCTGAAATGAACCTGACCTGAAGTGTATCCGAACCCGAATTAACCTGTCAATTATCTGCTTCGGACCCGACCCGTTTTGACCCGACCTGAAATGGACCCGCACCCGACCCGAGTCGAATCAAAACAGAAAAATAACCTGAAATTATATGTACCCGATTTTACCCGACCTGACAATACTCGACCTGAAACTCATCAAATTACCTGTTTTTACATCCCTAGTCATATTTATATGATTGAGAGCATAAAAAAGAGAAGAGTTAGAAAAACAAACAGACTAATCAACCTCAAACGAAAAGAAAAATCTAATCTATCATCGAACAAAATAAAACACCACCAAACAAGAGTAAAACACCTGCAAGGAGAGCCAAACTAAATGCATAGTTGAGAATGCTTGACGGATTGAACCTTTTCAGAGATAACTTAGAAGTTAGAAATCTGAACAAACACATATTTGAGAATGCTTGACGAATTGAACCTTTTTATTTTTCCAAAAAATACGCAATTAACGTTTAAAAAAGAAGAAAAGTGTAACAGTAAAAGAAAAATCTAAAACGGGAAAAAATGAAAACACAGACGAAAAAGACAACCTTTTACTGTGTATTTTTGGATTGGGCTTTTGCATTTTTGTCAACGCCTGAGCTGTAATAATGAATTGGAACACGGAAAACGGAACAGAGAAACACTTCTACAAGTTTTTTTCACATAGAAAACAAATAATATAAAATAAAAACCGGGACGGACCCCTCTTTTAGCTCTCCTCTAAATTCTCTGGCCAAGCTCAACCCTTTCTCTCTTTGGGTCCCTCTCCCAGAAACAAACACTTTCAACTCTACCATCTGTAGCTCTCACCAATCTCGCCCCGAATTTTCCATTTGTTTCTATAAAAAAATTGGTTGTTTTATTTCCTTTTGAGATTATTTGGGGTTAAAGATGAGTTCGAGCTCGGATTTGGTGAGTTTTGTTGAATCGGTATTGGGAGTGTCGTTAGGTGGTTCGGTGACGGATTCGGTGATAGTGATCGCCACGACCTCGGTAGCCGTGATTCTGGGGCTTTTGGTGTTTCTCTGGAAGAAATCAGCTTCTGAACGGAGCCGTGATGTGAAACCGTTGGTAGCTCCTAAGCCTGTTTCACTCAAGGATGATGAAGATGATGACGCCGTTATCGCTGCCGGTAAAACTAAAGTTACAATTTTCTACGGCACCCAGACGGGAACTGCTGAGGGATTTGCTAAGGTAAGTAAAGCAGTTACTGTAAAACTCTGATTCTGATTGCCGAGTATGGTGATTTGATTGATTTGTTGAAAATGCAAGACTTTTGACTGTTGAATACTTGAGTGAACTGATGCCTTTTTGTTGATTGATAATCGGACGATAACTGATGTCAAGACTGTCAATTTAGCTTATAATTTTAAATTTTTAATCACCGATTCGTTTGTGGAAAATTGGGTCGCTGGTTTAACTAATTGCACGTACAGATCTGGATTATGAAGTAGCAAAGAGATTATGGAAATGATTTCTTTCAATTTTAATTCATTACGAAGAAATTTAGGGTTAAAGCCAATATTTGAAGTTTACTTCCCCTTTTGTACGGTTTACAACATTTCTGGGAGACTGGGAACGTAACTGAATGTTCAGTTACAATAAATTTCTTATTCATAGGCAATTTATTGGCAGTATGGATTTGCTAAGTTTTTGTGTCAGTAGATTTCGTCATTCGGAGCTCAAAGAAATCAGGACTTGACAATAGATAGAATCGTGGCATCAATAGTTCTTGGTAGTACTGCAAGTTGTGGCTAATTTAGCTACATGAGGAGTGCTTTATTTTTTTCCTCTTTTTCTTTTAGTCGATGTTACACCGGGCGAAAAATTCAATGTGTGCTTGGCACATGGCGCTGCATGATTGGAAGAGGAGCCTGTTTTAATTTAAATGTTATTTTTTTTATATGAGAGTTTCGTATTGCAGGCTTTAGCAGAAGAGATTAAGGCAAGATATGAGAAAGCAGCTGTCAAAGTTGTTGACCTGGTAATGTATAGGGAACTATTTTGCTACTTTGTTTTCTTACTTGAGAAAATGTTCTAGTAATTACAATGACGTCCACTAAATTGTGTCTCATGTTAGGATGATTATGCTGAGGACGATGAACAATATGAAGAGAAGCTCAAAAAGGAGACTTTAGCCTTTTTCATGGTGGCCACGTAAGATAGATTCTTGCTTCTACTGGCATTATTCTTGGTTGTTTATTTGTTTTGGCATTATATTAAGTCTG
This sequence comes from Hibiscus trionum, assembly GCA_030270665.1. NCBI lineage: Eukaryota > Viridiplantae > Streptophyta > Magnoliopsida > Malvales > Malvaceae > Hibiscus > Hibiscus trionum. The sequence continues at coordinate 15,548,337 of BSYR01000019.1, forward strand.
GGGTATTTAATATAGTTGAGTGTGATTGTAGTTATGGAGATGGGGAGCCAACCGATAACGCTGCTAGATTCTACAAATGGTTTACTGAGGTTGGTTACTTCCTGAAAAGAACATTCAAATTTAGACTTTGTATTATTCCGACTTTGCCATTTTTTATCGACACTCATAACTACGCTGTTTTGTTCCACGTCAGGGAAATGAAAGGCAGCCCTGGCTTCAACAACTCACATATGGTGTTTTTGGTCTGGGTAACCGTCAATATGAACATTTTAATAAGGTAAACCGCACATAGAGGCATAGGACCCACTAACTGAATAAGGCACTTAAGATTATGCAATTTGTTTTCCTTGCTTGGTTTTCTCTTTTTCAGTTATTTATTCTGGTTTGTTGGTCTTTTTTGGAAGTAGATAGCAAAGGTGCTTGATGAGCAACTTTCTGAACAAGGTATTTTTCTATCATGTTTTGAGATTCAACCCTCCTGATCTAATTGATGGCATGTTTTTTCCTAAAGAATGTGGAGTCAAAAATTCAAGGTCAGGTGCAACTTGGGTAGTTCAGGATGAAAATTTATGCAAGGTTTCTAGGGTACCGTACATATAAGCATATATCATTTCTTTAAAATTGTCTAAAAAATAAGAGTTAGGAAAATTGATTTCATGATTGAGCTATATTATTTCTTTAACAGTAAACAAATAGCTGATAGCGTATCCATGCTTTCTTTGCATCTAACTTTACCCCTGGCGGTTGAGGGAATGGTGGATAACTGGATGGCTTTTTTCTTGTGTGAACAGGTGCTAAACGTCTTATCGAAGTTGGTCTTGGTGATGATGATCAATGTATTGAAGATGATTTTACTGCATGGTACGTTATCTTCTTTCAGCGGTTCTCTATTGTCATAACCCATTTTGTTGTCTCTCTCAAATGATGTGATGATGGAGTCTTCTTCGGACAGTACTTCAATATTGTGCTCTTTTAGATTTATTTGATTGTTTTTTATTATAACTTTTTGATTCCTCCCTTAGGAGAGAATTGCTTTGGCCAGAGTTGGACCAAATGCTTAGAGATGAAGATGATGAAAATACTGCCTCTACCCCATACACAGCTGCTATTCCTGAATATAGAGTAGTGATTCATGATCCTGCTGTGATGCACATTGAGGATAATTACTCAAATAAGGCAAATGGGAATGCTTCATATGACATCCACCATCCATGCAGGTAATAGGAGGTGCATTGCAATGGTTTTCAAATCCCTTCTCCTGCTTTTCTTTCCTTTCTGAGGTCACTGTCTTGATTTGCACACAGGGTGAATGTTGCTGTTCAGAGAGAGCTGCACAAGCCCGAATCTGATCGCTCCTGTATACATTTGGAGTTTGACATATCAGGGACTGGGATTACGTAAGTTCACAGCTTTGTAATTTTTGTTACTATAAATTTATAATTGATTTTCTGTGAACCAATCTCTGTGAAAGTAGTATTAATATTTGTCGTGTTTAAGTGCTTTTAGTCCCATAGATTTTGTTTTACAAGAATAGCTAAATTTGGCTTGTGATTTATGACCTTATACTCTTCCAATAATAATTTCAACTGTCCCAGATATGAAACTGGAGATCATGTTGGTGTTTATGCTGATAATTTTGTTGAGACTGTTGAGGAAGCTGCAAGATTGTTGGGTCAACCTCTGGATTTGATATTTTCTATACACACTGACAATGAGGATGGCACACCCCTTGGAAGCTCATTGCCACCTCCTTTTGCCAGTCCATGTACACTTCGAACAGCATTAGCGCGATATGCAGATCTCTTGAACCCACCACGGAAGGTAAACCGCCCTCTCCCGACTATTTCTTTTTTCTTGAATCAAAGGAAAAAAAAGGTTTCCAGCTGATTTGGGCCTTATCTTCCAATCGCTTTTTTTTGCCTAAGTAATCGGTTTCTTTGTTTCAAAACTGTTTCTGTGGTCAGGCTGCACTCATTGCCTTGGCTGCTCATGCCACAGAACCCAGTGAAGCAGAAAGGCTTAAATTCTTATCATCGCCGCAGGGAAAGGTTGATAAGTGCTGCTGTTGTTTTCTCCATTTTGTCTGTTCATGTTTGACACTCTTGTTTCTTATGTTCCTTTATTGTTTATGCGCTCGTGTCCCTTTTAAATGTCTTCCTTTTGCCCAGGATGAGTACTCACAATGGGTTGTCAGCAGTCAGAGAAGTCTTCTTGAAGTTATGGCCGAGTTCCCATCAGCAAAACCTCCTCTTGGTGTATTTTTTGCTGCAATAGCTACTCGATTACAGCCTCGTTATTATTCTATCTCATCCTCCCCTAGGTTATTGAATTTATCCTATCAGTTTTACCCGTCTGCTGTATTACCTTATACCTAATATTTATACAAGGTTGGTTGCTTTGAGCAGGTTTGTACCCCACAGGGTTCATGTAACCTGTGCTTTAGTTTATGGTCCAACTCCAACTGGAAGAATTCACCGGGGTGTGTGTTCAACATGGATGAAGGTAGTGATTATATCTCTTTAGTTGCTCTTCCCTTTCTAATAATTCATTCGTATTGTCTTTTATGCAAAGCTCGTTAATACTATCTATGTGCTAGAGACGTTACTTAGGCTCTGACACCTGTATTGAAAAAAAAATCAGAATGCAGTTCCTCTGGAGAAAAGCAATGATTGTAGCTCGGCTCCTGTTTTTATAAGGCAATCAAATTTTAAGCTACCAGCAGATCCTTCAATTCCAATTATCATGGTTGGACCTGGGACCGGATTGGCACCTTTCAGAGGATTTCTACAGGTTCGTAACTCTCTGTTTTACGGGTTTCTTTTATTTTGCAAAAAGAAGAAAATAACTTATAATCAATTGCTGCTTGCAGGAAAGAATGGTCCTTAAAGAAGATGGTGCAGAACTTGGTCCATCTATACTCTTTTTTGGGTGTAGGAATAGGCGAATGGTTAGGATCTGATTCTGATACTACTAATCTTTTAGCAACAATATTGGCATGTCTTACTATAACTGGCTTCCACTGTTAGCTAGTTGTATATATGATTTTATTCATTTACTTGGCAAATTTTGTAGGATTTCATTTATGAGGATGAGCTCAATAACTTTGTGGAGCGAGGTGCCCTGTCTGAGCTTGTTGTTGCATTCTCGCGAGAAGGGCCTCAAAAGGAATATGTTCAACATAAAATGATGGATAAAGTAAGTGGTAGTAGTTGGAAGAACAGAAATTGTAGTCGACGATGTAAAAGTGTTGCATTGTAACGTCTGATTTTTCCGGTTCACAGGCGGCATATGTATGGAACCTAATATCTAAGGGCGGATATCTTTACGTATGTGGTGATGCCAAGGGAATGGCAAGAGATGTTCATCGCGCTTTACACACTATAATTCAGGAGCAGGTATCGATCATCGTCTCTTTCTATTTCCTTCTCTCATGTCAGAAAATCTTATATTTTTTTATCAAGTTTTTCAAGAATGCTTGTAACGATAGTAAACTATTTCACAATCACAACATCCTGAAAGCTTTTGTCTAAATTTCCAAAAACTTGGTCTACAAATTGCAGGAAAGCGTGGATTCATCGAAGGCAGAGTCTATGGTAAAGAAACTCCAAACGGAAGGACGATATCTTAGGGACGTGTGGTGATGGCTGCCATTTTCAGTTTATCCACAGGCCAAATATGGTGATGAATTTAATTTCTTCGAGCTTTCTTTCATCAGTTCCTCTGGGTAAAAACAGCCGGTGATAGCGGAAAGCTAAACTGGTTTTCTTCATATTTGTGAAAAGAGGCATCAACTGCTAGATGTTAATCCACCTTGTTTTTCTATCACTTCCTATTTGAATCTTAAACAGAACTCTTGAATAGAAGGATCATTTAATTTTGGACTTGCCTTTCTTTCAAAGTTGTAATAGGGAAACAGTGTGACAGCTAGCTACAGATGATGTGAAAGACAGTTATCATTCTAGTGTCTGTACTGAAAAGAAATAAACAAATAAATTTGTAAAATAAAACTGGATGATTTTCAATCTTTTTTATCATGCTTACCTTTTCAACTGTGTTAATAGTCTTGGCACTGATTTTTTTTAGGTAAACTATACCACATATCACTCAATTATGCCCACCGACTCGAAAATGTCACTGAACTTTAAATAGTTTAAAACTAATACAGAATTTTAATTTGTGACTCGAAAATATTACCTAAACGAGCGACTGTTTTGAAGCATAATTTAGCTTAAAACGATATCGCTTTGTTGGAAGAAAAATATTAGAATCATATACTCAAAGAGATTTGAACTTAATATTTTTTAAATAAAAAAGCTAAACCTTAACCACTAAACTAACTTGCAATTATATAATATTTTACCACAAATAATATATATCTCAAACTACTTAAAATTAATATATATATATATATAATAAATAAAAGGGCTAAATTGGGGAAATATTGTGGTGGGAAACAATATTTCGAAATCTATTGTTGTTTCCAATTTATTTTTGAATCTATGGTGATTTCTACAGTGTAAACTTTTAAAGGCTGACTGCTTACCGTCCGACTTCATGGAGGAATTAAAAAAATTTAAATTTTTTTTGAGGTCCAATGGATTTCAATCCGACCTCATGAAAATAAAAAAAAGGTTAAAAATTTGTGAGGGCGGGTTACTTGCAGTCCGACCTCATGGTATGTAAAAAAAAAATTTGAGGGCCATTAGAAAGCAATCCGACCTCATGGTGATTAAATTTTTTTTTTTGAGGTCGGGTTGCTTATACTCAGACCTCAACAAAAAAAATATTTAATTCATTCACGGGAAAGTATGTGTCGTAGCACTGCAGTCTGCACCGATGCAGGGGGTGCAGTGAGAGGAGCGGGGGCAGGCTTTATTGCAGGGGTAGGGGAGCGGGAGCAGGCTTTATTGCAGGGGTAGGGGAGCGGGAGCAGGCTTTATTTTATAGTTGAATGACCACTCATGCAGAGTAGATTTGTATTGACTCGAATAGGCTGATAAAACATTGAATGACCATACATGCAGTAGGGGTATTGCATTGGAAATTTGAGTGGTTATTAAATAGATTATAGGGGTAAAAACGAGAAAAATGTATTATTTTGGTGTTGTGTTTTTATGTTAAATAAGTGATGTTAAAGGTAAAAGTTTAACAAAATCTGAAGAAAATTGAGTGAAGAAGGAGAAGAAGAAAGTGGAGGAAGAAACTTTGAAGAAAATTTCAGTAAGTCGATTTTAACATTTTGTTTTGAATACATATATTGTTTGTTTATTTTTGTTTTTTTGTTTAGGTAGAAAATTCGTGAAAATATAATATAACATTACGATAGTTTTGATTTTTGTAATTTTATTGAAAAATATACATGGTTTTAAACGTGCAGAGATAATGAGTAACGTGTTTGTGGTTGTTATCCATTACGGTGGAGAAATTGTGAAAACTGATACTGGTGTCGTATTTGACTCGGAAAACACTACAAAGATGAAGTTTTCAAAGTACATTTCCCTTCGAGAGCTAAAGCAAGACATAGAAAGAAAAATAAGAGCTGAGATTATTCGTTTGCGGTACTGGTGGAAGACCTCTGATCATCCAGTCAGATATTCTGCAATAGCTCTTAAAGATGATAAAGATGTTGGACTGATGATTGCAGAGCATGATTCATTACGTATTCGAAGTGCTGAGTTACATGCTAAGTTGCGTGTGAGATATGACGACTCGGGCCCATCCAGAAATGTATATGAAACTTCTTCTCAAATGGGTTTCGATAGTGCGGTTGAGGACCAACCATATAGGTTTGGAGACAGTTTTGTTGCTCTATTGGAAAGTGGGACATCGGATGCGTTTCATCCATATGTCGGACCTTCGACGTTCCCAACAGTTGAGCCGATAATTGATCCGAGTGTTGGCATTGACGTTGAAAATCTCCAAGGCCGATGGGGAGAAACGCTTGCTGATTCTACTGAAGATGAAGATGAAGAAACTGGACATCCCGATTTGAGTGGTGATGACCTTGGTGATGAGCATGTTTTTGGTGGTGGTGAGTTCGTGTCGGGTGGAGAAGACATTACATGGTACGAACCTCATGCTCACATGAACTTAATAGATTATGATATGATGAGGGCACCTGAAAACCCGATCATACCTCAAATCGGTTCGAGTTCCTCTGATGAATTCTCGGTTCGGATGCAATTTAAAGACAAGGAAGAAGCTACATTGGCAATTAAAGAGTATTCCATCAGAAAGCATGTAGACTATACCGTTAAAAATCCACTCCGAGAACTATGTTTGCCAAATGTGTTAAATATGGACAAGGTTGTAATTGGAAGATTCGAGTGTCTAAACTTCAGAGGAGAAATGCTTGGGAGATTACAAAGTACAATGGTGGACACACTTGCTTACGGAATTCAATGAACCAAGATCACCGTAAGTTGGACTCTGATGTAATATCTCATCACGTGAAGACATTGGTTGAAGCAAATCCTAAGGTTACCGTTTCAACGATTATTGCAACTGTGAAACAACAATTTGAATGCTAAATAGAATATGGCAAGGGTTGGTATGCAAGGGATAAGGCGCTGGAAATGGTGTACGGTAATTACGAGAAGTCATACAATGAGCTACCGCCTTTATTACACGCAATGGCGTATTTCATTCCGGGAACCATAATCAAGTACAAAACATTTGATGCATGCAACCGAGAATGTGAACTTCTTCAAGGGAAGAAAATATTTGACAAATTATTTTGGGCGTTCAAGCCATGCATTGATGGCTTTCCATATTGCAAGCGTATGGTCCAAGTCGATGGTACGTAGTTGTACGGAAGATATAAACATGTACTGTTGATTGCCGTTACACAAGATGGTAACGGAACTATCTTTCCGATTGCCTTCGCAATTGTTGATAAAGAGTCGGGGAACTCTTGGAAATTCTTTTTGAGCAATTTACGTAAGCATGTCATCAAAGAAGATGAAGTTTGCTTGATTTCTGATAGAGCAACGACCATTTTAGCAACAATTGATCGACAGGGCAGCGGATGGACACCACCGCACGCATATCCCGCCTTTTGTGTACGCCATATTGGCAAGAACGCCATTGAAAGATGGAAAAAACCCAACCTTCGCAGCGCAATTTTAAACATGGGTATGTAAATTTCTTTTTCTCGAACTTAATTAATTATGTGTTATGATGTTTGTCGATGCTAACAACATATATTATGGAATAGGCTATGAACTAGTACAACCAAATTTTGAGCGGATGTTGGAAAATTTACGCATGGAGTACGGCGAAGATGTTTGGGCGTGGGCAAATAGTATATAGAGGGAAAGATGGACTCAATCGTATGATGCAGGTCGACGATACGGGCAGATGACAACCAACCTTGTGGAGTGCATAAATGGTGTATTAAAAGGAACACGTCATCTCCCAATAGCAAGCTTGGTGAGAGAGACATATTATAGGTTGGCTAAGGTTTGGTCCGATAAAGGGTCGGAAACTCAATCTATGATAAATGAAGGGCAACTTTGGTCTGAAGATCTTGTGAAAAAGATGGAAAAGAACGTGAATTTGGGAAGATCGATGGTTGTTCACGGGTTCGACCTGAATGGACAGATTTTTGATGTTGTTGATTACATGCGCAACAATAGAGGAGGGCACCATCAAACATTTCGAGTCAATTTTAGACAAAGATGGTGTGATTGTGGTGAGTTTCAGGCATGGCGATATCCTTGTAGGCATGCAACCGCGGTATGCATGTCTAAAGGGGTTGACCCGTACATCTTTGCGGATGAATGCTTTAAATTGCATACGATAATAAATATTTACAAATGTGAGTTCCCACCGATCGCGAATTCACAATATTGGCCACCACTGGAGCACGACGAATGGCTACCGAATCCGGCACTTCATAGAGAACTAAAAGGCTGACCGCAATCTACTGCATCCATACCAGTATGGATCTTCATTACAGGGAGCCGGGTGAACCAAAGAGATGTACACAATGTAGGGGTACAGGACATCAAAAAAACAAATGTCCAAACCGACCGAATTACATGGCAATGCCTCAGTGATTTCATTCAGTATTTGTAGTTGAACTAGTTTCATTTCTTTATATTTGTATTGCAATGAACATTTTTTATTTGATTATGAGTACGTTATTTGATGCATATGTTTATTTATTATTACTATTCTTATTATTATCACCAATATATTTGTATGTTTATTAGTATTATTTACATTTACCGTTATTATTATTTACTATTCTATTATTATTGTAGGTTAAATTGGAGAAATATTGTTGCAAAAAGATTTCAAACAAAATTTAAATAACTAATCATAATAAACATCTACAAATTATTTGTATTACATAGAAGAATAGTTACATGAGCTACCGTCTTCTATGCAATTTTTGTCCATAGAGGGATGTAGTATCTATGTAACGTTGTGGTGCCCGTCGTTCTCATTGCAGTCTTCGGCGTGCATCATCGTCGTCGTCATCATCGCCGTCTTCGTCGTCGTCGTCGTCTTCATCGTCATCATCATCATTATCATCATCAATCACACGACGCATAGGAGACGGCGTTGTATACACATAGTCAGTATTACGTGGTGCCAACGTGGGACTGCTAATCGACGTAACCGCCATGAAATCTATGATCCCCTAATAGTCCACATTTCCACCAAAGCTCGGGTACATGGCTGACTGATGTTGAAGATCTGGTACGTATACTTCAGAATCATTCGCACCCGAGCTCCCCCATTGATGAATGATAAGTTGGTGGTTGTTGATAGTCCATGTTTCCACCAAAGCTCGGGTACATGGGTGGCTGATGCTGAAAATTTGGTATGTATGCTTCAGAATCATTCACACACGATCTCCCGCCCATTGATGGATGATAAGTATGTGCATGTTGATAGTCCATGTTTCCACCAAAGCTCGGGTACATGGGTGGCTGATGCTGAAAATCATTTGTAACACCCGGGTTTAGGGGTTAGGTGAAAATAATATTTTAATATTATTTGGGCTCGGGTTTATAATTAAAACGATCCTTTAAAATTTCGGGTTTCAAAATAAATATTTGAAATGGGACCAAATTGATTTAATTGCAAGTTGAAGAGCTTTTTAAAGAACAAGGGAATAGCCATTCATTAATGGCCTTTTTGGTAATTTACCCATCTTTCAATTTAAATCCCCTTTATACAAATAAAACACCCATTTTACTATTCATCCCCTTCTTCTTCAACAGGAAAAGGAAGAGCTCTCTACCAAACACTATTCCATTCAAAAAGCTCCTCCATTTTAACTCCATTTTGAAAGGTAATAACGTTTTTGACTTCCCATAAACTCCCTCTCTTTAAAAGTACCATTTATTTTGATTTTCATGGAAGTTTTGGAAAATGGAATTTTGGAAGATTTTGATTAAAAATGGAAACTTTATGTTGTTAAGTTAAATGTTTTGATTTAATATGGTTAGTTATGATGTATAGAAGTCAAATGGTATAACATATGTGAATTTTGAATGATTTTGAGCAATTTTCGGATTTGGGTAAATATGGGGTTCTTGGAGGGTTTTGGGTGAGTTTTGGGGGTTGTTTTAGGTGGGTTTTGATAGGCTATTGATAGTACTATGGATAGGGGCTGATTTGGGATCATTTGTGGGCGTAATGGAGGTTGGAAACATGGTTTTTGGACATGGTTTTGGGGCTGTCCGAGTTGGTTAAAAATGGGATTTGTTCATAGCTTGCAACATGGTAAATTGTGATTGAATTGTATTCTGGGTTGGTCTTTTGATGTTGGGCTGATTTGGAATTATTTGAAATGTGTTTGAGGTTGTTTAGAAGCGGAAATTGGTGTTGGAGAAGCTTCGGAAAGAAATCCGGGATTGTGAGAGTGGTGGCTTGCTTGGCTTGGAGCTTGGAAGCTTAGGTGAGTGGTTAAACGTTTTACATGGTTTTTAAATGGTTGGTTCGAGTATGTGGACTAGGTTGGGCTTGGTAAACCCACCTAGGGTTAGGATTAGAGTGGTAGCCTAATCCTAAACTTGGTCTAGAGCCTTTGGATGAACTTAAATGTAAGGATGTTTATGCATTGTATGTCTTGTGATATGAATGCTTATGTATGTTGTATTATACATGTGAGATGAGGCATGATTTGTAATGCTTAAGGCATGCATGGTGATGGTTCATGATTGTGTTCATGGTGAGTACGTGCTAAGCTCGGAATATATTGAAATGAGTAATGTGGAATGAATAAAATGTTGGCACTAGTATGCTTGAGTACAAATGATCGATCATTAGGATGTTAGTGTGTACACATGAGTCAAAAGTCGCGCGTGGCCTTGGTGGCGTTGAGTCACCAAGGAGGAGTACGGGTTCGCCCGAAAATTGTATTTATATATAGTCGATGATTAGTGGAATCCCATCGACGGGGCGTGAGGATGAGTGGAATCCCCTCCGCGAGACCGGTGATGAGTGTAATCCCACCGTGAGGTAAAGTGGTTGTTGGATGTGAGTTCCAACGTGTTTATCCGCGTATTCGGGTCATAGCTACGTGCCAATGTTGATTGATATGTGTATCAATGTGTTGAGATATGTGATCCTTACTTGGATGTTTATATGTGTTTACATATGTTGTGAAATAGAGCTTGTGGAGCATGACATTTAATTGAATATTGTTCATGCATCTTTATCGTTTGGCTCTTGAGGATCCTTGGTAATTATGTGTTTACCTTGGCTAAGATCGTGCTTGGACCCTGCAATGTTGAGGTTTGTTTTTAAGAGCTTACCCTCACTAAGCATCATTGCTTACGCTCTCTTTGTTCAACATTGCAGATCCTTAGATCGTGGGTTGCTAGAGCAAGTGGAGGGCCTCCAAGTGTGGTTGTTGGCTTTGAGTACATCAAGTATGAACTTTAAAACGTTGAGTATGTAATAGTTAAGCAATGGGACATGAGTTATTTTGATGGATGTTGTTGGTTGTTTAGGAGCTTGCTTAGACTCCATGTTATGTTGTTTTTGTATGGCTTGTTGATGCCATGTTTGAATTGTAATCCATGCCTAAATTGCTTACCATGAATGTTGGCTATGTGCCTTTTGAGATTGCCTTTGTGTTTGAATGTTGAAGTATGAGACCTTGAATGCTTAAATGTCCTCTTTGATCAACTTCATGAATTCTTTGATGTATGTACATGTTGGGTGCTAGTATGGTTATATAGTGATCTGTAAATGTTGTATGAATGCTTGTTGGGGTTTAGGGAAGTCCTAAATTGCATCTAGGTTCGAGTCTTGCATGTTTTAGCTGAGTTTGGGAGTTTTGCAGTGCAGGGCGTATCGGTACGCCTAAGGGCCGTATCGATACGCTATTGCCTACAAGGCTCAAGTTTGGCTGGGCGTATCGATACACGGGGGTGTATCGATACGGTTTTTGCTCACTGGAATTCTGAGATTTTGGTGAGATGTTACCGTAACGGTACGGTGGGTTAGAGTATCGGTACGGGTTTATCTCGTTGACCACGAGATGTTGACTGGGAAGGGCGTATCGATACCCTTAACAGGTGTATCGATACGGTCTTCCTGTGTTGACCCTTGAGTGTTGACTTTGGTCAAGGTGTATCGATACCCTTGACAAGTGTATCGATACGGCCTGCTTAATTACAGAAAATAGGTTGTTTAATGAATGGTGTTTGAATGGTTGATCTTGTATTACTCTTGTTTCCGCTGACGTGTTTCACATAGGTAATGATAACACATTTAGATAAGATAAATAAAAGAAATTTTCTGGGTCGTTAACCGAGGAGGAACCTTAACGGGTTTCGCTTCGGTTTTCCCCGTATGGCCCACTCGGATCGGTCGTCCGACCAGACCGGGACGAGGGGGTTACATAATTCGTACATGAACTCCCGCCCATTGATGGATGATAAGTGGGTGGTTGCTGATGATAGAATCTGGCATCCATTGGATTGGAATCTGAGCTCCCGCCAATTGATGGATGATAAAAGTTATCATCCACTGGATTAGAAAAAGAGCTCCCTGCTATTGTTGGATTAGAATTACCAGCATACATATCTGATGTACTAGATTCACTGTGAGGTTCATTCGCTGCAACATTAGATGATTGACCACAACCACCAAATTTTTGTAAAAATATTCGACATTGTTATCGTTCATTCGCGGTAGTCAAGTATGGCTTCCCACAATTGCGATAGAATAACATATACTCTGAATTATCAGGGTCCAAATCATCAGCTTGAATTCGAGAGCGAGGTGGCAACAATTCACATCTGTTGTTCCACTTTTCAACATACTTTCGATGGTTTATTTCCCATGTATGATGCCCCTTGCCGCGAAAGTCCACAAGGTGTAGGGTCTCATGATTGGTGCCATGGAACAATGGATTTCTCGGAATTGGTTGATGAAAGCCAAACTACCTTAGGACCCTATCTCCAAACTGGTATTCTACAAAAGCAAAGTGGATCAACAGTGTAATCGCACACCAGAGATGGGAATTAATCATCAATTCTTCTGGTACATTTACTCGTTCACCGACATATGGCCTCCAAATAAACTGTAAAAAAATATAAATGTAAATATAAATAAGAGAATAAATTAATTACATAATAATAACATATAAAAGTAACTTAATTTCTATCTATACCTCATCTTTGCAAGATAAATCAATAGAGGCTCTAAATACTCTCAAATTGTTGTTTGCTAACCCTGTGTGAGCTTTTTTTGCATTCCATCTGCATACACATCCAAATAATAGTCATTTTATTATTTTTTAGATAATATTTTTTTTAAAAAAATGAGTAAACTCAAACTTTCAAATTAAAGTAAAAAAATTACCTACTAACAAGAGGAAAATTTCTCATGCTTCGAGTAACCGGTGTAAAAAATGGAAGTCGTTCCCATGCCCAAGCTTGCAATAGCAACATACATCCACCAACACCCTTTGCCTTCAAACCATGACTATCTAATTGAGCAGCCTTGCACAACTCACGGTACAAAAATGCTAATATTGTTGATCCCCAACTATACTTAGCAGCTTCTGAAGCCAATGACAGATATGGTAGATACCGTGTGTGAACAAGATTTCCGGATTTATCCAGCATCAGTATCCCCCAATGAGTTGTAAAATATAGGCTCGACTCGCACAACTAATATCTTCCGGTGTGTTATTGCCCCCGAGCTGAAATTCTCTCTTCAACCAGCTCAATTTAATACGAGATCCACTCACATCGGTTCCAGTCGGAACCTTGTTGAGATAATCACTACAAAGTTGTGCACATGATTCCTCCGACTCCTTAACTAATGGACTCTCGTTTACCGGCATCCCAATTAGCATCACCACGTCTTCGAGCGTAATGGTACATTCTCCACACGACATGTGAAACGTATTTGTCTCCGGTCTCCAACGCTCAATTAGCGCGGTAATTAAGCTGGGAATCAGCTTGTAGCCACGAATAAATGTGACATGATAGAATCCTGCCTCTTGCAACCATTCAATTATATTGGAGTGTGGGTGATTACTCCCCATGCTTAGGTGATGTTTAAAGGTTTCTTCGGTTGCCTGCATTAAATTAAAAAAATATTAATAATAACATATAAAAAAATTACTAATCTCAAATTAACTTCTTTAAAAATAATTTACCATATCATCAACCACAACACTAGAGACGTGTTGATTTTGTAATCTCAACATATAATTTGAATCGGCCATCCTTTTAAGAAAACTACATAGAAGACAAGTAAGAAAATATTAGTAAGAAAACAATTACCACTGAATATTCGAACTAAATTTGAAACTTACTAGTTTAAAAATTGGCACAAAAATATTCGAACTAAATTTTTTCAAATCTTCTTTTACTTTCTTCTTGAAATTTCTTTAAAATAACCACAAATGTTCGTATTAACTTTAAAAACAAAATCTATAAACTTAAAAACTTACAATATTTTCCTCAAATCTTCTTCTTTCTTCTACTTCCTCACCAGTTTCTTCACAAACTTCCTCTGGAAAATTTCTTAGCTTCAACCCCTATTTAACAACTACAAATTCAAACCTCAATCATTTAACTCATCATTCAATCGAATATATTATTTTTTTCCTCAATCCCGTGATTGCCCCAATTATTGTTGTCCCATTATATTTTTTCAATTTTTTTTTCAGACTTTGTCACATGCATGCATACTTTTCAGACCTTGTTTCATGCATGTATTTTTTTCAGTCTTTTCCCATGCATGCAACTTTTTCAGCGTGCAGCTTTAATGAAATAGTGTGCAGCCTTTTCCCAATTATTGCTCCCGTGAATGACTGGAAAATATTTTTTTTGTTGAGGTCGGAGTGTAAGCAACCCGACCTCAAACTTTTTTATTTTTTTAATCACCATGAGGTCGGATTGCTTTCTAATGGCCCTCAAAAAAAAATTACATACCATGAGGTCGGACTGCAAGTAACCCGCCCTCACAAATTTTTAACCTTTTTTTTATTTTCATGAGGTCGGATTGTAATTCATTGGACCTCAAAAAAATTTAAATTTTTTTATTCCTCCATGAAGTCGGACGGTAATCAATCAACCTTTAAAAGTTTACACTGTAGAAATCACCATAGATTCGAAAATAATTTGGAAACAACAACAGATTTCAAAATATTGTTTCCCACCACAATATTTCCCCAATTTAAAGTGTATTGTTTTTATTTTTTATATAATATTTATAATATAAATATATTATTTTAAAAAATTTCAAAATATTCATAAAAATAATATATAAAAACTTTAAACCCTAAAGTTCTAAACCTTAAACTACAAAGCTCAAACCTTAAACCATAAATTTTATGGTTTGAAATTTAGGATTTATAGTTTTTTTATATATTATTTATAATATAACATATTATTTTAATGAATATTTTTAAAATAATATATTTATATTATAAATAATATAAAAAACTATAAAAATAATATATTTTTATTGATATATATAAATAATATATTTTATATTATTTATATATTATTTATAGTATTATTTTTATATTATTTATATTTATAATATTATTTTTTTATATAAAATAATTTGGTTGAACCAAATGGATAAATTTTTATAATTTAAATAAAAATATTTTTTATTTTTTATATATTATTTTTTAAAAACCCAAAATATTCATAACATTAATATATAAAAAATCCTTAAACCCTAAATTTTAATCTCTAAGGTTCAAATTTTAAGTTTGAAGGTTGGGGTTTGTGGGTTAATAGTTTAGGGTTTATAGGCTTTAATATAATATTAATAATATAAATGTACTATTTTTATGAATATTTTAGGTTTTAAAAATAATATATTTATTTCATAAAATAATTTGAATTAATCTTAAATTGTGTAAGATATATAAAATTTCTAGTAAAATATTTTAAAATCATGTTAATTTAGTGGTTAAAGCTTTGCTTTTATATTTATAGGTCTTGGGTTCAAACCCCTCTAAGAGTATTGTTTTAATTTAATATTTTCCCTCCAACAAAACGATATCATTTTCGAGTCACAGCCATAGTTAAGTGGTATGTGGTGTAATTAACCCAATTTTTTTAATAAAAAAGCATGATTTTGAAAAGTTAGATAAAAATAATATTCCATGAATTAGATACTTTCTCATCATCGACAATGGAGTACACAATACAAGACATCCTAATCAACAATTTCATTTCGTCTTTTTAACTGTCAAACAACGACAAATCAATAAACACATTTCAAGGATTCCAACTTCTCATGTTGGATCCTTTCTTGTACACATCCAAAGGATTCAAAGCCAAAAGAAAGCAAAAAGATGAATGCAAGCTTGTCAATGACAGTGTAGTGGTGAACAATGTACCAATTTTAATGGCAACTTTACCAGTTAACGGCGGCAGTTCTCTTTCTCTTCTGAACTTGTTGTTGGAGCCAGGGCAGCTGGTTCCTTGCTGCTGGACTCATCCTGTTGATCAACATTTCTTTCTCTCAGTAATTTGCTGCCATTCGATCTCATTGCTCTTGGTAACTTCAAAGGGATGGTATCTGATTCACTCGGGCACAAGTTATCTGCATTTTTGGGAGGTTCATTATTTTCTGGCTTTTCAGGAGCTGCTGCAGCTGCAATGTTCTCTGTCGGAGCAACCGGAACCAGCTGAATCATTGATTTACCCCATTTCTTTCTCCGATTAGGCCTTGGTGCATCCGGTTTTGCCTGTCAAAATACAAGCAAATTCACTAACAAGACATGATTATGCGTAAATGAGTCGTCAGTGCAATGCTAAGACTTGAATGAGTGTCAAACATGTATGAATATGTTAAGACAGATATTTAAAGAAAAATGAGTCGTTGTACAAGAGACCAAAAATTATACCACTGTGTTCCCAATGTCAGAGAGTGCTTTTCGCTTTGTAGGGCAGTCGTCATTTGTTTCAGTTGGCTTCTCACCCCCGAATGCATTCTGGAGTAGCATTGCACCATGAGCAGCGAGGATTCTGGGATCGTTAGAACCACCGTCATTTGCAACACTTGCTTCTGCTTCTCTATTGGAGCACTTGACTGAAGAGCAACTGCATGACTGCCCACAGGAACTTCCGTTTATTCTACATTGGCATTTTGATGTTTTGCAAGAAGACTGCTTACTGCAAGTGCAACATATTCCATCAATTTTCTCTGCAACCTCGTCACATCCTTTATTTTCTAAGCCATTGGTATCCGGTTGATGCACTGCCAAAATCGAAGATCTAGACCTAGAAGCTCTTTTCTGTATCTGCTTTTTGTTCGACTGCACCCACTCATCGTCATCGTCATCATCATGCGAATCCATATCTGAATGTTCAGATTCAGATATATCCATGTCTTCGGTAAAGATCATAGAACTTCGATGTTCCTATAAAAATAGTTCTACTTTAAGTAACAAGTAGATAGCAATAGAAAATTAAAGCGGAGGGGAGTGGAATTTACCGGTTTCCGCAACTCATACTTGTGTCTTCCGCCATTAGAGTCAGGGATACCGGAATCCATGGTTTGTTTCATGGAATGCTTAGCAGTTACATTCTGTTGCAAGAATAATAACATAGATTCAAAACTCAATATACACATTAAGGGAGAATTGATAATAATCGGCAGACATCAAGTGGCACCTTCCCAATTGAAGTTAGATTCAATAACAACAGAACGATTACTAACCTTCACTTTCAGTTGATGAACAAGATTGGCCTTTTGTGCCTCAAGTTGTCGAGCCAAGCTACTGACTTTCACTACCTTTTCCTTTAAATCTCTTATTTCCACATCCTTTTCTCTGCAAAGAACCTCCTTATCTCGCAATGAACACCTTCAAAAAAAGCGACCGCAAGATATTAATTGAAACAAATAAAAAGCAAGATCCATGGTGGCTAACATCCATGATAAACAAAAGCAAAAGGTTGCAGCAAATCAATAAGTTAACAAATGGAAACCTTGAGGTTGATGCTAAATTGAATAGATAATTCATAATATTTTTTGCGTCAGCAAGAGACCGGACATGATTCCAACGTCCTCTTCCGCTGAATATACGCTCACGTTCTTCAGCTTCAGACAGTTGTGAGGCCATAGAGACCAGAGTGTTAGATGTAGCAGCAAGCATGTTTTCTAGAGCAAAAATCCTCGAGTTTCTCGCGCCAGGAGACAGTGTCTCAGGACAATCTCTGCATTTGGTAGCATTAAAGGAAGTATTTGATTATTTGGTTTACAAGATAATATGTAGAAAAAAGAGAACTATTTAGATTATGAAGAGCATAATATGTAGAAAAAAGAGAACTATTTAGATTATGTAGAAAAAAGAGAAGTATTTGATTATTTGGTTTACATGATAATATGTAGAAAAAAGAGAACTATTTAGATTATGAAGAGCATATATGAAAGCGAAAGTTCTAACCTTAAATCACCACGCTTAAGTATCTCTGCTTCTTCCTTCAGTCTTGCCACCTCCTTGGCCATCTTGGCCCTCCTGTATGTAGTACATACAGAATATTATTTTACTAGACTCAACAACATTATAGTAAGAGTACCATAAGAAAGATTCCACTTCCTTGTTGAAATCTTATGTGTAGCAAATTGACAGATATTGAACCCAAATTCCTATATTGAAACAAACTTTCCCAGCCATCAAGAGAACTCACTCTTCCATTTGTCGTTCATATTCGGAGCGTACTTCATGTACCCGTATTGTCACCTCTAATTCATGCTCAATCGTCTGCATTATTGCCTTCAGAAACAGTAAAGTATGTTGCATCATAAAAGAGTCACTAGGAACATGCATAAAAAATTGAAATAAAACCCAATCATTACAATACAATAACATATGTTTAGACCAAAACTAATTTGTCTAAGCAATTCAGAACAAACTATTAATTCTGATTGCAGTTATCAATACCTGAACTCCATGACCATTGCCAGCTCCAGCACCTGCACATGAAAATTTTATTTTTATCGAGTTATAGTTACAAGAACACAAAAACAAACTGCAAGTCATAAAATGCTCTTAACTGGAAACTTCACGTGAGGAAGCCTTTCGAGATTCAAGAAGCTCCTTTAGCCTTTTCGTAGCCATAGCAGCCTCTTCGCTCTTTCTTTGCAAAACCTAACACACATATGCAACGTGTGAGAAAAGTTCAAGTGAACTAGAAAGATCAAAAGCTTTCTGTGTGGAAGTAAATGTTACCATCTTCTGCCTCTGGTTCAAAGCTAAGAGCTTGTGCATCTCATACTCATTTCTCCTTCCCTCTTTCTTAAGCTAGTTATCAATAAAAATAGGCAATAATTATACATTGATAAAAAGAAGTGTTGCTTGAATTATCTAAACTATAAAACTCCCACAATTTTAAACAGGAATCACATATCATTTGCTTTCACGTTTCTATATTTCATCAAAGGCGCATCAACAAAATTTCTACTTAGGGCTGACTGTAAATCTTAGGAACATGTAACAACTATAATTCCTTTAACATTCTACAGCAGCTACTGTTAATAGTTTTTTTAATGCAAGAGGAGCATTACAGCTCAAACCTAAGATCTCTACCGCCCCATTACCACTTAGGCAAGCCGAAAGATACAATTATTTTCAATTTCAAACTAATATAACTTAGATGAGACGTATTGACATGAAGAGACTAGAGAAGGTTACCGGAGAAGTTAAGAGTAGAGTATAATTCAGTAATCACAAGAAAACATCACATATTATAAATTATTGAATGGTTACAACTTGGATAATGTGCTAAAAATACTTACTGCCAAAAGTACATAGCTTAAAGAGGTGCAGCCATTAACAAATATCTAGTACTACCAAAACCATGAATTAAAACATGCCAAAATTTTGTTACATATATAGTCCTCCAAGAGGTATTAGCAATAAGAAACATATATCCCATAACAAAACCATGAATTAAACTTGCAAATTTTATTACATTGCTTATAAACATGAAAACTGTAATCTCATATTTGTAAGTACCTGAAGAACCTCTTTCTCTCGTGTTGCTTTCCATAACCTAAACTGCTCAGATTCTTGCTTGATCTTATGTTGTAATTGAACCTAAAAAATGGACATTTACATTGGTATCGATTGCAAGAATCTTGTCCTACTTTGCAGAAACAATTTCCGTACGTAAAGTAAAAATATGAGAGCTTAGGAATGAGATTCACCTTCTGAGATTTGATTCTGTGAATCTCATCTTGAAGTCTCCGTGCTGCTTCATCACTTTTTTGTTTCTGTCTCAAAAGTTGAGCTTGAGCATCTTGCTTCCTCTTCAACTCAGCAACCTACAAAGCAGAATATTAATCTAGAAACTGGCGGCTGCTGCTGACAGGAGAAAGAGGATCCAAAACTCACTTGTGCCTCAAGGGCATTCAACTTCTGAAGGTATTCTTCCTTCAACTTTTGAGCGCCATCATCAGAAGTAGAAGAAATATTGGCAAGATTATGTCTGAGGTCCTCAATTTCTTTCTGTAGATTGACAAATAGAAACAAAAGGATTGAGTATTACAGGATAACAGTAATCACAGAAAAACATACTAACTTTAAATATAAGACTAACCTGCAAAGCCCTTTTCTCTTGTTCCAACTCAACAACTTTCTTCTCATAATGTTGTTTAAGAACTGAGGTGTCGGAATTTGCAAAACGCTTCATTTCAGCCTTTAAAAAATAAAAAGCTTTTAGTGAGAAATATTCTGGAATATTTCCATGTACCAGTATCAATAATGCAAAATGAAAAAGAAACTCAACATATACCTCTTTCTGTTCAAGTCTTTTGTCCAACTCCTTAAGTTCCCAGTCCAATTTTTCTTGGAGAGAAGAATGTTCAAGTTCCGCTTCATTAGTTACATTATCCTCAATCTCATCTGCACAACAAGGAAGAATTATTCTTATCTGCATTCTCTAAGGTAGGCTTATCATCCAAAGTTGGAAATAGATTGGAAGAGAAATAGAAATGAAATAAATGTCTAAGGCTTAAATGATAGGGTCTTGTATCACAGATTACATTCTCCAACTAAATACGCACCCAATAACCACTAGAATATCAATATCATAAGATGTGCATTGATGTTTCAAAATCATCAATGAGGCTTCTTACAGTAATCAGGTATGTCAATGGGAAAAACATTACATTCCAGGGATTAACATAGACGTGTTTCAAGGGCAATTCAATTATAACATCTACATGAGGTTTACAACTGAGAAAAAAAATGACAAGAAAGCATGTATAAATTTGGAGGGTGGTAGTTCTATTTATTTATTTTCAAAAGTAATACCACTTGGAACATTTTACATGAACAGATAAAAGTTTTAACAAACTAATGAATTTTTTGAGCATCAACAAATTAATGAATAGTTAACTGCAAGGTCACTACTTTCTTAACATACCTGATAAATAAGCATTTTCAGAAGAAAATAATGAATTTTTTGAGGCTCCATCATCATCAGAATCAATACAATCAGAAAACCGGCCACGCTTTGTGTTGTTCATGCTTTTCAAGCGAATCAATTCTCCTTCTAACTCTTGAATTTTCAACACATAAGTTTTCATCAAATCAACATCCTGCAATAATGCAAAAGCACGTGTCAAACAAGATTAGGATTATCAACTGCTAGATTCAATAGCTAGACAAAGATCTTACCTGATTTTGATTAGAGTCAATCTCATCCCATGATTTTCCATTACGAACAGATTCAATTTGCATTACTAGTTTGTCTTTCTCAACCTGAGATATTAAAAATACATGATACTTCATAGTGCCTTTGTCCAGTATGTATTCGAGGACAAAAAGGAAAATGGAAAAACACCTGAGCATCAAGTGCACGCTGGGCCAATTGTTCGCTAGTGAGCCTGCGTTCTTGAAGCTCTCTTTGTAGTTCAACATTGCTTGCTTCAAGTAAAGATACTTTGTGCTTGAGAATCTAGAAACCCAAAAACACACTTCAAGCAATTAGGTTAAGAACGTGAATAGAAGTATTTGCAATTTCTATATAATATAACCTGAAGTTCATCGAATGATCCTTGACCATCACTGCGATAAAACAAAAGCTCAGCTTGCAATTGCTCAATTTGACTCCGCATTCTTTGCAACTGAGCTGCCATTGGGTCACGGTTTATCTAATCAAGTATAAAGGATGAGAAAGTTAGAACGAGAATAATAACACCAATAAAAGAGTTTTTCTTCTTGCAACCATGTAACACAAGTATCTTACAACTGCCTTATTTTGAATGTTTCTAGCACGATTGGCATACTTCAAGGTGTTTAGGGTTTCTTCCGCATTGGTGTCAGCCGGACTAACACAAGCTACAATCAAATATAGAAAGAAATAATTCTTACGCATGGTAAAGAAATTCAAAGCAAAAATCTGGTACTAGTAATATGCCAACAATGCTAAATATTAAATGCTCTAAAATATTTTACTGCATACCAATCATCACTGTTTTGCTGTTTCCTCCAAGAGAATCCTGTGAATTTAAATTTCCATCAGCAAAAGTAAAATTTCGTTCTGGAGTAGGTAGTTCCAAAAAAAGACTAGCAAATACATATATCAACTGTTGATTTATAAAACGTGCTCTAAGTAGAATGAGCTCATTTCCAATTGATTTATGTTGTTAAATTTTTTTGAACAGACAGTCTACTTCAAGAAGTAAAACCATCCAATTAAAACAACTAGATGTGAATGATTGTACCAAAGTATCTACATATATTCTATTTGAAACAAAATGCTGAAATCAAACGTGCCTGCAACAAGCGCGTCAACTTGCTATCACGATACGGGACATGTCCTCCTTCCTTCCTCTTCCTTTCATCTCCCAAGGCACTAATGACATTCCCTAGAGCTAGTAAACCTTTATTAATATGAATGCCTGTAGCAACAAAATGTCAAAGTTTTAGATAGCTTAAAGCACAAAGTTTCATGTCAATGCTTATTATAAGAACCTATCACTATTTTAAAACATGAGGCTTTTAAAATTGGAAAATCAGAAATACCTTCTTTAAAGCGCATTCCATCAGCACCTGTTCTTTTTGCACGCTCTGAGCCAGCAAGGTCCACTAAATGAAGCTTTGCACATAAGATATCATCGCCAATATCATCATTTACCCCATTTAGGCAACTTGCAATCTTCTTTTGCTCCATCGTTATCGTAAAGATGGCATGTGAGCGACTAGAAACAAAATGAACATGACATCACATGAGAACAAATTTATAATGTATAATAGAAGTACAAAGTATATGATTATTAAAACATGTAAACAAAATAATCATTCTATCTAATCCAAGAATTAAAGTAAAGCAAGATAAATGCCAATTGTAAAACTTGTTCAGATCAGTTATTATTTAAAAAAGAAAATTGGTATTATGCCAAATGAGCATATTATTCTAAATCAAACAGAATACCAATTTGGGTAACACAAGACAAGCTTATGACGCTACCTGGATTGGCTATTCATGTTGGTACTTCCTGTTGCACGAGATAAAGAACCTCGTGACAAGTATGAAGCCATCTCTTCTTTTGTCCGAACTTCTGCCTCACTCACCCCAGCAAGCGTTATTCCTCCGTTCACTGTTTCCCTAATTTGTATTGGAAGTCTTCCGGGAGCTGTATGCTTGGCAAAAGACGTGCCTTCAACTTTAGACAAAGCAGTTGAATTTGAGTCCAGTAGATCGAACACTTCTTCTTTAAATATCTGTCAAATTCAAAGATCAAATATAAGCAAATAAACCGATCGCTGGGAGAAACAAGTAGAAGAACTATTTTAGCCAATTACCTCAATAAATGATACTCTTATCAAAATTTCCGTGGAATGCTTGGTTGCCTCGACTCTTTTAAACATACTTTCCATTACTTTGGGTATAATCCCACCATTAGTTCCGTCCCCGGTGTAGTTGGTTCCCATAGTATATGTTTTACCAGAACCCGTCTGAAAACCACATCATACAATACTGTTGTTAGTTAATGATAAACAGTAACTGTGAAAAGAAAACTAGCAATAATAATAAAGCAGTCATTAAAACAAAACCAAACTAACCTGGCCATATGCAAGCACAGTAGCATTATATCCATGAAAAAGTGCATCAACCAGTGGAGCAACACAATCATCGTAAATAGCTGAAGAAGGCGATCCAGCTCCCCCATAAACATAATCATAGGTAAAGGCGTGCGACCCAATTTGAACCTATAATTGTATCAATAAAAAAACTTAAAATAATAAATATTTATAAAGCTAAGATTTCAACATCAGACTTCATTTCAAATTCAAAGTATTCACGGGGAAACTGCTACAGAATACCTGAGGTTCGCCAGGAACGACAGTGATGCAATCCGTACATCCATTGAGAAGCTCTGTGGTAATAAGTGGCCGAATATTAACGGCGACTCTGACGGATTCCGAATTTTCCATCTCTTATGTAATCCGATCTAAATCTGAAAACAATGCCTTGAAAACCTTAAAGGAAAAAAATGAAAATTAACAATAAACGCATCTTTCGAATCGCTCAAAATCGAAAAATCAGATCTAAAATCCGTCAGCAAAGGAGATTATACGACTAATGCATAAATCATAAATAAATAAATAAACAATTTGATAGGAGAATCCAATACCTGAAGGAGATCGAGATATTTCCTTTCTGTTTTAGGTTTTGATTTGTTAGACGTTAAATTTTGAATTCGGAAGAGACAAAAGAAAGGGAGTGGGGAAATTTGAATGATCGAGGCAAATGGGGAAAACTTTTTAAGCAATTTGAAAAATTAAACTGGATTTGAGAAAAGGCGCTCAGGTCCGAATTCAAATTGTTTGATGAGAGGGGGGTTAAGTCACGTGGTATTCACGTGAGATTTAAAAAAAATGATACAGTGGGCCAGTGGCAACGTCTTGAACGTGGGTCCAAGCAGACAGGGGTTGGCTTTAATATTTGGCAGTTGACCTGAAGGAGTGCTTTCTTTACCTTAGCTTTTTTACTTTTGCTTTCTGTGAAATGTAAATGGTCGTTGAGATTTGAATTCATATCAATGAAAATTTAAACATTTTATCATTTATCACTTTAATAATGATACAATCTTCTTAATTAATTTTTCTTACATATTTGAGCGAAGAAGTTAAGAGTAATAAAAATTTCTTTTTAAAGCTTGTTTTGTGACAATTGATTATATGATTTCAAAATTATAATTAATAAATTAATTTAAAATGTTTAGTTATTTTTTTTTGATCGAATTAAAATGTTTAGTTATTAACCTTTACGTATTATGTTAACTTTATTTTTGGTTCTATATACTACAAAAGTTGAGG
The DNA here is from genome assembly GCA_030270665.1 of Hibiscus trionum. Classification (NCBI taxonomy): domain Eukaryota; kingdom Viridiplantae; phylum Streptophyta; class Magnoliopsida; order Malvales; family Malvaceae; genus Hibiscus; species Hibiscus trionum. Next base: position 15,573,121 of record BSYR01000019.1, read on the forward strand.
ACTAAATTTGTAAGGGAAAAAAACTATAATACTAAAATTGATTAAACATTAATATTATAATTAACTGTCTTTAATTACTTATTTTCAAAATTGATAGGGATTAAATTATTTTTTTAGAGATCAATTTATCTAATTTCAAAATTAACGAACTATTTTTTAACCCTTTCTTTTGTTATAAGCAGAAAGCCCTATTTGTTGAAAACTAGATATTATCTTTTGTAATATTTTTTTTACTTGGAGTCAGTTTGGTAATGATTGAATAGTGTGGTATAAAAGTATTATTGAAATATATTTTTGGCTTGTTTGATTTAAGTTTAAAGTATATTGACGTGATTGAATATAATTTTATTGATATTATCATTGATATAATATACAAGAAGACATGTGATTGATCATGCTTAAACGTTCAATTTCTTCCAATTCATGGTGGTGAAGGATTTGGAAGTGTTAGCATTATTGTCAAAAAAAAAGTTTTAAACTATAAATTTCAACTTTTCAACATTTTTTTACATAAATTCAAAAACGCTTTGAAAGACAATGAACTCAGCCAAAACACACCATTAAAATTGTAGCTTATTTGCCTTTCACAAATAAATAGCAAATTAGGATATACTTCGCCAACATTCAACAACATTCACTTGGAGAACACACCATTGTATCTGTACCAGAAAAAAAAAAGATAATCTTTAACGAAAAACAAAACATTTGGAAGCCCGTTTTATTGAAACCAAAGTGGCGGCTCGATCTTTGGTTTGGAGGTTATTTTAATTGCCCACTCAAACACAACGGTTAACAGCTTTTTACCAAGTCGGCCTTCTTTTTTAGCAAATGTGACCTAACGTTATAGGCAAAGCGAGACAAGATACTAGACATCTCAAGGGAAATTAAAGTTGGGTGATCAAGGATTTCAAAAAGTTTAAACTGCTAAAAAAAACTACTGGAAAATCAATAAATAAAAGAATTTCCAGGAACTCTAAGCAAGTGTGCAAAAATAGACATAAAAACATGGTCATTTCATTTTAATTCCATCAAAAATGATTTATATGCTAAAAAAGCCTGAATACGTACATATATATATGGATTGCTTTGATACCATGATATTTACGCAGTCAAGCTCTACACATGCAATCAGGGGCGGGATATGTATATATGGATTGCTTCTCCTTTCTTAACCTCATTTGGCCTTGTCTATTTCTATGCCCATCAATAACTGCGCGCTGAAACTCAGACCACTCCATGCTCTTGTTCAGGAATAGAGGACCCAACAGTAACATGTTTGGTCTTATGGTCTTCAAGTTCAAGTAAGCTCGATGTCCAAGCTGTAAACAGGTATACATGAACTCTCATTTATGAAATCTTTTATATAGGATACAGTGATTTTTTACTTGATGAAATTCAATACTCAAACAATGACAGCGGAAATTTGGCAAGGAAACTTTAAAAAAGTGCATTCTTACCAAAGCATTGTGCATGTTTCCAGGAGAAGCAGAGATGAAGATGTCACTTTGAAGGCTCACGTAATAATCAACTGCTGCCATCAAAGATGCTTTACCTTCAACCTCAGCAAGCTCCACCGCAGAAGCAAGGCTCTTCTTATCTTCCATGAGCGGAAACATCTTGCGCAATGTTGAGATCCTTGCCTCTCCTCCATAAACCTAAAAAAGAAAAGGAAAAAAAAAGCTCCCTTTAAATCAGGTTTCCGCTTAAAACAGTAGTTTCCAAAATTAACCTATGAATATGACAGATCAAATCTACTATGAAGCAAGAAAGAAAGAAAAAAACGGACTTTGTGTGAAGCAAGATAGAGGCGGGTATTATTGTTGAAGCCCAAAGCAGTTAGTAGCAACCCAATCTCCTCTGGAGTCAATGGGCACCGCCCCTGATTTCTCAACTCATTGTCAGTGAAATGAGAGTTTAAGACCCTTCCCTGCCATAAAACTTGGCGGTACTTAGCTAAGGCCAGTCTCTCAGCTTTGCCTCCACCAAAATCGCAAGCAGAATGAGCAGCCATATCCTGCACAAATTTTAATTATAAAGGTAATTACAGTTACTACAGCATATCATCTATATATGTATGTATATATTAAGATAAAAATCAATATAACCAACAGACTCGCCACTCATCAAACAAGTTAGTGTTGTAAACAACTAACTGGTGTTTTTACCCAGAAACTACCGTGAAAGGGCACTCAAAATATACAGGTACAAATGCTTTGATAAATGATAGGTGATATATCCTACCAACTTCAATGCCCAGTAGCGCACCAATGACCAATATCCAGAAATTATTTAATGAGAATTCATTCTTTTCAGTTATGAAAGAACTGAGCATCATCTTATACTGCTAACCTAAAAGGCTCCAGGAACACTACAATTTAGATTATATATTGGCTTCACTCAATTATTTAAAGGAATTGGAATTCATACTTTGTCAAAGCGGAGATGTAATACAACAAACTTTCCGGCTCCCTCTTTCGGGGTATCATCTATTCTCTCATGTAGGACCTCACTTCCCGATGCTTGAAGCTTCCGAGATGGGTACCGGAGTCGATGAACAAGGGCCTCTCCTATTAATCTGATTTGAGGAACAAATGCTAAAGCTTCGAAGTTTACTTTACAACGTAAATGTTGAATTTTTAGAGGCAACTTGTCAAACGCTAAACGATGGGAGAATGGCGATATAGCAGCAATCCCATAACTGCACCCATAAAGATCTATCAACCATCATAAACAATCTTGTTTTCTAAAGTAGTTGAACTGCTCGCGCGCGCACATACAGATTCTACGACTATCTGTCACCAACTGGTTATCTAGTACAAGGGCTGAAAACAGTACTAATTTACCAAAGAAAATTGTGTTTGTTGCTTAATGCTTTACCTCTGCATGACAGGCAACACATTTTCGATATACCAATCTGCCGAAGCATGAACAGAAGCTGCTTTGATTCTAGTAGCTCTTATACCTGTAGCATAATATTCCCGTGTGCTCCAAGAATATTGTCTTGGGAGCTCTTTAACTATAGAAACTTCGTCACCAAGGACGTTGATAAAGTGATCCACATTAAATATATCCGTGAATGAACTGCAGAAGCAAACCCAAATCTCCTCAGATTAAAAGATAAAAGAAAAACCATGACAGGTTGTACATGTTACTCATGAAATACCTTGAATCTTGCCAAACAGGATTCACCTCAAGGTGTGGTATCACCAGTGTTGCATTCAATATTTGAGCAACAGCGACTGCATCACATATCTTGGTAACAATAAATAAGTAAAACAAGCCAAAAGTTAATGCATTAAAACCAAACTGCAAAAAAAACATGCATTAGCTATCCATTAACTCACCCCCATTCTTTGCTGGTTCAATCCTCCATCAAGAAATACCTGAATATAACCCTGAGATCTCTCTGGCAATGCTTCAAGATGTTAAAACAAGCTTATCAGTTAAAGAAGAAAATCTCTTCCCATTCATTTTCAAGGTCCACTTAATTATATCCAAGAATCTCATTATATAAATTTTCAAACACTTACATGGGGGGTTATCCGCAGAGTTGATGCAAGGTTTCCATCCTTGATTTGGCAAGGGAGACCAGAGATCGAATTGTTGTTTAATCGGCTGAAAAGGCAAAATACTAAGAAACATACATAATATTGAAATTTGAAGACTTTCACCAATGGATAAAAATCAACTAGAAGGGATACTAACAGTTTTCCAATGTAGAGCGACCTCAAGTAAAGACAAGTGTCTTGGTTTCGGAGCATTCCATTCCTGGAAAAGCAAGAGCTTCTTCAATTGATTATTTAATTCTAAAACAAATCATAGTGAAATAAACGCAGCCGTATATAGAAACGATTACTAAAAAATGGTATCAAAAGCAAACTGAAATTGAAACTTCAGTAATAAAATCAAACGTAAAATAAGCTATATAGAAGAAAAAGAAATATAGCGAGCATAAAAATGAAAATTACGGAGAATAAAGAGGGTGAGGCACGTCCAAGAGGGGCGAAGAGATTTGGGAGAAAAATTGGCAATAGAAGAAGGAAAAGCGCGGCAAATGCGCTTCTTTGAAATTGATGAATCTGTTGATTGTGGTTATATGGCTGCCTCATTCTTTCTTTCTTTTTTAGTGTGTGAATAATGCTAAAACCCTAACCCTAATTCCATGAAAATTAGAATCCAGAAGAGAGCGTTTCTAGTGAAATCAGAAATGGCTGTGATCCAGAGGAAAGCCGACGTTGCTGAGACCTGAGACTGACGGTACTCTGTTATCGGAAATATCATTTTATATAAAAATGTATTTTTATTGTAAAAAATTTAATTTTAACTCTAAAATACGGTAAATCTTACTATTGTTTAATCATAATTTTAAATTTTTATAAATTAAGTTCCTAAAATTTAAATCTTAAATTAAATTCCAAACCCTTTGAATAGAAAAAATTACATAGTCTAACACCTGCGCAATGGGATGGAAATCATCTGCCCCCAAAGTATGTCCACATTTGTGCCCCACTTTAAAATAGTGGGTTTAGGGTTTAAGGTTTAAGGTTGGGGCTTAAGGTTAGGGTGTAGGGAATTAGGAGTAGGGTGTATTTTTTTAGAGTTTGAGGTTTGGGGTTTAAGATATGAAAATTAAGGTTATGGGGCAAGATTTAATTTTATCTATTTTTTAGGCAGGGGCATAGAAAGAGGCATGATTAGAGGGCAGAAGATTTTTACCCTGCGCAATGGGCATATTGAACAATATTTTTATATATTATTTTACATTTATAACACAACATAATTCACTTACAACATGAAGATCAAATCTTTTGCAAAAGTCTGTGGTTTCTAAATGCAAGAAAAAACACATATCAGCGATTTAAATTATTTAAATTTTTAATTTTACTAATGTATTTAAAATTAAGATTAAATTAATAGTTTTTAAATATCAATATTAAACTTATTAAATTATATCAAATTAAAATCAAATTAATAAATTTATAAAATTTATATATTAAAATTGTTATTATACGAAATCTCATCACCATTTCTATTAAACGGTCAAAATGGAATAAAAAATGTACCATTTGACAAAAAAATATTTAATGATTAGTGTATAATCAAAACTCTTTGTATTTTCTTTTAATTTTAATAAAATTTTAAAATTCTAACCTTTTTCTTCCAATGATCAACTATTGCCTTAGTAGTTTTTTTTTTTTTTTTTTTTGTCATTTCGTGGTTTTTTTTTATTAACTCGACGAGAACTCATCTTTTGAGTGATCATGATTCAAGTCGAGCGTCATTTTGAAAGAATGAAATATGACTTTTCCTTGTTAGCTTTAGTCCCAAAGGACTTGAGGAGGGGTTTTTTTTTTGCTCGTCTTCTTCTCTGTTTTTTGTCAGATGCTATTTGTTTTTCTTTATGTTTTTTTTTTTTATTAAAAAGGGAAAAATACCATGACGAGCCTCATTAAAAACCTCCCTAATCCTAAATGGAGGAAAAAAGTACTCGCCATAGCATTACATCAACAACAATTCAAAGGAAAAAGAAACATTAACCCAACATCGGTAAATCATCATGTAGCAATCGTAACACCGCATCCGGTGGAGAACCAAAATACTTCGCTTCATAGCCATGCCACGGCCCTAACTTAACCAACGTATCAGCGACATGGTTAGCCTCACGACAAACATGACGAAACTCAATCATCCGGAAGCGAGGAAGAAGATCCCGTATAGCACGCACCATCGTCGAGGGACCACTCGTAGCATAAGCCTTACTCAAAGTACGCACAGCGTCTAAACAATCCGATTTCACAATAATATTATCAATATTGCAATGCAACGCATATAGTAAACCTTCATAAATCGCCCAATACTCCGCATCTAAAGCACGACACCGTCCAATAAACTTCGTAAAGCCACCACCCCACATTCCCGTGCTGTCGCGTAGGGTACCTCCACACGACGCCAGCGAAGAGACACTGTCGCAGGCACTATCTACATTCAATTTCCAAGTCCCCTGGGGCGGCGGCAGCCACCTCCTTGAGCTCTGGCTTGTAGGCGGTCCATTCCCTCGCAATATCCGAACGCTCGACAAAGCCCTTAGGGTCTCTTGAACCAACCTTCTGCTGGCCGCAATAATCTCCTCCGATGAGCGGTTTTCACTGCGGAAAATAACATGGTTGCGTGCCGTCCACAGCTGCCACAACACAGCCCCGAACATCAAATCCCATCGCTCCATACCACCCCACGTAGCAGCAGGGTCCAGCCGCAAATTCGCCAACACCCAATCCGCTGTCGATCCGCTACTTAACCGATCCATATGCGCAGTCGAAATCAGCTTTCTCCACACAGCTTGAGCTATCGGGCAACGACGGAAAATATGTTCAACATCTTCCTCACTTGCCCCACACGTAGAACACCTCGCGTCCTCCGTCATGTGACGACGAACACGTTCACAATTGGTCAACAATCGCCCCTTGCATACCAACCAAAGAAAACACTTGATACGTTGTGGCCCCTGAAATTTTTTCAACACACGCCACACATCATGCCGGAAAGTCGTATCATACGATTGACGGACCTCGTATGCGGATTTAACTGTAAAAGCTAAGTTATCCGCCCATCTCCATCCCGGTGAATCAGCTATTCCACCTTCCACTGGACCTCGAACAACCATAATTTGATCAATCACCTCCTCCTCAAAGTAATGTTGAAATTGGTCGATATCCCATCGTCCATCATTCAACCACATCTCCTTAATTGGGTCATTATATTTAAATGAATAAATTTTCTACCGTTGTATTTTGATCATTATTTGAAAATGTGCATATATAATATAGATAAAAACGATTTAAACATAAAACATGTATCTCTTAGAATGAACATCATTTAATTTTTTTACATTAAAACACTTGTTGACTTCGGTCATTATATTTAAATGAATAAATTTTCTTTGAAAAAATAAAGGATGGGTCTACAACACTCGACGAGCACCGATGAATAGGGTGTGCATAATTACCCGACCCGGTTGACCCGCCCCAATTACCCGATGACCCGAAGCAAATTAGGCGGGTAATCTTATAAAAAAATTACCCGACCCAATAATTTTTCCGGGACACAGGCCGGAAGTTTTTCCTTACCGGGTACCCGACCCGATAAATTTTAATATATAATTTTTATATTTTAAATAATATTTTTATTTTAAGTTTCTCAATATTTTAACTCTAAAACTAAGTTTAAATCCTTAAATTCTTTCTATGTTTGTATTATATACTTTTAAGTTTAACTTTAAAAAAAATATTTTTGTGTTTAACATGTTTTTTTAAAAAATTAGAATTAAAAAAATATAAAAAATGAATGTGATGGGCCGGGACACGGGCCGAACAATGAGGTACCCGGATAAACCGGGTACCCGACAATGCCCACCCCTACCGATGAGCACTATTAATTTAATTTATAAAGTTTTAAAATATAAAGGACTTAACGTATAATTATAAATTATTTAAAAATTAAAATGTAAATTAATTAAAATATATTATTTTATTTTTAATTTTCTTTTAAATATAAATCAAAATACCTATCTATCCCTAAATTATAAAATTTTAATTTGTATTCATTTAAAATTTAAGCCGCTATCGCTGTCTTAGTAGAAACTTGACTCAAACAATTCAAACTTGTTAAAAATAAAAGCAACGCCTATGTTTATATACAATGAAACTTGTTTACTCGCAGAAATTCACCCCTATGTTCATTTTTTGTATATGAAAATTCGCCGCCATCATTAGCAAAGTAAACATTCGACTGTTTGAACCATATAAATCTAGAGTCCCTCTTACTTTTACTTGCTCCACAAAAATCCAGTCCATATAGATTTTTTTGTGAAGCATTGAAACCTGTTTGAACCATTGACTGTTTGCAGGAGGTAGTGGCGGAGATGACGGCGGCGGCAGCACCTACGGCGGTGGCGAGGACGGCGGCTTAAATTTTAAATGAACAAAAATACGATTTTATAATTTAGGGCTAAATAAGTATTTTGATCTATGTTTAAAAAATAATATATTTTAATTAATTTACCTCTTGATTTTTAAATAATTTATAATCATACATTGAGGACTTTTGATTTAAAATCTTTATAAATTAAATTAATAGTGCTCATCGATACTCGTCGTTAGTGATGCTCGTCGAGCGCTGTAGAATTTTCTTAAAATAAAACATTGTTTAACGAGTAAATAAATGTACATATATTTTATTTACACGAGCTAAAAAAAGAGCTAAACTAGGGATGGGCACGAGTCGGGTAGGGTAGGGTCGAGTTTTTGGTCCACCCGTACTTGACCCAAAAATAAATACCCTAAACCTACACCCGACCCGAACATATTAAAAAAACTCGGCCCATAAATAAACATACTAAATCTGACCTGACCGACCCGACCTATAGAAAATAAATTAACTTTAGGAACCTAATTGTAAAAAAATAATTTTAGAGGACTTAATTGTAAAGAAATCATAATTTGAAGGACTAAATTATAAATAGAAATTTAATTTCAATGACCTAATTATAAAAAATATATATAAAGAGGGAGTATTATTATAAATATCCCTAAAAATTTAAGAAAAGGTACAAAATTAATCTTGGGTCGGTCGAACATTTTCTACCATAAATCTGAAATTGACCTGACCCAATCCGAACCCAATTTTTTCATTAAAAATTCGACTCGATCGAACCGGGTAGGGTCGGTACGCAACCGAATCGGGTAAAATGCTCATCTCTATACTCTAAGCTAAACGCCTAAGGCCCTAAACCTAATTTGTCTGAAAATCCCAAACGGCACCGTTTAGCTTTACCAAAATCACAATAACACAAAAGTTCAAGCTTAAAATTTGAACAAAAAATCTTTAAAGAACAAAGACTTGAGTTATTTGTTACATGGAGTAATATCTTATTCTTGTCTGAAAATCCACTATTCATAGGAAAAGACCAAAGACACCCTTTATTTCCCAGCCTAGGCCATAATATTCCATAATTGTCTGTAATTTAAAGAAAAGGCTGACACCAATTCCGTACAATTCATACTCAACAAAAAATTAAATTCGTAATTTAGCCTACAAAATAGAAGATCCCATCATTTTCTCACCTTCCAAACAGACTCTTACGCTCCCCTTTTGGAAAATGGAGGAAAACGGAAACAGAGCTGAAGCCATTCGTCTACTAGGAATCGCCGAGAAGCTTCTCCAAAGTCGTGATTTCAACGGCTCGAGAGACTTCGCAATCTTAGCCCAAGAGACCGAACCGCTGTTGGACGGTTCAGATCAGATCCTAGCCATCGTCGACGTCATCATCGCAGCTGAGAAAAAAGTAAACAACCGCCAAGATTGGTACTCTATTTTACAAATCGATGGCCGATCCGACGACAACGATCTCATCAAGAAGCAGTATCGTCGCCTAGCTCTCCTTCTTCACCCAGACAAAAACAAGTTCCCTTTCGCCGATCACGCCTTCAAGCTCGTAGCCGATGCATGGGCCGTTTTATCTAACAGCTCGAAAAAATCTGTTTACGACAAAGAATCGAGCTTGTTTACGAGGATTGATTTAAGCGGCGGCGGCGGCGGCGGCGATCGTTCGAACCAAGCCGGGAAATTTCCGGTTTCGAGAAGAGGCCAAAATCAGGAGGGCGGGCAATATTGGATGCCGAATGCGAATACCCAGTATGAGAATCAGAGGTCGAAAACGTCTACATTTTGGACAGCTTGCCCGTACTGTTATAGGTTGTTTGAGTATCCTAGGGCTTACGAAGCTTGTTGTTTAAGGTGCCAGAATTGTGAGAAAGCTTTTCACGCGGTTGATATTCCGACATTGCCGCCGTTGGTTCCGGGGAAAGAAGCTTATTATTGTTGCTGGGCGTTTTTTCCACTAGGGTTTGTGTCTGGAAGTCCTGAAAGTGAAGGACCAGTCCCCACCGGCTTTCCGAGCTGGATGCACCCTACATTTTCTGAAGTGCCGTCGCATGGGGGTGAAAGAAATGGATGCAATGATCAAGCTACGCCACCTGCAGCAGCTCCGCCACCGCCTCCTTCGACCACTGCAGCAAAAGTGGTAGGAAATACAAGTAATGCTGCTGTGGTTTCCGGTGGGAATATGTCCAATTCGGGCCCAAAGAAGAGAGGGAGGCCAAGGAAAGTTCCACTGTGAGGTTTGATTGGTAATGGAATGTTGTTTTTTGTAGCTTTTTTATTAAGAACGAACCTGACCGTCATGCAGGAATGTTTGAGAGGCGGTGTAGGAGGATATCGGTGAACCGAGAAGGAAGAATTAGGCCGAGGCGGAAACATTGCAATGTTTGGGGTTAAATTTGTAGGTATTGTTGTAGTTAATTGTTTTGTTTGTAGATTGTCATATGTGATCATTGTAACACTATGATATATTCAGCAATGGCAAGTCAGCAAGTTCTTTCACCATTGATTATGAGCAATTCTACTTCTCGGCCTTTCGCGTATGTGGCCATGAACTTCTTGCTTTCAATTTAAAAATTTGAGATGTTTTAGAACATTGCCATAATTGTTGTCATTAGCGAAGTACTTATTTGTGTGTGCTTCATGTTGAAAATTGAAACATTAGTTCATTTCATGTTTCATGGGTTACATAATAATTGTTGGATTGGCGCATCTTGAATGCTTCAGATGTCTTACTGCTAATGTATGTTAATGACGATACAAGTGGTTTCAGTTTATTTTAGTCCTTTTGCAACTAAACCCCCTTGTGTTCTGCTCGCCCCCGATAGCAGTTTTCTTTATGTCAAGGGCTTGTTAGTTATTGGAGCACTTTGTAAATTTAATGCCTTGACTTAGCGATGGGAGATTGATCCCAAGCCACTTGGTACGTTCGCCCTCTCTTGCCCATCTTTCACTTTCAAATTTGACCTGAATCTTTGAAAATGTGCTGCAAAATAAGTAGTATGATCAACAATTACCGACTAGCTATGATGTTGCATTACCTAGGATTATTACATGCTAGACTGCTAGTCGGTAATTGTTGATTCATCTTCCGGAAAACAGTTCTTGTACCTAGGAGGATGTATACATGTGATGCAGTTTTTGCTGATATCTTCAACACAACAGCAGGCATGCATATACATATTAACTTGGCTTGAAGAATCATTGCCTTAAACTTATAAGAATTTGAGCAACTTGCAGGTTTCCTATAGCTCTGTAATGTTTTATTAGTCAAATGCATTAAGCTCCATTTTGATCTGCATAAGTTCTATAACATCACAAAAAGAATGGCAGTGTATTTTATACCTGCAACTCGGTTTCAGACTTCAAATGAGATACTGTCTTCCCCCTCATAAATCGGGCATACTTGTTCTCACGTCCTCCTTTTGAACGAATTACGACAATTGCAAATAGAGCTATATTCAATCTGTCATTAATTTTGAAATTTAAATATACTAAAATCTTAAATAATAAATTATTTGCGTTACAAGTGAAGTTAATGCTAAGTTTCTAACACCACTTTGATATTCAGTTATCCAAAGCTCAAATCAGGTAAAGATATTCTCTTCCTCCGTTTGTAATATGGAGCTTACACATTAATACGAAATCAAACAAAATCTACTGAATATTAATGCAATGGAACAAAACTGGATTATCATATAAAATCTCATTAGAGTTCAGATTTCATTTATGTAAAATAATAAAATATTAATCATTTTATTTAACAATAATATTGTCAATATTTATAGGGTAAACTACTCCAGTGACCACCGAATTTTGGGGGCGTACTAATTTTGACCACCGTACTACCGAACTCGTCAATCAAACCACCCAACTTTTTAAATTAATCTTTTTAAATGCATAAAAAGTAACAAATTTAGCCACTGAGCCAAATTTAGTTCGTTGATATAGAATATTAACATAAATTATTAAATTATTATTTTGTTGGAGTAAACTAAAGAGTATAAAACTGAAGCAAAATGCACTTTGGTGGATTTAAACTCACACCCAAACGCATGAAAGGACACTATTTTAACTACTAAACCAACTTTACTTAGCTAATATAAAATACTAACATAATTTATTAAAAGATTACTTTGTTGGAGTAAACTAAAGAGCATAAAAAGAATTAATAAGACTCAATCTGGGACGAATTGAGTAACAATTAATGAAATAATTTTTTAAATCTAATGAAATAATAAATATGATTAATTATATTGATATTTTATTATAAAAAAATAAAATATTAATGAAAATAATAATTTCTAAATTATTAAAAATATTTGAAAATATATTAATAATTAATATTTTAATAATATATTTTTAATAAAATAATAAATATGTTTAATTAACATATTTATTGTTTTATTTTTTGAATAGATATTTATTATTTTATTTTGTTGAGTAGATATTTATTATTTTTAATAATTAGTCCTGAGTTCGAATCCCATTAATTTTTTTATACTCTTTAGTTTATACCAACAAAGTAATCCTTTAAAAAATTATGTTAGTATTTTATATTAGTTAACTGAAGTTGGCTCAGTAGCTAAAGTAGCATTCTATCACGCGTTTGGGCGTGAGATCAAATCCCCACAAGCGAAATAGTTTACACCAACAAAGTAATCCTTTAATAAACTATGTTAGTATTCTATATTAACGAAGTAAAGTTGGCTAGAGCTGTTGCATTTTGTGTGTTTGGGTGCAAGATCAAATCCCCCAAACACATCTCATTTTAGTTTTAATTCCTCCCATTATTTGCGACCAATCAGATGACGACACGTGTCACCATCTGGTTGGTTGGTTAAATCTATAAATTAAAATTTAAAAAATAGATAGGACACGTGTCGTCATTTGGTTGATTAATTTTAATTTAATTAAATTAAAATTATGACCAAATTGATATAATATATAAATAACATGGACTAAATGTGTAATTTTACAAATTTCTGTTAACGGTCACGTCACTCCTCCGTTAGTTTTTTAATGGCGATGGTCAAAATAGGTCAATTTAAAATATTGGGTGGTCTGATTGACGAGTTCAATAATTCGGTGGTCAAAATAGGTACGTCCTCAAAGTTTAGTAGTCACTAGAGTAATTTATCCCTATTTTAATTAGTAACATGAGGTGAAATTGTTGATAACTGGAGCTTGGAGCATTTTGCTTCAACAACTAGAGCAGTTGACAGGGTTGCACCTGGTAAGTTCTCTTTTTTGTAGTTATTTTTAGTTCAAGTTTTTCTTCTTCAAACAAGACCGTATTTCTCTGTTTATTTTTTTTATTTTGTATGATTAAATAATTTTAATAGCATGAATGTCCCCTTGCATGACTAGAGTTTAGCAGGTATTTTTCTTCTATTTTTTTTTACACAATAATTTCACTTACAAGTTTGATATATGCTCATAATTGATTCTCGAACCATTCAGGAAGCAGTATCCATCATGCTCAAGTAAAATTATAATAATGTGTAAAATTCGAGGGTTAAATTTATTGAATTTCTTCGAATTATGACTAGATTTGTTGAATGTGTAACTATAAAGAACTAAATGTATTATTATACAAAAAAAATTAACAGCCATGTCACTTCTTTAACGGAGGTTAACGACACAGTTACTATTTTGTAACAAAACATAAAGTTTAATTGCCGTTTTATCATTTTTAAAAGTTTAGTTACCATTTTAAATTTTTGGGTATAGTTTAATGATCGTCTGTGTACTTTACCCTTAAAAGAGTGTGGGTCCACAGAAAAAGCAGCTGAGCCCCACGAACTACAAAGAACGACTTGATCAGAAAGCAAGCTAATTGGTTGTTCAAGAGGTGATGGTTTTAAGTGAAGACTACCATCATCACTAGCAAAAAGGATTGGTGCGGCCTTGCCTGACAGGTTGATGCGAGGCCGATTAAGTTCACTCTCCTGCTGCATTTTAGCTTTAGTTGAAGGGATTGACAAATTCGTTTTCTTCTCTTTTTTCTACTTTTCTCTTTGTGCCGTATCATTTTTTTTGGCTCTTTCTGCTTTTCCAAATGCACGATGTAGTTTTCAAGATCTTGAGATTCAAGCTTGAGATCTGCAACGCATCTAATAACCCTTCTCATTATCGCAATTTCTTGGTCTATGTTCATGTTCTGTCAGCATGTAAAGTTAAAGTCATAAAGATATGATGTAAGATAGCAGCCGCACACCAGCTTAACCATTGAGAATACAGATTCAAAAAATAGCAAAGGTTACTGGTTTCACATTTGATTTTTTGGCCTTCTGATTTTCTCATATTCGAATACTTCAAGTGGTCATTCAGAAGTTGTGTGAGAGGGAACTTGTCAGCAAGACTGAAAGCACAAATATATGCAATAGCCTCAAGTCGTAAATTATCATTTATGACGGTCTCAATAAGGGTTGTAAATGTAACCCAATGTTGCAGTTATAATCAAAATGCCATCAAGGAGAATAGAAATAGGGTAAATTTCCAATGCAAATAAATGAGAAAGATGGCAATTATAACAATGTGTAAAATTTGAGGGTTAAATTTATTGAATTTCTTCGAATTATGACTAGATTGATTGAATGTGTAATTATGAAAGACTAAATGTGCTATTATACAAAAAAAATTAATAACCATGTCACTTCTTTAACGGAGGTTAACGACACAGTTATCATTTTGTAACAAAATATAAAATTTAATTGCCACTTTGTCATTTTTAAAAATTTGGTTACTATTTTTTTGGGTATAGTTTAGTGACTGTCTATATACTTTACTTAAATATTTAAATGAATGAGTAGATAATTTAAGAAAATTTTGAGTGTCAGTGATCTAATAAATATTAATTTTGAAGCAAAATAAATTTACATAATTCAATGAACAATTGGGGGCAGTAATAATAACTTTGATTATTGAGAATCAGGAAATTACACTTTGAAAACAACTTGGTTTCTCAATGAGAAGGTCTTACTGAAAAGGAAAGTCTCAGGAAACAAGATAAGCAAACATCATCAAACACAAAATTAAGGTGTCTGAAAATATTTTCCAACGAATAAAAAAGTTGTCTGAAACATGTAAAAGAAAAGGTAAAAACATAAAAGCTTAGAGGTTTAATGGGGTATTAAAAAAAGGCACGGAGGAATTACTGTAGGGTAAGTCACTCTACCCAAAGAAAAATTAGTGGGTTTTCCTCGAGAACTTTCTTATTACTTTCAGTTTGCCTCTCCCATTAAAAATCCCTTCTTTTTTTTCCTCTTTTCTCATTTGCATCGAAGACACTGTCTCTCATCATGCACCTATTTTCGATCCTGGCTAAGACGGTAAGTTCTTCCTTTGATCTTCCTCTTTATCTACCCTTTTTCTTAATCTGGCTTTGGTAACGAGAAAATGTAGGAACGAAGTAGCTCAAGTTTTGGGTTTTGCTTGGTTGATGACTGAGAAAAATATGTACTTTCTTTGATTTTCTTTTCCTGCTAACCAAGGGTAAAAGATGGAGTGTCAATTCCAGTATCTATGAATATTTGCATGTGCAATTTACTTAATTGTTAGGGTTTATGACATTCATTAATTACCCCTTTTTTGATGTAACGAATTCTTTCTGAATCAACATTTGTCTGAACTCTGTTGGACTTGAATATGGGATGTTTTTGTATTTGGAAAGACAATAAAATGCAGTGAAGTTTCTACTCTTTCTTTTTAATAATAAACCCATTAGCTGAAATCTGTTAAAAGACTATTATTGGGATATCTAATTTAAGGCTGATTTTTCTTCTTCTTTTGTGGTGGAAAATTTTGCTGATGTTCTTTTTTAACATACTGACTTTTGAAACTAGATCATGTGTGAATCACAAAAAGTACAAGCTGCGGAGGGGAATTGTAGTGCTGGTGGCAACACTAATGATAACAATGAATGCGAGGAGATATCGGTAGGGGAGGTGTCACTTGGAGATTTAATATGGGTGAAACTCCATGGAAAGTCGTGGTGGCCGACAGTGGTATGCATAATGCAGTGGTTGTTTGATCTTTGATTAATTAGTATTTTGGACAGAATTATTCGGTTCCGTGGATTCTCATCATCGCTATTGTGACAGGTTGTTGATGAGAACAGTGTTAGTGAGATCAGTAAACCGGGAAATAAATCACGGGGGAAGGTGCTTGTGCGACTATATGGGAGCCATGAGTAGTCAGTTTTCTGTTTCCCTACTTGATTATTGTGTTTCTTAGAGAAAACTGTGAATTTTGATGGGTTTTGAGGATTTTAAAAAAACTTGGATTTAAATGTGTCAACAAAATACATGCGAGTATTGAAGCTTGATATTTGTCTCCTCTGCAGCTTATATGTTGACCCTATGAAATATCATTCTGAGTTTAAAACGGTAAGTTCCGATCATGTGCTTCCATCTCTGTGATTCAACCACTCATGTGAGTTAGATTGCATAGTTGTTGTATTCAACTGATTTATTGAAATCTTCTCATGCTGTTTCTACATCGACAGATCCTAGAACAGAATAACGGTGATCGTTACGGCATTCTTGAAAAAACTTTGGAGCAGGTAATAAGTTTCTTCTTCTCTCATGTAAAACATTTTTTCCTTTCAACAATCCGAAGGCTCTCCTTTTTCGGAAAGCTCTATAGTTAAGCAAATTATCCCTAAAGTTTGTAATTATGGCTCTCCCATAATTTGGATATGGCTGCAGCTTCGCCGGAAATCTATTAAACCAAAGGGGCAAGAATCTAAGGCTACAGGTTAGGCTTCTTTAGTTTGCTTCTCTCTTTTCCTAATTAGATTCCTGTTTGTTGTGCTTCAGTTCTACTATATGATCAATATGATTGAAAAGCTTTATTGCAATGAAATCTTGATGTCAAAATCTGATGTATGATATTTCACAGTGATAGGGTGGCTCGGTCACCCTGTTAGAATGCGACAGAAGTGGATAACTGAGATGTCCCGAACTGAAAGTTGTGTTATATACTGTAGAAATGATGTGATAAATCAGTTTCACTTGCCGGTTTTGATATAATCAGCTTTAATTGGCTTATTGGCTTCTTTTGTGGAATATTTTTTTTCCTTTTAAAGCCAAAGGTGAGATTAAATTGATTAAAGTGAAACCTCCTGAAGACTTCAATAAGTACCGTTGCTGCAGTTCGATGGAACTTAGCTATTAGTTCTTCAGATGGTCATTGGCAGCTGTTTAGGAACTTTGGATTTCATAAAACCGACATCTATCTCTTTGCTTCCCAGTTCCCACCAAATTAAATAAAGAGAAGTTGATATCTGAGCTTCTCTTTTTGTGTTATTTGAATCTTCATAAAGTCGGTACTCTCTAGACTTTAGACTCGCGAGGGAATCAGCACGTTATGAAGATATTCACACTGAACTTTGTTTCTTAGATCTTTCATTATATTCATAGGATTGCCATATTCAAAAATGGATTTGTGTCGTATTCGATGTTCACCTCTGAAATGTTTATTGAATTAACATCTTGGATACTTGCTAGAATTTCATTCTTTCGTTCCAGCCTCCAAGTAGACATTTGATATTATGAAAACTTATAATCTGGAATTAGAAAACACAAGAGCCGATGCTTCTAAAGGCAAGACTTCTAAGCAAGATGAGACTCCCAAGAAACTCAAGCGAAAGAGCCCCAGTACCGATAAACAGGCAAATAATAAAGCGGACGGGCAATCAAGGATCCACAAGAAACAAAAGAAAAATGACCAAACGGCACAAAAGAAGAAGCCGAATAGTAGAAGCGCCAAGGAAAAGCCCAAGAGTTCAACTTCTAAGGAACAGAAAAGGGGCAAAACTTCGAAGCAAGGCGAGGAGCAGAAAAAGTCGAAGCCAAATAGCCCGAGAACATCCAAAGGGAAAAAACTGTTAAAGGAGGAGACTGGCAGCCAAAGCTCTGTGAGTATACAGTTGCCCCCCCCCCCCCCCCCCAAAAAAAAAAAAAAAAAAAAAAATCCCACAGGTTCTTAATTTCTCTCAGCAAAAACTTGGTTCTTAAACTAAATTGCATTCCTCAGGAAGGAGATTCTCCCAAGACAAGTACCCGAAGAACAAGAGTGATGCAAGGTCTGGGTTTGATTGCACCCCCAGGTTCACCATTCGACAAGAACGGAGTCGTATAGCCAAGTTTTTCATAACAAGTTGTAGTATTCCAGTTAATTTGTGAACTGTGATGGCTTAGATGACATAGCTAGCAACTGTACACCTAAAAAATTAAGTTCATCCATGAACAAAGACAGATTTGCAATGGAAGCAGAGCAGCTTATGCCACTTGAATCCTAGAATCCTCTCTGACACTTAATCTCTCTTAAATTTCTAGAACTCCTATAGGATAAAATAGCCATGGGCAACGATTGGGAGCATGCCGATATCGAAATCCGAATTTCATATATACTCAAAAGACTGCATATTTTCAGCTAAATGGGCAAAATGCTCTTATAGTGTCTAAACTCATCCCAATTATTGGTCTTTCACAATGTCACTTTGTCTCTCCATGTTGTGGACAGAAGTGAAAGACCTGGTTGTAAAGGAACCAAAGTTGAAAAAAGCTTAGAGGGGCATTGCCTGCTCAAAAGTTACAGATGTTGGGCTGCTTTTAGGGACATCCGTGCGACTGAACAGTGTTTGAAGTTCCTTTTGCCTTTAAAGGACCTTCCATTTTGCTGTGCAAGGGAAACAAACGTCCCATCTATTTACCATCTTTTGGTTTCCATTTCTTTCCTTAACTTTGTGCATCAGCTTTTGGTTTCACAAGAAGAGGAGAGAGAGTGGAGAGTATTTTTCCAAGTACGTTTCTTAAAACTGTCGTTTTCTGATGTTGGTCCCCTCACAGCCTTGCGTCTTGGCAGTCGAATATGGGAAGGAATTCGCCAGAGCTTTGCCTGCTATCACTTGGGTCTTCACTTGTTTTTGCTTCTACGTAGAGTTACTTTCATTAAATAACTCAAATTCTACCTTCTCTTGTCCGTATTTTACTGCTTATATTTGAATTTCTTGATTTCTTTAGTTGATTTTAAATATCGTGATAAGTAATTTGAGCCCGCACAATCTGAATTATTATTTTTATTTAAATTTAATTACATAAACATGTACACATTAACATTATTTTTTGTTAAATACTAATGGGCTTGGTGTCGGTAGAAACAATGCGGTTTAATGAAGGCGGAGGAAAGCATGAGCCATGAGACACAACTAGAGTCTGGTCTGAAAACATGCCCGATGGATACAAAGGAAATGTCATGTTCATAGAAAGGGCGGGGAGGTTTTAAGCTGGTAAGAAACGAAAAGGAAATCATTTTACTAATGTTGTCCTCACTTCTCTACATCGTTCAAGATCTAGTGGGGGTCCACCCAACACTCTCACATGCAATTTCTACACCTTGTCACCCTCTTTCTTTTTATCTTGGTCAAATAATAAACTAAAATAAATAAAAACCCATTTTCTGAGGTTTTTACAAGACCAAATTATTGTAAGCAAAGTTAAAAGGAAGTTGCAGTTTGCAATAAAACCGGACTTACACGGTGACATCAGGCAGACATGAATCATCATAACAATGACTAATATATCGTGTTGAAGTAACCAATATATACACACACATATGCAGGTAATGTCAGCCAGAGACGATGTGGATCAATATATAAAAAGAGAAACAAGGGCCGCATCATCACCATTTTCATGATAAGGTCCTGCCCTGCTGGGACAAAAGCTGTCGGCGCCAGCCACCGTCATTCTTGCCCGCCGTGACGCTTTTACCTTTCAAAAATGATTGCATCCTTTCACGTCCCGTTTTCCTTCCATCGTTTCATTCAAAGTTAATTTATATAATAATGACAGTCAAAATTACCAAACGAATCAATGGTGACTTACTAGTTAATGGAGTTTTGACCATTATTCTGTTTTTTTTACTTGTTCGTTTATTTTTATTTCCTTTTTGCACTCTAACCAAGTCCCACCTCGGATAACGATTATTCACCTTTTACTTAAGTCATTATCAACAGAAGCGGTAAAAAGAAAGAAAGAAGAAACCCAGTGCTTGTTTAAGTACTTCTTTTACTCTGTAATTCCTAAACTACAGTTCCCGTCTCGCTTCATTCTATTCTTCTTCTTCTTCTTTTACCCTAATATCGTAAGGAAAAAATGTTTCCTCTGAAAAGTTTCTGTGGTGTTGAGGACGACAACAGCCCCGTCACGTTAATGGAGGGTGACGATTCCATCAAGGCTTTATCAGAGAGAAAATCAATGGAAGCCTGTAAGAGTCATAAGGAAGCTGAAAGGAGGCGCAGGCAGCGTATCAATTCCCACTTCTCCACTCTCCGCTCTCTCCTTCCCAACATCACCAAGGTTCTTAACAAAACAAAATAGTATAGTATGTTCCTGTTGAAGGTTAATGTTATGTTTAATTTGTTTGTCTTTTTTGGGGGACAGACGGATAAGGCTTCGTTGCTGGCGGAGGTTGTCCATCACGTGAGGGAGCTAAAGAGGCAAGTGGAAGACGTAGTGCGGCGCGACCTTGACGGTTGTTGCAGTGACAGCCAACCGGAGCTGGAGACGTCGTGGCCGTTTCCCGGGGAAAGTGACGAGGCGGCTTTGAGCATTTGCGATGAAGAAGGGAAGTTGTTGAAGGCGACGGTTTGCTGCGAGGATAGGCCGGGTTTGAACCACGATTTGAGTCGGGTAATCAGGTCGGTCCAGGCTAAGGTGATTCGGGCTGAGATGACGACGGTTGGTGGGCGGACCAAGAGCGTTGTGGTGATGCAATGGAGCGGTGACGAGGAGCAGATTGGACCGTTGAAACGGGCTTTGAAAGATGTGGTGGAGAACCGGGTTTCTAGGTTGGCCCAGGAGACGGGAAGTAAACGGGCTCGGATTTTTGGGTCGAATAATGAAACTGGTCATGGTTTTTGGTAGGCTGAGCCGCTGAGGCAGTATTTGTTTTTTTCAGTAATAAATTAGCAAATTTAAATATTGCAAGGTTAAATTGAATGAATATATAATATATATACTCTCAGTTTCTGATAAAAAAATCCTAATATTATATAAATTTTGAGTAATTTGGGATATTATAATTATGTTATATTACATATAAGAGAGGCGTCCTTAAGTATTCTATTTGGTTTAGAACTGGTTTTTCCTTGATTTTTATTTATTTTTCAACTATTTATATCTGTAACAAATAATGCATGCATGTATTTCCTGTTAAACATGATAACTAAGCTTTGGAAATCACTTTTTCTCTCACCTGTAAGTTGTAGATTCAATAATCAATATAAGCACAATTTCTTTTTTCTCTCCCCTAAAAAATAACTATTTAAAAAATATTAGCAATATACATGCGTTAAGGATGATAATTAAGTACTAACAAATTTGAGCAACGATGTGTTTCGAGGGAAATACATGGGGGTGCTGTATATTAGGCAATTATTCTCTCCATGCATCAAAATTTATCAATTGCATGTATTTTTTTTTTATATATTTCAGATACAAAGCCTTATATTAGCGTTCCTAAAGAAATAGCTCCCTCACATGCACTGGAGGCGGAGTGTCAAATATCCATTCTCCAATCGGCTTTCCCCTGCTCGCCACGGCCAACGCATCTGCTACCTTATTTTGCATACTCCCAATATGTCGAGGACAGACTTCCCAATTCAACCGGAGTAAAGCATTGATAGACTCCACAATTGTATTACCCAAGAACGTCAACGATTTGCCCTCGAGGATTTGGAAAACATCCAAATTATCCATTTTAGCTATCACTCGGCGAAAATCGGCAGCCCACGCATGCTTTAAAACTTCATACACACCCCACAATTCCGCCACCAACACTGGACGTCGCCCCAAACTACGAGGGAACCCAACACACCCCATTCGCATCCCGGATAACACCACCACATGCTGCCTCTTCATTGTGAAGACTCACAGCGCCATCCGCATTCGACCCAACCAATCTGCAGCTTGGTCCATGAAGTGCCGTTTGCCGATGAACCCATCTTGCTACGTGGCCTCGCCACATCAACTTGCCATGCATAATTCAAGTCTCTCACCATGCGATTACACTCATGTTCAAAATAACTATTCTCAAAGAGTCGTTTGTTCCTATGGGACCACAAAATCTAACAAACGATGGGAAATTTGACTTCCCAGTCCACTACCATCTGCTCAAACCTCCCAGATTGGAGGATATTAAGCCGCGACCAGTCCTTGAAAGGGCAGCTCATAGTCATGAAGTCCATCCACATCGATGGTCCTATTAGCTGTTGCCAAACCTGCTTAGCCTTGGGACATAAACGAAGCACATGGTCCATTGTTTCGACACCCCGACAGCAGCTCGGACAATCCACGATAGTTGTCATGTGTCGTCGTGCGCATTCCTCATTCGTTAGCAACCTTTCATGCATGGCTAATTAACCACACTAAAACACGGACACGTTGAGGGATTTTCAGCTTCCAAATAAATGACCAATCTCATGCTGATGCAGTGTGTAAATCCCTTGTCAAGGCCATATTATAAGTTTGTTTGGCTTCCCATCTCCAACAAGGAGAATCACTTCCAAAGGCGTCACTTGGTACGGGCAAGGCTGCAAACTTGTTGAGCATGGCCAAAGAGAGACCAATCCCATTGTCCATCCACCCTCACCCAGTCCACCACAGACGAGGAGTCTAACACAGCTGGATTAAGACATACATCACGCAACGGTCCACATCGATCCACCCATATATCATTCCAGAATTCTACCCAGCGTCCATCTCGGATATTCCACTCAACTCCTTCACGCACTGCACCTCAAAATGTCGACACACCCCGCCACAATCTCGAAACATTACCCAGCCTTAAGGTCCTTGGGACTACACTTAGCCTTAACCACTTTAACCCATAGCTTATCGGCCTTGGTTATGAGTTGAAATTCGAACTTCATAAGGAATGCACTGTTTTGATGCACTGTTTGCTATAAAATAATTCAATCAAAGTAATCTATTAAGAGAATTTGCTAATAAAATTTATAAAAAAAACGTAACCTCTCACCTCGTAAATCCCAACATGTTAATATGCTTGGTAATGAATCATATCCAAATAATTTAATCAAATGAATTTATTCTGAATTTGTTAATTTGATAACAAATAGAATTTTTTTGTCTTTTTTTGGTACCTTTATTTATGTCTTGCATTAAAAATTAAATTTAGTATCAAGGTTTAGGAAATTAAGGAAATTACATATTATTTAGAGTTTGAAATTTAAAAGTTAAGATTGAAATTAAAAATTTATTTTTTTAGTATTAGAACATAAAAAAATGACACCGAAATAGATAAGAGATTTTTGTCTTGTACATGCATAGTATGCCACGTTTGGATTGTCTAGTCATGTCGTAAAATGATGTAAACAAGCAAGAGTTCTTAAATGATTTATGTTTATCGGACACATCACTATACATAGGGAGATTTTAATGTAAGGCGGACTAATATACGGCTAAAAAAATGACGTTACTGGAAACATTGTAAGATAAATAACAAAAAAATATATATAAAAAAAATTGGTAACCGGCAAACTTAAGTTATCGGTAAGTATAACAAAATAGGTAAAATTTTACTTATTTTGTTGATAAGAGTATCAACATATTAGGTAGTATTAAAGTTTAAGCTGATGGGGCCTTAGAAATTCCACGATAACAAAATCGGTAAAATTACTTATTTTGTTGATAAGAGTATCAACATATTCGGTAGCGCTTTACCTATTTTGTTATTAAAGTTTAAGCTGATGGGGCCTTCGAAAGTATCTATACTTTTTTAAAAAAGTATAGTATAACAAAATAGGTAAAATTTTACTTATTTTGTTGATAAGAGTATCAACATATTCGGTAGCGTTTTACCTATTTTGTTATTAAAGTTTAAGTTGATGAGGTCTTCGAAAGTATCTATACTATTTTAAAAGTATCCATACTTTTTTAAAAAAAAGTATAGTATAACAAAATAGGTAAAAATTTACTTATTTTGTTGATAAGAGTATTAACATATTAAGTAGTATTAAAGTATCGATACTTTTTGTTGATACTTTTTTAAAACTATTGATACTTTTTGTTGATACTTTTTTAAAAGTATCGATACTTTCGAGCCACATTGCAACCGGTTAAATTGCTTTTTAAAAAGTATCGATACTTTTAGAAAAGTATAGATACTTTCAACATTATCAACAAAATAGGTAATTTTACTTGATATGTTGATACTCTTATCAACAAAATAGGTAATTTTACTGGATATGTTGATACTCTTATCAACAAAATAGGTAATTTTACCTATTTTGTTATGTTTAACCGATCACCTATTTAACCGGTCACGATGTATATTAGCCGCCTCACAGCAGAACTACCCCTATACATAGCTACACGCATTTGAACATTTAAACAAGCAAGTAGTGGCAGATCTAGAAATATTTTTAAGGGTGGGCATAAATTAAAATATTTTTATAGTTGACATAAATCATAAAAATTTAAGGATTAATTCATAAAAATTTTAAAAAATTAAAGCTAAATATATAAAGTTTAAAAAGTTTAAGATAGCCATAGGCCGGATGGAAATCCTCTACCCCTTTTCGGTGCCCCTACTTATGCCCCCACACTCAAAATTAGGTTTAGGGTTTTATGTTAGAGGTTAGGGTTAGGATTTAGGGAATTTAGGGTAGGGTGTATTTTTAGGGTATAGGGTGTAGGGTTTAGGTTTTAGAATTTAGGGTTAGTGTAACCCCCTCGTCCCGGTCTGGCCGGATGACCGGTCCGAGTGAGCTACACGGGGAAAACCGAGTGAAAACTCCCTAAGGAATTCCCCCTCGGTTAGCAACCCTATTTTTTTCATTTTAAAATCTTGTCTAAATGGATATTAAACCCTAAGTGATCATACAGCGGAACAACAATATATAAAACAATCAAACGAACTCAAACAATCATGTTACAGCCCAATTTTAAACTTAAACTGCAGGCGGTATCGATACACCTAAGGGGTGTATCGATACCCCTTGACTAGGTTTAAGCTTTAACTGCAGGCGGTATCGATACCCTTAAGGGGTGTATCGATACCCCTTTGACTAGGTCAACTGGTCAAAGTCAACCCGTAGAGACCGTATCGATACACCCAAGGAGTGTATCGATACCCTCCCCAACGGTTGACTTCCCACGGTCAACGCTAAGATGACGGTATCGATACACCAGAGGCCGGTATCGATACCGAAATAGACAGTAGCTCCAGTGACCAAAATGGTATCGATACGCCCCCCTCGCGTATCGATACACGAGGTCTGAAACAAGAAGGCGGTATCGATACGGGACCAACAATATCGATACCCCTGTACTGCAAAACCTCCAAACTCAACTAAAACGAACAAGACTCGGACCTAGATGCAATTTAGGACTTTCCTAGCCCCAAACAAGCATTCATACAACATTTACAGGTCATTATTTAGCCATACAACCACCCAACATGTACATACACCAAGAAAGACATGCAATTGAATCAAAGATGACATTTAAACATTCAAGTCATATACTTCAAGGTTCAAACACAAAGGCAACCTCAAGAGGCACATGGCTAACATTCATAACAAGCAATTTAGATATGGATTACAATTCAAACATGGCATCAACAAGCCAATCAAAACAACATAATTAAGGAGTCTAAACATGCTCCTAAACAACCAGCAAAAGCACAAATCAACAACACTTATCCCATTGCTTAACTATTACATTCTACCACTTAATAAGTCATACATTGAGCTAACCATTAGCAACACTTGGAGGCCTTTCCTTGCCCTTGCCACCCACAAGCTATTGATCTGCATTGTCGAACAAAAGAGAGCGTAAGCATAAAAGCTTAGTGAGGGTAAGCTCATAAAACAAACCTTCGATAATGCAGGGTCCAAGCACGAGCTACAACCAAGATAAAATACATGATCTTACCTCCGATCCACACGAGCCATAATTATAAATGATGCATGAACATATATTCAATATCATGTCATGCTCAACATGTTAAATCCACAACATATGAAATCACATATATTAAACCATGTTAGCAACACATCCCAAATCACATTGGCTCACAATTAATCACATATTGGCAACATAAACCACAATTCGTATTGGCACCTAGCTATGACTCGAATACGCGGATAACCGTTGGAACTCACATCCAACAACACAACCATTACCTGACGGTGGGATTACACTCATCACCGTTCACGCGGAGGGGATTCCACTCATCCTCACGCCTCATTTCACGCGGAGGGGATTCCACTCATCCTCACGCCTGTCGATGGGATTCCACTCATCACCGACTAATATATATATATATGAAGATTTCCGGGCGAACCCGTACTCCATCTTGATGACTACCATCATCAAGACCACGCGCGCATTTCGACTCACGTGTGCACACTAGACATCCTAATGATCGATCATTTGTACCCAAGCATACTAGTGCCAATACTAACACATTCCACAATACCATTTATTAACAACTTCCGTGCTTAGCACGTACTCACCATGACTTACCGTCATGCACAAACCACATTTCCATGCCTAGCATGTACTCACCATGATCCTCGGATCAAACAATCACCTCATAATCTCATTTCCCATGACAACACCACATGTACATCATTAACAACCATATCACATCATATTTTTGCACATGTGTATAACCATATCATATCTATCATCAACATGCATATAACAATGCATCCAACATGCCTCAACATACATGTATACAACACATGCATAATTAACACCATCACAATTTAACACGAGGTATATACAACCATTAAAGAGTGCAACCAAAGTCTCTAATCAAAGCTTGGGATTAGGCTACCACTCTAATCCCAACTCTAGGTGGGTTTACCAAGCCCAACCTAGGTTCACATGCTTGAACCAAATACTCAAAACCATTTTAAAAATATTTAACCACTCACCTCTACCTCCAAGCTCAACTATCAAGCAAGCATCACCTTCAAGTTTCCGGATTTCTTCCCGAAGCTTCTCCAACGCAAGTTCTCGCTTCTAAACAACCTCAATACAATTCAAATAATCCTCAAATCAGCCCAACATCAAAATACCAACCCGGAATACAATTCAAATACAATTTACCATGTTGCAAGCCATGAACAAACCCCATATTTTGCAATCTCGGACAGCCCACATACCCCTTCCAAAATCCATGTTTCCAACACCCATTGCACCCATAAATGATCCCAAATCAACCCCTAACCATTGTACTACCATTGAGCTATCAATTCTCACCTAAAACAACCCCCAAAACCCTCCAAAAACCCCATTTATACCCAAATTCGGGAATTTGCTTAAAACCATGTAAAAATTAACTATGTTGGACCTTATGGGTTAATATTAACTTATCTATCAATAAAGAATCAAAAGCTCAAGCAATGGATGTTAAAGTTTGCATCTTTCTCTTACAAAACCCAAAAACACAAAACTTTAAATAATGCATTTCAATGAAAACTAAAGGCATGAGAAGATAGAGGAAGTTGAGAACAACATGAATTTGTTATTACCTTCGCAAGAACTCCAAAATGAGGGCAAGATTTGGTGGAAAAAAATTTGAGAGGAGGGGGAAGGAGGTTCACGTCAAAATGGAAGAAAGGGGGAAGGGGATGGCATCTTTTTTTTGTTCTTTTATTTGTTTGAAATAAAATATAAAGGGAATGGGCTTATTTGAAAAGTTTTCCTTTTTACAAAAATGCCATTAAAATGGCTATTGGGCTTGTCATCCAAGTTTGGTCCAACACCTTAAATTAATTTAGCAAAACAAAACGGGAGTATTATTTTATTTATTTATTTCTCCCGACCCCTAAACCCGGGTGTTACAACTCTCCCCCACTTAAGGAAATTTCGTCCCCGAAATTTATCGGACAGGAATTACCACAAAGTCTGTTCTTACCCATTTTCCTTCTCACCACAACACACTAACCAATCTCGGTAGGCTCACCACACAACAACAGATATCTGATGCTAAGATCCCAACTGGTTCTCCACCGCATGTCAAATTAAAACTCAACTCAATCTCTTCAACAACATAGCACGGGACAGATCTGACTCACACTTCCGAATCATAGACATACAGAACACATCACAAACCTCTTCCTAACTCTGGTGGTAACCGCAATGATTAAACAACAGAACTAGCCCGATTCACAATCTCATACAACACTGTTTGAATACCCGACCCATAACTTTTTCTGACTAACCCTCTGACTTCAACATGTAACCAAACACTATGCAGACATCTTCAAAAATCTAGTTGAAATCTCGAATCTCTATTACTCACTTCCATTAAGAACCTTCCACGGATGTAACAAACTATAAGAAAAGCTAATGCTCGGTCTTGTCACGCTAGCGAATTATACACTTACTCTCATACTGAACCGCATCACACATCATCTCAATCCCGAAGTACTCATCTTCAACCCACAATACGTCTTCATACTACTCAGATGCAATACAAATGAACTACCGTGTGCTTCGGCCAAAACAATACTGTAACCCCCTCGTCCCGGTCTGGCCGGATGACCGGTCCGAGAGAGCCACACGGGGAAAACCGAAGCGAAACCCGTTAAGGTTTCCCCTCGGTTAGCAACCCTATTATTTTTTTTTCATTAATTAATCTTGCCTAAATACCTTATTAAGTCCTATGTGAAACATGACAGCGGAAACACAAACACCATAGCAACGACCAACCAAAACAGCACCTTAAAACAGCCCATTTATCCTGTTTAGGCAGGTCGTATCGATACGCCTTCAGAGGGTATCGATACGCCTTGACCAAGGTCAACACCCTATAGTCAACATAAAAGGACCGTATCGATACAGCCCTTGAGCGTATCGATACGCCCTTCTCGGTCAACACCACTTGGTCAACTCTGTTGGACCGTATCGATACGCTTGGACACCGTATCGATACACCATGCACTCTACAACTCCCCAAGATTACAGAGAGTTAAGAGGGTATCGATACACCCTTGTGTATCGATACGCCCAGCCTAACCTGAATTTCAGAGAGTTGGGACCGTATCGATACACCCCACGTATCGATACGCCCAGCCAAAACTGTTTCCTCTGAGCAAGGCCGTATCGATACAGCCCTTAGGCGTATCGATACGCCCTGCACTGTAAGACCATAATTTTCAGCTAAACGACCTCAAACACGACTCTAGATGCAATTCTCGACTCACCTAAGCATATACAAACATGTAAGCACACATATTTAAGCCAGAGGAATCACTCAAACATGGATTAAAGCATTCATACATAGCATTCTAACAAAAGAGCAATTTATGCATATATGATCACTCAAGCACTTAAGATATCATGCCTTAGCAACTAAAACATGTAGACATTCATGGCATGTAACATATACAATATTTACAATCGAACAAGGCATCCACGAACCAAGCCAACAACGACATACATCAAAACTCAAATCAATAACACCTATCCCATTGCTTAACTATTACATTTCATTACTTAAAACTCATACATTGAGCTCACCAAAAGCAACACTTGATGACCTTTCCTTGCCTTTGCCACCCACAAGCTATTTATCTGCATTGTCGAACAAAAGAGAGCGTAAGCATAAAAGCTTAGTGAGGGTAAGCTCTTTAAAAACAAACCTCAACAATGCAGGGTCCAAGCACGAGCTACAACTGAGATAAAATGCATGTTCATACCTCCGGTCCACACGAGCCATGATCATAGATGATGCATGAACATATACTCAATATCATGTCATGTTCAACATGTTCAAAACCACAATACATGAAATCACATATATTAAACCATATAATGGCAACATAACCACAATCTGTATTGGCACCTAGCTATGACTCGAATACACGGATAACCGTTGGAACTCACATCCAACAACACAACCATTACCTGGCGGTGGGATTCCACTCATCACCGTTCACGCGGAGGGGATTCCACTCATCCTCACGCCTCATTTCACGCGGAGGGGATTCCACTCATCCTCACGCCCGTCGATGGGATTCCACTCATCACCGACCCTGCATGGACGGGATTCCACTCATCGCCACATGCCCTACGGATGGGATTCCACTCATCATCACGTAGAATATATATAAATTTCCGAGCGTACCCGTACTCCTCCTTGATGACTCAACGCCACCAAGGCCACGCGCGACTTTTGACTCATGTGTACACACTAACATCCTAATGATCGATCATTTGTACCCAAGTATACTAGTGCCAATACTAATACATTCCACAATATCATTTATTAACAACTTCCGTGCTTAGCACGTACTCACAATGACTTACTATCATGCACAAACCACATTTCCATGCCTAGCATGTACTCACCATGATCCTCGGATCAAGCAATCACCTCATAACATCATATATATATTTCCATCACATTTATCATCCACATGCATGTAACAATGCATAAAGCCATGCCTCCACATACATGTATAACAACGTAAGCATAACCACCATAAGCATGATTAACCATGAGGCATAATTCAACACTTTAAAGATCAACCAAGGTCTCTAACTAAAGTTTGGGATTAGGCCATCACCCTAATCCCAACTCTAGGTGGGTCTACCAATCCTAACCTAGTTCACATGCTTGAACCAACACTTGAAAACCATTTAAAAGTATTTAACCACTCACCTCTACCTCCAAGCTCAATTACCAAGCAAGCATCACCTTCAAGTTTCCGGATTCCTTCCCGATGCTTCTCCAACGCAAATTCTCGCTTCTAAACAACCTCAACACAAGTAAATTAACCTCAAATCAGTCCACAACACAACGTAGCAAACCCGGAATGAAATTCAAACATCAAACACTTGTTTTTCGAACCAAGAACAACCACCAAAAGCCATTCCCGAGCAGCCCTTTTACACAGTCCAAAATTTGTGATTTTAACACATTTAACACTTCCAAATGTTTCCAATACGACCCCCAACCAATACTCTAACATCAACCCTCAATTTCCAACACAAACCACACCCAAAACTGAACTAAAAACCCTCCTAAAAACCCTCCAAAACACAAATTCGGGAAACTTAACAAAACCCTTTAAAAATCATATATGTTGAACCCTTTGGTTCATAAACTTCATATCTATCATTGTTTAATCAAAATCTCAAGTTAAACACCATAAAACTACCATTTTTATTCAAATCTCCAAAAATTCAAATTTCTAAAACATGGATGAAAATGAAAACTACTTGTACTTTTGAAGAGAGGAAGTTGAGAGCAAGTCAAAAACGTAATTACCTTTCAAAACCGAGCCAAAACGAGGGAGGAAGAAGATGAAATAGTGACTTGGAGAAAACCCTCTCCTTTGTCGTGAGAATGAAATAATTGGGGAGGGAGGAAGATGATGGCAATGCTTATCTTAATATAAAGGGGTTTTAAATTTAATTATGGGTAAATTACCAAAAAGGCCATTAATAAATGGCTATTTCATTGATCCTTAAAAAGCCCTTCAACTTGCAATTAAATCAATTTGTCCCATTAAAATTATTTATTTTGAAACCCAAAATTTGAAAGAATCATTTTTATAATAAAACCGAGCCCAAATAATATTAAAATATTATTTTCACCCGACCCCTAAACCCGGGTGTTACAACTCTCCCCCACTTAAGAAATTTCGTCCCCGAAATTTATCGGACAGGAAGAATCACAGAAACTGTCTCTCCACACTTCCTTCTCACCACAACATACTAACCAATCTCAGTGGACTTACCCCACAACAATAGCTATCTAATGCTGAGATTCCCATTGGTTCTTTCAAGGCATGTCAATATAAAACTCAACTCAATCTCTTCAACAACATAGCACGGGACAAATCCAACTCACACTTCTGAATCATAGATGCATAAACCACATCACAAACCTCTTTCTAACTCTGGTGGTAACTGCAACAATTAAACAACTGAACTAGTCTGATTCACAATCTCAGGCAGCACTGTACGAACACTTGGATCATAACCTTCTCTAACTGAACATCTGCCTTCAACGGATAATCAAACACTATGCACGTCTTCAAAATAATCTAGCAGAAATTTCGGATCTCTATAATCCACCTTCATTACGAATCTTCTACAGATGTAGCAAACTAGAAGAAACTGAACTCGGTCTTGACATGCTGGAAATTTACATACTTACTCTCATACTGAACCACATTATTCACCCACTCAATCTAGAAACACTCATCTTCAATCCACAATACGTCTTCATACTACTCAGAAACAATATAAACGAACTACCGTGTGCTTCGGCCAAATCAATACGTCTCAAAACACTATGTCAATCTGTACAACTATTCTGTCTCTGAAATACAAAACTCTATCATCTCTGAACTGTATTCTGAAGGTCTTCCTTCTACTATGCCTTGCACGTGAGGTGCCAAGAATCTGTCTTGCAACTGTTTCTCTTCAAACATTCTGACTCAGCGTAGGCTCAACATGGAACGCGGCCACAATAATACTGGCATTCGGTAACCGAATTCGGCAAATACAACTCGCAACCCAACTACCAATCCAACAACAATCACAACTCGGAACATCGGTCACTACGGAGGCTATCTTCGGATGGTACTAAATCTTGGGATCACAGTCTTTAAGCAATTCTAACAACTCATGTTGTTCAAGTTCCAACCCTTCCTAAGTCTTCAAGTATTTCAAGTTCTGATAATATGCACATGCACACTGTGCATTTCTTACTATACAAGCTTTGTCTTCAAGTCCTCGAAGCAATTTCAACTGTAGTTAACTCTACGTCTCATTTCGGATAACTCTTCTCACTGTCTTTCAACTATCTCAATGAACAAGCCATAATCTTCTATCTTGCATAAGCACACAACCTAACTCCACATGTAACGCATCATTATGGTTCACAAATTCTCTTTCTGATATAGACTGGATCAAGGTCGAAGTTCTCTTCAAGGTTCTTTTCAGTTTCTCAAGGGCTCATTGTCTTGCATCTGATCACACAGCTGTCACAGTCTTCAATTTCTTCCAACTCACATCTTCTTCTGCCTACTTGGGATTTTCTCTAATACACTCGGCTGAACTACAAGTCCTAGGAGAACATCTTCCTTAACTCGGAGTTCACATTTGCTCAACTTGGTATACAACTGATTCTCAAAAAGAATCTACAACACTAACTTCAAAGTTTGCCATGATCTTTCTCGGTACTTGAATATACTCATGTGACATCTAGAAGAGCTACTACAACTGATCAAGAAACTCAGGAAAATATTCTGTTCAACATCTCTATGAAGGTAACTAATACACTGGTCAAACAAAACGACATAACTTAGAGCTCAAGGTGATCACATCTTGCCCCTAAAGATGTCTTCGGTACTTCAACTTTTCTCACTTCCCACTGGTGGTAAAAGGATCTCAAACTAATCTTCAAATAGACTGAAGCACACACTAACTGACCAACAAATCACTGACACTCGGAAACGGATACTAATCATCCAATGTCACTTGTTTCGACTATATGCAATCTGAACACATTCTCGTACTGTCACTCTTTCTTCTTCACAAATTGCACTGTAGAACTCTGAGATGATGCACTAGGCCTAATGAGTCTAAGGTCTAACAAATCTCAAAGTTAATTCTTCAACATTCTCAATTCTTCCGGGATTCACAAGTTACAGAGCAACAAAACGAAAGCAACCTCGAAAACGGTCTCAATAACAAACTCTTATCCTTTAACAAGAGGTAAACCGGCAATTCTTCCAAATACTTATAGGAGAAGAAAACACAAACTATCCTGACACTTTGCGGTCTAATCTTCATTCAAAAATCAAATTCAGCACAATTGCTAAGCAAGCCTGTCAACTAAACTCAATCAATCTTTGATCTCTAAAACTGGATCAACATTCAACAAGAAGTTCACATCCTTACCTACTACTACAGTCTCACAAAATTCTGTGACTTCAAGGCAATTCTCTCTCTATCTCAAGGTGTATCCTAGCTCTGTGCTCTTCAAGTCAAACCTTGTCAAAAGGCACATCAAAACCGTGGGAAGACAATCACTTCACATCCACTAAAAACTAGTAACTCTGAACCACCAACGAACATCTTCTGTACGCCTTTTTGATCACTACTGTCTCCCAAAAAGGCTAGTCACATGTGTCCCTACTTCTAAGGTCTCAACAAAGATATCTAATTTCTTACATATTCACACAAAAGAAGGTATCCTCAGAAATTGCAACTTAACATGTACACAACTGATAGTCTTCGGTCCTCTTGTTTTCAGACTGATTCTTCAACAAAATCCAACTCCTCTAAACTGTTCTTAGAGCATCTCGTAACTTCAAGACTCAATTCTGATTACACACAAACAGTCATGCTGGACTTGTTCTACCCCTACCAAACAATCTGGAGTCAAAGCTCAAGACTCCCCTCTCGGCTCAACTACATCGGAAGTGACTTCATCTCTTCTGCTCTCTGAAAGACAACTCGACGTACACTGACCCAATAATACAAACTAGATCCCACTCACGGACGCTGACCGGCTGTCTTGCATCGAAATCATAGGCTGAATCCCAACAGTCACTGACTAACACTTCTGAAATTCAGATTACTCACACGAGACCCCTACCTAGATCTCGCCAAAAGAATTGAGATACCCATACCTACCTCTGACACCTCATCGAGTACATTCAAACTTGCATACTTGCTGACAATGTACAAAGATACGGATTCGGATTCAATCGAGAGGAAATACTGTACTAAGGGCTCATTCGATAAAACAATTAAACTACTCTGACCCCCACTCATAGGCCTTCACTTCTTCTTACCAACTGATGCCAAAGTTGATCACACCATCCCTCATCCACAAGAATCAACCCATATACACGCCGTCTCAAACGGACAAATTGTACCTCAATTCCGGTACGACCACACCTCCCTAACTAAGGCGATGGACTCCCTCAACATCGTCCACCCTTTCAGAAACTACGACTTCTACTTACCGAAAAGCAATTAAATCAACAACAATATCAGCAGTAAAACATACAAGATTGGGTTAGCAAGGCAAGGCTTCCAAGTGGCTCAAGTATGTTTCCCTCACTTAAAATCTCTTTTTCAATGTAATAGTAGCAATGAGACTCTACTAAACATGTTTCAACCAAGCGTATAACAAGGCTTACTTGCCAAACAAGCAACCTATGCATACGATCAAACAACATACATTCTCAATCAAACGATCATACATCACAGCATACGCGGATAACAAGCAACATGCTTATATGATAAGCAAACACCGTGCATATCAATCATAAAACACAACTTACTTCACTTACCTGCCCAAGGTCTCGGTAACCTTAGGCTCTGATACCAACAAATGTAACCCCCTCGTCCCGGTCTGGCCGGATGACCGGTCCGAGAGAGCCACACGGGGAAAACCGAAGCGAAACCCGTTAAGGTTTCCCCTCGGTTAGCAACCCTATTATTTTTTTTTCATTAATTAATCTTGCCTAAATACCTTATTAAGTCCTATGTGAAACATGACAGCGGAAACACAAACACCATAGCAACGACCAACCAAAACAGCACCTTAAAACAGCCCATTTATCCTGTTTAGGCAGGTCGTATCGATACGCCTTCAGAGGGTATCGATACGCCTTGACCAAGGTCAACACCCTATAGTCAACATAAAAGGACCGTATCGATACAGCCCTTGAGCGTATCGATACGCCCTTCTCGGTCAACACCACTTGGTCAACTCTGTTGGACCGTATCGATACGCTTGGACACCGTATCGATACGCCATGCACTCTACAACTCCCCAAGATTACAGAGAGTTAAGAGGGTATCGATACACCCTTGTGTATCGATACGCCCAGCCTAACCTGAATTTCAGAGAGTTGGGACCGTATCGATACACCCTACGTATCGATACGCCCAGCCAAAACTGTTTCCTCTGAGCAAGGCCGTATCGATACAGCCCTTAGGCGTATCGATACGCCCTGCACTGTAAGACCATAATTTTCAGCTAAACGACCTCAAACACGACTCTAGATGCAATTCTCGACTCACCTAAGCATATACAAACATGTAAGCACACATATTTAAGCCAGAGGAATCACTCAAACATGGATTAAAGCATTCATACATAGCATTCTAACAAAAGAGCAATTTATGCATATATGGTCACTCAAGCACTTAAGATATCATGCCTTAGCAACTAAAACATGTAGACATTCATGGCATGTAACATATACAATATTTACAATCGAACAAGGCATCCACGAACCAAGCCAACAACGACATACATCAAAACTCAAATCAATAACACCTATCCCATTGCTTAACTATTACATTTCATTACTTAAAACTCATACATTGAGCTCACCAAAAGCAACACTTGATGACCTTTCCTTGCCTTTGCAACCCACAAGCTATTTATCTGCATTGTCGAACAAAAGAGAGCGTAAGCATAAAAGCTTAGTGAGGGTAAGCTCTTTAAAAACAAACCTCAACAATGCAGGGTCCAAGCACGAGCTACAACTGAGATAAAATGCATGTTCATACCTCCGGTCCACACGAGCCATGATCATAGATGATGCATGAACATATACTCAATATCATGTCATGTTCAACATGTTCAAAACCACAATACATGAAATCACATATATTAAACCATATAATGGCAACATAACCACAATCTGTATTAGCACCTAGCTATGACTCGAATACACGGATAACCGTTGGAACTCACATCCAACAACACAACCATTACCTGGAGGTGGGATTCCACTCATCACCGTTCACGCGGAGGGGATTCCACTCATCCTCGCGCCTCATTTCACGCGGAGGGGATTCCACTCATCCTCACGCCCGTCGATGGGATTCCACTCATCACCGACCCTGCATGGACGGGATTCTACTCATCGCCACATGCCCTACGGATGGGATTCCACTCATCATCACGTAGAATATATATAAATTTCCGAGCGTACCCGTACTCCTCCTTGATGACTCAATGCCACCAAGGCCACGCGCGACTTTTGACTCATGTGTACACACTAACATCCTAATGATCGATCATTTGTACCCAAGTATACTAGTGCCAATACTAATACATTCCACAATATCATTTATTAACAACTTCCGTGCTTAGCACATACTCACAATGACTTACTATCATGCACAAACCACATTTCCATGCCTAGCATGTACTCACCATGATCCTCGGATCAAGCAATCACCTCATAACATCATATATATATTTCCATCACATTTATCATCCACATGCATGTAACAATGCATAAAGTCATGCCTCCACATACATGTATAACAACGTAAGCATAACCACCATAAGCATGATTAACCATGAGGCATAATTCAACACTTTAAAGATCAACCAAGGTCTCTAACTAAAGTTTGGGATTAGGCCATCACCCTAATCCCAACTCTAGGTGGGTCTACCAATCCCAACCTAGTTCACATGCTTGAACCAACACTTGAAAACCATTTAAAAGTATTTAACCACTCACCTCTACCTCCAAGCTCAATTACCAAGCAAGCATCACCTTCAAGTTTCCGGATTCCTTCCTGATGCTTCTCCAACGCAAATTCTCGCTTCTAAACAACCTCAACACAAGTAAATTAACCTCAAATCAGTCCACAACACAACGTAGCAAACCCGGAATGAAATTCAAACATCAAACACTTGTTTTTCGAACCAAGAACAACCACCAAAAGCCATTCCCGAGCAGCCCTTTTACACAGTCCAAAATTTGTGATTTTAACACATTTAACACTTCCAAATGTTTCCAATACGACCCCCAACCAATACTCTAACATCAACCCTCAATTTCCAACACAAACCACACCCAAAACTGAACTAAAAACCCTCCTAAAAACCCTCCAAAACACAAATTCGGGAAACTTAACAAAACCCTTTAAAAATCATATATGTTGAACCCTTTGGTTCATAAACTTCATATCTATCATTGTTTAATCAAAATCTCAAGTTAAACACCATAAAACTACCATTTTTATTCAAATCTCCAAAAATTCAAATTTCTAAAACATGGATGAAAATGAAAACTACTTGTACTTTTGAAGAGAGGAAGTTGAGAGCAAGTCAAAAACGTAATTACCTTTCAAAACCGAGCCAAAACGAGGGAGGAAGGAGATGAAATAGTGACTTGGAGAAAACCCTCTCCTTTGTCGTGAGAATGAAATAATTGGGGAGGGAGGAAGATGATGGCAATGCTTATCTTAATATAAAGGGGTTTTAAATTTAATTATGGGTAAATTACCAAAAAGGCCATTAATAAATGGCTATTTCATTGATCCTTAAAAAGCCCTTCAACTTGCAATTAAATCAATTTGTCCCATTAAAATTATTTATTTTGAAACCCAAAATTTGAAAGAATCATTTTTATAATAAAACCGAGCCCAAATAATATTAAAATATTATTTTCACCCGACCCCTAAACCCGGGTGTTACAAATACATCTCAAAACATTATGTCAATCGGTATGACTAATCCGTCTCTAACAATACAAACTCTATCATCTCTAAAACTGTATTCTGAAGGTCTTCTTTCTGTCATGTCTTACACGTGAGGTGCCAATAATCTGTCTTGTAGCTGTCTCTCTTCAAGTATCTGACTCAAAGTAGGTTCAACATGAAACGCGGCCACAAAAATACTGTCATTCGGTAACTGAATTCGGCAAATACAACTCGCAACTCAACTACTAATCTAACAACAATTACAACTCGGAACATCGGTTACTACGTTGACTATCTTCGGATGGTACTCAATCTTGATATTACAGTCTTCATGCAATTCTAACAACTCATGTTGTTCAAGTTTCAACCCTTCCTAAGTTGTCTAACAATTCAAGTTCTGATAATACGTACGTACACACTGTGCATTTCTTACTATACAAGCTTTGTCTCTAAGTCTTCGAAGCAAATACAAATGTAATTAACTCTACGTCTCATATAGGATAACTCTTCTCACGGTCTTTCAACTAACTCGATGAACAAGTCACCATCTTCCGTCTTGCATAAGCACACAACCTAACCCTACATGTAACACATCACTACAGTTCACAAGCTCTTTCTCTAGTATAGGTTGGATCAAGGTCGAAGCTCTCTTCAAAGTTTCTTTCGGTTTCTCAAGGGTTCAATGCCTCGCATCTAACCTCACAACTGAACATTCTTCTGTAGCAATCTGACAAAAGGGCAGCTATCTTCGAACGACTATTTACAAACTTCTGGTAGTAACACTGCTAGACTTAGAACTATAGGTTCCTGTCACAGTCTTCAATTTCTTCCAATTCACATCTTCCTCTGTCTGTTCAAGATT
This sequence comes from Hibiscus trionum, assembly GCA_030270665.1. Taxonomy (NCBI): domain Eukaryota; kingdom Viridiplantae; phylum Streptophyta; class Magnoliopsida; order Malvales; family Malvaceae; genus Hibiscus; species Hibiscus trionum. The sequence continues at coordinate 15,612,448 of BSYR01000019.1, forward strand.
TGTTCTAATACACTCGGCTAATTTACATGTCCTAAGAGAACATCTTCGTTAACTCAAAGTTCACATTGCACAACTTGGTATACAATTAATTCTCTAATAGAATCTACCATACTAACTTCAAAGCTTGTCATGATCTTCCTCGGCACTTGAATACACTCACGTGACATCTAGAAGAGCTACTACAACTAATCAAGAAACTCAGGAAAATATTCTGCTCAGCATCTCTATGAAGGTAACTATTACACTAGTCAAACAAAACGGCATAACTCAGAGCTCAAGGTGATCACATCTTGCCCCTAAAGCTGTCTTCGGTACTTCAACTTTTCTCACTTTCAACTGGTAGTAAACGGATCTCAAACTAATCTTCAAATAGACTGAAGCACACACTAACTGACCAACAAATCACTGACACTCGGAAACGGATACTAATCATTCACTGTCACTTGTTTCGACTGTATGTAATCTGAACACATTCTCGTACTATCACTCTTTCTTCTTCACAATTTACACTGTAGAACTCTGAGATGATGCACTAGGCCTAATGAAATGAAGGTCTAACAAGTCTCGAAGTTAATTCTTCAACATTCTCAATTCTTCCGGAATTCATAAGTTACAGAACAAACAAAACAGAAGCAACCTCGAAAACGGTCTCAATAACAAACTCTTCTCCTCTAACAAGAGGTAAACCGACAATTCTTCCAAACACTTCTAGGAAAAGAAAACACAACTATTCTAACATTTTGTGGTTTAATCTTCATTCAAAATCAAATCCATCACAATTGCTAAGCAAGCCTGTTGACTAAAGTCAACCAATCTTTGACCTCTAAAGCTGGATCAACATTCAATAAGGAGTTCACATCCTTACCTACTACTACAATCTCACAAAAATCTGCGACTTCAAGGCAATTCTCTCTCTGTCTCAATGTATATCCTAGCTTTGTGCTCTACAAGCCAAACCATGTCAAAAAGGTACATCGAAACCGTAGGAAGACAATCACTTCACATCTACTAGAAACTAGTAACTCTGAACCACCAACAAACGTCTTCTGTACATCTTTCTGATCACTAATATCTCCCAAAAGGCTAGTCACATGTGTCCCCACATCTAAGGTCTCAACAAAGATATCTAATTTCTTACATGCTCACACAAAAGGAGGTATCCGCAGAAATTGCAACTTCACATGTACACGACTGATAGTCTTCGGTCCTCTTGTCTTCACACTGGTTCTTCAACAAAATCTGACTCTTCTAAACTGTTCTTAGAGCATTTTAAAACTTCAAAAACGCAGTTTTGAGCACACACAGACAACCATGCTGGAATACCACCCAAACGCACACTGGCCCCAAACACACAAATTGATTCCCATTCACGGATACTGATCGGCTGTCTTGTATCAAAATCATAGGTTGAACCCCAACGGTCACCAACTAACACTTCTGAAATTCAGATTACTCACATGAGACCCCTACCTAGATCTCGCTAAAAGAACCAAGGTACTCGCACCTACCTCTAACACTTCATCGGGCACATTCAAACTTGCATACTTGCTAACGATATACGAAACCACGGATTTAGAATCAACTGGAGGAAACAACTTATTACTGTACCAAGGGCTTATCTGTTAAAACATCGACACCACTCTAACTCCCACTCATATGCCTTCACTTCTTCTTCTTACCAACTGATGCTAGTGTTGATCACATCGTCCCTCATCCACAGGAATCAACCCACATATACACCGTCTCAAACGGACAAATTGTACCTCAATTCCGGTACAACCATACCTTCCTAACTAAGACGATGGACTCCCTCAACATCGTCCACCTTTTTAGAACTACAACCTCTACTTACCGAAAAGCAATTAAATCAACAACAACATCAACAGTAAAACATACAAGATTGGGTTAGCAAGGCAAGGCTTCCAAGTGGCTCAAGTATGATTTCCTCACTTAAAACCTCTTTTCCGATGTAATAGTAGCAATGAGACTCTACGAAACATGTTTCAAACAAATCAACACACATACATGCTCAACCAAGCATATAACAAGGCTTACTTGCTAAACAAGCAAACATATGTGTACAATCAAACAACATACAACACAGCATTCACGGATAACAAGCAACATGCTTACATGGCAAGCAAACACCGTGCATATCAATCATAAAACACAACTTACCTCACTTACCTGCCCAAGGTCTCGGAAACCTTAGGCTCTGATACCAACAAATGTAACCTCTTCGTCCCGGTCTGGCCGGATGACCGGTCCGAGTGAGCTACACGGGGAAAACCGAGTGAAAACTCCCTAAGGAATTCCCCCTCGGTTAGCAACCCTATTTTTTTCATTTTAAAATCTTGTCTAAATGGATATTAAACCCTAAGTGATCATACAACGGAACAACAATATATAAAACAATCAAACGAACTCAAACAATCATGTTACAACCCAATTTTAAACTTAAACTGCAGGCGGTATCGATACACCTAAGGGGTGTATCGATACCCCTTGACTAGGTTTAAGCTTTAACTGCAGGCGGTATCGATACCCTTAAGGGGTGTATCGATACCCCTTTGACTAGGTCAACTGGTCAAAGTCAACCCGTAGAGACCGTATCGATACACCCAAGGAGTGTATCGATACCCTCCCCAACGGTTGACTTCCCACGGTCAACGCTAAGATGATGGTATCGATACACCAGAGGCCGGTATCGATACCGAAATGGACAGTAGCTCCAGTGACCAAAATGGTATCGATACGCCCCCTTCGCGTATCGATACACGAGGCCTGAAACAAGAAGGCGGTATCGATACGGGACCAACAGTATCGATACCCATGTATTGCAAAACCTCCAAACTCAACTAAAACGAACAAGACTCGGACCTAGATGCAATTTAGGACTTCCCTAGCCCCAAACAAGCATTCATACAACATTTACAGGTCATTATTTAGCCATACAACCACCCAACATGTACATACACCAAGGAAGACATGCAATTGAATCAAAGATGACATTTAAACATTCAAGTCATATACTTCAAGGTTCAAACACAAAGGCAACCTCAAGAGGCACATGGCTAACATTCATAACAAGCAATTTAGATATGGATTACAATTCAAACATGGCATCAACAAGCCAATCAAAACAACATAATTAAGGAGTCTAAACATGCTCCTAAACAACCAGCAAAAGCACAAATCAACAACACCTATCCCATTGCTTAACTATTACATTCTACCACTTAATAAGTCATACATTGAGCTAACCATTAGCAACACTTGGAGGCCTTTCCTTGCCCTTGCCACCCACAAGCTATTGATCTGTATTGTCGAACAAAAGAGAGCGTAAGCATAAAAGCTTAGTGAGGGTAAGCTCATAAAACAAACCTTCGATAATGCAGGGTCCAAGCACGAGCTACAACCAAGATAAAATGCATGATCTTACCTCCGATCCACACGAGCCATAATTATAAATGATGCATGAACATATATTCAATATCATGTCATGCTCAACATGTTAAATCCACAACATATGAAATCACATATATTAAACCATGTTAGCAACACATCCCAAATCACATTGGCTCACAATTAATCACATATTGGCAACATAAACCACAATTCGTATTGGCACCTAGCTATGACTCGAATACGCGGATAACCGTTGGAACTCACATCCAACAACACAACCATTACCTGACGGTGGGATTACACTCATCACCGTTCACGCGGAGGGGATTCCACTCATCCTCACGCCTCATTTCACGCGGAGGGGATTCCACTCATCCTCACGCCCGTCGATGGGATTCCACTCATCACCGACTAATATATATATATATGAAGATTTCCGGGCGAACCCGTACTTCATCTTGATGACTACCATCATCAAGACCACGCGCGCATTTCGACTCACGTGTGCACACTAGACATCCTAATGATCGATCATTTGTACCCAAGCATACTAGTGCCAATACTAACACATTCCACAATACCATTTATTAACAACTTTCGTGCTTAGCACGTACTCACCATGACTTACCGTCATGCACAAACCACATTTCCATGCCTAGCATGTACTCACCATGATCCTCGGATCAAGCAATCACCTCATAATCTCATTTCCCATGACAACACCACATGTACATCATTAACAACCATATCACATCATATTTTGCACATGTGTATAACCATATCATATCTATCATCAACATGCATATAACAATGCATCCAACATGCCTCAACATACATGTATACAACACATGCATAAGTAACACCATCACAATTTAACACGAGGCATATACAACCATTAAAGAGTGCAACCAAAGTCTCTAATCAAAGCTTGGGATTAGGCTACCACTCCAATCCCAACTCTAGGTGGGTTTACCAAGCCCATCCTAGGTTCACATGCTTGAACCAAATACTCAAAACCATTTTAAAAATATTTAACCACCCACCTCTACCTCCAAGCTCAACTATCAAGCAAGCATCACCTTCAAGTTTCCGGATTTCTTCCCGAAGCTTCTCCAACGCAAGTTCTCGCTTCTAAACAACCTCAATACAATTCAAATAATCCTCAAATCAGCCCAACATCAAAATACCAACCCGGAATACAATTCAAATACAATTTACCATGTTGCAAGCCATGAACAAACCCCATATTTTGCAATCTCGGACAGCCCACATACCCCTTCCAAAATCCATGTTTCCAACACCCATTGCACCCATAAATGATCCCAAATCAACCCCTAACCATAGTACTACCATTGAGCTATCAATTCTCACCTAAAACAACCCCCAAAACCCTCCAAAAACCCCATTTATACCCAAATTCGGGAATTTGCTTAAAACCATGTAAAAATTAACTATGTTGGACCTTATGGGTTAATATTAACTTATCTATCAATAAAGAATCAAAAGCTCAAGCAATGGATGTTAAAGTTTGCATCTTTCTCTTACAAAACCCAAAAACACAAAACTTTAAATAATGCATTTCAATGAAAACTAAAGGCATGAGAAGATAGAGGAAGTTGAGAACAACATGAATTTGTTATTACCTTCGCAAAAACTCCAAAATAAGGGCAAGATTTGGTGGAAAGAAATTTGAGAGGAGGGGGAAGGAGGTTCACGTCAAAATGGAAGAAAGGGGGAAGGGGATGGCATCTTTTTTTTTGTTCTTTTATTTGTTTGAAATAAAATATAAAGGGAATGGGCTTATTTGAAAAGTTTTCCTTTTTACAAAAATGCCATTAAAATGGCTATTGGGCTTGTCATCCAAATTTGGTCCAACACCTTAAATTAATTTAGCAAAACAAAACGGGAGTATTATTTTATTTATTTATTTCTCCCGACCCCTAAACCCGGGTGTTACAGTTAGGGCTTAAAATTTAATTTTGTTATGTTTTTTAGTGTTGGGGCATAAGTAGGAGCACCGAAAAGGGGCAGAGGATTTTTATCCGGCATAGGACACCCAGCCTTTCACGTACATCCGCCATTACAAGCAAGAGTTCGTATGTTCATTAATGAATTCCACAATGATAAAAAAACTACACACATTTGAATATGATGTGAACTTGAGAACCAAATAAACAAATTAAAATATAAAAGGGGAACTTTTATATTATTATATTGTTTGATAAACACGTATTCTCTTTTTATTGAACAAGAAAGAAAAGGATAAAGCCAAAAAGCCAGCCATTTTGTAGCTTTGCATGACTATTGATTTTGAATAATTAGAGGAGTGGAAGCCGAAGGGGACCATCTTTTAAATAATTGAAAGTGGAAAAAGAATGGGTTTTTGCTTGTTCAGATCCCATAAAGATTGGATAACTATTGGTGTTTCATGTGCTTGGATAAGCTTCACTTGGCTGTCCCTGTCACCATCTCAATTATGCCAACAATCCTGGAAAGAAAAAAAGAAAAACAATTTGAAAACTTTACGTGATGATATGGAGAACTGATCCGGCAGACGGAATAAAAGCGTCTTGAAGGAAATTTCGTTACGTAGCAAATGCAAAGGGGGGAAGAGAAATGGCCTGGTTTATCCGTAAGTATAATCATCTTTAACAATCGTATATATACTGATGAAAGTTATAATTTTATGAAACGTGGGTCTGAATCCAGGCTTTAAAGCTCGATCGCTTGTGTCGGCGACGACGAGGCCACTGCGCGATGTCCTCGACTCTTTTCACTGCTCGCAATCACACTTCTCTGACTGCAGTGTTCGCAGTTTTCCAAGGAAATGGCTTCGTTCGAAGGCGGTGCGTTTTGCTAAACAATTTCTTTTGTTCTTTTTTCCCCCACTATATTTCTTCTGATAAATGTTTACATGGATAGATGAGATTGAATGAAGTCGACGATATCCAGTCAGAGTCATCGTCTTCACCGGAGATCACTAGGTACATGGCTTTCAGATTCTGTTTTTTTATTACTTATTAGATTGTAGTGAAAAATGAAAATCAGTAGGATGATCGCAATCAATGAAATTCCATAACCAGAGACCATTTCATTACATATTTCGCCTTGGATTTTCTGGTATTTGTACTTTTGGATCATACACAGGAGGCCCTCGGTTTCAGCTTTGAAGGCTTCAAACAATCCCCTTGGACTAGAAGAATTTCCACATGTGAATGATCCTGGTGAAAAGCTAAACTTGTTTGATGAGTTGAAACAGAGGTTTCTGAGTTTTAAAAAGCACAAATATTTGTAAGTCCAACATATGACCTGAAAAATGAAAACAATTGTTTTCTTTTTTTGGTACGAGTAGTGAATTTTCCTTTTTGAGCAGGGAAGAGTTTGAGCATTTTCAAGCCCTTAAAGAAGCTCAAACACCCAAGGTTATATAAACCTAACTCAGTTTCTCTCTTTCCCACCATGTTTTTTCCATGTATGTATAGAACCTGACAAATCCAGAAACAGTTTATGGTAATTGCTTGTGCAGATTCCAGGGTGTGTCCTTCTACAATCCTTGGATTTCGACCGGGAGAAGCCTTCATGATCCGGAATGTGGCAAATCTTGTTCCTCCACTCGAGGTATTTAGCAATGGTGCTTTGACTGAAGGCGATCACTAAAGCATGAAAAAACATATTAATAGATTTCATTATTCTCTCTTTCTCGCAGAATGGACCATCGGAAACCAATGCTGCCCTTGAGTTTGCAGTAAAAACTCTCGAAGTAAGTGAATACAAATGTAGACCAGAACTTGGAAAGTGAAACTCTCTAACATGGATGTACAAAATGTTTCTTCATCACCAGGTTGAAAACATATTAATCATCGGTCACAGTTGCTGCGGAGGAATTCAAACACTTATGAGCATGCAGGATAATGGCGATTCCAGGTAATGATGTTATCTGTTTTAGCCTAATGAAGCCATTTCGAAAATTTTCAGCCTCAGCTTTCTCATTGCACATTTTTTTTCCTTTTGATCAGTTTTATCAAAACTTGGGTTACTAATGGGAACATTGCCAAGAACAGAACAGAATCTGCGGCAAACCACCTTAGCTTCGATCAAAAATGCCGGATCTGTGAGAAAGTCAGCACTCTTTTTTCAAGAATTTGGCACCAGAAACTTCATTCATAATATAGGCTATTGATGTATTTTGACATGATGATTGCAGGAATCTATAAACCGGTCGCTGTTGAACCTGCTAACATATCCATGGATAGAAGAGAGGGTGAAGAAAGAGTTGGTGTTTGTTCACGGTGGATACTATGATTTTCTAAACTGTACATTTGAGAAGTGGACGCTTGATTTCAAGGGAAGCATCGATGAAGAAAGGGGGAGGATTTTAGTTAAGGACCAACAACTTTGGTGCTGACGGCTGCCTTCTCAGCGAATACTGATTACGTTTTTACATGTTAATATATTTTAACATTTATATGCAAAGTAAATAACATACAAGATTAAAGATCCACTAATTAATTGAGTTCTTCGGACTATAAGTATCTCTCTACTCGATTAAGATAATAACATTCAGATTTAACACCTAATTAACGCTGGATGAGTAGAACAGTAAAGATATCGAGTAAGATTTTGGGTTCTAACTCCAGATTTAATTGGGCCCAATATGCAGGGTCAAAGTGGGGGAGGCAAGGGCCTTTTCCCTTGGTTAAATGGTCTAATTTGATTTTAGTCTCTTTAAAGTTTTAAGGGAAAACTACATATTTAGTGCTCCAACTATTTTTGTATTACTTTTTTGGTACCTAAACTATTATTTTTGCAAAATGATACCTAATGTTATGTTTTTATTCTATTTTAGTACCCGGTCGTTAAAAACTAACAGAGATGATGACATGGCTTGGTATAATCACAATTTTAGCCCAAAACACTTATATATTATCAATTTAGTCCAAAATTTATCAATTTAGAATATCATCTTACTTTTTATAGAATTTTGTCTTATACCTTTCTCACCCCTCGTATTCTCGCCAGTATCCTGATCGTGGAGTTTGAGTCCTCCAATGGACCCCGCATTAGCCACTCATTGATCCCCAAATACTAAAGTTTTGACTGTCCCTAACATGTTTTTAAAATTCCAAAACTCAAAAAAGTGTTCTGGAAGAAGAAAATGAGGAATTTATAATTTTAATCCAAAAATTAAAATAATATTTAAATTGATAGAATTTTAGACTAAATTGATAGATTGTGTAAGTTTTTGGACTAAAACTGTTATTAGCCCAAGTCATGTCACCATTTTCTTTAATTTTAAACGGCAAAAGTACCAAAACAAAACAAAAATATAACGTCATGTACCATTTTACTAAAAATAATAGTTAAGGTATTAAAACAGTAACACAAAAATAATTAGGGTACTAAATATCTAGTTTTCCCAAATTTTAATAATAACCCTTAGTTTAATAGAAAAATTGTATTTTGAGACCCTAAAATATTAATAATCAATTTAAGATATTTTCACACTAAATATTTTAATTTTATTCCTCTCGAAGACCAACTAGATCAAATTGATATTTGAATTTATAAAATTTCACAAATTAATAATTACATTAACTTGACATTTTAATAACTATTTAGGTTATTAATGTGACGTTGCTTGATCACAATGAAAACATCATTAAATATTACATATCATAACCCAATTGATTGGCGAAATTTTATATCATCACGAATATCAATTAGAGAAAATTTTTAAACTTAGATAACGATTTGAGAATTATTTTGTTTTGGATACTAATTTGAGAAAAGGTACTCAGTTAATGTACCAATTTGATAAACATTACTAAGTTTTTGTATCAATTTACGCAATAAGCCTAAAAATCAAAGCAGTGGAAAGAGGCAGAAGAAACAAAATCAGAAGTTAAAAAGAAACATCGAGGCAACATTTCACACAGACAAAAGCAAAAGCAAAATCTCAGGCCAGGCCAATTTACAGAGGGAAGCAAATCGGAGGAGACTAGTCGAAAGCCGAAGATGATGATCTCCCAGTTCTTCGTTCTCTCTCAACGAGGCGATAACATTGTTTTTCGCGATTGTCAGTTCCCCTTCTTATCTATCTTATTTTTCTCTTTGGATCTAAATTCCTTTTTCTGTTTTGTTCTCATTGGAATCTCGCCATATATGGACTGGAATGAGATCCTTGGTTTTGAACTTATGCTCTCAATAATTTGTGTGATAATTGATCTTTTAGATCTGAATTATTTTATATTCGATTCTTGCTCTGTGTAGTTGGATAGACAATATTTCATGTAAAATAGTCCTCCTATGCTGCAATTTGAAGTATAATTGATGCTAAACTACCTTTCAAAATTTATTTTTTTCCCTTTTTCTTTCAACCTTGGTTCTCGAATTTATCTTGATCAGCTTCCAGCCTTTTCTTTTTGGATAAAGTTTTCTCTTTTTATTTATCCAAGTGTGTATGATCTGTACAATCATGTAAAACTGTTTCAAAGAACTATACAAGTATACTCCAGTCTATACAGTTTGTCTAATTACCCATGCTATACAAGGCTATGTTGATTTTTAGAATCTTTCAATATAATTTTCACCATTTCCTTTAGCTTTGCATTCAGCTCTTCCTCAGTTCTCTGCTTGTTGCTAAATTCTCCTTCATTCCTCTCCCTCCATATCAAATACACATGAGCATTACATGCCAACCGAGAATCAGGGGCGGAGCCAGAAAATTATATAAGGGGTGTCATTTTTCTTAAATTATATTTAAGGGGTGTCAATTATATATAAATGGGTGTCATTTATTTATTTTTTAAATATTTTTATATAGAAATTGTTTTCCCCAAAAAATTTTGGGGTGTCATATGACCACCTATAGTATTAGGTGGCTCCCCCATGCCGGCAACTGTAAAATAATGGTAATGAGAGCCTTCCCTATCAGTTTTGTAATTGCCCAATTCAACTCCTGCTGCCATGAGGAAGGATGCCTTTGCAAAGAGGATAATTGCAGCACTTCCTTCCAGACAACCCTTTAGTATGAACTTTCAGTTCTTTACGGATAAACTAATGACTTAATCTTTGAATTGATATTGCATTTTATGTTTCCGCAAAGTCAAAGGAACAACTGGCCTGGAAAGCTATATGGCGATTTCTGGATATTGAAATTCATGAAGCCCATGAAAATTTCTTGACCTTTAATTGCATTCACAATTGGCACTTAAGCATTTACCTAATGCAAGATAATTATTGATTACATTTATAATTTGATTTATACTTGTGGTTTGATTCTATTGAATGCAAATATCTTTACAGCCCAAGACATGACACTGATCGAATGATTGTTACTACAGATCGAAGTGAAGTAGCAAAAAAAAGTGCAGAGATTTTCTTCCGAAAGTGAAGTTCTGGAAAGAGGATGGACAAGAGGAGGCACCCCCTGTCTTTGTAGGTATTATATTACTAAAGAATGTAATATCAGGCCATATGCTTTTATGCTGGCTGAACAAATTGTATGCAAAAATGGATATGCTCAGTTTTTAGATTGATTTAATCACCTCTGATTTTTTATTTTAATCAATGTTTGGTATAATCCAATGTGCATTTTACTTGATTGTTACAACATACAAACTGGTGCAGTAGTGCTTTAATACTTTTGTATATTTTTTCCCCTCAATAGAATGTGGATGGTGTAAACTACTTCCATGTGAAGGTTGTTGGGCTGTTGTTTGTTGCAACCACAAGAGTTAACGTGTCACCATCTCTTGTCCTGGAACTTCTGCAAAGGATTGCTCGTGTCATTAAAGATTATTTAGGTGTTTTAAGTGAAGATTCACTGCGAAAAAATTTTGTTCTTGTATATGAGTTGCTGGACGAAGTCATTGTAAGTTCTTTTCATGCTAAACTTTTCGGTTTGTATATATATTTTTGGTTAAAGGCTTGCTATTCTTATCCAACCACCAACGGATTACCGCATTATGGCTTTGCTCAAGAAGTCAATATGAGATTATGATAGACTGCATTTTAGGATCATATTGTGCATAAAAAATTTAACCTTTCTCTCAATAAAATATGCTTAAGCCTTTTTTAACTCAGGTAGAGTATTTACAGTAAGATATGCAATTGTTCTTATTGAAAGATTTTAACAGATCCTGCTTTTTTTCCCTTTTTTCACTAGGACTTTGGTTATGTACAAACAACCTCTACTGAAGTTTTGAAGTCGTATGTTTTAAATGAGCCAATTGTGGTTGACGCTGCACGTTTGCAGCCTCTTGGCCCTGCTGCCATCTTTATGGTACGATAGGACTACCTGGTTATCAACCTTCATATAAAGGGCACTCTCTTATCTTATCAAAATGCATTTGTGAAGTAATTTATTTGTCAATGTTGGTTGCATGCAGCAAGGAACCAAAAGAATGCCAGAAACAGCTGTTACGAAGTCTGTTGTAGCAAATGAACCTGGGGGTCGTAAAAGAGAGGAAATTTTTGTGGATATAATTGAGAAAATCAGTGTCACATTTAGCTCTAGTGTAAGTAATTACATTTTTATTGTAATTTGTAAATATTTAAAGTGTTAAATGTATAGTTGTTAGACATTTTATAATCTAACACATACAATTATCGGTCATTGGTTGAGTTGGTGTTGTGACAAATTGGGTCTCATTAACCTTTTTGTGGATTAGTTAAACTATTAACTTTTTCCCCTTAAAACTTTTTTTTACCTATGTGTTCGTTCACTCCCTATCTTTTTGATCAAAATAAAGTGAAATAACTACAATTTTGTTCTTTCTCTCCCTCTCTAGTTGTTCATTTTCAATTAATGTTTTTTTTTTCCTTAAAAAAACTTGCAGTCCATTCATGTATTCCATAATGTCGTGCACAATTAAATGAACTACTTTAACCAATTCAACGATATTTGTAACAGGGCTATATACTGACTTCCGAGATTGATGGCACTATTCAAATGAAAAGTTATTTGTCAAGAAATCCAGAAATTCGACTAGCTCTTAATGAAGACCTGAGCATAGGAAGAGGAGGGGGATCAATCTATGGTACTGGCGTACTGCCTTCACCTATTTGTATATCTTTTATTTTATATCATATGCATATTATATTGAGAACTGTCTTTTCATAGAGGTGCTGCCTTCGAGTTTTCATTGCAAATAGATGAACAGATATGTGGGAATGTATAATTTTACCAATAAGCACTATTTCCATATACTCAATTACTTTTTGGTTGATGCAAATTTTTCTTTGTTTCAAGAGGATTAGTTGTATATGATACTTAGCCATGATTCTCAATTGCAACTATTATCTCTATATTAATGTTCTTGTGAATGTTTGTTTTACCTACTATTTTGTATGCACCTTTCTCTGTTTCAAACCAATGATTTATCATTCTGCCGGGTCTGCTTGTTGTGACAGATTATAGGAGTTTGTCTGGTTCAGGTGTTGTAATACTCGATGATTGTAATTTTCATGAATCAGTGCGTCTTGATAGTTTTGACATGGACAGGGCTCTATCTCTGGTAAGTGAAATTCAGATGATAGCGGATAGAAAATTTTGCTGACTGAAGAGATATATTTGCATTATTTAGTCTCATGTTTCGTTATTGTGGTTCAGGTACCACCAGACGATGAATTTCCTGTCATGAACTACCGAATGACTTAGGAATTTAAGCCTCCTTTTCGTATCAACTGTTTAATTGAAGAAGCGGGACAACTTAAAGTGAGCTTGTCTTTCTTGACTTCCATGTATTATGTTGGTTTCATTATATGTTTTTCCACATAATCCATAAGCATGTAATATTTCCTGAAATAATAATAAGATAGAACCTATTTTGTGTACAAATAATTCATTCAGTACTGATATAAATATGATATTCTAGAACACTTGTTCTTGGTTCCGATCTTTATTCTTTGCTATTGAAATTTTTAGGCTGAAGTGATTATTAAGGTACGCGCAGAGTTTCCTTCAAACATTACTGCAAACACAGTTGTTGTTCAGATGCCACTTCATAAATATACTGTCATGTATTTTCTTTTTCTCTGGACAATGTTTTGTATGGTAGGACAGATACATTTCTGTGGGTTACATCTTTTAGACTTGGTCTTTCAGAGCTAGCTTTGAGTTGGAACCTGGAGCTGTTGGGCAAAGAACAGATTTCAAAGAATCAACCAAGAAATTTGAATGAGGGTTGAAGAAAGTAATTTTTTTACAGATGCCTTGAGAAGATTTCACTCCCAAATAATTCAATTATATGGTAGACTTTTTCTTTTGATCTAATTATGATTTTATGTTGCTTGATAGATCGTTGGTGGATCTGAACATACACTTCGTGCAAAGCTGACATTTTCACAGGAATCACATGGTATGTATTATCCATATTCTAGTTGTTGAAAGAATCCTTTTTTTTATTTTTCCCCTTTTTCAACATGATCAGTTCAATTTTGAAAACGTGTTAAGTTCATTTCTCATTGATGATATATTTATGGTTTAATTTCGCTAACATCACAAAGGAAGCTGGACCAGTTAGCATGACTTTCGCAATACTGATGTATAATGTTTCAAGGCTACATGTATTGATTCTCTTGCCAATAGTTTTCTAGAGGATTCAAATTTTTATATTTTGGCTGATAAAAGCAAAATGTCTAATGAATCTATGATAAAGCCTGGAATAGAAGAGACTTAAAATGAAGCAGCAGCCCCTGAACTAAATTTTTCTTTGTATATTATGCTATTGAAAATTTGAAATATTGCCAATGCCCGTAGATCAATTATTCATCCAGGCTGATCAATTGTCTGTTGTTTTGGTGGATAATGCCTGTTTGGACTACTCTTGGGACCTTGTTTAGGATAATAAGGCCGACCCGGAGCAGCCTTCTCTGTCTCTCTCTTTGTAGTAACAAAAGTGAATTTGCATGTTCGTAAATTTATCCACTTAGATCAGGGTTCACTACTCTTCTAAGTAGTAAAACCAGCTCTCAAGCATTTTTAACAGCACATAAGATAAGGGTTCAAGTCTCGGAAATGTTTCTAACCCTAATTCACTGTTTGAAAAGATTTCTGATATTTAATAACGCTCTCCTGCTGCCAGGTAAAATACTTGCAGATAGTAAAGAAATTCAGCTCCTATAACCCATATCGTTGGGTCAGATACGTGACTCAGGACAATTCATATGTTGTTCGAATATGATACAATGGAACCTCACTTTTTTTTCATGTGTCGGATTTGTTGGCTCCCATATGGTACCCCCCTAACTGGATTAAACATCATTGTCGTCATGTAGTAAAATCTACCTGATTTCTATCTTAGTGGTATTTGTATTGACAATCTAGTACATTTTTTGTATGTTGTGGTTTAAACCAATTCGATGCTTCTGGAAATTATTTATCACCGCCTAAATTTAGAGCTGTTCAACTAACATTTGAAGTCCCCCCCCCCCCCCTCTACTTTTGAAATTCCTGCAAAAGTTTACTGGAACCTGCACCGTTACAGGCATGATAATTCTTGTTTGAATATATATGTTTAAACATTTAATACTCTGAAATTCTAGTAGTAACCTTTATACTATTCGTAAGTTATGGATTTAAAATTTGAAATGTGGCACTGATCAAATTATATATGTTAAATTTGTAAAATCAAATTTGGTTCAGTTTTTTACTGTGTATAAATTATAATTTAGTTTATTTTTTAATTTTGGTCATTTTAGTCCATATAATTTAATTACATTTTTCCTATATTGTTTAGATCAATACAAAAAAATTTAAAATTCGAAAAGTACAAATATGATTTTTTTTTTTATCGAAGTACAAATATGAATTTGAATAGATTAGAATATAAAGATTAAATCTACGCGGTCCATATATTTGAAAGATTGTATTCTCACTTATTTATGAATAAATGTATTAAACACGTGTACTTAGAATTTCAAAATGAACGTAAACCTAAAATATCAAGACAGCGACACCGTGCGCGTTTCCCACAACTGAAATGCTAGAATTTGGGCTTCATTACTGGACCAGTCCCCTGGCTGGCATTGTGTTAATGTTACGAACTTTGAGGTGTTAGTCCACAAGTGCCATCACCCATAATTATCATACTTCTTCATCTACTAGACCAATTGATTGTTGATAAAGTCAAATACTTTTAATTGCATCCAATAATCCTAAAAAAAATCTTACTACCGCTGTTACCTTTAATTACATCCAATAAGTTCGGTTTCCAGCAACTAAAGTTTAGCAACCAATACAATTGTCTTTCATAGAATGTTTGTTTTAGGTTCAACACCCTTTGGCAGCATTATGTTGTCGCCGTCAAAGCTTTAAAATTAAACAAAGTTATGACTAGTTTAGCATTGCTTTTGAAAAGAAGTTTTTAAAAGTGCTGTTAAAAAGGAATTTTAAAACGTTGGTTGTAAGATTTTAGTGCTCATCATTGTTGTCAAAGAGTACTTTTAAGAAAGTAAATGACCATTTTAGACATGATATTGTAAGTTATATATGTGTGTGTATATATATATATATAAATGATATTCAAATTCTCTAATATTATAATATATGAAATATATCAACTTAAATTATTATAAAAATATAAAAATATTTTTTAACAATTATTTGTGTTTCATGAAAATATAACAAATTTAAAATATTTTATTTAAAAAATTTGACATGACTAAATATATATTATTTTAAAATTAAAAAAATAATTATTGATTATATAATTATATCTTCGTAAAGAATTATAAATTTATAAATTATAAATAAACACAATAGCAAATGAAGGTTAAAATTATAATTTGGCTCTCAAAATCACTTTTACAACTGCAAAAGCTAAAAATTTTAACTTTTCAAAAACATATATTTCTCCCAAAACTAGCTGTTTAGGGCAGCTTTTGGCTTCAAACCAGCTTTTGAAACTAAAAATTAGTTTGAAAAACAATGCTAAACAAAACTTAAAAATTAGTATAAAATTAGACACTTTCTGAAACGTGAAATATCAAATAATATAAAAGTTCGAGGATTTCACTTTCAAGAGTTAGAAATTAGAATATCAAGCACAATCGGACCAAAGTGAAGGGAAAAAACAATTCATTTTGTCTCGTTATTAACCTTAGATTATATTATATTCTATGACAGTATAAAAGATAAGAATATATAGTAAATTTCAACATAATATTGTAAATCTCAACGCAATCCTTACGCAATTTCTGGCTAATAATAATCATTAAGGTTCAAATGACATTAGTCTTATTTATTATATTTGATTTTTTAAATCTCTATGACTTTTCGATATTCATTTATTATTCTTAAAAAAATCAGTTAAAAGAAGTAATAATATGAGTAAATTAAAAGCTAACCTGCATGCACTTGGCTCTATATATACCAATCTGTAAGCAGGAGCCAAAGTAGAAGTGAAGCTTCACCTTTTGGCTTTTGCTTTATCTTAAAATCTGTTGTTTAATACCAACATTTTTCATACTAATGTAAATGCTTTTACTTTCCTACGCTGTTCCAAAAAGTTCCTTATTCTGTTTCAGTTGCTCAAATTAGCAATTCATTCTTTTAAAACATCCTTTGTCATTTCTAAAGTTATCTCATGCTTTGGTCTAAAGCTTTGCTATAAATTTTTATGTCATGTCCCAAAGCACTTTCTCTCACTACTTCATTGCTTTTGCATAATTTCCCTTGCATGAAATCTAATGGCCCCTGTGCTTTTTTTATATAAATTATCGAATACATATTGTTGCATGACAATGAATTAACTCTGTGAAAATTTAAAAATTATATTCCATTGTATCAGATAAAAATCTTATATATCTGATAATTCAAAAACCTAGAAGTGTTATAATTAGATTTTTTTTACTCTAAAAACTATAATTTTATTTCCGCCGAAACCAACCCTAAACTTCAATATTTACTATTATATACCCTCATTGAGTGACTTTGACGTTTCTCTGTATTAAATCTTTCGAATATGTAATGAGCGTTGAAAGTTGAAACTTAAATAATTAATCACACTGAAACAAGAATATTGATGATCTGATTGTTGAATTACTAACTCGAAAATTAGATAAATAAAGTCTCATTAAATGGTTAAGTTATTATTGCGTTGTTTATGAAAATAGATTGAATTGCAACTGATCCCAATCTGTTATCTCAACCTATTTTAGTTGCCTTTGGGTACTTTTAAGACAAATTCTAAAAGTTAAATAGAAATCTTCAACCCTTTTCGGTGCCCCTATTTATACCACACTCCTATATTAAAAATTAAAATTAGAGTTTAAGGTTAGAGTTTGCAGTTTAGTGTTTAAGAAATTTGAGGTAAGGTGTAAGGTTTAGGATTTAAAATTTAAGGTTGGAACTTAAAATTTAATTTTTTTAATGTTTGAATATAAAAAGAGCATAAAATTTTATCCGACAAAAGATTGTCTTCTTATATAACGATATTCAATCATACTTATAAATAGGAATAAAAAGATCAATAATTAGTTAGAAAATATCTAATTTAATGAAGCAGAAGAAGTACATTATAAGGATTCTTCCTCATAAATTATAATAAATAAATTTGTCTTAATAGACGTAAAATTATTTCATATTAAGTTGTGTGAAATTTAATTTACAATTTATAAAAGTTTATCTATTCTAGGGTTTAAGAGTTTAATTTTTTAATGTTTAGAATTTATAATTTTAAAGGTAGGGTTTAAGATTTTAAAGTTTATGATTTAGAGTTAAAATAGTGATTTTGTAAAATAAAATTTATACAATCTGTATATAAAAAAAATATTCTTAATAATATTTAAAAAGTAAAAACCTATTTTAAATAAACTAAGAAGATTCATTGGGGGCATGTAGGTAAGATTGTTGGCCTAAGATGCCAAATAACGGAAAAATTATATTATGGGTTTGTCTTACCATATTAGCCATGGTTTAATCTAATAAAAACTACTCATTTCACCATTATTTTTTTCATTATTTTTTTCAACCAATAAATTTTCACTGATTTTTTCCATGACATTAAAAAAAAGGTTTTTTAAGTTATTATATTATTAGATTAATAACATAAAAATAATGGTAAAATGAATAGTTTTCATTGGATAAAATCATAATTGATATGATAAACAAGACCCGTAATATAACTTTCTCCAAATAACGGCATTGCCATGCAATATTACGAAAAGTGGTGGTGGTGACGACACGACATCCCCTTACCCATAGAAGCGGTAAGTTTCAACTAAAGATTTTTTGACAATCAGCTTTCAACTTGTTATGCAATCCTTATCTTTCAACAATGAACCCGGCATCTACCAAGTCCAACCTTTATTTGTAATGGAAATTGCCCATCTTCTTCTATCCACCTACACCGTCGGATTCATTGAATCTATTATGCTCATGCTAAGCATTTTCTTCCTTTTATCTGTTTCTATAATGGGAACAACTATCTCATTTTTTTTTGTAACGTGGCATCATTTTGAAATTTGTAGATTATAAGTTTACTGATGTCAATTTTTGAATTTTATGGTTAATTTCGAGTAAATTAATTGCTTACTTTAGTTCTTACGTTTCTCTAGTACTAAATTATGCTTGCCACAGCCTGGAATCTTCGGAGGATAATCCCAAAGACGAAGTTAAGATTGAATCATGACTCATGAGGGAGTCAAGTTAACTATCTTTGAAATAAAAAGGGTTTTAGAAAATAATTAAATTATAAAATTAAAAAAATTAAGGTTTAATTTCACTAATTTTAAAATTGAAAGGTCTTAAAAAGTGATTAAACCAAAAAAAATGATGGGTCGTGGCTTAATTTTCATTAATTTTAATTTAAAGGGTCTTAAAAATAATAAACTATTTTTTAAAAAAGAACACGAACTTAATGGCAAAAATTTTAAAACTATCAATGACCTAAAAATAATTAAACTATTTAAAGTTGAGGGTGACAATTGACCCTTTCACCCCCTTAACTCCGTCCCTGAATAGTCCCAAACGGGATGATTATAGGATACGTCCATCGAAAATAGTTCCAAGGTATAATTATTGAAATGTCCCCGTATAATATATCCAGTAAAACATCTAGCTATCTAGTCCAAGGTATAACAAGAAGTAGAGCGTTAAAATTCAACCTACACCCCATTCTATGAATTACTACAAAAGTAAATAGAAAAACATCAAATGTTTTTTATTCTACTTTATCATAGCATAGGATCATTTCAGATCTTTTTACAGCATTTTACTTGTAGTTTTTTTTTATTAAATATTTTCAGAAAAGTAAAAGGTCAAAAATAGTCCATAATATTTTATTATTTTATGCAAACAAGCACCCAACGTTTCATTTTCGTTTAAATTTCATTTTTTATGAATACCATTAGTCAACTAACGATCAATGCTTAGAGATTGACGTGGCATGTCTGCATGGCATGGGAAGATGATGTGGCAATGTCATGTGGCACTTTGCTTACGTGTCATTTAAAAAAAATTAAAAAGTAATTAATTATTTAAAAAAATGTTTTTAAAATATTTTTAACCAATCCGATGGTGCAACGTCAATAAAGTGCCACGTGGCATCATCAGATTGGTTAAAAATATTAACAAATTTTTTTAAAAAATAATTAATTTTTTAGAAAAATGCCACATCAGTAAAGTGACACATGGCATCGTCATGTCATCTCCCCATGCCATGCAGACATATCATCTTAGCATCAGGCGTTGACTGTTAGTTGACTAATGGTTTTCATTTAATAATGATGAAATTTGAACGAAAATAAAACGTTAATTGCTTGTTTACACACAAAAAAATAGAGTTAGAATGACCAAATAATAAAACGTTAGATACTATTTTTGATCTTTTACCTTTAAAAAACTATTATTTACAAAAATGTATCGCGGTTCGCATATTTTTGGTTTGGTCATATTCGTTTCTCTTTCGTTTCAACAGGAATTTTAATTGCAAATATTCTCTGACTTTTGGGATAAAAATGTGCTTCTCAACCAAAATGATTTTGCCCTAAACTAAAATAATTTTTAGGAAAATGGAAAGAAAAGATAGAAAGTCGTCCTTGAAAACCTTGACCACTTTTTTTTTTTGGACCAAAGATACTTTCATTAAATAAAACTGAAAAAGGCCCCACAACCATGCAGGGGCCATGCACGTACGAAAAAAACGAGGGCACCAGCAGGCGCCCAACAACAACCGAAGAACAACAGAAAAATAAGAAACACCAGCCAAAGAGAAACAACAAACACATAAAAGGATAGGTAAACCGATCCTGGGGAACACAAGAAACCGAAGCCAACAACCTAAACCAACAAGACGTCCCACACATAGGTGACGCAGAAAGCTTCTCCATCCTCGGGGGAGTGGGAGAAGAACCAAAGCAGAGACCCCTAATACGTATCGGAGAATGAACAAAACGATTCCTCGCCAACCTCGATCGATGGTACTTTGCTGTCATTGCGCCTGAGAGCTCTTTAGAGAGACAAGCTTCCGATAGATGATCGGTCCTTATCAAGGCGTCGATAGCAACGCACTGTCGGTGAGGGGACTGTGAGAGAACAAGAACTTCCTCCTGCATAGGGTGCTCAACAAAACAAAAAACAGGGTTCGAACAACAACGAAATAAAAACTTTGGTGAGGTGAGGTGAAAACAGCCGTCTCCTCCATCATCAGTGGGGAGCGATCAGCAAAACCAAAAAGGCTTGAGAGACTTAAGCTGATGACAAAACACGTCTTCCACGGAGCTAAGAAGAACAACACCACCATACCTTCGCTTGAGAGCTCTATCCAGAGGCAGGCTTCCGTTATAGAGAAAACGGTCCTTATCAAGGCAAACGGCACGGTGATTATCCACCCAACACCGATCGAAAAACCAAGACATCAACAGCTCCTTAAAACCTTCAACGAGCACAGACCCAACTACACTAAACCGAGCAACACACATAACAAACCTAAATCGGATTTCTTCGGTGTAGAAAGACCCGCCCGGATCCCAACCAAAACTTAGGAATCGAGTATCTATCGAGAGCTTAAAAAAGGTGGTAAGGATCCCGTAAAATCCGACGTTAAACTGAGCCAAAAGACTCCAAATCCCACCAAATCCGATTGATTGATGACGTGCCTTAATGATATCAGAGGGTTGACAGCTTTCCCAAAAGCTTAGGTCAAGCTTTACTAAAAAAGGAAACAAGGTTTCCATCATGGGAAAAGACACCTTTGTCCCTGTCACCTGACCCTCTGTGCCAAGCGAGTCCGGAGCCAACTCCGTTTTGGTTGCTGGCTTTCTTCCGACGGACAGGCAGATGCCGGAGCCGTCTTCGTGTGTTGTGGCTGCCTCCAGCGTCACCTCTACAGGCTGGAACCCAGTCCCGGAGAACGAGATGATGCCCACTCCTCTGATACGCAAGGTACTGCCATTCCAAGCCCTTTCACCAAGAGCATCGGGCCTTATGGAGACAACACACAGGGGAGGAGAATAAGAGTACAACAGCGGTTTGAAAAGCCGAAAGATTTGGTACCCACGTTCAAGCCACGCATGGAGGAAGAAAAGTGCGCCCTCGGGGACCGAACAGTACCATGGGCTGAGGGAGACGGCGGAATCCACGCTCGGAGAACGAAAGTTGTGCGCCTCCTTCTCCCACTCAGCAACTCCCAGCAAGACCCCGAAACCCTTTCTCGCCGGACACGTCGACCCTGAACCATAGAGTCTCCAAGCCACCTTCCACAGCTGCTCAACTACCCACTGCCACGCCGACGATGGAGCCGAGGGAGGGAGATTCCGCTCCTGAAGCTGCCATACGATCAGAGCTCGTCGCGGTTGATGCAGAAAAATAAAAGAGGGAGATCTGGTTTTCCGGTAGCAACGGCCGGAGAGTGGTGAAGGATAAAAGCTAAGCATCTCTAGATTAAGGTTTCTTAGGTTAGATTGGTTCCTATCTGAAAAGGTTTCAAGCCACAAACAATAGCAAACACTGGTACAAGCTTGATCTGCAGATTACAATTGAAAAACCCTGACCACTTGAATATCTTAAGCACGTGAAGGAAAAATACAACTTAATTATTTGTCAGAGTAAGTGAACGAGATTAGAATCCATATACTTTGAAGTCTAAATTAAATCATTAATCCTTAAAATAAAAAGAGTTGTAATCTTTATATTACATTACATGTGTATTGATAATATATATATTATAAATTTTTTAATGATTACATCTAAATTTTATTAATCATCATAAAAGAGAATATAATACAATGCATCAAAAAATAGAGACAAGTCCACTAAAAATCTCTTACAATGATGTAAAGAAAAGTAAACATTCTCATCCAGATTAGCATACCAAAATTCAAAAATTTTCTTGAATCTCCTTATATCTATTCAAAAGAGACGCTTTACAAGGTGAAAAAGGGTGGTGAGCGAACCAAGCTATCAGGTAGATTGCTCCACTACCAATGTCTGATTACATCAGCAACCAATCATCAGCCGAGTGGGGAACCATTTTTCTAAGACCACCGACAAAGCCATAATTAGAGATTAGCGTCGTGAAGATCTCTGTACGAGTAACAACTGACCGCTAAAGTATGATAAAATCATGCTACAAGAATAGATAAAGTGAATAACAAAATATTAAAGAAAAACGTGTCACAAGGACAAAAGAAACGTGTGCTACAAAGACAGAGGCTCTTATTAAATAGAAAAAATATTATAAAAAAAATAATAGACTCAATAGTCGACAACCAGTATTAAAAATAATTTTCAACCACCAACCAAAGAGAAAAAAACAAAGTTGCAGGACACAGAAATTTATACACAGCAGTATAGATTTGAGAGAGGCTAGGGTTTTAAACGTAAAATAAGTATTACTTTTATAGATTTGAGTTCAGTTTATACGGTCTAAAATTTAAATTTTTTTAATATTTTTTATGGTTAGATGGATAAAATGTTTATATTAAAAATTTTAAATTTAGGATTATTTACTCCCCTAAAAATCTCCGCATTCAGTAGTGGCGAAAGGTTAAGGTAATAAGATTTAGAGGGGTCATGGCCCCTGAAATTTTGAAAAGTATAATTTAATCTTTTAAATTTTTTTAAAAATTGAATTTGATCTTTAATTTTTAGTAATTTATATTTAGCTTTTAAGACTTTTGAATATTTTAAATTAAAATTCCTTTCGTAAGTTTTAAAAGTTTACATTAAGGTCCCGTTTAAAAACGCGTTTTAAACTAGTTTTTGGAGTGCTAATAAAAAAATTGCGCCGAACGATAAAAAATTACGCTTTTCCAACTAATTTTTGCACCAAACCAAGTTTTTAAAAACGATAAAATTTTTTACTTCTCCCCAAACTACCGTTCTCGTCGCTTTTCATCTAAAAGCTCATTCTAAAATCATTTGTGAATAGAGCCTAAGTCACTTAAAACTATTGAAAATTTAGCTGGACTCCAATTCTTTTTGAAAAATGTAATTAATCTCTTTTTTATATATTTAAAAAAAAATTTAAACCCTTAAATATATTTTTTAAATTATAAGTTAACCTCCGAACATTTTTACCAAATTGTATCATTATCATTTACTATTATTAATCTCCATCATTTATTTTCACTTACTCAATTGTCTAAAAAAACTTAATTTTGTCAATGGATTTACCTCTATTTATATTATAATAAGAATTTAATTTTTTTTACGTGGATTAATGATAAGAAACAGTGACGGAACCATGTAGTAGGTGGGAGGGGCTGGTGCCCCTCCCAATTTTTTTTAATATAATTGCATTTTTAGTCTTTTTTAGTTTAAAAGTAAATCAAATAAAGCTTTTACCCCTCCCAATTTTTAGATTTAATAGCTTAATAGACTCTTGCCCCTCCCAACATTGAATCCTAGCTCCGTCCCTGATAAGAAAACGTCAATTATAAAACTTCGAAGGCTACTAACAACACCAGACATCTTGTATAGGTGTTTACTGTTCAGTTAAAATTGTATCCCAAACGACGTCTTATCCATCTCAAGCTGGGATAAGGGGTAAGCTGAAATTAGCTCTGCGACGAATTCCTTGCTGGGATTTGTCATGTGTTCTGTCTCGGTTATGCATTAGTGCTGCGTTGCTGAATGGCTTTAAAACAAAACGTTGCTTTTTGAAGGTGTTATTTTGTGTTGGTCTGGATGTACTTCTGTAAAGGGTAGAAAGAACAAGAGTTAATGGTCTCTGAAAGACTAGAGTGAGTATGTAAACATGAATTCTTAGCACTCTTTTTCCTTCGAATTAGGCTTAGGAGATTTTTTAATGAGGCGAGAATCATATGGACTTCTACATTCTTGAATAAAAATTTTTCCCTTTCAAAAAAAAAGTATTCAGTCGGTCAATTGTATGTGTGTATGATTCTAAAGACTTATACCAATATACCATACTCTCTAAACTGTTGATTTTGAATTTTAAATCTATTTTTTTTAACGCGAGGATGTTTATACATTAAAAAATACAGCGGATTTCTGTTATGTTTGAACAACCTAAATTCGGTGAGTAAAAAAAAAAAGAGTCTAATATGGTATACAGACTACAGTCTTATCCTATCGTTTGTGTCTCAATTGTCCTGATTTTCTGTTCAACTTCGTAGAAGAACTAAGAAGAAACCAAAGGCGGTGCAAATCCAATGCTCTAATCTAATCAGTAATCATTCCCCCATTTTTCTTCTCTCTCATGGTGGACCCCACTTTACCTCCAACCAGCGGCGCCATTAGTCTTTAGTCTTTACTTGGTTTCAAAGTTCACTCACCTCCCTCTCTCAAACCTTCCATCCCCATTTATTTATTATTCCCCCTTCTTACCAATCCAAACTTCCCAACCCTCTCCATTTCCATCTCCCCTGTTCTCTTCTCTTGATTTTCATCCTTTTTTTTATTACTAAAATCTAATGCTTTGACAAATTGTTTGTTTTTATCTCTTTTTATGTTATTACAAATAAAATAAGAGTTTTCATTTCCAAACATGAGGGGTGAATATGTAGAACCCAAGAATCAAAACCCCAACGACATGTTCTCTAAGCTCCACCACCACCAATCTCACCCTTTCTCTCATCACTTCCACCACTCCCGCGATTCTCAAACCCCCGACTCCGATGACACCACCCACACCCCTAGCCACGCTCCCAAAGATCTTTCCACCACCACACACAGCCCTTCTCTGCCCACCGGTGCTAACAGTGGTGGAGACGGAGCAAGCATCGAAATCGTTCGAAGACCCAGGGGTCGTCCTCCGGGTTCCAAGAACAAGCCCAAGCCGCCCGTCCTCATCACTCACGAGCCCGAACCGGCAATGAGTCCTTACATTCTGGAGATCCCTGGTGGAAACGACATCGTAGAAGCTGTCTCTTGTTTTGCTCGTCGCAAGAACATTGGAATCTGCGTGCTCAAGGGATCTGGGACCGTTTCCAACGTGACTCTACGTCAACCTTCCTCGGCCACTCCAGGAGCCACCATAACTTTCCATGGCAGATTCGACATCTTATCCATCTCCGCCACGTTTCTATCCCAAACGACGTCGTGCCACGTACCCGACACGATATCCATATCTTTGGCCGGTCCTCAAGGGCAGATCGTTGGAGGGTTCGTAGTTGGTCCGCTTGTAGCAGCTGACAACGTGTTTATAGTAGCTGCCACGTTCAACAACCCCACGTATCATCGGTTATCCGGGGAAGAAGGGAGGAATACAGTGTCGCCCGGTGGTGCAGGTGGGCAGTCGCCGCCATTATCCGGCGGCGGTGGAGATAGTAGTCACGGTGGCGGGGCAGATTCTTGTGGTGTTTCCATGTATAATAGTCATTTGGGCGGATCAGATGTCATTTGGGCTCCGACTGCTAGACCACCACCACCTTACCAATGAGTTCTAAGCTGTAGCTTTCTTTTAAAATTTTCCATCTTTGAAAGTACGGTGAATTAACGAAGGTTTAAATGTTTCTCCCCTTGCCTTTTCTGAGCTTGTTTAGTCTTTTTGTACTTATGTTCCATCAACTGGTCATTAATTACCTTTGTTTAAATTTCAATTATTGTAGTTCTTCGTTCTTTTCCTTATGAATATATACATACATATAACAAACTTAAAAAAAATCCAGCTTTGAAGAAGCTTCAAAAGCAAAGTCATCATCTTTTTCCCACGTTTGATAGAGCCAAGACAAGCCTAGAAAATCTTGGACATAATTCATGGTTATTAGATGTAAGATAATTGACAGATTCTCTTAAATACTTGGTGGATAAAAAATGGGAGAATCTGAGCCTGAGCAGAGAAGAGCTTTGCTTTGCTTTGAAGTTCGAAACTTTATCATGCAGCAGGAGCAGCACCGCTGACTAAAAGTTAATGCTGATGATCCGATTCATTGCTTTTTACTCGGCTTCTTCGTTTAGATAAATGCGTATGGCAGAAGAAAGCATGGCTAGGGTTATGCCTGCCAGTTTAGTCTTACACCACTTTGGTAATTTGCATTACTTCTTTCTATTCATATCTATTTTGTACTTTGATTTGTCTTTTTTCTAAATTGTATCGTTTTCTGATGGAAAAGAAGAAGACAGTGATGAAAGCAAAGACTAGGGGTTGGGCTTGTGGGAATAAATATAAAAATAAAACTTTGATTATTGAGCTGCTGGTGCTGGATTGGCTTTTTTGACCCGAATGAGTTAAATGACAAGTGTGTTTGTCTCTGAGTAGTCATATTCATGGAGATAAGACATTCATTGCCTGATCCTGTCATTCTCTCTCTCTCTCTTTGGAGATAAATAATATTTTTTTAAAACATGACTTATTTATATTATCAAATACCTAAATATTGTTGTCCAATTCCCCCTCACAACAATATGGACTTTCTAAGTTTTTTTTCCCCCAGAAATATGGTTGATTATTGTAGTACCTAGAAATTCGACTGATTCACCTTATTTTTAAACATTGTTTTATCAAAAAATATTTAAAAAATGATGTTGCAGTCGTCCTCCATTAATCCATGCACGTTATATGTGAAAAATATTGTTTGAAGTCAGACTATAATCTATACGAGTTCATTATTTTAATATTAAAATGGAAATTACTGTTTCAAGTCGATCGGACTACAATCTATACGAATTCATCATTTTAATATTAGAATGAATGTTACTGTTTGAAGTCGAACCGTAATTTATCCGACTTCCGACTTACTACAATAAAAATAATATTTTTGAAAATAAATTTAGGAGGACCATATTATTAGGAAAAAAATTAGACAATAATATTTGGACAACAAATTACTCCATATTTGACAATTAATTTGTAGTTGATTTTATATAGGGAATTACATAAGTTGATTAAATGAAATATTTGATGAAATTAATTGATAGGTGTTAATTATTTGATTATTTAAGTAAATAAAATGATATCTACAAACATGATTTATATTCAATACTAATTTTAATAGTATATATTCTATACCTTCCGAATTTAACGGGCAGGGCTGCGGTTTGGCGCCGGCTGGACGGCCCCCTGATCGACAGGATCAGGTCTCGGATACGGCTGCTGACGTGGTTGTGGCCGGTGATAACATCCCTGATAGTGATCACAGCGTGGCGGAGCATCAAATGGAAGTGGAGCCATCGCCTCCAGTGAATGGTGGCTCGAATGGAGCAGATAGTGGTTCGGAGATTAGAACATCGGAAGTAGGAGGGCCGATCGATAACGCGAAGGGGAAATTGTCTTTCCATGATATGGTTGTTGGGCAACGATCGGAGGGACAAAAGGATAATTTCATATGTGATTTGGACGTTGACCTTGAAGCCGAGGATGTGGTCATTGGAAACGTGGGTGAGATTCCGGAGATCAAATTTTCCGAGAGAGTACATCATATCATTGATGAGAAATTGGCGAAATCCTTGGTTGTGAGACTTTTGGGAAGACCAATCGGGTATCGGGCGCTTCACAATAGAGTGCATGCGATGTGGAAACCGGTAGGTGAAATTAACATTATTGATCTTGATAATGTGTATTTCTTAGTGAGGTTTGCGATGGATGCGGATTATGAACGTGTCTTATCGGGGGGCCATGGATGATTTATGGTAGTTATCTCACGGTCCAACCGTGGTCTCGGGATTTTTCTACGGCAATTGATTACCCTAGGAAGTTGTTGGTGTGGTTGAGGCTTCCTGGATTACCCTATAGATACTATTCGCGTAGTATGTTTGAGGCCATTGCCGGGATCCTTGGGGAGGTGATTCGTGTGGATTTTAATACAACGGAAGGCTCACGGGGGAAGTTTGCTCGCCTTGCCGTGGTTGTGGATTTAGAGAAACCGTTGATCCCGGCTATTATCATTGATGGACGGCATCAATTAATTGAGTATGAAGGGTTATCACACATTTGTTTTGATTGTGGCGAGTATGGGCACTTGAAGGAAGGTTGTCTGACTTCAATGGCAAATAAGGGGAAGGCTAAGGTTGTAGAGAATGTTGCCCCGGAAAAATCAGACCGCTTTGGTCCGTGGATGCAGGCTCCTAGCCGCCGGCGTCGGCCACCTGTGGCGAAGGATAAGGCACTTGTGCGGACAGCGCCTAGGCAGCAACAGGGGTCGCGATTTAGTCCACTTGTCGTGGATGATGGGGATAAGAACATGATGGCTGCGATGGGTGCTAGAGAAATGGATTACAATGGATCGAGTAGTAAGGATCGTAGGGAGAAGGTGGTTGCTGGAAAAGGCAATTCAGACATAGGTGCGTCGGATGATGAGCTAGGGAAGCGGACATCTAAAGAGGCTAGTTCGAGCTTAGTGGCTGGGGTTGACAACGTGCTACAGCACGCGGAGATTGCTGGGCGGAGCGCGCACGTCGATATGGGAGATGTTGATGTTGGTGGGATGGAGGAAGGGTTGGTAGCTTCGGCCGATGTGGTCATTGTAGAAAACTCATCGCTTCCTTCCGCGAACCATACGGCGGTAAGAGTGGTGGATGAAGATGGGCGGCAACCGTTAAAAGATTTGAATGGCCGACATAATAATGGGGGCAACCGTGGGAGTGGGAGTAAAGGTGCTAGTCGAAATAAACTAGCCCCTAAGGGAATGACGTTAAAAGGGATTAAAGCGAGGAAGTCTGACAGTTCCGCTTTATCCCAAGTGGCGGTAAAGGATTGGGCAAATGAATTTTCCAAGTCTTTAAGGACAGTCGGGTCGATAGAGGTGAGAGTAGGGACTCAGTCCAGTGGATCAGGAATGAAACGTTTGAGGGGCCGTCGTCGGGTATGCCTCAATGATTCTCTATGTTTCCTCTATCTTTTTTATTATGGTTAAGTTTATTGTTTGGAATGCTCAAAGCGCTCTTGGCCTTGATTTTAACCGTTATTTTCGAGTGGTGGATAGATTGTATTGTCCGGATATGTTTGCTATTGTTGAGCCACGTATTAGTGGTGCTGCGATGGATGCTTTTATTCGTCGCGCTGGATATGACTTTTCTTACAGGGTTGAAGCTAATGGTTTATCTGGTGGTATTTGGGTGCTTTGGAGAAATAAAATTCATTTTGATGTGTTGGCTGTATCGAATCAGTTTGTTCATGGATGGTGTAGGGATTTGGATTCAAATGTTAGTTTTTTCCTTACTTTTGTTTATGCGAGCCCTAACCATAGTGGAAGGCGGCTGCTTTGGGACCAGCTCCGTGCGCTTGAGATGGACGGTGATATTCCATGGGTGCTAGGTGGGGATTTCAACGCCATCTATTCCTCAGATGATAGACAAGGAGGGTCACAACGTAGGACGGGTGTCTGCAGTCAATTTGGTAATTTTATGTTCAGGTCTGGATTGCACGATATGGGCTTTAATGGACCTCGTTTTACTTGGAAACGGGGGGACCTTAGTTAACGGCTGGATAGATGGATTTGTTCTAGTGCTTGGTATAATGCTTTTCTCCTTTCGAAAGTTTTCCATCTTCAACGACTGGGCTCGGATCATAGACCAATCCTATTGTCTACTGATCGTTTGCAAGGGAACCAAAGGTCTCGATCGTTTAGATTCGTCGCAACATGGAATGAGCATCCGGAGTTCGCATCGTTGTTGAATGAGAGTTGGAATAAGGAGAGTGCGATGTTTGAGAATTTAACTAGATTTCAGATCAGTAGCAGGCGGTGGAACAGAGAGGTTTTTGGGCATATCGGACAAAGGAAAAAGCAGTTGTTAGCCCGTATCCGAGGGGTGGAGATAGCCATTGAACGACATCAAACGCCGTTTCTAGTGGAGTTAGAGAGGAGTTTAAAAGAGGAATTGTCTGAGGTCCTTAAACAAGAAGAGAGTCTTTGATTTCAGAAATCTCGCAGTCAGTGGATCGCACAGGGGGATCGGAACACAAAATATTTCCATGCGAAGACTTTGAGCCGTCGTCGGAAAAATTCGATTAGGATGCTTCGGTTGGATAATGGTGCTTGGTGTGATGATCCGATGGTGTTGCAGAATCATGCCGTCGAATACTTCTCCTCCCTTTTCACGTCGGAGCCGTGCCGGGAACCGCCCGGGCTGGTTTCGAATGGGTTTCCGCGGGTACATAGGGGCGATATGCATGGGTTGATACAGAAGGTGACATTTGAAGAGGTCTCTGAGGTTGTCTTTAGTATGGATCCTCTCAAGGCTCCAGGTGCTGATGGCTTTCAAGCTATTTTCTTCCAAAAGAATTGGAGTACTGTGGGTGAATCAGTGTTTCGGTTTATGGTTGATTTTTTTGAACATGGACACCTCCCTGAAGATGCGAACCAAATGCTTTTGGTACTTATCCCGAAGGTTCAAACTCCGACTAAGATAAGTCAATACCGTCCTATTAGTCTTTGTACTGTTCTTTATAAAGTTATTACAAAGATTCTGGTTAATAGACTTAAACTGTTGTTATCTGATTTGGTGAGTCAAAACCAGGTGAGCTTTGTCCCTGGTCGTCAAATTACTGATAATATCATTTTGGCTCAGGAAATTATTCATTCAATGGTAAAGAAGACTGGGGCAAAAGCTTGGATGGCGGTCAAGGTGGATCTGGAGAAAGCGTATGATCGCTTAGAATGGGGTTTCATTGAGTCCACTCTGATCGAAATTGGCCTGCCGGCGAGGTTTGTGAATTGGGTTATGCTTTGTGTTAACTATGTGCAGACTCGGATTATTATGAATGGAGACCTTACACCTAGCTTTCGGCCGTCGCGCGGTATCCGTCAAGGTGACCCCCTATCCCCGTACCTGTTCGTGCTTTGTATGGAACGGCTTTCCCATGCGATTAATAGGATGGTTGCTGAGAGGAGGTAGAAGAGTATTGCTCTATCTAAGCGTGGGCCTGGCATATCCCACCTTTTCTTTGCAGATGATCTGGTTCTTTTTGCGGAAGCGAACATGGATCAGATGCGGTTGGTGACTGAGATTTTATCCATGTTTTGTGCGTGTTCGGGGCATTGGGTGAGTACAACTAAGACCATTGTGTGCTTTTCTAGGAATTTGAGTAAGGAAAGGGGTATCGCCTTGGCAGGAATTGGGGGCTTTCAGCTCGTTGAGGATTTGGGCATGTATCTCGGGGTTTCTTTATTGCATAAGCGCGTCACATCTGCTACGTACAGGTTCCTCATTGATAAAATTGAGAGCAGATTAACTGGTTGGGCGGCGCGCACTCTATCTTTAGCTGGGCGTATCACATTGGCGAAGGCGGTTCTTCAGGCTTTCCCCACATATGTTATGCAAACAGCTTGGCTTCCGAAAGGTATCTGTATGGCTATGGAACGCATTATCCGTCGTTTTATCTGGGGCTCTTGTAGTGGCTCTAAGGGGATTCCGCTGGTGCGATGGAATATTATTTCATCGGAGGTTCAAGAGGGCGGTCTTGGATTGCGTCATCTTGAGCGTCAAAATCAAACGCTTCTCATGAAGGTTGGGTATCGGTTAATTACTGATCAGAATAAGCTCTGGGTGCAAGTGCTTCGCCATAAATATAAGTGGGATGCTCCTATTCCCCAGTGTATTTATCGGGTTGGTTGTTCTCGCCTGTGGAGAGGTTTGAGCCAAATATGGGATAATGTTCGTAGCGGAATCTGTTGGAATATCCGCGATGGGTGGAACACCAATTTTTGGTATGACCAGTGGTTAGATGGTGCGGGCGTTTTGGCTGAGCGGTGTACTGTTGGCAACACGCCTCAGAATTCACTGGTTGCAGCTTGGATTGACGTGAACGGAGAGTGGGATTAGGGGAAGCTATCGGATGTTTTGCCGGATACAGTGCTGCATCAGATTCGTGCAGTCCCTCCTCCGCACGCTGCCTTGGGTTCGGATCGGGTGGCTTGGAAATGGGAGCCGTCGAGAAGTTTTTCTACAGCATCGGCGTATAGGGCGCTGGGTAGTAAGGAGGTGCCGGACATTCCAAATAGATGGTTGCGCATTTGGAAGCTCAAAGTACCCCAACGCATTAAGACTTTTATGTGGTTGGTGGCGCATGGAAAAATCTTGACAAACGTGGAGAGGGGTAGACGGCATTTGACAGCGAGTGTTGATTGTAGTGTGTGTGCAGGAGTCGCGGAGGACCTGGAACATGTTTTGCGCTCGTGTCCGCGGGCGTGGGACCAGTGGTTGAAGCTTATTGCCCCGTCTCGGTTGCAGGAGTTTCGGGATTTGCCTTTTGAGAATTGGTTCTGGGGAAATGTTGCAGGGAAGGTGCAGGGGTGGTCGACGGATGTCGACTGGCCCATTCTGTTTGC
Organism: Hibiscus trionum; assembly: GCA_030270665.1. Taxonomy (NCBI): domain Eukaryota; kingdom Viridiplantae; phylum Streptophyta; class Magnoliopsida; order Malvales; family Malvaceae; genus Hibiscus; species Hibiscus trionum. The sequence goes on from BSYR01000019.1 coordinate 15,645,532, forward strand.
TGCCGTTATTTGGCTGGTCTGGAAGGAGCGGTGTAACAGAGTGCTGGGAGACACTGCAGCAGGTTCGCGTGATCTGGTGGTCGCTGCCATTCGACTGCGGACGGACTGTGTTACAACTGTTGCGGCTTCGGCTATTCGGGGAGGTGGTGGTACCAGGCGCGGTAATGTTTCATCACAGTGGCAATGCCCATCGAGGGGGAGGATTAAAGTTAATGCGGATGGCTCGGTTAGGGGGCCGTTATAGGTGGCGGCGATTGGTGGCGCTATTCGTGATGACACGGGGAGTTGGATCTTTGGTTTTGGGAGATGTGTCGGCCGGTGTTCGATTCTCTTCTGCGAACTTTGGGCGGCTTATAAGGCCCTTAAGCATGCATGGGAGCTTGGTTACCGCTCAGTGGATTTTGAGACGGATAACTCTACGGTGGCGGATATGTTGAATGGTAAGAAGGACGTGATTTGTGGGCATGGTTTAGTTAGTCGGATCATAGAGATTAGGGAGTGAGATTGGGATTTGTCTGTTCGTTATGTTCCTCGGGGTTTTAATACGGTTGCTGATAGAATGGCATCGTTGGCTTTTGATTGGTCTTTTGGTGGAAAAACATGGCTCTGTCCCTCCGGAAGTGGTGGATTTGGTTTTAGCCAATAGGAATTTGTTGGTTTAGTCTATTTTGCTCGTTGTTTCTTATGATGGCATGTACGTAACAACACATGTACTCTTTCCCCCATCTAGGATTAGGGGGGGTTTTTAACGAGGCATGTGTTGTTACCCCTCTTATTAATAATAAAAAAAACATATTTGAAAGCGAGCTAAAATAAATAGAGGGTCGTTTAAGCGTCCGTCACTTTTAAGAAGTGTGCATAAAAGAATCAGCTCAACAATCGTCGCTTCCAAAACAAACGAGCTAACGACAAGTTAACAAAATTACCCAAAAATCAACAAATGTGTATAACACCCAAAGCTATTTCATCAGGGGACAAGAACCCTCTTAGCCCGAAGAAACAATATCAATACGCAACACGTCAACAAACTGGTCCAAAAAAGAAAAGAGTAACAGTCTACTAGAAGTTTATATTCACACACTACCATCATAAAAGAAGAACAATATGATACCAACCGGCAAAGCTCTCCCGCCCCAAGGGAAAAAACTTCGCTCATCGGCAAATAGTAATCGAATGACTTCATTTAAAGATGAAAACTTTATTCGCAGATACAAATACACAAACAGAAACATCTCAACTAGCAAGTTCCATGTATGGACAAAACAAAATATGCCCAATAAAATTAAGACACACCCGAGTAAATCAATACAAGTTACGCAACTGTAATACATCCAACAATAACATCAATAAAAGAGAAACACTATTAAACAAAAAAAAAAAAAACTTGAAAATATCTTCAGCAAAGCTTAAACTGAAAATGGCTAATAATTAGGCAACTCTTCTGCTAAGAAAGAAAGGCTTTCCCGCACCATAGCCAGAACGCCCAAAGATGTATTAATTAATTAATTAATTAATTTTTTTATATAAAATTATCTTTTTAATATAATATAATTAATTATTAATTAAACTTGAAAAAGCTCATCTTGACATCTTTTTAAATTTGAGAGGGTTTTACTTCAAATTACTCTTTTTACCAAATATCTAAATTAATAGATTTAACTTGTCAAATCTCTAAAAGCAATTCAAGCTTTTTATTTTTTTACTCAAGATGTTTCTTTGCCGAGGAAAAAATGAAGCGTTGGTTTATTTTTGTATGATTTTATTATTATCATGTAATTGTTTTGTGTTTAAAATTCTCTAATTTCTTTGCTGATTTTTTAATTATATAAATGGTTTGAACTTAAGTGATCTAAATAGAAAAAAAATGTTGGTGTTTTTAGGTGATTTTTTTAATTATTAAAGAGCTAAAATTAATGAACAAATATTATCTTATAATCACATTATATATATTAGTTTTCCCTCTCAATTCAATGTCCCTTGAAAAAGTTTTTGGGATTAATATATGAGTTACTCTAATATTTGATGTATATATAGTAATCTTTTTCCCCTCAAACATGCTTATTTAAACTTTAAAACCTATCTTCTAAATCTTTAATTCTAAAATTTTAAATCTTAAAATATAAACTCTAAAATCTTAAATTCAAAATACTAAAACATAAAACCTCTAAACTCGAAACCTCTAAAACCCCTAAAATGAGTGTGTTTGTATAAACTAAAGTTTACACTGACAATGCATCAAATATTTTTTTCTTAATATGTAGTAAGAAAATTCTAGACAATTTCTAAAAGAGTATTCTAAAAATCAAAATGCCATGATTCAATTTAGATCACCGAATATGTTCGCTTTGATTTTTGTGAGGTCATTTTTTTTTTGAAGAGTCACACACCTTGCACATAAAAGTAATTTGAATTTGGGTCTTCTATGATGGACATCATCATATTTTTTTTCTACTGAGACTGCTCGTTAGATTCTGTTAGGTCAATTACTTAAACATATTTAACTTAGTTTATTCTATTTTTTTAAAAAAAAAAACTCAGCTTACTTTTCGGTTTGCAGGTTATAGTCACAATTACCCAAATCAAACTAAAATTTTATTTGTCAATAGTTTTATTATTTCAACGATAATTGCTTATCTTTTCTCTTCGGTTTACAAGTTATAGTCACAATTACTCCACTAACTAGTAACTACCTTCCACAACAGTTTCTATTCTTATGCATTGTTTTTTAAAATGTTTGACCGATGTCTTGATATTTTTATCTTGCTGTTGCTGACCGATTGCACTTCAATCACTATTATATACAACTACAAGGAGCTAGTATTGTTATTATCATTATTTTGAAAACTAAGGAACTAGTATTAACCAGTGTTACTAGAATATTAAGAGGAAAAAAAAACATGTGATGCATGTTAACAATCAAACATGGAATAGAATGTCGTGATGAATATATTTTGAATGCCCTGAGACCAAAGTTTTATTTGATTTTATTACATTCCAAGTTGGCTGGCAGATCCAACCAATCTAATTCCCTGTCTGCGATTGGAAATCTAAATGTGTCATAATATGGGGCGCCACTTTCTTTGACCGCCACACAGCGGTCTTCCGATGATGATTGTAATGAAAATTTTCCCAGTAAATCAGAACCTTATAACTTTAGCTTAGTTGGCTGATGAAACTAATTCTCTTATAAATTTATCTTTACTCAACGCTTGAGCCTTCATCATTTGTGCTGGTTGTTCAGATTTGACTTAAGTTGCCTTCTGTCGGGGAAGATCTACAAAATCCCGATTGTTTTACCAGTTTATTTTATTTACAACACAAAAAATAGTTGACAAAACAATTTTGACACACACATATTCTCTTTTTGAGTTTAACAACGAAATAATACACAACCTATACTGTTTTTTATATACCATTTCTCGAATCTAAATTCTCACTTTGAAAATATAATTAGATAGAAATTTAAAATTATAGCAAACATATTCGATGACAAAAACGATATTAAAATGACAGTCACAACACAACAATTTTGATGATTAAACCTTTTGTTTTTCATTTATTCCTGAAATCTTATAGGCCCCAAGTAATCAAAGCTGACATTCTTTTTATTCATTAGTTTGCTTATTTTCAGTGCTCACTTTGATAACAGTGTAGCTTCTCCAAATATGTATAATGGGTTATGATTCACTTATATTGGGTAAAATTTATTCACTTTTACACTTTTTTGGACCGTTGGATGATGATAATAAATAGTTAAAATTATTTCTTTTTTTTAATTAATAATCTTTACATTTTCTACTGTTAATCTCATCAATCCATTTAACTTCATCCAAACGTTAACAAGGTGTTCCGAAACGAACCTTCACAGTGGCAAATCGTTCCTATCTCTCTCTCTCTCTCTCTCTCTCTCTATATATATATATATATATATATATATATATATATATATATATATATATATAGATATAGGGATAGGATTCAGTTACACAGTAAAATATGTGAAGATTATCACTTGAGAAAAAAAAAAGTAAGGAGTTAATTTTAGCCATCCATTTCCCCCATCCAACGATCTAAAAAACGTGTAAAACTTAAATAGTTTTACACTGTGTAAGTTGATCCTAACCCATATATGTGTGTGTGTGCGTGCGTGCGTGTGTGTGTTAAAAGTCAAATAATAGCTTGTATTAAATAGAAGATTTCACTTGAAAAAATAATAATCATTTAATGCATTACAAAACCCTAAAGAATTCTATTGAAAAAAATATCATTTAATGTATTAGGGTATATGATTTAGGGTTTTATGGTTTAAGGTTTTGAGTTATAGGGTTAGGGTTTATAGCTTATGGTTAGTGTTTTAGGGTTAGAGTTTTATGAGTTGGGTTTTAGGTTTGTAGGGTTAAAGTTTAGGGTTTTAGGGGTATGGTTAGGGTTTATAGTTTATTGTTAGAGTTATAGTTTAGGTTTTAGATTTTATGGTTTATGGTTTAGAGTTTAGGTTTATGGATTATGGTTTTGTGTTTAGAGTTTTCAATAAAATATTTTAGGATTTTGTAATACATTAAACAATTGTTTTTTTAAAATAATATTTTGTATTTAATATAAATTATTAAATAACCCTTAATATATACATGTATGCATAGATTAAGCAAACCCTATATATAAAACAAAGCAAGCATCTATCATTGCCTTTCAGCCGAAAAGAATACTTATTTTAACAGACAAAAAAGGATGACAATTGACAAATCCACTCAATGCATGATTCGTTGTCTCCTGCAACTTTGCCTCGACATCTCCGAAACATAAGGGATTTGGAGAGGCTGGTGCGTGGAGATCATTAACTTTTCGGCCGTAATATTCAACATTTCTTTTTTCTTTCCTGGGGAAAAAGCAATGTAAAATCAAACGAACAGTGCAAAGCTAGCTATGAATGCACGGGTACTTTTGTATGAAGACCGAACACGAGTTAATTAATAAAACAAGGCATGTATGATGGACATGAATGAACAAGTTGGGTCTGCTGAGCTGAAGCTGGTCCCATGCTAATTACCTCCAACTTGCTACGAAGTTCTCGTTGATGAAGACAGACCAGTGACCTTCTCTATCAGGGACGAAGCTAGCATTGAACTATGAGGGAGGTAAGTTAACTAACTTTAAAATAAATAGGGTTCTAAAAAGTAATTAAATCATAAAAATTAAGGGAATTAAGATTTAATTTCACTAATTTTAAAAGTGATTAAACCAGAAAAAATAGGGGTCATAGCTTAATTTCATTAATTCTAACTTAAAGGGTCTTAAAAATAATAAACCAAATTTTTTTGGAAGGAGGAAAGACTTAATTGCAAAGGTTTTAAAACTATTAACCCTAAAAATAATTAAACCATTCAGAGTTGGGGGCAATTGCCCCTCATACCCTCCCTTTAGCTTTGTCCCTATTTTCGGTGGCAGACAATTCCTAGCTTTTAGTACTGACTAGAGTCAATTTAGTCGATCAATAATTCAGATATCGATGATTAAAAAAACATACAACATTGGCATGCACCTAGCCAAGCCCACAGGAAAAAAGAACCCATTTCGTACCAGATCGATGACAGCATGCCGAAGAGCATTTGGTACGTTGTTGGACGTGAAGCTTGGGAAGTCAAGTTTCAATATTTCCACAGAATAATATTCCAAATCAAAAGCAAGGTGTTTGTTTTAATTTGAGATGATATACACCTGCTTTCAAATGACATGTTTTAATCACTTTGGACGCAAGTTTCTTATTTTCTTTCACATGAGTTGACAAATGAACCCAAAATGTTCGACTTTTGGATTCTCATCAAACTCAGGGCCTGTTTTTGGTTGCGTTTCGCAACCAAAAATCACTTTTTTAAGTGCTTTTAGTTAAAACAAGCTGTTTTTAGTTGCTTTTAAAATTAGTTTTTTCACTCAAACCAAAAAGCTGAATTTTATAGCTTCTAGGGTGGAAAAGCTAGTTTGAAAATAAAATTACTTTTTTACCCTTATTATTTAATTATAATTTATTGTTAAAATAATGTTTATGCATATATAATTGTAAAATAATATATATTTTATAATATTTATATTGAGAATAAAATTGTTTTATTTGTACTTTATTTTATATTTATTATTAATGTGTAAGTGGTATGTCCGTATATAATCTAGAATGTAATTTATATTTTCAAATTAAATTTTATAAAAAAATATTTTTTTATTATAATTGAAATTGATTTATTTCATAAATCATAACATTAATTAAATTGAACAATCACCCAAATTTACTTTTACTTTTTAATATCGTGTCTAAAATAGACTTTTTATCTCATGAAAAATCACTTTTTTGACTTCAATGACAAACACTAACAAGTTTTTCAAAACTACTTTTCAACAGCTAGTTTGAAAATCATTTTTTTCACCACACTTTTTAAAAGCAACCACAAACTAAGCCTCATTGGCGTTTGGTTTGGTTGGATATCATGAATGACTAGAGAAAGTATACTTTTTTCCAAAGTGAAGTTGTAATACGACAAAACACGCACACTTTCTGTTGTAAAAATATAAATTTACTTAGTATATTTCAAAGAAGCCCACATCTCTCTTTTATATTATTTGTTTTGTCTTTAAATATAAATATTTAGTATTGAGCTTGTAAGAGAAAAATATAACGGTGGTTGCGCACACATGAGGTTTGGTCAAGAAGTTCAGTCCAGTTGAAACCAACGAATTTTCCCATGTGCATGAACTAGAGGCTCAATCTATTTTTATTATTTATTTATTATTTTTAAAGTTCGTTTTTAACCATCCATTTTAAAATAAAATTATATTCATTTTTAACCATTCATTTTTCTAATTAATCTTAACCATTCATTTCAAATAAAAATATCTTTATTCTTAACCATTCATTTTATTTTCGACCGATTTGCCCTTGACTAATTGCTATTTTTAGATGCCCTTTTTAGGCATGCATGGTACTATAAATACCATGCACATATGCCTTCATAATCACATTAAAAGTAGAATCATCTACTTACTTTCTTCTTCTTTCTCTCATTTTAAACACCTTTTAAAAGCTGAGTATTCATTGGTTCTTTGCTCTTTCTGTTGCCTGCTTTAGCAGAAGTGCTTGTTGAATCCTGGAGGGTACGCTTCACCGCGAAATATCCTTAAGGACAGTGTCTAGTGCACGCCTCAAGCAAGTCTTATTTTCAACCCTTTTCGGTTTAACCAAACCTACAATCTTAAGGATATTTTTACTCATTTCCTATTTTAAACCGTAAACCTGCGACCTCTTAACAAAGATTTTTATTGGTGTTGCTGTTGTTGTTACGCTGTCCGTGCAGTACTCTAGTGCGTCCCTTTACAGTCGCGATGCTGTCTGTACATCATAATTTGAACTCCGCTGCTAAAATAGGTATGTATTGTCTATAAATTTTTTAGGATGCTTTTAGATAATAATTTTATTTATCTATGTTATAATATTGAATTATTATTCTTATGCCTAATATCTATGCTTACAAAATTTTGTGAGTTGAGCTTTAAGCATGATTGAAGTTGGTTACAAACTTAAAATAATATTTTAAAAAAAAAGAAGAAAAAAAAATTATTTTATATGTGGCAGACTCCATAATTGATTGTTGGTATAATGTGAAAGTGTATGTCTAGGATTGGTCCTATCAAAGACTTGGTATTTAAGAGTGTCTTTTACACCACCTCTCTTTCATAGGAACCTACCTGGTGCATTATTCATTGACTATGCCTACAATTTTTATCTCCAATTATGATGACACATTGAGCCACCATATAACTTAGTGCAGAAATTTCAATGAGAAATGATTATCTTGTTAAGCCAAATATTAATTTGGGCGAAATAGATGTCGTTAATCCTGTTAAGCCAAACATTAATTTGGTTGAAATAGATGTCGTTGATCCCGTTGAGCCAAATTTTAATTTGGTTGAAGCAGATGAGATAATTTTTGTGATCATTTCTCAAAGTTGATATATTTACGAATACAAAAGAGTGGATGATAGACAATGGTGCTATTAGGCACATATTTATGTCATACCCCCTTATGGAGGAAGGGGAAGAAATTGTCTATCTTAAACACGTTTGAAACTGCACAAGTATTTGAAGAGGCAAGATATTATTCAAAGTTTTAAAAAAAACCTTTAGCCTAAGTTTTCTTCAAATGAGACGAACTGAGAATATATTCTGTGAAAAAAAGGGTTTGTAACATGTTTATTCAAAATTATTACGCATGCTATTTATATTTCTTGTATGATTAAATGTTATGATGATCTATGTGACATGTTAATGTGAGAACTTATATTGTTATGATTGATTTAACATGCTAATATTAATATAATTTGTAAAATGTGTATGTTGGATTTTCTATGTGAAAATGATTAGAGACACCTTAAGTTTATAAAAGTTATATGTTCTTAAAATGTTTTTAAGTGTGGGGGTATTTTACCAAATTGTTTCTAAAGTGTTAGATTGCATGTTCACAATGTTGGATATATGCTTTGGACAATAACATATTTGATTGAAATAAAATTGTTAAACAAATAATGATTATAATTTATGTCAATTTTTGTGATACATGTTTTCGAGTTATATCATATTTTATTTCAAGAAAAAAAAGGGTAAGATAAAGGAGATGCTTATTTTGTTTAATGACTATAATAGAAAAGAAATAATAATTTGTGATCTATCTCTTCTTATAAATTGGTGTATTATTAAAATTGCACTTGTTTCTTCTAGTTTATGAGTCAAACTTATTTGAAACTTGATTGTGAACATAATGATTTGAGAAGATCTGAATGACCTAGAACTGTAAAATTCTTTGGAAGTATTATTTTTTATATTTATACTTGGCTGGTATTATACAATTTATATGAATCGATTTCTTCTTACGATGTTTTTCTTTTGAAAAGTGGTTAATATTAAATGTAACTCATTTTTACAACGTTTGTAAATTAGTTTTTTACTTCATAAAACAGAAGTTATCGATTGCAAACAAATTCTTTTTACAAAGAAAAATTAAGAATAATTATTTTATAAATACAACGTTTATAAATTAGTTTTTTACTTCATAAAACAGAAGTTATCGATTGCAAACAAATTTTTTTTACAAAGAAAAATTAAGAATAATTATTTTATAAATATATATTGCAAAACCTTTTACTTAAAACAATATAAATTGTTTTGATATTTTTACTCCATTTACAAAAAAAAATTCATTGGAATCTTTTTCTCTAGTTTCAATATAATTTTTTATCAGCCAAATGGACGTTAAAGTCATATTTTTTGTTACTCAAAAATATATAGTGAACAACCCAAAGAATGCATCGTATCAGGTTGTGAAATCAAAGTTTGTAAATTTCTCAAATCATTGTATGTCTTGAAACAAACTTCCAAAATTGTGGAATGAGAAATTCAATCAAGGGATAAGTGAAAACATGAATGATTATTTGTTTGTGTTGGTAGCATGTTTATCTTAATAATGTTTTTTGTTTATACCAAACTGATTGACGATGTTTGTGTAATTATTTATTTATGTATTGATTACATGTTTATTTTAGTAATTATTATGTGAGACTGAAAGGTATCTTGCTTCAATGAAAGACATGAATGAAGCAAATGTCATATTGAATATTTAAATCATGAGGAAGCGTGGTAGCAAAATGCTATCACAAGAACATGACGTTGAATTTTTAAGAAGTTTGGATATATTGATACCAAATCTGTAAATACTCATTGTGATGCTAATATTCAAATGAGAAAAATATACATGTGATCATGTTGCTCAATCCAAGCATGCACAAAATTATTAAATTTTGATGCACTTGATGAATTTTACTAGACCTGAGATGACACATGTTATTTTTCAATTGAGCTGATATACACAAATCATTATTGTTGAGTTGATGTAGTAAAGTTAATAAGATATCAAAATGATATCATGACTTATGATATTCTACTTAGTGGAATACCCGTTGTATTAAAAGAATACAATGATGATAATTGAATATCTTATTCACGTGAAACTAGATCTACTAGTGGTTATGTATTCACCTTTAGAGGTAAAACATCATCTTGAAAACTAGTCAAATAGACATTTATAAAAATTTACTATGAAGTCTGCGTTTATTGCATTAGAGTTGGGTAATAATGAAGCTAAGTAGATTCTTCAACTTCTTAGCCTGACAATGAAGCTAAGTGGTAGGAAAATTTCTTAGCCTGTGTAAAGAAGTTAAGTGGTAGAAAAACTTCTTAACCTGAACAATAGAGCTAAGTGATCTCTTAGCATGTACTTGAAGTTGAGCGGTTGAAAAACCCTTATCCTGTATTTCAGTAGGCACAAAAATGATAGATTCAGTGTCAATGCATTATGATTGCCAAGTAGCAATAGACATTGCAAAGAGTAAAAACTTTTAAAAGTTAAACTAGACATATTTGTCTAATGACATGAGGTAATAAAACAGCTGCAAAAAGATGAAATAATATCAATTGATTATGTGAAGTTAGAAATGATTTTGGCCAAATCATTAAGCTAAACTTCTGGGAAGAAAATTAATATGTGAAACATCGAGGGGAAAAGGGACATATGCCAATATAAGAAATCAACAGTGATGGTAACCCAACTTTTGTGATTGGCGATCCCATGAAGAAGGTTCATATGGGTAATAACAAGTCATTGCTTGATCTTGTAGAGAAAGCACTACATTATTTTTTTTGTCCCTTCCTATGGTGTAAATAGTGCTAAAAACTGCAAGGATGGTGAGGGTGAGTAAAATTCTTAATCAAGTTCATAGCCTTTATAGGTGGTGTATTGATCTGCAGAATACACTTGATGACTTGACCTATATAAGTGTGAAGTGGGGCCGCTTCTATGAGATTTAAGGCAAAGTCTCTAGAGCACTTATGAAAACCAGGCACGCGCATGGTCTATTAGCGCACAACCGTGATAAAGAGCAAGAATAGATATAATGTGATTAATGAGAATATTAGCTTACAATAATGAGTTATTGGTTCATAGAAACATGTTTCACCAATTACTCAGTAGGTTATGTCTCGTTTTTCTAAGTTCTGGTTCATAGTCCGAAAGACACCAGAATGAATACGTTATGTCAGAATACTCAGCTAAACTTTTTTTTTCATTCTTTGAAATATGTGGGGGATTGTTGTAAAAATATAAATTTACTTAGTATATTTCAAAGAAGCCCACATCTCTTTTTTATATTATTTGTTTTGTCTTTAAATATAAATATTTAGTATTGAGCTTGTAAGAAAAAAATATAACGGTGGTTGCGCACACATGAGGTTTGGTCAAGAAGTTCAGTCCAGTTGAAACCGTCGAATTTTCCCATGTGCATGAACTAGAGGCTCAATCTATTTTTATTATTTATTTATTATTTTTAAAGTTCATTTTTAACCATCCATTTTAAAATGAAATTATATTCATTTTTAACCATTCATTTTTCTAATTAATCTTAACCATTCATTTCAAATAAAAATATCTTTATTCTTAACCATTCATTTTATTTTCGACCGATTTGCCCTTGACTAATTGCTATTTTTAGATGCCCTTTTTAGGCATGCATGGTACTATAAATACCATGCACATATGCCTTCATAATCACATTAAAAGTAGAATCATCTACTTACTTTCTTCTTCTTTCTCTCATTTTAAACACCTTTTAAAATCTGAGTATTCATTGGTTCTTTGCTCTTTCTGTTGCCTATTTTAGCAGAAGTGCTTGTTGAATCCTGGAAGGTACGCTTCACCGCGAAATATCCTTAAGGACAGTGTCTAGTGCACGCCTCAAGCAAGTCTTATTTTCAACCCTTTTCGGTTTAACCAAGCATTTTTCCTACACTTTCTTCCTCAACTCCCAAACCAATACTATTTCTTTTAACCAAAGAAGCCGACAACATGAGATTAATGTTAATTCAAATTTGTGAGTTTTCATTTTTCAAATATTTATGATGCATACTCTAGGTTTGGTATTTAATTTTAGATTAAAGGCAAAGGCTTGTGCCGGGTTTTTAGGATTTATTTGGGTTTTATACTTTAGGTTGTGATGGGCTTCTTTGAGGAAAAAGAATTCTTTAATGGTAGTATCTGGAATCTGGATCATATAAAAATAGCAATACGGCTTGAAATCAGTTTTCATTGGTTCGTATGCTTTGCGCTTCAATTAGCTCCAATAAAATGCTTGGGCTTTTCTATTGTCGCCCAAAACCATTCGCGGCCCATCCTTATTTTTCTCTTTATTTGCCTACGGCCGTGATTCTAACTGATACTCTTTTGGTTTAAAATTGTTTTAGTTTATGACAAGTCGATTATCTCTTAAAAAAACGTTTACGGTGAAAGAATTAGTCATTAATATTTATTGTAGATATTATCTCATCGTACATTCCAAAAACAATGCCATACTCGTACCCGACCTACTATAACAAATTTAAAAAATTAAAAATTTATCATTTATTTTTTAATTAATATAAAATTGAATATATATATATATATATATATATATATATATATATATAACTTTGAATGAATTACATTCTAAATACGCCAAAAAAATCCAAAGAACATCTTGTATTCTAATATATATATATATATGTGTATAACATGGGCGAAGCCACTAAGGCCATTGGGGTGTCTGATGACACCCAAAATTTTTTGGAAATCGTATTTTTTTATATAATTTGTATATAAAAAATTGATAAATATATAATTGACACTCATTTATAAATAAAATGACACCATTAATAAATAAAATGACACATCTTTATAAATAATTAACCACTGTTAAATACCGTTCAAAAGAATGACACCCCTTAGAAAATTTTATGGCTCCTCCCCTATATATATATTAGATGAAATAAAAGTTAAATCTGTAAGGCCGCTTATATATAAAAAAAGAGGCTTAGCTTGTCTGTGGCGAGCAGATTATCTACATCAACATGAATGAAAAGGGATGAAATGGCAGGTAATTCATGCAGCCACTATAAAGTACAAAGGACGGTTGCAAACCTATTGGGAAAAGTGGAAGAATTCATGGGAAAATCGTTCTGAGCAAACATGAAAAAGAAAAGATTTTGTACGTAAGGATCCAAATCAATTCCATGCAAATAGAATATATTTTGAATTTTGACGTCCGACTGTGGCAAAGTTTACCGCTCTGTACATTTTTCTGAATATAATAATATTATTAAACTTACCATTTTATGTCTTCTTCTCAAGACAACAGCTATTAATGTTCTGAACTGCACAACCTCGTGAGCTTGCTGGCGGGGAATCCTTGCAAATTATGGCATTGATTTGAGGACCGAGCCTTAAAGATATTGAATCAAATCTGTTGCAAATCGAAATAAAAAATACATTGAATATAGGCGATGCTTCAGATCTATCATCTATGTTCGGTCAGCTCCCCTGGAATCTGCAGATGTCAGATTGAGAGTTCATTGGTTCTTGCAAAAAAAAAAAAAAAAAATGAGCACTAATATTACAGAGGTGGGTCCGGTTCAGTCCAAAAAAGTCTTAGTCCGCCCGTGACAGACCCCATCTCACGCAAACTTACGTAGGGACAAAATAGCAGTACCCCCTTGGCAGTTGGCCCCTTCCAGCCGAGATTCACGAGCTTAACTCACCCACTTAATAAAATAATGCACCCCGACTCCCCGAGTCTCCCATAAATTTTCAATCCCAACGCCGGAACGTCATAATCCGTCCTCCGGCAAGGTACAGCTACTATTTTCTTGGATACCTTATTGTGAGATGCAATTTGCTAGGTTCGAGCATGGTAACGTGATTATGAAAAGTAGGGATGTAAAAAGCTGACCCGACTTGAAAATCCGACTGAAACCTACTCGAGTTAGAACCTGATTTGACCTGAAAATTTAGTGACCTGAACCCGATCTGTAACCGACTGTTGTTGACCCGAACCTGAATTCGACCTGTTACTGTAGTGACTGAACCCGACATGCGTCCGACTGAAAACGACCCGAACCCGAATTGGACCTGTTACTGTGGACCTGAAACTTGACATGCGCCCGACTGAAACGAACTCGAACCCGAAGCCGACCTGGCAGATAACCGATTTTACCCGACTGAATTGACCCGAGATCCGATATTACCCGACTTGTTTTGAACCCGACCTGTTTTGGACCCGACCTGTTTTGAACCCGACTTGTTTTGAACCCGACCTGTTAATTGATCCGACCTGCTTTGAACCCGACCTATTTTTAACCTGAACTGATATTGATCTGACTTGATATTTACCTGATATATAGTTGAAGAAGTCTACGATTTGATAAATTTAAATTGATGATAAATGTAAAGTATTAATTTATTAAATTAATTTAATACTAACTCGTTTAATATAAATTATTTGTGAAGTTTAATAAGAATTAACATACTTAAATTTATTTTATTAAAAATATTCAAAATTTAAAAGTTTTATCAAATTAATAAGTTGTGATGGATGAATTTAAAACAAATCATTTAAAATTTAAATCAATTTATTAATTGTGATCATTAAATTTAAAAAATATTTTATTAAAAAAATTAATTATAATTATTAAAATAATAAAAATATTTTTTTAGTTTAGGGGAAGTTTTTTTGAATTAACGGGGGAAATTTTTTTTGATTGATAGGAAATTATGGGGAGGGGAGGATTTTGCCGCCAATTAAACAAAATTTGGGGGGGGGGATTTTGCCGCCAGTGGAGGTGTGATTTTTTTTATTTAGGGGTTAATTATCCTTTAGGTCATTCCTTAATTAGATGGTTAGGGTTTAGGTTTTTTAGGTTTAGTTTGTTTTTTTAGTCCTAACTTTTGGTTTAGTTTCTTTAAATTTTATTTAATTAGGCCATGCTTCATAAATTAATTAATTATTAAGCTTTTTGGTTTGCTTTAAATTTGATTTAGTCCTCGTATAAAGATTTGGTAAGTAATTAAATTTAATAATTTTATTCATTTGTGATTTTGGCTCTAATTAATAATTTAGTTTTAGTTTATTTTTAGATTTGTCCTTTTTATGTTTCAATTTATTTTGTTTGTTAGATTTATGGGTTTATGTTTAGGGTTTAGGGGTAAATGTGTCAAGTTGATTGTTTGAGGCTATGAGATTAGTTTAGGGATTATGTGATTAGGCTTGCACTCTAATTATTAGTGAATAGTGTCTGTAAGATTTAGATATTCATGTTTGGGGTTTAGGGGTAAATGTGTCAACTTAATTAATTGAGGTTATGAGATTAGTTTAAGGATTAAGGGACTAGGCTTGTACTTTAATTATTATTGATTATAAAATTTAAGGGTTGAGGTTTATGAGTATTGTTTAGGGGTATACATATATACATACAAATATGTATGTTTTAGTATATATATTACAATATATACATACTAAAACTTACATACATATATATATATATGTATATGTATAATTATAACAATATATATATACTAAAACTTACATACATACATGTATATATATACTAAAACTTAAATACATACATGTATATGTGTTTTAGTATGTATGTATACATGTGTGTGTTTTAGTGTATATATATATATTTAATTAATTATAACAATATATATATATATATATCATAATATATGTATATGTATATTTATATGAATATGTGTATATATATATGTAGATATAAATTTTATTCATTCTTAATATGGTGATATTTTTATTCATTTTATTCCCTAAAATTTTATTTTCCACATAAAGTTACCCTTATTAATTTTTATTTTTTGTAATTTACTCAAATATTTTAGATATAAATCATTTGATGATATTTTTGTTCATTCTAGTGCCTAATATTGAGACTAAAATGTATGTAAGTATGTATGTATGTATGTATGTATGTATGTATGTATGTATGTATGTATGTATGTATGTATGTACCTATCAATGTATGAACCCTAAACCCTTAATGAATTTTCTCTTAACCCGAAACCTTAAACCCTAAAAATCATAAACCATAGACACTAAACCCTAATGTGTGTAAATATGTATGTACTTATCTATAAATGAACCCTAAACCCTTGATGAATTTCCCTAAACCCTACACAATAAACCCTAAACCCTAATGTATACAATTATGTATATATCTATCCCTAAACCATTAATAAATTTTCCCTAAAACCTAAACCCTTTAAACTCTAAACCCTGAATTGTCCAATGTTTTATAATTTTAATTTGATATTTCTGTTCATTATAGCCCTTAAAACTTCATTTCTATTCCAAATTGACCCCTATATACTAATTGTTTTTTAATTAGTCCAATAATATATAATTTTACTTTGACATTTTGTTCATTTTAGTCCCTAAACTGTATTTGTATTCCAAATTGACCACTTTTTATTTTTTTAATTAGTCCGATGTTTTATAATTTTAATTTGATATTTTGTTCATTCTAGTCACCTAAACTTTAGTTTAATTCCAAATTGACCCTTATTTATTGTTTTTTATTTCGTCTGATGTTTTATAATTTTAATTTGCACTTTGTTCATTATAGTCCCTTTAACTTTATTTCAATTTCAAATTGACCCATATTCATTATTTTTTTAATTCGTCCAATGTTTTATAATTTTAATTTGATATTTTCATCTTCTAGACCCTAAAACTTTATTTTTATTCCAAATTGACCCACATTTATTTTTTTTAATTTGTCCAATGTTTTATTATTTTAATTTGATATTTTCTTCATTTTAGTCCCTTAACTTTATTTTAATTTCATATTGACCCCTATATATATATTTTAATTCATCATGTTTTATAATTTTAATTTGAAATTTTGTTCATTCTAAACCCTGAAACTTTATTTTTCTTCTAAATTGACATATACATATTGTTTTTTAATTATTCTAATTTTTATACTTTTAATTTGATATTTTTGTTCATTACAGTCCCCAAAATTTTAATTTTTTCCAAATTGACCCATTTTCATTGTTTTCTTTTAAATTTGTCTAATGTTTTATAATTTTAATTTGATATTTTTGTTCATTATAATCCGTGAAACTTTATTTTTAATCCAAATTGACCCCTTTTCAGTTCAAATTGACTCATTTTCATTATTTTTTAATTAATTCAATGTTTTATAATTTTAATTTGATATGACTTTAAATAATTAACTCCAAATCAATGACGATTGACGAAGGTCAACCTAAAGTCTATCGACTACTTATACGGTTGTACCGAACTCAAACTCAATACAAATTTCAATCTTGAAAATACCTTGACCTGAATTACCCGACCTGAAACTACCCGGCCTAAAATTACCCGACCTGAAATGCATCCGACCTGAAATGAACCCGACCTGAAATGGACCCGACCTGAAATGGACCCGACCTGAAACGGACCCGACCTGAAATGGACCCGGCCTGAAATGGATGCGACCTGAAGTGTATCCGAACACGAATTAACCTGTTAATTATCTGTTTCGGACCTGACCCGTTTTGACCCGACCTGAAATGAACCCGACCTGAAATTGACCCGATCTGAAATGGACCCGACCTGAAATGGACCCGCACCCGACCCGAGTCGAGTCAAAACAGAAAAATGACTTGAAATGACATGTACCCGATTTTACCCGACCTGACAGTATCCGACCTGAAACCCATCCAATTACCTGTTTTTACATCCCTGATGAAAAGTACTCTTATATTTTTGAGGTCTTAGGGTTTATAAGATGTCCATAGAAGTTATATTGACTTGTGTCTACATCGACGTGATGGGCATTTTTATATCGAAAACCTATTTTTATTTATTATTTGGAAGAATTATCCTTTTGTCTTTTATATGGAAAAATAACCCCAAATCTGTCACGTATGAAGAACTCGCTTTCTGGGAAGCGCGAGACGCAATATCGCTTTCTGCAGAAAACGAGTTCTACATACGTGTAAACGCTTTTCAGAATAACGAATTTAACAGGAACTCGCGTTCTGCAGAAAGCGAGTTCTCCGAGAATTTGGAGAACTGGCTTGATTTATCGCGGGGAACTCGCTTTCTGCAAAAAACGAGTTCTTTGTAAATCGGGCTGGCAGACCAAGCGTCCATAGGCATGTTCGAGCAATATTTCAGGGTTATTAATCGTATAATTTTAGTAAACATTGAGTTTAAGTGTGTAGTATTGGAACTTGTCTTTCATTCGACACTAATATGTGTAAGTTCGGTGCATTTTAAACCGAGTAATCGTTGAAAACGGTTACATAGCTTGTTTTTTGAATGAATGAAAATATAAAATGGCCTGATAGGCTTGTTCTGTCAAAATTTCTGGGTTTTTAATCCGAGAATCATCGCAATTTTTGACCTTGGAGGCGTTGTAGTAGAACTTGTCTTCGATCTGAGACTGATATTGAGACGCGCGATATATAGAGAATGGTATAAAATTTACGTTGAAAATAGTTCCAAAGCGTAGTTTTGTGCCGGAAAGAAATTTTTTAAAATGAATTAGATCTTATTATTTAAACCGAAACTTGAGAAACACAGACAATAAGAAATTACAATCACTTAGTTGATACGAGGGCCCGAGCGATTAGGACACTTGTTACGCGTGTGTCCGGGATTTCTACATATAGTGCAATGTTTATTTTGTCTGGTTTTTTCTCTATGTTCGACCATATCCTCTACACAGTAAATTCGTATCGGTCGTGGATGTCCTTTTTCTCGTGGTAATGCAGGATCTGGGCGTATGGTCGGTTCAGCGTCAACAACATACAAATCAATTTTATTTCCGATGAGAGGGAACTCTTTTTTGTAAACCTTGAATATTGTTTCTAGTAAGTATACCGGATCAAGCACTCTCATATAGTGAATCCGTCGGGAATAACAAGCAGCAATGACGTGTACACACGGGTATTTGAATGTTTGGAAGACTCCGCACTCGTAGGTTCTTTTCCTAAGATCTACCACGTACGCGTTGTGTTATATGCCTTCCAACGGTCTTAAAAATTCTGAAACACGGAAAAAATGGCCTTCTCGAGAGAAGAGAGTTGCAGTCATCGCATTTGAATGGCGCACATAAGTTTGCAATTTTCCGAGGAGGTCCGGGTGGACTTTGTGGCCACCTACCATGTACTCAGTTGCTTGCCTTCCCAAGGTTACAAATAGGGTAGCCAAATGATAGTAGGCCGCTTTGACAACGAAAGTGATAGGAAAATGTCGCACCCCTTTGAGTGCTGAGTTGACCGCCTCAGCCAAGTTCGTTGTCATGTGACCATATCGTTTACCCTCGTCATATGATCGAAGCCATTTTCCCTCAAGATTTTGGCAAGGTAGTCCGTGCCATCTTTATTCATTGCTTTCAATCCTTCGAATAGCTGGTCTACCTCATGTACGCAATGCGAGTTGCCTAGGGAATGGCATTTGAATAGTTAAGGGCGAACAATACATGGAAAGATATCGTAAATGCAAATGAATTAAAAGACGTACCCATTCGAAGCACCATAGCACGTTCATCTTGGTTTTTGTAGTTCTGCAAGTAGTTGGCCGCAATATGTCGTAAGTAGTAACAGTGGTAAATATGGAGAGGCTCCTAAGACTGGCCCAAACGTTCTATTGCCCACTTGATCGCTGTGCCTTTGTCGAAAATAACACATATCCCATCTTCCCTTGCCCGCATTACAGGAGAAAGAACATGTCTCCGTAGGTTCTTATGGAAGAACAACCACGACTCGAGATCCCCCTTTTCAACTATTGCGAAGGCTATAAGAACGATTTTCTGATTGCCATCTTGTGCAACCGCCAGATGTAAGATTTGTGTATATTTCCCGTACAACCAAGTACCATCGATCTAAACTATCGACTTGCAGCGTATGAATGCATTAATGCACTGCGGAAATGTCTAAAATAGCCGTTTGAATTGACAAACACCTGGTACGATACGATCATTTTCGTATGTCGGAACCGTCTCAAGTTTCACAATCGTATTGGGTATGTGTTTCTGCATCAGGTTTAGCCACGAGCGCAACTGGTTGTAAGATTTCTCCCATTAGCCAAACATTTTTTGTATGACCCGCCACCTTGCATACCATGCTTTATGGTATTCAGGAATGTAGCCGTGCTGATTTTTAGCTGCAGCGATATAGGTGGCAACTGCCACACGGGGATTTGCGTTGACCATTGCCATAAAGGTATCGCATTGGACGTGCACATCCAAGTTCTTGTGATCCTGACTTAGGTTGCTCACGGTGCATGTATGAGGCCCCTCCAGTTTCGTGATTCTCTAGAGCCCGCTCGCTTCTTCAAGGAAAATATTCACCAACGTTGGACCAAACAACTTGTATCCTACCAAATCCATCCACTAATCATGCAAATACATATACTTTGCAAATCAATACAAGTGAAAATATTCACCAACGTTTTGGACCATATATAGATCAAACTCGCGTCTTACAAAATGCAACTTCCTGACGTGCTAAGAAAATCACGTTCTGTAAAAGACGACTTTGCCAGGATTCCTGACGTGTCAGAAAAGTCGCGATTTACAAAGGGCGACTTTGCCACGATTAATTAAATAAGATATATAATAAATAAGATATATAAATAATAAATAAGATAAAATATATAAATAATAAATAAGATATATAATAAATACGATTAATTAAATATATAAATAATAAATAAGATATATAAATAAGAATAATATAGAAATCTAGAAATCTAGATTGATTTTTAAATTGAAATATATTAATATAATTTTATATTTATATTAATATAAATATTATTAATTACTTAAAATTAATAATAATAGCAAATATATTAATAATATAATTTCTATTATATGAAATATATTGGAAAATATATTTATATTAATATAAATACTATAATTTTAAATTGTCGCGTAATTTCAAACGACGGGAATAAAAACCACGTGACCTCGCGTTCTGCACAACACAGTTTCTTTGGGAACTCGCTTTCTACAGAACGCGAGGTTCATTCTGACCGTTTAGTATACGTGTCTCGTCAAATACCGTGTCGTTTCAATGGAACTCGCGTTCTGTAAAACGTGAGGTCCTTCAAATACCGCGTTTTGCGGAACGCGAGGTCTCTTTAATGTTGCTTCCCATGGGGTGCGAGTTCTACTATATATAGTCGGCCCTACAAACCCTTACCCCACACCGAATTCTCTTCTTCTTCTTCTTCTTCTTCTTCTTCTTCTTCTTCTTCTTCTCCTTTTATTTTCTATACAATACAATGACGGGTTTACTAAGGCTAGACGGACGACACATGTTCGACTATTGGCAGAAAAATTCGGTGGTAATGTTCTTTATATTTTTGTGACTTTATATTATTTCTTTATTCTTTTATTTCTTTATTTTTCTTATATATATATATATATTATTTATTATTATGTTTTATTATTATTTTCAAGCACTACGAACGAGCATTGACATGTTATTTGAATCGTATCACCGACCCGTCGAATGAAGATATTCTTTCATTTATTGAGGAAGTCGGTTTTGGCCACGTCACTACTATAGTTGGCGGTATGAAGTTGAATCGTCATTTGATTAACGTAATATTAGAACGATGGAGGCCAAAGACATACACCTTTCATCTTCCGTTTGGCGAGGCAACAATTACACTATAAGATGTTGCATATCATCTTGGGTTGCCTACTAACGACGAGCTTATTACCGGTATTATCGACGGTGACTGGTCGACCATGTGTGCTGACCTACTGGAGTGGTGTCGAAAAAGTTCGACGGTGGCAAAATCCTCATAACATTTTAGAGCAGAATTTTACAATCCCCCGATGCGGATGACGAAACAAAGCTGATAAATATTTTTATTTTATTATATATATATATATTTTGTTTTTTTACTAATTAAAATATTTTTATAACACTACTTATTATTTTTGCAGCGGTTTGCTCTTGCCCACATCCTACGAATTATTGGAGGGATTTTGATGCCTGACAAATCTCGCAACAAAGTCCATGTGATGTGGTTGTACCATCTCGGTAATTTTGCCGAATCAAGAAGAAAATGTTGGGGAGCAGCGGTATTGGCCTTTCTGTTCAGGGAGCTTTGCAGAACCGTCGACCCTAACAGAGCCACAATCGGAGGATGTCTATTACTGCTGCAGTCTTGGGCTTGGTTTCAGATGTCGTTTTTAAGCTCGCAGCCTAGAAACCCCACCCCGTACCTATTCCAACTTATTCGGAGGTACTATTAAAATTATTTAATTTATATTATAAATATTTTTTTAACTATTGGATCTTTTAATTCTTTTCCATTAATGACAACCACATGTGGTGCGTTATACTCACTCACCAGGGACTGCCAACTACACAGCGAGACTATACACTGCTGATCAACAAGATACATGATAAGGTTAGGAATTCAGACCATTTTTTTAATTCCTCAAATTTTTTTCTAATCAAACTTTATATAACTCACGTTCAAAAATATTTTTTCAGTTCGTGTGGACTTCGTACATTGCTCTGGCAATTCGTGACTGTATTCCGAGAGACATTATGGACACATCTCACGTATGGCTGCTGCTAGTGCCACTCATCAAGTACAAAATTGTCGAGTGGCATCCTATGGATCGGGTTCTGCGACAATTTGGCTTCATCCAAGGGGTTCCGCTGCCGCCACCCAATTTAGACGAATTACATCGATTGACGCGACAGGGGAAGACGAAAGTCCATTGGGGCCTTTATCACGCTGACTGGGTCGGGCAATGGGTGACAAGATATGACAGGCGATCACCCATCTGTGCACCCATTGTGGATCAGGCCGTCACTTTTGACTATATGCAGTGGTACCACCAAAATGGGAAGCCGCATATACTCACTTCGGAGGAGCGCGAGCGAGAAATTGATATGCCTCCCTAAAACCACCTGCCCATACAACGTCAAGCCACCCAGAGCCAGTCGACGCAGCGCGGTCCGAGAATGGGGCCTGAAAGACAGAGACGACAAACTCACATTGCAGGGGCCTCGTCGTTTGGAACAACGTTTCAGCACATGAGTGGCCCGGAGACGTTTCAGTAGATGAGGCCTCCACCCGACTTCGGCTTTATGGATGTCTATCGTCCCTTCATACCTGTGAGTGGTCCTTCGGTATTCGATGTTCCACCGTTGGTATCACAATTCGACTACATCATTGTCGAGCATACGACGCCGCAAAGCTTGTTCTACACTGGTCTCGGTCTTAGGAGTGGTCCGCGTTTCGAGGATGTTTATGGAGCCGATGATGATGTCGCTGCTGATGAGAACGACCCTGGAGCACATGACATTTGGAGGAATCCGCCACAGGATCGTCGTGCACCCAACCGCGGAACGGGTTGACATAGGCATCATTAATACGAGGGGTTGTCTAAAAAAATAATTATGTTTATGTAAGACATTATTTTTTTTTAATTTTATAATTACCAATATTTTATTCTGCCTTATTTATTTTTTACATAATTTTTAAAATTTATATTTAATTTTATTTTCTTTGGATAAATAATAACCTACATCATTCGATTAATAAACCGAGCCTATCACGCCTTTTTAAAAGCAAAATCATTTAGAAAAACAAGCCATGGAACCGTTTTCGACGCGAATTTGAGTCGGTTTAGAATGAACCAAATTTGCTCATATTGGTGTTAAATGAAAGACAAGTTCCAGTACTACGAACCTAAACTCAATGTTTACTAAAAATATACTATTCATAAGCCCGAAATATTGCTCGAACATGCCTATGAACGCTTGGTCTGTCAGCCCGATTTACAAAGAACTCGCTTTCTGCAGAAAGCGAGTTCCATGAGATAAA
This sequence comes from Hibiscus trionum, assembly GCA_030270665.1. Taxonomy (NCBI): domain Eukaryota; kingdom Viridiplantae; phylum Streptophyta; class Magnoliopsida; order Malvales; family Malvaceae; genus Hibiscus; species Hibiscus trionum. The sequence continues at coordinate 15,669,322 of BSYR01000019.1, forward strand.
TTCAGCCGGCTTTTTAAATTCTCGGGGAACTCGTGTTTTGCAGAAAGCGAGTTCCTGTTAAATTCGTTATTCTGAAAAGTGTTGCCACGTATGTAGAACTCGCGTTCTGCAGAACGCGAGTTCGTGTCTCGCTTTCTCCAAACTGCGAGTTCTTCATACGTGACAAATTTGAGGGTTATTTTTCCAAATAAAAGTCAACGGAGTCATATTTCTATATAATGAATAAAAAGGGGTTTTGATTTAAAAATGCGGACGTGACGTTATAAAGAATATCCCACTTTTTGTATGGTCCAATCTAAGTCATGGGTTGCTAGCTATTGGTTCAATTTAATTTGGAAGGATTGGAGTTTTAGTGGATAAGATAAGCAATTTGATTGAGTAGCGGATGAGGACATTGCTTAAACTATTACATTTTCTTCACTATCCGTAGCTTAAGCCTTACTTTCTGTCCTCGCCGTTTCGTCGGCATCGAAAACTTGTCATTTTGCTTCACTTAACCCCCTGCAATTTGGGGTCTTATATTAATGATGATCCAACATCAATGCGCTTGCGCATAGGGACAGAAAATGTTGCGGCCAATTCTCTGCGTTCTTATTGTCCCACTCTCACTCTCATCCTCACCCCAACTAGGGCATTTTACTGTTCTATCAGATCCCAAATTGTTTAAAAAATTTAATGCCTGGCCAAACATTTATAATATATTATAACAACAAGGCTGTTTCAGTAATTCTAATGCATAAATTGCATGTATAAAATCATCTTTGGGCACTCGTTTCTAACGCACACCACTCAGTAAATACTAAGAGCATGGACTTCACTGCCGCGCTCTTGTTCTTTGTTCTTCTCATTTCGTCCTCCGAAGCTTTATATCCTTGTGGTTCTCGGCCAGACAACTCGGACCTATCGGTGGTTCCAATCTACGGCAAATGCTCGCCGTTCAACTCGCCGAAACCCGAGTCATGGGTCAACACAATCATCGACATGGCCTCGAAAGACCCGGCAAGGGTCAAGTACTTGTCCAGCCTTGTGGCCCAAAAAACCACTAAGGTTCCGATTGCTTCGGGTCAACAAGTCCTAAGCATTGGCAACTATGTTGTTAAGGTCAAGCTTGGCACCCCGGGTCAGACCATGTTCATGGTGCTCGACACTAGTAATGATGTTGCTTGGGTCCCATGCTCCGGCTGCACCGGTTGCTCGGCCACCACTTTCTCACCCAATGCTTCTTCCACTTATGGCTCGCTGGATTGCTCCTTGCCCCAATGCACCCAAGTCCGTGGCCTCTCATGCCCGGCTGGCGGGGCTGCGGCTTGCTCTTTTAACCAATCCTACGGCGGAGATTCTTCTTTCTCCGCCAACTTGGTTCAAGATTCCTTGACATTAGCCAATGATGTTGTTCCAAAGTTTGCTTTTGGATGTATTAATACCATCTCTGGTAAGTCAGTCCCACCCCAAGGGCTATTGGGTTTGGGCCGGGGACCCATGTCACTTCTTTCACAATCCGGGGCACTCTATTCGGGTGTGTTTTCGTATTGTTTACCCAGTTTCAAATCCTACTACTTTTCGGGTTCACTCAAACTTGGACCGGTTGGTCAGCCCAAAAATATTAAGACCACCCCATTACTGAAAAACCCGCACCGACCCTCACTTTACTACGTTAACCTAACCGGGGTTAGTGTAGGCCGAGTTCGGGTCCCTATTGCCCCAGAATACCTAGCATTTAACCCGAATATAGGGGCAGGGACAATAATCGACTCGGGTACGGTTGTAACCCGGTTCTTCCAACCCGTGTACGAGGCAATCCGAGATGAGTTTGTGAAGCAAGTGAAAGGCCCATTTGCAACAATAGGAGTATTCGAGACATGCTTCGACGCATCAGCAGAAGTTGAGGCCCCAATAATAACATTACATTTCGAAGGCTTGTCCATGAAACTGCCGATGGAGAACAGCTACTTGCATACCAGTGCAGGGTCACTTGCTTGCCTGGCAATAGCACCGGTTCCAAACAATGTGAACGGCGCCATGAATATAATAGCCAATTTGCAGCAGCAAAACCATAGGATTCTGTTTGATGTCGCAAATTCTCGCTTGGGAATTGCTCGTGAAGCTTGTAACTAGTTTGCTCTTTGTTTGCTTTCTTGTCGTTTAGGCAAAGCCTAAGTTTCTAGTTTCATGTAACGGGGAAAAAAGGATTTGAAGTTCAATAAACAGGACAAAGAAACTGTTGTTTTGGTGTTTATGTAATAACATCATTAAGTTTCGGTCTAACTTCCATTTACTTTTAGTCCTAATAATATTGCCATCAACACTATTTTTTAAGTAAAATTTCTAGTAAATTCTGATACTATAACTAAAGGCTGGCTTCATTGATTCTGATTCAACCTCCATAAGGCTTATATCAATCAATATAAACCAAGACAGCTTAAATTAGGAGTTCAGTTACGTAATTGCTATTTGCAATCATTGCTTGGTTTTTCTGACAACAAAATTCAGTCATCAAGATTTCAAGTTATTCAGTTTATTACATCTACGACATGCTAATTGATATATGCATATGTACATCTTTGATTAAAGTGTTAGCAGCCTCTCCTCTTGCTCTTAATACGGGCATCACCAATCAGTCTCCCCACCAACAAAATCATCCCTCGCTCTCTGGTAAACTTTCCTCGCGTTCTAAAGCACCATCATCAGCTTCCTATACACTTCATTATATAATTCGACTAGCATGAGACTGGCCTGATTCTTGAGCTTAATCTGAACTGTAGGACGCCATTGGCCTTGAGATCATCTCGTCTTGAATATGGGTTTTATTGCCTGGATTCTAGAGTTATTGGCTAATGTCGGGTCCTCTGCCTTTTTCTGGATTTTTAACAGACTTGGTAGGTTCTGCTCCTTTGCCTTTTTCTGAATTTTTAACAGATTTGGTGGGATCTGCTCCTTTTCCTTTGTCTGGATTTTTAGCAGATTTGGTCGGTTCTGCTCCTTTGCCTTTGTCTGGATTTTTAGCTGCTTGACTTGAACCACGGCCTTTCTCCATTCCAGCCGTTTCATTTGCAGCCTGGCTCCGAAGCTCCTTCATAAAGTTGTTGATTCCATTAGTCAGTTTTTTAAGAGCTGAAGTTGAGGAATTGAGTCGGAACGACTGTACTAGCTTTCACATGAAACTAAAAACGATATTGTTTATTACCAACCATGCACTGAAATAAGCACTTGAAATTCCATTAAGTAGGTAAAGAGGTTCAGATTTCGAAGAAAATCAAGTGAAATCATCAAAGTAAAACAACAGAATCAATTCCATTCTTAATCTAGGAAACTTCATGCTGCCTCAAATGTATGTGGGTTTACCTTGCTTCTTGACCTCGTAGAAGCAGCTTCGGTACCCTTTGTCTTATCCTTCCTGTGTTCAGAGTAAAACAAGTATGTATATTGTTACCAAGTTCATAAAGAGATAAGAATGGGAATTGAATTTTTTTATTTTTATAAATAAACATCTAAAGAGGATTATCTATTCTGAAGCATGAATTACTGGCGAGTTAGCAGTTGCCAAACCACACAAGATGCATTTTACGATTCCAATCACTACAAGGATGAGATGTACTCAACTCCAAAGAGACAAATCAAAGAAATGTTTTGTAACAATTATCCACAAAATATGACAATGCGAGAGAACCAACTTATAGCTTACTTTTTTGATTGATGATTTGGATCAAGTTGATTGCATGAATCGCTCAAGGAAGCAGGCTTTTGCTCAGGCTGTTGATCAAGCTGCTTCTCTAGATCTTCAACATTTTCGTTCAAATTGATTATGTCTGCCTCTGGTTGAGTTATGTCATTGAGATCTGCCTTTGTCTTTATAATATCCGGAAGTTAACATTTGATGCAAACAAAGATTAGGTACACTAATTAAATCTTAGCTAGGCCTTAGGCTACCTTTTCGTCAAGCTTAGCTGGGAGAGATGTGGGTCCTCGAGACGGGTTAAGTCCCTCTTCAAGAGCTATCATCTTTTCTCTAGTCCTTTGAAGCTCTTCCTCTAGTCTTGCAACCTATAAGTACAGCCAGGAGTAGCAATCAAAACAGGGGCCATTCACATAAAATTAGCACAGCACTTGAGATAAAAAAAAAATCATTAGCTTTGTGCAACTAATACATTACCAAATAAAAAAGGTTTTTTTTTAAATGTACTTCCAGTAAATATATAATTGTTCATTCTAGATGCGTTTGCATACATCTACTCACTGCTGATATATAATTAGGACTTTACTTGTTTTACTAAGCCATGTTGAAAAAGAATTGATATCGAAGAGGAAAGAAAGAAATGCAAAAAGATCTCTTAACTAAATTTTAAAAATATTTTAGCAGAAAAGGTTGCTCTAATATATTTGTTTTCTTAGGATAACAATATGCCTCTTTTGTTACTACAGATATGGAACCTAACATAATGCATGAAACATAAAAGACAGCACAGAAGAAATAAACAAAGAAAAAAACATCTCCTGACAAACATACCTCTTTCTCAAGAGCTAGCCGTTGCTCATGCAATGCCTTCTTTCGTTTTTCCAAGCTGGCTTCAAGAATTGTATTACCTTCAATCTGTATTAGAAAGATAACTTAATATGAAAAGTTCCAAAAAAACATGTGATAAAAATAACTAGAATGGGTGGGTAAAGCAGGACCTCTTCCGTGAGTCTCTTTTGCAAGTCTGATTTTTCAGCTTCAAGTGACTCAACTGCAAACCTAAAATTGAGTCAAAATCAGGTAAGTACAAAAGAAAATAGAGATATTATTAACAATATAGAAGTCCAGCTCTACATTATTTTTGCTTTTCCACTTTTGGCTTCAGAAATTAGTTATGCAAGGGGTAGATTGCTTCACCCTAAGCATGAAAGAAGATTTTAGAAGTTGTTTGGAACTTTTATGGGTCTGCATGAGTTATGCAAGTATAACCAGGAAAACTAGTAGCAGAAATAAATATGTTTTTTCCCTACAGATCATGGGAACATCACTTACTCTTCCTCACATGGAAGATCAATGGAATCCGTAGCTAGTTTCTTGCTTCCCTGTAAAAGCAAACACGATAAATCAAAATATTAGTTGCTACAAGATTATTAACACATTGCAATTATAATATAATTAATGCTTGAAAATACTCATTAGCTAACAGAAAAATTAACTAGGCCAAAAGCAGAACACATCATGAACGTGGAAAATAAAAACTTACACTACTCCTTCCCCAAACAGCTGAATGCCTACCATGGTGGCCAGGTCCGTTTCCAACAGCAGAGGTTTTTCCAGTGCTTAAGACTGGACTTTGACGAGTTGATGTATCCTCACTCCTTTTTGAATTATCATTTACATTAAGTGAACTTGAAACTTTCTTGGTGGCTTTGACATCATCACTAGATTTAGAGGATTCAGAAGTAGAGCTCGAAGATTCAGAATCCTGCAATTTTATTTTCCAATTTGTGTAAGTATTGTGTCTCCTCTTTTTATACTGATTTATTGCTCTTTCACATTTTTTAAGTTTATGATTCCTATAAGGGGAAAGTATAGAGAACTATATACATCTGATTCTGATACAAGGTGCTGCAAAGTTAATTTAGAATATATTCTAATAGTGGTAAGTCAAGTTCATATTGTGAGCGTGAATTCAAAGGGGAAAGCAAAGACATGGAAATGATCAAACAATAGAAACCTCGAGTCGCCAGATGGTGACAAATGAAGCAGATACACAAGCTACCAAATCATTGAAAAATGTAAAATGAGTATATAAATCTGGTTACCTACGAGCTCAGCACAAATATTGCACTAAACAGAGGTAAATGTCTAAATAAGATTTTCCGAATAGAAAAGTTAAATAGTCCTGAAATTGTATCAAGTTTGTTACTGCCATCATTTCTAAAGTTGATGAACAAGATATAAAACAAAAATGCCAGTGTAAGAAAGCAGACAAACAAACCTTATCACCACTTTTAACAGAGTGACCACTCTCACTGCCTGTTCCACTTTCAGCAGAGTTGCTATCGTCCTCACATTCATCATCTTCATAGGACTCATCATCATCAGCTTCTTCCTCACTTCCACTTTCAGTCTCATCTGAGTCAGAGTACAAATCAGGAGAAACACCACCTTCCTGCCAACAAAATATTGAGCTCATAACTGTAATGTATAAACCAAAGTAACAAAAAATTGGAATATGGAACAAGAACAGCCAAATTCTCAATTTTTTTCTTCTAAAATAAACTAATATCATGCAAGAATTAGGAATGTTACTATATTATAAGGAAAGAATGTTGGGAGGATATAATTAACTCAGCTTAATTGTATTCAAATTCCACCTTTATACAGTCATAATCTAGTCACTTTAGATCTGTACCAATAATAGTGTATACATCCAGGACAACACAAACAATTTTGGCTTAATGATCATGCTTGCTCATAAAGAATAGAAAGAAATAAAACATATATAGTCTGAACTAAAATATTTATGATGTACATACTTGCCTGTATAGTGACTATAAAAAGCCATATTAGAAGCAGTTGTGCAATGATGACAATAATTGCAGCTTACCCCAAATATTTTATCATACTGTTCCAATAATGTTATAACAATGGTTTGAGCATGATTGGCTGCAGCAGCAGCTTTCAGCAGTTGCATTGAGCCATCACCACCCACATCAAAATCACTTTCGATCTCACAGTCACCAGATAGAAGGGGGCGAAGAAGTAAGGGTGCCATGCAGGCTGCCACAGCTGAAGAGCTCATTAGATTTTCATTTTTGTGAGAAGCCACAGTTTGCATCATCATTAGAATTCTGAAAGAGAGGAATACGAAAAGATAAATATATGAATAAGGCAGTTAGAAGCTGAGAAGGCAAAGAATGAGGATGATATCTTTATTGTGGAAATAAGATTGAATCTCAGTTTTTCTTTTCTTTCCCAAAAATGCATTTCACTCATCATTTTCAAAAATAGAACTTAAATGCTTAAAACTACAGAACACTAAGAGATGTATTTCTGCTTTCAAGTACATGAAGTTCTGGTGTGATAGGCTTATTGATTGTAGTTTCTATATCTGCAAGATATTATATCCAATTTCCCACTCGGCACTCACTCATTTAGCAAGGACCAAGACATATATCAGAGGGTTACACACCATAAGATTTGTTGTACCAACAGGAGATTGTGGATAATCAACCAGTTTAAAATAAAATTTCCACTCATCCAAACAAATTATAGAATAAATTTTCTCCAAAAGTAGGACGAGCAACAAGGGAAGGAGAAGAATTTGACCCCCCCCTCTTCCCATAGTTAAGTGAAAATGTCTAGAAACCCAGTAAGAAACAATGCAAACGAAATTCGATTATGACTTTTAAATTGAATCTAATTAACCAAATTCCAACGTTGAAAAAAAAATACTCAAGCCAAATATCTATCTATACTCCGTACCAAAGTGGCTTAAACGAGTGTGAAACTTCTGGCCTCTATTTTCATTACACTTATCAGTCTCTGACTATTTCCATTCATGAGTTATCTTTAATGTAGTTTTCTAATTTTATACATGCATGGACTGTTAGCTGTACGTATTTTTTTCCTTTTGCTTATCTTCAGCTAATAGTTTGTTATTAATAATTGTATCACATAGGAAATACAACTTTAATTGCATATCATTTAAATTCATAATATAAATATATACTTATTTTAACCCCCATATGAAATAACAGCTCTCCTTTAAATAATACCTATAATGCTCAGGAAATAAGTGCAAAAATTGCATACTGAAAATAATTTGTACTGAGAAAAGCATTATACTTAAAAGGGCAAGGATTGACGGTGATGAATCAGCTACCTCTGTAATAAGCGACGATTTGGCTCAGGAAACGTGTCCAACACTGCCGTTCGCATAGCATTGACTCTAGCACTGTGCTCGGTTCCTAATCATTGTATGATGTTCAATAACAGAATAACAAACTGAATCTTCAGAAATAATAACAGCTAGGTAATATATCATGCAAAATGAAATGTCATAGAGCTCATATACAACCAGACAATTTCCACTACATTCCTTAGGAATCCAACCAATTCAGAATACAAGAACTTCACCCAATAAGGATACCTTCAAAATTAGAGGCATCAAGATCCAATAGTGGAAAGCATATTATGACTTCAATTTATTACAGGTTAAAACAGAAAAAACAAACCAGTTCAATGAAAGACTTACGGCATGCTTCTAGTAGCGCATTGCAGCATGATGCAGGGACAGGATGTGATGGCAACTCTCGAATAACATACTGGAAAACAGCGTGAAGCAAATTAAACAACAAAATACCAGAAGAATATGATGCAACTTAAATGAAAATGTTAGGAATTTGTATGCAAAAAATTAAAAGCGAGATCAACATAAAACAAGGCACACAAGAGACGAGATTTAACGTGGTTCGGCCTTGCCTACCTCCACGGATGAGAGAAACGAATGATCCACTATCAACCTAGAGAATATGAAGAGTACAAATACATGATATCCCATGTAATCAATTAACCCGATATAAATATCCTAGAAGCCGGTGTATCCAAACATCCCTACAATATCCATCTCTACAACAGAGCCGGTATAGTTGCAGAGATACTAAAAGTAGTTACATACTTACAAGTTACATCTCTCCAAAGTAATTCTCTCTCATAATTCTAAAAGTCAAGACCAACCCTATATTTATAGAGCTAAATACTTGGACACCAAGAAACCTTAGCCCATAAGACTTCTTGCCTAATATAAATATTTAGGTATTAAATAAACCTAATTACCAAATTACCAAATAGAATTTTAGTCAATATTTAACAGAAAAAAAAACTTATGGAAACTAGTAAGGCATACCTTGACACAGTCAGCAATGACATGTGCATCTTCGTCCTGAGAGAAGTCAGTTTTTCCTGCAAAAAAAAAAAAGAGTTCGGAGACTGAACAGAGAGCATTGTGATGAAGAACTACAAGCTTACAAAGTAGCCAGACTTCTTTCTCTGTCTATACAGTAAGAAAGAAAATTTCCATAAATGGATACCAAGTCAAATTTAAGTTCTTACAAAGCTGCCTTTGATAGCATTGTTCACAGCGAAACATTAAATATATTAAACTGATAAATGCAACTAGTAAGAAAAGAACACAACCTACGGTAGCTGAAAGCAATATCAAAATTGAATATAATCAAGGACAGTGCATCTTAAACAAACCCTGCTCAAATTCCCGAATTCGGCGCTCAACATCCTCAACATCTGCAGCCTGCCTCAAGATCCCTTCTACTTTGACTCCTGTGAAATTATTTGAACACGATTAAAAGGAGCTCGATGAAAATGAATAAAAGTGCTTTGTCATGTGACTTAAATCACCGGAATTAGCATCACACATGCAAGATTGCAAGCTACTGAGGCTGCTAAATTGTGAACAATGTGGAAAATTCTTGAAACAAAGATAAAGAAAATGAGACACAGGTGGTGATTAGACATGCAGGAACCTTATCCTGAATATGGATATCTCGAGAAAGGAATTTGAAAAAAACAGACATGCACATATATTTACTAGACTATATGCATTAGAATAGAGACAGTTATCCAGTATATGGAATTAGAACTTTGGCATATACTTCAGATTGCAACAATTAAAACAAAAGAACAACTCACCATGTTCTTCTACAAATCTCAGGGCCTTCTCCAAAAATGTTGGAGCCCCATCAACATCTTCCAGTGCAAGTAAAATTGGTCTGTGTAAGACTGAAGATCTCATAGGCTGTTTATCATTATCTAACAGAGAAGAAGAGAGAGCACCAGTATCTCAAATGAGAGGAAAAATAAATCAAAACAGCCAAGCAAATTAGAACCCAGAAACAACTTGACAGGCTTGTAAAGAAACATAACAAAATGAAGAGATAAAGGAAAACTGGAGAAAAAAAGGAGGGTACATAGAAAAAAATGAAACTCCCAGCTAAGGCTCCCGATCAGTAACATACTAAAACTTTTTAGATAATGAACTCGTATCATGCAATATTTCCGGTGTTTACATTAGGAGCTAGATATGAATGAAGCTTCATACAGATGCCATTCAAAATTATACAAAATTCATTTTAAAAAAAGCTGGATGAAACTTACCTGGTTCCTTAGAACAATCAACTGCATCTGCCTGATCATTCCCAAAAACGCCATTTTGTCCCTCTGAAAGAGCAGAACTTGGTGCTTGTAACAAAGCTTTCTCAAGTGCAGCCTTCCACTCGTACAAATCCTCCGAAGTTTCAGCCTGCAACATCAACAAAAGGAACTGTCATGTCACGATTTCCCAAAATCTCACGGTTATTTTCAGTTGAATAAGCATTGAATTTTCCAATAAGTTTTCAGCCTTCAAAATTAATTACGGGTTTCGGAGGATAAAAGAATGCTACCAGCAGGGCATTGAGTGAATTACTTCTATAAAACTGATAAACCAAAGATGAAAATTTCCTGTTCAGGGCATTCTCTTTACACGGTGGTTTTGGCCACTCAAAACCAAGTTTTCGGCTTTCATTTAAAGCTCAACTTTGGTTAGATTCATTTGATCAGGCTTTAGGTAGAGGAAGATCTTTCACTGTTTCGGAAGAATCTTGGTATATGCGGGTCAAATAGAAAGCTCTGAACAGTTTTAGAGGAAAACTCAACCTTGAGTGTGAAGGTTCGCCCATCGCGGCCATCTTGAAATTGTACGGTAATGAGTTTTTTATCAGCTTTGACAACCACACTAGAAATTTTGAAAGGTACCACGAGTTAGCAAACATTTCCAACTTTAACGGCATTCACAATTTGAAGAAGATATCACAAATTGATAAATCTTTTCAGAAATGCAAGCCAACCTGCCTGAATTGTTGAGATCAATACCGCCGAGAGTTAAATTCACTTCATTCCCCTTCTGAGAACTGGCATTCTGAAAAGTTAACAAGAGTATATTAATCTTCTAAAATCTTAAGTGAACAAAAAAAGCAGATAGAAAGGAAAATCAGCTACTGCGCGGAATGTAGAGAGAACAACACAATAGCAGGATAATAACATCCAACCAATCAACGCATCTAGTAAAAATACAGCATACTCCAGTTCTTCCCCAATATCCTCCTAGCCCACGTCCTTTCCTCAGCCCAAGCAATAGTTAAATCATTTTTATATATTACCCTTCGAGGTGAAGCTCTCGAATATACCATGTATCAGAGGCCCCATTTGTCTAAACTATAAACACTAACCCTAAACTCTATTTTTTAATATCATAGCTTAGATAGAGGCACAGGAAATAGTAGAGGATTTCTATTTATTTTGAACAAAAATCATTTGCACAACATTAAAAAAATTAAATCTACCCCTAACCTTAATTTTTAATTTTTAAATCTTAAATCCTAAACACATCATTAAGTTTAACTCAAAGATGATCCATCTAATGAATTCTCATATTTCCTTTTTTGGCACTTTGATGGAGAACCAAAGAACTGGTATTTTGGATAGAAAATCTTCTGCTACTTTTCAGTGCACATATTTATGCATCGACACTAAAAAATACTATAAAATTAAATTTCAAGTACTAACCCTAGATTCTAAATCTTAAATTCTATATCTTAAAAAATACACCATACCCTAAATTTTCTAAACCCTAACTATAAACCTTAACATAAAACCCTAAACACTAAACCTAATTTTAAACGTGAGGCATAAATAGGGACACCGAAAAGGGAACCTTAACATAAAACCCTAAACACTAAACCTAATTTTAAACGTGAGGCATAAATAGGGACACCGAAAAGGGGCAAACGATTTCTATCCGATATGGATAAAAATCCTTTGCCCCTTTTCGGTGCCCCTATTTATGCCAAACACTAAAAAATACTATAAAATTAAATTCCAAGTCATAATCCTAAGTTCTAAATCTTAAACCCTATACCCTAAAAAATACACCCTATCCTCAATTTCCTAAACCCTAAACCTAATTTTAAGCCTGAGGCATAAATAGAAACACCGAAATGGGACTAACATTTCCATCGGTATTTTGAACTAAAGAACCTTTATTGTTAAATTAGACAGTGTTTGATAACAATCATTTCTACCAAGCTAAAAATGTACATCCGTACAAATCACTAATGGGTCGCTTAAATTAGCACTTAATTCTTTTCTAAGGTAAATTTCATGGATTTAGAACCACCTTAATAACTTAATTTTAGGCCAGGTATTCCATTTCAGCTTAATAGTCTGTCCGAAGACGACCTAAAAACTGGAAAAGTAGTGTGAGGACCTGCTGTGTGAAATAGACACGAGAGTTTTATTGAGATACATTCTAACCACTGATAGTCATTTACAGAAGAGGAATGATTGAACCAGATGCTTCTGATTGGAAGAGAATTACAGCACATACAAGATAATCATATCAAATTAATATCATTTTAATTTCAGCCTTTTGATTAAGATATATTCTAGCCACTAATAGTCATTCTCAGGAGAGGAAATAAAACTCAAGAACCACATGCTTCTGATTGAGAGAGAACTAGACTACATAAAAGATAATCGTAGCAAATAAGTATCATCCCCGTGAATCCTAAAGCCTGATATAGTCTGAAAAGCAGTGCATCGTTTGACCTTTACTGTTGTCCCAAGAAAAAAAATATATGATGTAAAAAAAAAAACAGATAAACAAATATCAATGTTGAGATTGACAATCTGCCGGACTGCAAATACTTACAGGATCACTTCTGAAGAAAACCAGCGAAGTATGTGTTAAAATGAACCACCTTTTCTTCCATGATGTCCATCCAATTCCTTTAATCAAACAAAAATAAGGAAAAAAGGGAAAGCTTAAAACCGAGAGGAACCCAAGCCATTATCATGGGACTGACTTTCTACATAAACCTCATAATGTATATTTTCTAGTAAATATATGTAAAAGCAGTGTTTCACAAAACGTAAGGTGAAAGGCAAATTATTAACTAAATTAAATTAAAAAAGCAAAGTATACAAACCTTTTGATGATAGAAAAAGTGGTCCACTCTTTAAAACCTGCGAGAAAGTTTTAAACCTTGAAATGCACTAACTTTTACAATTTTGAAAAATGCATTCTTAAGAAACTCTAGAATGCGGACAATGTAAGAAAAAAAAACATTGGAAGGTAAACAATTTAGTAATGCACTTAAAACACAGGACAAAGTTCTTTCTCTTGCATCAAAATCCCTCATGGCTTTGGTAGGTAAGTGCTACAATAAGCATGATAATATCCAAATAGAATAACCGCCATATAGGCAATTCTTCTATGAAATGGTTCAAAAGGCTCAAGCGCATAAGATACAGATAAGTAATGATTAAAAAAATAGATAAGATACATAGATATGTGATAGGCAAAGATTATTATAAACACAGTCTTGATGATGACAAAGATTACCGCATGGTAATTTAGGGAATAAATGGTCCCGTGCAACTTTCAATCAACTATTAAAAACCCAGAATACTAAACAACTCACGGCGGGGGGAGAGCTGACAGAGTTGCCTCCACAAGAATTCAGATTCTCCGATGGTCCTGTGGCACCGGCTGGACCTGAAGGAGCAGCAGCAGTTACTGCATCTCCCTTGAGGGAAAACAAAAATGATTCTCAGCACCAAATCTCAGCTAAAAATCAGAGTTTTAGCTTTTGTTTTTCCCTGATGGTTGAAATCATTTCCTTGAGAAAAGAATCAGAAAAGAAAGCAAGATTTATCTAAACCTGATGTCCTTGAGATGGCTCCCGCTCATCCCTTCTGGAAACCATCCTCTGTCAACAAAATTAGACTCGCCCGATCAGAGAGCTTTCAGTCCAAAATGTTTCCATGAAAACAATAATGTGAACGAGGGGGAAAATGTGAACCTGTTGTGCTTTAGATGGCTCTTCCTTTTTGCCAGCCATTTTCTAGTCATGAAAAAAAATCTCTGCTAAATTACAATGTTTTTTCTTCTTTTCTGAAAACCAAAATCTAGAAGAAGAAAAATGATCACACCTGTTGAGCTTGAGATGGCTCTTCCATTTTCTGATAAAAAAATAAAAAATGAAGAATTACTGAAAAATCTCCATTAAACCACAATGTAGTTTTTCCTCTCTATTTCTGAACACCAAAATCTTCTAAAAACTAACAGAAGAAAACAAATGTGACGATTCTTCTTTTTTGCTAGCCATTTTTTATCAACAAAATGAAAACATAATGTAAAAATCTATGTGAAATCGCGATTTATTTTTCCAATAGAAAATTAAAGAAGAAAGGGAAACAAAAGAAATCAAAAAGATATATTAAAATCTGTTGTGCTTGAGAAGGCTCTTCCTTTTTGGTATGCATTTTCTAATGAAGAAAATAAAAAAGAATTAACGTAAACTCTACGTTAAATCACAATTTAAATCTTAGTTCGTTGACTTCATTCTGCTCATCGACACCAAAATTTTCTTAAAATGAATAGGAAATTAACAGAACTTGTTGTGCTTAACACAGTTCTTCCTTTCTGCTAGGCGCTCTCTGATCGAGAAAATATAAAATAATTAATGTAAAATCTCCTCTAAATCAATATGTAGCTCTTTTTCTTCCTTTTTTCTGTTTCTGAACACCAAAATTTTCTAAACGCCTATAGAAAACAGAAGAAAAAGATATGTATCAAACCAGTGGTGCTTCACAAGGCTCTTCCTTTTCTTTGCTAGATTATGATGAATAATTTTTAAAAATGAAGTAAAATCCCACAAAATCATTTTTCCTGTTTCTGAACAACAAAATCTTCTGAAAACAATTAGAAAATTAGCTGAAAAAAAGGAATTAAAGATATCGATCAAAACCTGTTGTGCTTGAGGCGGTTCGTCCTTTTTAGTAATCAGTTTCTGATCAAGAAAATATAAAAATTAGAGCAAAATCTCCATTAAATCACATTGTAGTTATATATATATATTGTTTCTGAACACTAAATTCTTCTAAAATCGATTAGAAAAGTAACAGTAGGATAAAAAGAAAATCAAACCAGGTGTGTTTTAGACGGATCTTCCTTTCTGGAAGCTATTTTCTGAAAAGAAAAGAAAACGAAGTAAAATCTCCATTAAAAACACAAAACGTCGCCGTCTTTTCTGCTTCCCGAGACTGCACATCAAAGTTGAAATTCAACTAAAATCGAAGATAGATCAATGAAAACCTGTTGTGTCCAAACTGATTCATCCTTTTTGGTAGCCATAATAATCCTCTGGTCTATCGGAATTTAGAGGGGGGAAAATCACATCCCAAACAGGTCACAAAATCAAACGAACAGCACCAACCTTGCACTCATCAATCTCAGTAATGCGCTCATTCACAACATTGAAACACGCAAACACTAAAATCCAAACCGAAACAACCCTTTGAAACGTACTTAGTGGAAAAAAAGGAGCGAAACGTAGAAGAAAAGAGGGAAAATGCGATAAGGAAGAAGCGTGAATGTGAGAAGAGAGGGAGTCTTTTTCTCCTTTGGCTGGGAATTCTTTGAGCTCAACGGAAACCCGTTTTGGTCAAAGCGCCTAAAAGCCCTCCCCTCCGAAACCGAAGGAGCCGTTGTACACGTTAATTCTACTCTCTTCTCTCTCTTTGTTTCAAAAAATAATTGATTTCTTTTTTGGAGGGAAATGACAGTCGCGGCAATTATTTGCCTTCTTGAAACCGCCTTGCCAGTTGCCACCCCGTGATTTCCCGAATTGGGCCCACCGGCCCAGATGATTTACGGAATCGATCACGGTTGCTCAGCTCTGGTCCTGTCCTGTGGGGTCACTGGGTTATGTCGGGACTTTGATGGATCCATCATCCATCCGTCTGGTTGAGTTAAAAACAAAAAGTACATCCCGCAATAGGGGGCATGAAAGATCAGTCGTTATTAGACTGAGCCTAAATTTTACTACTCTTTTTTGATCTCATGCTTCTATTTTGGCTTTTCACACTTAAAAACAAACAAATTAAAAACAATTGTGTTCGTACTGAAAGTTTTTTTTTTGAAATGGTATATAAACGGATGGGTAGTTCTGCGGTACGACATGGTACTGTGCGGCTAAAATGCGGCACCAACTAAAAATGTTATAAGATTTAAAACATAAAATTAAAAATGTTACACTGTTTGATAATATTTTCAGTACTTACAAAAACTTAAAAGGTTATCAGAACTCAGAAGCAATGAAACTTTCGATACTTGAAGTTAAATTTTCAATACTTACCACCAACCGAAAATATTATCAAACAGTGTAACATTTTTCAGTTCCATATTTTAAATCTTATAACATTTTTAATTGGTGCCACACTGTAACCGCCGTTAAAGTATAGATTTAGAGGTTTTGACTATTCGTAAAAGCCATAGAGAATATTTAGTATTTTGTATTAATGAAGCTCATCTTATTACATAATATAATCTGGCTACTAATAATAGCCCAATGTGGTAACTGTTTGGGTTAACAGCCCAACTAATTGATCCAACAAACTGAGAATTTGTTACAAAATGATACAACTAACTTTGATTATCTTTAACATTTCTCATGTTTTCTTCAACTTTTAACTCTGAAAAATCTCTGACACACGACTGATGTCAAAACTCCTCAAACTTAGCAACAACAATTGGCTTTGTAAATATGTCGGCAACTTGATCATTGACAGGAACATAGTTGACTTGAAGACATTGGGATAAAACTTTCTCACGAACAAAGAAGAGATCAAGTTCCACATGCTTAGTTTTGTGATGTATGACTGAATTCGCAACCATAGCAACGACACTAGTATTATCACTCTAAAGTGTAGGAATGTCATAAAAAACAACACCCAGATCCTTTAAAACAGTTTGAAGCCAAATAATGTCAGAAGCAGCACCAACAAGGTTTCGAAATTTTGTTTCTGCAGTAGAGTGTGACACGGACTGCTGTTTTTGAGAACTCCAGGACAACAGATGCATGTCAAGAAACATGCAATGACCAAAGATGGACCGACGATCAGCGGGATCACTACCCCAGCCAGCATCAGAGAAGGATATGAGAGCCATCCTATAATTGCCTTGAGACGAGAACCATAGCTCATGATCCAAAGTACCTCGCAAATAGCGTAAAATCCTCTTCACATCCAGCCAGCTAAGCGACCTTGTTTACAGTAAAATAAATGTCTGGACGTGTATGACAGATGTATTAAAATGCTCAAACAACACTTTTATACTCATATGGCTGCTCAAGAAGAACACCATAAGATTTGTTAAGCTTTGGGGAGGCTGCAATTGGAGTAGAAACAAGATTGGCATCACGCATATCAGTTTTAACAAGCAACACAACTAGATATTTCTTTTGAGACAAAAATAGACCAGCACACACAGCTCTGACTTCGATCCCCAGAAAAAAAATTAAGTTCACCAAGATCTTTGATGGAGAACTTTTGATACAATTGTTGAATGACTCGATCAACATGCTTTGAAGAGGAATCAGTAAATAATATATCATTAACATACACGACTGTGTAAGTGACTATGTCAGCTTGTTTCAAAACAAATAATAAGTATATGCATTGGAGGGGCTAAAACCTAGTTTTTTTAGAAAACTTTTTAACTTTGAGAACCAATTTCATGGAGCATGTCTGAGCCCATATAGTGCCTTCTTAAGCTTACACACCAATAGTTTCCATCATTATTATCAACATAAAAATTATCTGGTTGTTACATATAAACATCCTCAGTAAGATCTTCTTTGAGAAAGACATTATTCATATATACTTACCTTATCCTCCAATAATGAGTTATAGCTAGAGAAAGAACTACATTCACTGTTAAAGATTACACAATTGGGCTAAAGTTCTCCTCAAAACCAGCCCCAACAATTTATGAGTAGCTTTTAACCACCAAACGAGCTTTAAACCTTGCAACTGACCCATCTGCGTTTCTTTTCACCTTGAAGAGTCACTTACAGCCCATAACCTTTTGATGTGCAAATAATGGAATAAGATCTCAAGTTTCATTATCCTTTAAAGCTTTAAACTCAGAGTGAGCAATTGTTTTTTACTCAGGAACTGCAAAGGTCTCATCAACAGTCCTAAGCACCTTCTGAACTTGCAAATGATATGTTTTCGGTTTGAAAATTCCAACCTTGCTTCTTGTAACCATGGAATGAGAGTTGGTTATTAGAGGAACACTCATGGCTGCATTAGTTACAGCTAAAGGACCCTTTTGTACATCAAAACCAGAATGAGTTGCCCCTTCATTGGCAGTTGGACCACCATCCACTTGCTCACCAAAGTTAGCAAAATCAGAACTGGCATGAGTACCAAGGTCAACCTCATATTGAGTTCCCTCAATAGTCTCACCATAGACAGAATTGTTGAGCATAGAACCAGTACCTTTTTCTTGGACATCTATTACTGGTTGCATGTTTTCACGTGCATCGTCAACTACTAGATGTGCTTTGGCAGAGACACTAGGTAGAGAGGAAGATGCTGCTTCTTGGACATCACAACCACCACCGGAATGTGATGCATGAATATCAAACCCGAGGTAAACTAAAACAGGTTGTAAAGTGCCCTTGAAAGACTGTGCTGGCACAAACACAGAAAAAGAATAAAATTCTGATGATGCAGCAAGAGAAATATGTGTGCCTGAGATGGCAACTGAAAATACTCCCTTATCAAAAAAACTACATGTCTGGAGATGAACACCTTGCCACTACTTTTTTCCAAACAATAATAGTCGTGATGTTGAGGTGAATACCCTAAAAAACATCATGACCGAGACCTAAAGTCTAGTTTATGTTTATTGTAGGCCCTTAGATAAGGATAACACAGAATTTCAAAAATTCTCAAGAATTTATAATTAGGCAGTTTGTCAAGTAAACTTGAGAGGGAGACATATTACGAAGAACCTTAGTGGGCAACCTATTAATCAAGTAAACTGGACTCAAAATAGCATAAGACCAATACTGTAAAGAAAGGGAAGCTTGAGCTAGAAGAGTTAAGGCAGTTTCAACAATATGTCTGTGTTTTCGTTCAACTATCTTATTCTGTTGAGAAGTCCTAGGGCATGTTATTCTATGTTGAACACTCAATCGAGCTAGAAGAGTATTTAAGAATTTAAATTCACTCCCACCACCAGTCTAAACAGCTAGTAATTTAACAGAGAATTGAGTATACACCATTTTGTAGAACAATTGAAAGGTGGTCTTAGCATCAGGTTTGTTTTTAAGCAAGTATACCCAAGTTTTTATGCTATATAAATTCACAAAAGAAACATAATAGTTGTAATCATTGGAAGAAACAGAAACATGACCCCATACATCTATTTCAACCAATTGAAAAGGTGACGTGTAAATAGAAGAAGAATAAGTAAATGGTAAGGCATGACTTTTCCCAAGCTGACATGCACTACAAAGAGACATCTTAGCTACATTAAATTGTTTATTTAATACCAAACTCACAACCTCAGGTGTAGGGTGCCCCATAAGAAACTCAAAGCTATCTTGTGAAGAAGTTGTGCAAGCAAGAATTGATGTAGATGCAAACTTAAGAACCTCAAAGTGATACAAACCATTAAGATATATACCTTTCAACAAAACAAAACATGTTCTTTCATCTTTCACATAGCAACAGGATGAGTGAAACCCAAAGAAAATAGAATTATCAGCAGTGAATTTTGATACAGATAATATTTCTCATAATTTGTAGAACATGCAATAATTGATCAAGCAATAAGGGCTAGATACATCACTGAACACATGATGTCCTATACAAGATATAGAGAGAGAAGAACCATCACCCATATAAACCTTACCATGGCCTATGTATGAATGACCAGATTAAACATAGCCTTGATCAAAGGTCACCTGATGTGTGACTCCAGAGTCTGAGTACCACCTTGACACGACAATGGACAAAGAAGGTTGCAGAGTGTTGACTTGAGGAGAGTCCACATCAGGGACTTAAAGGAAGTATCAACAAACGATGTATACATGTGATCAGCAAGAGTGTCATAATTGCAGCAACAAAAATGTGCCTGAGCATCAGGCTTTCTAGATCGAGTACCACTGGAAGATCGATCTCCACTGGAGGTGTTACCCTTAGAACTTTTACCATATCAAAATTGTAGAACTAATGTTTTGATATAATATTTGAAAAATATTTTGGACTAATTTAAAAAGAATTTAAAACATTTCTAAAGTCCAAACATCTTGAAATTATGTTTAGGGAAGTTTTTAAATGGTTTTTAATGTGTTTCAAAGGCCAAATTTCTCAAACATGTCCAGGTGTTTCGAAACACCATAGGGCGTTTCGAAACAGGGGGATTCCAGTGGCAAAACGTTTCGATACTCGTATCGAAACGGGCCAAGCGTTCCGAAACGGTATAGGCCGTTTCGATACGCCTACGTGGCAACGACCCAAACGGCTATAAACCCCAACGGCTCTTTCCCAACTAATATTCAAAATGCAGGCGTTTCGAAACAGGATTAAGGCGTTCCGATACGCGTTCCGAAACGGCTATAGGGTGTTCCGAAACGGGTACCCCGACAGGCTGCAACGGCTATCTCTATAAAGAAGGCGTTTCGAAACGGGCTTGAAGCGTTCCGAAACGGGTAGCAGCTGAATTGCATTTTGGAGGAAATTAAAGTCTTCAAACGGCTATATTTTGATCCCAACGGCCATAAACGGCTACAAACTCAATTTGGAGTATAAATAAGACCTCCAAGCATCAAGATTAATAAGAGCTTCAATTGTTACAACATTATGAGTGAAAAACTTGTCTAGAGCTTAAATCGTTCATTTCTTGCTTAGACAACACTTGTGAGCTTACATTGTTAAATTTGCTCAAGTGTCTTAGGTTTTGGGTGAGTGCTTCATTGTGCAAACAAAACACCTATTAGAGGGTTCAAGTTTGCTTCTTTGTTTATCTCTTTGTAAAAGAGGGTTTTGATCAAGGCTTTGGGTAGAAGCTTGATCGTTGTAAAGGGTTTCCTCCTGATCCTAGAAAAGGGGACGAATCAATTAGTGGAATTGGTTGTGAAATCCTTAGTGGGGAGCTAAGGTAGTGGATGTAGACTCGGTTGAGGAGTTGAACCACTATAAATCATCGTGTCTTTATTCTTTCTAGCTTTCTAAACCCTTCCACCCAAAAATTCACCTCTCCACCACTTGGCGAGCAAGAACGGTTGATCGAATCGAGCACCGAAAAACCCAACAATTGGTATCAGAGCTTGGCTCAATCGAAGAGGATTCACATCCTATTGAGAAGATCCGGCAAGCTCGATCAACATTTCACCAACCGGCTCAAATGGCGCAATCCATCAACATACCGCCTTTCTTCGACGGAGATCACTATGCCCATTGGAAGACAAAGATGAAATTCTTCTTGAAGTCAAGAGATTACAAGCTATGGGACATAGTTGAAGATGGTCCGTTCGTGCCTCAAGGAAGCAAAGCGGATTGGAGTGCCGACGATTGCAAGAAGATGGAGCTTAATTGTAGAGCCTTGCACATGCTCTTTTGTGCTTTTGGCCCAACCATCTACGAGAAGATGTCTTCTTGTGAAAGTGCCAAGGAGGTATGGGACAAGCTTGAAGTCACATACGAGGGGACTAATGAAGTCAAGGAGACCAAGATTGGACTCCTAACCTTAGAGTATGAGAACTTCAAAATGGATCCGGAGGAAAACATCGAGAAGATGTTTGATAGGTTCTCCACCATCACCAATGGTCTTAAAGGCTATGGAGAAGCCATCCCGGAGGAGAAGCTTGTTCGAAAGCTCATCTACTCACTTCCCGAGTCTTGGGACTCAAAGAGAACCGCCATCATCGAAGCCAAAAATTTGAAGACTTTGAAGCTTGATGAACTCATAGGGTCTCTCCTTACTCATCAAATCATGAAGAAAAATAAAGAGGATGAGAAAAAGAGGGAAGCAATTAGAGCTATGGGAGAGAAGAAACTCAAAAGCATTGGCATTAATGTAAATGTCATTGCTCTCAAATCCTCCACAAATCATCACGTAGATTCAAGTGAGGAGGATAGTGAAGATGAAGAGATGAACTATCTCTTCAACAAGCTCGCACGATTCATGAAGAGCAAAATGGAAAAATCCAAGCATGAATCGATGAAGAAGATGAAGGATTCCCACAAATCCAAAAAGAAGGGATCATCTTCTAAACAAGCATATGTGGCCACTTGGAGTGATGAAGACTCCACCGATAATGAAGTAGCCCACCTATGCATGATGGCCCTCAATGAGGGGGAGGTAACTTCTAACTCATCTATTTCAAATTCTTATACATTTGATGAGTTACAAGAAGCCTGCGATGAATTGGTTTTTGAATTCAAGGCTTCATTTTCGAAAAATAAAAAATTGATTTCAAAGTTGAAAACCGAAAATGATTTGCTTTCTAAAACCAATTTAGAGTTTGAAGCAAAAATTAAAGATTTTGAGCTTAAAGTTTTAAACCTACAAAACTTGCTTCAAACGATGGAAAGAGATCATCAAAAGGAAGTTTATGATCTCAAAAAGGAAAAAGATTTGATTTCCAAAGAACTTGAAAAGAAAAACAATTTTGGAAAATCAAATTTTTATGTAAGACAATCTAGTGCCCCTAGATT
Organism: Hibiscus trionum; assembly: GCA_030270665.1. Lineage (NCBI taxonomy): Eukaryota > Viridiplantae > Streptophyta > Magnoliopsida > Malvales > Malvaceae > Hibiscus > Hibiscus trionum. The sequence goes on from BSYR01000019.1 coordinate 15,691,913, forward strand.
TTTAAATGGAAAATGTTTTAGAAGTGTTTGGGTCCCAAAAGGACTAACCACTTCAACTAAAAAGGATGAAATTGAAAAATGGATTCCTAAGGGGACTAAATTTTGTGCTACTAACGTCTATGGATCCAAAGCAATTTGGATACCAAAAATTACTTGATTGTCTTTTGCTAGGTGTGATGGAGAATGATCAACAAGTCAAAAATTGAGGGGGAGCTCCATGCACACAAGGAAGAACACTTGAAGAAGGAAGGCTTCACATCCTCCCTTGAGTTCAAGTGTGGTAAAATCTAGTTGTTTTAGTGTTTATTGATTTATTTTATTTTATGTCAACTAGATATTCATAAATGTTGAACTAACATTTTAATGATGCTTTGAGTAAGGGGGAGCCAATTTTTTTAACCAAAATTTTAAGTGTCAAATTTTTTTTTGCCTCGTATGTTATCTTGAACTTAAATGTCATTTTAAATTCTTTTTGATATAACAAAAAGGGGGAGAAATGGTTTGAAAAATTGAATTTTCAAATGAATAAATGGTTTGAAAAATTGAATTTTCAAATGAATAAGGGGGAGCTTTATATGATTTCATATCTTCATCTCTTATTCACAATTTTAAAGCTAAAAGGGGAGAATCCCAAACAAATTTTTCAAGTTGATTTTATTATATCAAAAAGGGGAAGATTGTAGAACTAATGTTTTGATATAATATTTGAAAAATATTTTGGACTAATTTAAAAAGAATTTAAAACATTTCTAAAGTCCAAACATCTTGAAATTATGTTTAGGGAAGTTTTTAAATGGTTTTTAATGTGTTTCAAAGGCCAAATTTCTCAAACATGTCCAGGTGTTTCGAAACACCATAGGGCGTTTCGAAACAGGGGGATTCCAGTGGCAAAACGTTTCGATACTCGTATCGAAACGGGCCAAGCGTTCCGAAACGGTATAGGCCGTTTCGATACGCCTACGTGGCAACGACCCAAACGGCTATAAACCCCAACGGCTCTTTCCCAACTAATATTCAAAATGCAGGCGTTTCGAAACAGGATTAAGGCGTTCCGATACGCGTTCCGAAACGGCTATAGGGTGTTCCGAAACGGGTACCCCGACAGGCTGCAACGGCTATCTCTATAAAGAAGGCGTTTCGAAACGGGCTTGAAGCGTTCCGAAACGGGTAGCAGCTGAATTGCATTTTGGAGGAAATTAAAGTCTTCAAACGGCTATATTTTGATCCCAACGGCCATAAACGGCTACAAACTCAATTTGGAGTATAAATAAGACCTCCAAGCATCAAGATTAATAAGAGCTTCAATTGTTACAACATTATGAGTGAAAAACTTGTCTAGAGCTTAAATCGTTCATTTCTTGCTTAGACAACACTTGTGAGCTTACATTGTTAAATTTGCTCAAGTGTCTTAGGTTTTGGGTGAGTGCTTCATTGTGCAAACAAAACACCTATTAGAGGGTTCAAGTTTGCTTCTTTGTTTATCTCTTTGTAAAAGAGGGTTTTGATCAAGGCTTTGGGTAGAAGCTTGATCGTTGTAAAGGGTTTCCTCCTGATCCTAGAAAAGGGGACGAATCAATTAGTGGAATTGGTTGTGAAATCCTTAGTGGGGAGCTAAGGTAGTGGATGTAGACTCGGTTGAGGAGTTGAACCACTATAAATCATCGTGTCTTTATTCTTTCTAGCTTCCTAAACCCTTCCACCCAAAAATTCACCTCTCCACCACTTGGCGAGCAAGAACGGTTGATCGAATCGAGCACCGAAAAACCCAACAAAAATCAACAATGATTGGCTAGATGACCAATCTTCTGGCAGATCTGACACTGAGACCTTGAACTACCTTTGAATGTACCACCACAAGAGCCTCTCCTATTGTCACCAGATTGTGGCCAACGAGTTATATCTTGAATCTCGTCAGCAGATTTGTTAGAGGCTATGTAGTGTTATAAATCCCAATAGGCAGTCTGAGTGGGTCAAAGATACATGCCTCAGCATCTGTCAGTAAAAAATGGCAGCTTCAAAGGTATATGACTCCTTACTCGCCGTAATAACCGCTATAAATGGCTCAAACTCATATGGTAAGCCATTAAGGACGGTTGCTACTTGCTTAATTTTTAACACCAGATTTTTATAATTGGTAAGGAGATCGCATATTTCCTTGATTTGAGAGGTAAAATTAGTCATCAACAAAACATCTTTCTTCAGAGATCTTAACCGACAATGAAGTCGCATGAAACGATTTGTGGAGAGTTTTGAGTAGCGGTGGACAACGGAGCTTCGTATATCCACAAATGATTCAACTCCCACAAAGTGAGACAAGAGACAAGGATGAATAGTGGAAAGCAACCACAATGCGAGCGAACTATCCTGCTTGATAAATTTGAGATATGACGGATTAATAGATCGCTCACCATTATAATCGGTAATCGCCTTGGCCGAAAGAGGGGTATCCTCATCAAGGTAATGTTCGAGTCCGAGACCTCGAATCATCAACTTGACTTGCTGACGCCATAGCAAAAAGTTGTCATCGTCGAGCTCGACACTAATATGCTTACTGGTAAACACATGAGCAGAGAATCCATCATCAATCGACAGGGACTCAAAGCGATTCTCAGAGGAGATATCAGTGGATGACGGCATCGAGAAGCAAGAAGAAGTGATCGAAACCAACAAACTCACAGTTGAGAGGAGAACATCAAAGGAGATGAGACGACAGTCGGGTTGAAAATGGCGAATGATACCATATTAAAGTATAAATTTAGAGATTTTGACTGTTCGTAAAAGTCAGAGAGAATATCTGGTATTTTATATTAATGAAGCTCATCTGATTACAAAATACAATCTGACTAGTAATAGTAGCCCAATGTGGTTACTGTTTGGGTTAACAACCCAACTAATTAACCTAACAAACTGAGAGTTTGTTACAACATGATACAACTAACTTTGATTATCTTTAACAGTCCCATCGTACCATGTCGTATGTTAGGCTTGCCCCAAACAAAATATAATGCAGGGAATGATGTATTATTTTTACAGTGTTTGTAGCCTTTTTTTTGTTAATTTTGAAATCGATCTTTTAAAACTAACACCAAAACAAATTTATTTATCCTCAACACTAACCTTGTAAATAGTGTTTCTGCTTTTGCTTGTTTTTTTAGTTTGATCGAGAACTAATATGTAATCACGGATAGACTGGAAGGAGCAGTCATTCTCTGAAAATTTAAAATTTATATATGATTTTGAAATTTTTTTTATATATTTTCTATTAAAATTTTATTTTCGTCTCTAAAATTTTATTATTACATCCCCTATAACTTTGTAGATTCACTCCCTAACCTAAAATTTACACCCCTCCCTGTTCGTAACAGAACAATACAAATGGTTCATCCTGATGCAGACATGGTGCTGATTGTAAATTCGATTCATCCTGATATTTCGATTGTTAATGTTCTGGCTATAGTCATTCGTGGAAGAAGAAAAGTTATGAGAAATGAAGTTCATTCCTCGATAATCTATGTTTTGTCAGGGTGTTTCAATATCTTTTCTGACCATAAGTGTATGTCACATCCTATATAAATCTACATCAAAAAGAAAATGAGCGATAATGTTGTGTATTTTGTCAAATTTATTTTTTGAGATTGTTACATGATTAGAGATTACTTAGTAGTTGTATTTCCTTATATTTTAGGTTATGATATATATATATATATATATATATATATATATATATTCCATCTTATTTTATGTTGGTCCTACATTGTTTTCTTTATCATTTATAAATTTCTAACAAATGTTGAGCTTAAATTTCGAGAAAGTATGAAAAGTTTGAAGAACTATCAAAACATTTTTAGTGATAAGGTTAAATCAAGTGAAAATTTGGTTGATCAAGTTATAAATTTTATTATATCATTTTAATTCGATTTGATATTTTAGTAAAGTTAAGTAAATGAAATTCGAGTCTTAAGAGACACGAGTTCGAATCGTTTTGTCTATAAGGTATATGCGTATTGTTAAAGGATTAAAAATATATATGAACGGATACTACTCTATAATCACCTATAAACTATTAAAAAATTAAAATACACAAAAAACAAGTATGTTTGGAAAGTTATTGTACAATTGAATTTGAGTGTAATTTGGTGTAATTACACGGTCGTAACACATTTAGACAATCATCGTAATTTGTGACCTCGCTGAATTTGGTGTAGTCAGAGGCTCTCAATTACACTCTCTAATTCTTAAGCAAGTGTGAAAATTGGTATAATTACATGTATAATTACACTATATAATTTTTTTTTTAATTTTAAACTTAGTAATTGTGTAGTTACAATTGATAGATTATACTATCAGGCATGACATATTTAATTACAATTTGTAAGTCAAATATGTATAGAAAATTAAATTTCCTTGTAATTACACGTGAATTATTATATCGGTAATTACATTTTTGTATAATTACAATATGATGTTGCGTTTAAAAGTTAAATTCAACTTGAACTAAAAATATTGAATAACTCAATTTAAAATCTCGAATAACTCTAATAACTCAATCAATTAATTTAAATTATTAATAATAATTTCTTAGTTAATCAAATTTTACTCATTCCAATAAACTCACTTTCTAAAATATTAATAAATTATATACACAATATAAATGAATAAAGAAGCAACGGCCATCATAACCAACTCGGCGTGTAATGGGTCGTACATGTCCCCCAAACTGACTTTAGGTGATCTTGCCACAAGAACCATATTCGCCTGTTTTGTGAAGCTATATAATTATGGAAATGTTTATTAGCAATAGACTGAAAACTGTTAATGTTTAACTTTAGTTTCTAGAAAGGAGGGACAACACTATGTGGTATATTGGTCAGTCGGAGAATTACAATTCGATTTTATTGTAACTATTAAACAAAAAAAAAAATGTTAACTGTGTTAATTTGGTTTTAACGAACTTACAACCCTTAGCTGTTTAAAAAAAAAAGAATTATCGATATGATAATTGAATAAATTTATATAATAATATTTTTGATCTCATTATTTATGTATTTTATAAATTTAATTTTAATTATAATCCTCCAATAAAATGACGATAAATGTTATTATTTAATTGGTATACAATTAAAAAAATATAGAATGAGTTTTAAGGATACAAACCCGAGACTCATGAGAAGATGGAAGAAAAATAAAAGAATTAAACTTGAGAATAAATTTAAAATTTTCATAATTCAAGAAGTTAACAGCAAAGATGATAATGAAGATGGTAGCAAGTTTGTTTGAAAATGGCTTGCGGACTTTGCTATGAGTATGATGAAGTGTGGAATACATTTATGTCCTAGGAACCCTCTTAATCTTGATTCATCAAGCAACCTTCATTATAGGCTCTAATCGATTCTCTAAAAATTAATTGTCTTGGCAACCTAAAATACGAAGAAAAAGTCACTAACAATCTATAAAAAAATGCGTTGAAACACTTATAAAATGACGCAAGAAAAGAAACTTAAAGAGCATTCTTGATTAAAATTCATCAAAAATAATTGTTTTTCAATGTATTTGCTGTTGCCTTTAAATAGGCTAAGGAATGCTTCCATTTGGGCAGCAAATAAAGTTAGATACAAGACAAATAAAATTCATTGGTTGTTTTATCTTCTAAAAATAAAGTTATTGCTTCATATAATAATTATTGGACTGAATTTTTATTACATTGATCAATTGGGCTTCATAATTATCGAATAAAAATTTGTGCATATGTTGTCTTCACTAAACTAGTTGTAACTTGAGCTCCTGACATCGAATTAACGTGTTTCAAGATACGTTAAATGGCTAAAATACAGATAAACGTATTTGAAGAAGATAAGTCAACTAAAAAATATATGGATTCCATCCGAAAAGTCGTTGCAAGTTTAATATCAGTTCAGATTTGACAAACAACTTTAACTTCTTCTCTAATATAATTAATTTTAACTTTTCTTATGCTCTTTTCAAATAAGTTTTAGGGATACAAATATGAGACACGTTAACATTTAACCGTTGGACATCGACACTTAACCATTGAGTTAAGTTAGGCATTTGTTTTATAGTTGATAAATATTATATTTAGGTTAAATTATGCTTGATATTATTTTTTTATATTTCTAAATTAAATTTAGTATTTTGTATATAAATCATTGAATTAAGTTTATTAACTTAATTAATAATTTATCAATCTAATATTTGTATATAAATGTTTTAATTTATACTTTTTTATGAAATACTTAGTTTAGTTTAGTGATTAAGCAGTGATGCCAACACGTCTTCTAGTTTTGAAGTGCAAATTCATTTCAATTTTTTTAATAGTTTTAAGACGATTATAAGGTAGTATCTGATCACATATATTCTTAACCTTTTAATAATGCACACACCTTACAAACAAAAACGATTTAAATCTGAGTTTCCTATGATGAACATCATCCGTTTTTTCTACTGAGACCATTTGCTGGGCTCTAATTTTATTAAAAATTTTATTAATTACGGTTTAATCTAAATATAATATTTATAAATTATGAAACCGAAACTTAACTTGGTTCAACAGTTAAATATTGATGCCCCACAATTCTTAGGCTTGAACTCATAAAACCATTTCATGTTTTTTTTTTTATCAATAAGATGATGACATGTGTTTGGATCTTATTAGATGGTTAAAATTAGAATTTAATCAATAAATTGAATAAGTAATAAGGACCAAATGTCTTACTATACAAATTTACTTATTTTCCATGTCAGAGATACCGTTAATGATCGGTGACTTGATTGAAATTAAATTAAAAGTTTAATGAATTAATTGAAAAAATATATTGTTAGTTGTCGAAATAGAATCAAAATCATAGTTTAGTCTTTAGTGACCATTATAGTAGTTTACCCTAAATTCTAAATTTTTAATTCGCCCGTTGCGTCGGGCACGCAACCCGAACCAAACCGGATCTCAAAATCCAGCATGAAGCAGCTCCAAATTCCAATGCTGATACGGCATCTTTGTGCACTTTCCTTCTTTCTCCGTTTTCACTGCCAAATCAGAGTAAAAAAAAGTTCAAAAGCAAAAAAACGCATGCTCTTTCTCACCACCAATTCTAAAACAAACAAAAATTCAACCATTTTTTCTCGATTTCCTTGTGCGAGAGTTATTTCAAATTCTTTAGATTTAATCTGATCTGAAATTAGTGGTGTTTGAAATTCGAGTCTCTTAGGTGAAGATTTTAAGATTTGTTTTAGGGTTGGCAATATGGAGATGGAGGTAGCTGGCTCTAGCAGCGAATCGTTCCAAGCTTGGGAGATGAAGAGAAAAGTTGTGGAGGAGAAAGATCAGGTTCGTGTTACGAGGAAGACTTTGCAAGCTGTGCTGGAACAGTGCCAAAGAGCTATCGAATTGATTAGTAACAGCGAAGGAGGGATCGACGATGAAGATGGTGAAGATGAAGCTGACGTGGATCCTCGAGGGAGAGTCAGCAGCGTGGGTCTTCAAAGAGATCAAGAGGTCGATGAGGTTTGTTTTATTCTTTCTGTTTATTATCTGCTTTAGGTTTTTGTTTGGGTGCTTAGGGAAGGAGAAGAATTCTAATTTAGAATCTTACATAATCACCATTTTAGTTCGTAATCGTAAAACTAATGGATTTTAATTTTGGTCGAATTTATTTTTCCAATTTTTGAAGTTCTTTGTGAATATTTAGTTTGTATAAACTTATTCTATGTTCTGTAAAATTTTATGTTCGGAAGAGAACTCTGCAATTTTTAATCCATAGAGGTTCTTGTAAGTTGTAAGTTAACTAGTTCATTTGAGGATGATGAGCTTTCCCCCATGAGCGATGAGTAATTCGATTATGAATTGAACTTAGCTTGAATGAGACAATTAAACATATATTATAGCTAAATGGTAGTTCTCATTTGGATAATGGTCTGGTTTTTGATGTATCAGTTGCATATCAATGTCAACTGTCAAAGTACGTTATTCTGCTGCTGCGTTAAACTTATTGACAAGGTGTAGTTTTGGTAGACTTTTAAGTTACCAATGAGCATTGTTTTTTCCATGTTTTGTTCGTGAGTATACTTTGATACACAAGCTTTTCAATTTTAGGGTTTAGGGATTTAGGTTGTGGTTTAGGGTGTAGGGTGTAGAATTTATGATTGGAATTTAGAGGTTAGACTTTAAGGTTTAGGGTTTAAGTTTTAGGGTGTTAGGGTTAGGAATTTAGGTTTTATATTTTATAGTTTAAATATGAAGGGTTGTGTTTCAAAATATTACCCTATATATACATACACACACATAGGTTGTCAGTATTGAACTGAACCAAACAAATAGAGAAATACATAACTTGGATGTCATCTCAAATACACTTTTCTTTGCTTTGGAGTCCGTTTGCCTCTTAGCCTTTGTCTCATTGATGTCATTTCAATTGCAACTATCCTTATGATTTTGAAACTTTTCCATCATCACAGTCATCATATGAAGTAACATGTTGGTCCATAGATGTAAGATTGAGAATTAATACAAAGGATTTCAAATTGGATACTTGAAATGAAGCTCAAAATCAGAGCCTATTTTCTCTTCGGCGAGAAGTTGAGTCTGTTTTGTAAAGAAATTGTTCTTTTCTATTTGATGGTTGTAATTTAAAGTGCGTATTGTTCTTTTCCATGTAAATAGCTTTATGGCAATCGGCAATAGGAAAATGCTTATGAAGTTTGCATTTGCTTTCCTATCAAACATTTCCAAATAACTTGGTATTAAAAGTTTGTGCCCCTTTTATTTTAAATGCAGTTGTGCGATCTTCTGAAATCTAGAGTTCAATGCTCTGATTTCCTAGAAAAGTTGGCGTGTGCTCAGGTGCCAGTTCCAGAAAACATTTCAGGTATGCTTCTAGGAGAACTTCCTTTTTGTGTTTAAAAAGATATTTTTTGCCTGGTTGCTAATGAAATTCTTCTATGGACCAGAAGAAGGTAATTCTTGGGACATGGTCAATGAAAATGATCTTTGGGAAGATAAAGATATTGATTTGGATCGAGAAGATTATGTTCTTGTTAGGCAGGAGGATATAGTAGAAGGAATTGCATGTTTTATGGCTGCATATTTGCTGTCCCTTAAACAGACTAAGGCATGTGAAATTCTCTTTGTTGTCTGAAAGTTTTTATCTCAAATTTTCTGTGGTCTTAATTTTCTTTCTTTCCCAGGATTTGACCCCTAATCAACTTCAGGAAGGTGAGCCTTTGTGTTCCTTCCTAAATGTTTTAAAGAAATAAATATCATTTCACTGAATAACTTGTATTTTCCATCTCAGGTACCTTTTATTCCATTTTTATTTCTTATCACTAATTTGGCATTATGAATTCTGACTTTCGTTTGAATCCCATTTGTAGCACTGAGCAAGACCTTCTCTGTTAAGAAGAAAAAGGGAAAGTTTCGGAAAGCTTGGGACGGAAGCAAAGTCATATATAATGTGGCATCCTGGGGAGCTACAGCAATTGGGTGGGTTATGATTTTATTCTCGACAAACTAGTGTTTCTCAATTCCTTGGTCACTCGTTGGTTTTAACATATGCTGCATCTTCCTATCTATCTGCAATTGAGTTTGGTGTCATGTTTTAACTAGACACCAACTCAATTGTTATATGAAGTCTCTTAAAAAAAACCATTGATAAGATTTGAACCTTTAACTCTCTTAAATATATTTTTAAGCATTTAACCAACAACTAAACCAACTCATTTTCGTTCATTTAAAAATAATAACTAAAAACTATCCTATTAAACAAATGTATCACTTTCTTTTTAAAAATAGTTATCATTTATTTTTTTAATATATTTTATATAAATTATCCATCTTTTGTGGATGTGCCATTATTTAGTGTGCGTGTGTGTTGTCATTCCATTGCCAGATATTCTAATACGTTTATTTGTTCGTTGGTTATGGACAGGATATACCAAAACCCTCTACTTCTAAGAGCTGCATCGAAAGCCTTCTGGGTTTCTTGTAATGTCATATCCAAACTTCTCTGATCTTTTGTAAATATTGTTTTAAGAATATCTGATTGCAATTCAAATCCATTGGCCCCGTTCCCAATGAGAGTGAACAACTCTGCATTCAGATTACTGTGCATATGTGTATATTTATGTTTTTCAAGGGCATTTTTCATTTAGATTATCATTAAGTTCTCTGAAGTGAAGCTAATAACAGGGGAAGTGGGAAGAAAATGCTAGTGCCAAGAATATCAATTTGCTCAGTGTTTGATTTATACATTATATATATATATTGAGAGCAGAGCTGTGAATTTAGAGCAGTTGAGTCACTTGCTCCCTTTCTTCAGAACTTGAGGCACAAAACTGTATCATATACAGACAGAATCACAGATGACCAAATCCAGTCATCTAATCAGAAGGTCCCATCCAGTAGCAACTATTACCTCCATGTTTTCTTTTTCTTTTTCGGTTTGTTATCCAAAGGCTTTTGATGTAACGTGTGCGTATCACCAACCGATTTCATCCCACTACCCAAATAACTGTGCTTTTAGTAGAAGAATGAGTTATCCTTGTTATTATGAGCATCCTTACACAGCATCGACCGTACCTCCATTATTGACCTTGGTGGCTCAAGGTCCTTTTCAGGGAGTGCATTCCCGACGAGCTGTTGCATCTGTGATGCAAAAGTATCGTCCAGGATCTGCATTTTAACAACAGGGTACAATGTCAGAAAAACTCAACACCGAAAAGGATACACGACAGAGGATTTCAATGGAGAAATCCATAAATGAAATAACCAATGACAACCCTATTCTCGTAAGTCGTATCTAACCGCTCAACCACACTAGCTGAAATGAATTACCCTAATTTCCAGTTTCGGGTTCAAATTGTTTTAGGGTCAGGTTGTTTGCTTTATGATAAAAGAGGTTGGGTTGAGTCTGTGCTCATATGAGCGGGATGGGTTTTTCAGGTTCGGATGACTTTAAAACTCAAGCAAACTTCATAATGACAAGTGCATCAATGCAAGGAAAGAAGATTGTTAAGTGCTCCACTGGTCAACATTGTAATGTCTAATTTGGAACCTTGTTTTCAGCAAGGAAAGAAAAGATTAAGTTTCTACTTACAGAGACGGCAATTCTGGAACCTTTATACCATGATCTATTTTCTTTACGGTTTTCCAAGAAGCTGAGAACATCCTGCAATGAGGGACACAAAAAAAAAAAAACTTGTGAGATGAGATGCATTTTACTTGGATTCTTTTTAAACCAATTACACATCATCATGCACCTATAACTTACTTGTCCCATCCGATCCCAGTACCATCGGCAGATTGCAATGAAAACATGAGTCTCAAAAACTGTATGAAGGTGATTTATTGTGCTTATAAGCTGTTCTTTCAATGGCTGCATTCTGGCTTGTATATCAGATTCTCCCACTGTTTCTTTAGAATCTTGTAGAATCTTTTTCAACTTTGTTGAGTTCTGTAATTTTGTCTGAAAAAACAAAAAGGATGAAACGGAAAACGAAGTCAATTCTACATCAAAAGCAAAGACACCACAAACAAATTCAAATTAATTGAATGGGAAGCTCAAGTATATATCCTGGTTAGCAGTACGGGACTCACATTCTCGGCAAGTTTTTCAACAACAGCTTGTAGATACCCTCTGAACTTCGTTCTCAACATCACGGTGACCTCGCTAAGACGCTCGCCAGGAGCTGTGTTTCCACCATCAGGTATGCAAGAACCCCAGGACTTGAACTTGTTTTCTATCTTAGGACGTAGTACATCAAGCATCCTCTTCATGGAATTCAACATGATGCCCAGCTGAAAGCAGCAATCAAATTCTTAAAGCTAAAAAAAGAGAGTAAACAAACCAATGAGAGATTCTTGTTAAGTAAAAAAATCTACGGCTTACCTCATCAGGAACAGTATAGGAGCACACAGATCGTTTAGTGAGTTTCTGAATGTACTTGAGGCCAAATTTCTTGGGTGTCATGTTTTCCTTCAAAGGAGTTACTACATCTGCATACTGCTTATCCAGAGCATCCACTATTGCCTTCTCAATATCCGAAACAGCCTGGTGTAGAAACGTAACCCAAAGTTTATTACTTGTCATTGAAAATAACTAATTATACAATTCATGATGTACATTTTGTACATTGATCAGAAGTTCATTAGTGCAGAACATAAATAACTAGCAGTTAGAAATCTCTTTATATCTCTTCTTCGTCTTCCTTTTCCCCCTTCCCCCCTAAAATAAGCTAGTTTTTGGAAGATCGGGATGATAACATTTGTTTCATGTAGCCAGGATTCATATAAAAGGACAATAATTAAATAAGAGCATGAAAATTGAAGTACATGACATACATTTTCCAGAACAAAAATGTATTCAGGCCAGCGGCAGATGATGACTTCGTAATCATTCAAGGTCTCCTTCAGTCGATCATACATTTCATCTACAAAAGGAGTTGTAGAATATTGTGTTCTAACTCCCGACCACTTCACCTGCAAGCATATAAGTTTTAGACATTAAAAGAATTCCTTGAAGATCAGTTTGATAAAATATGAAAGACGCTTCTATAGTAGCAACATATTTTATCAGTCTTCACTTGTGGGTTTCGTTTTAATCATTTAAGAAGGGAGAAAGAAGTGGTGATAAAAAAAGCTCTTGTTGATTAAAATAAACTAGCCTGCAGTACATTTGTGAAGTTACAAGCCAGAAATCTATTTCGAAAGTAAAAAATTACTATTTCACATTAACTATCCACAATAAGATTCTTTCTTAAAGAATGTACCTTATCTAGTTTACATGTCTCAAGTAGAGATTGCCGCTTATCTTGAATCCATATCATGATGTATAAGTGGAACAACTCCTTTGCCTCAACTCCACCTTTCACATGACTGGAAGAAAAAAATGAGCTTGAAATAGTTCAAAAGAAAATACTAATACTAATAATAATAATACAGAAATCGTTTTTGCTAAAAGAATCACCATATATTCCAGCTGGCAAGATCTCGCTGGAAATCTGCTGTTGCAACGACAAGTTCTGCCACGGGTGGTGAAGGGCCAGATGGTGGGCATGCAAGAAGAAATGCACGTAATCGGCTGCAAAGCTCTGTGCTGTATATAGATGCGGACAGATTTGGTAGATCTATAAAACTGCAAAAGAAGGAATATACTTTAAAGCTGCTTAAGCCATAACACAAGAAGCAACCTTATGGATGTTGAAACATGCATGATATGATGTTCTCAAAAGTGAATGGACATATTGTATAAACAATTTACATTCAAAAGGGTAACAAAAGCATATTAAGCGATAACATACTCATGACTATATTGTCAGCTTAACAAATCAAAACACGCACTCATGAGCACATAATTGGATTAAAATCAAATAAGAATCTCAAGTACTACTAATTTCGGGCCATGCTCCACATGATGAAAATTTACCTCTGAGCAAGCTTAACAAATCGAATAACAATCAAAGAAACAATAAATACCTGGGAAGTATATGTTGATTGTGAATCTCGATATCCGTGAATATCTCATTCTTAATGTTCATGCAAAGACATGACATCTTCTGGTAAGCAGTAGACATAGCAACTGGGTCCAAGAAATTGGGTTCATTGTTGTTGGTGATGAACTCATCAGTCTCAGCCAAGTGCCTTCTTGATCTATTTCTTGCGGCGGCCTATATAGATACTAATATTTAGAAAGTGGAGGAAAGTAAGGTAGAAACAAAAGTAAGGAATAAAGGAAATTAAATTCCTCGACCTGGAAATAATGACAAAGATTTTTCTGTGCTTCTGGAGACAATATGTCATGTAGAAGAGTATAGAGTTTGACAGCAGGTTCCAGTGCAGGTGCCGCAATCCCTGTTGCAGGGTTGAAGACATTCATAATACCAGAGAGTGATGATTCATCAAGGGATTTGTAGTTCTCAAAAACCAAAGAAAGGATTTGCTCGATCTGATCTTTGGTTTCTCCCAAAATTCGGTTCTGGTGAAGCAGCAAACAATTGGTGTTGTTATAAAAGGAAGGAGCAACATGTTATAAATTATGTATGTATGTATGTATGTATGTATGTATGTATGTATGTATGTATGTATGTATATAAGTAATGAAATAGTACCTCTTGATGACTCAATGTGCTCTTACTATGGCCCTTCATAATAACAGGCATTAACAATTCATGCACCAATGTGAGGCAATCGGCAGTAGGAGTAGCCACATCCATAACATAGGAAAGATACCTGTTGGAAATGCAGGTTAAAGACAATCAAATCGAGACGCTTTTACCAAAATAAAAGCGTTATACAAATTGCAACACTTAATAGGAAAGGTAAACAACTTTTTTTCTGCCCCATACCTTAGCTTGGTGTAGACATCAGAAACTCCATAATATGAGGCAAACTCCGTTAACAGCCATTTCCATGAACCATATAATTGTAAGTTTCTTTGTTGGAAGCGTTGAACCTTCATTGCAACTTCCAGTACAAGGTCATACGCAACTGTTTCGGCAACAGAGCCACACTATACCAAGAAAGAAGAATGCAATGAATAGCGTAAAACTATTTCGTAATAATCCATTTTTTTCGTCTTAAAATCAAAACAACATGCAAAAATACCAAGTTAGGAAGCAAAATTAATGGAATGAACTTTCTGTAAATTGTGAACTACAGATTTCTTTTTGTAATTAATTTTTTAAAGAAGAGAGAACTACAGTTTTCAGATTTTAAGCTATTCAAGAATAATTCACCTTGAGATGACTATTGTCATCAGAACTTGTTGAGTAATTAATATACAGCTCCAGCTTCCCCACTGGTTCATGTTCAGGCTCACGAAAAATGGGCCACCACCGCAACTTGTCAGCCTGCATTCAGTTTCCAAATGAGCATATTATTAAATCAACTAAAACAACAAATTAAGGGGAACTAATGTCAGTATAGAGAAACAATACCGAGTCTTCAGCAATAGTAGCCAATTGTGCAAGGACACGGCCAAACTGCTTCCCCTTGGAGTCGTGAACTTCAACAGTCAGATCATCTCCCAAACTATCTGGGAAGCTGCAGAGTTATCGGTCCCTATATTGTCAGTAACTATCTTAAAGAAACTTAGACCTGAAAGAAGGAGAATTCGGAAACAATCACATACAAGACATGTGTTTCACCAGATCCAGGTTGCATCCTTTTTCCGTCTTCTTCAGCTGAACTTTTCAGTCTCAGCAGACAAGAGTACGTTTCTAATGACATATGTAGACAAAGAGGAAAGAACGTTAGAAAAATAAAGAGAGAAAATAATAAGTTGGCTTGTTCCGAAATAGAAAATGAAAAAAAAATCAAAGGAACAATTACCAAACAATACCATAGTCCATAGGTAAATATGATCCAGATGTTTTAGTTGCAAACAATTAAAATACATCAGGATTCTCTTCAAGGTTTACTATCTAAAATTTACAAGCAAAAGCAAATCTTTCACAAATTGATCATAGCAAAGCCATATGATGTGGTCATCTTAGCATAGTAAGGAAGAGTGCATCAAAGTCCTAGTCAGCAGCTAGGACGGATAAATCCAGTTAAACATGATTCTAGTTTGTGTACGAAACGAGAAAGCAAGGGGTTTGGAAAGACATACCTTGCGCAACGTCATATGATGATGAACTATTGCGTAAACTTGGCACACCAATTTTCAACAGTCCAGACACTTGTTTTATATACTGAGTTCCAGCATGCACATATGCTAAACTTTGGCGTGAGAAAGAACCATTTGCAGGTAAACGAGGTGCAACACGAAGCCTTCTAAGAGTTTGCCACCTCGAAGAGAGTGTTGACCGAAAACTGGTCAAGTGATACCGTATATTCCCCAGCTTAATTACTGGTGCCTTAAGACTAAGAGATGAGATACTACAGCCATTTGGTGGATCCAGGGTTGTTTTGACTTTGCGCACTGCCAGTGAAGAAAATATTTAGGATAACCAAGAGAAAGTGACTCAAAAATTATAACATCAAATCTGGGATAGAGAGTTAGAGACCTACCTTGCACCTTCATCTTGCCAATAATTTTCTTAGGTTTTGAGGCAGCTGCCTCACTGGTAAGCTCTGAAGAGCGTTTTGCCATTAGTTCCTCTTCTGACTGTAACAGGACTTGTTGCAACCTATGTACCACATGAAAGTTTTAAGGCAAGTAAGAGAAAAAATTAGTGGGAGTAGAACAATAAAGCATACTCGTTTGCAATATGATAAACAATTTCAAAACCTCCATGATCAATTAGGGAACCAAATTAAGATTCTTTAAATCATTTCCTTCTGAGAATAAGAATGGCATTTTCACAATTAAAAGAGGCTTCTGACAAACGTAGTCAAGTAAGTTTTGATTAGATTGGACTTTCAGACGTGAAAGCTTTTATTGGACTAATTAAATCAAGACAATTTGATAGCAAAAGCAATTACTGTGAGAGGATGTTTCAGTTGTGGGTTAACTTTCTAGAAAAACAAAGAGATTAAACTCACCCAAATGTATCTCGTAAAAGAGCACATTCATTTTCCAGAAACATTGGAGCTTCCATGCAACCCCTAGCCCAAGCATGAAGGCAAAGTCGAACACATGCATCATAGGCAATTACAGCATGCCAAGGTCCAAGAGCACTGATTTTGATATAAACAGCTTAAAGTGGTTAGCGAATAAAGTGCATGAAAGAAGTTATCATTGGAATCATCTTAGAGTCTGTGTTAGTCAAAAGTACCTTGCATGAAATGTCGGGACACGAGCTGGATTAACCCCTGAAGATGCAGTGGTAGTTTCTGCACCAGCGCCATTTCTGGAAACAAGGAGCATAAATAATATTTAATGTGCTATCAGATTGATTATTGAATAAGCATTACACAAAATGATTGCACAAACCTTACACACTCATTAGATTTTCTGTTACTCGCATTCTGTTCAGGCTCAACTCCTGACATAGAATCGAAAGTCTTTGGATCACGCAAATCAGCTGCACCATTGGCGCTTTGTATCTCGGTCACTGGCATGTGCAGAGAATTTTGTTTATCTTCCTTCGCTGAGCTAGAAAATGGTGGTGCACTTGGAATATCATCATCAGAAAACTTCTCATGTTGTAGCTTTCGAGAATTCAAATCCTGCAAAGAAACTATCTCAGCAAGAGCATTACAAATAACTCATAATAACTATATCTACTTCATAACCTATATGGCATTTACATTGTTGAAAATGAATTTAAAAGTAAGTACTAGACATTCCGATCAGTCTGACTATACAAGCATTTTGAAACCAAGAAGTTCAGAATCCACCAAAGAATAAGCTCAAGTTCTCCTTAGTTGCACTAAACAATAGCAAACTCCCTAAATGGTGCAAAATTAATGAACTTACTCTTCATTTATTTTTGTACCATATCCCACATATTTCCTTCCAAGTTACCTTTGAAAACCTTGATTAATGTAGAACTTCACCTTCAATTATGTCAAGCAATAATTCATATGCTACAATATATCTATCTAGCATCAAACTGAAGGATTTTGTCTTGACCGGGAAAATGATCAAAACATTTTGAATCAAAATCTTAGGAAACAAACCTTCTCAGCTGCACTTCCCACATTAATCCGAGAAGGAACACTCGAAGCATACCCTTCAGAAACATATGCTCTACTCTGAGGAATCCTACCATTTATACTCCCCACTTGTGTAGTCGAAAACTCCGAACTACCAGCCGAATCCGA
Organism: Hibiscus trionum; assembly: GCA_030270665.1. Lineage (NCBI taxonomy): Eukaryota > Viridiplantae > Streptophyta > Magnoliopsida > Malvales > Malvaceae > Hibiscus > Hibiscus trionum. The sequence continues at coordinate 15,709,626 of BSYR01000019.1, forward strand.
AGACTCATCCTCCTCTGTAAAACCATCCCTCCCAACAGGGTATCTCCCGTTCCCCCTCCCTAAGGTACCCTCCAAACTACCTCTTCTCCCTCCCATTATCGTCTCCATCGAGGAACTAACATCCGAATACGTATAATCACTGGCAGCGGTGTATCGCGGCCTCCTTTGGGACAGGTTTCCATATCTCGGTGCAGTTCCATTAGGGATTCTTTCATCTTGTGGAGAAGAATCAAGAGAATACCTCCCTCCGTAAACAGTATCCTCCTCTGAGTCGGTAGTGACGTCATTTTCAGAACCGGATTCTTCATCGACGGATAAGGTAGTAGTGGACGTCACCGGCAAATGACCGCTTCTGAATTTCGAAGTCGGTGGTAAGCCGAAATTCCGGCCGCCGGGGCGGATGCTAGTAATCGGATCCATTCGAGGCCTTAAGCTAGAATTTGAATATGGAAGTTCCTTCTGCTAAAAAACAAGAAATCAGAATATGTGATTAAATGGGAACATAAATTAAAAAAAAAAAAAGGACAAAAAGCTCGTACTCCTCGAACCCATTTGAGGGCATTGTTGTCAAGTCCTTCAGTAAACATGTTGATTGTTCCTGCCCCTTAAGTCTTACCTAAATCAACATTGTCAAAAATGTAAAGAGTAAATCAGTAACTAAAAACAAAGATTAAGAAAACCGATGAACAAACAGTGTAGAGAAGTGAAACGACAGTGACTAACATAAGAAACGGCGTGGAGAGTTTCAGAGCTGAGAAAAAGTCGACCTTGGAAAGCGAAAAACCCAGTGAAGAGATCAGCTAAGTATATATGGAAACAGTTAACAAATTTTCTGAAGCTTAAATGAATAAAAAGATTTGCTTCCGTGAAAAGCTTCCTTCGGATCTGAAACAGAGGGAGAGAGAGAGAAGAACACTGAAAAACAAAGGGTAAACTACTGGGTGAACACTTAACTATTGGATCTGACATGTTTTGACCATCGAACTATAAACATTTAAAATTCGACCACTCAGTTATTTAATCGGACCTATTTTGACCATCGGCTGTTAAAATCTAACGAAAGAGTGACGTGACTATTAATAGAAATTTATATAATTACATATTCGATCCTTGTTAATTACATATTTTATTAATTTTTATAACTTTAATTTGATTCAATAAGGTGATGACACGTGTCGGCACCTAATTGAATGATTAATTTATTTAATTAAGATCAAATTAATAGAATATGTAACTAACATAGACCAAATATGTAATTATAAAAATTTCCATTAACGGTTGTTTGTCAAAATAGGTTCAATTTAATAATTGAGTGATCAAATTTTAAATTTTTGTAATTCAATAGTCAAAACAAATCAAACTTAATAGTTGGATGGTTACCCAAATACAAAGCTTCTCTGCAAAATACTTTTCCGAGTACTTGTTTGTTTTTTTCTCTTTTTCCCTATTCAAGATTTCGATTTCCTATTTCTCTTACGTCGGGTTCAATCTTACGTTGCGGTTCCGTCCAAAACGTTTTGAATCTTGTCAATTACAGGAAATTAATAAAAAGGTAAATTACACTTATGGTCAATAATGTTTATTGGAGTTTCTTTTACTACTATCACATTTATAACAAAATAATCATTCCATCGCACGAACCAACTTGTATCAGTGGTTAAAAGAACGGTTTTTGTACCTAAAGGTTACGGGTTCGAACACCAACAATTGCATCAGGGTGATTGAGCGTTCATTATTAAATGGAAGAATTAATATCTAATTTAATTCTTAAACTATAAATCTATTTAATTCTTTTACAAGAAATTAGCTATTATAAAAAATTAAATAGTCTAAAAATAATTATAAAGTAATATATGTTCATAAATATTTTTAATTTTTTGACAATCGGCATACACCTTATAGACAAATCGATTTAAACCCGTGTCATTTAAAATTTTTAATCCTAAAAACAAAAATCAGATACATCTTATGCAATTTTTTAGATGCAATTCATATACAATCTAGAAAATATTTAAAAATAAAATAAATCTTTTCTTAATTCAAATTGTATGTAGTGTTTAGATTTTTAAATTATAGTTTAATTCTTTTGTAATAAACAATAATTAATATTTTAACGAAAACTAATGATGGAATTATCATTTTGTAGTAAATAATAATGTTAGTGGACATTTTAATATTAATGATCATAATTATATTTTCAAACTTTAATAATAAAAATTTCACACATATATTAGTGGTCATAACTCATAACTCATAAGTGTAATTTATCCTTAATAAAAAATGGTGCGAATAAAAACTGCACGTAGCAAGGTTGGTTTGAGAGGAGAAAAGTAACGGGTGAGTTGACGTGGAAAAGAGGAACACCGTTATTTTTTTATTTTTTTAAAATAAAGTTACCATTTTCAGTCGAACGTTGTAAGTGGGGACGCTTTCTAGTTTTTTTTTTCTTTTTTGGGCGGCATTCTAATTTTCCCACTGTTGTATATAGTTCACATGGTTACCAACACGGCAACACACCTCAATAATTCTAAATGGGTATAAAGTTGAGGAATGTATAATGTAAATGTACAAATTTTAAATTTTAATTATTTATTTATATTTTTTTTTTTGAAATAGCCACTGAATTTTCATTAAACTATAGAAAAATTCAATTACAACGCAATCAAGATGAAGAAAATTTGGGTTAAAGTAAACCAAAAAAATTCTTACAACGAAAACAAAAAATTCTATGGAAATACGCATACCAACGAAAATTCAAAAGCTTCCTGAATCTCCTTGTCTCTGTCCAAACGAGACGCATAAAGAAGGAAGGAGTGGTGTGCGATCAATTCTGTCAGGCAAAAGGTACCGCTACCTAAGATTGATTTTATCGGCAAAAAACTATCAACGAGTGGGGATAAAACATTCTAAGTGACCACCGACAACACCATGAATCAGAAACTAGCGCCGAGTGAATCGCTGTGCGAACAATAATCGAACGCTAGGGTATGCTGAAACCTGCACGAAGACAGATGAACCAAACCAAAAAAACAAAACAAAAACATGTCACAAAGACAGAAGAAGAAGTGTGTCACTAGGACAGAGAAAGAGCGTGCTACAGAAGCAGAGATTCTTATTGAAATAAAAACAAGAAAATTGATAAAATCGGTGGTAGACAATCAATACGAAAATTGATTGCCGACCACCGATTAAAGTGATTGAATAAAAGAGAAAGCGGCTAGAATTGAAACAATTTTGAGAGAAGAACGGCTAAATTTTTTTTTAGAGTTTTTTGAGAGGAGCGGCTAGGTTAATCAGAGGAGCACAACCACCTGTTGGATTCGTGAGAAAATGATATCTGAACCTACTGAGAAACATTTATTTATATTCATTTAATAATTCTAAATGAATATAAAATTAATTTTTTGTACTATATATTATATAATTAGATTTTACCCTTTATATATTAATATTATGTTTTTAATAAATCAATAATATTATTATCATGTCATGGCCTTAAGGCTTAAGGCTTAAGTTCTTGGTGTCGGTTCTAAAATATTTGATTGGAGCTGACAAAAAGGGAACAAGACAAAAGTCACATGATGATTAAATATTTAAATATTGTGATCGACGGATGTGATGTGATGTGCGTTTGGACATTACTGATTTTTGTTTTGACTAGGTTATGACATGGCCCCATATTTGATGGGGAATGGATTTAGCTGTAATGTAGCATTAGTAGTTGTAACCTGTAAGTTCATTATTCCATGTTTGACGGCTTAAGTGGGCCGAATATGCTTTAATTTGAAATTTCTTGAACGTTTGGGGGTGGTTGCATGCAGTTATGATAGTTTTGACATAATTATGTACAAAAAGATATATAACTAATTCAATTACAATTCAATAATTTAGTTTAATTTTAAATTTGAATAAATTTAAGTATACCTATATATTATTAGGTTGTTCAAATTCAAGCCTCTCGAGAAGAATAATATCATTTTTTATTATTGGAATTGTTCAATGGGTTTAAAAGTTAATTAAAATTTTAAATTATCAATTTAGGCTTTTGTCCGATGGGATGTAAAAGTTAAATTAAAGGGTAAAGTATGTCAGGTAACACCGAACCATAGGGTGTGACCTGTTTTTAACATCAACCTTTCAATTGGTCCAAACTTACCACCGAACTTTATTTTTCGACTCGTTTATACCACCCTGCCGTTAAATCGTTAACGCCGTGATGACATGGACGCTGCACCAAAACGACGTCGTTTTGGTGCCGCTATTTTGATAATAAATGACCCAAAACGACGTCGTTTTACTAACGAAAATATATGAAATTGTGCACTCAATGGGATTCGAACCTAAGACCTTAAGCATCAAAGACAAACATCTTAACCACCAAGCCAACCTAATATCTTTGAATTAGTTTTAGCACAAATAATATATATTCCCAACTGTAGTTTGTCATATAAATATATTATTTCTAATATAAAAATATTTAAATATTGTTATTAATAATATTAAATATATAAATAGATAAATATATTATTATAAAAACTAAATGACTAATTTTCAAAACAAAATTTGTTTAAAAATCTAAAATTCGACAAAACTTAATCCCTAAACTCATAAACCCTAACCCTAAACTATAAACTTTAAACTCTAAAATTTTATTCATAAACAAATAATATTAAAATATATAAACAAATACTATATTATTATAAAAACTAAAAATTTTATTTAAAAAATATAAAAAAATTTAATATTTACGAAAAGACCCAAAAATTCACCAAAATCTTAAAGATTTGGGGTTTAGGATTTATGTTTTAGGGTTTAGGGTTTAAGATTTCGGTGAATTTTTGGGTCTTTTCGTAAATTTTAAAAATTTTATATTTTTTAAATAAATTTTTTAGTTTTTATAATAATATATTATTTGTTTATATATTTTAATATTACTTGTTTATGAATAAAATTTTAGGGTTTAAAGTTTATAGTTCAGGGTTAGGGTTTATGAGTTTAGGGATTAAGTTTTATCGAATTTTAAATTTTTTAAATAAATTCGGTTTTGAAAATTAGTCTTTTAGTTTTTATAATAATATATTTATCTATTTATATATTTAATATTATTAATAACAATATTTAAATATTTTTATATTAGAAATAATATATTTATATGACAAACTACAGTTGGGAATATATATTATTTGTGTTAAAACTAATTTAAAGATATTAGGTTGGCTTGGTGGTTGAGATGTTTGTCTTTAATGCTTAAGGTCTTAGGTTCGAATCCCACTGAGTGCACAATTTCATATATTTTCGTTAGCAAAACGACGTCGTTTTAGGTCATTTATTATCAAAATAGCGGCACCAAAACGAAGTTGTTTTGGTGCAGCGTCATGTCATCACGGCGTTAACGATTTAACGGCAAGGTGGTATAAACGAGTCGAAAAATAAAGTTCGATGGTAAGTTTGGACCAATTGAAAGGTTGATGTTAAAAATAGGTCACACCCTATAGTTCGGTGTTACCTGACATACTTTACCCTAAATTAAATGTGTGTGGTTGCTTTGAAATTAAGGGGGTCGCAAAGGAAAGAATGAAGAAATGTTAGGGGAGAGGTGGGAACCGACCTTCTTGAGATGGAAATAGCCTTTGCTCCCCACTACCTAACCTCAACTACTTGTTGGATGTCTTGAAGATAAAGGATTTCAAACATGAGAGTACAATGATGTTGCTTGTACCAAGGACAAAACACACCAAAGTTGTTGTATTACTATTACAAACAGTGAGGGCGGAAATAACACCCTAATCTGGTGAACGAGGAAAACAGTCCCTCTATGGAACCGGAGGTTTTAGAGCCTAGACTTTACGACAACGATTGTAGTAGTAATCTGAGCGTTGGCCCCAGCTGATGGCGACCAAAACAAACAAGACAAATGGTGACTGACTCGGCAAAAAAAAAACAGCAAACATCCACGACGCCGGAACAAAACGGAATGGGAAAAATGGAGTCCTATTGGCATTGTCTTCTGTGATTTAACATTGGTTTTCAGGGGAGAAACGGGGTGAAAATAAAAAACCAGATACATGGTAATTCAATTTTATTGGACCTTTTTTCTCTCCACTGAAAACACTAGCATAAAACTTGACACATGAATTTGATATTTTGATTGTGTTAATTTTTAATCATACAGTTCATCCACATTACACTCCCCTAGGAAAACCTTTAAGCTATACGGTGAGCCACAATCGCCTTCAGCAATTAGTGCTCTGTCATTGGCAGCCATGTGCTCAATGATTTTGTAAATCATTTCAATCTGCAATGATAAACACAGAGGAGGTTAGCACAGTATTTTATTGCTCAAGTCGTGAGAAGTAACCTCGAACAGCATTTCGTACATACGTCTTCAGGAGCATGGCAACGTTCAGCCACTTCTTCAAGAGTCAATGGTTCAATAGGTTGGTCACAGCTAAACAAAGTGAAACGGAAAACATAGTCAGCAGAAAAACAACAAAACACACACATTCATCCACTCCAATCCCAAAGAAAGATAATAAAAAACTGCATGAAAAGGGAATTCCATTGGAAGTCATCAAGGATTGAAAAGTCTTTTAGATTTGAACCAATGATGTTAAGCCTGACAAACAACTGCTTTCAGTATGTTGCTTCCCTAAAGTATTCGTATCCGACATATAATGGCATCAGAGACTTTCAGATAAATTGCACCATAAGCAGATCATAATCATCTGGCATCTTACCTGGCCTCCTTGAGTACTGCTAAAACCCGCTTCTGTAGAGCTAATACTTCACCTGCTGCTTTTTTCCCGGCTTCCACACCTAAGATGGAAATTAAGTGCCAAAAATAGAGAACAAAAAAAAAGGATCAATCAATATAATTAAACCAACAAGAATGTTTAGGTCAAACAGCTCGGTTGCAAGATATGACCCAACAAGTAACCAAACAATATTCTCCTCAGTCCCTTTCAAGAACTAAATTTCCTGAATAGAAGATGAAACATATTTTTACCAGGTTGATGGTAAGCATTAATGTTGACAAGAAAAGCATAAAGTCCAACTGCTCGCTCATAAAGTGCTATGAGAGCCCCAACAGATCTAGGTGTCACCTCTTGGACAGTGACAGTGATGGACTCCCGGTCATTTGCGTATAGAGCTGATCTTGTTCCCTGCACAAGCAAGGTCATAAGTGCAAACATTATTGGCCTTTATCATGCCTATACTCATTAAAATCCTCGTTTTAGAAAACCAGCACTTATCAAACCTGTAGCATTCCAAACAGGTAGTCACCACATGTAACACCTGGTTCAAGTTCCCAATCATGACCAGGGGGTCTATCACGTAATACTTCAATGAATGTCACAAAGAAATTATGCACACCCTCCCTCAGCTGTTGAATATAGCTATAAATTGATTAAGCGGAAAGTTGCATCAGGCCTTTGCTTCACTTTCATCAATACAGATAAAATAAATTTTAAAGGCATAAGGAAAACTTACGCATGCTGATCTGTGCTTCCTTTATTCCCATAAACAGATATTCCTTGATTTACCTGATGAATTAAGAAATTTTGTTTTTACCAATTCTAAGAATGCACGAAAGCCACTCAAACATGTTTATAATGAGTAAATTCAACAGAACCTGAAAAACAATAACAAAAACAAAATGCAATAGAATTGAATCATGCTCCACCATCATTAACTTTTAAGATCTCAAGTAACACATTTTGACAGGTTTCTGGTTCCTTGATATTGCTTTGATATTAATAAATTATGCATAATGTGCATTGAGGGGCTCAGGCACAGACTTTGTAGAATTAAGGCCTGGGCCACCAATAACGTTGCTCGTGACACAATTCTACTACTTATTAGTCATGCCTAGTCAACAAACAAAACAGATAAAACGTGTATCTGATACTTCATAAATACATAGCTAGAGGCCCAATCACTTAATTGCTAATATTTAGAAACAATCCAACCAAGTTACAGATCTTTGATCATGCCAAAATGTTCAATGAGCAAAGATTTGACAACAATTAATCCATTGAAATGGCTCCACGTAAGTATGAAACTGTATGATACAAGGTATACTCCTAACATAAGAATCAATCATGTATGGAAAACCATGAATCATACTCCCCAAACACAAAATGTCCTCATATCAGCTCATATGGTTTATCCAGTAATACACCCACTATGAAAAGCATTTAAAGCTATTGACAAGAAAATGTCCTACAGTTAAAAGCTTTTCCTACAAAGTGGCCACTAGTGAACCAAAAGTAATCTCCAAGACGCATCTTAAAATAAAGCGGAATGAGCCATATTAAACAGCTACACATACCCGGTTACCATCCAGGTCAAACTCCTTGCCAAGTGATTCCATAACCAGCTGCTGTAAGTACCTACTAAAAAGTAATAAGCTGTCCTTGTAAGGAAGGACAACCATATCCTAAAAGAACCCCACAAGAGAAGCCATTAGTATGAGAAACCAAAATTTTGACAACATAAGATCTGTACTGTTGGTAAGAATTTAATACCTTAGATCCAACCCCATCACATGCCCAATACCAACATAAAGCAAGCAATGCTGCGGGATTATCCTTAAGCTGAAGGAAAGGAGGAAAAATATTTATGTCAATGAGGGGGGATGAGAGATGGAATACAGGCCAGACACAATAAATATAGGGAGTCAAAAGCAAACTGAAACAAGGAAACATTTCACACAGAAGATGAGAAACAAGTTTTTTCCATGGTAAGAAACTGTGAACTAAACTCTTTAGCTTCCAAAATAGGCAACATGAGATGAAGACAAGTAACACCACGTCCCAAATAAAAATTGCAATTCTCATGATTCAATTCTTCCCTAATCAAACAATTGAAAACAACAACAAAATATGTTAAAGCAACTATAAAACATCATTCCAAAACTTACCACTGTGCTCCTAGTGGCGTTGTCCATCATAGATGCACCAACTAGCATCTCTCTTATGTCAACTCCCTGCAGAAATATTCGCTTAGATGAACTGTTTAAAAGTTCTCTGATAACCACAAATATTAAATCCATGGACTACTTGCCTGAAGTGCTGCTGGAAGTAGACCTACAGCAGACATTTCAGATGTCCTGCCACCAACCCAATCATACATAGGAAATCTGGCTACCCAGCCCTCAATCCTCGCTGTGTTGTCCAACAAAGAATTTTCTTGTGTTATAGCAACGCCCTGCATGAATGTGTAAATAAACAACATATAAATCTGAGAATCAAATTACAGCGAAAATCTGCTTCATACAGGAGAACCAGGCAAGAGTACAAAATTCTCATCTAAACACAATAGTTGATAATGTAATACCAGGTTCGAGTTTCACTAACAACCCCACTTGGCTTTGCTGAGCAAAAAAACAAAAGCAACGTCTATATTTCAGGGACCATACAAAACAAAGTATAGATTCAGCTGGGGGTGCCGGCTTAAAAATTCAAGCTACCATCTAATACCTTGCAAATATTAATCAAGCTCACTAAATGTAATAAACTTTTTTCTTTTAATCAATGATAAGACCAATTTTATTAGGGGAAATGATCGTAGGATTGTACAAGTATGTGTACGATACTCTTCATTATGGTCGCAGAACATACATCGTCCAGTTAAAGTGTAACAATAGGAAAGCTAAAACCCATGTGTGTACATGGGGAACATACGTGGTTTCAGCATTTATGAAAGAAAACTTCCAAGCATGCATCTATATCTAAACCCAACTCTAGTTATGAAGCCTTTTTCATATCCTCCAATTAAAACCTACCTTGAATTAAATACCAAAATAAAAAAAAAATAAAAAAACTTTAAAATGAAACTCTGAAGCAGGGTGAACAAATAAATAAAAGCAGAAACAAGAACCTGAGATCAAGACCTGTTTTGAAAAAACCAGACCAGCTTCACGGAAGGCTTTCTGAACTTCCAACAGACCATTCCTAGTTTCTGGGGTACCTCCACTCTGAGTGGTGTAAGTTTTCAGTTGATAATAAAAAATATGTTATATATAGTCCATCAAATAGGTAAGTAAAGAAGAATAAAACAAGAACAAAGAAAGGTAAGTAGATATTAAGGATGACTTAATGCAGACCTTTGAAATCACAATTACAAGTGTAGAAGCCAGCTCAGGACCAAGCTGTGCAATCTGATGATCTATTCCACCGGGATCTGTATTATCAATAAATCTTATCTGCCAATTCAGAGAACAAATATCAATAGCCTACTCCAATACATGTTACATGTATGTATAAGGTTAACACTATAACTGCAAGCGGACTAAACATCATTGTAAATAAACAAATGCAGAACACACTTCAATTTAACAAAACAATGGGATAATGAGCCAGTTCTTCAACTGGGCAATTTTACCACAAATGATCAAAATCTTCTTTTTGAAAAGCAGATTTCAAAGAGAATGAAAATGTAATTGAACAAATACCTTTAGAGGAGGATTATCAGGAGCCAATGCTTCAGCGACGAACTGTGGGCCCAGAGCCGAACCTCCAATCCCAACTGAGAGTATTTGAGTAAAACGACCCTCTGGAGAAGACGGAGGCTTAATCTGCAGTTCAAAAGGGATTAAGCAAATTGATTAGTGAGATAATCCTGCTTCAACATTGATGCTCAACTAGCTTATTACGGATAGTAAAAATAGGAGCAGCCAAACTAACCTTACCGCTGATGACGTCATCAGCGAACTTGCAAACGGCGTCGAGAGTCTTCTCAATCTGTACTTGCAAAAACGGATTTGGCGCGAGCTTAGAGTTCCTCAACCAATAGTGGCCCACCATCCGTCCTTCGTCGGGATTGGCGATGGCGCCTTTTTCCAACTCCTCCATAGCTTTAAACGCGGCTTGGAACCGGGGCTCCATTTCCCCGACGAACTCATCCGAGAACCCGACCCTACTAACATCGAGGTACAACCCGAGCTCCTTGTGCTGGTACAACCAGTCAACGTACCTCCTCCAGAGCTCTTTAGGATCTTTCTCCAGTCCACCTTGCTTGGCTTTCTTCAAAACGCCAACGCTGTTCGTTTTCGACAAATCGGCGGACACTTCACGAGCCACGGAGAGCTTAGAGTTGGAGCGAGTTGAGAATGCGTGTGAGTCTTTGCGAAACGAAGGAGTGAGTTTGGCGACTCGGTCATGCTTAGGCTTCAAAGAATGGGAAGAAGAGCAAAGGCCCGAGAGAGAGGCCATTGAAGAACACAAAGACGAGTGAAAACGAGACCACGATGATAACGATGTGCAACAAAAAGAATAAATAGAGAAGGATCTTTTAATTTAGGCCATTGGCTTGAATTCGAACAAGGGTTTGATTTTTTTTTGAAAAAAAATTGATGAACCGAAATGGTTTCTGGGTTTTATGTGCTGTGCTGGAGCCTGGAGTTGAACCTCTTTGTCTTTTCCGGCATGTTTCACATGCTGATTGGTTGGTCTGAGGTAGCAGCAATCTGCGGGTCCGATCGAATTTGGGTTTGCTTGTTTGTGCTCCAAATAATTTCTAAGATATTTTATGAGATGACAAATAATACAAACAATATATAAAATTTCAAGTTCAGATTTGCATATAATTTAAACTATTTTGATTTTGATTGTTTTTGAAAATGTACTATTTATTGTTCAAGATTCTAAAAACCAATATCTCTTCTATGAGTTATATCTAAGTTTGAGGCATTTCAATTCAAATTATAAAAAATTAGGTTAAATTATCCAACAAATCATTCAATATTTTGTTTTAACAGTATTTTTGTAAGTATTTCGATTTGTTTATTTCATAGATTTGATCATTACAAATTACTTATTCAGAATCGAATTAAATAATTTTAAATTATTAACTTTCTTAAATCGGTTTTGCCAAATTTTACTTTTATTCACGAGTTTTTTTTATCATAACTTTTATGGATAAATATTCTATACACGGGCGGTGGAAACTGAAATTTTACAAAAGCGCCTTAGTTTTAGGGTATAGGGAGTTAATTTAGGGTATAGGGTATAGGGTTTAGGGGTTTAGGTGTAGGGGTTTAGAATTTAGGGATAGTTGTTTCAATTTAAGGTTTAGGGTTTAGAAACGTGGGCAGCTCGTCAAATTTAGTGCCCCTCGAAAGCAAGGGCACGAGGGCTCCAGCTTTTTACACTTGCAACTCGCAAGAAGCGTCAGAAGCGGGGAGGTGGGGGTCGAAGATGGAGTCGATTGCGCAGAATAACCAAGAAACTGAGAGGGAAAATTCTAGTGAAGCCAAAAGGGTTATAGAAATCTGCAGTGCGGTGGGCCTGGTGTTCGAAGCGGACGAAGAGGAAGTTATTCGAAGGCTTGTAGCGGTTGAAGGAAGGAAGAATCCATAAAAGGGAGGTAAGCCAGAAGGTAGGTGTGGCAGTGGTGGGTATCAAATTTTCCAATTAATGAATCCAAACCTTTGCTTGTCTTGGAACGTTCGTGGGTTGAGAAGTAGAACTAAGAGAGCAGCTGTCAGGCGAATTATTGGGTCAAAGAACCCGGGTGTGGTTTTTTTACAAGAGACCAAGAGGGAGTTGGTGGATGCTCACTTTATAGGTTTAATTTATGGGAGAAAACATGATTTTGCCTTTAGTTTTTCAAGTTCGCAAGGAGCTTCAGGAGGGTTAATTTCGTGCTGGAGTGAGTCCTTCTTCATTTTCAAGAAGGACATTTGCTGCGAGAGGTATGTCATATCTGTGGGTAAACTAGTGCAAGCAGAATTGGAATGTGTCTTAGTCAATGTTTACGCCCCGAATGGCTCGACTAACCGTAGAGCATTGTGGGAGGAGTTAAGACAAGTGCTGGGAGAGTTGGGACTTCCGTTAATTATAGGGGGCGATTTCAATGTGGTGAGGAAGCCGGAAGAAAAGGTGGGTCTTGACGTAAACAAAGGGCACTGGGGGATTTTGATGGTTTTATTGAGGAGCTGGGAATTGTTGACCTTCCCTTGGTAGGGGGAAACTTCACTTGGTGCAGCCGCAGGGAAGATCCTTCATTTAGCAGGCTCGACCGGTTCCTCTTGTCCCCAGATATTTTATCCCTTTGGGCCGATATCACACAGAAGGTGCTGGATAGCAAAATCTCGGACCACAGCCCAATTATTTTATGCCGAGCAGTCATCAATAGTGGACCTAAACCGTTTAGGTGGTTCGAGAGTTGGGCGGATGAAAAGGAATATGGTAAGGTCGTGGAGGGTGCTGTCAAACTTTCGAATGGTAAGGGTATTGAGGCAGCGCTGTTGAATTGCAAATTGGAAACCAGGAAGTGGTTGAAAAGGAGGGTGGTAAGTCGGGAGGACTCCAGTGTTGCGTTGGAAAGAAAAATCTCCGAACTTGAATTGCTAATTCAGATGAATAGAGCGAAGGATGAGCAAAAGGCCGAATTAAGGGCAATCCGATGCAAGCTATGGAACTGCTATCGAAGGGAGGAGCGTGACTAGTTCCAGAAGTCTCGACTGAGATGGTTGAAGATGGGCGATAGAAACACCAAGTATTTTCACCTTGTTGCGTCGGCTAGAAGAAGGGTGAATTCAATTCACTCACTGAAAATAGATGGGATTGAGGTCCATGACCAACCAACGATCAAGCGCAGCATTCTCAAGTACTACAGTGAGATTTACAATGAGTCAGCAACTTTGCCGATTGCCCGCTTTGAATGTGACCTCAAGAGGTTGTCACCAGAATCGGCTTCGGCACTGGAGAAGCCTTTTTCAGTCGAAGAAATTAAAGAAGTAGTGTGGTCCATGGAGGGGTCAAGAGCACCGGGCCCGGACGGATTTAATATGAATTTCATCAAGAGGTATTGGGAAATGCTTGAAGCAGATATTATGCAATTTTTCACCGAGTTTCATATGAATGGTTTGGGTGATACCTCACTTAATAAATCCTACATTGTCCTAATCCCAAAAGTGAATGCTCCTTCTTCTATCGAAGATTACAGACCAATTAGTCTGGTGGGTTGTCTGTACAAAATGCTAACGAAGGTTCTATCAAGGAGATTGAGTGCTTACTTGCAGGAAATCATCGGAGATACTCAGTTTGCATTATGTCCGGGGAGACAGATATTAGATTGTGCACTAATTTCGAATGAAATTACGGACTTAATGAGGAAAAGTGGCAAGCCGGGGCTGATTTTTAAGGCGGATTTTAGGAAAGCTTACGATACGGTGGACTGGGGTTTTCTAATGCTCATTATGAAGAAGTTTGGCTTCGGTGATAGATGGATTAGCTGGGTTCTCTCTTGTATCTCAACAACAAAGATTGTCGTACTGGTTAATGGGTCTCCAGCTAAGTTTTTCTCCATTAACAGAGGACTTAGACATGGGTGTCCCCTCTCCTCAATCTTATTTAATTTGGTCGCAGAAGCATTAAGTGCAATTCTTTCTAAAGCAGTGAAGAAGGGTTTCATGGAAGCAATAAGTATTGGTAACAGCAATATCAAGATCTCTCATCTGCAATTCGCCGATGACCTCATTGTCTTTTGTGGGGCAGGAGAAACGCAGCTTCGGAATCTTGTCCGCCTAATGAGAGGCTTCGAGATCGCATCGGGGCTGAGACTGAATGTTCATAAATCCAAGGTGATAGGGATAAATATGGAAGCGGATCTGCTAGTAAGATGGGCGGATGGAGTTAATTGCTCAACGGAAAAATTACCGTGTAAATACTTAGGATTACCTCTCGGGAGTCCTAAAAATTCTAAAGCAATGTGGGATCCGGTGGTGGAGAAATTTAAAAAAAGGTTAGCATGCTGGAAAGCGACGATGCTATCTTTTAGTGGTAGAATGGTTATTGTGAGAGCGGTCCTATCGAATCTCCCAATTTTCTATTTGTCTTTATTTAAGATGCCAGCGAGTGTCGGCAACCTCCTGAATAAAATCATGGCAAGGTTCTTGTGGGGTAGTACTGATAGAAAAGCGGTCCATTGGATTAAATGGAAGGACCTTTGCTGTCCCAAATCCTGCGGGGGGTTGGGGTTCTCAAAAATGAAAGGTAAAAATAGGTCGCTTTTGAACAAATGGATATGGAGATATGGAGCTGAACCGGAGTCACTGTGGAGACAGATTATGAATGCAAAGTATGAAAAAAAATCTTCGAGTCTCATGCCACTGAACATTAGCAACTCGAATAAATCCTGGATATGGCGCGGCATTATCGCCCCCTCAAGGAAGGTGATGCTTCGTTTAGCAGTAATATCAGATTCATCGTGGGAGACGGGAGGAGAATCCGTTTTTGGGATGATGTGTGGGTAGGCGATGTTAACCTTCGATTGCGATTCCCCAGAATCTTTGTGCTGGCAGTGAAAAAGGAAGGGGTGATTGCTGATTTCGGGGTGTTGGAAGGGGGTAGATGGAGTTGGAATATCACACTTAGGAGAATGCTTTTCGACTGGGAATGTGCAGTGTGGGAGGAGTTCCAGAGGGTGCTGTCATCTTTAAAATGGGAAGGTATTTCTCAAGATTGTATTCGGTGGTTGGGAGCATCCAACGGGGTTTATAGTGTTAAAGTTCACGACAACTTGGTGCGTAACAGCAATATGATACCGAACCGGACGTGGAAATTGGTGTGGGATAACTTAGCCCCCCCAAAGGTGGAGAGTTTTGTCTGGAAAGTAATGTGGGAAAGGATTCCCACTAAGCACGAACTCATCAAAAGAGGTATTTCTTCCATCCCCTCTAACCTTTGTGACTTTTGTGGAATCATGGTTGAATCTCCGAAACATTTATTTTGTGAATGTGAGAAACATTGGAGGCTGTGGCAGAGTTGGTGTAGGACGTGGGGAATACAATTGGTGATGCCAAATAACTCGAAAGATTTGCTTCATAGTTGGAACGAATTGGCACACTGTTTTAGGGAGGAATCGGTTTGGAGAATGTCGTTTTTCAGTATAGCTTGGACCATTTGGTTAAGTCGAAATGATGTTGTTTTTAAGGGAAAGAATGTCTCGGTTTCTTGGATGTTTGACATGGCAGTGGCTAGACTAGCGGTATGGTGTAAAGCAAAATGGCCAAGTGCAATTGTTTCTATAGCTGACTACTGCAGATTTTCGGAACATTTCAAGGATATTGAGTACAAGAACATGGACAAGGCAGTCACGGTGTGGAATCCCCCAAGCAGCGATACACTAATGTTCAATGTCGACGGGGCCGTGGCGGGTAGTGTCGGTGAAGCTGGTATCGGATGCATTATGAGAGATTGCAAGTCCAAATCCCTGATTGTGTTTTCCAAAGCAATGGGGGTGATGGATGCCTCGTCGGCCGAGGTTTACGCGATAAGGGAGGCCCTTAAGATTTTTAAAGAGTCAAGGTGGGCGAAGATGTACGCTCTCGCAATTGAAAGCGATAGTAGTATGGTTGTCACATGGTCTCAGAATCCGCGGCTCGCTCCAGCTCCTTTTAATTTCATGATCAGTGACACAATCAAAGAGGCTACTAATTTTTGTTGGAGCGTGCGAGCGATACCAAGGGAGGCCAACCAAAGTGCTGATCTATTGGCTAAGAAAGGAATAAAAAGATCGAAGGATTTGGTGGTTATCGATCCGGAATGAAGGAGGAGTTCAGAGGCACTGTGTTTCGACACAAAGTGATGCTTTATTCACGAAGATGGTGAGGGTTCAGAAGTTTACTGCTGCGTAAGGGTGCAGCTAAGGGTGTCTTGCCCCTGTCTATGTTCGCTGTAGACAGGTTTAGTGCTGTCTGGTCAATCAACTTTGCTGCGGATGGTGGTTGCATTACGCTAAGAGTTGTTCCGATGTTGTAGATGGAATGTTGTATTGTTCGTATATGTCTAGCCTCGGCTGCGCTCTTTTTCCTCCACCATAGGTTAGGGAGGTTTTTTAACGAGGCACCGGGGCATGGACCACTTTTTATCCGAAATAAAATCTCTTGATTTCAAAAAAAAGGTTTAGGGTTACAATTTAGGGTTTATATGTTAAAACCTAAATCCTCATCATATTACCCTAAAAACTAAACCCTAACCTATAAACTTTAAATTATAACTCTAAACCAAAAATTGAAACAACTATCCCTAAATTCTAAACCCATGCACCTAAACCCCTAAACCCTACACCCTAAATTAACTCTCTATACCCTAAAACTAAGGCGTTTGTGGAAATTTTCAGTTTCCACCGCCAGTGTATAAGATATTAATCCAACTTTTATTCACAAGTTGGACTAATGGCGAAGATCATATCGACAGAAGGACAGTGATACCCTTGGAATATTCCTTGGTTACCTCTATTTTTCGGAAATTTTGACGGACCATTGAAAGTGGAGAAAGACAAAACGCTTTGTAGTACGATGCAGAATATTTGGGTGTAATTATTAATTCATTGAAATGTTTTTTTATTTATATCTATTTTTTTTTTTGCGAAATTGGATTATTATTGTATCTAAAAATGTATTTTTAATTTATTGTATTTGTTGGATTATTTTTTAGTATAGCACTTTGAACAGGGATGAAATTTTTCTGCCTTTTTTCGTTGTCTCTACTTATCTTTCCACGTTCAAAATTAGGTTTATGGTTTATGATTATGGTTTGTAGTTAGGATTTAGGGCATGGTGTATTTTAGGGTATTGGGTGTAGGGTTTAGAATTTAAGGTTAGGGCTTGGAGCTTAATTTTGTAGTGTTTTTTTTAGTGTTGAAGTATAAGTAGGGGTACCGAAAGGGGCAGAGGATTTTTATCCATTTGATTCTTTGAACAGTACTTGTTGAAGTTGGATCTCTTGCAATCCCTCTTCATAAAAATCTCATTTTAATATTCGAAAAAGTCAAGTCTTCATAATTTTAATATTATATCTTATTTTTTTCATGAATACGGATTGTAAGCAACAAATCTTCGTGATTTTTTTTAATATTAAAAATGAAATTTTTATGAAGACTGGTTGTAAGCAACAAGTGTTCATGTTTTTTTAATATTAAAAATAAAAATTTTATGAAGACGGATTACAAGAGATCCAACAAGTAAATTAAATTAAAAAATATTTTTTAATATAATATTAACTAATTTCTCCCTTATTTTCTAATATATTATTTTTTTTGTTTGAGCTAAGATATTCACCGTCGATAGCGGTGTCTAATCAATATATCACTTTTAATAAAACTAATTGAATTTTTATAGTGAACAAAACGTGGGAATATTGTAGAGGCCTTTTTGGTAAATTTCGCTGGGTTTTTTTAGAGAGAAAATTATTTTATATATATATTTTTAAAATAAATTTTGTAATTTTATTCACTCATTCAAGTCATAGCATGCACTTAATTAGAATGTTTAGTTAGATTGGACATTTATTTAAAAATAATAAGATTTGCCGATGGAAAGTTGAAGTTGATTTAATCACTCGATTTTAAGTGTCGTTTCTTTCGTGGTCTAACTCTCTTACATGAAGATTGTAATATGCTAAATTTGTATTTTGTTAAATAATCGATCTTTATTCATGAAAAAAAATTGAACACGAGTTCAGATAAACTCAAATGTGGATAAATTACTTAAGAAGGTTTGTGGAAAACAAAACGATGCAATACAAAAAAAATTCCACAACAAAAGATGAATGATGGAATTTGGATAGGTTTGATAATTGTGCTTATTTTTATGAGATTATTAATCAATGCAATCTCCCACCTCCAAAACAGTGATTAATATAATCGGGCTTATTTTTAATTAGATAATCGACTTATATTTTGGGTAGTGGGTGTAAATTATATATTGGTTTGTATAATATATTTGGATTTAATTTAGTTTGGGCTTGAGTAGTGGGTTGAATTTGAGTTTAAATGTTTTTAAAATATTAATACTTAAGTTTAAATTGATTTCGTGGATTTAATCGATTTTGGTCTTCTAACTAATTTGAATAAATTGTTTTGTCCGGCCTTCTCACTTAACTTTCAACTAATTTGATTAAATTTTATTCGAAGAGAACAAAACTGATTGATTCGATTAGTTTGAATAAATTGTCGTATACCCCTAAATATTGAAATTTATAAGCCAACACTTGACTTTAGATCACTTTTCCCCCACCAATCTTGTGCATGGGTCGTTAATTCAAAAAATTTAAAGTTTGTGCTTGAATCCAAGTCAGTCCGATGATTTATTTAATTATTTTTATTTTTAAATGCTTTTAATTGAATTTAAATTTTTTATTATTTAAATTAAATTAAACTGGGTTAGTCGGAGGTTAAGAACTCACACCAACTCCAAGCTTTGATTTGGCCTACGGATAGGTTTAAAAAAACAAAAATTTAAGATGAAAAAGTATTTTATTATAAAAGTATAGGTTGAAAAGATGGGCAAAAAAGGATTAATAAGAAAAATGGGTAAAGTACACAAATAATCATTAAACTGCACCAAAAATACAAAATGGTCACCAAACTTTTAAAAGTTACATAATAGTCATTAAATTTTAGTTTTTTTTTTTGAAAATTAACTTGAATATTATTTATAATTCCTTTGCCCGGTGCCTCATTAAAAACCTCCCTAGCCTAAGTTGGAGGAAAAAGAGTGCAACCATGGCAAAGGTGAAACATGACAGCCAACCAAGCAAGAGACACATAATACCAACTCAGCTACCAGTACAGTAACATTTCGAAATTAAAATGCTATGCACAAAATAAAATCACCACAGTGGATTCACCCGTCTCTGTAAGATTGGAAACGATTTGTAGAAGAATTCAGAGACAACCCACTGCTGTCGCGTCTGTACCAACAAAGAGACGTCCTCAGTACCTACTTCACACCCTAGTCGGTATGCTTCAATTCACAGGCTATGGAGGATTAAATGTTGTTGATTGGGTGACATGATAGTTACAAAAATTTGTATAACAACACATTTAATCTTTAATATTTACACATTCAATCAATTTAGACATCAATAATGTTGGTTAAATTAGGACTAAATTGATTGAATGTGTAAATATGGAGGATTAAATGTGTAATTATTCAAATTTACATAATTCTTACGCCATTTGCTTAACGACAGTTAACAGCTCAGTGATCATTTTGTAACAAAAACTAAAGTTTAATGTCTATTATATAACTTAAAAGTTTGGTGATCATTTTGTGTAAACCATAGAAAAAGTTTGACACACAATTTGTGTAAACTAAAGTTTATAGGTGCTTGTCAAATTTAGGAGTTAGAAATTTAGTTTATGGTTCATAGTCTAGGGGTTTGGGTTATAAGGTTTATAATTTAAGATTTAGAATTAGAGTTTAGCAGTTAGGATTAAAATTTTTGTTTTAGATTTTTTTACAATGACAACTGAATTTTATTAATAACCACGAAAATATCTCAAATACAAAGCATCCAAAATGGAGAGTAATGAGATCTAGTACACCAAAATCTAAAACAACCCAAAGATGCAAAGAAAAATAAATATTTTCATAGATATTAGCATACCGATAAAATATAGAAGTCTTCATGAATCTCCTTGTCTCTATCCAACGAGACGTTTTACGATGTGAAAAAGGAGTGGCATACGAATCTAACTATCAGGCAGATTGCTCTGCTACCCAGGTCTAATTACATCGGCAAACAACCATTAACCAATATGGGATCTATCTTTCTATGAACACCGACAGAATCAAGATCAGAAACTAGCGCCGCGAAGATCACTGTAAGAGCACCAAACGAACGCTAAGGTATGCTGAAATCATGCCAAAACGACAGATGAAACGAACCAAAAAATAACGAAAAAGCGTGTCACAATGACATATTTTTTTATTAAAAATATAAAAAGCGAATAACTAATAAATCCAACGGACGGTAACCAACATAAAAATTAGAACCGCCGCCGGCTAATCAAAGAAAAATGGGTGAAAACCCTTGCGGCGCAATTGGAGTAGAGAGAAAAAATTAGGTCAAAGAGAATACCATTTTTGTTTTAGATTTTAAAAAAAAGATATGTAAAAAAAATTATGCGGGTCAAGTATCGAAATATAACCCATAATAAAATATTTACAACTTTTATGTTGATTATTTATCTGAAATCTAAATGTTCTATGAACTGCAACTCTCATTTTAAGATGAAATACAATAAACATCGAAAACTTTCATAAAGGAAAAAAAAATCACAATTTTTGAAAAACCCATTTTTTAAATATAAATCTGGCTTGAGTAAAGCTTTTCAGTCGCATACACGATGTATTTAAATTGTGATCGTTTTTGTTTATTTTGTGAATTGATTATCATCATTAATACTTAATAGTATATGTGCATGTATAGGTGGAAAACGTTTTTTGCTGGTTGTGGAGACTGGAGAGCCGCCAGAAAGAACACAAAGCCAGCTGGCGGCCTGGGAGAGGATGGAATTCAAATTTAGTTTTCTTAAAACGCACCGTTCCAAGCTGGCCAAGTTCCTATATATATATATATATATATATATATTAAATAGTCTAAATGTGATTAGAATGTAATATGTGTTTATTAAAATTTTTAATCTTTTAACAATGTGTATATATCATGTTAATAAAATAATTTAAATTTGTGTATCATAAAATGAACATATCATTTTTCTACTAAAACACTTATTAGGTTCGAGTTCCCTAATAGTGCTCGTTGATAGTTTTTCGACTGTTTTTCAACTTGGAATATCAGATTCCAAGTATTAATACTTTTTTTATTAAGCAAACTAACAATAATTGCACAAATCCCAACGACGTGATTACCATTTTACCCTCGTCATCCCTTTCATAGGAAAAAAAATATCTTCAAGTTAAGCACTTAAGCACCCTAAAAAACTAAAAAACCAAAAAGGAAAAGAAAATTCTCCTTTCTTTACTCCGGAAGCCCACCAATTTCTGCAAATGGCGACTACGGTGCCGGACAATCTAAGCCGCGACCAATATGTTTACTTAGCCAAGCTTTCCGAACAAGCCGAGCGCTACGAGGAGATGGTTCAGTTCATGCAAAAGCTCGTCCTCGGCTCAACTCCTGCCGCCGAACTCACCATCGAGGAACGGAACCTTCTCTCGGTTGCCTACAAAAACGTGATCGGATCTCTACGCGCCGCGTGGAGAATTGTTTCTTCCATCGAGCAGAAAGAAGAAGGTCGGAAGAACGAGGAACATGTTGTGCTCGTCAAGGAGTATAGATCGAAGATCGAAGCTGAGTTGTCGGATGTTTGCGCTAGTATCTTGACTTTGTTGGACTCGAATCTAATCCCGTCTGCTGCGACGAGTGAGTCCAAGGTTTTCTATCTGAAGATGAAAGGCGATTATCATCGGTATTTAGCAGAGTTTAAGGTTGGCGATGAAAGGAAAGCGGCTGCTGAGGATACTATGTTGTCTTACAAGGCGGCTCAGGTGACTTTTCTTACAAGAGATCTGTAATTTTTTAACTTGGAGCCCAGCTTCGACTAAATAATTGAATGCTAGAGTAGAATTTTTGATGTTGACTTGGAATTATGATTTTAGGTTTAGAGTTTTGATTTCTGAAAATTCAGTATTTTTTGAAGTTGAAAACTTTGGATTCTGTGTTGAATTGAATGAAGGATGTTGCGTTGACGGATCTAGCACCAACGCACCCAATCAGGCTGGGATTGGCGCTGAATTACTCGGTGTTTTACTATGAGATTCTCAATCAGACTGATAAGGCTTGTAGCATGGCTAAACAGGTAAGTCCCTTTTTAAGCTCCAACTTATGTCTCACCTTGCTTCAGTTCTGCATAAATCAATGAAAAATGGAACGTAGTGTGATTTTTTATCATTGTCTTGGCTGTTTTTCATAGAAGAGTATAATATATTTAGCTTATTTAATCTGCTTAGTTTTAGTAGTTTGACGATGGAAAGTTTTAGTAGGGTACTAAAAGGAGGTTGCTTTGATTTATTGTGTTGGTGACTTGGTCTAGATGATCTTTTTAGAATCCAATTAGATTAGAGTTTTAACCAGCATTAGCGTAATTGAAATGTTAATGATTTTCTTGCTAATATGTTGCTCTGGTGCTTGGTTCTAGCCATTCTAATTCCAGTACCTTAAATTTACATATAAGTCATAAGTTTGAAGTTTGTGACATTTGGATTGTAAAGAAACTAAAGTCAATCCTGTTATTAGCTAACCAAATCCTTTATGAGCATAGCATACTGGAGTTTCGGCAATATTTCTTGAGGGATGATGAAATGTTGGACGTGGATGCCGTCATTGTTGTTGCTTCTGCCGTTAGGTCTACTAGCAAACCTTTGGAATTTAGGGCCATTAGCTAGAGAGGAAAAAATTAGTAACAAATACATCATTTCCAAACAATGGATAGATCAAATTGCTTGTTAGGAGTTAAATTGTTTGGATATGTTTCCTATGACTTCCCTTGTTTACTTTTATGAGGAGAAAATAAGTGGAATGTTGGCCAACCTCCGAAAGTACTGAAACTTAATGCATGCAACTTGTCTGGAGACCACCTCAGTTGGAAGCTTTAAATAAATGTTAACATTTTTGGTATCTCGACTTATTTCTCTGAAAAATGTCGGTAGTTGTAGTAAGAATAAAACAGGAATTAAAGTTGGATATTCATTAAATATTCCTTGTTCTTTAAAAAAGGCATTCGAGGAAGCCATTGCTGAGCTTGACACACTGGGTGAAGAGTCTTACAAGGACAGCACTCTCATTATGCAGCTCCTAAGGGATAACCTTACTCTCTGGACTTCAGATGTTCAGGTCATTGCCCTCCCCCACTCTCACCTAGACGCTCGCTTGCGCGTGCACACAACTAAGACCATGTTAATGGCGATTTTGACACATTGAATTTACCAATGTCTAACTGTATGTAATGTTGGTTCTGCTGCAGGACCAGTTAGATGAGCCATAGAAGGTGGTTTAACGCATGTTGGTCCTGTTCTTCTTCTTGAGGAGGTGGGCTTTGAATGTCATATGTTTATGCTGATTAAAGTGTGTAATCTAAAATTGGGCTTTTAATTGACCTTGGCATGATGTTTGCTAAACTCTCGACTAGTTTTCTGAATTTGGAAGTGACTCCGAAAGGTAGCGTTTTCCAACTAGTTTGTTATATTTACTGCAGAGTGGCAATTCTTAGCTATGGTAGAACTTTTTTTTCCAAGACGGCATAGAAAATTGGACGTGATAACTATGGAGGTATTTACATTAATGAGTAGAAATAGAGAAAATCGAAGGAAATTAAGGGATTAGTTTACAAACGACAGATAATACACTGTATTTAACAATGTGAATCCCTTGTCCTATTTTGAAAGTAATCGACTCTAAGTTGCAAGACATTTTTAGATTTTCACATTGAAAGCCTCCTTTACTCGAGCTAGAAGAAGCTGTATTTCAGACAAACAGTATATGAGATCCAGAACCCTTCAAACAGGGTTCACACCATCACACTAGATCCGAGGAATTCATTCCCTTGTGCTGTTCTTAAGCCATTCTAGATACTGGGGGCTGCCACTTTGTTGATTCCATGTCTCAATTGATGTATTAAAAGAAGGAAACAGTTGCTCTGAAGTAACTGAATTGGCATTAGTATTATAGCCGTCTCATCTTTATTAGCTCATGCGATGGGTTGTTTATTCTGTTCCTTTGATTTTTGGGGGAGGAATTCAGCCCAAGCAAGGAAGATTCCATGTTTAAGTCCAAACGATATTGTGATGTTTGTCCAGTGGAAGTGTGGAACAAGACACTAGACCTTTTAAATAATAATTCGAATTCTGGTGTTGTGAATGGAATAAACTGGATTGAGTGAGTCATCCCGTAATAAATCTCGATCTAAATTAACCGGATAATGGATTGATAAAAAAACTATATCTAGCATAAAAAAGAACAAAGTATTATCTTCAAAAAGACACAAGATTCACGAGGACAAGTGGGAAGTTTTTAAAGGAGTGGGTGGTGGTGTAAAATAGTGGACACACACCGGGGATACGGCGGATGTTGTGGAGGCTTTTCATGACCCTCCACCGCGTAGGTGGCTAGATCACCACTTCTTAATACTAAAGAATTAATACTAACAAGTAGCAAGTGAGATCTTTAAAATAACCGGTGTTTGTCCATTGTCATTAAACTCTTTGATGTGGCCTGGCTAATGGTCTTATTTTATGGATGGAGTGAATCTCAAGAACTTGGTCTGAGTTTAAATATGAAACATACTTTTAAAAAATATATTATGGCTAGTTAAACAAAAACCCTTTGGTTTAATAAGTTTGGCTAATGCGCTGAAGCTACATTCCTGAATCTAGATCACTCGCTGATTCCTGCTGTCTCATTCTTAACGAACTATAATAATATATTAATATCTACCCAAAAATATATAACAATGTTTATATTTTAGACATTTAAAAGGTGTCCAGAGGATCGGTTTAGACAATATTTACATATTTACACTACTGCACTCATTTATTTTTCTAAATTTTAAATTATTTTAAGAGAGACTGCGCGCATTATTTTTGTATTTTTCATATTAATTTACGTTGTTTGTGGTAACTTTTTTTAACGACGTTATTTTTTAAGGTTTGAATGTAGATTCTTTTCTTACAAATACAATATGTCTTACTATTTAACCTAATAATTATTGGTCACTCATCATATTTTTAAACCTGTTTGTATAGCGTTTTTTTATTGAAGGTGTATCAAATAATAATTCTCAAATTTTATATGATATTTAAAATATTAAAGAGAATTTAATTCGAATCGATTCATTTAAAAAACTTTAAAAAGTAAATTTTAAATTATAATTTTGAATTCAAAGTTCGGTCAAATGCAAAAATAATTTATATTGGAATAATAAGTCTAGTAGCCTGCCTAACAATATTGGACATGGCTGCAGTAGTAAAAAGGATAAGAAATAATATTATAGTCAAATTATGATTTTGGTGTCTATATTATGTTTGTATTTAAATTATAGTACTATTATATTTTGATGACATATTTAATTTTTTAATTTTATAATGTTAGTCTTAATTGTTCTAATTAAAATACTGACTATGTATTATGTATGTATTTTTTTAAAATGAACTTATTTCAACAAGTGGTAAGCAGCTTGGTATCTCTTAAGTAAGTCTCGGGTTCGAGGTGTTGTGTATGTAGAAAATTCTCGCTGGGAGACTCACCTACCAAAGCCAGGTGTGCGACGCGAGTCAGTCCGGATTAGTCAGGGCAAAGCCTTGAATTTCGGAGGGCAACCAAAAAAGTGTTTTAAGAAAAGAATAATATCAGTAATTAACTGAGGAATATTATTTGATATATAGGCGGTAATTTTTCCCCTACGTGAGCAACTTCAATCTTTAACCACGTGTCCTTGATTTATTATATGCAACTGACACATGGTAGCATATTAAAATCACTGGTGGAGAAAAAAATTTATCGTCAGTATATCAAATAATTATCTATTTCTAATAACATCATAAGATTAGAAACTTAGAATAGCACATCATGTTAAATTATAATATAGAGACTCAACCATAAATTTAAGTATAATAGAGGGACCAAAATAAAAATTTGACCTATGAATATAAACATTGAAAATAGAGTTAAAAATGGGAGGTGGGTAGGGAGGCATGACATGACACTCTGTTAAGCTCGGATCTCAAACAGTAGGAGAAGAAGACTTTGCCTTTAGACCCCAAAATTTAAATGTAAATGCAAAGTGTGATGTAGTCTTTGAGATTAGCTTTAGTTTTTTATTTTTAATTTCCCCCCAAATTTTTTTACCAAGGGTTTCCATTTAAAAGTCCAAAAAGGGTGAAAAAGTTGAATTCCAAAGCATAATATATTGGGTACAAAATTTATCAAAGAAAAACAAGTTTTTTTTAAGAAGAAGTTGACAGAAGAATATTGGAGAAGGGGAAAAGGGTTAGAAATTTGTGTCCTCAAAGTCTCTTTACTTACTTATATTTTAAGCATGCCTTCTTGAACGAATTAATGAAATGTTAAGAACAAGAGGATCCAAGGTTAATTCGTGTCCTCAAATTCTTTTTACCGTTTTTAAATTAGGATAAAAATAATCATGAGAATTGAATTCAAAGCTTTCTTTTGTCGTCAAACTCAAAGATGCATATGGATGTCAATGTGGTTATGTATATATATATACAAGGCTTAAAATTATTTGTAATTAATCACATTTAAATTCATAATTTTTTAAGAATTTTTATCCAATATACTAGGGGTGAAATTTTTTTAGTTTCTATAAACGCCTTAATTTTAAGGTTTATAAATTCAGTTTAGGGTGTAGGTGTTTAATTTTTAGGGATAATAGTTAGAATTTAGGGTTTAGAGTGTAGAGTTTGGGTTTTAAGATAGTGTGTTGAGGATTAAGGTATTAACCCATAAACCCTACAATCTAACCATAAACCATAAATTATATTTACAATCCCTAAATTCTAAACTACTAAAGCTAAACCCATAAACCCAACACCCTAAATTAAGTCCCTAAAACTATGATACTTGTGAAAACTAAAATTTTTTTACTGATAGTGTATCAAATAATTATCTATTTTTAATATTAATAGTAATAATAGTGTCAACAAAATTAAGACTCGATCAGTATGAACTTCATATGCGTAGTTTTCGATAGATGTGAAAACTATATGCAAATGGAACTCTTTGTCTTAATTACATTTTTACTAACGTTGGGTTGAGACTTGAGAGGTTGATTGCTTTTGAATTGGACCGATTAAAAAGAAAAGAAAGAAACAACTCCTAGTCGAGGGGTATCAAACTTAGTTGTGTGGGATATCAGAACATCCGAGAAGGAAAGGGGAAAAAAAGAATTAAAGAAAGGAGCAATTGTTTTCTCGATCTGTACAGTGTTTATTTGACTGTAAAAATTATTACCAGTCGACCAGACATGGTTGTGTCATAAAAACAGCATTACCAAGGGAGTTAAATGATGGGATTTTTACCAAAGGACACACTCAGACAATGTCTCTCTGCTCAATGATTTAAAAATCACACTTTCAAAACTCCTATTTAACAGTGTTCTTAGTTAAGAGAATAATTATCAAAATCTAAGCAGTCATTCGCTAAAAATGTGAGAGAAAATGGTGTACTTTTCTGCAGAATCCAAAAGGAAAAAAAGAAGAAGATGAAAATGGTCCTAAAAGTGGAAGAAAAGCTAAAACCCATAGCTTTTTGTACAAAGATGGACAGTTTGACTGATTTTCATAAGATTTCTAAGGCCTTCATCTTTACAATCCTCGCTTTTTTCATGTATCAATCCACCCAAAGACTTAACGACGTTGAAGAAGACTGTTGATTTGACGATGATGAATTCATAGGTGACCTTCTAAGGGTTTATTCCATAAATTATTGAAAATAATTAATTCATTAGATATAATAATTTTAATTATTTAATAAAGTTTACATAAATTTTTTATTTTTAGGATTTATAAATTTAAGTTGTGGTTTAGAGTTCAGGCTGTAGGAAGTAGAATTTAAAGCCCGTGATTAGAAGTTAGACTTTAAAGTTTAGGATTTGAGGTTTAGGTTTTAGAGTGCTATGACTATGGATTTAAGTTCTAAATTTTATAGCTTAAATATAAATATTTGTGTAAATTTTTTTACACAATTTTGTATCAAAATATAATCCTAAGTATATAAAGACATATTTATCACTTGATGCATAATGCTTTTAATTTTTTTAATCATGTTATCATTTAAAATTTGCCCTTATCAAATAATCTAATTATGTCCAAAATTTAATTTCAAGAAAAATGTTTAAAAAATTACAATTTAAATACAACGTTTGATTTTATAGTATTTGTTTTTAATATTCATTTTTTAATTTATCAAACAATACATATAACTCGACAATAACGAACTAGTTGAGTACTTATTTTCGGGTGAGTGGGCGAGTTTTAACAAAAATTTTCTGCGTACACAATGCTCCAAACTCAAAATCTGCTTAAGCAATAATAAACTAGTTATCACCGATATTATGTATCTTTCATTTTCTTTATAATTTTGGATGATATTAAAAGTTGTACACATGTCATTCACTGAGTCGTTATTATCAAATAAACATACTTCTGGACCAATATTAAATATTTAAATGTCACATTAATGTGTTTATTTTTCAATTTAGATTAAAAATTCGTATCCCAAAATTTATAATGGCCCTGTTTGGCAATTAGCAGATTGCATTAGCTGATAGCTGATTGCGTGTTTGGTAATATTAATTGATAGCTGATAGCTGTTAGATTATTTAAACAAATAGAATGACATATAAGGACATGTTTATATTCAATGCTTGTTTGAATAGTTTATTAATTATCAATATTTTGTATCTAATTATTATTAATTAGATCTATAAAATTATTTTTAATATAACTTTTCTAAATATATTCAAATGATTTATATATTAATTTATTATTTATATAATTATTTTAATATAATTAAATTAATTAATAAATTTAAATACACATATAAATATGTGATAATAAAAAGAAAAAAGTAAATATGATTAGCTTATAAATAGGGTGAGAAAATATTTAATTTAGATTATTTTGAGATTTTTGATAACTGGTAAGGGTAAAAGAGTCTTTACAACTCTAATATCAAAACCTCTAATCTCAAAAACTCCTATTATGAGCTTTTTCAAAATTAGCGGTTTCACCCAAATCCGCTCTTTCAATCTGTTATTTACCAAACAATAATATTAACAAATTTGACTGGTCAAACTTTTAATTATGTCTCAATTTCTAATTTTTACTCAAACCTTTCTTTACCAAATAGGGTCAATATAATTTGTGAGCGTATAAATTTATCTAAAATATCGCATTTGCATGAAAAAAGGATAATGGAATTTACCTTGATACAAAATTGAACCATTGCTCTGTATTTATAGTTCGGAATCGTATGATATTATGGCAATCAAAGTTTTATTCGAAAAATAATTGGAGACTGTACTTGTTTTTCTTGTCCGCAATAAATATCATTGACATTGTATACCCCTTTAATAATTAATTAGGGACCAAGGCGGTCCTTTCCCACTAATAAGTTCGTAAATACGGAATTATATATGATTTCTTTTTTAAATATTTTATGATAATTTGTAGTATTTTATCAAAACAATCATCAATTATTATTATTATTATTTAAAATTTATGAATGGATACATTTCATTTCTAAATATTTTTATTATGATCGTATAGTAGTACTAGTATCTTATATATTTTTAAGTCATAAATTTATATGCACTTTATAAAAAAATTGTTTAATCTTAAATATCTTAAAAAAGAATAAGCTCATGTACATTTTATAAATAATTTTGTTCGAGCTTAGATATTCTAAAAATAATAACATTCGTTTTTTATTAAAACCATTTCTCGTGTTCTAAATTTGAATTTATTTAAATAAATAAAAACAGTTTCAAATGGGCTGGCTATCTCCTCCAAAATGTTTGATCAAATCAATTGGATTAATAAATTAAACAAAAAAATATAGTTTTTGAAAGATTATGATGTTGTTTGACAATTAGTGGATAGCTGATAGCGGATTACATTAACTGATAGCTGATAGCGAAATGTATTAGTTAATCTAACTAGCAGATTGTATAAAAGTGTTTAGTAAAATTAATTGATAGTTGATAGTTGTTTGATTATTTAAACAAGTAAAATGACATATAAAGACATGATTATACTCGATACTTATTTGAATAATTTATTAGTTATCAATATTTTGTATCTATTAATATTAATTAGATTATAAAAAAATAATTTTTAATATAACATTACTAAG
The DNA here is from genome assembly GCA_030270665.1 of Hibiscus trionum. NCBI lineage: Eukaryota > Viridiplantae > Streptophyta > Magnoliopsida > Malvales > Malvaceae > Hibiscus > Hibiscus trionum. The sequence continues at coordinate 15,740,312 of BSYR01000019.1, forward strand.
CATATTTGAAGGATCTATATATTAATTTATTATTTATATAATTATTTTTTAATACAATTTAATTAACTATTAAATTTAAATACAAATATAAATATACGAGAATAAAAAGAAAAAACAAAAGAGATTAGTTTACAAATGTCACAATGTAAATTAGTGAGGTTGAAGAATTAAAATAGAAAATGTTAAATTTAAGTTATTTGGAGATTTTTTATAATTGTTAATGGTAAAAGCGTATTTATAACTATTTTCTCAAAACTTCTAATTTTAAAAACTTCTATTAGCAGCTTTTTTAAAATTAGAGATTTTACCTCAATTCACTTTTTACCAAACATCTAAATTAACGGATTTAACCGATCAAATTTTTAATTTTAGCTTAAATATTTAATTTTGGCTCAAACCTCTCTTTACCAAACATCTAAATTCATGTTTGTTATTACATAAAAATACAAGACTATTATTAAATGTTATTTATTCAGAAAACGATAATACTTGTTTTTAGTATAGGAAATGAGAATTTTTTTTTGAATATGCTGGCGTGATGGAAAGTAACATCTGTTCAAATTTTCTTAGTCTTTTTTAAGAAGGCACACACAACATGACAACACTAATGCTCGAATACGGGTCATTAAAATGATGAATATCATCCTTTGCTACTGGAACACAAGGGGTTGACAGAAAACGAGAATTATTGAATGTTGTACATAACAATTATATGAAAAAAATTATCAATTATGTTAAGTGACCAATAATAAGGAATGAAACATCTAAGGGATCAGTGGGGTTACGCCCCTAGAAAAAAGGGATAATTGTAAAATTATTTTTTAGTATTCTAAAATTATATAATGTATATTGTTGTACCTCTAAATTTAAAGATTTTGAATGACTTCTCAATAAATAATATTGAGTTCCTTGAATGTCAATAATGCTCATGTTGTCTCACCACTCATGAGTTCGAATCATGATATTTTTACATTATGAATGTAAATATCTCTTCATTTAATAAAAAAAATACTACATTTACTAACACGGATGCAAGTGAAAAAGTTAAATAATATAAAACATGTATAATTAATAAAAGAATCAATTTCTTTGTAATTTTGAGAATATACATCTAACAGAATACGCTTTTTTTTTCTTAATTAATTAACATAATACTTAATAAATTAAATGAACTAACCAAACATATTCAATTACAGCTAAGTAGTAACTCGAAACTAATGTGATCAATGCTCAGCCTTAATTATTGAGTTAAATTAATCATTGAAATGTAACCAATAACTTGAATGTCACAAAATAGAGGCAACACCCAACCGTAACTGAACTTGAAAATGAATGCAAAACATATATGGACTAAAAGAAAAAGAAAAACCCCTTCAATTTGATTGGAAAAAAAAGGAAATTCAATAAAAAAACTTTCCTAATAAGATTATCATGAAAGAAACGAAATGATTTTTCATTAAACCATCGCCTGTTTTGTTTTTTCAGACAGTTCAACGCACTAAATTCAAAAATCCAATAAGCGCAATCCAAAACCAAATGGGATGTTTGAAAAAACGGGGCGATTTTTCGTATAAAGGCGCGAAGGAAATGAAAAGATGAATAATTTACATTTTTCGTTGTGTACAAATCACGTATAAAAGAAAGTCCAAAGACTCAAATAAAGAATACAGTATTTTTTCTCTGATTCATATTCTCTCTCTCTCTCTTGCTTTTACCCTAAAAAGGGCATTGCTTTGCTTCTTAAGAGACCCTCCTCTTGAGCAGCCTCTTCCAAGGAAGGAGACTTCTGCAACATTGATCTTCTGTTTGGAAAACTTGTTTTTATTCTTACAAATTTTATTATTATTCTTCAATTCTTTGATTCAAAGGAAGCACTTTTGTTTTGCCATTTCTTGTTTGGAAGATATAACTGCAATGGCACCAAGTTTTGATTCCGCTGTTTCAAGTCTTCTGTGTGCCGAAGACAACTTCAGCATTTTCGGCGATACCGATGATTACTTGGGTGGGGTGGGAGAGTTTGGGGCAACAACATGGAATCATAGATTTTATCGAAACTTCAATCAAAACCGAGTCTTTAATGGGGTTGGTGAAAATGGGTTGCCGTTACAGAGCGACGAATGTGTGGCTTTAATGGTCGAGAAAGAACAGCAACATCTGCCTAATGCCGATTACTTGAAGAAGCTACAAAGTGGCGATTTAGACCCGGCGGCTAGAAAAGAAGCTGTTGATTTTATTGGGAAGGTGGGTTTTTAATTCAGAAATGAATCACCACTTAGATCAATATAGGAATGTCTCTGTATTTTGCTGATAATGTTTCATCAACAGGTTCGTGCCCATTTCAGTTTTGGACCATTGTGTGAGTATTTAGCAATAAACTACCTGGACAGGTTTCTCTCTGCCTATGAATTACCCGTAAGTTCAAAAAACTAATCTTGTTCAAAATTTTGGACCTACCCTTTTCACTAAAACTCCATTGACTTAATTGTATATCTCGAATCATGCAGAAGGGGAAAGCTTGGACTATGCATTTACTAGCTGTGGCATGTCTATCTCTTGCAGCCAAAATGGAGGAGACTGAAGTTCCATTGCTCTTAGATTTGCAGGTTGAAAAATCAAGCAATAGATTTTCGTTTTTTTCGGCGTCGTAAATTCGATTTATGTAATGGTTTTGATTGTTAATAACAGGTTGGTGAATCTAAATTTGTGTTCGAGGCTAGAACTATACAGAGAATGGAGCTTTTAGTGTTGAGCACATTGCGTTGGAGAATGCAAGCAATCACCCCATTCTCCTACATAGACTGTTTCCTTTACAAGCTCAATGATGGTAAAATCCCACCAAGGAGTTCAGTATTGAGAGCAATCCAACTCATCTCAAGCACAATAAAAGGTGCCCTACTTTCACTTGTGACAAAATGTACTATTTTTTGCAATAATTTTGAGAGGGAAACTGATGGGGGTTGGTGGGTGGGATTGAATGCAGGGATTGACTTGTTGGAATTCAAGCCTTCTGAGATTGCAGCAGCAGTGGCCATATCTGTTGCTGTAGAAACTACAACAGTGGACACTGAGAAAGCAGTGTCTTTTCTCACTCAACATGTACTAAAGGTAAAAGAACTGTTTGTGTGGTCCAAAATCAAACTTTAGATGGCTGGTTTTGGTTATTAATGGATTTTTGATTTGCAGGAAAGAGTGATCAAGTGTGTGGGACTGATGCATGACATGTCATTGGTTGGTGCGGGTGCCACCGTCCCATACGTGCCCCATAGTCCGATCGGGGTGTTGGATGCCGCTTGCTTGAGCTATAAAAGCGATGAAACAACGTCCGGGTCTGGGTCGTATGACGCACATAGTAGTCCCGGTACCAAAAGGAGAAAGCTAGACAGAGCCGTTGAAATGGAGATGTAAAACCTCAGTATATTCACAGAATAAACTATACTAAGATATGTTCAATAAGTTGTGTCATGGAGTGAGTATGGAGGGGGATTGAACCGTTTCATGCTCTTGGCATGGAGCAGCTGTTAAATATTAGACTTCTTAACAGCTAGTACTTACAATGTTCTGCCTGTGAGATGTAATTCGGAAAAAAATGAGAATTAAATACATTTTGATTGGTTTATATAGCTATGATTTTGCAATTTATTTACTTTTATGGTATTGGGCCTCCACGCATTGAGCCTAACGGAAATGGAAAAAGAGAATGAAGTATAGTACAACGAGGTCTTGGGCCTCCACGTGAATCCATACTAATAAAAATATTGGTCCCGAAATTGAAAAGTTTGTGTACCGCTGTTAATTTTAGGCCCGTGTAGAAAAGTCCATAGTCGAATCGAAATCAAATCCAATAATGTTACAGTACAAGCCCTGGGTTTATAGAGCTCACTTTTCCTCGGAAACCAGTGAGTGTGAGCTTTAAGCCCAGAGGTATGATCTAAACCTATTAACAGCCTTTGGCCCAAACCCTAGTAAGACTTTGTGACCGTCGTGAAGTTATGTTTGGACGTTGAATTTTAAAATGTTATTGATATCAGAGATAATAATAGAAAAATATGCTATTAAAAAAATGCATATGAATATTGTTATAAAAGAAAAAAAAAATGCATATGAAAGCTTAAAGGGTTTTATTTATGGGTAAACTAATACCAATAGTCCCTTAAACTATGATTTTTTTCATCATTGTGGTCAACAAACTTTCGAAATTATAAAATAATTATTTAAGGGTAAAATCTCATTTGATACCTCAATTATAACTAAAATTTATCATGTCGTATTTTAAAATGATAGCTTTAAATATAAATAAATCCGAAAATTTCATAACTTCATTTTAAAAATATATGTAAATTCGTAATTTATTTCTAAAACTATAATTTTATCAAACCTTTTAAAATCTGTAAAATTTCTAAAATCCCCAAGAAAAAAAAAGGGTAAACTTCACCAGAGGTCCCTTATATTTAGGGCTTGTTCTATTTTGGCCACTTATTTAAAAAAATATTCTTGTCATTTACGTTTTTGATCTTTACTATTTTGGTCATCGAGCATTAACACTCGTTAATACGATAACGTGACACGTTAATAAAAAAAAGTTAATTTCTAAACATCAACTCGAGTTTTAGAGGGTAATAGTCCCAACATGGTGACAGGAAAGTATGACACTCTTCCCCGTTCCCTTCCCATTTTTACCCCTGCAATTCTTGGATAATTATTTTTAGGCACTAGCATGGTTGATACCTTGGATATCTCATTCGTTTTGAGTCTTATGCTTCTCCATTGTCTGCGTCAAACTATTGTGTGAACCAGTATAAATTTAGTATTGAGATGCTTACCGGAGATAGGACCTCATATTTTGCGTATGACTTTTTTATCTTACATTGAATGTCTGAAGAGGATTTTTTTGTCCTCTCTTGAGGCACTTATTAGTCTACATTAATAATCGAATCTGTTTCATTAGTATCTTCTTAAATATTTGTATTTCTTTTATATTTTGTACAGTAATATGAAATGCATTTTTTTTTGCCGGTCTTATTTTTCAGAGTTTTGTTTTATTGCTCTTGCAAATTATCCTTTTATTCTGGTACTGAGTTAACGTTATTATATTTCTTATCAAGCTTAATGAGCATGTGTCATCTAAGAATTGCAGAGGTAAAAATGGAAAGGGAATTGGGAAGAGTGCCATATTTTCGTGCCACCATATTGGGACCGTTACCCTCTAAAATTCGACTTGATATATATTATTTTTATCAAAATTCGAAAACTTTGAAGAATATTGTAAAAAATAAAATTTTAAAGTTTAGGGGTTAAATTAGAAATTAATTTTTTTATTAATATGTTAAATCATTTTATTAACGGGTGTTAACGATCGGGTGACCAAAACAGTAACGATCGAAAACGTAAATGTTAAGAATAATCTTTTTTCAAAATGAGTGACCAAAATAAAATAAGCCCTAAACATAAGGAACCTCCAGTAAAATTTACCCAAGAAACTATTTGGCAATAGCATCAATAACCTACTCAAACGATACCTTAGATATCAAACATAATCGAAAATTCAAAATAGCATGAAACCACACGAACATTTGTTTCCATTTTCCAATAAAAAAAGATAATTGAAAATTGAAATTGAACATGCCAGTATTAAGAGATCAGAATCTAAACCAATATTTGGAAGGGGAAAAATAGGAAGGGGCAAATGGCAAATACAGATATCAAGTATCATCAGACCCGAAAATCAGTAAATCACTATAAAAATTACAGAACAAAAGTCAAAAGGAATTTAAAAGAGGAAAAAGAAAAATAACAGTTAACGCGCTGGAAAGAGTACGCCAGTGGCGGCTAAGATGTTTTCCAACACTTCAATCCACATTCCACGGCAATCTCATAAAAATTATTTAGAAAAGTATCATCTTTTAGCACACGCAAAGTAAATTTGTGTTTAGTTAAAAATGAGTTTTAAACTCGCGCTTATTTAAAAGTAAGATTTAAATTTGTGTTTATTTAAAAGTGAGTTTTAAATTTGTGCTTAACTAAAAACGAGTTTTGTGTAAAAAAAATTTAATAAATTATTTTTTTATTTCTTACCTACCTACTTAACACAGAACTCACGTTTAGCTGAGCGCGAATTTAAAATTCGTTTTTGGTTAAACGCAAATTTCATCTTATGTTGGCTAAAATGAGAGTATTTTTCTATATATAATCATTGTTGGGACTGTTTTTTAAATATTTTCCTAAAAATGAATATTGACTTGATTTTGCCTCAATCCACTTTGATCAACTTTTTGTGAGTTTTTTTAATAATCTAAAGATAAATATAAGGTAATGTTTGTTTATATACAAAGAGAGCTAGGATCTACTTACATGGTGTAAAACTCATTTAGTTTTACATTTTTTTTTGGATCGTTGGATGATTATAATAAATGGCTAAATTATTTCTTTATTTTTTTTTTCAAGTGAATATCTTCACATCTTCTACTGTTAATCTCATCCATCTATTTCATTCATCCAATGGTCTAAAAAAAATCTAAAATGAGTTTTACACCATATAAGTAGATCTTATCCCCATATATATATATATATATATATATATTAAACAATATTGTTGGAAAAATAAATGATGAATTAAGGTGTGTCGGAAAGTATTTGTTGAACTAGGATATTGTTATAAATCAAGGAAAGTCGGCAACACACAATACTATAGTTCGTCTTTAGAGAAAGTTAACAGCACTAAAAGTCGACTTCAATCATAAAAACGTACTCGATTGCATGTCACTTCAACAATTTTATTAATTTAATAGATTTATAATAGAATGAACAAATAGTATATGAAACATACCACTTATTCAAATATTATCTTCAAACAATATTATTTGAGTAATTTACCTATCAAAGTTAAATGAATGAAACATCTTTATATTTAATTAAAATTATGATATCTCACGGATATTATATCGATAATATTAAATATTTGGAAATCTTAAATCAATCTTAAGCCATTTCTACTGCGTATATTTGAAAATTCAACCCCCACACCTCCAAAATCTGTCCGTAGAGCCGACTGTCACGCTGTCGCTGGCGTGCATGTTAGGCCATTTAATAATACTTTACATTGACCCAACAAAGAGAACACAGTCTTAAAGGAAATAAGAAATAATAATCTTTTCTCTTCCTTCATTGTTATAAAACCGCGAGCCAAAGCGTGCACAAATGCATGACAACTTTGGGTGAAAAACTCCTTTTTTTATTATTATCTGAAAAAATGGTTCTCAAACCCTTTTAATTGGCAAAATGACCCTCTTTCTTGCCAGGTCGGACGACCTCGCGTTGTGTAGGACGCGAGGTAGGACATCGCGTTCTGCAGAACACGATTTTAGTCGACGTGGCAAGGCAGTCCGTGTTAACGGTTTCACAGTAACTCGCGTTCTGCAGAACGCGAGGTCCCCGAGAAATTGAAAAGGCGGCTGGAATATATCGCACGGACCTCGCGTTCTGTAGGGCACGAGGTCTGTATTTCCAGCCTGAACGACAAGCAAAAACATGCGTAAGTAGGCCTGTTCGAACCCAATTTCGAGCGTGTAAATGGTATATTTTTAGCGATCATCGAGTTTGGGGTTGTAGTACTGAAAATTGTCTATCGTATGATACCAACATGGATAATTTCCGTCCATTCTACAATTGTTTAAAATGGCTTCGAAAACCCTATGCTAGCATATTTTTTGTGATTGAAGTTGTATTTCAACTAATGTCGATTTTCGGTTTTTTAATCCGATTAAATTTAGTAAAAACAAAAATTAAATAAACATTATAAAGTTAAATTATAATATGCAAACAAAATTAGAATACGACATTATAAAATTTAAAAGTGTTTAACATAAATATTAAAAACATAAGTAGAAAACAACAAAAAAAACTAAAAATGCCTATGTCCACCGGTTCCGCAGTCGGGTGGATGACGCTGGCGATCCGGATTCCTCCTCGGTCCATCGTGTGGTGGTCCCTGGTCCCTATCATCCTGACCATCGTGCGCGATCTGCGGATCTGTGCTGGGCCTAGGCGGGGAGTAAAACAAACTACCTATCGGCGTATTATCCACCATCGGAAACTCATACTGAGGTGGATAATCGATAAGTAGAAGGTCAGTCGTGGGCGTATGGGGGCGATAGGCATCAGTGGAGCCGAACTGAGGTGGAGGCATCGTCTGCTCGAAAGTCGATGGACCGCTATGCAATGGTGGGGCAGAAGATGATGCCCCTGGAGTGTCATATCGTGGTCTCGGACCGCGATGCGTCGACTGCCTCTGGGTCAGCCTCTGGGTCTGGGACTAGCTCGCTCGCCCGCTCCCGCGTGGGCGGTTTTGGGGTCGCTGGGGAAGCCCTGCTTCGAGCTCGGCCGGAGTAAGGATATGTGGCATCCCATTGTCCCTATAAACTGCTCATAATTGAAAGTGACCAAAGGACCCCCTACCATAATTGGTTGGAGAAACTCTGGGCGTCTGAGAAATCGTTGACCCCAAAGCGCTATCCAGTTAGCGTGGTGCTCGGCCCAGTCAATCTCCGTCTTCCCCTGACGCGTAAGATTGTGGAACTCGTCCATATTTTGCGGAGGGCGTAGAACATTTTGGACGTACCCGAACTGTCGGAGTACCCTATCCGCAGAATGCCACACACAAATTTCGTAGTTCAGCAGCGGCACGACGGAAATCCAGAGGTCTCGCTCTTGCACAATATCTGCTGGAGTAATGTCGCGAATCTCCTCTGAATCGTAGGGCCTCCACACGAACTAAAAAGAATGAAAAAGTTAGTAAAATTTATATATGAAATATTATTGGAAAAAATAGTATGGAAAAAACCAAAAATAATTGTTGAATTACCTTGTCCTCCGTCAAGGCATCGAATGTATGTCTGTATGCTTTCTGGGAGTCCGGCAGGCCGACGTGGGTTACTGTGGTGCTCCACCTTTAAATAATGAAAAAGATCGTTAAATAAAATAATTTAATAAAAAAATATAGTAGATTATGTAGTACCTCCGTAGAAGCGGAAATGACAGAGGACTGGGAATCCTAAGCTGTGGTGCCAAAGTAGGGATACGAAGCCAAACCCAAGCCTGCAGGAATAAACAGCATCCTCCCATCGATGCTTTGGAGGCGCCAACGTTTCTGCAGAGGTCTCTGATAAGAAACGCCAAGACAGCTGACCCCCAAGATTTTCGTCCAGACTCGTCTAAATTTGTCAGATGACGAAGCCACATAACGTGCACTTTGTTACGAGTTTTGTCGGGCATTAATATCCCGCCAATAATGCGCAAGATGCGGGCTCGCGCACACCGCTGTGAAAATATAAATTAATAAAGGCATCCTAATTAATAAAATTGTAAGTTCATCCTAAATAAAAAAATTGTAAGTTCATCCTACATATTTATAATTCATCCGAAATATTTATTAAAAAGATCCTAAATATTGTTTGAATTCATCATAAAAAATTCATAAAGCAGCCTAATGTGCAAATAAATAATTTAATGTAGGCAACCTAAATATTTAATAAAGTATCCTAAATAGTTACTGAATTCATTCTAAAAATTTATCCTAAATATTTATAATTCATCCGAAATATTTATTAAAAAGATCCTAAATATTGTATCGATTTCATCATAAAAAATTCATAAAGCAGCATAATGTGCAAATAAATAATTTTAATTTAATAATAAATGTAATAATAGCATACTAAATATAATAAAAAATACCTGAAGTGCAACTTCATCCGCATCGGCGGGAGGGATTCCAAACTCTTCCTCCAAGTACGGTAGAGAAATTTTCCCTCCGTCCCACGCTCTATCAGGGGGCATCACGCCCAATTGATCAGCAACTAGGACGTGCCAATCCGCCATCGCTATACCAGTAATAACGCTGCCATTTATAGGCAACCCGAGAATGAAGGCAACATCCTGCAACGTAATTGTTGCCTCGCCAAATGGAAGATGAAACGTGTGCGTCTCGGGTCTCCACTGTTCTATCAGCGCGCTGATCAACGACGGTCTAACCTTCACCCCCTATATAGCGAGCTATGTGCCCAAAACCAGCCCGCTCAATAAAACGCATAACAGCAGGAACGGGTTCGACGGTGATACGATTAAGGTAACATTATAAATTACGTTCGTATCCCTGAAAAAAAATAAAATATAATAGTTAGTCAAATAAAAAAATTTAATTAAATAAATTTTTTTAGAAATAAATAGGGAAAAAAATAATAGCTCTGGATTGTTGCGCCAATATTCACTGCATTGACTCGCTTGGTTGCGTAGCAAGGGCTCCATGTGATCGAACGATATATAAAAATTGCTGACAATATTTTGTAAAATTTCTATAGAACTCGCGTTCTCTGGAGGTTTTTAGAAAAAAAACCTCCAATTTATAGAAGACCTCGCGTCGTTTGGGAGGCGATGTTAATGAACCTCGCGTTCTATAGGACGCGAGGTTCACTGAAAAGGCGCGTCAGTGATCAGACGCATGAACTGAAGGGTCAGAAGGGACCTCGCGTTATATAGAACGCGAGGTTCTAAAGTAATCGCGTTCTATAGAACGCGAGGTCGTGGGGTTTTTTAAATTTGGGTTTTTAAAGCGGGAAACTCAATATTAGTATTATAACTTTTATTATTGATTTCTTATTATTGAGTTTATATTATATAATTTTATATTATATAATTTTATAATTTATATTAGATATTAGAATATTAATTCTAATTAATTATATTATATATTTATATATTCTAATATATATTCTAATTAATGAGTAATTTTATATTATATATTCTAATTAATTCTAATTAATTCTATTATATCATTTATGTCGAGTAGACTTTGGATTCTAATTAATGAGACTAAAACATGTGTTGGATTCGAAGCAATTAGGGTTTTTAAATAAGGGTTTTTGATTTATAATAATAACAATAAAAAAAATTAAAAATTATAATAAAAATAAAAATAATATTAATAATAAAAACAACAATAATAATAAATGATACTAACAATAAAAATTATTAGTATGATAGTAATAATAATAACAATAATAATAAGAACAATAATAATAATAACAACAACGAATCATACTAAATACGCGTTATATTTTCAGTAGTAACTAAAAATAACGACATAGCGCAATATTTTGGAAGTTAAATTAAAACAAAACTTCCAAAATATGCGCTATGTTGCCATTAGTAGCTGCAAGCGAAAACTGCGTATGTGAATACAGGTAAACATCTATGTCGGTGCTCCATGCCTATCAAAGAGTTTGTTATTTATAGAGGTGAATATAATGACGTGGCAACCTCGCGTTCTGTAGGACGCGAGGTCCTATTACATCACGTTGTACAGAACGCGAGGTCTATGAGATGTTAGTATATATATATATATATATATATATATATATATATATATATATGCAGGGAGGAGATGAATTTTTGTAAGAAGTTAAGTTTAGTTTAGGTCAGTTGAATATGAGTTCGTGTAATGCTGAGTTTTTTTTCCGTTGCAATTTTTATGTCCGAAATCTTGTTCATTTATGATAGTTGGAGTTCACTTAAAGATTTGTGTTCATCGGGGGTACATACCTTTATATTTACCGACATATCGCAATATTTTGGAGGTTGTATGCTGCAGTAGTGGCTTCAATGGCAGCTTCTGTAGCCGCCGTCGAGAGGATCTCCGGCTACAGTTTTGAAAAGAAAGGACTTTTAGGAAGCGGGGGCGGATTTAGATCGACATTTTCAGATGCGGCGGGTGCCGATTACATTTGTTAATGTGGATCAAAGCTGCTACCATTTACTCATTTCAGATGCGGCGTGGCAGCCAACATTTACATCTGAATTTCGCTCTCTGCTTCTTTCAGTCGGGATCTCCGATCAAATTTGCCCGCCGGAGCTGCTGAATATATTGTTTCGAATTTTGTAGATAATTTATGTAGTTGTCTCCATTTACTTATTAAAGAATACATGTTGAAAGTTTTGTTAAATGAAATTCGACTTAAATTTACTTATGTGGTGTTTTTCATTTCCTTTAAATACCCACGAATTCCACCATCATTTACTCATTCCAAATTCTCTCTAAACACCCAATCCTTGCTCACCTTATGGCAAAATTTAAGGCAAAATTTTATTTTCTCGATACTTATTTTGAGTCAACAATCACCGGCAAAATGTCACTGAAAGATTTAATACAGTTGACAACAATCGAGGTTAGTAAACACACCGAGAAACAAATTGCGGGCATGGAATGTCGAATCCCAACACCGTCAGTTAATGAAACGCACTACGTTATGAAGCTTACGAACGAAACAGACGTTCGTAACATGTATGACCGGCTCAATTCCGTCGGAGCTAGAGACGTCGATTTCAATGTTAAGTTTGTCAACGCCGGCGAAGGTAGTACGTCTGCACCCGTAGAACCTGCTCCGAACACTAAACACGCACCGTCTTCACCGGATGTTGATGCGGCTGTGGAGGAGCTGCAACTTTTTATGTACAGGCGTAGAGAAAGAAAATAACAGATGATCGAAGAACTAAACCTAAGTTCAGACGTGTCCACTGACTACGATGATTCGGATTAACCATTAACTTATGAAATGATCTTCCAATTATGTTATATGACGTATTATTTCATCTTTTATTAATGTTAAACGGACTTCAAGTTATTAAAAATTACTAGTACTCAATTACATTATAGGCAACACTAGTAGTATTCAATTACAAGACTACAATTGTCTCAAATTCTCGAACAAGTTCTCAATTACACAAACAAACAAATAGTAAATAGTACGGTTATTATAACTTCTGACGGAATATCCGAAAATATAAGTTTCAATTGGCAATCAATTCCTAGAATTTTCTAAGTATCCCAATTTCAAAAGTCTTTCATAAAATATTCAAATGGCCGGACGAGGCGTTACTACGAAAGTTTACTACGATGGGCAGATATTCGAGGGTACCGAACTCGGCGTCCTTTTTCACTGCGAAGATCCGGTAACGATAAAGCTTCCGAGGAGATTATCGTTCAAGAAGTTGGTCAAGGAACTAGAGGCAAAAGTTCCTCATTTCGATAATCATCGTTTGTCCGACGTGAAGTATCGGGTGCCAATATCTGTAGACCCTTTAGAGTACTCTGTATGCCAAATTGCGGAAAATGCTGATGTGCAAATGATGATGGAAGCCCACTTCGAGTATTCAGTTGGGGGGCCCCTTGAGCTGTATGTATCGTTCTCCGAGTCTAATCCAGTTGTCGAAATACCAAGCTGGGGCCGGGCAAATTTCGACTTCGATCCGAATGCCAACGTTGATAGCCCGACCGCAGGTTTACGACGTGATTTTGGCCTACTCTGTCGAGACTACGAAGTTGGTGCATCGTCATCTGCTCCTCCAAGGCAGTCCTGCGTAGCTAGTATCAGGTTCGACCTGAACCAACCCCCAAACGATGAATCCGATGCACCAACAAATGCATCATACAATCCATACAATACATACAATCCATACAATCCTTATAGTTTTGGGGGGAGGGAACGTCGGCTCCTTACGTTACGCACGACCATGAAGCATCATATGGCCGACACTCAATGTATGTCTCTGGCACCGACTACGGTCAACCATCTATGGGGAGATATTTTTCTTTTGGGGGTGAGGGAGCGTCGTCTTCTTACGCTATGCACGACCATGATTCATCATATGGACGACACTCAACGTATGTCCCTAGCACGGAGTACGTTCAACCATCATTGGGAATACATTCTTCTTATGGTGATCTTGATTTTGGTCTTGGAAATGAGGTTCCTGAGCGATCTCGTGAGAGGTCTCCCGCTCATCGACCCCAATCCTCGCCTCAAAGGGTAGTGATTCCAGAAGCTCTACTATTCCAGCTCCCGGAGGATGCTTCTGACGAAGAACCGATTAGAGAACCCGGGCCAGACGGAGACGAGCTGGGGCCATTCTATCCCGAACCAGAAGACTTGACAGAGTTACCAGCAGACCCAGAAGACACTGTCGTTCCACCACCAGATTTGGACGAAGAACCGACTGCGACCAACTATCCTGTAGACGCAAGACCAATTTCTATGTTCCAGCCACCATCCCACTTCACAACGGTTGATATGGATGCAATGGACGTCCCTGATTTTCTCCATGACGACACAATAGATGGCCGAGTCCACCGTTCTGATGGTGAACTAAGAATTGGTATGGCGTTCGCGAAGAAGGAAATTGCGGTGGCGGCAGTTAAGCAGTACAACCTTCGTCATAATGTTGAGACGACGGTTAAGAAAACCCAAGCCAAATACTACAAGGCTCACTGCGTCCAAAAGGATCAAGGTTGTAAATGGAAAATCCGTATATCAGAGTTGAAGAGGGCAGACAACCGTTGGAAAATAACAAAACTTGAGGGGCCCCATACATGCACCGTTTCTAGCCTCAACCAGGATCACAAGAACCTGGATGCAAAGTACCTCGCGGACATCTTTTCCACACTGGTGAAAACAAATCCCACTGTGTCGGTCCCCACATGTCAGGCTGCAGCTCAAGCTGTCACCGGCTTCCGTCCAGGTTATTCGAAAGCATGGTATGCAAGGAAAAAGGCCAAAGAGGAATTGTATGGCCGGTGGGAGGAATCTTACATAGAGTTGCGCCCGTGGCTTAATCTCCTGCAGAAACACATCCCCAGAATGGTTGTCAAACTTGATACGGTTCTGGCATACGAAAATGATCGTGTCGTCCGAGGTGTTTGTCAATTCCACCGGTTATTTTGGACTTTCCCCCAGTGCATCAACGCATTCAAGCACTGCAAACCGATGGTCCAAATCGACGGCACATGGTTGTACGGAAAATATACACAGATCCTACTTCTAGCTATAGCACAGGACGGCAATCGCAAATGCGTTCCTGTTGCATTCGCAATCGTCCCGAAGGAGGATATGGAGTCTTGGACGTTCTTCCTTACGAACCTACGAAAATATGTCCTTGATCCTGTAATACGAAGAAGAAGGGATGAAGGGGTGTGTGTTATTTCTGACAGAGGCACAGCGCTGCTGTGGGCGATACAAAATTTGGGTGACTATTGGAAGCCTCCATACATTCACCATCGTTTCTGCTTGCGGCACATAGCCGCAAACTACCTGTTGCAATACAAGAACCGTGATGAACGTCAAATGGTGCTCGATATGGGTACGTCCTTATGGCATTTTCATTTACTATATTATTTCTTACTCCCTTTTATTATTTCTTACTCCCATAACTATTCAACTGTCATTCCGTAGGCAACTCGCACTACAAACAAGAGGTGGCTGAGCTTCTCGAGGAATTGAGAGCGAGAAACAAAAAAGGCGCAGAATACCTTGAAAAAATCCCAAAGGAAAAATGGCTTCGATCGTATGACGAGGGCAAACGTTATGGTCACATGACAACGAACTTGGCTGAGGCAGTGAACTCATCACTGAAGGGAGTTCGGCAGTTGCCTATCACTTCCATTGTCAAAGCCACCTATTATCGTTTAGCTACCCTTTTTGCAACCTTGGGCAGGCAAGCAGCTGAGTACATGGCAGGTGGACACAAAGTCCATCCAGATTTCCGCTCAAGACTGCATATTCAGTTGGCCCAATCAAGACAGGTGCAAGCAACTCTCTTCTCGCGAGAAGGACACTTGTTTCGTGTTGCGGAATTTTCCAGGCGGATAGAAGGCATTCAGCACAACGCTTACGTTGTAGATCTGAGGGAAAAAACTTGCGAGTGCGGAATATTCCAAACTTTCAAATACCCGTGCGCACACGCCATTGCTGCTTGCACTAACCAACGAATAGAATACATGCATATGGTTGATCCGGTATACTTACTCAAAACGGTGCTTAAAGTTTACGAAAAAGAGTTTCCTCCAATCGGAAATGAGGTTGATCCAAATGCTGTGGACACTGAACCGATCATACGCCCAGATCCAGCACTACTACGAGCCAAAGGACGTCCGCCTTCTACAAGAATATATTGTGCCGAGGATTTGGTCGAACATCGAGAGAAAACTGGACAAAAGAAGCATTGTTCTATATGTCGAAATCTTGGGCACACAGCTCCTAAGTGTCCTAATCGCTCAGCCCCTCGTATTAATTAATTATTTTTCATTTGTATATGTGAGTTCGCACATGACAATCTAATCAATAAAGTCAGTCCACTTCGATTTATACAATCCGTCATCTTATATTTTCAATCATTCAAAAAAATATGTTATGATAGTGTTTTCGAACAACTTTAAATCAGCGTACAATGGACGAAAATTGACCGTGTCAGTGTCATACGATAGAGAATTTCCAATACTACAACCCCAAACTCGATGTTACCTAAAAAATTAAAATTTATACGTATGAAATTCTTCTCGAACATGCCTATCGACATTAGTTGAAATACAACTTCAATCAAAAAAAAGTATGCTAGCATAGGGTTTTCGAAGCCATTTTAAACAATTGTAGAATGGACGGAAATTAACCATGTTGGTATCATACGATAGACAATTTTCAGTACTACGACCCCAAACTCGATGATCGCTAACAATATACCATTTACACGCTCGAAATTGGGTTCGAACAGGCCTACTTAGGCATGTTTTTGCTTGTGGTTCAGGCTGGAAATGCACAGACCTCGCGTCCTACAGAACGCGAGGTCCGTACGATATATTCCAGCCGCCTTTTCAATTTCTCGGGGACCTCGCGTTCTGCAGAACGCGAGTTACTGTGAAACCGTTACCACGAACTGCCTTGCCACGTCGACTAAAATCGCGTTCTGCAGAACGCGATGTCCTATCTCGCGTCCTACACAACGCGAGGTCGTCTGACCTGGCAAGAAAGGGGGTCATTTTGCCAAATAAAAGGGTTTGGGAGCCATTTTTTCAGATAATAATAAAAAAGGGGGTTTTCACCCAAAATTACCCAAATGCATGCGCTCTTTATTAAAATCCCGACGCTGAGTCGCAGATGCTGATGCAACGTTTTATTTTGTTTTTCCTTTTAAAAAAACATATTATAAAAAGAATTAATTATATCATACATCCCTAAATTATGACACTCATTTTAAATATTCCTTTAATTTTTTTAAGTTTCAATTTTATCCCTAAACTACGACTCTCGTTCTAAATTAGTCTCAATCTTTTTATTGTTCTAGTTTCACAATAAACTACGACTCTCATTCTAAATTGGTTCTAAAATTTTTGAATGTTCTAATTTCATCACAATCTATATTTGTCATTCTAATTAGGCCCCCAAACTTTTGAGCGTCCCAAGTCCATCCTCAAATTATGATTTTATGCAACATCATATGTATTACACAATAGACACTATTCTTCACGTGACAATTAATATTTTTATAACAATTTTATTATCATGTAATATGATTAATATATATTGATGATTTGGGGATAAAATTTGAATGTTCAAAAGTTTAGGGCCCAATTTTGAATGAGGGTCATAGTTTAGAGATGAAATGAGAATGTTTTAAAGTTTTGAGACCAATTTAAAATGAGAATCATAGTTTATGGATAAAATTAGGATATTTAAAAGTTCAGAGATCAATTTAAAATAAAAATTATAATTTAAAGACTTGTTATGCAATTAACTCTAAAAAATTAAACTAACAACTTGCAGTAATTTCTGTAATATCCTTTTTAATGAGGAAATTAATTGGGTGAGAAGGAGTTGGGAAAAAGATAAAACGGCGTGGAGACTCCCTTTTCTTACAAGGGGAAAAAGTCTGCTGTTTCCTCACTGTACTACAGATTTTGGTGTCGGATTGCAAGATTTTCGTTCCGCTTTTCCCTTTAAAGTCTTCTAATATATGTGTATTTTAATCTCTCGAGGTTAAACTTATATTTAAGTTCCCCTAATCTCTATTATTTGGATGGAAATGACTTTTTTGACCTTTCTATTTTAAGTAACATCTATTTATTCATTTTGCTCTTTGTTTCCATGTAGTTGTGTTTTACGACACTCTGACCCTGTTTGGTAATTAGCTGATAGCGGATAGCAGATTGCATTAGTTGATAGTTGATTGCATTAGCTGATTTGACTAGCGAATTGTATTAGTTGATTGTACAAAAGTGTTTGGTAAAATTAACTGATAGCTGATAGCTGTTAGATTATTTAAACAAGCAAAATGACATATAAAAACATGATTATATTCAATACTTGTTTGAATAGTTTATTAGTTATCAATATTTTGTATCTAATTAATATTAATTAGATCTATAAAATTATTTTTAATATAATTTTTCTAAACATATTCGAATGATTTATATATTAATTTATTATTTATATAATTATTTTAATATAATTCAATTAATTAATAAATTTATATACACGTATAAATATGTGTTAATAAAAAGGAAAAAGTAAATAGGATTAGCTTATAAATATATTGAGAAAATATTTAATTTAGGTTATTTTGAGATTTTTGGTAACTAGTAAGGGTAAAAGAGTCTTTACAACTCTAATATCAAACCTCTAATCTCAAAAACTCCTATTATGAGCTTTTTTAAAATTAGCAGTTTCACTCCAATCTGCTATTCACCAAACAACAATATTAGCTGATTTGACTTGTCAAACCTCTAATTTTTGCTCAAACCTCTCTTTACCAAACAAGACCTCTATCTTAAGGTTAATTTACGACAAATTTTAATCTAAAATGTTATTTTATATACCATAAAAAGTTATAGAATTGATAATAATTTTGGTTATAATTGCAATGAGTAACATTTTTATGTTGTAAACCAAAATAATTATGTAATTCACATGATTTATTACGAAAAATATAATAATTTTAGTTTTAACTTAAAATGTTACTCAATTCAATTTAAAAGATTACGTATTTGGTAAGTTTTTCGATTATAACCGTTTTTGCTATTTTTAATCTTATATTAATCAATTGTATTTTAGACTTAGGGACGGACGCATAACTTTAGGTTATGGGGGTGAACTTGTAAATTTTTAGGGGGCAAAAATAATTTTTTAATAAAAAATGCATTAAAAATTCTAAATTTTTTCTAAATCGTATAGGAATTTTAAGTTTTTAGGGGGGCGACCGCTCCCGCCAGCCACCGGTCCATCCCTGTTTAGACTCACCATTCTTTTCGACCACCAAGACCAAGGAATTCAAACATTGTGGGCAGCTGAGTTTGGTCCGTGTCTTAACTCTTGATTGGGAAAAGTTCAATGTATTTATAACTAAGCCACGGATTAAGCAAATAGTTTGACTAAACACATTAAAAAACAATTCAATTTCAGGTTCATGGAAAATAAATTAGACAATATTATATACTTTCAGTGTTTACAAGGAAAATTAGCTTCAATAAAACAAAATTAACCTTTCTTGGAGCCACTTATTGATTCTCCGATTCAAGCCACTTTGCATTTTGCAAACTAATATTGTTTCTCTAAGAGTAAAATTTTGAAAATCTATAATCTCTTAAATTTGTTGATATATAATTTTTATATTCATGTTTTTTTTAAAGAAAATCAATTAATGTCATGATGTTTTTTTATGGAGGTTTAAACTTCGGTTTTAATTGAGTTAAGTGATTGAACCAAAGTTTATTTTTCGGTTAATTGGCTAGATGATTTTAGGTATGATCGTTTAATGGCTAAGATTTTTTTCTTCAAATTTCGGTTAATGGTTAATTCGGTTCGAGACCGGTTAATTGATAAAATTAAATGAAATTATTATATATTACACACACATATATATATTTGGTCACATAACTTAAAAATTATAAAATTGTCATTATTTTTTAATATGTTATAAAATTGTCATTAAACTTTATCAAATTAGCACAAAATGATCATTAATTTTATTGAATTATTACAAATGATCATTGAACTTATCAAAGTTTATCAATATTTTATAACGCGCAATGACCATTTTGTAATAGTTCAATAAGTTTAATAATTGTTTTGTAACTTTTAAAAATTTAGTGGCTAGAAAGATCATTTTAACTTAGTTTAGTGACTTTTGTGTGTTTTACCAAAAATTTATAATAAATTTTAGTTAATTCGATTAAAATTTAAAAAATAGAAGAAGGAGCTGTGGCGTTTTAAAGAAAATTGTTTTGATAAAGATTATTATTATTAGATACAATGATAACAATGAAATGATTTCTTATTTTAATTCCTATGAAAGTTGAAAGCTAAATTAAATTAAAAATGTTAATAGTTTTCCTTTATTAATGACTGTGACTTTCTTGATTGGACAATAACCTTAATTATAACCAAGTGTTGAAGCAATTTGATTGGGGTACCCACTCATAATGCAACTTAACCTCCCCAAAAGAAAAGAACTAAAAACTAAAATCCAACTCATATCCACCCAAAAAGCATGGGTCATGTTATTCACTAAGGGCACCATCCATCTCATGATTCCTAATTTCTTCTTTAGTTTCTAAGTCAATAACCCATTATCATAATTACTTTACTGTTAACTTTGACCTTATTTACTGCAGCCATAATGTTATAATTTGTATTTTAACACTTTAATCTTGATTGTCATTATTTACTGCAGCCATAATGTTATATTTTGTATTTTAACATTTTAATCTTGATTGTCTCAATTTTAGTCAAATCAGTTAATTTTGGATGTAGACCTTCCTTTTGGAATTAATGATTTTTGTTAAATAAAATATTTAAAAATAAAAATAAAGACAGATTTTTCTGTTATTTATTAAGTTTAATATATAAAAAATTCAAACTTTAGCCTCTTTTACTCGTCGATTTCTTGACAAACAATCAATAACTAGTTTAATCGGTCTCCACCATTCCTCTAGTCTGTTTTCATTTTCCTTACAGGAAACTCCACCACACTTCTTTACAGGACGAGTCTTGTCCGAATTGAGTTTAATCCAGCCTTAATTATTGCCATTTGGACATTCGTTTTTATAGACATTGTGACTTACCTTAATATCTATTGTTATATATGACTTTTAAAGAAAACCTACGATCTCAAATTTTATATATAAAAAAACATGATATTATTCACATTTCAGCAGTGATTTTCTGCCCCTTGTACTTATATCTCAAATTATAAATTCTAACGCGTTGAATATAACCAAACGGCTTTTTCAGGCAATAATAGTTTATACTATATATTTCAGTATGTATATTCATTTGTACTGTATCTGCATTTTAATTATATTTGGTTCAGTAGTGACATTACAAGATTACAATTTCTAGAAAAAACAAAAGTTGTTAGTTGCAAGACATGGGGGATTGCTTTCAACTTTTTTCTAAGCTCGAGTGTTTGTTGGAGTATCCATAGCCAAATGGTTCCATATTCTCGCTATCCCCACCACTAATATTTAAATACCATACGGCCCTTAAACATGTTTTAGTGGCATAAAACATGGAAACTTGTTTAAGTTCACTTATTACCAAACAAAAATTACACAATTCATTGTTACTATTGGATATGATAATCGTTGGATGAGTAGTCACATATTTTGTGTAACACCCCCTTCCCGATCTGGTCGAGAACCGGATCGAAAAGTGATACTGATGAATAATACAACGATCGATACAATAAAATTACATTTTTATTATCAACACTTAAGACAACAATCAATGCAACAATATTAAAACAACACCCGACATACTTCTTAAACCGATTATTCTGTTACGAGACAATAACTATTCATTTTGGGCCAATTTATAACTATTACAAATTATAAGGATCAAATTATAAAAATGATAAATTAGAGGTGATCAAACTATAGTGAAATTCAACATTAACGAGACAATAATACCACCGAGTGAACTATAGTGAAATTCAAAGCAATATTAACAAGCCTGAAAATTTTCATATAATTTGGACTTCATTTACTCATTGAATTTGAATATTCAAAACTCAGTGATCAAACAGTAAACTTTATAAACTGTCAAGCTGTAACTTTTAATTAACTTAACTAACCCTGCATCGAAACACCTTAAGTTGTTTCGACTACATATTTTTAAGGTCCAAATTCTTAGGGTCCAAATACACTACATATTTTTATTGGTTTTTAATCGAATTGACCTGCCAAATAGTGTTCAAATGTAATAAAACTTTACACACAACTTTTAAATGATATAAACTACTAACATGCTAAATTTCAACATCATATGAATACGTTTATTAGGTTTTGACCTTTATAAGCCAAACATACTATTTTTATCAAGTTTTAGCCAAATCAAGTTCTTAACCACTTTTCATTTATTACACATATTAGGCATAACAAAATAGGTATATAGGACTAGTTCAACTACTTTGCCACCTTTCTAGAAGTTCTTAAGTACAATTTACATTACTTGGCTAGTAATGACTTGTCTTGCCGCGACTTGTCCGATCTTCAAAAGGGTCGCTTCTTCAACCTGAAATGCATGAGATAAGACACATTAGGCATACATTACCTAGTGAGGTAGTCACAACAATATAAATAACAATGTGTGAAGTTTTACATAATCTCATGCTCATCAATGTCAATGCAATGTCTCATTATACTGTAACCCCCTCGTCCCGGCCTAGCCAATTGTTGAGTTGTGTGGGGCTCGATTCGATCAACCAATGTTGCTCACCAAGTGGTGGAGAGGTGGATATTTGGGTGTTAGGGTTTAGGAAGCTAAAAAGAAGATAGACACAATGATTTATAGTGGTTTAACCTTCTAACCAAGGTCTACATCCACTACCTTAGCTCCCCACTAAGGATTTCTCAATCAATCCACTATTGATTCGTCCCCTTTTCTTGGATGAGGAGGTAACCCTTACACACAATCAAGCTTTCTACCCAAAGCCTTGATTGAAACCCTCTCTTACAAATAGATAAACAAAGCAAAATTAAAACCCTCTAATAAGTGTTTGTTTGCACAATTAAGCACTCACCCAAAACCTAAAACACTTGAGCAAATTTGACAATTTTGGCTCACTAGTGTTTGTCTATACAAGAATTGACAATTTAGGCACTAAGACAATATTTGATCATTTGATGTTTGACAATATGAGCATTAGGCTTTACTTGATGCTTGTAGGTCCCTTTTATGATCCCAAATGAGTTTGTAGCCGTTACTAGCCGTTGGGATCATATTGGAGCCGTTGAGGACTTTAATTCCGACCATAAATGCAGTTCTGCAGCTCTCCGTTTCGAAACGTTCGAACCCGTTTTGAAACGCTCTTTAAGTAGAAAGAGCCGTTGCAGTCTGTCAGGGCATCCGTATCGAAACACCCCCTTGACGTTTCGAAACCCGTGTCGAAATGCTATAGGCCCGTATCATAACGCCTGCATTTAAAAGTTAGTTGGGAAAATAGCTGTTGGGGTTTATGACCGTTGTGGTCAATGCCACGTAGGCGTATCGAAATGGCATAGCCCGTTTCGAAACGCTGGGCAAAATCTCTGTCCATGGAAAGCCCGTTTCGATACAAGTATCGAAACGATTTTGCTACTGGAGCCCCCTGTTTCAAAACGCCCTAAGGTGTTTCGAAACACCTAGACAGGTTTGTGAAGTTTGGCTTTGAAAAACATGAAAAACCCTTTTAAAAACTTCCCTAAACATAATTTCAAGTTGTTTGGACTTTGGAAATGTTTTAAATACTTTTTAAATCAGTCCAAAATATTTTTCAATTATTATATCAAAACATTAGTTCTATAATCTCCCCCTTTTTGATATAATAAAACTCACTTGAAAAATTGTTTGGGATTCTCCCCCTTTAACTTTAAAAATGTGAATAATAGATTAAAGATGTGACATCAAATAAAGCTCCCCCTTATTCATTTGAAAATTCAATTTTTCAAACCATTTCTCCCCCTTTTTGTCATATCAAAAAGAATTTAAAACATTAAGTTCAAAAATAACAATAGATGTAAAAAAAATTTACAAAAGTAAGAATTTGGTTTTAAAATGGCTCCCCCTTACTCAAGGCATCATCAAAATGTTAGTCCAACATATGATCATCTAGTTGAAAAAAAATTAAATCAAATGAAATTAAAGACAACTAAATTTTACCACACTTGAACTCAAGGGAGGATGTGAAGCCTTCCTTCTTCAAGTGTTCTTCCTTGTGTGCATGGAGCTCCCCCTCATTGATTGGACTTGTTGAACATCTCCATCACACCTAGCAAAAGACAATCAAGTGATTTTTGGTATCCAAATTGCTTTGGATCCATGAACATTAGTAGCACAAATTTTTAACCCCTTAGGAATCCATTTTTCAATGTCATCCTTTTTAATTGAAGTGGTTAGTCCTTTTGGGACCCAAACACTTCTAAAACATTTACCATTTTTAAATCTAGGGGCACTAGATTGTCTAACATAGAAATTTGATTTTCCAAAATTGTTTTTTATTTCTAGCTCTTTGGAAATAAAATCCTTTTCTTCTTGAACTTTTGAAGCAATTTTTGTAAATCAAAACATTTTAGTTCAAACTCCTTGAGTTTTGCTTCAAGTTCAAGTTTGGTTTTAGAAATCAAATCATTTTGAATTTTCAACTTTGAAATCACTTTATTGTTTTTCAAAATGTGATTTTTAAAGTCTAAAACCAAATCGTCATAGGCATCTTGTAATTCATCAAAAGAATAAGAACATGAAGTAGATGAATTAGAAGTTACCCTTGAATCTTCTTCGATGGCCATAAGGCAAAGGTTGGCTTGTTCATCGTCGGTGGAGTCCTCATCACTCCAAGTAGCCACATGTGCCTTCTTCTTATGGCTTGAAGTGCTTGCCCTCTCCTTTCTCTTGGGTTCTCGTTCAAGCTCTCTAAAAGCTTTCTTCATGAACGGGGCACACTTCTTGAAGAGATGAACTATCTCTTCATCTTCATCCTCCTCTTCACTAGAATAGACATGATGGTAAGTGGAGGACTTGAGAGCCATGGCACTTGCATTGATGCCAAGCCCTTTGATTTTCTTCTCTCCCATAGCTCTAATTTCTTCCCTCTTCTTCTCATCCTCTTTGTTCTTCTTCATGATTTGATGAGTAAGGAGTGGCCCCATGAGTTCATCAAGCTTCAAAGTCTTCAATTTTTTTGCTTCGATGATGGCGGTCCTCTTTGAGTCCCATGACTCGGGAAGTGAGTAGATGAGCTTTCAGACAAGCTTCTCTTCCGGGATGACTTCTCCATAACCTTTAAGACCATTGGTGATGGTGGAGAACCTATTAAACATTTTCTCGATGTTCTCTTCCGGATCCATCTTGAAGTTCTCATACTCTAAGGTTAGGAGCCCAATCTTGGTCTCCTTGACTTTATCGGTTCCCTCGTATGTGACTTCAAGCTTGTCCTGTAATCACTAATTTTGTCCGGACCTTAAAATCACTTTAGTTCATGATTAATGATTGGGCTTAATAAAATGGGTTTTTTATTATTATTTAAAAAAAAGAGAAAAAAAGGGAAAAAGAAGGAAAAAATGATACATATATATATATACTATTATTCAATTAAAAAGAAAAAAAAACAAAACATTATTATATTATTACTAATATTATCATTATGTTATTACTAAGTTACAAAACCCCTAAACATTTGTCTTATTATTATTATTATTATTATTATTATTATTATTATTATTATTATTATTATATTATTGTTATTATATATATTATTCTATCATTATTATTATGGTAACACAAATAAACAAAATAGATAAAATAAATAAACCCAATATGAATAATAAATAAGGACCCAATTTATTTAAGTCAGTCCACTACAAAATATAATACAAGCCTATAGTCCCAAACGAAAACCCTAATACATGTTTATCCTTTTATCCAGCCGCCGCCCAGATCAGGGACCGTTGGATCAAGCCAGCGATCAACGGTCCAGATTTCACCCGAGGAGAGACCCTAGCGAAGCTCTCCTGATGCCCCAGCGCCGCACAACCCAACACCATCGGATCTGGGACCATCCAACGGTCCAGATCCCTTCATCCGAAAACCCTAAGGGTTCCCCACTTTGTCTCGCGACGCACATGATCTCAGCCGTTAGATCGAGATTCGATCTAACGGCTCACAACCACGGTCCAGAAGCCACACACCCAACGCGCGGCGTTTCAGTACCCCGACGCGCATCGTCTGTCCGTTCTGTTCTCGCCACGCGCCCACACGCCTGACGATTCCCCTGCCATCTTCACGCTCTCTGCCGTCCCTGCAACCAGCACGCCCCGGCATTCCCGATCGGGTCATTCCCGACATGCACGAAAGAAAAGAAGGGCAGTCAGCATACCAGAAAAGCAATCGAAACAAAAAAACTCGAAAGGTCAACTAGACACTTTCAGCAACCAAAAACAGAGATCAATAGCAGACTACAGAGCACATGCAGAGATAAGAAACGAGCCTCGAAGTCAAACCCATTTGTTTTTTTTCTCTTCTTTGTAATCCGGTTATAAAAACCGAATCAAGGGAATGTAAAGGAAGGCTCTGTTTTTCGAATCAATAAAAAAATATCCAAGTTTCAAAGGTATTTTTCTCTTGATTGCATGTGTGATAAACAAAAAAAAGGGCAAAAAATAAGAGAATGAAAGCTTTTTTCTTTACCTTTCGGAAGACAAATCTTCTTTCCGTTTCTGAAGTCGGGCCGGCAACAAGCCCATCGACTTCCGTCTCCGGGGTGAGCCGTCTGAGTCGTAAGCGGGTTTTCTCCCCTTTTTTAGGGTTTCAAACTGGGGTTTTCGTTTGAGGGTATCAAAAGGGGGCAAGGGTTTCACCAGTTTTAGGCTTTTTTTAGGGGTTGAACGGAGTAGCGTCGTTGCCGATTAGCGGCAACCGACCGTCATGGCTTCTTTGTCTCTGAACACGAGGGTTCAGTCGGAGAGAAATGAGAGGTTTTTAGGTTTCAGAAAAAAATAGAAAAGGCCAAAAGGGGGGAAAGGTATTTTTAACGCGTTTTTATAGTGAATATCTTCTTTAAAACTGGCTTAATAGCCTCTCAGGCCCCTCCTTGTTTTTATAATTACATTAAAAGGGCTTCCGTGTTTTTAAATCTCGTCCCAGGTCCCTTCCGTTTTTCTAATGTTTGCAATTTCATAATTGTTTTCATTCTAACCGATTTTCGGATGGTCAAATCATCGTTTTGGTCCTTAGAGCTTTCCGCGTTCTTTCAATTTAGCCCCATTTCGTGTTTTAATTAATTTTTTAAATGGATTTATTACAATTGTGGTCCCTGTCAAGTTTCCCTTTTAGCTTTTTATTTTTGTTAAATATTGTTATTCATGCATTTTTCTCTCTCTTAATATATATTCGTGCTGAATTTATGACTTTGCCATATTGTGTACATTTGTTTAATGTGAATGTATGATTTGTGATGTACGTATGTTTTGTATGTATATGATCGTATGCTTTTTTTTGTCTTGTTTAATCTTCCTTAATATGTGGTTTTTTTACGCGTAAATTCGTGGTCTAAATATGCATATAGCTTAGTTTTTTTCATGTTATTCGAATATATTTTAGCATGCATTTTCTTAACTTGTCATTATAATTATAGCACGCATGGTCCCGGTTTCCGCATGGGAACGATATTCCGAAAGCTCGGATATTGACTCCTTTGGCGCCGTAGGACTTTAGTTTAGATTTAATTTTGTACTCATGCATTTGTTTTTTCATTTTTCAAAAAAATCTAAAATTGTTTTCAAAAGTGCGATGTCCTTCTATTCGGGGACGAACGAGGCCAATACCAGTCGTAGTGGTGGTGGTTCGGACGTTCATTTCCGAATATTAGGATTTTCGAAATTTACTCGCGTACATAATCAAATCTCGGTTAAAATTGTCACTTAAATTTGTAAAATTTGGTTTTAATTAAGCGGTAAAGTTCCGGTACCAATTTATGGGCATGTCGAGGGTGCTAGCCCTTCCTCGCGTGTAACCGACTCCCGAACCCTTTTCGGATCTCTGGTTTCTATTTTCGTTGTCCGGTCTACCATTTAAAGTGGCCGGTGGCGACTCCTTCTATTTTTAAAACTTTTTTTTTCAAATTCCCCCTATTTTCAAATATATTTTTTAAAATTCGGATATTTTTCCGATAATTTTCAAAATCCATTTTTACCCCTCAATTTCCAAAAATACCCTTTTTAAACCCATATTCCATATTTTTTTAAAATATCATTTCTATCCCACTTCATACCTATACATACCTACACCTATAAGTGTTTTTCAAAAAATTAGTCGCTACAGATGGCGACTCCGCTGGGGACAAATTTTTGTTTTCAAAAACAAAAAAAGAGAGTTAGGCCAAGAAAACTTTACCGCTTAATTATTATCAAAGGTTGCAAACTAAAGTGACAAATTTAACCGATATTTGTTTATAAACGCGAGTTTATTTCGGACGCATTCATTTTTGGCATGTACCCATTTGTTTAAGTGGGGGGAAAACGCTAGTGCTTTCGTGGGGATATTGTTCCTCCGTCTGGGCCTAGCAAGTACCTTCGGGGCTCGAATACCCTATATCTTCGTGGGAATATCGTTTCTCCGTCCGGATATAGCTAAAGGGTCCCATCGAATTGAACTCGGTTGAAATGAGCCTATAATGGTTGATGACCGGGGGCCTTGCTACCCTTAGGAGGGGACAACAAGGACAATTCGAGTACCTCATAGAACCAAAACTGCATATAGCAAACTAGAAAGCCTACCCCTTAGAGCCATGCGGAAAACCTAGGTGCTAGACAAAAATATGTGTATTTGTGCTTGTTTATCTCTATTTTGTTTTACACTAACCCGATTGTTTTGCTGCTTTCATACACCACATTTAATTTTTTCTTTTTCATATCATTAGCATCATCATAAGCTCATTACTCATCCATTCATAGTTGCATCATCACATTATGACGTTCATCATGCATTTTCATGCATTCACTTCTAAGATGTTGTGACTAATCACCGGGATGTTCCTTAGGAGTGATACTGGGTAAGGAAAAAAGACAGCCGATTCAGCACCCTTACGGAACCCGACGAAGAACTAAGATGGTGAACGAAGACCGATTAGACCAAATTGAACAGACTCAAAGGGACATACAAGCGGATTTGACCAAGAAGTTGGAGGACCAGTTAGCTAAGGCCCAAGAAGAAATGAGGGAGCAACTTAGGAAGTCCCAAGAAGACATACTAGCCCAGATGCTAGGAACCCGACCTTCCGTACGAGGGGAAGCATCGAATGGTAATCCGGTGACAAGGCCCACCGTCGAGAATGAAGATCTCCCGTATCCTCCGGGATTTACCCCCAGTCATGTTAGGGTCCAAGCTACCCCTCAGGTGATACTTGATCGTGGAAAAATGCCACTTCTTCAGATTGATACCCCTTTCCCCGCTAATGCTCCCTCCGTACCGAAAGAGAGACCCGAGGGAAACCAAGCTGAGAATTTTGTCTTAGACCTTGATCAGTTAATGGAAATTGACAAGCCAAGATTTGAAGCCTCTAAAGAGATCGCAGACCGTTGTAAGCGACTCGAGGAAAAGTTGGAGGCCATGGAGGTGGTCGATGCTTTCATCGGTTTTGATGCCGCCGAACTCAGTCTTGTCCCAGATCTAGTGCTACCCCCTAAATTCAAGGCCCCAGAGTTCGAGAAGTATGATGGAACAAGTTGTCCCTGCACTCATCTCACCATGTTTTGCCGGAGGATGACCGGACACGGTGGAGATGACAAACTGTTGATTCATTACTTTCAATATAGTCTATCGGCATTCGCCATCCGGTGGTACAATCAGTTAAGCCGTCACCAGATCAAGACGTGGAAGGATTTAGCCAAGGCTTTCCTAGCACAGTACCAGCATGTCAGTGACATGGTTCCGGACCGATGGGCCCTACAACACATGAAACAAAAGTCAAATGAGAGTTTTAGGCAGTATGCACAACGGTGGAGAGAGGTGGCAGCTCAAGTGCAACCTCCACTCAGTGAAAAAGAGACGGTGGTCATATTTATCCAGATTTTGGAGGGACCAATCTTGGATCGCCTCATAGGAAACACAACCACCAACTTCGCCGACCTAGTGTTGTCCGGTGAGCTCATTGAAAATGCCGTCAAGAGTGGCAAGATCGAGGTAGGAGGAAGCTCGTCTCATAAGAGGCCACCTCACGGGAGGAAGGACAACGAAGTGAACGTTTCGGGCGTCTACAATGTTAAGCCAGTGGCGGTTGTACAACCCAAAGCGGCCTCAAATGCCCAGGGTGCTTCAGGCCAAAACTTCAACCAGCAGAAGAGCAATGAAAGAATTGAGTTTACTCCGTTACCGATATCATATGGAGATTTATACAAGCAGCTCTCCGAGATCCACGTTGTGGCACCTTACTACCAACCTCCTTTGCAGCCCCTATTCCCAAAATGGTATGACGCCAATGCCAAATGCGCATACCACGGCGAGCAAGTGGGGCACTCGATCGAGAACTGTTTCGGTTTCAAGAAGAATGTAGAGAGGCTCATTCAGCTTGGGGTCATAAGCTTCGAGAAATTAGGAGGACCAGCTACAAACACGAACCCTCTACCAAATCATGCCAAAGGAGTGAACATTATTTCCGAGGAGGATAATCGAAGAACCAAGACCAGTGTATCCGAAGTCAAGTCACCCTTCAGTTGGGTATGGAAGAAGCTCTACAAGACATGCCTAATCAGCCAGGGGGCAATGAAGCACGAGGGACATGTTGGTCCTTATTGCGAGTTCCACGCCAAAAACGGACACACTATTCAGGACTGTTGTGAGTTCGCAACAATAGTTCAGGGGCTAATGGATAACAAAGAGATCGAATTCTTTGAGGAAGTCAAAGAGACTGTTGAAGAGCCAACCTCGGGGCTTATAACTGCTTCTGCCAAGGGAAAGTCCCCGATATCTGAGTTTGGGGCAAGCATGGTTGCTAAGAGAGACCACTTCGGATTAGGCTACGAGCCTAAGGAAGAAGAAGAAACAAAAGACCAAGGAGAGGCGGAGCCCGTGCTTTTCCCCCTCTAGATCAGATCTTTGTGCCGGGAGGGGTCACCGGTCCAATTGGGCACCTTGAAGCACCGTTTGAGGATGTTGTCAAGGAAACTAGTGTTAAGGAGCCAACAGTAGAAGAACTCCTAGAAAGTCTGAGCATTGATATGTCATTCCTAGAAAAGGAGGCCTAAGGGTAGGGTCTATCCAAACTTACCCATGCTCATCGGTCAAAAACTTCCGTAGGTTTCCTTGTTGCTTTTAACCTCTTTTGAAGTAGTGCATTGAATCAAACTCACCCGCTTAAGCCCGAAGGCGGTGATAATATTTTGTAAGGGCCTATGACTCCATGTTTTTTATTTTCAATGAAAGGATGCATCACATTTTGTGTCTCAATTATCTCTTCTTTTCATGTATATCTGCTTATTGGACCCTCGTATATCAATTGTACGAGAGACATTGATTGTGACCCAAAGGTTGAATTCGAGCAGCTTGTGTCTATCAGAAATCGAAAGTTGCGAAGATAACTAATTCGTGACTGACATCCCGACTTAAGTTGGTCATTTGTTTAAGCCGGTAGGGCATTAATGCATCTTTAAAATAAAAAGGTCTAAATTGAGACCAAGGTCAAATTTTCCAAAAAAAAAAAACAAACAAATCACCCAAAAAAGAAAAAAAGGAACAAAATAAAATCAAAAAGCACTCCAATGTTCGAAGCCTGGTAATAGGCATTTCGGATAAGAGTGTGGCAATTTTGGGGCACTCCGCTGTACAAAAGGGCCAATAAGGTTGCATTGCACCATTCAAAAACCTTAGCTTCACGAGTGATGGTAATATTTTCAAATCATGACAATGCCGAGTAACTAGGGGTTTCGGTGTTTGCTCCATCTTTAACTTCAAGCCAAAGGAATGTGATGATTTGATTTCCCCAAAACTCTACTAAAGCAAAATAACGCCAAAATCAACAAATGGTGCTACAAAAAATCAATATATATATATAACACAAAAACCAAAATAAGTCAAGATGTACTTCACATTTTAGATATCAACCCAACTTACGAGGTCTTCTATACACAAGAGATGCTTGGGGCATCCCTGTAAGTCATTTCATTGTCGCTCCTACACTTGATGTTCAGGGTATCTGATCTAGCTCGGGCTATCCATGATTCAAAAAAAGAAAAACATGTTTTCTCTAGCAAGCATCTCACATTGGAGTAAAAAGCACGTGGTCTGAGTTTTGTAGTGAAACAAAAGATTTCTCTGCACTACTTTACAAAAAGGTTTTAAAGTACAGGGACCGACGATGAGTGCCAACCATTTACACAAAGAAAGAACTCTAATCAGAGAGACGCCCATAAGTTGACCTTCTCCCCAAGAAAGAGACTTTTCACAAGAAGGTGGTCAAAACCGCGAAAAGTCAATGGGCATCATCGCACAAGGTATCCATAATCAGTTGACCAAGGCTACAAGACAGAACTAAAACAGACAAGACCGAGTCAGTATGACTACGAAATCAGGGGGCATCCCTTTGAACGTCAAACATCAGGATCAAATGCATTACATATCATCCACATCAGCATTAGTACATTCATCATGCACTCACGTCAAGCATTTACACCATGCATCAAGTTACATGCATCCATACTAAGCACACATACCTCATTCATACAAGCAGGTCAAAAACAAAGATGGCGAACCCTCAAAGGAAAGCCACACCAACAAAAAAATCGGATCAACAAAGAAGTTGAACCAACCCAAAGGGGCAACTACAAACTCTTCTCCCTTCAGATCTCGTCATGCCGTTGATGGTAGCGGATCTCTTCCAACATCGATCTTGTTATGCCGTTGATGGTGTAGCAGATCTCATTCAACATCGATCTTGTTATGCCGTTAATGGTGTATCAGATCTCCACTCCTTCGGATCATGCCTCTTCGTCAGAGTTGTAGCTTGATCTCCAATATAATCCTTCGGATCATGCCTCTTCGTCAGAGTTGTAGCTTGATCTCCAATATACTCCTTTGGATCATGCCTCTTCGTCAGAGTTGTAGCTTGATCTCCAATATACTCCTTCGGATCATGCCTCTTCGTCAGAGTTGTAGCTTGATCTCCAATATACTCCTTCGGATCATGCCTCTTCGTCAGAGTTGTAGCTTGATCTCCAATATACTCCTTCGGATCATGCCTCTTCGTCAGAGTTGTAGCTTGATCTCCAATATACTCCTTCGGATCATGCCTCTTCGTCAGAGTTGTAGCTTGATCTCCAATATACTCCTTCCGATCATCCCTCTTCGTCAGAGTTGTAGCTTGATCTCCAATATACTCATTCGGATCATGCCTCTTCGTCAGAGTTGTAGCTTGATCTCCAATATACTCCTTCGGATCATGCCTCTTCGTCAAAGTTGTAGCTTGATCTCCGATATACTCCTTCGGATCATGCCTCTTCGTCAGAGTTGTAGCTTGATCTTCAATATACTCCTTCGGATCATGCCTCTTCGTTAGAGTTGTAGCTTGATCTTCAATATACTCCCTCGGACCATGCCTCTTCATCCAAGTCGTAGCTTGGTCTCGAATCTAATCGGATCATGCCGTAGCTTGATCCTCACTAACTCATCAGATCATGCCTCTTCATCAAGGTCGTAGCTTGATCGCCACTAACTTCTTCAGATCGTGTCTCTTCGTCAGAGTTGTAACTCGATCTTAATCTAATCATCAGATCATGCCTCTTCGTCGGAGTCGCAGCTTGATCCACTCCAATCTCCTGATCTCGTCTCGTCATCGGTGGCGTAACGAATCACCCACATCCAACAGGGAAGTGGGACAAAATTAGTGCTTATAGTCTTTGCTTTATCCTTGTTTCACAAGCATAAGCAAAGAGGGGCAACTGTAATCACTAATTTTGTCCGGACCTTAAAATCACTTTAGTTCATGATTAATGATTGGGCTTAATAAAATGGGTTTTTATTATTATTTAAAAAAAAGAGAAAAAAGGGAAAAAGAAGGAAAAAATGATACATATATATACTATTATTCAATTAAAAAGAAAAAAACAAAACATTATTATATTATTACTAGTATTATCATTATGTTATTACTAAGTTACAAAACCCTTAAACATTTGTCTTATTATTATTATTATTATTATTATTATTATTATTATATATATTATTCTATCATTATTATTATGGTAACACAAATAAACAAAATAGATAAAATAAATAAACCCAATATGAATAATAATAAGGACCCAATTTATTTAAGTCAGTCCACTACAAAATATAATACAAGCCCATACAAGCCCATAGTCCCAAACGAAAACCCTAATACATGTTTATCCTTTTATCCAGCCGCTACCCAGATCAGGGACCGTTGGATCAAGCCAGTGATCAACGGTCCAGATTTCACCCGAGGAGAGACCCTAGCGAAGCTCTCCTGATGCCCCAGCGCCGCACAACCCAACACCATCGGATCTGGGACCATCCAACGGTCCAGATCCCTTCATCCGAAAACCCTAAGGGTTCCCCACTTTGTCTCGCGCCGCACATGATCTCAGCCCTTAGATCGAGATTCGATCTAACGGCTCACAACCACGGTCCAGAAGCCACACACCCAACGCGCGGCGTTTCAGTACCCCGACGCGCATCGTCTGTTCGTTCTGTTCCCGCCACGCGCCCACACGTCTGACGATTCCCCTGCCATCTTCACGCTCTCTACCGTCCCTGCCACCAGCACGCCCCGGCATTCCCGATCGGGTCATTCCCGACATGCACGAAAGAAAAGAAGGGCAGTTAGCATACCAGAAAAGCAATCGAAACAAAAAAACTCGAAAGATCAACTAGACACTTTCAACAACCAAAAATAGAGATCAATAGCAGACTACAGAGCACATGCAGAGATAAGAAACGAGCCTCGAATTCAAACCCATTTGTTTTTTTCTCTTCTTTATAATCCGGTTATAAAAACCGAATCAAGGGAATGTAAAGGAAGGCTCTGTTTTTCGAATCAATAAAAAAATATCCAAGTTTCAAAGGTATTTTTCTCTTGATTGCATGTGTGATAAACAAAAAAAAGGGCAAAAAATAAGAGAAGGAAAGCTTTTTTCTTTACCTTTCGGAAGCCAAATCTTCTTTCCGTTTCTGAAGTCGGGCCGGCAACAAGCCCATCGGCTTCCGTCTCCGGGGTGAGCCGTCCGAGTCGTAAGCGGGTTTTTTCCCCTTTTTTAGGATTTCAAACTGGGGTTTTCGTTTGAGGGTATCAAAGGGGGGCAAGGGTTTCATCAGTTTTAGGCTTTTTTTAGGGGTTGAACAGAGTAGCGCCGTTGTCAATTAGCGGCAACCGGCCGGCATGGCTTCTTTGTCTCTGAACACGAGGGTTCAGTCGGAGAGAAAGGAGAGGTTTTTAGGTTTCAGAAAAAAATAGAAAAGGCCAAAAGGGGGGAAAGGTATTTTTAACGCGTTTTTATAGTGAATATCTTCTTTAAAACTTGCTTAATAGCCTCTCAGGCCCCTCCTTGTTTTTATAATTACATTAAAAGGGCTTCCGTGTTTTTAAATCTCGTCCCAGGTCCCTTCCATTTTTCTAATGTTTGCAATTTCATCCTTGTTTTCATTCTACCGATTTTCGGATTGTCAAATCATCGTTTTGGTCCTTAGAGCTTTCCGCGTTCTTTCAATTTAGCACCATTTCGTGTTTTAATTAATTTTTTAAATGGATTTATTACAATTGTGGTCCCTGTCAGGTTGCCCTTTTAGCTTTTTATTTTTGTTAAATATTGTTATTCATGCATTTTTCTCTCTCTTAATAAATATTCGTGCGGAATTTATGACTTTACCATATTGTGTACATTTTTTTAATGTGAATGTATGATTTGTGGTGTACGTATGTTTTTGTATGTATATGACCGTATGATTTTTTTTGTCTTGTTTAATCTTCCTTAATATGTGGTTTTTTTACGCGTAAATTCGTGGTCTAAATATGCATATAGCTTAGTTTTTTTCATGTTATTCGAATATTTTAGCATGCATTTTCTTAACTTGTCATTATAATTATAGCACGCACGGTCCCGGTTTCCGCGTGGGAACGATATTCCGAAAGCTCGGATATCGACTCCTTTGGCGCCGTAGGACTTTAGTTTAGATTTAATTTTGTACTCGTGCATTTGTTTTTTCATTTTTCAAAAAAATCTGAAATTGTTTTCAAAAGTGCGATGTCCTTCTATTCGGGGACGAACGAGGCCAGTACCAGTCGTAGTGGTGGTGGTTCAGACGTTCATTTCCGAATATTAGGATTTTCGAAATTTACTCGCGTACATAATCAAATCTCAGTTAAAATTGTCACTTAAATTCGTAAAATTTGGTTTTAATTAAGAGGTAAAGTTCCGGTACCAATTTTTGGGCATGTCGAGGGTGCTAGCCCTTCATCGCGTGTAACCGACTCCCGAACCCTTTTCGAATCTCTGGTTTCTATTTTCGGTGTCCGGTCTACCATTTAAAGTGGCCGGTGGCGACTCCTTCTATTTTTAAAACTTTTTTTTTCAAATTCCCCCTATTTTCAAATATATTTTTTAAAATTCGGATATTTTTCCGATAATTTTCAAAATCCATTTTTACCCCTCAATTTCCAAAAATTCCCTTTTAAACCCATATTCCATAATTTTTTAAAATATCATTTCTATCCCACTTCATACCTATACATACCTACACCTATAAGTGTTTTTCAAAAAATTAGTCGCTACATGTCTCATACCTCCTTGGCACTCTCACAAGAAGACATCTTCTCATAGATGGTTGGGCCAAAAGCACAAAACAAAATGTGCAAGGCTTTGCAATTAAGCTCCATCTTCTTGCGATCGTCGGCACTCCACTCCGCTTTGCTTCTTTGAGGCACGAACGGACCATCTTCAACTATATCCCATAGCTTGTAACCTCTTGATTTGATGAAGAACTTCATCTTTGTCTTCCAATAGGCATAGTGGGTTCCGTCAAAGAAAGGCGGTTTGTCGATTGATTGTGTCATTTGAGCCGGTTGATGAAAAAGTGATCGAGCTTGCCGGATCTTCTCAATAGGATGTGAATCCCCTTCGATTGAGCCAAGCTCTGATACCAATTGTTGAGTTGTGTGGGGCTCGATTCGATCAACCAATGTTGCTCACCAAGTGGTGGAGAGGTGGATATTTGGGTGTTATGGTTTAGGAAGCTAAAAAGAAGATAGACACAATGATTTATAGTGGTTCAACCTTCTAACCAAGGTCTACATCCACTACCTTAGCTCCCCACTAAGGATTTCTCAATCAATCCACTATTGATTCGTCCCCTTTTCTTGGATGAGGAGGTAACCCTTACACACAATCAAGCTTTCTACCCAAAGCCTTGATTGAAACCCTCTCTTACAAATAGATAAACAAAGAAAAATTAAAACCCTCTAATAAGTGTTTGTTTGCACAATTAAGCACTCACCCAAAACCTAAAACACTTGAGCAAATTTGACAATTTTGGCTCACTAGTGTTTGTCTATACAAGAATTGACAATTTAGGCACTAAGACAATATTTGATCATTTGATGTTTGACAATATGAGCATTAGGCTTTACTTGATGCTTGTAGGTCCCTTTTATACTCCCTAAGGTGTTTCGAAACACCTGGACAGGTTTGTGAAGTTTGGCTTTGAAAAACATGAAAAACCCTTTTAAAAACTTCCCTAAACATAATTTCAAGTTGTTTGGAGTTTAGAAATGTTTTAAATACTTTTTAAATCAGTCCAAAATATTTTTCAATTATTATATCAAAACATTAGTTCTACACCAATAGACCGAACCGAACGGGTTACACGGGGAAAACCGAAGCGAAACTCACTAAGGCCTTACTCCGATTAGCAACCCTATTTTTTTTATTTATTTCCTTGACTAGATATCACAATTAACCCTAGGTGAATAGACAACAACGGATAACTGAATATAGATACGAACGAGCAGAGGGCACACATTAATTTAAACTTACCATATAGTTGTTAGTCAAATTGCATGCATACGGGGCAAAACCATCATAATGGATACATATAGACTCAACAAGGAAGCATACAAGCTCTATGGACTAAAATGCAACATTCGAAAACCATCGAAGGTGCCATTTAAGCGTTTTAACTACCTGCATTTCGAAACAGGCTTGCCCGTTCCGAAACGCGGGCTTCATTTTAAAAGTGAGACCAAGCCGTTCCGAAACGGTCCCACCTTGTTCCGGAATGGAGGCTTCCAGTGACAAAATATATCGAAACGGGTTCCGAAATGGGGGCTCACAGTGTCGAAACGTGTTCCGAAACGGGGGCTCACAGTGACAAATCGTATCGAAACAGCACCACACCGTTCCAATACGAGTACCCCTAGAGCTGTCAACCGTTCCAAAACCGTATCGATCGTTTCGAAACGCTTGCACCTAGATAGACCCGAAATCATACTTTGACACCTCCAAACGTCCCCAAACTTGTCCCAAAACACCTAAGATCACATAACAACATATCATACATACTTTCTAGATGCAAAATATCCTAATCACCTCCTTAGACATGCATTCAAGCACCAAAATGGATTTGAAGCCCTAAGCTCACATGAACACTTAGGTTCTAAAACACTAACAAGTCAATATGCATAGCAATTCATACAAGGCCACATCAAGTCTCAATTTAACATAGTATCACCACTTAAAACATGCTTGAAACATAAATATGCAAGTATAGGAGTTTGAACACCACTCCTTAACAAACACATCTAACAATCCCATTGTCTAAGTGCTATTACAAAACATAAGCGATACTTTGAGCTACCCGAGAACTCTGAAAAACTCCTCCCTTGCCCACTTGCCTCCCAAGCCACTAACGATCTGCATTGTTGGAAAAAAAGAGAGCGTAAGCTTAAAGCTTAGTGAGCAGAGTTCTAAAACACAACAACATTGCAGTTTTTAAAACATAATCTTAAATTTAAAGTAAAACCATTTAAGGAAAGATGTAATGAAACACAATCATCACAATACATGGTATGCACTTGCATAACCAAAACCCGGTGGGACTACACAACACCGTTCACAACAACTAGTAGTTTTCCGATGGGACTACACATCACCGTACTTTTCTACTAGTCACTACCTGTGGGACTACACATCACCGTAATCACCGTAGTAACGACAACCATCACGTGAGGCTCGACACCAACAACGACTACACAACAACATTAACGAAGAGTAAAAACAATCCAAAAACACCACAACACACATAATTGAGAACGCCCATAATCAAACAAACAAGCGAGAATGTATACACTTACACTCGGGTCTATGTTAGTCTCTAAGACTCCACCCAAACCCCAAAACCTTCATTGAACGCATTTTAAGTCTCAAAACAGTTTCCACTCACCGATTAAGCCCAACGAAAGTCGAAACACTGTTCTTAAGCTTCCGTAGTATCCGGTATCGCGCCCAAAGCACCCCAACCACGACTCCTCTGTTTTAAGCAACCCAAAATAAACTATTAGGACACCAATACACTTGTAAACCAGCAACAACCTGGAAACTCAATCTTGCAACCAAAATACGTTGATTCGAACACAAATTTCACCCAAACTTCACCATTTTCGTTCTAAACAAACCCCACTCTGAAATCATCCATTTCAACCATCAAAACACATCCAACATCATCTAGAAACATTCCCCAACATCAAGGGAACAATCAGCCACGTTTTCAACCTAAAACCAACCCCAAAACTCAACCTTTTTAACCTAAAAATCTCATTTTTATACTCATTTTGGGTTTCCCACCATTTGCCATCTTTTTAAAAATTTTAAGACACCCAAGTATGATCAAAGACACCCTTAAACACTACATTAGAAAACCCAAACGAAAACCCCATAGAAATACCCATTTTTTCAAACCCAACACCAAATCAAAATGCATTTTAATGGCTTTTAAAAGAAAGTTTACAAGGAGCACAAGCTAGATAGGTAAGAACTGATACAAGGGAGATATTACCTTCAAAAATCTTGCTTGGATGAGGGTTTGGGCAATGTAATAATGATTTTAGGGTTTAAGAGGGGTTTTGGGAGAAAATGGAGCTTTTAACAAGATGATATCTTTTTTTAACTTATTTTCAAACTCTTCTTTTACTTAAGATTTCATCAACAATTTTCATTAATAGCATTTTCGTAAATAAATGCAAATTTTATAAAATCATCATTTTAAATCTATTTTTAACCCGAACTAATCCTAGATTAACACTGATAAACTCCCGGGCCCTAAACCGGGGCGTTACAACTCTCCCCCACTTAAGGAATTTCGTCTCCGAAATTACCTAACGGAAAGAGATACGGGAACTGTTTCTCCATGTCTTCCTTCCTCTCCCAAGTAGCCACTTCCACACCTCGATGTCTCCACAAAACCTAGACTAACTCGATAGACCTCCCACACAACACTTTCTTGTCCGTAGCAAGAATCTCAACCGGCTCTTCATCGTATGACAAGTCGGGGTTTAACTCAATCTCTTCCACTGACATTACGTGAGACGGATCCGATCTATACTTTCGAAGCATAGAAACGTGGAACACGTCATGAATCTTCTCTAACTCAGTCGGGAGTCTTAATCTATACGCAACGGGACTGATCCTCTCGACTACCTCGTAAGGTCCAATGAATCTCAGACTCAACTTACCTTTCCTACCAAACCTCATCACATTCTTCCAAGGTGAGACTTTCAAAAACACTTTCTCGCCTATTGCATACTCTATCTCTTTTCTCTTCAAATCGACATACGACTTCTTTCGGTCTGAAGCTGCCTTCAAGCGATCACATATCAACTTTACCTTCTCGATAGCTCCCTTAAGCAAATCAGGCATCGATATAAGCTTATGTCCGGCCTCAGCCCAACAAATAGGTGTTCTACACCTCCTACCATACAGAGCTTCATATGGAGCCATTTGAATACTAGCCTGATAACTGTTGTTGTATGCAAACTCTACTAACGGTAGATGCTTCTCCCAAGAACCCTAAAAGTCAATAATACAACACCTCAACATGTCCTCCAACACCTGAATCACTCTCTCTGACTGACCATCTGACTGATGTTGATATGAAGTACTGAAGTTCAACCAAGTACCTAAGGCACGATGCAAACACTCCAGAAATCTAGCTGTAAACCTCGGATCTCGGACTGATACAATTGATTTCGGTACCCCATGTAACCTCACTATCTCACTAATTTACAGATCGGCCAACTTATCTAAGGTGTAGGTAGTATGAACATGTATGAAGTGGGAACACTTAGTAAATCTATCGACTATCATCCACGCTGAATTTTTTTCCGAATGAGTCAACGGTAAACCCGACACAAAGTCCATGGTGATACGTTCCCACTTCCATTCTAGAATCTTCAACGGCTATAACAAACCTGAAGGAAACTGATGCTCGACTTTAACTCGCTGACACACCATACACTTACTCACAAACTCGACCACGTCCTTCTTCAACCCAATCCACTAGTACTCTTCTTTTAACCCACGGTACATTTTCGTACTACCCGGATGCATAGCAAAAAGACTATTATGTGCTTCATTCAAGATAGTACGCCTCAACTCGGAATCTTCCGAAACAACAATCCTATCCTTGAAACATAGGATTCCATTCTCACCAAAACAAAAATCTGTAGGTCTATCATAAGCTATATCCTGTACGTGAGGTGCCAACGACTCGTCTTGCAACTTATTCTCTCGAATAAACTGAACCAACGAAGGCTTAACCTGTAACTTGGCTATCAAACCATCATCCCGTGACACATTCAGCCTCGCAAACATAGCTCGCAACTCAACTGTCACTTTTCTACTCAATAGCATCGGCCACTACGTTTGCCTTACCCGGATGATATTCTATCATAAGGTCATAGTCCTTAAGAAGCTCTAACCACCTACGTTGTCTAATGTTCAACTCTCTCTGAGTAATCAAGTACTTCAAACTCTTGTGGTTGGTATAAACAGTGCACTTCTCACCATAAAGATGGTGTCTCTAAATTTTTAAAGCAACCACTATTGCGGCTAACTCAATATCATGAGTGGGGTAGTTCTTCTTGTGAACCTTCAACTGTCTCGAAGCATAAGCTACAACCTTACCCTCTTGCATAAGCACACAACCTAAACCTACGTACGAGGCATCACTGTAAATCACAAACTCCTTTCCCGATTCAGGCTTAATCAAAATATGAGCTTCGGTCAAAGCTTTCTTCAACTTTTCAAACGCTTGTTGTCTTGCATCCGACCACTCATACAGAACATTCTTTTGAATCAACTTAGTTAAAGGTGCCGCAATCTTCGAAAATCCTTCGACAAATCTTCAATAATGCCCCGCCAAGCCTAGGAAACTACGGATTTCTGTCACCGACTTCGGTTGTTTCCAACTCACTATGGCTTCTATCTTCTTGGGATCCACACTAATCCCATTAGCCGAGATCACATGACCTAGGAAGATTACCTCCCTAATCCAAAACTCACATTTACTCAACTTGACATACAACTGATTCTCAAGCAAAGTCTGAAGCACTAGCCGTAAATGCTCATCATGTTCTTCTTCTGTCCTAGAGTACACTAAGATATCATCTATGAACACTACCAAAAACTCATCCAAAAACTCATGGAACACTCGGTTCATCATATCCATAAAAGCAGCTGGTGCATTAGTCAAACCGAAAGGCATTACCAAAAACTCATAGTGCCCATAACGTGTACGAAAAGATGTCTTCGGTATGTCCACATCTTTCACTTTCAACTAATAGTAACCAGATCTCAAATCAATCTTCGAAAACACTGAAGCACCTCTCAACTGATCAAGCAAGTCATCTATCTGAGGCAAAGGGTACTTGTTCTTCACTGTTACCTTGTTCAACTGCCTATAGTCTATACACATCCTCATACTGCCGTCCTTTTTCTTCACAAACAAAACCGGAGCAGCCCACAGAGAAATACTAGGCCTAATGAAACCTCTATCTGAAAACTCCTGAAGTTGTGTCTTCAACTCTTTCGGTGCCATTCTATACGAAGCAATAGACACGGGTGCGGAATCAGAATACGTCTCAATAGCAAACTCAAAAATTGGAAAATCACAAATTGTCCTGATGTCTTGCGATCTAACTTCTCTCATATCCAAATTCATCACATAAGCCAAGTACGTCTGACAACCCAAATCCATCAATCTCTGAGCTTCTAAAGCAGATACAACATTGGACAATAACTTAATGTTCTCGCCCACCACTACAACTTCAAGATCATCTGCAAGCCTCAAAGAGACTCTCTTGCTCTCAAAGTCAACCCTAGCTCTATGCTCTACAAGTCAATCCATGCCCAAAATCACATCAAAACCATAGAACGGTAACCCCATCATGTAAAACAGAAACATGTGACCCTGAATCATCAAGGGACACTTCATATACATCTTCCTAACTACCACGGTATCACCGAAAGAACTAGTAACATTTACACATACCTCTAACCACTCATACGGTAGACCTAGAGACCTTGTATGTTCACCCAAAATATACGAATGTGTCAAACCCGAATCTATCAAAGAAAGCAAAGTCAAAGACTGTATCGAGAAATTTCCTGCAATGACATCCGTTTCATTCCCAGCCTCTCGCTGCATACACCCTAGCCGTTCCTCCACCCTCGGGCTAAATTGCCACCACGTGAG
This sequence comes from Hibiscus trionum, assembly GCA_030270665.1. Classification (NCBI taxonomy): domain Eukaryota; kingdom Viridiplantae; phylum Streptophyta; class Magnoliopsida; order Malvales; family Malvaceae; genus Hibiscus; species Hibiscus trionum. The sequence continues at coordinate 15,783,907 of BSYR01000019.1, forward strand.
CCAAGTTCCTCTGACCGTCATACCTTGGCTGAAAATTACCACGACCGCGCCTACGACCTCTCTGATGCTCAAAACCCCTGGTTAGAGCCGGTCCGCCCCTAGCCGGGTGTGGACAATTACGCCTCAAATGGTCTCTAGAACCATAGTTCCAACTTATCCCAAAGGTACCCATGCACTCGCCCTGATGGCGTCTCCCGCGCCTAGTTCACTCAGGAGTGTGAACAACAACTCTTTGGCCTTGATGGCCCCATCCATGGTTACCACCCCCTATGCCTCGAATCGGGCTGATACCTCTTATCTCTATGCCTCTTTTCATGATCTCTGTCCCAATCAACGTGTCTCTTCCCGGAATCGAACCCACTAGCACGAGCACTTGAGCCTAAGTTCTGCTCAATATCTTTGGCCCTAGAGACCAAAACATCAAACTCGGTGTAGTCAGAGGCAAGCATATAAGTCTTCATATCTCTAGTCAACCCATATCAGAAATGCTCACACCGCTCCTTCTCACTAGGAACCAACTCGGGAGCATACTGGCTCAACCTCACAAACTGAACCTCGTACTCAGACACCGTCTTGCTACCCTGAACTAAGGCAAAAAACTCCCTCTTCTTCTCATCCTAATATCGGACTCCGAGATACTACTTCTTAAAGGCATTTCTGAAGAATTCCCAAGTGACATCCGCCTCTACCATACCCAAAGTAATGGTGGTCCACCAACCATACGCATCTCCATGAAGCAAGGAGACAACACAACCCAACTTATGAGTGTTTGAGCACTCCATCTGACCCAAGATTCGTGTAGTACTCTCGAGCCAAGCCTCTGAACCCTCGGGAGTCAAACCACGGAACTCAACTCCGCCCAAACTATGGAGTCTCTCAAGGGGTAAACCTGTCCCCACACCCTGAGGTGGTGCTACAGCTTGCATACCGACCAAAGCTGTCTGAAAAGCTCCAGCTATAGTCTCAATCAAATGAGTCATGTTCGCGCCTGCCGGACCCTGACCCGCTTGAGCTCCAATACCCCCAACATTTGCACTGGCCTGAGGTCCATTACCATCACCTCCAACCTGCGCACCGGCCTGAGGTACATCACCTTCGCCACCCGCCCCATTACCATCGGGAGCAGGAGGAACATGAGGCACATCCCTGGGTGCCTGGTCACCCGCTCTAGGTCGTCCTCTCGGTCTCACCATACTGAAGATAAAATCTAAAACAACAAACACATCACACATAAGAAAACATTAGGTTAGCAAGGGCAAGGGTCCAAGTTCTCAAGCTCTTTAAACCAAAAATCATTTTCCAATAACAACACCTAGCAATGGGAACACTTGACTAAACCTCAACCGACAACAAGATCATTAAAGCATGCTTTCATACACCGTGCAATAGAAAACAACCAAACAAACCAACTTACATGACTTACCTTCCCGAGAGACCTCGTAAACGAGGCTCTGTTACCATCAAATATAACCCCCTCGTCCTGGCCTAGCCAATAGACTGAACCGAACGAGTTACACGAGAAAAAACCGAAGCGAAACCCGCTAAGGCCTCACTCCGATTAGCAACCCTATTTTTTTCATTTACTTTCTTTTCTAGATATCACAATTAACCCTAGGTGAATAGACAACATCGGATAAGCGAATATAAATACGAACGAGTAGAAGGCACACATTAATTTAAACTTACCATATAATTGTTAGTCAAATTGCATGCATACGGGGAAAAACCATCATAAGGGATACATATAGACTCAACAACGAAGCATACAAGCTCTAGGGACTAAAATACAACATTCGGAAACCTTTAAAGGTGCCATTTAAGTGTTTTAACTACTTGCGTTTCGAAACAAGCTTACCCGTTCCGAAACGCGGGCTCCATTTTAAAAGTGAGACCAAGCCGTTCCGAAACGGTCCCACCTTGTTCCGGAATCCGGAACGGAGGCTTCTAGTGACAAAACGTATCGGAACAGGTTCCGAAACGGGGGCTCATAGTGTCGAAACGTATCAAAACGTGTTCCAAAACGGGGGTTCATAGTGGCAAATCGTATCGAAAAGGCACCACCCCGTTCCGGTACGAGTACCCCTAGAGCTGTCAACAGTTCTGAAACCGTATCGATCATTTCGAAACGCCTACACCCAGATAGGCCTGAAATCATACTTTGACACCTTCAAACGTCCCCAAACTTGTCCCAAAACACCAAAGATCACATAACAACATATCATACATACTTTCTAGATGCAAAATACCCTAATCATCTCCTTAGACATGCATTCAAGCACCAAAATGGATTTCAAGTCCTAAGCTCACATGAACACTTAGGTTCTAAAACACTAACAAGTCAATATGCATAGCAATTCATACAAGGCCACAACAAGTCTCAATTTAACATAGTATCACCACTTAAAACATGCTTGAAACATAAACAAGCAAGTATAGGAGTTTGAACACCACTCCTTAACAAACACATCTAGCAATCCCATTATCTAAGTGCTATTACAAAACATAAGCCATACTTTGAGCTACCCGAGAACTCCGAGAAACTCCTCCCTTTCCCACTTGTCTCCCAAGCCACTAACGATCTGCATTGTTGGAAAAGAAGAGATCGTAAGCTTAAAGCTTAGTGAGCAGAGTTCTAAAACACAATAAAAATGCAGTTTTTAAAACATAATCTTAAATTTAAAGCAAAACCATTTAAGGAAAGACGTAATGAAACACAATCATCACAATACATGGTATGCACTTGCATAACCAAAACCCGGTGGGACTACACATCACCGTTCACAACAACTAGTAGTTTTCCGATGGGACTACACATCACCGTACTCTTCTACTAGTTACTACTGGTGGGACTACACATCACTATAGTAACGACAACCATCGCGTGAGGCTCGACACAAACAACGACTAAAAACAACATTAACGAAGAGTAAAAACAATCCAAAAACACCACAACACACATAATTGAGAACGCCCATAATCAACCAAACAAGCGAGAATGGATACACTTACATTAGGGTCTATGTTAGTCTCTTAGACTCCACCCAAACCCTAAAACCTCCATTGAACGCATTTTAAGTCTCAAAACAGTTTCGACTCACCGATTAAGCCCAACAAAAGCCGAAACACCGTTTTCAAGCCTTCGTAGTATCCGGTATCGCGCCCAAAGCACCCGAACCCGACTCCTCTGTTTTAAGCAACCAAAAACAAACTATTAGGTCACCAATACACTTGTAAACCAGCAACAACCTGGAAACTCAATCTTGCAACCAAAACACATCGATTCAAACACAAATTTCACCCAAACTTCACCATTTTCGTTCTAAACAAACCCCACACTGAAATCATCCATTTCAACCATCAAAACACATCCAACATCATCTAGAAACATTCCCCAACATCAAGAGAACAACCAGCCAAGTTTTCAACCTAAAACCAACCCAAAAACTCAACCTTTTTAACCTAAAAATCTCATTTTTATACCCATTTCTGGTTTCCCACCATTTGCCATCTTTTTAACATTTTAAGGCACTCAAGTATGATCAAAGACACTCTTAAACACTACATTAGAAAACCCACACGAAAAACCCATAGAAATACCCATTTTCTCAAATCTAACACCAAATCAAAATGCATTTTAATGGCTTTTAAAAGAAAGTTTTCAAGGAGCACATGCTAGATAGGTAAGAACTTATACAAGGGAGAGATTACCTTCAAAAATCTTGCTTGGATGAGGGATTGGGCAATGGAATAGTGATTTTAGGGTTTAAAAGGGGTTTTGGGAAAAAATGAGCTTTTTAGAAGATGCTATCTTTTTTTCTTTTAACTTCTTTTCAAACTCTTCTTTTTACTTAAGATCCCATCTACAATTTCCATTAATGGCATTTTCGTAAATAAATGCAACTTTTTATAAAATCATCATTTTAAATCTAATTTTAACTCGGACTAATCCTAGATTAACACCGATAAACTTCCGGGCCCTAAACCGGGGCGTTACAACTCTCCCTTACTTAAGGAATTTCGTCCCCGAAATTACCTGATGGAAAAAGATACTGGAACTGTTTCTCTATGTCTTCCTTCCTCTCTCAAGTAGCCTCTTCCACACCTCGGTGTCTCCACAAAACCTTGACTAACTCGATAGACCTCCCATGTAACACTTTCTTGTCCGTAGCAAGAATCTCAACCGTCTCTTCATCGTATGACAAGAAAACTATATCGATACAGTTATAATGCGTATCGATACGCTATAGCTTAAATCTTGCTAAGACGAATATCGTATTGGTACGCTTTAAACGATTAAAATTCCAGTGTTGAAAAACCGTATCGATACGCATGCGCGTTTTGTTGAAGTTTGGCTTGAAAACTCATGAAAAGACTTAGTGAATTTTGAACCTTTAAGTATGTTTTGTCTTGAAATATAGTTTGGTTCAAAATGACTTGTCAAAATGTGAGTTTTTGAAAAGTACTTAAAATTTTATTGTTTTGCAATTTAGTCCATAAGTCAAATTGTTATATCAAAATCAATTTTAGTTTCACACAATGTAAATAATCAATGATAATTCTATTTACCAATGTCAATAATCAATGATAATTTCAATAATTAATGTCTTTAAAGTTACCTACAGTGATTCTAACTCAATGTCAATATTTCATAGTTTCAATGTCAGTATAATTATCTGATGGTTCATTCACAATGTTTCAATATCAATAGTTATATCGATAATGATGCACGATGACAATACCAATGACCATGTCTGATGTTCAATACTAACTTACCGATGCTTACCAACAGATCTGTCTAACAATCCGATGCAATTTCCTTTAAAAGAAATGTTAGCTATTAAACTGAAATCAACATTAATAGGTTCCGGAAGGCTCCTCGCCTATTCCCGAGACTCCGACTACACTCACCTTAGAATCTGATGCTCCTACGGCTCTCGGATGACAACCATCTTATTCCTAGCCTTCGGTGAATTTGATTGATGCTCATTTTCGTTGTCTCAAGCTAGGAAATCAATAGGGATACTATTAGGATCCATAATACGATATTAAAATCAATACAACGATATCAAAATCGATATCTGATTTTAATATAGACAACAACGATGAGATATCCATGGATGATCAAAACCATAGCTTAAGATTTAACCCAACTCATCCATGGATTTTAATAACCGATTGAGGAATATAGCTTACCTAATCGACAACAATGATTTGATATCAATAAAACGAAGGAAAAGCAAAGCTTAAAGCTATCTCCAATGGAGGTGTATGCTTCAAGGAAGAAGATGATGAAGAAGGATGTGCTTGCTTTAATATCTCTGGTATGTCTCTCTCTATTCTTTTTCCTTTGTTATTGTAAAATATATATATATATTCTTATTTGAAGAACTAATGTTTTGATATAATAATTGAAAAATGTTTTTGGACTTGTTTGAATATTTTTGAAAACTTATTTAAAGTTCAAACAACTTGAAAATATGTTTGAAATGGTTTCGACTAGACTGGATTTTGGGGTGTTACATTTTGAATATATTGTTAGTCAACAATCTCTAGAACAAGTGGTTAAAATTCTCATTTGACACCTCTCCCCTCCTGAGTTGTGGGTTATAGACCATCAGGAGCAATTTTTTCCTACCCCTAAATAGGAATTGTTCAAAAAAATCACGAACCATACTTTGATTTTAAAAATGTTTTACGATTAATTTTCATAAGTAGTTAACTTTTCAAGTTGGAGTTTTTCAGTCAACAATTTTTAGAGCACGTGGTTAAAGCTCTCAGTTGACACTTTCCCCCTTCTCCTAGGTTGTGGGTTCAAAACCCAGTAGGAGCAAAGTTCCCCTTCCCCTCCCCTAGGTAGAAATTGTTTAAAAAAACTATGAGCAAGAGTTTGTGTTTTATTTAGTTAGGGTTGAAAGCAATGACAGAACTTATTATTATTTATTAAGAAGGTTATTTACAAAAGCAGTGATAGATTATATATTTTATTTGAGGACTAAAAAGTAATTTTAAAATAATATTTTTCTGAGACCATAATTTTACTAATTTTTTTAGTTTCGTACTGATTGGAAGTATGTTTTATAAGATGAAATATATTCGTCAACTCATAACATCCATGTAAGATGGATGGTCCACTAGCAAGTCTATACACATGTATAGTGGAACTTATGTGATGGTGCGTTGCACTACATTTATTTTTACTTCGTGGGTAAGCTAATGTGCCATATGCACTTTTATTCTGTATCACTAATGAAATTAGAGAAAGAAAACTTGAGTTAAGTGGTCAATCCACAACCACCACAATCATAACATCTCTCGAGGCATGTATTTGATAATTGATATATTATTTTATTTCGAAAATAAAAGTGGTAAAAGTTTCAATATTATGACAATAATGATGAGATCATGCTAATTTTTATTTGATTTTTGGATTTATCACATAACATTTATTTTTTATAAAAATAAAATTCTTATTGGAAAAAGAAATCCCAAACTTATGAGGCGTGCTAAGCTTAAAAAGGGTAGATTAAGTAGAGAAGGAGAAATAAGTTTGATTAGGATCCGAAACCCGAACCGGTTATGATACAGCCCCCCGAGAGGGGCCCGAACAGGCGAACACCAAACACTCACCACACGGACCAAAGTCCAAACTGTGCCTTTCATCATTTCTTCACCAATTCCTACCAAAGCTTTAATCAGACTTTTTATTTCTTTTATTTTTGGGGATATTTTCGTCAATTTATTCCCTATTTAATCCATTTGACTGCAAGCCTCAATTATCTCTGTTCCGAAAATAAAAAAAGAAACATTTCAGACTTCAAAAATATCCCTTTCTCTATCTGCTGCTTAAGGATTGTTGGAGCAATTGTGTGTTTCTTTTGATCGAGAATTTTGGGTTTCTTATCCTTTCTTCTTTCCTGTAAGTTGTCAGCTTCTTTGATCCTTTTTAACCTCCACATTTGATTTACTTTGTTTTGTTGCTGTGATTTTTAGCTTATTATCTTTAGTGGCTATTTGCAGTGAAGAAGTAATAACATGCGTTGGTGGCTGAGTCTTTCAGTTGACGTGTTTCGAAAAGTCATCTCCTTGAACTTATATTATAGAGTGATTCTGTAAATTGTAATTTCATAATCCAGCGTCTTCAAGATCCACCCTTTTTTGTTTTTTTGTTTTAGTAAGTGTTAGTGTTAGTATTCTATCCTCCATGGGATCTACTTTCTTCATCGTCGTTCCATGTTATGTCCGCCAGATTAGCTGAAAATCTTCAAACACATCGCTCGAATTTCTGACCCAGCAGTTATCATTTCATAGTAGTAGTAGTAGTTCGTTTTTTCTTGTTCTAGAATACAGATCTTGGGGTTTTGAATACGTTTTCGTGCCTGGAAGACCCTCTCTTTTGGTGCCATATTGAAGGGCTAGGACGTAGTTATGGTGTGCCAAGCAGCGAGCCAAACAAGATTCCGAGCATTGAAGTATGAGAATGGAATTGCAGGGAGTGCCACCATTGTTGTTAGAGTCATAGCATGCTTTCAACCCCTTCAGGATTGCCAGGTTTTTTTTTCTCTCCCGTATTCCCGCACCCCCAAAGAATTTATGAAAGAATTAGATACCTTTTGTTTGGTGATGTTTGCATTTCTCTGGTCCATATTTGTTTTCTTTAACATATGAGATTCCTTGTTCTTTTGTTATATTTTGTTATTGATAATTGGTGAGAAAGTTTATGCCAACTCTTTATTGAATTCATTTTCTTTTTCAGGCTGAATATTTCCGTCATTTGCTTAAGCCGGTTACGTAGGTTGCTTTTTACATTTTGGCGTTCAAGTTAAGCTGGGATTTTTAGTTTTCTTTTCCCCCTTTGTTTTTGAGAGAAACTGCAAGTAAACTGCCATTTCCTCTGCTACATCATTCGATTTCTGGTATGTAGTGCTTTTTCCACTGCTTTGTTTTATTGCATATCTTTTTTTTTTGTCTTTGAAATATCCTTTTTAGGTTAACTCTGTGTTGTTCTGTAGGTGATTGTTCTAGTTGAATGGGAGAAGGCTGTGGTTCCGGGTTTCCTCAGCAGCAATTTGATCGACAATCGCTCAACTTGAACTCTTTGCCTATTCCACTTCCTTTTGGACTGCAAAGTAGTAGCCCTCCATTCATGAACCTTGGCACTAATATGGTGTCCGCTACTGGGGTTTCGCCGGTTCATGCGAATCCGGAAATACCTTGCTTGCGGGTTAGACAAGTTAATGAACCTCGTGGCTGGTTTTACTGTTTACCCCGCTTTCGACAGGTCTTTGCACCTCCTTCGAACTCTTTCTTGAAAGAGCAACCCCCGACTACCCCGTATGAAAATGGTAAAGGAAGTGGCATCCTCAAGGCAGGGTCTGGGGTTACTGAGAAGAGATTCCTTGTTTTTGATCAGTCCGGTGATCAAACTACCCTGATTTTTAGTTCTGCTTCTGGGACTCCTACCAAGTGCCTGACTTCTTGGGGTCCAAAATCTCCTGTTGCTGGTAACTTTAACGGGGAAGATCCCATAGCTAAAGTAAATGAGAATATTCACTCTGGACCAATATCTAAAGATATTTTTGATGAGAGTGAGACTAGTGTGCAAAGTGAAATGCATGAGGACACCGAAGAACTCAATGCATTGCTTTACTCGGATGGTGATAGTGAGTATACTGAGGATGAAGAAGTTACAAGCACCGGTCATTCTCCTAGTACAATGACTGCTCAGGATGAGCAATTTGAGGGAAGCTGTGAAGAGGTTGCTAGCTGTACGAGGCTAACTAAGAAGCGAAAGCTACTCGATGACAGTAACGATAATTCACCGTTTCTTATGGACACTGCTAATTCAGGGAATCCTAACCGATATTCAGAATATGCAGATGATGCAGACTCCAGCTGTGCCAATGGCCAAAATCTTGGATCGTGTAACATGGATTCTTCTTCAGGCAACAAGAGGATGGGAAAGGATAAAATCCGAGAGACGGTGAGTGTTTTGCGAAGCATAATTCCAGGCGGGGAGGGGAAAGATGCGGTTGTGGTTCTTGATGAAGCTATTGACTACTTGAGATCCCTGACACACAAAGCCAAAACCATGGGACTTAGTACTCTATGAAGTATGAACTGCAGTACAAGTAGTATCAGTGGTAGCTTATGCTATTGTTAAATAATAAGAATCTTGCATGGAGTCGCATATATAACGTGTAGTCTTCCAAAATTGAAGGCGTTGGTTCCCTTCCCTTCTCTCCATAAAGTGTTTATTCTGTCAGTTATGTTGGAAACCAGTAGAATTGGCATGAAATCTGTGTCAATTTTCTAAAGAAACCAAGGATGCAGCAGTGTACATTATGTCCCAATAAAGTAAGGTGAATCATTAGTCAACATCTTGGGGCTTAGAGAAAGTAAAACTCACAGCTTGGATGTGTGAATGGGAAGACTGGTTATTCTAGAGGGATCCTTTATAAAAGGGGTTGTCTCAGCGCACGCTCAGTAGGTGTTTCTTCTTCTTTTTTGTATTCTTGTCAAGTTTTATGCTTGTGGGTTCCCCTTTCCCTTGATGTAGAAAACTGCACGAGCAAAGAGCCTTCTTCCATTTCCATCATATGCCATGCCATGCCACAATTTGATGAAGGGGCCCCCATATTTCACCATTTGATGCATTCCTTCTTTTGCCATCATGGGGTGTTGTTGTTGTTAAACTCGTGATCTTGTAGTGGTTTGATGGGGGTTGGCAAATTATATTAGTATGATGTGAGCATCCATGGCCGGCAATCGGCATGGGCGTTGATGTACTTTTGTGTGAAATCTTTTGTCTTTATGCCCATGTATTTTTACCTCTCGTGCATGCATTTATGTATGAGACAGCGATGTCTTTTGCCCCCTCCCTATCTGAAATGCTGCAAAGGGATGGTTTTCGGTGATGGGACCACTAAAGCTGCTGCCAACCATTGTTTCTAGTTGATCATCCTTTGGTCATTGCCACATGGAAACTGAAAAAGGGGAAGAAAATAACACTAACTTATTATTATTATTATGGCTTATATATCATATTAGTATTTAAAGTATACCAACTTTTTTATTTTGGTACCTAAAATATTTTTTTGTCAAAATAAGTACTTAAATATACTTTTTGGTTAAATTAGGTATTTAAAGTATATTTTTTTGGTTAAAATAGGTACCTAAAGTATTTTTTTTGTCAGAGTAAGTACTTAAAGTATATTTTTTGGTTAAAATAAGTATTTAAAGTATATTTTTTCGTTAAAATAGGCATATAATGTATTTTTTAATTAGGGTAATTATTCTATACACAATCGCGTGTAGAAACTTTTTTATACAAGTGCCTTAGTTTTAGGGGTTAGGAATTCTATTTAGGGTTTAAAGTTTAGGGGTTTAAGTGTAGTAGTTTTGAATTTAGAGGTTGTTGATAGAATTTTGGGTTTAGGGTTAAAATTTAAGGTTTATACGTTAAAACCTAAATCTCTACCCATATTACCCCAAACTCTAACCTAAAACCTTAAATTCTAATTCTAAATCCTAAATTCTAACCATGAACCCTAAATTCTAAAACTCAACACTAAAACCCCTAAACCCTAAACCCTATAATTGAGGTGCTTGTGGAAACAAAAAAGTTTCCACCGTCAATGTATAGGATAATAATCCAATTAACTAATGTCACATGGCAATTTTTAGGAACCTATATAAAAAATATAGGTATCTATTTGACCTAAAAAATACTTTAGATACCTATTTTGACCAACAAATATACTTTAAATACTTACTTTGATGAAAAAATACTTTAAGTACCTATTTTGACCAAAAAATATACTTTAGGTACCTAGTTTAATCAAGAAATATACTTTAAATACTTATTTTGACCAAAAAATACTTTAGGTACCAAAATGAAAAATTTGGTATACTTTATGTACTAATATGATATATAAGCCTATTATTATTAACTTAAAAGAAAGAAAACAAGAAAATGGAGTTTCACCTAAATAAAGAGGATGGTCCCTCATGTCACGTCATATATATCATCACTTGTGCATTTCTCAAGTTATCATCAAATCGATTCTTCAAACCTTTGAATTATGTTTTGATCAATTGAATGATTATTTCGATATTTATATGCTCCATTTAAAGAAGAAAACAAAACATTCTTCACGGTTAATTAAAAGCCGACAATCATAGCGGGCGTTTCCATGGGCTTGGACCTTACTTGATGGGCTACGTTGCCCATTTACCAAACCCCTCTTCTATAAACAACGCTCTCCACCGCTCAACCCATCGCATTTGATCTTATTTTGATTAAATTGTTTTTTTTTTCTCTCCGAAGTTTTGAGAATCGCTACACAGTACACAAACACGGATGAAGCAACGCATTTGATCATTTCTTTGCTTTGGTGTCTCAAGACCCATATCGTTGTCGAAATTCAAACCGACGAGAAACCAGTCTCGGCTTCTAAAAAATGATGGGATTTGTTTTCCGCTTTTGGAATCGCTTTTGATCATCGCCGATTAACAGCTTCACTGCCGATCGGAGCTAGGGTTTTCGAATATCTTTCCAGTTTTCTTTGTTTGTTTTTAATCAAGAACCTCGATGGAGGAGTGGCCGTTCCATGACGGCAACGTGAACAATCTACTCGAGAACAGGCACACCGACTTTGGCCACGTATTTCCTATCTCTTTCTTCGCAACAATTTTCTGTTCTGGTTTGCAGTTCTGAGGAATAGCGGAATTGTTTATTTTTTGTCATTTTATCTCACTTGTAATTGTGAATTCCAGTAAATGCTACCGTGTTACAGTAATTTAATACACGTATTATTATTATTTAAATTTTGATCAAGAATCGAAGTGCTTGACCCGAATGGCTAATGGTTTCTTTCTTTCTTGTTATTTCATTTCCCCCTAATAATGCTGATAGTCAATTATTCAATCTTTATTAGCTTCTTGTATAGTTAATCCTTATTAGTTTCTTGTGATCAATTAGTTGATCTTTATTAGTTTCTTGTGATCAATTAGTTAATCTTTATTAGTTTCTTGCTGACTTACAAGAAAAATATATATTGTTGCAAAAGAAACTTGATCAAGTTAAACTATGATTAAGTGCTTTCCTTTTGTTGACTTACAATGGTGACTTTACTTTATCTAAGATATTTCTTTTTGGTATTTTTGTAGGATGTTGGTCGTAGTTTGCAGATGCATTCTTCTCTGGTTCGTAGGCTTTCAATGGAACAAGAATTGGAGGTTGTTTTAGTTTTTTTATACTTTTTCTTCTTCTTACGGACTAATAGATAGTGGTGTCCTCTTACCATGTTTTCTGGTTGAGCAGGGACATCAGGGCTGTGTAAATGCTGTGTCTTGGAATTCAAACGGTTCACTTCTGATTTCTGGTTCTGATGATGAACGGGTATGAGACGTCTATATTTTTCTTAGAGTGTAATAGGTAGCATGAAAGGGGACAAAATGTAGTAATGGAAAATTTAGCTGAGCTATGGTGTTGGGGACTTGAGGCTTTGTGTTTATATGGTTCTGATTGTTTTTTTAAGTTTGCCTTGTTTACATTTTAGTTTGGAAAGTGTTTGTGAAGACTTGAGTCTTCCTGTAATCCTTCTGAATCAGGATTGTTGGGTTGTGTATTCATGTTTAATGATGCATATAAATACTTAATACAGTATCTGGAAGGTTTTGAAATTACATTTTAGAACATATAAAAACTTCCGTCTTCTCACCTAACAAATGATTTTTATGCTTTGTGGCATTGCGTATAGTGTTGTAATTTTTTTTTGGCACCTGTCATCTGTTGATAAAGGTGTGTCGAGAACTGTGGTTGAGGGTATTGGTTTTGTGAGAATATGTGAGATTTATTAATGAACTACTTTTTTGCAGATTAATATTTGGAGCTACTCTGGTCGAAAGCTTTTGCATTCTATAGAGACGGGACATTCTGCTAATATATTCTGTACAAAATTCATTCCCGAAACTTCTGATGAGCTCGTGGTCTCTGGAGCTGGAGATGCAGAGGTAATTCTTTTGTTATATGGGTAAACATGGTTCCTGTGGTGGATTCTTACCGCAGTGCTATTAGTTACAATTAGTAACTTGGATGTCTAATATTTTTGCAGGTTCGATTATTTAATTTGTCCCGCTTAAATGGGACAGGGCTCAATGACGGTGCCAGTACTCCATCAGCACTCTATCGGTGTCACACAAGAAGAGTTAAAAAACTAGCGGTAAGATTTATTGCACAAATGACTGATAAATGGAATAATAATTTAACTGGCAAACAAACATCGGAAATGGTACATTGTCAACATTTTTTGTTCAGTTACATGGTGAAAATGAATGTTCTTCTGGTCACTTCAGCTGTCATTGTCTGTACTTATTTCCCAATTCAGGTTGAAGTTGGAAACCCCAATATGGTATGGAGTGCAAGTGAAGATGGAACTCTGAGACAGCATGACTTTCGAGAGGCCACTTCTTGTCCTCCAGCTGGATCTTCTCAGCAAGAATGTCGCAATGTTCTAGTGAGACTCACATTTTCCTCTTATTCATTTCTAAGTTCTGGATACCTATATGAGAACTTTTTTGTTATAGTACTGTCTGGCAGTGTGGCATGTTGATTGTAAATATGATGCTATCTATGAAATACACGTTAGGGATTTTCAATTTGTTTTCTTCACCAGGCTATAATTGTTGGTGTGGTTGTTATACGACTTTGGTTTCCTTCTCTATTGATTCAATATAACAATGAAGACTTCTGTTTGATGTTGAACAGTATATCTGTTCCTCCTGATTTTTTGCCAATCAAGATACTTGGTTGGTAGAAATTCATTTTTTTTCTTGTTTGTATTGGGGATGACAATGGAGCGGGCAGGGCAGATGATGTCAAATTCATCACTGATTGTTGGCACACTTTGCTCCACCACTTTCCCCGCTCCACTATGGATGTGTAATCCTGAAAACATCCATCTTGGCTCCGATTCACCCTGCCTCTTTGGTTTTTGCTAGTTACTTATATAAGCATAATTCTTCAAAAAAATATTTGTACATAAAAAATAGAACATTTTCCGCAATTATCTAAGCATAAAATATAGAACTTAAAAAAATTCAGAACTTTTTATATAGCTCATTTTTACATTTTTAATAGTTATATCTGTACAAGGGTAAAATGGTAATTTCATATAACGGGCGGGGGTAGAGCGGGGCAAGCAATCATAACCGCTCCATACTCACAATCTATAAAAAACCACCCCGCCCGCCCCACGTCCACTTTTCAAAAATAATCACTCCATTCAGAATCTATTGGACTGTTCGGATTTTGTGATACTTGGTTTGTATTGAAAACTTACAACCATACAGTTGACCTTTTAAATGTATGAAATTACTAGTTTGATGTAGCCTTGATTATGTAGCTCATCTTTGTATGTTCAACATCACTTTAGAGTTTAGACGGCATGGGTGGACTTGAAGCAGTGGACAGAAGGATGCCCCTTGATTCTTGTGTTAAATGGATTATCATCTAAAAGTCGTATGGTTGTCAGTGTAGCTTGAAATTTTCAGTTTTGTTTGCCAATTTTTGTCTTTAATTGATATCTCAAATTTGACATTGTAGAATTGCCATAATGAGCCAGTTTAACGAATATAAGACATTCATGTTCTGAGTTGCTCTGTATGTACTCATATCTCTATAGGATTGTAATCATTTAAATCTCTCTCTTTTTGCAGCTTGACTTACGTGGTGGGGCAAAGAGATCATTAGTTGATCCTCCTAGGCATACTTTGGCCTTGAAATCGTGTGATATCAGTTCTACTAGACCTCATTTACTTCTTGTTGGTGGGAGGTATGTAGCTGATCTTCCCTTTCTTAATTTTATTTACTCTTTTTGTTCTCCACTAATCTTGTCTTGGAATGTTTGCAGTGATGCATTTGCTCGTCTATACGATAGAAGGATGCTGCCGCCGTTGACCTCCTGCCGGAAAAGAATGTTACTGCCTACTTGTGTTAATTATTTCTGCCCAATGCATCTTTCTGACCGTGTTAGTTTTGAATTCCTTTGTTAGTTCATACTCTTGTTGACTTATTTCTTGGAAATATCTTGGTAAACTTATGATTTCTGCTCGTTGGGAGCAAGTTTTATTTAGTATCGTATGGATTTATCAATAAATTATCTGGAATGATGCAACTATTCGGTTTTCAAATGATAATAATTCTCTGTTTGTTTTCCTTTTGTTTACATTATTGGTGAATGGGTGCGCTTATCTTCTTTTTATCTTCATTAGGTCACTATTGAGTAGTTTTCTCTTAATGGATTCTACTATATCTTTACTTAGTGCATCCTGGATATTTAAAGAATTAAAGTTAAGTGTTAATAGGACTCAGTTAATTGTCAACTGCCAATTGTTATTAATTGACATTCCCATCAGTAATATGGCTTTCTTGCTTCTAGTTGTCATTATATGTCTTGGAATTGAAGCACTGCTGGTTTTAAGTAAAGCTATTATTGTTCTATTAAAATTAATTAAAGCATTGTTTTCTTTGCTTTTCAGGGAGGCTCAAGTTTGCACTTAACTCATGTTACGTTCAGCCCTAATGGAGAAGAGGTTCTTCTTAGCTATAGTGGGGAGCATGTATATCTAATGGACATAAATCATGGTAAGCATATTCCAAATTCTCTAGTTCCACTGTAGTCACTAGTCAGATTGTTCAATTAGTTTGTGCTCTTTTTTTAATCTTTTTTTAAGGAGGTTCATGTTGCCTGATATGACGTCTTATACTGTTGACTTCTTTCCATGTTGAAGTTCCAGTTTTTAATTCAGGGAACTGACTAATAAGGTTCTAATTGCTTCTTAAGATTCAACTTAGCTTAGTGTGTCTTGCCTACCCTTCTTCCCCTGTTATTTAAGTTTCATCTTCATGCCGTGCCTTTTAGATTGCAATATCAAGGTTAAGCATCAGGTCAGAATATGTGTGGCAGCTTGTCACATTCTTAAATTTAGTTGAATCACTATTTTCTACTTGTTTCTTTATTTTCAGTTAGTTTGATGCATATGTATCTATTTTTAAGACTATTGAAATGTTCTTTAGGCTTTAGCTGATCATCTGTTAGTTGTTTCCATAATCAACAGGTAGTGGGAGTTTAATGCAGTATACCTCAGGAGATGCTTCAAAATTGATGACCTTCACCCCTGTACTAAATAAACTAGAGCACCAACCACCTCTTTCCAGTGTCTTTCAAAATGGTCTCCGGAGTAGAAGCAACACTCCTGCTAGAGTATGCATATTTTATTTTAACTTCTATTCTTTTTTTCATTGTTCTGTTAAGTGTCTTGAAATTTACGTAGATTATTATGTAGCTTATGCTCTTCCATATGTATATCGGCTATACTCTAACATGGTGGTTACAGATTGAAAAATGCAGGATGTTGGTTGAAATTGCTAAAAGATCCTTAGACAAGGGGACAAATATTTTCCATGCAATTGAGGCATGCAGTGAAGTCTTGGATGGACCTGGTAGTGATATTGGACCCACTCTAAGGCTTGAATGTTTTTGTACACGTGCTGCCTTGTTGCTTAAGGTTCAATGATTACTTTGTTATTTTTTATGTACCATTCATCTATTTGGCATGCCATTATGCCAATATTTTAAAATGTTTCCTTTTGCAGAGGAAGTGGAAAAATGATGCCCATATGGCCATTAGAGATTGCCATAATGCTCGAAGAATAGACAGTTCTTCCTTTAGAGCTCATTATTTCATGGCTGAGGCTTTAGAACAGGTAATCTGCAGGATGAGTTACAGTGGAGTTTATAAACATGGTACTGATCAATCGACTCATTTGGGTTACAAAGAACATTTAAATTGTCAAGTTTGACCATCAGTTAATGGCTTCCTTGCTTTGGGGTTTTGTCCCACAACCATCTTTTTTTACCCCTTCAGAATCTTTTAAGCTTAAACAAAATCTAACCTTGTGGAACTCTTTTGTGTAAAAAATATAAAAATATCATTAGAAAGTTGTTTAATTCTCACTTAGGAAATGTAATTTATTCATTAGCCAAATTTATATTCTGAGAAACTGGTTAATGAAGTAAAGCCAGCGGTTATGGCTTGGTAATTTATGTTTTCATGTGTTCAGTTGAATGTTGTTTATATAGATTTTTGTCTCTAGATGAATATTCGCACATTTAATATTTAATCATTTGGTTTCTACTTTTTTTCCAGTTGGGAAAACATAAAGAAGCATTAGACTTTGCTGTTGAAGCACAATGTTTATCTCCCTATGATACTATGGCAGCTGATAAAGTGGAGAACATAAAAAAACATCTTGCTACAGGTTGGTTTCTTGTACAGGCATATTGTCATATAAATTGAAGTGTCTTATCTGTGGTTTTTAAAGTTGTTTGTCCTACTTATATTCACAGTAGGACAATTCTATCATGGTTTATTCATCCTACCCTTACCGAAAGACTGTTTTGGGTGTGTAATTTATTTATTGGCTGAAAATTTCTTGGGAATTTTGTGGTAACGTTGTTACTAGTCTAAATTTTCTTCTCTGTTCAGTTCTTTGGGTTTGTAGATGCCATGTATAAGTGATTCCCTCAGCTCCGTATGTTTCTTCTCTGCTCAATTGCATCGTTTGACCTTTCCCTAAGCCTTCTCTTTGTTCATAGATCAGCTTTAGTTTGCTGTTAGGCTCGGGAGCAATCATGTTTTGAGTGTACTTGCCTAAGCATGTGTAATGTTCGTACGATCAAGTTGATAACATGGACTCTATGGTCATTGCCTTTGCTAACTTTTCTGCCATTACATATGAAATGAACTTCAGTAATCACTTTAAGAAGGGTGAAATACTCTTTCAATTTTCCTCCCTTTTGCTTTCCATGAGGAATGTGAATGATCAGTAGCTCCTGGATTACTAATGACTTTTGCCGGACTTTTATCTTTTCTTTGATCTAGTGTCATTTTTCTTTTTAAATTTTCCAAAATAGTTGAGGCTGAGAAGAAGAACAAGGCAATTGAAGGGGGACCTAGGTCTGAAACTCGAACTGGAAGGGGATTGTCATTGACTGACATACTGTATCGCTCACAAGCCAACCACGATGCTTTACAAGATGTTCCAAGATCTGAAAGAGAAGACTCGGATTTTGATGAGGAGCTGGAATTAGATTTTGAGACTTCAATTTCAGGTGATGAAGGGCACGATGTTGAGTCCAACATATTACATGGAAGTTTAAATCTTAGAATTCATCGAAGAGGTGATTCAACAAGAGAAACTGGTGCCTATGGTTCATGTGGATCTCCATCCTCGTCATCACAAAATGGAGCAGCTTATCAGGTTCACATTTGTATCTTTACTATAGATTGCAAATGGTTTTAGATTATGAGAATCTGATGTCTTTTATTTTCTTATGTCATTGTCAAGAAATCACCTTGAAAGTAATTCCAGTCAATTATGAATTGTTAAGGCATGGCTAAACGTGTTGCTGCTAAAGTTGCTAGCCTTTGGTCGTTATTTCCTGGACAGATAACCTACTTGTGTTTTGCTTCAACTCTTGGTGAATATTAATAACTTGATAAGTAACCTAATTGCCAAGAAATGTTGGGTAAAAGTCTACAAAAGACTGTGCTATAATAGAGATAACATGGAAAAGAAGTTTGTTCACTTCCCATGCTTGATTGTATTTTATGTATGCTTAGTGACATATTCATGTATTGCTTGCGCTTCTCTCTTCACTAATCTCATTGCTTATAATTTTCTTGTCATGCATCCATGTTGTTCCTAGCCCGAGGCAGTTATTGATATGAAACGTAGATATGCTGGTCACTGCAATGTTGGAACTGACATCAAGCAGGCGAGTTTTCTTGGTCAGAGAGGTAGTTTTCTCTTATCATCTTATTTACACTTTTTATCTACCATTGAAATTATATTGCTCCCCCCTTTTTACGAGATTTATTGCAGTTGCTTTACGGTGTTGAATTTGTGCCTTTTCATAACTCATTAGTATATCTTAGTTTTTCTTTCTTTCTTCTAAACTTCAGTTCCTTACATTTCATTTATTTAATACACATCATTGCATCCTAACTCAACTTAGCTTATTTTGTTTGAGGATTATCATTTTATTTCTACATTTGAGCTCTAACATTTTCTTGAGAATAAAAAGTAGTGAGTTGTGACCGATTTTCTATCTGTGAGGGTAAAAGTAGAAAATGATATGGCATTGTCCGGTTGATTAATGCAGTTCACACATGACAATGGAATCTAGTTTCCCAAATGTTTTGGTGCATGTTGTATCTGGATGAGATGTATAAGTCTTTATTTAATCCACAAAATTTGTTGCTTGTTGGACTTGGACATTTGATATGTAACATATAAGTTTGTTATCAAGCAACATCTCAATGCTTTAGTGTTGTAATAGCTCCCATGAAATATGGGCTTTCCTTCGGCAGTGTGCTGTGTGCAACGACTGCTTCCCAATACAAAAGTGCTTATAGATGATGTGTCCCTGCACCCCCAAGAAATCTGAGTTGTTCACCCCTCTTAGTCCCAATTCTTCGTGGGTGTTACTAATTTCTTTTCGTCAAACATCGACTCTTCCTGAAACCAGTTCTGATCATGGAAAACAGTCACTCACTACTACTTGAACTGGATCTGCATGCAATTTTGGCAATGAAATCATTTTCATGACATTCTTATTGGTTCATTTAGGTGAATTTGTTGCTAGCGGCAGTGATGATGGAAGGTGGTTTATTTGGGAAAAGCAGACTGGTAGATTGATAAAAATGCTTCTTGGAGATGATTCTGGTAATATTTCTCCTCTCTGATGTAAATTCCCTGCAGATGGAAGGCTTTGCCCTGACCTTATGGCTTCTTTTTCACTGAAAAACATCTATTTTTTGTCCTCTGCAGTTGTAAACTGTGTTCAGTGCCATCCATTTGATTGCTTTGTGGCAACCAGTGGAATTGACAACACAATAAAGGTGAGCATCAGGTTTATGGGAAGAGTTCATTTACATGCAGTATTCAAGATGACTTTCTAATTTTAGTTGGTCTGTGGTGTAGCTATGGACTCCAACTGCTGCTGTTCCATCAATGGTTGCTGGTGGATCAGCAGGGCCAGAAGCTGCGAATGTGTTGGAGGCCATGGAAAGTAATCAACGCAAATTATGCCGTAATCGTGAAGCTTTCCTGTAAGGGGTTATGGATGATTTTTTTGTGTGTGTGTTTTTTAAATTGGAACATGCTTCTGATGAGATAATTATGGATGTGCCACCTTTTTCCCCTTCCCCGTTTCTTTCTCGTGTCTTGTTCTGATTGATCATTTATTAATTGTTATGCAAGTTCCTTTCTGCACAGGTGGAAACAGAAATTGTATAGTTTTATGAACCCTAGTAAATTGTATAGTTTTATGAACCCTAGTAAGATTTCCCTCAATTATTTTTCATCCTCAAGTATCTGATCCCAGGATATGCAATCCTCCTTTATCCCTGTAGCTCCACCTAGCTGGGCAAATGTCAACTGTCTTTTCTGTCAATCTATAGGTGGTCTTATTGGAGGATGTTATTCCACAAAATGAACTTGTCTACTATTGTTTTATAAGTTGAATCTCCTATAGGTGAAATTTTTAGCTCTTTATATTAAACAATTATTTACAACTATATAGCCGTTCAGTTCTCATAGGGCTATGAGTCTCAACAATGATTTATTTTCTCTTTTTTAGTTTCTCGGGATTCTAGGCTGCTTTGTGCCGTAAGTTCTCTCTCTTGATATTATTTAGTGCTATAATGGTTCAAAACATAGTGTCCAAAATTGGTCAAACTCTTATGTTTATTGAAAAAATTTTAGGCCTTGGAATTTTACAGTACTCGTCATCAGAATTTAACAGAGGGTCACTCGGTAGTACTAGGCACAATTTACTATTTTCTGAATGCATGATTTGGATTATTGGGATTTAGCACTTGTATCATCAGAGTTCAACCGAGGTTCACCGGGTGGTGGGTAGTGTTAGGCATAATGCTCTAACATCACGAAGCTGAGCTTTCAGCTAACAGATATTGGTCTGCTTGGCTTTGTTGATGTTCTACATCTCTTATTTTATAGGGCATGTTTGACAAAATTGTAGATTATATGGAGACCTTTATCGTGTCTTTCAAACCATTGACATTGTTTCTTGAAAGTTGGAATTGCCATCACAATAACTTATTTACTAAAGCTGCCTCACCATCAAAAAGGTGTTCTCAAAAGAAAGGGCCATAGGAAGGTGGAATTAAGTTTGACTTCAGTTTAGGCGTGTTCATTATTATTTTTTTAATGTTGATTGATGTGTGGAAAATATCTATTTTGTTATGTTCTTAATTCTTATGGTCATGCTTCTTGAATCAAATTTCCTTGTGTTATTTGCAGGCCCTTTGAACTTTTGGAACGTTTTCGGATGCATGAATTTTCTGAAGGATCCTTGCAACCGTTTGAGTGTGCCCAGAGCTAGCCTGCTTCTTAGTTCTTATAAAAGTATGCAGGTACCAAACCACTCTTTCGTTGTAGACGCTTCTCTCTCAAATATTTGCCGGTTGATTTGGGGTATTGGAAACCATGTTTGTGGCCTTCTCTTTTAATTTCGTTTGATGAATGAAGTTTGACCTGGATACTGCTCTTGATTATTTAATTGCTTTTACTCTAGTTTTCTTGGTCTTGCAGTTTTTGACTATTACAAGTGTGAAGTGTCTGTTGAACTTGAGTTTTGTCCCTGGATAAACTAATACTCTCTGTTGCTTCGGTTTTTGTCATGCAGACAGCAGTGTGCAAAATCATGAAGGAGAAGAGAGAAGAGGAGGTCGATCAAGCTTTTTGGGGATTTTCCATAAATAAAGATTACAACAAGGTTGATCAATTGTAAGCCATCTCAATCAGTTTTAATAATGTAGATGTTCTTCCTTTTTTTTGTGTTCCCCTGTTTCGTCTCATCCCGAAGAACAAACATTCGAGTTTGTATGTGCATTGATGGAGATGGTAATGTAAATAGTGGAAGAATGAGAGGGATGGTTTTGTGTCATATTAGTGTAAATGTTGTTGAGAAATGTTTTTTTCCAGACCGGAAATAAATCTTATTTGCTGAATTAAGATGATTTTCATTCGGCCTGTGAGCCCGATGACTGATTCAACTATAGAGATGCTAGAAAGGATCAAACAGCGGTAGAGGTGGGGTATCCTTTATTGGTCACTTTCTTGAATTCAGGGCGGTCGTTACTTTATTTAATTAAGTGAACCAATGGCCATGCTTGCTTGTTTTGTGTCATGGTGTATATAATTTGAAGGGGAAATCCCCCGTCTACTTTGCAGGACAGCCATCTTTAGTGGAAATTGGTTATAAAGAAAATCTATTATGGGACCGGTGTTTGAGATGGTGGGTTCCATAAACGAAGTAATGTTTGTCAAATTCAAAAGAAGAGAAAATAAAGCCTTTGAAAATATGGATTTTTTTAATACAGGAAAGGAGCTACTGCTGTACTCGGTATTGGCTTTGCGAGACATCATAAATCAACATATCTAAATAAACAGATGTAGCTTTTCCCGAAATTTCTGAAAATTGGTTTTATGGATTTGAATTGGCGTCCAAAGAGATATTTAATTCCCATTCAATTTTCTTTCCACGTTTTGATACATTGTTTTTTTCAACTTAAAATATACATTATTCCCATTTTTCGTTTGTAAACATCATTGTTTAACAAGATTTATTAGGGGAAAAGGGCATGTCTTTGCTTAATTCGATTCCCTGTGTCCAAATATAACACGTATTGATCATTACCCTCCATTGATTCTTTGCCTAAAAACCACAAATCCCAACCCTTTCTTTCTCTTCCCTTGTAGTGTTATTTTTTTGTGATTCTTTTCTTCATGTGGTAGAGAATTTAGTTATTTGTTCTAAAGTCGAATCTACAACATGACCCATATTTTTATTTGTTTATTTCCCTAACGAAACTTGTTTTTCCTTCTTATACTCATCTTTGAATTCATTTTGGGGAATACACAATTTCCCAAGGACTTTATAGACAAAGTATGTTGCCACCCCTACTAAGACAGAGACCCCGATTCCCGAAACCAATCTTCAAACCTTAATCACGCATTCTTTTTTTGGGTACGAGTTTATTAAACACTCTCGAAACTAATATTTATTTAATTATTAACTTACGCCCTTAACAAGTTTATTAATCACGCATTCATTTTTTTTATCTATTTAGTTTTTTATTTTATATTTATAATTGACGTTTATTTGAATATTTTTCTCTTCTATTGATAAATGCTCTCAACAATCTCAGATAAGGCGCACTTGAGTTGTGATAAAATCAATTGTCAATGTGTCACTATTATATTTATTTATTTATTTAATGTTGTTTACTACACATTTTATACACCGTTTTTCTAATTATGATTTAATTGTCCTTTTCTTTTTATTAATTAAAAATATTATTACAAATAAAAGCCCCATCAAATCTTTATTTTCTTGTGTGTGGACGACTTTCTCCTACTAGCCCCTATAAAAACCACACCATGATCTGTCTGTCTCATAAAAAAAATGACAGCAAACAAGGAAAAGAGTGTACCAATTATATCACAGCAATCAAGCCTCGTCCAGTGTTGCATGTGTGGCGACTCTGGCCTAACTCATGAGCTCTTACAATGCAAAGTTTGCCATTTCAGATCTCAACACAGGTCATTCTATATCCTCACAATCAAGGTATTTTCTTTTAGAATGAGAAATATGATCCTATTCCTATATGGTTTCTGGGTTTTCTTTTCCAGCAGATATTGCAGCAATCTGTATCCCAAAGCCGAGTCTTACCAAGTTTGCAATTGGTGTTTGAATCAAAACATGGATTCAAAGCCTCACAATTCTTCTGCTTCTTCACCGTCGTGTAAAGACAACAGCGAAGCCGAAGAAGATGGTAAGAACAAGAGAAAGGGTGATTATAACAATGGATGTTCAGGCACCCAAAGGAACAAAAACTTGAAACTCCGATTCGTCAATAGACCAAAGTCGCCGGAGAAACGGCCGCCATGCACGACACGAAAGAGGATCATAAGCAACGCTCGTTTAGAAGAGAAGCTTGCGACTAGAAAGTCGAAAGACACATCAAATGGTGGGCTCGTTACAAGGCATGTTTTCAGAAACAAGGTACGAAGATACAAACTTTTGGATGAGGTTTCAAGCTAAAACCACGCACATATACACATGTAGAAATGTTTATCTGGAAAATGAAACTACAGAGAATGTCTATGGTTCGATTTTCTTTTATTTTCCCTCGTTCCAAACAGATAATATAATGCCACTGTGATTTGGAAGTGAAAAAATTGGATATATTTTGCCATATAAGAATCGGAAATAGAATAATTGCCAGGTAATTCACAGTGCTTCCATTGATATAACAGCTAAAGCTAGCTCCACTAACAGAATAAATAAACAAACAATTGCTCACCAGATTTTGTTCAAGTCAAATCCTAGCAAGCTAGGTCTTCCAATACGGAAATATATCAAATATCTCATATTCCAAATTATTTTGTGGTCGGAATAATTTGGAAAAAAAAAATACAGATTTATTTAAATATAGTATTTTTTAAATGGAATTGATGGTATAGAATTAAATACATAAAATGTCATTTTAAACAAATCTAGAGTTTATACATGTTAAATATTTTATGCGTCTTGCTATTTATAATTCTATGTTCCATTCTAGTTTATTAGTATAAATTTTTAATTTTAGTTCATTTAAATTTAAATTTAAATTTAATAATATAGTATCCTGAACAATATTAAGAAGAGAATGAATTTAATTTTAATAAATCAAAGGATCATATTTTGTAAAATAAAAGGTCAAAAAGGAAGAAGTCCAGAAATTCTTTATTAATATTTTTGTGAGTGAATATTCAGTTTTATATTTCATTGTTGTTAATGGCGTCTACAATGGGTTGTTGACTTTGTGGCTTCTAAATTCCGTGGTGGAGCATATTGTTATCTCCAAGTTGTTGCCCCACACGTATATCAACAACCAATATCGTATCAATTCTGTTATATTAGCGTAGGCTAATGTCAATATTTGAACTAATGTAAATTAAAAGTGGATAAACATTTTTTATCACTCAATCAATTAAAGAATTTATTTCTTCTAAAGAATAAAATCAATTAATTTTCGCAGGAGCAATTCAAAAATAAATTCCCGTAAATGTACACAAAACTCAAAGACAACCCACCGGATTATGTGAGTAATTAAGGCCAGCTTAGTTTTTGAATGCTATATTAATTATTTAATTAAAGTGTTGATAGGCGTTGATGAGGCTGAGATGCTTCAAATCTTAATAGATTCATCGTGGATGGGCCAGCCCAATAGCCCTGTATGTATTTGCAAGATGAACAAATCAGTCCAATTCATTAGGTGAGTGAGGATTCTAAATTTCAACATAAATACGGTGCGTCAGCGGAACAAAAATCTTTTATCACATTTCGATATTATTTTTATATTTCAACACTAAAAAACTAAATAGGATGTCTCAGCCAAACAAAGTGCAAAGTTTAAATTTTTTAACAAAGTACCAGAGTTCAAGTCCTTTCTCACCCATGCCTTCCTCAATTTTATAATCTTGAAAAAAAATCTTTTTCATCTAATTGTGGGCAGAATTATCAAAGGTGGTTTAAAATAAGATTTTATTTAACATCCGCTTTCATTTAGTTCATAAAATAAGATTTTACTTAAATAAAATATATGTTTCACATATCATCATTAAATAAGGTTAAATTGATAATTAAAATAAGTTTCTCTGATATTTTCTCAAGCATTTCGTATAAATAAAATCAAAAGGAAACTAACTGAATTTCTTACAAATTCTAACAATAAAATTGTCAATTAAACATTATTTGATAGTTAAGTAAAAATGTTATCGTCTTAATTTATTAATAACAAATTTTGAATAATGTAATTTGATTAAATAAAAATTTATAATTTAAATGAAAATGAAAATTAAATGGCATCATGTCAAAAAATGTCCCCTAACGTTTGATTAAATTGTCATTTTGGCTCCTACTCTCTCTTTTGAAACAATATAGCCCTTAACGTTTCATTTTGGGTAAAAATGACCCCTCTGCAGATGAAAATTGTTAGTCAACTAACTATAAACAACTTGAAATATCTTGGCAGAATGACATGTTTGAAGAAAAGAAATATTTTATATTTTATACAATTTTTAAAATTTATTTTTTGGTTGATGTGTCGTTCTGTAAAGTCAGCATATTTGTCTATATGACATTATTTTCGCGACGTACACTGCCATGTAGGTTTGTCACATCATTTCAAATCATTTATCGTTGGTTGACTAACAATTTTCATCCGCATATGGATCATTTTGACTCAAAATAAAATTTTAAGGGCTAAACTACTTAAATAGAATATAAGCCAAAATAATAATTCAGTCAAACGTCAAAGTATTTTTTAACATTACGCAAAATTAAACTTAATGATCTAAAATGTAAGCTACTACTATGATGGGTAGATAAAGTTATTTTTATTTTTGAACTGCTTTTGGTGGTTGAAAAAGCATAAGATGCAGAAGC
Source organism: Hibiscus trionum (assembly GCA_030270665.1). Lineage (NCBI taxonomy): Eukaryota > Viridiplantae > Streptophyta > Magnoliopsida > Malvales > Malvaceae > Hibiscus > Hibiscus trionum. Next base: position 15,810,492 of record BSYR01000019.1, read on the forward strand.
AGATAATGGCCCCGATGGGCAGTGTTTAGATATTTGACACATCCAAAGCCTTTAACTTATAATACATGATTTTCTTTTCGCATTGTCAAACGACATGAAAACACTGTCAGTAATGCAATTTTTCCTTTTGAATTTGTACAACTAATTAGCCATGGTTGTGAGAAGTATATTTAGCTCGTTAGTTAAGTTGTTTATCTTTGTTTCCTCATATTTTTTTAGGTCATGAGTTTTATACCTACTAAGAACATTCTTTTTTTTCTAGAGTCTCCATTTTTCTCTCCTCTAAATAGAATTATAATTAAGATTAAGATTTGTCAAAAAAAATAGTCGTGCTTGTAGAAGAAAATTTCACGGCGAGTGCATGAAACAATTATCCAAAAGAAAATTACACAATTATTCCTTAAAATTTAAAGTTTAAATTCTTAAACTCTAAATTATATTCCTAAATCTTAAATTCTAAACCCTACCTCCTAAACACTAAGTTTAACAAAATTTAGTTTATACACTTGTGTATCAAAAAATTTATCATTATAAAATATATGCCATTTTATTTGTAAACTTCCTTAACATCGTTGTTTTTAAATTTACAAAACTAAAATTCGAGTCTACTTATTATTTAGATAAATTAATTGGGCCTTATGATGAGCCCAATAAAGCATGGAAATAGATGGTTAACTATACCATGAACCCATCTATGTTTATCAAAGCCGTCATTTATTTATTTATTTATTTATTTATTATCTCTTGAAAATAATGAGTTTAAACAGGTTTAGATACACACTGGCATCTAATTTAGGAGTTTAAAGAAGAAAAATTATAAAAGGTTTAGTTATTATATCAGAAAGATTGCGATATATTATTAACAATTTATATTAAGAAATTTTGATTGAACATGCATTTAGATGATACAGATTGTTACTTGAAGTTGCTAGCATTTCTTAGATTAGTAACCAAGCGTAAGTAGTGTAAAAAGGATAAATGGTGCTTTAGCCCCTTAGGAAATCACACAAAGTTAATCCAATAAAAAAATTGTAATTTGACCTCTTTAAAATTTTATAAAATTATTTCGACCATACGAAAAATTAGCATGCTTTGCCTCTGAATTAATACTTGGTCTTGTTGATTGTTGATATGATAAGACAACATTAGTATTGAGAATTTATTTCAAGCTCGGTACTAATACAAGAAAAAAGATTATGTAGTAATTTTAAAAATGTTAACAACCTCAAGTGTTAATTAGTATAATAAACAATAAATATACATATCATTTAGTTGTATAGCATAGTTTGAATTTAAAAGGAAAGCTGCCAAAAAGCATGGAAATGGGAACCAAGCTTAGACCTCACCCTTCCCCTTTTCTCGTGTTGTCGCAATCTCTCTTTATTTATTTAGTTAGCTCAACAGTAACTCCCACACTGGCTAAAGACGTAAATGATTAAAAGGAATCTTCCGTAACTCAGAACGGGTTAAACATTTGTTGACCTTTTCTAGTGAAACCTGGAACGGAACGGAACAACAAACAGATACCGGTGCTGAATAAAAAGTTAAAACCTAGGTACTGTGTAAGAGCATGACCTCAGTGTCAGTGTCCCTCCTTTCCGACAGTAAAAAAAGAGTTACAGAGGTAAATTAAGTTACAAGTGGTGATTAAGACAAGGATTAAGTCCGGGTTTAGAGTTAATGAATATATAGGCAGTGAGAGGAGGAGTGGTTTCCCGTCGGCTGACATGAGAGTGACATTGGTACGGTTAGAGAGCGGGAGTCACGTCAGATATATACCGGGATTGCCAACCCCAAAATTAAAGTTTTTACAAATGAATGAGCCTTTGAATTAATCCGTATTAATCAATTAATAAATTAGATATCGATGATTAAATAAAAAAATAGTGGTAAATGTGAGATTGTATGTTATAACACTGATATTAGAATCATTAATGATATATGTCTTTGGATTCAATTTCAACTATATGAGTAGAGTGAAGCATGTGACAATAATATTTAAAGAAAAATTTTGTCAATATTTAATGTTAAAATTGATCAAATGGATTAATTAATTTAATAGTTTAATTGGATAAAAAATCAATTGATTTTTTTTATAAGTTGAAAAAGCTTATTATACCTTAAACTAATAATTAATTAAAGAATGTTTATTTTAAGGATTAAGGTCTAACAACATGGTAGGATTTTTTGGACCAAGCAAGCAAAGGCTGGTGTCATGCATTAGGTGGCGTAGATCGACCTCGATTGCGGTGATCGTTGCTTGGCACGGAGTTAAATGTAGCTTAGGGCCGATCCAAATCCTGCCTTCAATTTGACAATTTGCTGTTGAAACACCCAAGACAAATTAAGATAACATTACCATTTACCATCAAACCTTTTAGGTATTTGTAATCTTCTTAAAATTGAATTTGATTTTATTTGTTTTGATTCACTTGTTACTAATGTTTTATTCTAAAAATATATATTTGACCAAACAAAAAATTCTAAAAATATATATACTTTTGATTTTGAAAGTAGTTAGCGGATGTCTAAATATTTTGATTTATCATTTCTTTAAAAAGATATATAATTATTTTTAAAAAAATTATATATCTAACAAGACAAGTTATACACTTGAAATGTCAAAATACAATTTTATCATTATTTTATTTTACAATTATTTATATGCAGATGTTATCGAGGGAAGAGAAGAAATTAAAGATTGTCTGGGATTAAACTTGGGATCTAATATCAATTATAACTAAAACTATATTGATTTTAAAACATCACATATTTAAGTGATAATTATATCGTTTTAATGGACTAAATCAAGATTCTATTATTATATGATATCATACTACAATTTTAACATTGCTTAACTTTATAGTTTTAAATTCTGAATGAACTGAACTTGAAATTTTACCATTTTAAAAGACAAATGCTCTACAACCCATCGGATATCATGTTTGAATATTCGAGTTCATTATTTATATAGAAAAACGATTAGTATATTCAACATTATGTAAACCAAAATTAAAGTGAATATCTACAATAAATGATTGAGGATTGGTATCTGATTTTACCGCGGGTAAATATATATGAATCCAAAAATTGCACAAACATATATAATTTTCAAATTTACAAATTAGATTACTCATTGATTACTTCCATCCTCTCGTATTCACTCCTTCACCATATTTTCTTTCATTTCTCTTTTTCATGTGTAGATTTTGTTTTGTAAATTTATTTTTAATAAATCTTATTTTCTAAAAGAGAATTATGAATATTTTTTCTGTTAAAAAAACTCACGTTTTTTGTATGTTAGGGTTTGATTTATCACCATCTCTGATTAACGATTAATTCATTATGTTGTCGTTGTCATTATTTATTTTTATTTTTATTATTTTTTCCGACACGTACGCAAATGTTAAAACAATTTTTTTCCTCTTTTCTATTCCCAATCATACTATATTGAACAAAAATCATTTGCTTTTTTTGCCCCTCTCTATACTCTATTAAAAATTTGAATTTTAAGCTCTAACTTTAAATTTTAAACCATAATTCCAAATTTTAACTCTAAATCTTAACCTTAACTCTTTAACTCTAAATCTATTTTTTAAAATATTGGAACATAAATAGAAATACAAACAGAGACTGAAAATTTATACTCTTATGTATTAGGCGGTACTTGAGTAATTCCTTTAATCTTATAAAATTTTAAACAATTATAATTTTTGCATGTTTAAGTTTGAATAGGGATGGCAGACGGGTACAGTTTCGCGGATTCCGCACCGCACCCGCTCCAGTTGGGGTGGGGATGGGTATGAGTTTGGTGGGTAGTGGGCGGGTGTGGATGTAAAAAGTCATACCCGCCGCGGGTAGTGGGTAGGTGGTGGATTTAAGACCTTACCCGCCCCGCACCCGTCTTCCCCGTATGCTACCCGCCATATTATGTGGCTTTGAAGATATCTGATTCAATATAAAATTTGTTTTCTTTATTCAAATTTCAAGTTCATTGCTTTAGTTCTTTGCACTGTCTTACCCTCAGATTTCTCACATAATAACTAACTTACACCGGTGTAAATTAGTCATAGTTAGTTAGCTATAGTTTAGTAGAACTTACACCGGTGTAAGTTCGTTATACCACATCACAAGTTAACAGTGTTAGGGTCGGGGGCGTTTTAAATGACGAAAGAAAACTTCGGGGGCACATTAAACGCATCCAAAGTTCAGGCACCACATTGAACTTTTCGTCAAAGTACAAGGGGCATTGGTGCCATTATCCCTTCATGTTTTATGTGATATGGTTGCTGCCAGGTAGGCGGGTACAGGTGGGTATAGGCGGGTACGAGTGGGTATTCAATTGGGTGGTGGGTGTGCGGATGGATTTAAGAATATACCCACGTGGGCGGGTGTGGATTTGAAAATTATACCCGCCGTGGGTGGTGGGTAGGTGGTGGATATGAAAATTTTAGGTGGGTATGGGGATGTGGGAGGGGTATCCGCACCCGCCCCACCCATTTGCCATCCCTAAGTTTGAACTACATCTTCGACGTTACCACATAAGTTACTAATTTAATTTGAGAAATTAAAATTTTACTTTTTTTAGAAATATTTAATTTAGCCTCCCAAATTTTTTAAAAATTTAAATTAAACATAAAAACTTTGAATATTTTAAATTATTTTCAAAATTATTAAAAAATTTAGTTAAACCCTCAAATTTTTTGATTTTTTTATTAGGCCTCCTATTATTTTTAAAAATTTAAGTTGCCCCCAAACTCTTACCCAAGTTATGTCAGTGTTCTCAACCCATTTTTTTCTATTCAAGATGCGAACTCTCAACTTTGCTTAATGAACTTAATATTTTATCCTACTAGATTAACTGGTTGTTGGTAAAACTCATTTATTTTTAAAAATTTACCGAATGATAAAAATTATATTAGCATAAACTGGATAAAATTCGTCTGCCCCTTTTCGGTGCCCCTACATATGCCCCAACACTAAAAAACACTACAAAATTAAATTCTAAGCCCTAACCCTAAATTTTAAATCCTGAACCCTACACCCTATACCTTAAAAAATACATTCTACCCTAAATTCCCTAAACACTAACCACAACCCCTAACCTAAAACCCTAAACCCTAAAGTTAATTTTGAGCATGTGGGCATATATAGAGGCACCGAAAAAGGTAGAGGATTTCCATCCGCATAAACTAAGTTACAGAATGAGATGTAAGGGTTCCTTACAAGAACAGAGAGAAAAAACCAACAAAACCAGTAGTCGGGACCTCAAACCTTAAAACAGCTATAACCGATATCAAGTGTCTCCAATAAACTCAGTACTTGGTCGAAAGCTAAAACTGAAACCGTATGATACTGTCTTACATACGTTACAGTTACAATAATAAAAATTGCAATGAATTAAAAGCCAACGCAGAATATCGATTCAATACAATAAATATGCATGCATGTTTAGTCTTTAGATATAAAAAAAGGGGGCATCAACATGTTATTAATGGCTGGAATGAAGTCGGAATCCACTATTCTGCAGAATAATCATTTCAGTTTGAATGTACCAATAATGAAATAGCTAGTCCTTGGAACCAAACACCCTATTCCAATTGCCAAGATAAGCAATAATTCTGAAATTTGTTTTCTTCCTTGTTTACTTTTACCATCCCCACATCTCTTAACAAAAATAGAAAAAGGAAGGAGACAAGAGTTTCAGGCCATCACCAATGACTAAAACATCGCAGAAAAGAAAAAGAAAGAGGTGAAATTTGGAATTCACTGTAAAATAAAAATAAAAAGGAAAACTAATACTATAATTAAAGAAAAAGATGAAATTTGTGTTTGTTCGCTTACTTTGTTTCAAGAAAATGGAAAGCACATGAAAGGCTTTCGAGTAAGACACCCTTTTCTTTGCAGGTTAGTAGAGCCTTAGCCCAGCAAATTCATGGCCACACTCTCTTCCCTTCTCTTATCTTCTAGTAGAAACCCAAACTTTTTTCACTCTCACAAAACAAAACCCTTTGTTTTATTTGTTTAAGCTCGCTTTGTTTTTATCGTTTATGGTGGATCTGGTGCTGAATTACCCTCAACTTTGTAGATCTTCTCTCAGTGGGCGCTGAAACCTGAAGATATTGCATATATAGGAAATGGATTTTGAGGAACATGAAGAGCTAGAGGGAGAAATGGGTGTGGCAGTTCCACTTCCACCAGGATACGATTCACTCGGCAACTCCTCAGCTGCTCGGGCAAAGATAGGACCCGTCAGCAGTAGCGGTGGAGGCGAAGGTGGGGCGGGTTCGGCAACGCCGAGAAAAGTGGGCTCCGGTATAAGGTACCGTGAGTGTCTCAAGAACCATGCGGTGAATATCGGAGGACACGCGGTGGATGGCTGCGGCGAGTTCATAGCGGCGGGTGATGAAGGGACCCTTGACGCCTTGAAATGCGCTGCTTGTAACTGTCACAGGAACTTTCACCGTAAAGAAACTGAAGGCGAGGGCAGTAATATTTATAACCCTCACCACCACCATCAGCACCAACACCCCCAATTTTCACCTTTCTACAGGGCGCCGCCACCGGCCGGGTATCTCCACCTGACGCCAACCCCGCAGCAAAGGCCTTTGGCCTTGCCAGCAGCGTCGGGAGGTGGTATTGCCGGTGGCTACAGCAGAGAAGATGAAGATGTTTCGAATCCCAGTAGCAGTGGCGGTGGAGGTGGAGGGTTAAAGAAGAGATTTAGAACAAAATTTACGCCGGAACAAAAGGATAAGATGCTTGGTTTCGCTGAAACGCTGGGGTGGAGGATTCAAAAGCATGATGAAGCTGCGGTGGAGCAATTTTGTGAAGAAACCGGGGTGAAAAGGCAAGTCCTTAAGGTCTGGATGCATAACAACAAGTACACTCTCGGTAAGAAACCCTAATCTCCAACCAAAAGAAAATGCTTCAACAATGTTAGTACTGGGGAAGAAGCATACGATAATGGGAATTGGGTAGGGATTGAACTAGGGTTCGTACCTTTAATCTTTCTTTTTGAATCTGATTTTGATTTATATTCAGTTTCTGTTATTGTTATCGGATGATGATCTGAAGTTTCTGATGAGTATTGCTAACTGTAGTTTTCTTTTTTATTTTAAGACTTCTTTCAGCTCATAATTAAGTTTCTCGTTTCTCATTAATTAATGTTAATCTCCATGATCTTTTCACCTCGTACATATGAATATAGTTGCATCAAAACTACACTTTCAGTATGATGAACATGAACTGATCAAGGGTTTTGTAAGTTTGTAAATTCATGATCAAAGGATCGTTGGAGAGAGATTCCAAAACGTGTTTGGCATGCAAAGCTGGATTATTATTAATTTCTGTCAACCTATGTCTCTTCCAGCTTAACAAATCCTTAAAATCAGCATTAAGTAAAAAGTTGAGAAATGAGGTGCGGGAGTTGTCATTTTCATCAACTAATCACCCATCTTCCATTACTAATCACTCTTTGATTTCTTTGATATGTATAATCTTAGTTTCCCATGACTTCACCTCGTATGCTTGATTCTTTTGTTTTTGGTTTTTGGTAAATGAGCAGAGAACAAGTGAGGAGTGGTTATTAGCATGGCACCATGGCAGAGAAAGCACACAGTCTTTGCCAGTTTTATTGCAGTGTTTCAGACTTCTTCTGACCACCCATGGATGGGACGTTAAAAACACCTTTTTTTACCTTCACTATATATATAATTAATTAACAAATTAACCCCATAAAACAGAAGGGAGGAGAAGAAGGAAGAATATAAATGTGTGTGTTGTGGGGAAGAAAGTGAACATGTTTGATGTTGGGGAAAGTCAGGTAGAGAGCAGAGGGCATAGTGGAGAGTTGAAGCTGTCGGAAATAAAGAGTTTCAAAGAGGTTTTGAGTTTGGGGGTTTTCTTTTTGGTTGGTTTTATGCTGCTTCTGGGTTTGTCCCTGTTAAGGAACATGTGGGCTCTCTGTCTTGAAACAAAAGTAAACTGGAACAATATTTATTAATTGCACTGACATTACAGCTATCACCCTCTCTCTCTCCCTCTCTCCCTCTTGTGTTCTTCTTCTTCTTCAATCTTCCACCTTCCCTTCCATTCCACACTTTTATACATACATAAATAAAATACCCATTTTTTTCAGTTTTGGTTTCATCCAATAATAACCCTATTTTTCTTTTTTCTTTTGAATGAATTCAGTAGTCTATTAATGGCAAAGGATCAAGTTTGCAGCTTTTGGTTATAATACATCTTAATTTTGGGGACGATTAGGTTTTTATTTGCTATTAAAACAACCAAATGAAATGAAGCTTCACATATTGGGTTTTCTATATTTACCCAGAACTTGATTATGTTTAGGCTCTTGGTTAGAGAGTAACCGATGGGATAATTTTCAATCACTTTTGGGAATCTTTCTAAGAAAGAAAAAGCACACTGATTTTAGAAAATTTCATTCATTGTAGCAAAGAAAAGATTAGATTATGTAAAAAGTGAGAATATATGGTCCCTGATGGATGGAATGCATGGCCCATGATCTGAATGTAATCTGCCATAAAATTAGGTGTATGTTTCCCGCTATCAGGTTATGAAGACAGACAGGCTGACCTGGCCTGGCCTTTAGCACTGGACACAACATCAACTCCTCGGTCAGGCTTTGGACCTACTGCTGGATCTGTCGGTTCCAGCACATTTGGGCCAATGGAAGCACTACCTTCGACTGGGAACCCACAAGCAAGATAAAGAGCATACAAAACCCGGTTATTAAGCCCACTAATCATTGAATAACATGAACCCAAAACGAAGTATAGCCAGATGGACTGACAAAGGGATTTGTTCACAAAAGGCTTAAACGTCATATAGATGTTGTTCAAACTATACTCTCTTTCTTTTTTTTTCAGTTAGGTGCCTAACGTTTGTATCGGGGTGTCTAACGTTTCATTCCGTAATACATTTAAGGTTTTAGCCGTGACGAACCTTAAAATTTTCCGTTATCCAATCATAAAGCGACACATGACACATTTTTTTATTTTTCTAATATTAACCAAAATAAGAAAAAATAAATAAATTAAAAATAAAAGTAACCCTGTGTTAAATTCCCATAAACCTATCTTCTTTCTCATCATCTTCTTGATACTGGTAAGGGAGATCACGAAGAAATAAAGAGCAACAGGGAGAGACAGAGGCAGTGAGACAGCAGAGATGACGGCTTTAATCAATGGAGTCGGTAGAGTTGGATTTCGTTGCCAAACTTGTTGTTTTAAGCTTCCTAAAACATCTCTTCTTCCTTCCCGATCCTCTTGTTTCCGTGTTTGAATGACCTTTTTTGCTGATGACAAGCAGACGAGTTATACCCTTCGAAAATTTCAAGAAGCTTTCAATGCTGCCATGGTGATTCTCAACTCTTTTCCTTCTCTTCCTACTTGTGGATTGTTTGAATCTTGCCAAGTTAAAGCTGAGTATTTGGATTTTGTTTAAATTCCATTAATTTGATTGGTTATTGGATTTGGGTTTTGTGTGTGGAAAGGATTGAATGAATAGTAATTGTAACCTTGGATTCATTTGAAGATTCAATTTGAAGAGGGAAGTGGAAAAAAAGATGGGTTTAAGTGGATTTAACCCAAGATTACTTTTTATTTTTAATTATTTTTTTTTTATTTTTTTTTTATTTTCAGAAAAATAAAAAATGTGACATGTATGATTGGATAACGAAAAATTTTAACGTCCGTCACGGCTAAAATCTTAAATGGATTACGGAATGAAACGTTAGGTACCTAAGTGGCCCGAAACAAACGTTAGACACCTAACTTGAAAAAAAATGTATAGTTTGAGCACCTATCTGACGTTTAAGCCTTCAAAAAAATATACCCATGATTTTAGCGTAGATATACTAAAATTATGACAAAGGGAACAGTTGATGTTCCTAGAGATCACGGATTCGAGCACCAACAACTGCAGCAGGGTGATTGAACGTGCATTGTCAAATAGTTGAGAGTATATTCAGAACAGATGCAATCACCTTCGCTTTAAAAAAACACACACACACATGAAAATTATAAATATAACACTTCAAGACCAAGTAGCAAACATTTCACCAACAACTGATGTTTAAGAACCAAAGGAATCATATATCACAATGACACTCAAAATAAAATGCAATATAAAACATGCTATATCTCCATTATTACAAATCTGACTCCATATATTTTATCCACATGCAAATCACCTTTCTGGGACACCACATCAACTGCTATGGGGCTGCAATGCACCTTGAAGGTTCTTAACAGCACTGTCATAGTGTACAAATCCCATGAACCAGAATTCATGGTTATCAACTGATATAATCTGTATGTATTTCTCGGCCGGGTTGGCTTTGCTAGCTGATGGATTCACCGCCCTCAGCTGATGTAATGGAATAACCACCTACATGAACGAGTTGCGACAGAAACACATACCAAATATTAGAACAAGATAAACAATTAGATTTCATGCAGTTCACTGACAGTACATAAACTTATAAATAAATGGTGGAATGCAAGTATATGTTTACCAACACCATTAGCACAGGTATGTCTTAAAAGAATAAGAAGGCGAAGAAGGAGCTAGCAAGAATTTTGAGAAATCTCTAACACAGGTCCTTGTAAAACCTATAAAGGGAAACATACAATCCTAGAAATTTAATGGTTTGAATAGCCTTATGTCATCTATTACAGGATGGCTTTTGACTGTATTCTTTAGAATCATAAGAGCAATTAAGTTTAGTAAAACTGAGGATTTCATGATCTATTTACAGTTTTCCAAACCCGATCCATCTCATATCAACATTCTACCTTCAAAATGCCAGTTAAAGTTCCTACTCCACTTCCAATAGTGTTCAACTTCTTTAATAAGTATCACTATCGACTAAAATTTGTGCTACAAGAGAGAACAAGTCTAACAACAAGGTGAAACTCTTATGAAACAAGATTACCGCAGAATTTTGCGAATTACTAGGATAAGTAAAGTATAACACCAATGCAAAAAGAATCTAAGTTGTTTAAGAACAGTTTTCAGGTAACAAAGCATCCGGGATTGTCATCTTCGAGTAATCCACTAATCCACATGGAATCATAAGGTATTGAGCATTACAATTTTTTTTTGAAACATGTAAAACAAGGGATGGAATATTAATAATCCATGTCCTTAACATCCTAATGATCCTATGAAACTGCCAAAACCTAACAATTTTGTATCATAGCATCGAAAAGCAGCATTAACTTCATGGCTAATTGTTAGCCTACATACACTAAACTCGACCCTAGCCCTTAGTTGCATATGCGAAAATTCGAACGAAAACAGTAATGCTTAACATAAACCTGTTTACCTTATAATAGCTGTATTGAGTCTGGTCACCAACTTGATAAGCCAGTGGACTGTCGCTACAAAAAGCAAGCTTTTCGGTCGACAGATATAAAACTCCAATAACAGGACCAGCCGAGGTGGACAAGTAGCAGGCATATGTCTTCAGAAGCTTTTCATCGGGAACAGTCTCAAATGTTGTCCGAAAGATCTTCTCATAACCACCGTCGGCAATAACTTTGGTAGTCTGAGCAATTTTTCCTACAGCAGCGTCAGCAAAACTCGGCCCAGTTTTCACTGCAACAACATAAGCGACAAACTTACTTACCCCAATTATCGGACTGGATAATATTATCCATTCAGTTGACAATATGTAATAAAAATAGTGCCGAAATAGCAGGGGAGAAAGGGTAATTATCAAAAGATTGAAATAATCACAGTGTTGCCACATGTTCTCAGCTATCTCTTTCGCCTTCTTAGTATCGTCCGCCGCTTTCTTTCCCCACTTCCCCAACACGTCTTTCACTGATTCCATCCTATCTGCTCGAAGAAAAAAAAAGGGCTTAAATTTATAGACTTCAAACTATATTCAAAATTCCAATTTGACATAAACTGAAGCGAGTGGGTTACTCTTGACGGAAGATGATTGAACTGGTGCCGGAGAAACGTAAGGATTGGACTCGGCAGGCATGGTGGTGGCAGTGCTGGTGGAGATCGGTGCAGGAAGTGGATTGGGATCCGATTGGGAACCCACAGAAACGCTGGTCCAATTTTCCGGCGGAGGTGCGACGTCCTTCGGGTCTAATTTCGGGTAGGGAGCGTAATCAGAAGAGACAGTCGGCGGTTGGATTGACTCCGAGGATGAAGTTGACTGTTTGGTTTCCGGGATTTTCTCATGATCGGTCGGAGGCTGGTTCATCATTTCTTGTTGTTCGGATCAGATAAAGGAAAATGTAAAATTCGTTTACTGAAATCAACAAAAAAGCTAATATCGGGAGAGGGATCAAGATTCAAAAATGAAAAGAAATCGTGTGGAAGACGTTCTTACAATAGCTGTCGTTCTTCTTTCTTTATGTCCGAAGTTTGAGCTTTGCATATCAAGCGAACAGCTGGCACTTGGTCACGCCACATGCCACACGATAACATAACATAATATAGGACAAACTGTCTGTTTAGTCATCTAATTTCACAATGTATTTCAATTTTAGCCGCTGGGCTATGAATTTTTTTTCTTTCGATTTTATCATTAACGTCTCAAAAAATTATTTTTGTAGTCTTGCTCTGTCAGTTTTGTTTAACACGGTTGATGACAACAACTTTTCTTTCAAAAATCATACGAAAATTACTTAATTTTTTATCTTAAGAGCTTGAAATTCATATTTTCATGTGAAAATTATATATTATTTTAAATAATATAAAGTTTTTTCTTGAGACAAATTTTATTTGAGCACAATTCTCCAATCTTCAATAATTTTAATTTTTACTTCAGCTAAACATTTATTAAAGTATCGTCATCAAAATTTTAACATTTTTAATTTTAGGCATTATTCGTTAAAGCATCGGTAGATTAATTGAGAATTACCCTCTCTCCACCGAAAAACATGTTGCAACAAATACTCTTATTACATAAACACGAGCACATGAAGAGAAAAAGAAAATTACACTTCCACGTATACATTGTCAGCCTTTGTCTCTCATCCAATGGAAATTATAATACTACCCTCATATCAATTATTTTCTTAATTAATAAAAAAATTTAATTTTATCTTTTTTTATATCAATTTTTAACAGTAAAATTTTATACATATTTTCTCATATCAATTCGAAAAATAATATTAATTTTTTTAAATATAACATTAAAAATATTATTATTTTTGTTTGAATGAGTTGATAACATAAACAATAATAAAATAAATATTTTTATTAGTTAAGACCATAATCAATGTGACAGAGATAATTCAGATACTTGCGGTCTCGAGCTTTATGTCACAGGGCTAGCGTCTCGACTTAGCTAACTGTGCGGCTTTAATTGACGCTGCTTAGACAAACGACTAAGTTAAACTGGATTTTCACTCCAGAAAAATTAAAAATTTTAAGACACTAAAAACACTAAATCGTTTTAAGTGAAATCAAACTCTAAAAATGTCAACTCAAGAACAAAAGAAGAAAATTAAGAATACTAAAAAATAACATAGATGATTTTAAAGTGAATGTGTTTATTATTCAGAAGATGAATGATACAAAATGAAATTGGGAAGGACTTTATTTATAATTGAGTTTCCTACATCTGATAATCCCTAATGATTTACATCGATGATTACGATCAAAGCCTACCAACCACAAATCCACAATGACATAATATCGAAATATTCCTTAGAATAAATTCGCTATCTAAGGAAACAAATATTATGTTTACATAGAAAGTTTACATAGGTCAAAATAATTGTCTTTTAGAATTTTCTACGTATCGAGTTAAATCTGGTGGTCTTTATAAACCCAAAATCGTCTTTAAAACTTCTTAAGTAACCATATATGCATGTGACTCAAACTCAAATTGACGGCTCGTGACATTTGCTAATTGAGCAGATGGTTGTTTTCGGCTTTGCATTTCAAAGGTAGAGCCCGAGAGACACAATTTACATGGGATTATTTTAAATCCAATCCTTCATATTTCTAGTAAATACAAAATAACCTCTAGAAAATATATGCACGCCCTCAATTTGCATGAAATATTTTTTGTCAGGGATAAACCAACATTTAATCCCAAAACTTGATTGTTTTTTTAAACTTCGTCCTTAAAGTTTTTAACACAATAGTCCTAAATTGGACAACTATTATCAATTTAGTCCATAAACTTAAATTTTGTTACACACTTTTGTCCTTAGCAGAATCTAAGTTCAAAGACTAAGTTAGGAAAAATTATCAAGTTTAAGGATTAACGTGGACAAATAAAATTATAGACCATATTGAGAAAATACTAAATTCAAAGACTGAATATCACTTTATCATTTTATTACGCTCAAATCCAATATTATTTGATCGGTAAACATGTGTGATAAGAAAAATATAAGATCCCCTAACTGTTCCGCGTGAGACGAGGGGTGAGCTTTGTGCTCGCATGATCGCTGAAGCAGCGGGCGCTGCTGCTGTGCGCGCTGGCATGGGCAGTGTGGCCTTGTGCGCACACAGGGTTGCAGGGGTGGATGTGCGTCGAGCAGCAGGGGTGGCGGACTGTGTGGATCTTGTGAGGTTGTGCCATGAGGATGTGGCTCATGTTGGTTCTTAAATTTGGTTTCTAGCGATCCTTGTGTCTTGTAGTCCTTTTATTGTTATTTTTATGTGTACTCTTTTTCTCCGACTAGGTTTAGAGAGATTTTTAACGAGCCACGTGGAAATATTTCTCGTATGTTTTTATTATTAATGAAAGCATACATTTTGATAAATAAAAAAACTAAATAAAATCCCATCGCCTAGAACCTAAATAAAGCAATAAACGTAAAATGATTTAAGTTTCTAAAAAAATCAAAACCTTCTTAGTATTTTTTACAAACAAATTATTTTTAATAAATGAAGGAATGGTGTTATCTAATATTTGAACTCGAAATTAGATTTCGATTGAAAACTTAATAATAATGCAAGTTATTCGTCACCGTGTCAATTACTTAGTCGAGAAATAAAATTGAAAATAGGTGTAATTTGTTGCGGAATACGGTCGTCGGATAGAGCAAAACGCAACTGATAATTTGAGAAAATAACAATGAAGATAAATGAGACACGGATTTTACGTGGAAAACCCCTAAATAATATAGGGTAAAAACCACAGACAAAGGTAGAAGAATTTCACTATGAGAAAATAGGAATTACAACTTCTCTCAATCTAACAAGGAGAAAACAATGACAATTCTCTCTTGATAAAAAGGAGAAAACAACTCTATGAAAACTCTCTAATTTCTCTAGTATTGGGAGGAGGTTAGAATGATTTGGGATGTGTTAGAATGGCAAATGGCTAGGCTATTTATAGTTGAGTTTTAGGGACTAACTTATAAATAACCTAAAGTTTAGGGACCAAAAAATAATTTGCCCATTTCACATTTTCTACTTTGGCTGCACCTACCATTGAATTTTTCCATTTTCAATTTTGGCTGCTCATACTTTGTTTGATTTTCAACAATCTCCCACTTGAAGATTTGATTAGAACAATCATATCTTCACACCATTCTTTCTACCTCGTACTTTCCATGTTGCTTATGTCTCTAACAAGCCACAAGAGGATCGACACCAAGTAAACTTATCAGTGTTGATTGCTTTTGTCATGAAATCTGCTATGTTGTCATCGGTATGGATCTTCTGCATATCTATCGTCCCTTCTTCCATTTTCTCACGAATGAAGTGATATTGGACCCGAATGTGTTTTGTTCTTGAGTGAAAAGCAGGATTCCTTGCAAGATGCAAGGCGCTCTAACTGTCACAAAACAAAGAGACATTCTCTTGTTTGTGCCCGAGCTCCTCCAATAGCATTTTCAACCATATTGCTTCTTTACTGGCTTGTGTAGCTGCTACATATTCTGCCTCCGTTGTTGACGTAGCCACAACCGATTGCAGTTTTGAAACCCAGCTTACAGCTCCACCAGCAACTGTAAACACATACCCTGTTGTAGATTTGTTTTTATCCAAATCTCCTGCATAGTCAGAATCGACATACCCGCTGATAAGAAAGTCTGATCCCCCGTAACATAATGCAACATTTAAGGTCCCTTTGATGTATCTTAGGATCCTTTTCACCGCATTCCAATGCTCTCTGCCTGGATTCGCCATGTACCGACTAACCACTCCCACTGCTTGTGCAATGTCTGGTCTTGTACAAATCATAGCGAACATTAAACTTCCCACTGCTGATGCATACGGTACTCGAGACATCTCCATCCTCTCTTCTTCACTGCTAGGACTCATACTGGGGGATAATTTAAAGTTAATAGGAAGAGGGGTAGAAATTGGCTTACAATCTTGCATGCTGAATCGTGACAAGATCTTTTTCAAGTAATTCTTTTGTGAAAGCCAAATCTTCCTACTACTTCTGTCTCGGTGAATTTGCATCCCTAGAATCTTGTTTGCTGGTCTCAAGTCCTTCATTTCAAATTCCCTAGCCAGTCGTGCCTTTAATTCTTCAATATGAACATGTCATCTACATACAACAGCAATATAACAAAGTCGTTTTCACCAAACCTCTTGAAGTAAGCACAAGGGTCTGCATTAAGTCTGTTGTATCCAAGGCTCATGATGAAGGAGTCAAATCTCTTGTACCAACACCTCGGCGCCTGCTTTAAACCGTACAGAGATTTGTTCAACCTACAAACCAAGTTCTTCTTTTCTTTTTCTTCAAAACCTTCAGGCTGGAGCATGTAAATCTCTTCTTCAAGATCTCCATTAAGAAAAGCTGTTTTAACATCTAGCTGCTCTAGATGTAAATTCAATGTAGCACACATTGCCAGGACAACTCGAACCGTTGTTAGTCTAACCACAGGAGAAAAGATTTCATTGAAATCAATACCTTCTTTCTGAGCATATCCTTTGACCACCAGTCTTGCACGATACCTCTCCACTTGATCGTCACCATTTCTCTTGATTTTGAAGACCCATTTGTTACCAATTGGCTTCCTTCCTTGTGGTAGTGGCACAAGTTCCCATGTATTATTTTTATGAAGGGCTTCGATTTCTTCTTGCATTGCCGCCATCCACTGTGAAGCATCTGAGTTGTTCATTGCCTCCTCGAATGATGATGGCTCACCTGTAACACCCCCTTCCCGGCCTGGTAGAGAACCGGGTCGGAGAGTGCTACCGGAAAACATAACGGAGATCGGAGACATAAATCTTTTAGTGACATAACATATTAGAGATTAGAACTTATTCCAAAGTTCAAAAATCATTTCGGCATATTTTATTAATCTCTTTTAAGACTTAACACTTAACTTATTAACAACTTATTTGAATTGGGGTCAATTTTAAACTTTTTCAAACTCAGGGACTAATTTGTAATTTTTACAAATTGGGGGTCCTTATCTGAAATTCGCGATATTATACTGAAATTAAATTTACTAGTTATTAGCTTGTAAAATCTCATTACTAACGGAGGTCATTTACCTATCTGATTAGACGATGTAATGTTTAGTGACTATTTTGTAAAGTATTTAAATCTATTTCTTTTGAATTATCTTACTAAAATTCTTTACATATTTAAATGAGCCTAACAACTCACAAAAATCATAGAGTCCTTTAATCAATGTTTTACTACCAATTATGTCAATTTTATTACTAACTCAATAGTCTATATAGCTTTAAAACCTTATATAAAACATAGGCAGATTTCACAATAGTAGGCTCACAAGATTAGTATAATTACTTTAACTACTTTGCCACCATACTAGGAGTTCATAAGGACAAAACACATTACTCTTTAATCGTAGTGACTTGCCAACCTTCCAACTAATCTCGATCTCGATCTGTTACTTTCTTTAACCTGAAATGTTATGCAATGAATGCATTAGACTTACATAGTCTAAGTGAGGTAGCCAATGACAATGAATGATCATATTATGTCATGTAACATGCTTCCAAAAAAAATGAATGTCATGCTAATTATGCAATAACATGGCATACTTCATATTCATAACAAAACATAATATCATATCATGTGCATAACATAGCATAATGTATCAAACACATAATATATTGGTACCATTTCTTGATTTGTGCGTGTCATTCTTGCGCAGGGGTCATGCCAATCTTGTAACCATTTCAAGTAACCATTGATGCAACATAAACATCATACTTTTATATTCATTTATACAACATGTATCGATCAAACATTATCATATACAACAACAAGCATCATTTAAAAGCATTAGCATATACAAGACAAGTAGGCATATCAATCTCATTTCATTGGTACTTATCATTTAAGTACTTATCCTTCAAGTAATGTAACTTTTAAATATTTTGCCTTGGATGATTAATGAACAAGGTAATCGAGTCTTCATGTAACATGTAACATTAGATACTCAAAGTATCCATTTCTCATTTCAACATATAACAGGGGATGCATAGGCATCAATGGTGACTTACCACCATTCAATTATCAAGGTGACTAACCACCTTATCAGGTTTATAGGTGACTAACCACCATCCTGTAACAAAGATCAGGGGAGCTCAACGACTCTAAGGCATGCCCTTCTACCTATAGACACTAATCATACCAAGGACTTTACTTATCTTTCTTTATTAACAAGATCATTCACTTGCCAATCATTCATAATTTCAAAGGCATTTAACCACTTCAATAGGCATACACATATAATCAATCAAGCATCATGGTAATCTAAAATTCCAGCAAGCACATGAGATCATTTTCATTTTATAATCATCAACAATCAGTAGCAAAGCTTATCATTTAGTCTCATTTCACATAGCTCAAGCAATCAACACATCATAGCAACTAATCATTTTTATGCTAAGCATGCTTATCTAACAAGCAATACGCATTTAGGTCAATATTCTTGCCTTTAATCATTCTTCCTTATCATTTTAAATTTTACCAATCATTATTAAATTCATTACATGTTCCATGATTTTCAGATCATATCATATTAAATAACGAGATGAGCCGTAGCTCCATATCAGATAGCATTTCATATTATTTTCACATACATGTAGCATATCATAGTCATATTCAAACATATTAAAGTAATGCAAGGCACTTACAAAATTTGCCATTCGAACATAGTTGCTCTACGTGAGCCCTTAACAAATGCAATTATAATCGTAAATAATGCAACGGAACGGCACCGAGCCTATCCCTTGACACAACTACACTCACATATCATAACATAAAACAAATATCGGAATGACACCGTGTCACCCGAGACAAATGCATCCACACTCACATATAAAAACAATGATCGGAATGACACCACGTCACCCGAGACAAATGCATCCACACTCACATATCAGAACATAAAAACAATGATCGGAATGACACCGCGTCACCCGAGGCAAATGCATCCACACTCACATATCAGAACATAAAAACAATGATCGGAATGACACCGCGTCACCCGAGACAAATGCATGTACACTCACCTCAATCCAAGCTTAGAGACATTTTCCTTATTCTCCAACTTTGTGGTTTCCTTCATTTCTACATCTTTTCTAACCAAACATTAAAGAAACATATCATTTATTACATTAGGCAGCTTGCATTGTCCTTAAAGAAATATTTATATAAAATGTTCTATAACTCAAAATCTGATTTCGTTTGTTTCAAACGAAACTAGACTGAATAACCTTTTAAACCATATAAATTATAACTTTTAATTCTTCTTATACAATTTATAATGAATTTCTAAAGTCAATGTTGATGCAGATTTAGGGGTAAACTGTTACCCTGTTTTTATGACCTTTACTTACTCAAAAATTCATATCTTTTTACTCACAACTCCAAATAAAGAGTTCTTTACCATTCTAGAAAGCTTATAAACACACCTTTAAAATCATGTATGGTACATATTTTTAGCATGTACCTATCAATACAGTTTATTGTTTGAAAACCGGGCTTTCTCGTAGACCTATTCTGCCCACTGTTTTCAACTTGTCACTTTAGTGTACATTTAACCTATGTTTCACTACACCATTAATCTTGAGATTTTAACCACATTTACCTTCACATATTAACATTATTTCTATAATCCAGCAACCTCAAAAATAGGACATGTAAGTCCTCAATTTATCAATTTCTATAAAACAGTCCCCTTTAATTCTTTAATAATCCTATATGTGATCTAAATAGATTTAACCTATCAATTGAGACTTAATTCAAGCTTGGCCATTTAATTTCATTCATTTCATGACTCCCCTGTTTCAAGTATAAATTTCCAGAATTTTATTGGCATTATTTAAGCCCCTATAATTTTCGAATTTTACAATTTAGTATAGCAGATTCTAGATTTATTCAGTTTTAGTCCAGTAACTTCTAACAACAATTCCGAGACCTATACTTAACATTTTTGAGCAAATCATACCTCTATTTCATGTAAAATTTTGTTCTCTACAACTTTGTAGAAGAACACTTTTTCCAGAAATGACTCTAACATGCTCGAAAATGCAGTTTTCTACAGGACAGTTTATAAATCCGAATTTCCTTATTCTTTCTTCCCTTATCTTTTACCAACCTTTAATTAATCCAATTTCATGCTTAATATAAATACTAACATCAAATTAAAGATAGTTGAGACTCTAATCTCAACTCTAATTTGTTTCACTCACCTTGACAGACCGGTACTTTATTTTTACTTCTTGGGCTTGACGGTTGTTCCGAATCAACCTCGTGTACTATGATAATTAATAAAAACTAATCAATAAAACAGTATCGAATATATATAAAAATATTCATCAAACTCGATACCGAAACTTAAACTTACTATAGATTTGAGCTTACCCCGACGTCGGCAGAAATTCGATATTACTATATCGAATTTATCGGACCACCAATCAAATATTGGATCGTATGATTACTAATTTCCTTCAATTGCCGTGTATTCAATCAATTCCCCCCCCCCCTCCCCTTTTATAGCAATCTGTCGTCCAACATTCCCCTACTTTTTTTTTCTTTTTTTTCTTTCTTTTTTTATTCATTATTTCAAATGGTTTGCCACTCCATTTCCATTACTATCACTTTACCTAACTTAATTAGGTCTCCATTTCTTTTCTTTTTTTTTAATAATAATAATAATAATAATACTTATTATTTATTTTTAGAAATAAGATCAAACCAACTTATAATCGAAGTAAAATACTCGATTGCTGGAACTTGACCCTGATTCATAAATTATCTCGAATAATCTAAATAAAATCGAATAAATTATATATCTCCCTATTTATACTAATTTGGATGGCACTTTTTTTTTTCATTTCCCTTCAATTATATAACATTGGTGGCATGACCACTAATTTAGTGATTATCTAATTTACACCACTTTTGTTTAGTGGTTACCTAATTTACACCACTTTTGTATCTTTATTTTTTTTTAATAATAATAATAATAAATCATATTTTAATTCGAATACTCTAAATAAGATCGAATAAATTATACAATTGATATAAAATACTCGGTCACCGGAATTTAATTCCGACTAGACCGGTTTTTGGGATGTGACAACTCTCCCCCCCTTAGACAAGAATTCGTCCTCGAATTCTTACCTGTAGCTTCGGATTGTTCATCCGAGCACTCTTCGGGATCAGAATCTTCTAGAGATGAGGAATTCTCCTTTCCTAATTTTTTTTTACGACATTGTCCTTCATGTCGTCGTTGACAAAAATTGCACTTAGTAATTCTCATGTCTTGATTTCTTTTCAGACTTATTAAATTTACTAACTTTCTAAGCTCTCTTCGCTACTTTTGTAGCTTTGACTCTATTTACGAGATCTTGGAAATTTTTAATGTATAATGTTGTAAACATGGGTTGTAACTCATCGTTGAGCCCTACGATAAACATCTGACACTTATGTACTTATTATGGAACTCTTTCAAGAAAAATTCCCAACTTATGGTTTCCTAGGAGACGGTAAGGACAGTAGTCTCCCATCACTATAAGGCTTCAACGCAAGAGCGCATTCAAGCTTATGTTCATCCGAACATCTTAATTGTTTATCAAAAATCCTTAAATTATTGTCTAATCAATACTCGGCTATTTCGGGATCATCTACGTTCCGACCAGTAAAGGTGTAAGATCGATATTGCAATAACTTATCGATTGGGGCTCGAAGAGGTTACGCAACAAGTGGCGTAGGTTGCATGACTTGACTAGCCTTTAACACATAAATTGCTAAAACATATCAGCCATGTTCTAATAACATTCTGCCTGAGCTGTAGGAGCTTCAGGCTCTACACCTCGAACAGGAGGGTTCTGAGAATTCGGAGGATTTCCTCCTTGCACCTATTCGCCATAAGTCGAGGAGATAGCAACAGACTCATTATTACAGGTTATTTAGTTCGAGACACATATCTATATTATAAAAGAGATCGGATCAGTTGACAAGTCACAATACTTAACAGATTAACTCCTAGGTGGCAAAGTAACTTAACACACAATACAAACATACTTAAGTTTAGTCCAGAACCGACTAAACTCTAGCTCTGATACCACTACTGTAACACCCCCTTCCCGGCCTGGTAGAGAACCGGGTCGGAGAGTGCTACCGGAAAACATAACGGAGATCGGAGACATAAATCTTTTAGTGACATAACATATTAGAGATTAGAACTTATTCCAAAGTTCAAAAATCATTTCGGCATATTTTATTAATCTCTTTTAAGACTTAACACTTAACTTATTAACAACTTATTTGAATTGGGGTCAATTTTAAACTTTTTCAAACTCAGGGACTAATTTGTAATTTTTACAAATTGGGGGTCCTTATCTGAAATTCGCGATATTATACTGAAATTAAATTTACTAGTTATTAGCTTGTAAAATCTCATTACTAACGGAGGTCATTTACCTATCTGATTAGACGATGTAATGTTTAGTGACTATTTTGTAAAGTATTTAAATCTATTTCTTTTGAATTATCTTACTAAAATTCTTTACATATTTAAATGAGCCTAACAACTCACAAAAATCATAGAGTCCTTTAATCAATGTTTTACTACCAATTATGTCAATTTTATTACTAACTCAATAGTCTATATAGCTTTAAAACCTTATATAAAACATAGGCAGATTTCACAATAGTAGGCTCACAAGATTAGTATAATTACTTTAACTACTTTGCCACCATACTAGGAGTTCATAAGGACAAAACACATTACTCTTTAATCGTAGTGACTTGCCAACCTTCCAACTAATCTCGATCTCGATCTGTTACTTTCTTTAACCTGAAATGTTATGCAATGAATGCATTAGACTTACATAGTCTAAGTGAGGTAGCCAATGACAATGAATGATCATATTATGTCATGTAACATGCTTCCAAAAAAAATGAATGTCATGCTAATTATGCAATAACATGGCATACTTCATATTCATAACAAAACATAATATCATATCATGTGCATAACATAGCATAATGTATCAAACACATAATATATTGGTACCATTTCTTGATTTGTGCGTGTCATTCTTGCGCAGGGGTCATGCCAATCTTGTAACCATTTCAAGTAACCATTGATGCAACATAAACATCATACTTTTATATTCATTTATACAACATGTATCGATCAAACATTATCATATACAACAACAAGCATCATTTAAAAGCATTAGCATATACAAGACAAGTAGGCATATCAATCTCATTTCATTGGTACTTATCATTTAAGTACTTATCCTTCAAGTAATGTAACTTTTAAATATTTTGCCTTGGATGATTAATGAACAAGGTAATCGAGTCTTCATGTAACATGTAACATTAGATACTCAAAGTATCCATTTCTCATTTCAACATATAACAGGGGATGCATAGGCATCAATGGTGACTTACCACCATTCAATTATCAAGGTGACTAACCACCTTATCAGGTTTATAGGTGACTAACCACCATCCTGTAACAAAGATCAGGGGAGCTCAACGACTCTAAGGCATGCCCTTCTACCTATAGACACTAATCATACCAAGGACTTTACTTATCTTTCTTTATTAACAAGATCATTCACTTGCCAATCATTCATAATTTCAAAGGCATTTAACCACTTCAATAGGCATACACATATAATCAATCAAGCATCATGGTAATCTAAAATTCCAGCAAGCACATGAGATCATTTTCATTTTATAATCATCAACAATCAGTAGCAAAGCTTATCATTTAGTCTCATTTCACATAGCTCAAGCAATCAACACATCATAGCAACTAATCATTTTTATGCTAAGCATGCTTATCTAACAAGCAATACGCATTTAGGTCAATATTCTTGCCTTTAATCATTCTTCCTTATCATTTTAAATTTTACCAATCATTATTAAATTCATTACATGTTCCATGATTTTCAGATCATATCATATTAAATAACGAGATGAGCCGTAGCTCCATATCAGATAGCATTTCATATTATTTTCACATACATGTAGCATATCATAGTCATATTCAAACATATTAAAGTAATGCAAGGCACTTACAAAATTTGCCATTCGAACATAGTTGCTCTACGTGAGCCCTTAACAAATGCAATTATAATCGTAAATAATGCAACGGAACGGCACCGAGCCTATCCCTTGACACAACTACACTCACATATCATAACATAAAACAAATATCGGAATGACACCGTGTCACCCGAGACAAATGCATCCACACTCACATATAAAAACAATGATCGGAATGACACCACGTCACCCGAGACAAATGCATCCACACTCACATATCAGAACATAAAAACAATGATCGGAATGACACCGCGTCACCCGAGGCAAATGCATCCACACTCACATATCAGAACATAAAAACAATGATCGGAATGACACCGCGTCACCCGAGACAAATGCATGTACACTCACCTCAATCCAAGCTTAGAGACATTTTCCTTATTCTCCAACTTTGTGGTTTCCTTCATTTCTACATCTTTTCTAACCAAACATTAAAGAAACATATCATTTATTACATTAGACAGCTTGCATTGTCCTTAAAGAAATATTTATATAAAATGTTCTATAACTCAAAATCTGATTTCGTTTGTTTCAAACGAAACTAGACTGAATAACCTTTTAAACCATATAAATTATAACTTTTAATTCTTCTTATACAATTTATAATGAATTTCTAAAGTCAATGTTGATGCAGATTTAGGGGTAAACTGTTACCCTGTTTTTATGACCTTTACTTACTCAAAAATTCATATCTTTTTACTCACAACTCCAAATAAAGAGTTCTTTACCATTCTAGAAAGCTTATAAACACACCTTTAAAATCATGTATGGTACATATTTTTAGCATGTACCTATCAATACAGTTTATTGTTTGAAAACCGGGCTTTCTCGTAGACCTATTCTGCCCACTGTTTTCAACTTGTCACTTTAGTGTACATTTAACCTATGTTTCACTACACCATTAATCTTGAGATTTTAACCACATTTACCTTCACATATTAACATTATTTCTATAATCCAGCAACCTCAAAAATAGGACATGTAAGTCCTCAATTTATCAATTTCTATAAAACAGTCCCCTTTAATTCTTTAATAATCCTATATGTGATCTAAATAGATTTAACCTATCAATTGAGACTTAATTCAAGCTTGGCCATTTAATTTCATTCATTTCATGACTCCCCTGTTTCAAGTATAAATTTCCAGAATTTTATTGGCATTATTTAAGCCCCTATAATTTTCGAATTTTACAATTTAGTATAGCAGATTCTAGATTTATTCAGTTTTAGTCCAGTAACTTCTAACAACAATTCCGAGACCTATACTTAACATTTTTGAGCAAATCATACCTCTATTTCATGTAAAATTTTGTTCTCTACAACTTTGTAGAAGAACACTTTTTCCAGAAATGACTCTAACATGCTCGAAAATGCAGTTTTCTACAGGACAGTTTATAAATCCGAATTTCCTTATTCTTTCTTCCCTTATCTTTTACCAACCTTTAATTAATCCAATTTCATGCTTAATATAAATACTAACATCAAATTAAAGATAGTTGAGACTCTAATCTCAACTCTAATTTGTTTCACTCACCTTGACAGACCGGTACTTTATTTTTACTTCTTGGGCTTGACGGTTGTTCCGAATCAACCTCGTGTACTATGATAATTAATAAAAACTAATCAATAAAACAGTATCGAATATATATAAAAATATTCATCAAACTCGATACCGAAACTTAAACTTACTATAGATTTGAGCTTACCCCGACGTCGGCAGAAATTCGATATTACTATATCGAATTTATCGGACCACCAATCAAATATTGGATCGTATGATTACTAATTTCCTTCAATTGCCGTGTATTCAATCAATTCCCCCCCCCTCCCCTTTTATAGCAATCTGTCGTCCAACATTCCCCTACTTTTTTTTTTTTCTTTCTTTTTTTATTCATTATTTCAAATGGTTTGCCACTCCATTTCCATTACTATCACTTTACCTAACTTAATTAGGTCTCCATTTCTTTTCTTTTTTTTTAATAATAATAATAATAATAATACTTATTATTTATTTTTAGAAATAAGATCAAACCAACTTATAATCGAAGTAAAATACTCGATTGCTGGAACTTGACCCTGATTCATAAATTATCTCGAATAATCTAAATAAAATCGAATAAATTATATATCTCCCTATTTATACTAATTTGGATGGCACTTTTTTTTTTTCATTTCCCTTCAATTATATAACATTGGTGGCATGACCACTAATTTAGTGATTATCTAATTTACACCACTTTTGTTTAGTGGTTACCTAATTTACACCACTTTTGTATCTTTATTTTTTTTTTAATAATAATAATAATAAATCATATTTTAATTCGAATACTCTAAATAAGATCGAATAAATTATACAATTGATATAAAATACTCGGTCACCGGAATTTAATTCCGACTAGACCGGTTTTTGGGATGTGACATCACCGTCCTCCGTTAAAAGGCAGTATGCAACATTACCTTCTATAACATAATCTGAGTGCCAATTGGGACGTCTTCTCACACGATCTGATTGACGAGTTGTTGGAGCTTCAGAATTCTCTGGTTCTGGTTCCTCGAGCTCTGGTTCTGCTTCAGAACAATCTCTCTGTTCAAACTCATTTTCAACATGTATCTGTGTAGTCTCTGGCTTTTCTTTATCAGTGCTATCATCTTCTTCTTTTCTTTGTAGCTTATCTTCTACAAAGATAACATCCCTGCTGATAATCACTTTGCGGGCAGTGGGATCCCACAAGCGATACCCCTTTACTCCATCAGCATACCCCAAGAATTTACATTTTCTGGATTTTGGATCCAACTTTGAAATTTCTTGGGCATTGTACATCACGTACACAATACTTCCAAATATATGGAGGTTTGAATAATCAACTGGTTTACCAGTCCACATTTTCATCGGTGTCTTCAACTCAATTGCAGTTGATGGAGCCCGATTCACCAAATAACAGGCGGTATTGACTGCTTCTGCCCAGAAAGCTTTTTCTAGCCCTGCAGCTCTCAACATTGCTCGTGTTCTTTCTAACAGAGTTCTGTTCATCCGCTCTGCCACTCCATTTTGTTGAGGAGTGTATACTGTTGTGAACTGTCTTTTGATGCCTTCTTTTCTGCAAAAGTCATCAAATTCATCACTTGTATATTCACCTCCATTATCTGATCTGAAACACTTGATCTTATTTCCAGAATCAAGTTCCACCCGCGCTTTGAAAACTTTGAAGGTTGAAAACACATCTGCCTTCCTCTTGATAGGATACACCCAACATCTCCTAGAGTAGTCATCAATGAAGGAGACAAAATACTTTGCTCCGCCTAGGGATGTAACCGGTGCTTGCCATACATCAGAATGAACCAATTCTAGAACAACCTTGCCTCTAGAATTTGATGTGTTGAATTTTAATCGATGCTGCTTACTTGTAATACAATGTTCACACAAAGGAAGTGATACCTTTGTTAAACCCGGAAGTAGCTTTTGCTCCACAAGGACTTTCATTCCCTGTTCTGACATGTGTCCAAGTTTCCGATGCCATAACATGGTAGAATCTGAACTACATGAGGCAACAGAGGCTTCAGCTTCTAGCAAAGTCTCTCCCTTCAGCATGTACAAATTTGCGCTATCTTTTCACCTTTCATCACCACAAGCGCTCCATGGAACACCTTCATGATTCCTTTCCGTGTTTCAATCATGCTTGCATTATTATCCAACAATCCGTAAGATAACAAGTTTTTCTTCAAGCCTTTCACGTGTCGCACATCTCGAACAACTTTGGTTGTCCCGTCATACATCTTCAATTTGATGGTTCCAACGCCAACAATTTCCAAGGCATGATTATTGCAGCTGTACGCAGATCCTCCTGAGATAGGTTCATAATTATAGAACCATTCTCTTCTTGAGGTCATGTGATATGTGGCTCCCGAGTCAATAAGTCATATGTCTGCAAATCTTTTTCTGCCTTCCATGGCTGTTGCTGCTTCACAACAGAGAACATCTCCATCATCTGAAGTGTTTGCCATATTTCCTTGAGGATTGGAGTTTTTAGGTAAACTCCAACAATCCTTCTTCATGTGACCCTTCTTTCCACAGTTGTAGCACTTTAAATTCTTCTTACTCCTTGACTTTGATCTACCATGATTGTGACTGCTACTTTGGCCATGTTTTGTTGATCTTCCTCTCATCACCGTTAAGGCCTCTGCTTGTTGCAGATTTCCTTGTCTGTCTTCCTTGTTCTTGCGCCGATTTTCTTCTTCCAGAACAGCAGCTGCAACGTCATCGAAGACTAGATCACTTGTAAGGTTGTTGTTTGTCAAGTTGATGATGAGTTGATCATACGAATCAGGTAGACTTTGAAGCAGAAGTTCAGCACGTTCTTGTGACTCTATTTTATAGCTTAGGGATGTAAGCTGAGAAAATAGAGTATTCAACGTGTTTAAGTGCTCTGTTACTAAAGTAGATTCTGACATCCGAAGAGTGTACAATTTCCTCTTAAGGAAAATTTTATTGTGCAACGATTTGACCTCGTATAATTTTGCGAGGTGATCCCAAATCTCCTTGGCTGTCTTCTTCTCCTCGATGCTTGATAGTACTTCATCTGCTAATGCTAAATGAAGGTCTGCAATAGCATTCTCGTCCATCTCATTCCATTTCTTGTTATCCGTAAAATCTGCCGGCCTTTCGCTGATAGCCGCTAGACATCCGTTTTTTCTTAGGATGGCCTTTATCTTCAATTTCCACAGTGAGAAGTTTCTCCCATTGAACTTTTCAATATCAAATTTCGTTGCCATAGCTTCTATTTCAGATAGCTCTCACTATTTCACCTTTTTGACATGAATAGTGCCCACCACCTTCAATGAATGAGTAATATCTAACTTACTTTCTTATGATGGAGGATCCACTTTTCAGTGGCAACCAACAGAGAATACGGTAAGTAGATATACGCACCCAAATCTGGCTCTGATACCAATTGTTGCGGAATACGGTCGTCGGATAGAGCAAAACGCAACTGATAATTTGAGAAAATAACAATGAAGATAAATGAGACACGAATTTTACGTGGAAAACCCCTAAATAATATAGGGTAAAAACCACAGACAAAGGTAGAAGAATTTCACTATGAGAAAATAGGAATTACAACTTCTCTCAATCTAACAAGGAGAAAACAATGACAATTCTCTCTTGATAAAAAGGAGAAAACAACTCTATGAAAACTCTCTAATTTCTCTAGTATTGGGAGGAGGTTAGAATGATTTGGGATGTGTTAGAATGGCAAATGGCTAGGCTATTTATAGTTGAGTTTTAGGGACTAACTTATAAATAACCTAAAGTTTAGGGACCAAAAAATAATTTGCCCATTTCACATTTTCTACTTTGGCTGCACCTACCATTGAATTTTTCCATTTTCAATTTTGGCTGCTCATACTTTGTTTGATTTTCAACATAATTTGCAAATAAAATGAAAGACCAAGGGTTGTCTAAAAAAACCAAACAAAAATTTCAAGCTGACAAAAGATCTATTTTCCAACCAGTAGTTACCGCTGTCTAAAAACCAACAATTATTTTCAGGGTAAAATAAGCTTAAGATTAGGGCTGTAAACGAACCGAACGAACACGAACGAGTGTGTGTTCATGCTCGTTCGTTTAACTTTAACCGAACAAATGAACGAACACGAATATAAACGAACACAAAATTTCTTGTTCGTGTTCGTTCATTAAGGAATGTAGCTTGTTCGTGTTCGTTCATGTTCGTTCGTTTAAATGGTAAACGAACATAAATGAACATAAACGAACACAAACGAACATAACGAACACAAATGAACATATATAATTTGTTAAATATTTAATATTTTTGGTTAGTTCGATTAATTCAATTAATTAACCGATTTTAAACCGAATTAATCGATAATTGAAATTTGAAAAAACTCTTAATCATTAGCCGAAACCTAAAATTATCTAATAGATTAACCAATTTTGTTTTGGTTCGGTCGGTTAGTTCGATTTAACCGAATAATGAACACCCCTAGACATATGTGAATAAATTTAAATGAACATAAACGAACATAAATGAACGAACATAAACGAACGAACATAAATTAACATAAACAAACGAACATAAATGAACGAACATAAACGAACGAATTACCGAACGTTCACAAACATAAATGAACGAACAAGCCTTTGTTCGTGTTCGTTCATTTAATTAGACGAACAAAAAATCTTGTTCATGTTCGTTCGTTTAATAAATAAACGAACATAAACGAACTTCCCGCCGAACGGTTCACGAACGGTTCGCTGAACGTTCGGTTCATTTACAGCCCTACTTAAGATCACTCAATTATGTATTTAGTTATAAATGAATTACTTTTTAAGTTATTATTTAATCAACCAATTAAAATTTTATTACAAATAAACTATTAGACTGTTATAGAAACATAGTTTGATGTAATCATAATTTTAGGTTATAAATTTTAGGTGTAATATAAAAATAAGTGTCTAAACTATATATTTTTTAATTTTAGGTGTCTAAATTATATTTTGTTAAAATTAGGTGTTTAAAGTTTCAACCGTTATAATTTTAGGTGCCTGGTAGTTAACTACTGTTAAAAAATCTATTAATCAATAAAAAATTGACACATGTTATGTTTTTATTTATAATTTCTTTTAAATAATTGTTTGTTTTTAATAATTTTAAATTTTAAAAAACTTCAAATTCTATTTTTTTTAAAAATAGTCTATAAATCCCTAAATATTAAAATCTCTGATCTTCATTGTTGTCACCAAACGATCACCATCGCCAACCACACTCGTTCTGTTGTCGGACTCAGCCGGTCATTTTTTCCAATGTGTCACCGTTAGAAATTGGCGAGCGGTGTGTCATCTGAACATTAAACATCAACTGTAAAATAGTCGTTCGATTGGCACATCGTTTGCATGTTTCCAGCGACAAGATGTTGCAAAAAATGATCGATTAGGTTCGGCGATCGAACAGGTGTGGTCGGTGATGGTAGCGGTGAAAATTTGGAGGGCTATTGTTTTTAAGGATTCAGAGATTGATTTGAAGATTTTTGAGAATTTCAAAATTTTTTTGTTAAAAAATTAATTTCAAAGTGTTTTTTTTCTAAAAAAAATATTAAAAAAAATTAATATTCTTGCCACATGTCTCAGTTTAACAATTTTTTTAAGTGGTCGAACATTTAAAATTGTAACTGTTAAAATTTTAAGCATTAACTTTTTATTAAAAAAATATGTTAGGCACATAAAATTTAAAAATAATATAATTTAAATACTTATTTTTCATTCAGCCTAAAATTTATATAATCTATAATTCAACAAATCTAATTTTTTATATCTAAAAGTTCGACATCTTTCCGCAAACATAATTTAACGAAATTTGTAGACTTCATCCTTTAAGATGAATTTTATTTATTTCTATTGAAAAACAAAAGGAAACATAAAAGAGGAAAAAAAACAGAAGCTTGTAAGAAAAAAAAATCCCAAATAATGGAGGATAAGTGTGGATAGCCATTGGATACTGCAGATGAAACGGAGAGAGAAAGAGGCACGAGAATCCCATTGATCAGAAGAAAGAGAAAAAACACCGAAAAAAGAAAAAAAAAACATTAAAATAATACAAGTAGTCCAGTAATTTCATTTTCTGGTCTCCTTTACATTGAATCCATGTTCCCATGATCTAAGAAGCTCAAATCTCACCCCCTTAGAAGAAAAAGATTATCTCTAATATCACAAGGCCGCGCGTGTTCTACAAAATCTCTTTCTTTCTCTTCCTTTCGTTGTCTGTCGTGGGAGACAACGGAGCAAAATGTCTGAGGACGACGAGAGGCAGCAGTCTCCGCCGTCGGATCTTGAGTTCGTTTCCAACAAGGCGCGGAACTGCAACGCTACTGGATCTGGATCGGGTCACCCGGAGTTCCAGTCGGCGTACCCGGACCAGGTTCTGGAGAACGTGTTGGAGAACGTGCTTCACTTCCTGACGTCGAAGCGGGACCGAAATGCCGCTTCATTGGTTTGCAAGTCTTGGTACCGGGTCGAGGCGCTGACTCGATCCGAGCTGTTAATTGGGAACTGCTACGCGGTTTCGCCGGCTCGGGTCACGGCCAGGTTCACCAGGGTGAGGGCTCTTCACCTTAAAGGGAAGCCCAGGTTCGCGGACTTTAACCTGATGCCGCCCGATTGGGGGGCGCACTTCAATCCCTGGGCGCTGGCGATGGCCAAGGCTTACCCTTGGCTGGAAAAAGTTCACCTAAAGCGCATGTCCGTGACGGATGATGATCTGGTAACACTTGCCGAGTTGTTCTTAGGGTTTAAGGAGCTCACCCTCGTTTGCTGTGATGGGTTTGGAACTAGTGGCCTTGCTATTTTCGTTAACAAGTGCAGGTATTCTTCTCTTTTATTGCTTTTGCTGTTGATAACGCTTATTACTTACTAATAACTGGCTGATTAAATCTGTTTTTGAAGTTAAAGGGTAATGGGTATTGGTTTATTTAGTATATTAATATATTTTCTTATCTGATCGTGGTGCTCGTAGATTGAATGTTTTAAGATCTGTTTATGATTTTCCTTGATCTGAGTATGAACTGGGATGTGGAGTTTATATAATGTGTCGTATCAATGGATGAAAAGAGAGTTTGAGGATGGGGTATGGATAGTTGATTGTGTATTTCTATAATTGCAGACAGCTTAAGGTGCTTGATCTGATCGAATCCGAGGTTACAGATGATGACACAGATTGGATATCCTGTTTTCCCGAGGGTGAATCAAATCTTGAGTCCTTGATATTTGATTGTGTGGAATGCCATATAAATTTCGAGGCATTGGAAAGGCTGTTGGCTAGGTCCCCTTCACTTAAGAAGCTCAGATTAAATCGATATGTTTCAATTGGGCAGCTATATCGCCTGATGATTCGAGCTCCACAGCTCACACACCTTGGGACAGGGTCATTTAGTCCGTCGGAGTCAGAGATTGCAGGGCAAGGTGATCAAGAACCAGATTATGTAAACGCATTTGCTGCCTGCAAATCCTTAGTTTGTCTCTCTGGGTTTAGGGAAATAATTCCAGATTATCTGCCTGCAATTTACCCTGTTTGCGCCAATCTAACATCTCTGAATTTCAGTTATGCTAACATCACTGCAGAACAGCTTAAACCAATTATAAGCAAGTGCCACAAGCTCCGGGTTTTCTGGGTACGTAATTGATATTTTATTCTATAATCTTTTTGAAGAAATTAGGTCTCTGACGACCATTAATTTCATTGTGCAGGTTCTTGATTCAATATGTGATGAAGGGCTTCAAGCAGTGGCTGCAACATGCAAGGAATTATGTGAGCTTCGGGTTTTTCCTGTCGATGCTCGAGAGGATAGTGATGGCCCAGTTTCTGATGTTGGCCTCCGAGCTATTTCGGAAGGTTGTCGGAAATTGCAATCTATTCTATATTTTTGCCAGAGGATGACTAATGCAGCTGTGATAGCAATGTCCAAGAACTGTCCCGATCTTGTTGTTTTCCGGCTATGCATAATGGGGCGCCATAGGGCCGATTATGTGACTGGAGAACCCATGGATGATGGATTTGGAGCCATTGTTATGAACTGTAAGAAGCTCACTCGCCTTGCTGTCTCCGGATTACTGACAGATAAAGCTTTTGACTACATTGGACGACACGGGAAATTGGTACGCACGTTGTCAGTGGCTTTTGCTGGAGACAGTGACACAGGGCTGAAATATGTGCTTGAGGGCTGTCCACAATTGCAGAAGCTTGAGATTAGAGATAGTCCATTCGGAGATGCAGCTCTGCGTTCTGGTTTGCATCACTACTACAACATGAGGTTCCTTTGGATGTCCTCATGTAGCCTGACGCTCCATGGTTGCCAGGAGATTGCTCGTGCTATGCCTCACCTAGTAGTTGAAGTGATTGGGTCTGCTGATGACGAGGAGATGGATGATGCTGTTGAAACATTATACATGTATCGGTCTCTTGAAGGGCCAAGAACTGATGCACCAAAATTCGTCACCATCTTGTAGGTAAATGCAGTGCAGGAAGCTGTTTCAATTTTTTTTCCTCATGATAGATAAAAAAGCAAGTTTAAACTGTTTCACGGGGAGTAGTAATACGGCAGGCATCTTTTAGATAACCCCCGTGTGTTCCAGTAAACCCAGCCAAGCAAAGTCGAGTAAATAACTTCTGCTTCAGCCTCGGGTTGTGTTGGCATTCCCCCCCGCCCCCCCCCCCCCCCCCCCCCCCCGGTGAGGGAGAACGTTCATTTTTGCATAGGTTCATTTCAAGGATTTTGGATGAAGGACCTAGTAATTGAAAAGGATGTCTTTGTAAGTTATTGGACCATTGGAAGTTGTCCTAGCAATGATACCCGTGTTTCGGGCCAGATCGCCTTAACTTCTGATGTAGAGACAGGGTCAGAGATTTGAAGCAGCCAAGAAGTGAGACTTCAAAATCCCAGGCTTGCACTTCTCTTTGTTTCTTTCTTTCTTTCTTTTTCACCTTGTTTCAGATTTGTTGTGGCAGCACCTGTCTGTTGAATTTGTTATTGTTATTGCTAACAAATGTGAGAAGGCTATGGACCATAAACTTTTCAGCAAGACTGTTTTTCTTTCTGATTTCTCCCTCTAGAATGTGGAATGATTAAATTACAGGAAGGGGCATTAAATATGCGTGGAAAGTGTTGTACAAGTACACATTGCAGGTCCCTCTCCAGTATGTGGGGGTTCCATGTTCCATCCTCAACAATCCCATTGATGGATCCATTGGAGCCTGAACTTGTTAGTGTTTATGAAAATTTATGTTTGAAGCTTATGGAGATGACCCTTTGGGCTGTCAAGGGGTGGGGGCAATCATTTGATGATTAGTATGGAAAATCTATCTACCCTTCTTTGTCGGTACTCGCCGATGTGGGATCTGGCTCTGCAATTCATCAAGTGAAGGGAAGGCACAGCTTTTTCTTCTTCTTCTTCTTTCTTTTGTTCTTTGATCTGATCATATCCCTTTGTAGTTAAGCTTTTGATCGTTCTTTGTTGGCCAACTATCCATGTCTCAAAAGAGTGATAATGAGTTTACATTTAGGTCCAAGATTTTGGCAAATTATTAGTTTAGACAATTGGGTAATCCCACATGAAAATGCCCCATTTTGATGGATCCATTTCTCCAGCTGGAACATATCTTGTGTGATCCCATCATTTGACAGACTTGACTTTTTATTTTAAATTTGAATGGATGGATGGCCTTAATTTATTAAAACTAGCTTGTTTCCGGGTTGCGGCTATGGCTTTCACATGCTATCCAACATTATCATACTGCTGCATGCTCACCACCAAACCATAATGCTTGCTTCCTCTGCAAATAAGCTATCAAGTTGACTCCCAAAATCCCAAAGTTTTGAATTTTGTATATAACAAATGGAACAAAACTTTTTTTTGAACAAAACTGAAAACGAAACAAAGAAGAAAGGAGGGGGGGGGGGTCTATTAAACTATGTAAAGCTACTTTTGGAGTGACAAAAAGTTAGTGTGCTTTGAACAGATTGGTGGATACCCAGCAGCAGTGGAATTCAATATTAATTTATGCATTTAACTAACAGTGGAAGTAATATGTTGTCATTTTACTATATATATTAAAAATCCTCTTACATTTTTTTGAACCGTTGGAAGAAGGTGAATGAATAAATGTGATTAACAGTAGAAAATATAAAATTATTACAAGAAAAAATAAGAAAAATCTTAATTGTTTATTACTATCGTTCAACCGTCCCCAAAAATATAAAAATAATTCAGTTTTACATAATATAAATAAATTTTAACTTATAAAGCAAGACCGTGAGACGGTCTTGATTAATAGTTGGAGGGGTTTAAGCTAAGCGCATTCATGGCTGAACTAAGCGCCATCAACTCAACCACTAAAGTATGCTTCCCCTCTCTGTCTACTGCTGCACCACTTTTACTAGAATATCTTCCATCCCCACCTTTTTTTTTAAAAAAAAAAGATGTAGTTTTGGTTAAGTTAATTTAATCAATTATAATATATGTTAAGTACAAAAACCCTTTTCAGTTGCACTATTTCCAGGATTGATCTTGCTTTTTCCCCGTTACCCCAACTTGGAAGTGAACAGCGAACACAACACCCTTCCTCCTCACTTGTTCATTTCTTCACAAGATCTGTGCTTTTATTGAGGTTTTAAGGGTATTGCTGGGAAGAAACTGTTTTTTAACCACCAATATCTGATTTTATTGGTCGATTAATTTAAATTTTTTTACAAAGGCCAAATATAGGACGACATTCACAACGTTATAATTTCTAACCTTGCTTAAGAGATCTATCACTCATTTCACTAGACCAGGATATACCTAAAAAAACCACCTACCAAAGTAGTAAAGATTTGAGATCAGTTGATATCAAATGCGAAAGATTTAGCAGCTCCAAAACTTAAATCTGTACGGAATTTCCCATATCACTTATCTTCGAATTAACCTTTCAAAGTACTGATGGTGTTGACAAAAGTATGCACTCAACTCATTCTATCTTTTTATGGGTCGAAAACGCCTACCTATGACCGGGAGAATGAGCCTAATCGATAGTGCAAACCATAAAGCTGTTACTTGATAAACAATAGGAAGGAACATGAAAGCAAGTCCAGTCAAAAGCGTACGTCGCAAGAACATTACGATTAATTAATCATTTGAGGGCTAAAATAATATTTGAATTGATTAGGTTTAGCTAACTCAATAGTAGAATGTGTATCCCCAAAGGAAACAAACACTAATAACTGATCTGGGAATGTTCATGTAAATTGTAAGACTATGCATACTTCTTCTATCGACTGAAGTTTTCGTTCCTGGTAACAGAACATACCTGTACAACTGAGGAGAACATCAATTCTGTACATAAATTCTCTCCATCCTAAAACAATGACGTAGTTAACAGCATGGCTTGGAAGCCAAAAAGCTTTGCCAAGAGATAACACCATAAGGGATAGATTGATGTTCGAGTTAATCCACCATAAGCATCATTTGCCACTGGAATCGCAACCGGGGCAAGTTAATTCTAAGTCCCGAGTTCGAAAAACAGTGGAGATGATAATCACGTTAGCACTGTCAGCCAGATCAGAAGGCTCTACATAGGTTGTTAGCCGTCAGATTAGATGAACACTGCTGCTCTATAGGTCCTGTGGGACTGCAAAGTCTGGTCCTCTTTGGTTCAGATATTCTCACATGGGAAATTGCCACGGCAAGCACATCCACCAGACCATTTTCATCTTGTTCCTCTGATTTGCAGCTAGAGGTGTGAGATGTTAAGACAGGATGTGGACCCTGACTATGACAACCACCATTCATCCTACTCATACTTAACTCAGATCCAGGCGAATGGGAAACTTGGATGGAAGGTCCTACTTGATTTTTCGACTTTGATTTGATGGATAATGTCTTTAACAAGCGCTCAGTGTAGAACAATATCCATGGATGTCCTGAAGATGGACAGCTCAAATGTCAGAAAATGAAGTCTAAACTCTAAAGATTAAGCTTTTAAAAGAACTGTAGGAGTAAGAAATAATTCAAGTCCCAAGGCAAAGTTACATGGTTCACTGAAGAATGCAAGGCTAATTCGCAATTTTCTACGAAAATGTATGTATCATTTGATTGTTCAACTATTTAAGAAAGAGTAAGTTAGAGCTTACTTAATACTTCATCAGCAGTTATTCTTGATGAGACATCCCTGGTCAGCATTCTAGCCAGCAGATCACGAGCAGGTTTGGATACAGATTCCCATATTCCCGAGTGAAAATCAAGCTTTACATTCTTGATGGCCTCAAATACGGCCTTCAAGGAGTCTCCTTGAAATGGAAGAAATCCAACCAAAAGCACATGTAGGAGCACACCTGCACTCCATATATCTACCTTCTCAGAATAATTTCCCAATAGAACCTCAGGCGCAACATAAGCCGGACTTCCAGCCAAACCAGACAAAACCTGACCTGTAGTGAATAGTAATTGCGTCACACAAAAGGTTTAGGCGCAGCTTAAAAAGGAAACAAGAAAAACACCAAACATAGCTTTCCAAGGCAATATGCTACTGCAAGCATCTTTTAGCATGATCAAATCTACTTATGCATAAGAATGATCCAAGGGAAAGAAATTAGCTAAAACAGTTAAAGATTAACAAATTTAGAACATGAGAACTTTGAAAGTGAAAAAAGAAAAAATATATTATGTTTGAATTGTAAATCGAGGATAATAAGTGTAAGCCCCTGCAAATATATAGTTCCAATATCATTAGCAATTATGATTCACTAACGGTGTCGTTTGATAGGCTAAAACTAGGCCACAGTCCCTCACATGCTCTGTGAGGGATATTAACACTGCTCAGTTGCTAAACATGATACCGATGGTTGTAGACATCTTTAATACTTGAATTTTTTTATCATTCAATGTAAA
Organism: Hibiscus trionum; assembly: GCA_030270665.1. Lineage (NCBI taxonomy): Eukaryota > Viridiplantae > Streptophyta > Magnoliopsida > Malvales > Malvaceae > Hibiscus > Hibiscus trionum. The sequence continues at coordinate 15,849,451 of BSYR01000019.1, forward strand.
TTTAAGCAACTTGAAATATATGATCTCCTTAATCCACTTCTTCAGCAGATTCTCTACATTCACCAACCAGGACACAGGTATAGAAAGGAAAATACATCATATTCTAGGCCAATAGCATCTTAGATTATCTTCATCAATAAACAAACAGGAAGATTCCCTTTAAGCAACTCTCTCTCCATTTATGCGTGTGCGACTGGCATTTTGCAATCTCAGAATAAATATGCCATGATTGATAAACATTGAGAAAATACAAACATTACAACTCCATGCATTGAATGTTGAGATGCAAGATAATACGCAAAGCAGGAATTTAAAAGAATCAAACAAACAGAAAAGGCAAATATTCTTCAAAGTAGGTGCCAGATATTCACCACTGGAAATTCTCATGGCAAGACCGAAATCTGCCAGCTTTATCTTTCCAGAAGTTGTGAGGAGAATATTCTCTGGCTTTATATCTCTATGCACAACTCCCATCTCATGACAGTACTTAATGATTGACATCACATCCCTAAAAATATTAGCAGCTCGTTGCTCTGAAAATTGAGATTCTGCCATTTGGTCGATTAAACGACCTCCAGAGCACAACTCCATTACGAGATGAAAAGAGTCGGGATCCTCATACACTGCCTGCAAAGTCACAATCCCAGGGTGACCAGATAAATGCTGCATTATCTCTACCTCTTTGTGAACTGTCTCCTCTCCCTTAATCAAGGTTTTACAAGCAAACTCTACTCCACTACTCCTAGACTTACACAACCAAACTGACCCGAATTTCCCCTGCCCGATTGTATCACCTTTAACATAATCATCCTCAATCTTTTTCTTCCCACAAATTCGTGTAATCACCTCAATGCAACCTATCTTCCTCTTAAGACCTCTTCCCAGAGGGACCAAAGATGACGCACCACAAGGCGGTGCAGTAGCAATGCCGGCGAGTCTAGTTTTAAATGAACCAACAGGAGGTGCATCCACATCTTCCTTGCACCGCTTTTTTATCCTCGCATAATCTTCTAATGAAAAATGAGACCTAATATTAGATGATCTCGAATCACAAGCCGAAGCAAATTTCTCAGTTACCTCCGGAGACACATCAGTTTCACTTCCTTTCCTTTTCTTTCTCATCAAGTCAAGTATCAATTCAAACAAAGTTATCGAAAGTTAGACCTTGGATGCATTTAAAGTTCCAAGAAATTACAGATAATACTGAAAATATCCAGATTTATCGCTCAGTTTCCTTTGGTTTCCTCCCCTGTAAATAAAAATAAATAAATTATGGGTCAAAATCAGTTCAAAAACAAATGATAAATAGAAAAAGTAAAGGGCAAACAAAACAAGATAACTTGATTCGCTAGGCCACAAACAGATGTGATCCCCCAGTTAAGATTAAGGTGTTAAAAACAAATCTTCAATTGAAAAATGGAACATTTACTTGAAAAGGGAAATAAACGATAAACTGAATCCATCTTGTTTCCTTTTTCTCATGGATTCTCCTGGGGACCAGATAGAACCTAGATCAAAATCTTAACTTTACCATATCACCATTAAAAAATGAATTTAATTATAAAAATCAACTATGAAAAAAATGAGAGTTCTGCGACAAAGAACGAACCTTTAAACGCAGTGAAAAATCGCCCAGATTGCAGTAAGGGTTGATAAATAGTTACACAGACCGAAAAGAAATAAAGCAATAGCGAAAATTAGGCAAGTAATTGATAGGCAAAATCCGGGGATGGAATTTTGGAGAACCGAATCAGAAAACCTAGAAACGTCCGGGAATGAGAGATTTGGAGGGTGATCTTATTTTTATACACTTATAATATGCACTAAAGTACTCCCTTTTTGGGTAAATATAACTTTAGTACCTAACTTTGACATCTAAATCCAATATGGTACTCACTTTTTTAGTGCGATTAGGTACCTAACTTGGGCATTTATATGCTATATGGTACCCAACTTTTTTTATAGTACAATTAGACATCTATCCTTTCTTTAATATTGTAATTAAGTATTTAATTTTTTTGGATGCGATTAGGTACTCGAGTTTTATTTTTTGGTGCAACTAAGTACCTAATATCTTATAAACTACACATGTTTAATTATGATTGTTTATACTTATATGTCATGGTAAACAGTTTTTTGAGTCAAAATTAGAGGTTTGAAGCGTTTTAAGAGGTTTGACGAGTCAAATCCGCTAACTTTGATGTTTGGTAAATAAATGATTGTAATAGCGGGTTGGGGTAAAACATCTCATTCCAAAAAAGCTCACTTTAGGAGTTTTTTGAGTTGAAGGTTTGGATAAAAGACTTGTAAAGACTTTTTTGTCCTTGGTAATTATATTTTTAAAAAATAACTTAAATTTAAATAATTAAAAAAATAAAAAAATAATTTCATAAATAAGAAATTAATATATACATTATAATTAATAATTATTGAAATTATATTAAAAAATAATTTCATAAGAATATATACATCATTCATATATTTTTAGTAATAATATTAAGAAAATTAATTTTCATAATATAATTAATATTAATTGATACAAAATAATAATAATAACTAATAAATTATTCAAACAAGTATTAAATATAAATTATGTACTTATATGTCATTTTGCTTATTCAAAAAATCAAACAGCTATCAGCTATCAGTTAATTTTACCAAACACTTTTATACAATCAGCTAATGCAATTCGCTAGTCAAATTAACTTATACAATCAACTATCAGCTATCAACTAATATAATCTACTATCCACTAATTACCAAACATGATCACAATCTCAATGTCATTAGTTAAAACGGTTATATGTGTCACATATTCAAACATTATATTAAATTTATGTGCATGAACACATGTAATCTTAAAAAAATGTTAGATAATCTAGCCGTCCTCTCTTAAATTTTTGTCGCCTGTAATTTTACTTTTTTTAGTTGGGGGTCAACAACTACTCTTAGTATTGGTTGTCAACCATCGAGTTTATTATTTTTCTTGTTTTTCATATTTTAATAAGAATATTTGTCTTTTGTGGCACGTGTTTCCTGTAACACCCGGGTTTATGGGTTAGGTGAAAATAATATTTTAATATTATTTGGGCTCGGGTTTATAATTAAAATAATCCTTTAAGTTTCGGGTTTCAAAAATAAATATTTGAAATGGGACCAAATTGATTAAATTGCAAACCGAAGAGCTTTTAATGAATAAAGGGGATAGCCATTCATTAATGGCCTTTTGGTAATTTACCCATCTTTTAATTTAAATCCCCCTTTACACAAAATAAACACTATTCACTCTCTTCCTCATCCATTTTTGACGTGAACTTAGAGCTCCCTCCCCTTCATCACTATTCCATCAAAAAGCTCATCCATTTCAACTCATTTTCGAAAGGTAACATCATTTTTGACCTCTCCTCAACTCTCTTTCTTTAAAAGTATCATTTGTTTTAATTTTCATTGAAGTTTCGAAATTGGAGTTTTCAAAAGATTTGATTAAAAATGGTGTCTTTGTGTAGCTAAACTTAATATTTTGATTTAATATGGTTAGTTATGGAATATAGGAGCCAAATGGTGCAACATATGTGAATTTTGAATGATTTTGAGCAATTCCCGAAATTGGGTAAAAATGAGGGTTTTGGAGGGTTTTGGGTGAGTTTTGGGTGGATTTTGATAGGCTATTGATAGTACTATGGTTAGGGGTTGATTTGGGATCATTTGTGGGTGCAATGGATGTTGGAAACATGGATTTTGGATGTGGTTTTGGGGCTGTCCGAGATTGCTAATATTGAGGTTTGTTCATGGCTTGCAACATTGTAAATTGTGATTGAATTGTGTTCCAGGTTGGTCTTTTGATGTTGGGCTGATTTGGGATTGTTTGAATTGTGATTGAGGTTGTTTAGAAGCGGGAACTTGTGTTGGAGAAGCTTCGGGAAGAAATCCGGGATCGTGAGAGTGGTTGCTTGCTTGGCTTGGAGCTTGGAAGCTTAGATGAGTGGTTAAATGTTTAAAGTGGTTTTTAAATGGTTGGTTCGAGTATGTTGACTAGGTTGGGCTTGGTAGACCCACCTAGAGTTAGGATTAGGGTAGTAGCCTAATCCTAAACTTAATCTAGAGCCATTGGTTGAACTCGTATTTGGATGTTTATGCCTCGTATGACTTGTGATATGATTGATTTATGTATATTGTGTTATACATGTGAGATGAGGCATGATTTGCGATGCTTATGGCATGCATGGAAATGGTTCATGATTGTGATCATGGTGAGTACGTACTAAGCACGGAATTGATTGAAATAAATAATGTGGAATGAGTTAAATGTTGGCACTAGTATGCTTGAGTACAAATGATCGATCATTAGGATGATAGTGTGCACACATGAGTCTAAAGTCGCGCGTGGCCTTGGTGGCGTTGAGTCACCAAGGAGGAGTACGGGTACGCCCGGAAATAGTATTTATATTAGTCGATGATGAGTGGAATCCCATCGACGGGGCGTGAGGATGAGTGGAATCCCCTCCGCGAGACCGGTGATGAGTGTAATCTCACCGTGAGGTAAAATGGTTGTTGGATGTGAGTTCCAACGTGTTTATCCGTGTATTCGGGTCATAGCTAGGTGCCAATATTGATTGATATGTATATCAATGGGTTGTGAAAGGTGATCCTTATTTGGATGTTTATATGTGATTACATGTGTTGTGAAATAGAGCTTTATGAGCATGGCATTTAATTGGATATTGTTCATGCATCTTTAACTGTTGGCTCTTGTGGACCCTTGGTAATTGTGTATTTACCTTGGCTAAGATCGTGCTTGGACCCTGCATTGTCGAGGTTTGTTTTTAAAGAGCTTACCCTCACTAAGCTTGTTGCTTACGCTCTCTCTTTGTTCGACAATGCATATCCTTAGTTCGTGGGTTGCTAGGAGCAAGAAGGGGGCCTCCAAGTGTGCTTGTGGTGCTTGTTTAGCTACCAAGTATGAACTTTTAAATTAAGATGTAAAGGTCAAGCAATGGGACATGTAATCATGTTATGATATTTTTGGATTGTGTTGTGGTTGATGTTGCTTAGGAGCATGTTAGACTCCTCGTTTGTGCTTGATATTTGGCTTGAGATGTATGCCTTGCTTGAAACCTTGCTAGTATTTTGCCATCTAGAATTTGTCTAAGTGTTGGCTATGTGTATGCTTAACACCTTTAATGATATGTATGAATGCATGGCTTGTGTTGTTATGCATTGGTGATTAGTCTTGTTTTAATGATGTTAAAGCATGCTTATAAGTTGGTTTGCCTTAGGATTAATTGTTAGCGTGTTGTTGGAGGTTTTGGTGGTGTTTTGGGGCACCCTTGTGCCTTAAAACAGCCAAAACGAGTCTGCAGACAGGGGGCGTTTCGAAACGGGCTGTCCTGTTTCGATACGATCCCTTGTTTTTGGCCGAACGTTTCGAAACGGATATGGGTTGTTTCGGTACATTTTTGCTACTGGAATTTTGAGAAATTGACGAGTTAAAGGCGTTCCGAAACGGGTCTTTGATGTTTCGAAACGGTCAAATCTCGTTGACCATGAGAAGTTGACCGTTTGGGTGGTTTCGATACGGGTCACCCCTGTTTCAAAACGGTCTCCTCAGATTGACCCTGACCTGTTGACTAAGTCAAGGCGTACCGAAACACCCTAAGGGCGTTTCGATACGGCCTGTTGTAAAGGGCTAAAATGAGCTGTTTAAAGTGTTGTCTTGGTTGGTCGATGTCGTATTGTTTATGTTTCCGTTGTCGTGCTTCACATAGGATTTAATAAAGCCTATAGAGAAGATAAAGTTAAAAGAAATTTTCTGGGTCGTTAACCGAGGAGGAACCTTAATGGGTTTCGCTTCGGTTTTCCCCGTGTGGCCCACTCGGACCGGTCGTCCGACCAGACCGGGACGAGGGGGTTACATTTCCTCTATTATTGTGACACATTTTTCTTTAATTTTTTTTGTTCATTTCATTTGTCCTTGTGGCATGATTTCAACATATCTTAGCGACTGGTTGGTGCTCGTACAAATATCTTCACGACGCTAATTTCTGATTATGATTTTGTCGGTGGTCTTAGTAAGATGGATTCCCACTCAATTGATGGTTGGTTGCCGATATAATCAGACCTGGATAGCGAAGCAATCTGCCTGATAGCTTGATTCGCTCACCACTCCTTTTTCACCCTGTAAAGCATATCGTTTGGATAAAGACAATGAGATTCAAGAAGGTTTATGGACTTTGATATGCTAATCTCGATAGAAGTGCATGTTTTTCTTTGCACTATTAAAAGAGACTTTTTGTGGGCTTATCATTTTTTTTCTCTTTGTGATGCATTGTATTAAATTATTTTTCATGGTGATTAATAAAATTTAGATGTCATTGTATAAAAAGATGTTAGGTACCTAATTGTTCTAACAAATAAAAGTTGGGTATAATTGTACCAAAAATAGATAACTAATTGCACAATTAAAAAAAATCTGGATACCACATTACACATAAATACCAAAATCAGATACTATCTAATTGTAAAAAAATGATTACCACATTGCATATAAATATCAAAATCAAGTACCAAAAGTTATATTTTCCCTTTCTTTTTCTTTAAATTAAAATATATAATCTGCTTAACGGTCGGGTCTCATTCGGATACCAAAATTAGTATGTGGAGTTTTGTGATTGGATTACGTGGCCTCGTATTGAGTGTGATTTTCAGTTGACGCTGATTAAAAGCATAGACGTGGACATTGATTTTTCTGCGTTCTAGTCGTGCTGTCGCGTGTGGTCTTTGACTTGCCTACAGAATAAGTTGCCGAATGCCCAGCCAGAAAATAGAATAAGGTTGCTTATTTATTTATTTTTTAAAAATATTACTACATATTTTATTATTTTTTAAAATTTAATCAAAGGAAAAAAGTACGTACAATAATAAAAAAAAAAAACAAGAGAAATTAACCCAACAACCAACGAGAAACCAAAGCTAAAGCCGCCCAGTCAAAGTACAAAAAAAACTAGCAATGAAAACTAAATGTGGTCACTGGTCACTGCCATCAGCAAGAAGCAATGGCCGGATTACCTGAGGAGCAACAGTGAACCGCTGGCAACCGAAATCCCCCACACAGGCCAACTTCGCAAGCCCATCCGCCACCGCATTAGCACTTCTAGCAGTGCTGTATTTGGGCCCAGGTAGGAAGGGTAAGGTCTAAAATTTTTATAATTGATTACTTATAAAAGATATTTTTAAATTAGTTATAAGGTTTAATTTTTTTAATACTGGTTATTAGGAGTCTTATTTTTTTCTCAATATTTATTATTATGGTCTTAATTTTTTTAATATTTAATATTACAGGTTTACTCTTAAAATTTAATTTCTCGCCTAATATTTGTTATTAAGGGCCCAATTTTCTCTCAATATTTGTTATTATGAGCACACTCTTAAAATTCAATTATTTTTTAAATACTTGTTAATAAGGGCCCAATTTTTACAATACTTGTTATTAGAGGTCCAATTTTTAATATTTGTTATTAGGAGTCTACTCTTAAAATTTAATTTTCTTTTTAATACTTGTTATTAAGGGTCTAATTTTTTTAATATTTGTTATTAGAGCATACTCTTAAAATTTATTTTTTTTCAATATTTGTTATTAAAGGCCTATTTTTTTCAATGCTTGTTATTATGGACCTACTCTTAAAATTTATTTTTTAGTTCTTGTTATTAGGAACACGATTTAAATAATGGTCCGCAACTGTATCGTTATGTCCACAATAGCATGTTATTAAAAAATTCAACCCACCATACTCATAGTGAACGCAATAGCAACAGTTATATCCTCAATCGCGATAAACGCAACGTGACCGAAAACACGACCACAACCGTAATTTAAAATTTTAATTATGGGCTCATTTTTTTTTATTCGGCTTAGTGCCACCAAAATCTCATAAACGAACTCGTTTATCAACATCCCTTTCATTTATCATTTCAAGAGCATCCAAACTATCTACTTCACATATCAGACGTAGGGAACCCAAGTCCCATGACTGTAGCAGAACCAAGTACACACCCCCAAGCTCCGCCTCGAGCACAGAGCATATGCCGATGAACTTTGTGAAACCAATGTTCATCGTGAAAAAATTACGATGTGGAGCTTGGGGGTGTGTACCATCTCTCGCTCCATCTGAATTGAGTTTGAGCCAATGCTCAGCGGGAGGCTGCCAATGACACACAGGAGCAATGACAGAGACATGATCTCGACGCCCCACCCCTCTTCAGGATAACGCCCAACAAGTAGCATCCGTGAGAAAATTACTGCGCTCCAAGACAGATCTGGTATCATCCAAAGGAGTGTCGAAAGCCACAGAATTTCTATCAATCCATAAATTCCACACAACTGCCCCAAAACGGATATCCCAATTATCACAATCAGGAGCAAAATAACTTGGTAGCGAGAGATTGATCTGTAACCAATCCTTGATACTCATGTTCAAGAATTCATGTAGCTTCTCCCTACGGATCAAGGTGGACCAAAGGAGACTAACCGATGGGGATTTCTGGAACACATGATCCACATCTTCTACGCCACATGAACACCTCGGACATCGACTATCACCATGTTTGAAGTATGTGTGTGGGCGTGTGCTTGTTGAGAGAGATGAAATACCACATTTTAACCAGAATTCGAAAACTATAAAGTGTAGCAGAACATTTCATTTTGCATGTGTAGAACTCTGATTATCAGTTACAGATAAATCCCAAATTTACAAGCAATGTAACGCCATGTATTCATTTTGGATAACAACATAGCAAGATGGAACTTAGAAGTAGTTACCCTGTAATCTCAAAGCTGCTACATGGTTCAATTGGAGGACAAGGTTCTAGTGGCATCCATCAAGAGCACCAATTCTGACCCTTGTGTACTATTTTTCTGTTCAAAAGACGATATGATTTGATAATCAGGAACACCTTGAAATATATCAAACAGCTGGCCGAGTTGATGGAGCTTTTAAATATAATCTATTTGATCCCCCAAAACACCTTAAAGGCATTGCAACTAATCCCTGGAGTCAATTTTACTTTGCTCGTCGAAAGCCTGAACAAGGGTAGAAATCTCATTATCTGTTTCAATTCCATCCTTGTACATCATTTCAAGGATGTCAAGAGCTGGTCTCTTAGCCAAAAGGTGATTTCTAAGCCATGATTTATATATCTCTGAACCTGCAAGTCCCAAACGCTGAACATCTCTAAAAAAGTAGTTTGCATCTTCCAAATTCCCATGCTTCTCGAAGTATTCGGCAATGGCCACGAGAATCCAATGGGGTGGCCTCCAATGACAATCTTTTAACATAACGAACCCTTTCTTCATAGCATTGATGGCCTTCACCATGTTATGGTTTCTCACCCACCCTTCGGTCAAAATTTCCCACGTCTTGTAATTGGGACACCCTCCTTTCTCCAATGTGCGGAGATGCAGTGACTCAGCTTTGTCCATCCATCCATTCTGCATGTATGCACCTAAAAGGACATTGGAGACTCTAATATCATAGTTTCTACAGTTGGACTCCCACTCCATAAACACCCTCTCCGCTTCCACAATATCACCCAACCGAACCAAACATGATAATATGCACATATAATTGGCACAAGTCATTCTCTTACCTATGGCCTTACTGGTTTTCCAAAGTCGAAGAACCTCTGTCTTTTTGTTCAAAGATGCATATTGAGTCATAAGGAAGATATAACCAAAGCTACTACTAGCAGACAGCTTCGCTTCTGCACTTTTGAGGGCGGTATCTGCTTTCTGAACCAGACCTGCTTTGGCATAAACATTAGCTAAAGTAGACAGCGTGCTCCAACCCACATCGACACTCTTATCACTCAGCATTTCAGCGTACACGGCTTCAGCTTTTGCAACACCAGATGATTGGGCACAAGCATCCATCCAAATGTTGTAAGATAGAACAGTTTTGGGTATTTTGTTTCGAGTCATTTCCTTGATAACCAGAGGTACTTTCTCATACTGAGATGTTGCCACATACAGTTTCATCATCTCATTGTATGGATGGGGACTGAGGGTCAGCCCCAAAGCAGACAGCTTCCTCATGAAAGCCTCAGCTTTCCCAATGTTCCTTTCTTTTACATAACAATTAAGAAGAGGGAGACAAGCCGCTTTCCGGGAAGCAGTATTGGGTAAACGATCGAAATGTTCTTCAGCCGCTGTTAAATCACCAACTTTGATGAGTAATTTCACTTTACTGGCATGATCAATAGCTGACATTTGTAAGCCTTTTTGAGCTTCTTTCCATGTCAAAATCTGTTCGTTTCAAAGCAGTAAATATAGAACAAAATCAAATCCATGAAACCATAAAAGATAAGTACCCTTTTGCCTAGAAAATTCATTTTTCTCAACTGTATTTTGACTAACCAGAAAATTTCTTCCAATTAAAAGAATGAACTTCATGTCCATTTCAGCTTTATAACAGACTACAAAAAATTCAGAAGATGAAAAGAATTAAAGAACCTCGAGGGCCTGACTGTAGCGCCTGGATTTGTGGAGAATTTCGGTAATGGATAGGAGCTCCGTAATGTCAACCTTGCGACTCGAATCAACCCAATTTCGAAGCACACTGGTTGCACTTCCGGTTGGCGATTTCAATTCCAGAACCCTCCTCTTTAGACTTTCCTTACCACCACCACCACCTGCAGCAGCAGTTCTTACACCAGGCTCTTTCATCGAGTAATTCGGGGAAACAACATAACTTATTGGCCGCCTCCACCTAGCTATCGCAAGCTTATCGCCGGCATTTCTTTTGAGATTACAGAAACTCGAGCGACTCGCCATGGACGATGAAACTCCGCCTCCGATCTCCAAGTCTCGCACAGATCCTTTCGTGGTTTAGAGAAAAGGTCGCAGAGTACAGTGAACCTTTGCCAGCGGATTCTACAGTCCCAAACGGCGGCGTTCAGTGCACTAAACGGCGGGTTTGTATAATATAGACTTAATGGGGGTATTTTTACCCCGTTGATAGGCTGATGTGAAAAATTAGTGGTGCTGACGTGGTGAATTATGTGGAAAAAATATTATTTGATTTTATTAGAGAGTTCAAAAAGTCTTAATTAATTTTTTACGTAATATTTAAACAAAAATTAAGATAATTATTACAATTTTAAAATCAATTATTACAATGTTTAAGAAAATAAATATTAAAATAGTAGGTGCTATAAGTGATAACATTTTAAAATTTAAATTTAAAGATGTTCCTAAAGTATTAAAATTATTAAAAAATATTAAATATTATATTGAAAAATATTTGATATTCTAATAAAATAAAAAATATTTTAAAAAATTAAAAATATTTATATTGGTGTGTTCTAGATTTTACAGGAAAAATGATAAAATTGACATACTAGTTAATGAAGCTATTTGTCGACCATATATTATGTTTTGAGTGACTTGATATCCCATGTTTCTTCCAATAAAATAATAACTAAGATACATGTTGTATTATTGTTGAATGTTTTAAGGTCTTATTTTGTTAAATTTATGTGGTATTTTTCATTACCTTTTTCTATGTTAGAATAGCTTTGCACCTCATCAATACTTATAACAACTTTGATCCATTATTATTTGTTTTAGTTTATTTGTTGTTTTGATTTTATACATGGTTTGATCTTAGTCTTTTTTGTGCGTATTAACAACTATTTGAATAGATAATATTGACCATGTTTGGCAATTAGTTGATAGTTTATAGTTATTGTATTAGCTGATTTGACTAGTAGATTGTATAAAATTGTTGGGTAAACTTAACTGATAACTGATAGTTGTTAAATTATTTAAACAAGCAAAATAACATATTAGAACATGCGTATATTCAATACTTGTTTTAATAGTTTATTAGTTATCAATATTTTGTATTTAATTATTATTAATTAGATCTATAAAATTATTTTAAATATAACTTTTCTAAACATATTCAAATGATTTATATATTAATTTATTATTTATATAATTATTTTAATATAATTTAATTAATAAATTTAAATACACATATAAATATGTGATAATAAAAAAGAAAAAAAATAGAATTAGTTTATAAATAGGGTGAGAAAATGTTTAATTTAGATTATTTTGAGATTTTTGGTAACTGGTAAGGGTAAAAGAGTCTTTACAACTCTAATATCAAATCTCTAATCTCAAAAAACTCATATTATAAGCTTTTTCAAAATTAGCAGTTTCACCCCCAATCCGTTTTTTCAATCAGTTGTTTACCAAACAACAATATTAGCGGATTTGACTGGTCAAACCTCTAATTTCTATTGTTTGCCCAAACCTAACTTTACCAAACAGGACCATTGTTACCGATAAATTTTTAATGAATCACTTATCAAATTGATAAAGTACATGTTCAACTATTTATATGTTGCGTGTTTATAATTAACATGCTGACGTGATTATTGTGGTAGCGTGATAGCTATTTGAGTGGATTGTCCCGTTAGCTTGCTAACTAACAATATTAATTAAAGACTAAATTATTGTAATTTACAAATTCGAGATTCAAATTATATGTGTTTCTTTTTTTGTGAATGAAGAAGTAAGATAGAAGCTCTTAGCCTAGATGCATCTAAGAGCCACCATCCCCATGCAAGAGCGGAATGAACTTAGTTTAACGAGATAATATATTAAATTTTTTTTTAAATAAGTATGCATTTAAGTGAACAAATATGTGTTTTTCTATAAAGGGATTAAATTAATTATTTAATAGGAATCTATATATAAAAATACTCCTTCAATTTTTATTTATTATTATAATGTTAAAACTAAGTTCAAGCACTGACTTGAATTTCAAGTTGCACCAAATGGTCCAAATCAGTTATATAAGGCGGTGGAATATTAATCGTATCCGCGAGAATATTATCCTGCAATTGCAATTTACTTGTTGATTGGCTATTATAGCACGTGTCGCCTCGGTGTCACTAAAAGAGATCTACTATCTTATCTTCTAACCGCTTCTGCAAAGGAAAAAAAACATAGAAGGTTGTGTTTAATTTCTTTTGTATTATACAAAGTTAAAACTAAGTTTAAGCACTGATTTGAGTTTCAAACTGCACCAAATCAGGCATATTAATATAACCCAATGGAATAACAAAAAACATCTCTCTAACTGATTCTCCTTGAGACAAACATATCTCGCAACACATGACCAACATTCTTTCAACTATAATCTTCAAGCATACAACAACACGTCATTCGGCTACGAGCATTCAGCAGTGTCTGAAAAATCCAATTGCCTTGGTTGTTCCTCACTGGATTGACTTTGATCCACCTAATTGCTACTCCTTTTTCATTTAATTGGTATTTACATTTTTAAGAATGTTTTTTTTTTCTTATATTAAATTTGATGTTCTAATCTTAATATCTATTCCTATATGTAATGAAAAATAAAGATGTAAGGGAGAAGAAACTTTTGGGAATTTAATGTTTGAATAGTTGTTACAAGGACTATGGCTAGAGCCTAGAGGCAACTTGAACATATTATCTAACTAGCTGGGAAAATGAATTACGAGAAAGGGAAAGGAAAAAAGAAAACTAATTACACAAACCAAGGTGAAGTTGGAATTGCGGAGATGATGCTCTAAACACCAGTGTCGAGATTATTGGGGAGCTCAACCGATTTGATGTCGGTTTCGGGAGTTTCTTTGGTTTGCTTTTGCTTTAGCTTCAGCTTCCGCGTTTTCTGTAGTGACCTGATGTCGGAGTAGAAGTATGAAAGGAAGCCCCAGAGTGAGAGAACAAGGGACAGACCCTTCTCTGCTTCAAACTTCTCACGGAAGAAAATGACGGCCAGAATCTCTAGAATAGGCAATTGAATGGCCGTCACCATTCCCGACAGCAGAGATGAAGCACAAAACACTATTCCTATTCCTCCCAGGAAATAACCCTGCCATAATATTGCACTACTTACGGCAACCACGTAATATTTCGTTTCTCCCAGATCGAATTCCCTTGCTTCGCTTCCGATTACCTAAACAAAATCAATGTATCTGTTCTGTTCATCGTAGTTATATAATGAAAGACCAACATTCATAACAAAGGGACGAAAAACAAACCTTGAAATCATTGTTGATCAGCATGCCGATGGTGCAAAAAGCGGTAGCGAACACGCTCGTCACCAGCTGAATCTCCAACACAAGAGCGTACGTGATTTCTTGGTTTGCTTTCTGGTACATTAATTCCACCAAAGGCAATACCAATCCATACAAAGCCGATGCAGCTAAGGTCATTAAGAACCCCACCGTATATTCCCTCTTCGATTCATTCTCCGCCTCGTCGCCGCTCGTCGGCACTGCCAAAATACCCGCCCCTATGGTCAACAAAAACACCGCGTTTATGGAGTAAGCGCTGAACTTCTGTTTCACCAAGAGGAAAGCGAACCCCGCGGTGAAAGCCAACTGCGAGGCGAGGATTAAATTGCAAGTCGAAACGGGAAGAAGAGACACGCCGTAGGCGTAAAAGTAGTTGTCAAGGCCCGTGAGGATTCCGATGATGGCGGAGGCGATGAACACCGTCGGTTTCATGTAGAAAAGCTTGTTTTCCGATGTGGGTTCGGTCGTCCTGGAACGGTACATGTAAGCACCGGCCATGATGAGTAGGTAGATGGGCCAAGCAGCGGTCTGGAGCCAGCTGGAGAACCAGATTCGTTTCCCGCCATGGACGAAATAGACGCGCGAAATAAGTGAACCGCCGCTGTTGCCTACGGTAAGGATGACGCAGTTTATCGCTAGGAGAGCTGTTCTCATGTTAGCATCTTCAGGTTTAGGTTCCTTCCCCTCCATTTGATAAATTACACAGAAAAAACAAAATATGGTGTTTGAATTCTCTGTTTTGTATTTGGATATCTGCTGCCACCCCACTTTGTAAAAACACAGAATTTTAGAGCTTTATTAAGGAGGATATTTCTAAAATAAGGAACTTAACTTGAGGAGAAAACAAGGTCAAAAGAAAAATAGCCGTTAGATGAGAGACAGATTTGATCTGAGCCGTTGAATCTGAGAAAATGAAAAACCGATAGAATAGGATATCCGGTTATGGCCTATGAGTAGAAAGCATAGAGATATAAGGGGAAACGGGCTTTTTTACCGGTATACCACCCTCCCAATGTTTTGCACTCCAAAGGCAAAAGATGGTTGGTTTTGACCAAAGGATGTCATGGATAATTATTGTCTATGTTTTATGCCACACATTATTGTTTTATTAACCTTTTCTACTCCCGCCATTCAAAATATGTTTCTTCATTTCTTAATACTTTTAAATAGTTTTACGTTACTTCACAGTAAATGTGTATTTACGACTAGTATAACAAATTTAAAAAATATTTCATTACTTTTTAATTGAGTTGATACTCGATTAACTAATAATATTAAATTAAAAACTCAATAATAGTATAGCTTTGGAACATGAATTTCCGTGGTTTCACCTTTGTTGTTAATCACGTGTTCTAAAAATGTTCAATGATGTGCGGCATGTGAATGTCTCAAGAAATTGAAGAGAAAGTTGTCAAAAATCAGTGATATTTTCTACATGAACAAGGGGTAAAATGAAAGTGGTCAAAACTGTTTTAGTGTTTCTTGTGTATTTAAGCATTAGCAAAGAAACATAAAAAGGTGAATAAGTGTTTAATTTAGTTGGTACATTGTGCTCATCCATTAAGTTTCAATTTCGAATTTTAACATATATATTTGCACACGTATATACTAATAGTAGTAATAAGCTTTGAGAATTTAATGTATCAATAGTTGTTACAAGAAGTACGGCTGAAGGCAATTTCTTATATAAGTAGCTAGGAAATGAATTCCCATAAAAGGAAGGGATATATTTTTAGTACCCACCTTTACTCGTTTTTTTGTTTTGGTATATTATCTATTTTTTTGACAAAATAATACCTAACGTTACGTTCTGTTTTTATTTTGATATCCCGCCGTTAAAAAATTAACAGAAGGCTGACTAGGAGAGAGAAAATCACACGTGACATGCTGCCACATTATTTTCTCTATCTTACTCAGCATGTCACGTCAACAAAAATCATGAAAAAAACACATGTGGCATGCTGACTAGGAGAGAGAAAATGACACGTCAACATGCCACATGTGATTTTCTCTCTCCTAGTCAACATTCCGTTAATTTTTTAACGGCGGAGTACCAAAATAGAAACAAAACGTAACGTTACGTACTATTTTGCCAAAAAAAAAAGTAAGGTACCAAAACAAGAAAACGGGTAAAAGTAAGGTACTAAAAATATAGTTATCCCTAAAAGTAACTATTTAATAAACTTGGTGGGATGGATATGATCTTCGGTACTTTTAAACAGCAGTTTCGAGACGGTTGGGAAACACAGACGACTGCATCTGCAACTGGGTTTCGGGAGACAGTTTCTTTTTCTTCATGCGCTTGATGTCACCATAGAAGTAGGAAAGGAAGCCCCAGAGCGAGAGAGCAAGGGCCACACCCTTCTCTGCCTCAAACTTCTCATGGTAGAAAACTACCGCTAGAATCTCCGTAACAGGTAGCAGAACTGTAATCACGACGCCCGATAGCAGAGACGAAGCACAAAACACAACTCCTATTCCTCCCAAGAAAAAACACTGCCATATTATTGCACTACAAATCGCAACCACGTAATATTTCGCTTCTCCCAGCTCGAATTCCCTTGCCTCCCTTCCAATTACCTGTTCATCATAGTTACAAAATGAAATTATTATTTTTTTTAAAAAAAAGTCAAACATGCCTTGACCGAGATTCATTCATATAATTGCCTTCAGTTTCCTATTGAACAGAGATTCCTTAAACTAAGAATATTTCAAAAGATTTGGCATATCTACTTTATAAAAGTGAGTCCAAGTTGTATCTAACTTTTTTTTTTGTCTTAAGTATTAGACATTAACTAACCTAGAATTTACTTTTTGTTTTCTAGAAGTGATGTTCCCAAGCAAAATATAGAATAATTAGGATTTAATTAGAACAAAAAACAAACCTTGAAATCATTGTTAAGCAGCATGCCGACGGTGCAAAAGCCGGTAGCAAACAAACACATCACCATCTGAATCTCCATCACAAGTGCGTAGCTGATTTCTTGATTGGCCTTCTTGTATGTTAATTCTACCAAAGGCAATATCAACCCGTACAAAGCCGATGCGGCTAAGGTCATTAAGAACCCTAAAATGTATTCCCTGTTCGATTCATTCTCCGGCCGGTCGCTGCCCGAATGCAAAGCCAAAACACCGGCCCCTATGGTCAACAAAAACACCGCGTTTATGGAGTAAGCACTGAACTTTTGTTTCACAAGGAGGAAAGCAAACCCCGCTGTGAAAGCCAACTGGGAGGCGATGATTAAAGAAGAAGTCGAAACGGGAAGAAGAGACAAGCCGTAGGCGTAAAGGTAGTTGTCAAGGCCCGTGAGGATTCCGATGATGGCGGAGGCAACGAACAACCGCCGTTCCATGTAGAAGAGCTTGTTTTCCGATGTGGGATCGGCCTTGCTGGAACGGTACAAGTAAGCACAAGCGAGGAGGAGTAAGATGATGGGCCAACCGACCGTCTGGAGCCAGCTGGAGAACCAGACTCGTTTCCCGCCATGGATGAAGTAGAGGCGCGCTATAAGTGGACCGCCGCAGTTGCCTATAGAAAGGATGATGCAGTTCGTTACTAGTAGAGCTTTTCTCATGGTGGTATCATCGGGTTTAGGCTCGTTCACTTCCATCGATTAATTACGCAGCCAAAAAAAAATGGTGTTTAAATTCTCTATTTTTGCATTCTTGTATTTGGATATTTGTGTAGAATTTAGAAACACACAAGTTAATGGAGGTGAATGATATCTGGGAAAATCATCATATATCTGCAGCCATTATTGACTAAGCAATTACCTTATGTGAATCTAACCTCAAAATAATTTTTAATATTATAATTAAGACAAATGATTATCCAATAAACCTTATTTACTGTAAAATCATTTTAATGTTTAAATTATGAATTAAATCAAAATTTTGTTTAGATAGGAAGTGCATTTACAGTGGTCATTATCAAGAAAGTCGAATGATTTTAAGTAGAGAATTATATTTTGATGTTACGTCTAACAAACGTTCTAAAACTGATGGTCGTGCTTTGCTCTCAATCGAAAGCAGATTTGGGATCATTCGTTGTTGGGATATCACTGCCTGCATATGCACTTTGGCCCTGGAAAGTAATTTCATCTCAATTATTGAACTCTTATTTTGTTTTACTATTTTTAAGGTTAATCTGTACTCCAAGATTAAGTAAGATTCTAGTTTAGATTTTAAGGGGGAAAAAAACTTAAATGGTCTTTTAGGAAAAAAACACTTAATAATCCGTAGCGTGTTTAATGATGAATGTAAGTTTAAGAGCTTATTTGATCGTGATTTTATATATGGCGATCATTTTTTGATGAAAAGATATTGAAATTAACTAACTAACAAGCTTAGCTCAAAAAAGCATTACAATCAATGCTAGTACCGATAATTATGTATTCAATATATAATTAACTATTAATTTAAGAAATTTGTAGAGTGTTTAATATGTATCGAATATATAGCCCGAACCAATTTGTCTCAGTGGTTAAGGGAACGGTTGTTATTCCTAGAGGTCATGAGTTCGAACACCAACAACTGCAGCAGAGTGATTGAGCATGTATTGTTAAATGGTTGACAGTATATATTCAGAACAATGTTATAAACTCTATCAAAAGCCCTGACCTCTGAAACTTTTCATTCTTTTCTAAGGTGCTGGCGGTGGCACCAACTTTGATGCTGGTTGCTGACCGTCAACAACTTTCTTTCTTTTTGTTTTAATTTGTTCTTGTGACACGTTTTTTTTTTCTCTCTACTTTTTTATATGCATCTTCTGCCTTTTGGTACGCTTTTATTTTGTATTCGGTCGTTCGGCCACTCCTTTTTCTTTTTATTATCTATAAGGGTTTGATTTGACATCGCCACGACTGATAAGATGACGTTCTTTAATTATCCTGTTTATGATTTAAAGACGTTAGTTTTCGTATTTTTAGAAATATGTCTGGATAAGTTTGTTTACATGAGTTGTAAACTCTCATTGTATTTTAGATTTTTTAATAAAACTAGCGTACTCACATTAAAAAGACTATTAATTTAAACTTCAACCATTTATTTTGTGAGTATCCAATGTCCTGGTCAATTTGGCAGAAGGGAGTATTAGAATTCTTGAATGAATTCTTTGATTAGGTTGAAAAGGGGGAAAACAGAATGAAAAGTCGGGGAGAAGAGAGAGAAAAGGAAAAATAGAATTTCTTATTATATCAAAGCTGTTAATTAAAATACAATATATATACACTAACTAAATAACCCAGCTGTCCTTCTTTATTTACAAGAACACCTTTTAATAATCTTTAACTAACAACTAACTAACTCTTAATACTTCCCCCTCAAGTTGGAGCATACAAGTTTTGAATGCCCAACTTAAAAACTGAAGATTGAAAAGCAGCAATAGGCAAAGCTTTTGTAAAACAGTCAGCAAGTTGATTTTGACTTGAAACAGGCAGCAAGGTAACAGATCCATTATGAACCTTCTCTCGAATGATGTGACAATCAATTTCGATGTGTTTTATACGCTCGTGGTGCACTGGATTTTTTGCAAGTTTGACAGCAGAGAGATTATCACAATAAAGATTAGCTGAAGAAGAAACAATATGTAAATCATATAACAAATAACTAAGCCACTGAATTTCACAAACAGTGGTTGCCATAGCCCTATATTCAGCTTCAGTCGATGAACGTGACACTGTCTGTTGCTTCTTAGATTTCTAGGATATGAGAGCTGAACCAAGAAAAATGCAAAATCCAGTGGTAGAACGCCTGGAATCAGAACACGAGGCCTAATCTAAATCAGAGAAAGCATTCAGTTTTAATTGATTTGTAGCAGAGAAAAAAATGCCCAGTCCAGGAGTGGCTTTAAGGTATCTGAGGACCCTATGAACATCAGCCATATGACAATCAGTAGGAGCAGACATGAATTGAGATAGTTGTTGAATAGCAAAAGATATGTCAGGTCTGGTATTAGTAAGGTACAAAAATTTACCAATAATCCTCCTATAAGAAGTAATATCATCTAAAGGTTGGCCTTCATCTTTAGAAATACTTTTATTTGGAACCATAGGAGTAAAAACAGGTTTAGAATTAACAAAACTTGTTTCCTCTAACAAATCTAAAGTATATTTCCTCTGATATAGATTTATACCATCGCTGTTCCTAGCAACTTCAAGACCTTAAATCTCCTAAGTCTTTAATTTTAAAAACATCATGAAGATATTTCTTAATCAATTCAATAGAAGTAAGACTAAGACCAGCAAGGATTATGTCATCAACATAGATGACTAAAGCAATAAAATCAGAATCTTCACCTTTAGTAAAAAGGGAAAAATCAGCAGAAGACTGTGTAAAACCCTGATCTAATAATGTTGATGTCAACCTTTCATTCCATTGGCGACTGGCTTGTTTTAAACCATACAGACTCTTTTTCAGTTTACAAACAAGACCAGGAGAAGGGGAATGAAATCCAGGAGGCAATTGCATATACACTTCCTCATCCAAGTAACCATGCAAGAATGCATTGTTTATATCAAGTTGATGCAAGAACCAATTTTTAGCAGCAGCAAGAGCAAGAATCATTCTAACAGTTATTAACTTAGCTACTGGACTAAAAGTGTTAAGATAATCAATACCAGGTTGTTGAGTGTATCCTTTAGCAACCAATCTAGCCTTATATCTTTCTAAACTTCCATCTGATTTTAACTTTGTTTTATAAACCCATTTGCATCCTATAGCTACCTTATCAGGTGGAAGAGGAACAAGTTCCCAAGTTTTATTTCTTTTTAAAGCTGAAATTTTATCATTCATGACATTCTTCCAACACTCATGCTTAATGGCCTGATTATAACTTTTAGGTTCAGTAAGAATCTCAACAGCACAAATGTAAGACATAAAGGTAGGAGAAATAAGTTGGTATGATATCACCTGGGCAACAGAATGAGGAGAGGTCCTTGGCTTTGGTAAAGAGACTTGATAGTCTTGGAGATGTTTAGGCAAATGCTTACTCCTTGCTGGATGAGTAGGAACAATAGACAAATTTTCTGAAGCAGTAGAAACAACAAGACTACTCTTGTCTAGAGAATTTTTAACAGAATCATTGTCTAAGAAAATACCAACAGAATCAGCATTATTAGATGTATTATTTGAAGAACTTAAAACCTTATTATTATATTTACTTTTATGAACAGGTTCTTCAAGACCAGAATTCTGACATTGTGGAAAAATGACATTATCCACACTGATTTTCTTTTCTTTAAAAGGGAAAACAGATTCTGAAAAAATTACATCTCTTGAGATAAAAATAGTTCCATTGTTAAGATCATACAACCTGAAGCTTTTTATATTTTTAAGATGCCCCAAAAAAACACACTTAACTGCCCTAGCATGAAATTTTGTCTTTGGTTTTGGCAAAATACTTGTAAAGGCAAGACAACCAAAAGATTTTAAATGATCAAGCTTAGGAGCTTTATTATATAATATTTCAAAAGGAGTTTGATTGTTTAAAACATGTGTAGGAGTAATGTTTATTAAGTTTACAGCATACAAAATGCAATCAGTCTAGAATTTTAAAGGCAATTCAGCTTGTAACCTTAAGGATCTAGCAACATTTAAAAGGTGCTGATGCTTTCTTTCAACCACACTATTCTGCTGAGGAGTGTAAACACATGAATTTTGATGTATTATCCCTTTAGCATTATAAAAATTATGCATTTCAAATTCCCTAGCATTATCAGTTCTCATACATTTAATCTTGATAGAAAATTGAGTATGAACTAACTGATAAAAAGATTCAATTAAGGACCTAACTTCAGCCTTAGTTTTCATAGGATAAATCCAAAGAAATCTACTCCTATCATCCACAATGGTCAAAAAATAAAAATGACCATAGACACTAGCAGTCGGGAATGGACCCCAAACATCAATGTGAATCAAGTCAAAAATATTAGCAGAACATGAAGAGTTAGCTGTGAAAGGCAATCTTTTATGCTTAGATAGAAGACAAATCTCACATTTATTTTGAGAACTAGAATTTACAGAAATACCAGGATTTAACAAATTAAAATGTCTCATCCTTTGTATAGAAGGATGTCCTAGTCTAATATGTCAAAGATCAAAATTATCACAAATAGAAGCATTACAAGAGCTATTTTGAACAACACAAGTATTAACAGTCTTAAGAGGAAAAATCAGAAATACTAACATCAAGCTGATACAATCCTGCAACAGCCTTAGCTAAACCAATCTTCTTGCAAGTCTTGGTTTCCTGAATAAAACAAGAATCAAAATTAAACACTAAAGTGATATTACCAGATTTGGTTAGCTGAGACACAGAAACCAAATTGAATTTAAAAAGAGGTATGTGCAAAACATCAAACAAAATTATATCATCAAACAGTTTAACAGTACCAATATGAGATACTTTAACCACACTTCCATTAGGAAGCTTAACACATTTTTTATTTATAACAAAATAATCTGTAAAATAATCTAATGAAGAAACCACATGGTCAGTAGCTCCTGAATCCAAGATCCAGGAAGATTTAGAATCTTGAAAGAAATTGGAACAATTAAGAACAATACCTGATTCCTGAGATGCATCAATATCAAAAGTGGAATGTAGCATATTCACTCTAGATGTCTGAACAGAAGAAGGAGTAGGCATCTGAGCAGGCCCACGTTCTTGTAGAAGATTAAACAACCCTTTATATTGCTCCTTAGTAAAGGAGACAGTTTGACCAGAGGCACTTTGACTAGACTGACCATAAACTTTAGACACAGATTGTAAAACAGAATCATCCTCACTACTATCACTCATCTCAACTTGGTTTATTTTACTAAATTGCTGACCTCTTTGTCTATAATTGGGAGAAAATCCATGCTTCCTATAGCATTTATCAACTGTATGGCCATAAAGACCACAAAAAACACACAAGGGTTTTTTAACAGAACCATGATAAGTTTTCTTGGATGTACCACTACCCATACGACCATCCTGCCTATCCCCATGTCTATCTCCAAACTTAGGAGACAATCTATCAACCAGAAAGACATTAGACTCATGACTAACAAAGTTCAATAAACTTCTCTCATGCTGCACAACTATAGCAAAAATTTCGTTTATGGTTGGCAAGGGTTTAGTCATAAGTATTTGAGACTTTTGAACCGAGAAACTATCACTCAGACCCCTAACAAATTTCAAGGCAAAATCTTGATTCCTATACTTCAAGGCTAAACAAGAACAAGACCCTAACGACCGTAAATTCGATATCTCATCCCACGAAATCTTTAAATTGGTATGATAAGAAGTAATCGAAAGATTACCTTGTTGCATCGCGTAGAACTCATGAAGCAAATCTGATATCCTAACCAAATCCCCTTAATTAAACCTATCATGCAGGTCCTTCCAGAGATCATAAGCCGTATCAATCTAAATGACACTTTGCACAATATCAGGATGAATGGCTCTCTGCAACCACGACAGCACCAGGTTGTTACATTTGACCCAGGCCTCATACTGAGAATCATCATCGCGGGGCTCCTTAATGGCTCCGAAAACAAATCGAAATTTGTTTTTCGATATTAATGTCATCTTCATGGATCTAGCCCAGGCGTGATAGTTAGCACCGGTGAGAAGACTGGAAACAAAGACGAGAGACGGATTCTCGTTGGGATGGATGTAAAAATCATCGTGCGGATCATCAGTGCGGTAGACCCAATTGGAATCATGCGAACGAGAAAACGAATCATCATCTGATACCATATTAGAATTCTTGAATGAATTCTTTGATTAGGGTTGAAAAGGGGGAAAACAGAATGAAAAATCGGGGAAAAGAGAGAGAAAAGGAAAAATAGAATTTCTTATTATATCAAAGCTGTTAATTAAAATACAATATATATACACTAACTAAATAACCCAGCTGTCCTTCTTTATTTACAAGAACACCCTTTAATAATCTTTAACTAACAACTAACTAACTCTTAATAGGGAGACCTAGTTTATCATGCCAAACTGTCCTAGAGGTCTTCTTTATTCTTGGTTATCATGCTATCCTGGATCAGTTGACTATCTGGCTGTTTAAAAATGAACTGACTTTTAAAGGTAAATCATTGGATGTTGATCAGTTGTTTTAGATGTCAGTCTTGCGAGTGGGATGGTGGTGTAAGGCTAAATAGCCGCTCTCTTTTTCCTGTGTTAATGATATATTAAACTACCCTCGGTCCTTTGTTCCATGGTTTCTAAAGCTGATTGCAGGCCATCCGCCCTTTGAATTCTACTCTTTAAAAAATTAATGTTGATGGTGCTGTAAACACGACAGCTTCGGGGCAACTGAGATTGGTGGCGTTTTGAGAAACATGTCGGTAATCTTTAATCTCTTTTTCAAAGTCAGTTGGTGTTTTAGATGCTACTATTGCTGAATTGTTAGCTGTTCAGGAGGCTTGCCGTTAATTTAATCTTCCGTCTTGGTTTCGCACTTTTAAGTTGATTATTGAATGTGACTGTAACAACGTGGTTTGTTGGCTCCTTCTTCAATTAAACATATTATTCTTAATTTCTCGTGGTTTTTTAATGAGACTTGTATTAATGTTATATCCTTGTATGATTCTTCGCATGAATCATACTTCTCTATTTAAAAAAAAATTGTCTATATTTTCGTGTACTGTCGTAATTGCGGGATAGTTTCTATTTTTTTAAACAATTCCTACCTAGGGAAAGGGGTGGAGAAATTTGTTCCTAATAGATATTGAACTCACAGAAGAGAGCGGAAGATGTCAACTAAAAAAATTTAACTACATACTCTAAAAATTGTTGAGATATGCTTATAAACTAACTATATGTTGAGATATTCTAAAATGTGTTCATTTAGAAACCATTTGGTGTTTAGAAACCAATTGGTAACATATTTTTCATTTTATTTAAATTGGATCATTCGATTATTATCTTCACTGAGATATTCTTTGTTTTTTTTAAAAAAATTAAAAGTTACATGTCATTAAAAGAGGAAGGTAAGGTACAAATAAAGATAACACATCGCTCTATTTAAAAAATAAATAAAATAAATAAAGATAACTCAATGGATGTAAAAAAAATAAAAACAAAAACAAGAACCTTCTTTTAGATATAATTTTCTTTTTCCATGGAAAAATCCAACAACTATCAATAGTCTCATTATCTATATTCAAACTAGACACTATATAGATGCATGAGTGAAGATAGATTAAATCAGTCTTACATATTATTCTGCGAATAGTTCTGAATGCATCGACAAACTACCACAAAATAAGATCTAACTATAGAAAATTGCTGACTTTCTCTTATCATAATAAACCGAAACTATGTTAAAAGACGGACGAATCCAATAAAATAAGTTAGTACTATCTAATAAAATGTCCAATTGATTTATCTAATAACGCATTAAATTTTTTGAATAGAATAAGATATTAAATTAAACGAGTTATAAAAATATCATTCATATTGGTTTAGGATTTCATATGTATAGAAATCCAATAATAATTTATTTATGATTGATAAGTTCATAGTTAAAGAATTAATCTAATTTTAATGTACGGGTCATGGTCTTTAAATTAGATAATATAATTTTTTTTAACTATTTAATTCATTGACAGACTAATTTAGATTAAATTTTTGCATAGGTCTAATAGAGAGGAGACTCTCTCAATCTAATTTTCTCAATACATATAACTTAATATTAGGATCAAAATCCTTGACCTTGCTTAGAAAACCTAGCGCCTCATCCCGCTAAACCAACTAATATTTTAACTTAAAAAAACATTAATCATTTTAAAGGATAGATCAAAGTAATTTTTTTATCGTTGTCTATTAATTTACAAATGAGTTTGGATTATCTGTTCTCATGATTCATGTTTGTAGTTTAGAAGCTTGTAATTTTTCCAAACACAAACTGCTACTTTGAGCAACTGAAATCCATCAAAAGAACTGTTAATTCAATGCAATCCAGCCATAGGAATATTAGAGCATAGCTGATTTATCCTGGTAAAATATAAGGATGTTCATGGTAGGTTAATCGTATTATTTAGCTTAAACGGTCCGTTAACTGTTATAGCGGTTATTAAATTTTACTAACCGTAATTTAACCGTTAAAAACAGTTAATCACTGACAATTAACTGTTAAGACGCGGTTAACCGACGATTCAGTTATAGGTTAACTTGTAACTTATTACAATTTTTTTCACACATATTCATTATTTTTTTTAGAAAATAATTTAATTATCTCCCGATAAATATTATATTAAAATATCTATTAAAAATTGTATGTTTCAGAAAAAATTGAATTTGAAGAAAAAAAATCAAAGTCAATCAAAATTGTATGTCTCGATGATGTCCCATTGCTCTGCTACTAGGCCACTATTGTATGAGAGGAACGAATGAGGGGTTGAGCGTAACCGAGATAAAAGGGTTAAATTGAGTTTGGTAACTTTAGAAATATGGTTTAGAAATAAAAAAAATGGCGTGTATTGTATTTTGAGTTTATTTTTTAAAAGTTATTTTATATTTTAAATATATATATATTAATAATTTAATACCGGTTAACCCATTAGTGAAAATTTATAATCGTAACTATTAACTATTATTTTTAGCGGTTTGGTTAATCGAAACCGTTTAACTTTAAGGGCTCGATTAATTAACCTGTAAAATAAAACGGTTATTACCTATTAACGGTTACTGTAATTATGGTAAAATCACTTTGTAAGTTGAAGAAAAGAACCAGAATGAAATGCGTCCTGCCTCGTTAGAACTATGGGTTTAGCATGCCGCTGGATTCCATTGGTCATTTAAACTTTCCCGGCTTTATATATACAATAATAAAAATCAAAGCCCAACCCAAAGGGTACAGAACTTGAGTGGAGTTGAAGACACGCCACTGTATCTTACGATCTTCTTCTGGGTCAACAATTGCGTGGGTGGTGGCAGAGGCAGCGTCTCCGATGCCCGAGGCGCGCTCCTAAGAGCCTAAACCTCCGATTGCTGCATCGTGGCAGAGGCAGAAGATCTCTGTCTGACGCCAAAAAATGGGCATCGTACACCAAGAAGAAGAAGAAGCACCTTTGATTCTTTCAAGCTCAGATCAAGGTCAACACTTCCAACAACCTTTGCTTGAAGACCCCAAATTGATTCGCAAAGCCTGGGTTGAATCAAAGAAGTTATGGTTTGTTGCCGGACCCTCCATCTTTAGCCGCCTTGCCATGTTCTCCATGACTGTCGTAACCCAAGCATTTGCCGGCCACCTTGGTGATCTCAACCTCGCCGCCATTTCCATTGCCACCACCGTTATTATCTCCATCACTTTTGGAATCTTGGTAACAGCTCATAACTCAAATTTAAACTCTTTTTTTCTAATATCAAAATATCTGCTTTGGATCTTGATTAGAAGCCACAAACTTTATTTGATAGTTAGGAATGGGTAGCGCACTAGAGACTCTATGTGGACAAGCATACGGAGCAAAGCAGTATCAAATGTTGGGTGTTTACTTGCAACGTTCATGGATTGTTCTCTTCATTTGTTCCATCCTTTTACTACCTTTGTTCATTTTCGCTGCTCCAATCTTAAAGCTCATGGGACAACCGACCAACGTGGCTGACCAAACGGGTTTAGTTGCAATTTGGCTGATACCATTTCACTTAAGCTTACCATTTCAGTTCACACTGCAAAGATTTCTACAGAGCCAACTGAAGACAGCAGTGATTGCTTGGGTTTCTGGGATTGCTCTTGCAGTTCACGTGTTAATAAGTTGGGTTTTTGTACACAAGTTGGGAGTTGGGATTGTTGGGACTGCCATCACCCTTGATTTCTCCTGGTGGTTGTCTGTTTTGGGACTCTTTGTTTATGCTGTTGCTGGTGGTTGTCCACTTTCTTGGACTGGTTTCTCTGCACAGGCTTTCTTTGAGCTTTGGGATTTTTTCAAACTCTCGTTGGCCTCTGGTGTCATGCTCTTGTATGTGCTTGGTCACTTGTACCTATCCTTGATTTACTCATAACTGAATCTCGACTCTTATAATACAGAAGTAATTCGTGATAGATTGTGGGGTTTTGATGTTTCAGGTTGGAGAACTTTTATTACAGAATATTAATTATAGTGGCTGGATATTTGCACAATACAGAAACTGCAATTGATGCTCTTTCAATTTGGTTGGTTCCACTTCCTTGGCACACCTTATTGTTAATGTTATTTCAAATTCTACCATTTGGTTACTGTTTGCATACTTTGCTGCTTCCCTTTATAATTGTTTAATTCTTTGCCTGGCAGTATATCAATCTCTACTTGGGAATCCATGATTCCGCTGGGGTTTATGGCTGCAACCGGGTATGTTGCTGCTCCTAAGCCCCCTTCCTGTCTCATTATACAAGTGCTAATCGTAGAAATAGGAATTTGCAATAGATTAAGAACTTAACAGATTGGCTATGAAGAAATGGTGACACATCAAGCACCCCAGAAAGTGGATAATTTCTGTTATCTTTAACTTAAGTTTAATGAAAAATTTCTCTCCCATTGTTGTTTTTGACAAGTAATTCTGATTTCCTTTTTTGTGGCTTACATGTTATGCAGTAGTTTACTCTGATATATGGGGTTTCGATGATGATCCTATTCATCGTAGTGTCTCCGGTAAAATGATGAATCTCCATAGCACACTTACATCCTATATGCTTTAAAATATTGAACCATCAGCAATCTATTTGTTTGGCATTGGATCATACAAAATGCACTGGATCATTTATCTTTCACCCTTGCTTGCTGCTCTTTCATCCATTCCATATTTACAAACTGCTGTGTTTTCTTAATGCAGTGTACGTGTAGCAAATGAGCTCGGTGCAGGCAACGCCAACGGTGCCAAATTTGCAACTATAGTGTCAGTGATTACATCTCTAGCTGTTGGAATTTTCTGTTGGTCAATTATTATGGCCTTTCATGAGGCACTTGCAATGATCTTCACCTCAAGTTCCTCTGTCATTACAATGGTTAATAAGTTCTCAACTTTATTGGCGTTCACCATTCTTATCAACTGCATTCAACCAGTTCTTTCAGGTCATAAGCTCAAAAACAACGAATATCTATTTGCAATCATGACCTATTTTTCGTCATATAATTCGATCATTGTGTTTCGTTCTCAGGCGTGGCAGTCGGATCTGGTTGGCAAGGTGTGGTGGCAGTTGTAAACATAGGTAGTTACTATTTAGTCGGAGTTCCTCTTGGTGTCTTCTTCGGATGGCTTCAATTTGGTATCACAGTAAGTACGGTTATTGTGTCGTAAGTTTCCGATAAAAGAGTCTTCTTTTTCGTAAACAGACAGCGTCTTTAGACAAGATCACAGAAACATGGCTGAAGCATGTTATGTTTGTAATATCAAACCAGGGTATCTGGGGTGGAATGATATGTGGAACTGTGGTTCAGACGCTGATACTAGCTATTATAACAATGAAGCGGAACTGGGAAACAGAGGTAAGGTTTTGTAATATCTTGAATATAGCCTTTTTGTTGTTTTACTTTTTTTTCTAAATAAAGTTATGTTCTTTGGTCATTTGCAGGCACAAAAGGCTCGAAATAATTTATCAAATGCAACCAATAGCATCATTTTTTAAGTGTGATCATACGAGTTTTTTTTATATATATACAATTCTCTGTCTTTTTTATGATATATATGAGTTATTTTTTATACAGAAGTTGTGTATACAAAATTTATACAACCCTTTGTATTTAAATTATAAAAGCTAAAACTTAAATATCTAACCTTAAATTTTAAATTCTAAACACTTAAATGTTCTTTGGTCATTTGCAGGCACAGAAGGCTCGAAATAATTTATCAAATGCAACCAATAGCATCATTTTTTAAGTGTGATCATACGAGTTATTATTATTATATACAATTCTCCGTCTTTTTTTATGATATATATGAGTTATTTTTTTATATATAAGTTGTGTATACAAAATTTATACAACCCTTTGTATTTAAATTATAAAAGTTAAAATTTAAATATTTAACCTTAAATTTTAAACTTTTAACACTTAAATGTTCTTTGGTCATTTGCAGGCACAAAAGGCTCGAAATAATTTATCAAATGCAACCAATAGCATCATTTTTTAAGTGTGATCATAAGAGTTATTATTATTATTATTATTATTATTATTATTATTATTATTATTATTCTCTGTTTTTTTATGATATATATGAGTTATTTTTTATACACAAGCTGTGTATACAAAATTTATATAACCCTTTGTATTTAAATTATAAAAGCTAAAACTTAAATATCTAACTTTAAATTTTAAACTTTAAATTCTAACTATAAACTTTAAATTCTAAACCCTACAACTTAGGGTGGGCAAAACTTGACTCCAAAAAATTGAATTTTTTGACTCAACTAAACGCGAACGAAAATTTTCAAATAAAGTTTTGAGTTGTTAAATAAAAATTAGAATAATTTCATTAACTCGAAATTTTTAATAATTAGTGGATGAATTTTTAAGTTTGAGTTGAGTTACTCAATTTTGCTTGATATATATATCCACTTACATATGAAATAGATGGATGAGATTAACTCCTTACTTTTTATTCTATATGGATGTAGAAAGCCGTTTAAATTGGAATCAGTTTAATATTATAAATATTTACAATTAAATTTGTACAGAAACTCGAGAACTCTACTTGAATAAAAAAAATTCAATAAAGTTTGAGTCGTAAAAAGAGGTCTCGTAAACTTGATTAACTCGATTTTTTTACTCGAATGCTCACCCCTACTACAACATAAACCCTAAATCACAACATACACTCTTAAATCCTAAAATTAAAAAACTCGTGTAAATAAATTTATACAAGCTTGCATATCAAAGTATTTTCTGATATATATTCGTTTTCTTATGTTCAAAATTATCTGATCGACCTCTCATTATATTGGTATTGATTTTTAACAAAAACAAAACATCAATTTAAGAGATTTATGATTATATTCCTCGACATCATTATTTTTATTTTTTAAATGAGTACGAGTCACGGCCACCATTGAACTAAGCTTTGTTCTTAACAAATAGAATTGGAGCCTAAGTTAACATCTCCCATCGCATTTTGAAATGTGAAAATTGTGAAAATATAATGGCTCTTGGACCCGGATTGCAACTGTTGCTACTTAAAAACATTGGTTGATATTGTATTATCTGACTCCCACTTGGATTTTCGATGGAATGATATTTCACTTGGCAGTTACTATAAGAATTTAAGGTTTAGGATTTAATTATAAAATTTTAAATACACCTATTAAACTCCTTTACCAAGATATATTATTTGTTACTGATACAATTTTTTTTTTCTAAAATTAATTATTGGAGTATAGTGTATATAAAGTGTTATTTGAGTTGAGCAGCTCGCAAACAACTCGAGTTCGACTCGGTCAAAAGTTGGTTAACGTTTAACTTAAGTTAATTTGACTTGAGACCTTAGTGAGTTGAGTAGAGCAAGGTCCAACTCGATTCGATAAGTTCGCGAGTAGCTCGTTATTTTTTTTATAATTTTTAGTATTTTTTTGATGGTTACCTTAAAAAATTATGTTCCAAAAAATTTAAATGCTAGTTGAAATTTCTAAAAAAGTTCAGTGAATTGCTAGATAATTTACTCATAAAATATTTGATTCCACATTTCCAAAACGTTTTGTATTTTCCAAGAATTCACAAATTTAATTTTATTAATAATAAATTAAATTATAATGATAAACTTTTCCTCTCTTTTTTTGGTAAAGCATTTTTTTATAATTACTTTATGTATAAAAACAGAAAAAGATAAAAGTTTTTAGTTCTTATATAAAAAATATGATTCAAAATTAAAACCTAAAATTCACAAAGTAAAAATTTTGGCTAGCTTAATAAGCAACAAAATTTTTTAATGAGTACAAGTCGA
Organism: Hibiscus trionum; assembly: GCA_030270665.1. Classification (NCBI taxonomy): domain Eukaryota; kingdom Viridiplantae; phylum Streptophyta; class Magnoliopsida; order Malvales; family Malvaceae; genus Hibiscus; species Hibiscus trionum. Next base: position 15,881,486 of record BSYR01000019.1, read on the forward strand.
ACAAAATTTTATTGAGCTTAACGAACAACGAGTCGAATTAAATAATGAAATTTTTTAACGAACACGAATCAAACACTACTCAACTCGCGATCAACTGTTTGATAATTACCTCTATCTAACTATTGCGAAAACTATGACATATTCAGCGAAAAGTCGTATTCTTGTCCGATGAAGCTATAATGTTGCTTTCAGGTGAAGACGAAATGAAAGGTGTGGTTTACCGTAAATCAATAGAAAATCTGGACCGTCGGCACAATTCTGTTTGTCGTGAATTGTTTAGAAGAGTCTCCACCACTAAAAGGAGCCATGTGAACAATAATTGAATTGATCTGCGCTTCAACAACCTTTATACCTTCCTTTTCTCATTTTTGGCATGCCATTTGAAGAACAAACAAAATTATTGTACTAGAGCAGATGTTGCAATGTGAAAATGAAGTCATGTTTTTTTTCAGTGGGCTTCGAAAATTACGATTATCTACTGGATGTGAATTACTGACATAAAGATAATTTTGGCCCTTAAAAGTTTGTATTTTGTTTGTCATTTTAGAGTTAAATTCAGCTCTCAAATTATTTTTTTTTGTCAAATTGCCCTTGTTTTAACTGGCATGCTAACTCAATTGTTAAAAAAATTAATGATGATGACATGGTATGAACATATGACAATTCTTTTTTTGTTTAACCACTGATATTCAATCTATTGATTAACTAATATGGATCAAATGTTACAGAGATTTATTATGGGAGCGATCCTCCCAACCCAACTTTCTTCATTCACAATGTTAGTATTCGAACATTTGTTTACACAAGCGTCTTAGTTTTAGGGTATATATATATAGTTTAGGGTTTAAGTGTAGTAGTTTTGAATTTAGGGGTTGTTCATAAAATATTAGATTTAGGGTTAAAATTTAGGGTTTAGAGGTTAAAACCTAAATCTCTAGCCATATTACCCTAAAACCTAACCCCTAACCCCTAAATTCTAACCATACACCAAAAATTATAACCATGAACCCCAAATTCTAAATTCATACACTAGAATCCATAAAATGAAACTATAAACCCTAAAATTAAGGCACTTGTGAAAACAAAAAGAATTCTCCGTCTGTTTATGGGATAATAATCCATTTAAAAACACAAAAGAAATTAAAACATATTTATTAAGACATAAATAAATGACTAATTCTCTCATACACATGCGGTGGAAACTAGAAGTTTTCACAAGAGCCTTAGTTTTAGGGTTTAGGGGCTTAGTTTAGGGTGTACGCTTTAGGGGATTAAGTACATAGGTTTAGAATTTATGGGGTAGTGGTTAAAATTTAGGGTTTAGTGTTAAAACCTAATTCCTCACCATATTACCATAAAACTAAACCCTAACCTCTAAACCCTAAATTTTATAATAAACCTAAAACTTTAACAATTATCCCTAAATTCTAAACTTCTACACATAAACCATACACCCTAAACTAAGCCCATAAACATTAAAACTAAGACGTCACTAATGTATTAAATATAAATCCTAAATAAATATTCCTATATATTTTTAATAAAAAAAATTTGGGAGTCAGATGCACTGAGCTACAATGTAGCTTCGTCCATGAAGGGCAATGATTTAAATTCTAAATTCTAATGTTGTAAATGGAGTAAAATAAATTAGAAGAGTCTTCTCATAATAATATTGATTTTCTTAACATGTTATCAAATATTTCTTATTCTTTGAACTTGAATTTGTTAGATTTTTTGACGATGTGACACTCTAAGATTATTCTACGTCATTACATAATTTCTTTTTAAAAAATTATAATTGTTGATACCATACAATTTTTGAATGCCGTGTCACTAGAAGCAGGGGCGAAGCCAGAAATGAATGTTGTGAGAGACCGAAATATAAAATTTTAAAAATACAATGACTTATTAGAAATTGAAACTCAAAATTCAAAAGGCAATGTCTAATTTTTCTAGTATTTAAAATTTTAAACTAGAGCCGACTATTATGAGAGCACCATGAGCGACTGCTCAGGGGCCCTTAAAATTAATTATTCTTATTTTTTAAAATTTATCAAATGAATAAATCAATCTAACATTAAAATTTAATTCTCTTTCTCAAATCTCAAAATTTATTTTTTTTGTCAAATTTAATTCTCTCCTTGTTCTTCTTCAATATAACGATAAAAAAAGAGAAAGGGTACAATATTTTTTTAATATTTTTGTATTTATTGTTCAAAATCAAACTCCATATCATACCAACAATCTAATTCCTTCAAATTTTCTTAACAAAACAAAGACAATAATGTGTGACAAAGTTTAATAATGTTTCTATAGTTTATTAATGAAATATTAAATTAATTGTTCAAAATAATGAGATATGTTATCGCTCTATAAGGGTATATTTTTTAGTTTTTGCTCGGTCCCCTAAAAATGTCCGAGACGATTCTAATAAAGATGTAAATTGTTATTAGACTAAAAAATCTGAGAATACAGACTCATAAGTCTTTGGTTCAGCCATACTTGATTAAATATTAATTAAATTATTATATTTTCTAATTTAAATATTTATTTTTACAGAAACCAAAATACTATTAAATTAAAATTTATCTAATATATAAATTTTTTTACAGGAGCCGAAGCTCCTTTGATCCCAACATAGCGCCGCCTCTGACTAGAAGGTTTAAAATCTGTTTTATGGACTACATTTATTGGAAAAAAAAATACAAATTACAAGGCCAAAATCGGAGGAAAAAAAACTCAAAGACCAAATTTGGAGAAATAGTTTGCCTATATGTTGATTTATCTCTTAAATAACTTAATAAATCACATCTGGATTATAATCCTAAAATAGAAACGATAGAAAAAAACATCTTACTAACCCAAAATTATAAACGAAAACAAACAAAGTAAAAGGAAATATATAATCACAAGCAGAACTAAAGTTGACTAAAAAATTTCATAGCTGAATTTGTTTTTGTTTCTAATAGATGTTCAACTTGAATCAAATGGTTATCAAATTTCACCGACAACCCGTTGGTCTAGTAAGATGAGCCACTAGATCTCTTAAACAATATTATGAGTTCAAATTTTAACGTTATGAATAGAGTAAATTGAGTTGAGAGAATCTCCCCATAATGAACCACTAGAGTACCTGATCTAAATTAATTAATCACTGAATTAGATACTAATAATTAAAAAAACAAATCTATTTTAAATAGCTTAGAAAACTCGTTGTGCACATTAAAAACAAATCCCAAAGAAAAAGGGCAGTCACAAATCAACTTTCAGACATGGTATAAACATGATGAAAATGACCTCCATTTCTCAGTCTCACCATAAATATACCCATGATTCATGGCCATTCCTCTAAATTCCTTTATAAACCTAATTGTAATTAAAGCACGCATATAATTTTTTTAACAAATTTTAAATTTAATATTAATTTTATCTAAAAGGGAGGAGAAGATGAGACTTTATGGGGAAACAAAGGGAGTGTTCCTAATGGTCACGAACACATGACCTAAGTGAATACGAAAGAATTAAAAAAAAAATAACCAACCAGTCAAATGTACTTACACAATATGCATATAATATAAAAATAAAAATAAGTTATACATTTTTCTATCCAATTCAAGATTTAGCGCATCCAAACGGTCAAATGGATCGTGCTGCACCTCCTGCGGGAGAACATGGGTAGGGCAATTAACGTCCGTTTCTTCATTTATCACGCGATAGAAATGTTAGAGAAAGGCCTCAATCAATGTTTCTCTTTGGTTTATGATGTTAATTTATCCAGATTAACAGTATTGTTACTTCTTGACTGAGGGGGAAAAACTAGTTTAAGATTTAAGAAAGAGAAATGTAAATAAAAATTATTATTTTTTGAAGGCTTAATAGTTAAAAAAAGCATTCAATTGTATTTTTGGTTTACTTTGGTGCCTAACGTTTTATTCTGTAACTCAAATTGAGTTTTTCCGTCAACGTCCGTTAAAAAAATTTCGTTAACTAATTATGACATGACATGTGGCCTGTTTTATTTAATTATTTAATTTCTGAATTACTTTAATAATATGAACTTAAAAAATCTCAAAGTTTTAATTTCTTTTAATCAAACTCTCAAATCACATTTTTTTTTACCGTCCGACATCCCCTACACGTTGGCGGTTCGCCGTTCACCACCCCAATTGTCGGGTACCTCACCGGTTAGCATCCCCCACCCACTGGCCGTCGGTTAGAAGCACAATCAGTCTATTTTCTTCATTTTTAGATGTTCGTCGACAAAACAATCGACGGTTCATTCGCCGATTTCGATGACGGGATCATGGGGCTTTCAGTAGTGGGGGTCGAGGAAGGCAAGGGTGGTCGATGGTGGTTGAATTGGTGGTGGGAGGGGAATAATTTAGGGATCTAGAGTTTGAGTTTGGGGTTTATAAAAATTAAAGATTTTGGGTTTTTTTTTTTATAAAATTAAAGATTTTTTTATTTTTAGAATAATAAAAAATAAAAAAATATCAGAATATGTCATGTTTCGTGTTTTTATTGGGTAACAAAAAATTCTTAACATCCGTCACAAAATAAAAAATTCAATTTAAATTACGGAATGAAACATTAAACACTAAAATGGCCTAAAAAACGTTAGACACAAAATTAAAAAAGAAGTATAGGTTGACACTTTTTTTACTATTAAATTTTTTGAACAACGAAAGGTAAATAAATTTTAACTGAGGATGATAGAATAAGGTTAATTTTGTGAGATGGCATAGGCGACATCAGCAAACGCATACAATTACATCAGCACACACGTTAACGCCATGTTTTTCTTTTGGGACTAATTAAAGTGTAGCATACTACCTTTAAATCATAATTAATCCAATTATTTGGATTGTGATAATTTAAAAATTCAATGATAAATATTAATTATCAATTGGTTTGATAAGAAAAACAAGCCCATCCGACACAAGTTATATGCACATGCACATTGACATATCCATCGACACATTTAACACGTTGTTGTGTTTGTCTCTAATATTAGGAAAATTCTACAAATAATTTAAAATTGTTGTTGTGTTAGACTCATCCCTAATATTAACATGGAGTATATATATAAAAGAGTTGTCGGAAAAACTATAAATCAAATTTCTTACCCAAACAAATATAAAGAAAATCGTTATCAACATTGTTTTCCCAGTCTATATAAGAAGCCAAAAGGAAAGTAAGTAAAGCATAAGACCTAAACATCCTAGGCTTTTTAAGTTGGAAAAAAACATCATAGGCTTCGATTTCTGGACAACTTGTAAAAATGTTTTCTGTGAAAGAGCTAGTTGAATCAGTTCATCTCACTTGTGTTCCTTCCAGCTATATCTTCAGGGATACAGAATCTGATCTTCATTGCATGCTGGTGCAATCAGAAACAGTCCCCATCATAGATTTCTCCCTACTCACATCCCATGATCCTGATCAACGCTCCCAAATCATTACCCGACTCCGCAATGCATGCCTCGAATGGGGATTCTTCATGGTAATTTGGTGGTTTATGGAGTGTGAATATATATATAATATATGTATAATCTCTTACTGAACTGTGGGGATGCAGGTAATAAACCATGGGGTGCCGGAGATGTTGAGAGACGAAATGATAAGGGAAACTGAAGGTTTCTTCGATTTGAGAGGGGAGGACAAGACGCAGTATGCTGGGAAGAAGCTGTTTGATCCCATAAGGTGTGGGACAAGTTTCAACCAGAATGTGGATAAGACTCTTCTTTGGAGGGATTTCCTCAAGATCCACGTTCATCCCAATTTCAATGCTCCCGACAAGCCTTCTGCTTTCGGGTACATACATGATACAAAAGCCCCACCAATTCTGCACCTTTGTTTAATTACCTTTGCCGACTCATTAACAATGGGATGTTTTTGCTTGGTTTTAACAGCAAGGTTTTACGAGAATACTGCCAAAAGACTCGAGAAATCGCCGGTGAGCTGCTTAAAGGGATCTCGGAAAGCCTAGGACTGGAAGCGAGCTATATTAACGAGAAAATGAGAGTGGAATCTCCGGAGTCTCATCAGCTGCTGGTTGCGAATATGTATCCGCCTTGCCCGCAACCAGAGCTGGCCATGGGTCTACCCCCGCACTCGGATCACGGACTCCTCACAATCCTCATGCAAAACGGGATCGATGGCCTTCAAGTGATGCACAAGGGGAAGTGGGTTTCTATCAATCCCCTGCCCAACTCTTTTCTTGTCAACACCGGAGATCACATGGAGGTATGTAATATGGTTTCCGCGGTACAGTTAATTTAGCAGTAGTGTTTTCTTGCTGTTGGTTTAAATAATAATGGAGCCCTCTTGCACTGTCGATTCCAGATACTGACCAACGGGAAGTATAAAAGTGTGGTGCACCGAGCTGTGGTGAACAGCAAGTCCCCTAGGGTATCCATCGGAACAGCACATGGACCACCACTTGACACCGTCGTAAGCCCGGCACCGGAGCTGGCGACGGATGGCGTCGGCCAAGCGTATCTTGGTATCAAATATAAGAACTACTTGGAGCTACAACAAAGTAATACTCTCAATGGAAAATCCTGCTTGGACCACCTCCGCCTTTCAGTATGATATTTCACCGCTTTGTCACTTTACTTCGTGTGCCTTATTCCAGTTCGTTAAAAAGGTTATCTGATACTCCTAATTTATAGGAGTCAAATCAATATAATTGTTACTCGTGATAATTATTGTTTATATGGTGTAATATTATGTAAAATATAGTAGTATTTTATTCTGATTCAAATTCTGAATTTTGTTCAGATATGTGTTGGTTTTTAATTGTATTATACATTGTAATATTTGATTCAAATTCAATAATAAATATATGTATTATATATTGATACTTGTATTTATAGCTGCATTGTAGTGTTCGGTAAGAAATGTGGTGTTTTGGCATTCATCGTGTTCTTCTTCTTTTTTTCATTGATTTCAACGGGGTACCGAAAAACCTAAGAATTGTGTTGGGTAAGCATAATTATAAAGATAAGGGGACATTGATCAAGACAGTCTTATCAACAAATCCACACAAGCCTTCAGTTGGTAGCGTGATTCCACGCACCACCACACACCATCGGAGCATCAAATCGCCGCCGTTATCTCCCTTGGCCTTGGATGAGGATCACACGCCGGTGCACTCAGTTTCTGAATTCGTTAAACCGGTTCGAGGATTGCAAGAAGAGAATGTCTTCGTTGGTTCTTAACAGGAACGCTGATTTGTGGGATCCGGTGAAGGAAAAGGAAACCGAGGCAAAGCTTGTGGCGACGATAAAGAAAATGTGGGGAAAATGACGTTGGTGGTTAAATTACAACGAGGAAGAGTCAGCGCGATGGCCGGGGTTAGTTAGCCCGTTGGCATATATGGTACAAAAATCATGTAACCTTTTCGATATCCTTTTCATCACTCAACACTAAAAATATTAAATTTTAAACCTTAAAAAATATACTCTACTTTTAATTTTAGGGCTGTCAATAAGAACACTATAGATTCTTGTAATTTAACCCTAAACATCAAACTCCAAACCTCAAACTTAAACCCTAAATCATAAACCCCAAACCCTAAACATCAAACCCTAAAACTTAAACCATAAGCCATAAACTCTAAATCCTAACCCTAAATCCAAACCATAAACCCTAAACCCCAAACCCCAAACATCAAACCCTAAAACTTAAACCATAAGACATAAACCCTAAACTCTAACCCTAAATCCAAACCTTCAAATCCTAAACCCTAAATGATTATTATAAAGTAAAACAAACATTAATTACAAAGCAAAACAAGCATTAATTATAAGAATTTATTGAGTTCTTATTGACAGCCCTTAGGGCTGTCAATAGCAAAATCCTTAATTTTAAACATAAATCCTACACTCCGAAGAATTTTTTTTCACCTTTATCAACTAATTTAATTTTTTAAAATTGATTTGTTTATAAATTTACTCACACTTTAAAACATTAATAGTTTACCCCTAAAATCTCAAATCATGACGTTATCTCTAATTAAATCTCAATTATACTAACATAGTTTTTTTAGTGTACCAACATAAATAGTGAGAGAGAGAAGATTCCTATTCAAGACTAAGTGGTGGTTGGGTGGGGGGTTTGACAAATTACTTTAATTGTCCTTATTTTTTTAGGAAGGAAAAAGAAGAGCACTAAACAATAATGCCCGGATAGATTGTAGTAGGTCATTTATTTATATTTTTTTATTAAAAAAAAGGGGAAGAACTGTGGAGTGCCTTATTAAAAAAAATAAGCCTAATCGGAAAAGGAAAAAAAAACGATAATAATAAAGATTCAAATTATAACGCCACCATGCCCTAACAACCGATCAGGAAACCAAAACGAATCATAGTGAAATAACACGAACACATAAAAACTAGCAAAAAGCTAAACTATGAACACAAGCCACCATAACGCAAGATCACAACATCCAAAACTAGCCCTCATCGTGAGTAGGCATAACGTGATCCACCGACCAGTGTCATCGATCATATCCAACTGCACCAAAGCAGCAAGCTCGGGATGTGGCTGCAAGAACCGGACCACATCGAAACAATTCTGGTTGATCACCTTCGCCGTACCATCCGCCACGCTGTTACTATGGGTAGAGCCACATAGGTAATTGAAGTGTCTGACCAAAAATTTTAAAAATCATATTTTTTATATAATTTGTATATGAAAAAATTTAAATATATATATATAATTGACACTCCTTTATAAATAAAATAACACTCATTTTATAAATAAAAGGGTAAACTACTGCAGAAGTCACCTATGTTTATACTAAGTACAACGTTAGTCTCCAAATTTGAAAAATGACCAGTAAGATCCCAAACGTTTTCGGAGTGTAAAGAGTTGGTCACTTTGCCGTTTAGACCCGTTAACTTTTAACGGGTAGCTGACATGGCTCTTATAATAATTATAGTTAATTCCACGTGTATTTCCACGTGGACAAGGCTGTTCAACTTCCAAAGAATTGAAAACTAAACACTTTCTTAATAGACTATTGATTAAACATAAAGGGGTTTTTCCTCCAAACGGCGCGAAAATTCTAGAGAAAGTTTGGGGGAAATCAAACCCGATCGTCCAACATTGATGCTTTAGGGATTTAGGGTTCATACATTAGGGAAAATCAAACTAGGAAGTGGTTACATGTCTCATTTTCTGAGAAAAATCGAAAGGGAGTATTGAAGAAAATTTGAAGAAGGGTTCGTACACATTATTGTTTAAACAATGTGTATTCTGACTTTGTTGTTTAAACAATATGCAGGAGCACCGTTTAGAGCAGGGGCACACACATGGTAGCATTGAAGACTGGTGAACAAATAGGATGTTGATCGGGGGAGAAAAACAATGCACTCACAAGATGATAATTAGTCGAACTATAAGCACGACCACTGAAATTGTCTGAACAGAAACACATGTAGAAATTAACCAGAAACAGATCGGAAAAACTAAGCCTCTTTCGCGGAAGCTTTCAGGCGATCTCTACGGTAGATGACGAGATTTCACGGTAAGTGGTTCATGGGTTTGGGTGCAACGACGCATCATGTGGTGGCGGCAGTGACGGTCACGGACTGGCGGTGGAGGAGATCGGCGATAGATCGAATCAAACGGTTTGTCACTGATTTTCCATGAACGACGATTGATGAGGGTAAACGGTGACCAAGTTTTTGACCGCAAGGGCGAGGTGGTCACACCGATTGTAACGCCCGGGTTTAGGGGCTAGGTGAAAATAATATTTTAATATTGTCTCGGGTTTCGACTTTAATATTTTCTTTATTAAAATAATGGTTTGGGCCTCGGGTTTTAAGATTTGGACTAATTTTTAATTGAGCCCAAAAGCCATGGATGACATTATTGTGGTTTCCCTTTTTCTTTAAGGGCATTTTGGTCATTTAGCAATAAACTTTAAAACAATTATAAAAAAAAGATGGAGAGATCATCTTCTTCACTTCTCTTCCATTTTCATTCCAACGTTAAAAGCTTCTCTCCCTTTAGAGATACTATTTCATTCCATAACTCATCCGTTTTTGAAGATTTTTCAAAGGTAAGGACGTTTTTGACTTGTCCTTGTTATTCTCTACATGTTGATACCAATTGTTTTCATTTTTATACATGTTTTGAGAATTGAGGTTTGGAGGGTTTTGGATTCAAATATGTTATTTATGATGTTTTTAACTAAGTTTTCTATTTGTTTAAGTTAAATGAGTTGTCTATACTCAAAAAGGATCAACAAAAATCGATTTTTATAACGTTTTATGGAATTTTCGGATTTGAGGAAAAATGAGGTTTTTGAGAGGTTTTAAGTTGAGTTTTGGGGATGTTAGGGTGAAATTTTGATGGCTGATGATTAGTCAAAATGTAAGTGTTGTTTTGGAGGCTTTATGGAGTAAATTAAAGTTTGGAATCATTGGTTTGAGGGGTGTTTAGGGGCTACTCGAGATTATGGATTTTGATGTTGTGTGCTTGGTATGTAATTGTATTGGTTACTTTTGAATATGGACTGAATTGGGATTATTTAAAAATGTGTAGAAATGAGAAAGTTGGTTGGTGAAGCTTCGGGGACAGATTGAGGATTTTGGAATTTGTGAGCTTGGTCTTCGATCTTCTTTTGGGTAGCAACGGTGAGTGTAATTGTTGAATTTTGCATTGTGCTGGATATGGATCCTCTTGGGGTTGGGTGGGACCTTAAAAGGTCACCTAAACCCTTGTGTAAGCCTCTCTAATCTCATGTTGTTGTGGTTTGATGAATGTTTATAATTCATGAGCTTTAAGTGCATTTGAGTGGTAAATTGTATAGTTGAGTTTAGTTCGTACCTCACGTGATGGTTGTCGTTGCTCTGGTGATGTGTAGTCCCGCCGGTAGCAAAAGTATAAGACTCCGGTGATGTGTAGTCCCACCGGTAGTCACTGGTTGGGTATTCCTTTGATGTGTAGTCCCATTGGAAACTCACTAGTTGAAACGGTGATGTGTAGTCCCACCGTACTTGTAGATTGGTTGTGCTTGTGCAAACCATGTGTGTTGTTGTTGATGAGATTGATTCTTGTTCATTCATTGTCTTCATATATATAAACGTGTTTTGAAAAGAAAACTGTACGTTGTGAAATGTAGAGTCTCTCTTACTAAGCTATTTGGCTTACGCTCTCTTTGTTTCCAACGTGCAGATCGTTAAAGTTCGGAAGGCAAACGGGTGAGGAAAGAGCTTTTGGAGTTCTCAAGCTAGTTACAAGTATGGTTTGTATTTTGATAAAATTGTCTAGACAATGGGGTATAGAGTTTAGAAAGTTGTAATTAAGCTTGAGATGTTGCTTGAGTAAATATGTCTTTATATGTACACCTTTTAAATGTTTAAGGTTGTTTTGATGGCATGTTCTTTATGATATGTGTTAATGCCTTATGTTGATGATTCTGTAAACCATGTTATGTAAATGTCTAAGTGTTGTTGGGACCATGTCTTTTGAATGACATTTGTCTATGTTGGGTGCCTTGTATGTCTATAATTTAGTTAATAGAGGTGATTTGAATGCTTATATGAGTCTATGGAGGTTTTGTTATGCATTTAGAGGGTAAACTTTATGTGTTTTTACTGAAATTAGAGTATTGCAAAACAGGGCGTATCGATACACTCAAGGGTGTATCGATACGGTCTTGCCTGCAGAACCCAATTTTTGTAGGGCGTATCGATACAAAGGGTGTATCGATACGGTCCCAACTCTCTGAGTTTCAAGAAAAGATGAGCGTATCGATACAAAGGGTGTATCGATACGGTCCCAACTCTCTGGAATTCAGAGAAGTTGGTAGGTTTAGGTCGTATCGATACGGGGTTGTAGCGTATCGATACGGTTCCATCTCGTTGACCTCTGAATGTTGACCGTGAGGAGCGTATCGATACGCTCAAGGGTGTATCGATACGGTCTTCTTGAGTTTTGACTGAAGGGTTGACTTTGGTCAAGGCGTATCGATACCCTATGTATGTGTATCGATACGTCCTGCTTAAAAGAGAAAATTTGGCTATTTAATTTCATGTCTTGTGGATTTTGTATCCGTGTTTGTTCGCTGCATGTCCCATCACATAGGATTTATTACAGGAAGCTAAAAAAAAAAATAGGGTTGCTAACCGAGAGGGAATCTTAATTGGTTTTCGCTCGGTTTTCCCCGTGTATCCCACTTGGACCGGTCATCCGGCCAGACCGGGACGAGGGGGTTACATTTATTGGTATCAGAGCCTGAGGTTTCCGAGATCTCGGGCTGGTAAGTGAAGAAAGATAAGGTATTATTAGTGTTTTGCTATGTATGCCTAAATTTTGTCTTTAAGCATGGTGTATGAATACATGATGTGGTGACCTTGTAATTGTTGAGAGTTGGTTCGAGTCCCCATTGTTAGGCGTTGTTGTCAAAATAAAAATGGAAAATTGTCTTGGTTTAAAAGAGCTTGAGAACCGGAGTCCTTTGCCCCTTTGCTAACCTAACGTTTCTTTACTGTTGTGTGTTGTTGTTATAGATTACTTTATTTGCTATGGTGCGACCAAGGGGACGGCCTAGGAGGGTTGGCCAAGCACCTGAAAATACGCCTCCTGCTCTTAATGCTCCTGGTGATGATGGAGGAAACGTTGGAGGTGAAGGTATTGGGCCTCAGGTTGAGGCTAATGTGGGAGGAATTGGGGCTCAAGCGGGCCAAGGTCAGGCAGGTCCAGATGTGGCTCATCTGATTCATACCATAGCTGGAGCCTTTCAGACAGCTCTGGCTGGTATGCATGTTGCAGCACCACCTCAGGGTGCGGGGACAGGACTACCCCTAGAGAGACTTCGTAATTTGGGGGCGATAGAGTTTCGTGGGTTGTCTCCAGAAGGTTCAGAAGGGTGGCTAGAGAGCACTACTCGCATCTTGGGTCAGATGGGGTGTTCGGATGCCCATAGGTTGGGGTGCATTGTCTCGTTACTTCAGGGAGATGCTTATGCTTGGTGGACCACTGTTGTTTCCGGTATGGCCGAGGTGGAGATCACATGGGAGTTTTTCCGCAATGCCTTCAAGAGGAAGTACCTAGGAGCACGGTACTTGGATGAAAAGAAAAGAGAGTTTATGGCTTTGGTTCAAGGTAATAGGACCGTGTCTGAGTATGAGGTCCAGTTTGTAAGGTTGAGCCAGTACGCGCCGGAATTGATTCCGAATGAGACGAAACGATGCGAGCGTTATAGATATGGATTGACTACTGATGTCAAGACTTACATGTTGGCCTCCGACTACACTGAGTTCGATGTCTTGGTTTCTAGAGCTAAGGATATAGAGCAGAACCTGAACTCTAAAACACGTGCTGGTGGATCGGATTCCGGGAAGAGACATGCAAACTGGGATAGAGATTATGCCAAGGGGCATAAGGATAAGAGGTACCAGCAGGACACGAGACCTAAGGGTGGCAACCAAGGTCAGGGTCGTCAGGGCCAAGGAGCCGTTGGATACATTTCCGAGTGTACGAGATGCGGGAGACGCCACTCAGGTGAGTGTATGGGTAGATTCGGGCCGTGTTGGAACTGTAGCTCCAGAGACCATTTGAGGCGTGATTGTCCACACCCAGTTAAGGGAGGACCAGCCCCAGCCAGGGGTTTTGAGCATCAGAGAGGCCGTGGGCGCGGCCGTGGGAACTTTCAGCCAAGGAATGAGGGTCATAGAAACTTGGCTCATGTTGTAGCAGTTCAGCCCGAGGGAGGAGGACCGTCTAGGGTGTATGCCAAGCGTGAGGCTGGGAGTGATACTGATGTCATTGCAGGTAATTTCACATTACAGTCCTTGAGTTTGTTATCTCTAATAGATTCGGGGGCAACACATTCGTATATTTTGGGTGAGCACGCAAAGTCATTAGGATTACCTTGTGATTGGCTAGAAGTAGGTGTAAATGTCACTAGCTCTTTTGGTGATACAGTGGTAGTTAGGAAAGTGTATAGAAGGTGTCCTTTGATGGTTCAAGGCCATGTGTTTCCGGTCGATATGATGGAATTACCTTTTTATGGCTTTGATGTGATTTTGGGCATGGATTGGCTTGTGGAGCATAGAGCTAGGGTTGATTTCGAGACTAAGAGAGTCTCTTTGAAGCTTACCGATGACTTTGAGGTTGTGGTAGTTGGGGAAAATGTCAAGTTTTTGTCCAATGTAGTTTCGGTTTTGGAAGCTCAGAGGATGTTGAGTGCAGGATGTCAGGCTTACTTAGCTTACGTAATGAACCCGGATATGAGTGAGGTTAGACCTCAGGACATCAGGACTGTATGCGACTTTCCGAGTGTTTTTCCGGAAGAACTACCAGGCTTACCTCCCGATAGAGCTATTGAGTTTGTTATTGAGACATATTCTGATTCTGCACCGGTGTCGATTTCTCCATATAGAATGGCACCTAAAGAATTGAAGGAATTGAAGACACAGCTTCAGGAGTTGACTGACCGAGGCTTTATTAGGCCTAGTGTTTCCCCGTGGGGTGCTCCGGTGTTGTTTGTGAAAAAGAAGGATGGTAGTATGAGACTGTGTATAGATTATAGACAGTTGAATAAGGTGACCGTGAAGAACAAATATCCCTTGCCAAGGATAGATGACTTACTAGACCAGTTGAGAGGTGCTTCTGTGTTTTCAAAGATTGATTTGAGGTCTGGATATTATCAGTTAAAAGTAAAGGATGCGGACATACCGAAGACAGCCTTTCGTACACGTTACGGGCATTATGAGTTTTTAGTGATGCCTTTCGGGTTGACCAATGCTCCAGCAGCCTTCATGGATATGATGAACCGAGTGTTCCATAAGTTCTTGGACAGGTTTATGGTAGTGTTTATTGATGACATCCTAGTGTACTCTAGGACCGAAGAGGAGCACGATGAACACTTAAGGTTAGTGCTTCAGGCCTTACTTGAGAATCAATTGTATGCCAAACTAAGTAAGTGTGAGTTTTGGATTAGGGAGGTGGTCTTCCTAGGTCACGTGGTCTCGGCCAGTGGGATTAGTGTGGATCCCAAGAAGATAGAAGCCATTGTGGATTGGAAACAACCGAAATCAGTGACCGAAATCCGCAGTTTCTTAGGTTTGGCGGGGTACTATAGAAGGTTCGTTGAAGGGTTCTCGAGGATAACGGCACCATTGACCAAATTATTACAGAAGAATGTTCCGTACGAATGGTCAGATGTGAGACAAGAAGCATTTGAGAAATTGAAGAAAGCTTTGACCGAAGCTCCTATTTTGGTTCAACCTGAGCCGGGGAGAGAGTTTGTGATTTACAGTGATGCGTCGTACGTGGGACTAGGTTGCGTGCTTATGCAAGATGGTAAGGTGGTGGCTTATGCTTCGCGACAATTGAAGGTACATGAGAAGAATTACCCCACACATGATATAGAGTTGGCTGCCGTGGTGTTTGCGTTGAAAATCTGGAGACATCATCTTTATGGTGAGAAGTGCATTGTGTATACTGACCACAAAAGTTTGAAATATTTAATGTCTCAGAAGGAATTAAACCTCAGGCAACGAAGGTGGATAGAGCTTCTTAAGGATTATGACCTTACTATAGAGTATCATCCGGGCAAGGCGAATGTGGTGGTCGATGCCTTGAGTAGAAAGGTGGCAGTTGAGTTGCGAGCGATGTTTGCAAGATTGAGTGTGTCTACAGATGGTGGGTTGGTAGCCGAACTGCAAGCTAAGCCATCATTGATCCAGTTGATTCGTGAAAAGCAGTTGAGGGATGAGTCTTTGGCACCATACGTACAAGACATAGCCGAAGATAAGCCAACTGAGTATTGTTTTGGAGAGAATGGGATCCTATGTTTTAAGGATAGGATAGTAGTTCCGGAGGATGCTGAGTTGAGACGTATGATCTTGAGTGATGCTCACAATAGTCCTTTTTCTATGCATCCGGGTAGCACGAAGATGTATCGAGGATTGAAGGAAGAATATTATTGGATTGGCTTGAAAAGGGATGTAGCCGAGTTTGTAAGTAAATGTATGGTTTGTCAGAGAGTTAAGGCTGAGCACCAGTTTCCCTCAGGGTTGTTGCAACCGTTGAAAATTCCGGAGTGGAAGTGGGAGCGTATCACTATGGACTTTGTGTCAGGACTTCCGTTGACTCCTTCGAAGAAAAATTCAGTGTGGGTGATTGTAGATAGATTCACCAAGAGTGCTCACTTTATACCGGTTCATACTACTTATACTTTAGACAAGTTGGCTGAATTGTATATTCGTGAGATTGTAAGACTACATGGGGTGCCAAAGTCGATTGTGTCAGATAGAGATCCGAGATTCACCTCCAGATTTTGGGAGAGTTTGCATCGAGCTTTGGGCACTTGGTTGAACTTCAGCACTTCATATCATCCACAGTCGGATGGACAGTCGGAAAGAGTAATTCAGATATTGGAAGATATGTTAAGGTGTTGTATCATTGACTTCCAAGGGACATGGGAGAAACACCTACCGTTAGTGGAGTTTGCGTATAACAACAGCTTTCAGTCGAGCATTGAGATGGCTCCCTATGAGGCCTTGTATGGTAGGAAGTGTAGGACCCCGATTTGTTGGGCCGAGACTGGACAGAAGCTTATGCCGATGCCCGAGTTGCTTAAGGGTACCACTGAAAAGGTAAAATTGATTTGTGATCGCTTGAAAGCGGCTTCAGATCGGCAGAAGTCCTATGCCGATTTGAAGAGGAAAGAGGTAGAGTACTCCGTGGGAGATAAAGTGTTTTTGAAAGTCTCACCTTGGAAGAAAGTGATGAGATTTGGGAGAAAGGGCAAGTTGAGCCCAAGGTACATAGGGCCTTATGAGATAGTTGAGAGAATTGGTCCGGTTGCGTATAAATTGAGACTCCCAGTTGAACTGGAGAAGATTCATGATGTATTCCATGTGTCGATGCTTAGGAGGTACAGATCGGATCCGTCCCATGTTATTCCAGTGGAAGAAATAGAGTTAAATCCGGACTTGTCTTACAACGAGGAACCAGTTGAGATACTTGCTGCTGATAGCAAGGTATTGCGTGGCAAGACTATTGAGTTAGTCAAAGTCTTATGGAGACATAGAGGTGTAGAAGAAGCCACGTGGGAGAGGAAAGCCGACATGCTTGAGCAGTTTTCGTACTTGTTTCTGCCAGGTAATTTCGAGGACGAAATTCCTTAAGTGGGGGAGAGTTGTAACGCCCGGGTTTAGGGGCTAGGTGAAAATAATATTTTAATATTGTCTCGGGTTTCGACTTTAATATTTTCTTTATTAAAATAATGGTTTGGGCCTCGGGTTTTAAGATTTGGACTAATTTTTAATTGAGCCCAAAAGCCATGGATGACATTATTGTGGTTTCCCTTTTTCTTTAAGGGCATTTTGGTCATTTAGCAATAAACTTTAAAACAATTATAAAAAAAGATGGAGAGATCATCTTCTTCACTTCTCTTCCATTTTCATTCCAACGTTAAAAGCTTCTCTCCCTTTAGAGATACTATTTCATTCCATAACTCATCCGTTTTTGAAGATTTTTCAAAGGTAAGGACGTTTTTGACTTGTCCTTGTTATTCTCTACATGTTGATACCAATTGTTTTCATTTTTATACATGTTTTGAGAATTGAGGTTTGGAGGGTTTTGGATTCAAATATGTTATTTATGATGTTTTTAACTAAGTTTTCTATTTGTTTAAGTTAAATGAGTTGTCTATACTAAAAAAGGATCAACAAAAATCGATTTTTATAACGTTTTATGGAATTTTCGGATTTGAGGAAAAATGAGGTTTTTGAGAGGTTTTAAGTTGAGTTTTGGGGATGTTAGGGTGAAATTTTGATGGCTGATGATTAGTCAAAATGTAAGTGTTGTTTTGGAGGCTTTATGGAGTAAATTAAAGTTTGGAATCATTGGTTTGAGGGGTGTTTAGGGGCTACTCGAGATTATGGATTTTGATGTTGTGTGCTTGGTATGTAATTGTATTGGTTACTTTTGAATATGGACTGAATTGGGATTATTTAAAAATGTGTAGAAATGAGAAAGTTGGTTGGTGAAGCTTCGGGGACAGATTGAGGATTTTGGAATTTGTGAGCTTGGTCTTCGATCTTCTTTTGGGTAGCAACGGTGAGTGTAATTGTTGAATTTTGCATTGTGCTGGATATGGATCCTCTTGGGGTTGGGTGGGACCTTAAAAGGTCACCTAAACCCTTGTGTAAGCCTCTCTAATCTCATGTTGTTGTGGTTTGATGAATGTTTATAATTCATGAGCTTTAAGTGCATTTGAGTGGTAAATTGTATAGTTGAGTTTAGTTCGTACCTCACGTGATGGTTGTCGTTGCTCTGGTGATGTGTAGTCCCGCCGATAGCAAAAGTATAAGACTCCGGTGATGTGTAGTCCCACCGGTAGTCACTGGTTGGGTATTCCTTTGATGTGTAGTCCCATTGGAAACTCACTAGTTGAAACGGTGATGTGTAGTCCCACCGTACTTGTAGATTGGTTGTGCTTGTGCAAACCATGTGTGTTGTTGTTGATGAGATTGATTCTTGTTCATTCATTGTCTTCATATATATAAACGTGTTTTGAAAAGAAAACTGTACGTTGTGAAATGTAGAGTCTCTCTCACTAAGCTATTTGGCTTACGCTCTCTTTGTTTCCAACGTGCAGATCGTTAAAGTTCGGAAGGCAAGCGGGTGAGGAAAGAGCTTTTGGAGTTCTCAAGCTAGTTACAAGTATGGTTTGTATTTTGATAAAATTGTCTAGACAATGGGGTATAGAGTTTAGAAAGTTGTAATTAAGCTTGAGATGTTGCTTGAGTAAATATGTCTTTATATGTACACCTTTTAAATGTTTAAGGTTGTTTTGATGGCATGTTCTTTATGATATGTGTTAATGCCTTATGTTGATGATTCTGTAAACCATGTTATGTAAATGTCTAAGTGTTGTTGGGACCATGTCTTTTGAATGACATTTGTCTATGTTGGGTGCCTTGTATGTCTATAATTTAGTTAATAGAGGTGATTTGAATGCTTATATGAGTCTATGGAGGTTTTGTTATGCATTTAGAGGGTAAACTTTATGTGTTTTTACTGAAATTAGAGTATTGCAAAACAGGACGTATCGATACACTCAAGGGTGTATCGATACGGTCTTGCCTGCAGAACCCAATTTTTGTAGGGCGTATCGATACAAAGGGTGTATCGATACGGTCCCAACTCTCTGAGTTTCAAGAAAAGATGAGCGTATCGATACAAAGGGTGTATCGATACGGTCCCAACTCTCTGGAATTCAGAGAAGTTGGTAGGTTTAGGTCGTATCGATACGGGGTTGTAGCGTATCGATACGGTTCCATCTCGTTGACCTCTGAATGTTGACCGTGAGGAGCGTATCGATACGCTCAAGGGTGTATCGATACGGTCTTCTTGAGTTTTGACTGAAGGGTTGACTTTGGTCAAGGCGTATCGATACCCTATGTATGTGTATCGATACGTCCTGCTTAAAAGAGAAAATTTGGCTATTTAATTTCATGTCTTGTGGATTTTGTATCCGTGTTTGTTCGCTGCATGTCCCATCACATAGGATTTATTACAGGAAGCTAAAAAAAAAATAGGGTTGCTAACCGAGAGGGAATCTTAATTGGTTTTCGCTCGGTTTTCCCCGTGTATCCCACTTGGACCGGTCATCCGGCCAGACCGGGACGAGGGGGTTACACCGATGGTGGCGGTGCACGCCACGGATGACCATAGAAAGGTTCACCAGAGTTGAACGAGATGATGGGAAAAGAGATGAGTTTGAGAAAGTTTAAAATTTTCTAGATATCTTCTCCTCTTGAATTTTCATACCACAATTATTGGGGGTGTAGGGATTTAGGGTCCACGTGAAAATACACGTGGAATTAACTATAATTATTATAAGAGCCGTGTCAGCTACTCGTTAAAAATTAACGGGTCTAAACGGCAAAGTGACCAACTCTTTACACCCTGAAAACGTTTAGGACATTACTGGTCATTTTTCAAATTTGGGGACTAATTTTGTACTTAGTATAAACATAGGTGACTTTTGCAGTAGTTTACCCTAAATAAAATTACACCTCTTTATAAATTATTAACCCCTTTTAAATATTGTTTAAAAAATGACACCTTTAAATAATTTTTTTAGAAATTATATTTTTTATATAATTTATATATGAAAAAATTAATATATATATATAATTGACACTCCTTAATAAATAAAATGACACTCATTTTGTAAATAAAATTACACATTTTTATAAATTATTAACTCCGTTTAAATATTGTTTAAAAATAACACCCTTAAATAAATTTTTTAGTTTTATCTCTGACTGTTACCCTCCCGCTTCACATGATTAAACTATAAATACTATAGAAATTTACGTCATTCCGCAATACGCAGAAGAATCGAAGGAAACACTTGATCACCCTGTCGAACTAAACGTATCGCATCCATGTTGTGTGGTTCCATAATGGTACGGCGAAAGCCAGCCTCTCACGCTCATTGCAAGCCCAGGTTGATGAATTATTTCTTATTGATTTGAAAAATGACATTAACGAGGTTTGACTTTTGAGTACACAATTTTAACATATTTATGGTCATGGACCCACTCTTTTTCAAAATCAATCAAAGCAAAAGACTAAAAAGTAAGGATAAACTCAGAAAAGTGACCGGTTGATAAATAATGCATAAAAGCGTCGGTCTGTGGGGATGAATGATGAACCAATGCGAAACGAGCAACATTAATTTTTAAATACCAATAGTTTTAAATTACAAACGTGGTACATTTTGTTAAAGAAAAAAAAAGAATAAACAGTAAAGGAAGTTAAATTCCATATATAAAGTAAAAGAAGGCCAAATAAGCCAATGGAATTAGGTTAAAGTCACAATCCTTTTCTTCCAAAAATCAAAGGGGCATTTTCTCCAACGACAATTTGACCTATAATAAACAAATAAAAGATCTTAAAGCTTGGATTTTGTTTAGATATGACTGGTTGAATCTACTTTTTCAGATGTTTGCTTTGCATTTATTTATTGTTATCATTCCCTTTCATTATTGAAGAGATGGCAAATCACTAATCCATGGTGCTTTGCATGGCGGACAAGATAAGCTTTCCTTTTCTGATATTTTCTAAAAAAATAAATTGATTTGAGAGATCGAATGATGAAGGATGTTTATGTTATAATATTTTGTATAAGTTCGACTTATCTCTTTCCCGGCAATGTCAGATCAGGAAGAGCTGGCTTGACTTTATTATTGTCTTTCCTTTATTATATGCTTTTCAATGAGGGAGGTTTACCTGTGCTCGCTTCCTTAAGCAAGGAAGGAAGAATAGATAGAAAGAAAATGGGCTATTTTTTACCTTCAAGTTAGATCCCCGTACTGTGCCTATTCACTCTTCCTAAAGCTTTCGAGAAAATTCTCGACATTTAACTCGACAATGTAGTATTTATCTACTTAATAAAAATATTTTTTAAGAAAAAATATTCAAAGTAGACCGGAACATTAAACATTTCCCTGAAGCACTTGAACCCACTTTCCATTACAGCCCAAAGTTAATGGCTTTAAACATGAACTCCCAAGCAACAGGCATTCCCGCCCATTTGTTTCATTCCACACAATGATTTTGGGCAGTTCAGCCCACTTCTTCTCTCGCCTACCAAATTTAGGTATTGTTGGATAAATTGAAATTTTAAATTTATTTATATTTTAATTGAATATAACGATGAATGTAAATTTTACGGGAAATATATTTAAAAATAACCAAAATTTAAAGTGTTGAAAATATTATCTATTAATTAATAAATTGGTATTTATCTACTTAGCTTTTTGAAGATTATTTCATTAAAATTTCTTTTGAATGTTAAAACTATGGAATATACTTCTTTGCTTTAATAGTAAAGCTACAATCTTGGGAATTATGAAGAGTTCTTTTCAAATTTATTTTGATTTAAGCCAATATTTTTAGAATTTAAAATTTGACTTCATCAAAAAAAAATTTGAAAGGAGATTTTATTCAATTCAAGAGGAAATTCATGATTCTTGCCTCATTAAAAAACCTCCCTAATCCTAATTTGGAGGAAAAAGAGTGCAAGAAATCATGATTACACATATAACTTTAAAATCCTGTACCAAGAGAAATAGACTCATAACCACGCTTGAAACCTCCCACGAACTCAAGCTAGCTGTGTCCCTAGACAGTGGGCTTAGATCCCTTCTTCATGTCCCAGCAAACCATAAACCATCGATCTTTCTCCCTATCCCCTTCTTGGCTAATAGATCAGCCGACCCGTTCGCCTCTCTAGGCGCGTATTGGATATTCCATTTCAGACCTTCACCACACTGTAAGCATGCCTTTACCAGTCCTTTGAAAGAATGTGGGCAATTCCAAGGATTTTGTAACCACTCAATCGCCAATGAGCAATCGCACTCTATTGTGATATGAGTCGATTTCGCCCATATGGTTGATTTGCAAATATGCAATGCCTCCTTAACTGCTGATATTTCAGCAGATGTAGCATCGAGCCGTCCGACATTCTTGGAAAAACTGATAAGAGTTTTCCCCTTTTCATTTCGTAAAAATCCACCGATGCCGGCCTCGCCGAAACTTCCTCTCACACCCCCATCTATGTTAAATTTCAACTTGCCCTGCTCCAGAGGTGTCCAACTAACGCTGTAGGCCTTTGCTTTTTGAACTCCTATTCCTTGAAACCTTGCTGGGTAGTTCAACAAGTCATTCAAGTCGGTGATGTTTTCCAGAAATAAAACTTTGCACCACCACCCCAATCTGAGTGTACACAGATAAAATGTGCTTTCTACGGACAATTTGGTTTTATTAAAAACGAACTCGTTTCTCGCTAGCCAAATCGTCCATGAGCAGCAGAAAAATAACATCCTCCAAATCCGTGTATTAAATTGTCTAGGGATGGAAGCTGTCCACGTTTTGAGGAGATCAGTATAACTCCTCGGGAAAACTATCTGTATGTTCCAGAGGTTAAGCCACCTCTGCCATATTCTCCACGCAAAATAGCAGCTGCACAGTAGATGATCGACTGTCTCTTCTTCAACGTTGCAGCACTGACAGATTGATGAGTCTAAGTTGCAGCCTCTTTTTTTTAATTCTACCTTTGTTGGGATGCGGCCAAGCATAGCTTTCCAAACAAAGCAAACGACTTTGGGGGTGCTTTACAGGTCCAGACCAGGTCCCAAAGACCTTCAATGTTGTTTCTTGGTGTTTGACTCAATTCGCACCAACCTTTTGTACTGTATAGTCCATTTGAACTTGGCTCCCATCTGACAGAATCCGGCATGTCTGGTTTCAATTTGCATTCTTCTAACACTTCGCGAAAAGCTTCCCATATTCCTTTCTCCCACTCGAATAACACCCTTCTCAGCTTTATATCCCATTTCCAACCTGTTGTAGAAAAAAAATCAAATTCTGCAACGCAACCTGATTTCTTTTCTGACAAAGCGAACATCATTGGAAATTTTAATTTTAGTGGCTGGTCACATATCCAAATGTCGTTCCAGAAATTCACCTTCTTGCCATCACCCACTAGAAACCGAACATGCTGATTGAACTTGTTAATCTTTTCAGGAAAAGCTGAAGTTATATTTCTCCAGATGAATGACTTGCGATTTTTCTCTAAATTTTTCGGCAGAAGTAACTCTTGCTCTTTTTCATATTTTGAGGCGATTACCTTTCGCCATAAGCAATCTGGTTCAGAAGTATATCTCCAAATCCACTTTAGTAGAAGGGCCTGATTTTTTATTCTGAGATCAATTAGTCCGAGACCTCCGTATTTTTTGGGTAAACACATCACCTCCCAGCTTACCTAATGTATCGCTTTTTTCTCCAAACTGCCCTATATAAATCTCGAAATCAAACTGGATATTAACGCACTAACTTTCTTTGGCATATAAAACATGGACATGTAGTAGATGGGTAAACTTAGCAACACAAATCTCACCAGTGTAATCTTTCCGCCGAAAGAGAGATTCTTAGACTTCCATCCAGCGAATTTATTTTTGAACCTGGCCACAATCGGTTCCCAGAGCTGGGAATTATTCTTTTTGATTCCTAAAGGCAATCCAAGGTATGATGATGGTAATTGTTCTGCTTGGCAGTTTATTGTATGAGCCTATTCCTTAAGCACCATCTCGTCTACATTTACCCCCATCAGTTTTGATTTCTTCAGATTAATTCGAAGTCCCGAAGCTAATTTAAAACCTCTCAATAGGTGCACTATGTTCTCCAATTCTGATAGTCTTGCTCCGCAAAAGATAATTAGATCGTCAGCGTATTGGAGATGCGAAATTTTCACCTCACTCAATCCGCTTCCTCCTGCTTGAAACAACCCAACTTCTACTGCCTTTGTAATGTTTAGAATGTTAAAATTATGTAAGTACCACAATTTTAAGTCAAACATGTTTCAATTAATCAGTCAAATCAAGAAAATAAAAAAAACAAAAACAAAGTTTTACCCGTATTTTCAAACAGGGTATATAATCTAGATTTTGAAATTCAAAATTATCACATAGTAATTTATTAAAATTCTATAAAATCACATCAAAACAGATATAAATTGCTTAGTCAAAATATGATTTGAAAAATCGTGTGATATTTTATGAGAACTACTTGTGGTTTGATTTGTTGTCTCAATTATTTATAAAATTCTTAGTTTGTTTTCCGCTCACAATTAATTTTATAATATAACTTATTATTGCACTACATATGAATCGATTATAATAATTAATTTGAACATATTGGAATGTAACATTTGGAGTTGGATACCTCCTGAAAATAAAATTATAAATTACATTAATAAAAAATAGTACTCAGGAACTTGTAATTGATATCGAACATGTCGGGTAAACTCTGAGAGAATATAATATGGTTTCTTCGGACCAAATATTGACAAGATTAAAACAAAAATTAAAATTTGATTTTTATAATTTTGAATATTTTAATTTGACTCCCATAAAAATTTTAACAAATTAGTAGAGATCGTGATTCTCAAAGTTTAACAAATTAAAATTTGATTTTTATAATTTTGAATATTTTAATTTGACTCCCATAAAATTTTTTAAAAAAATTATATTAAATTTCAAAATTATAATTATTTTTAATTAAATTTCTCCTAATTTTTTTATTTTTTATTAAATCTCTCAAAATTATTAAACACTGAAAATCCTCAAAAAGTTTTTAAAAAAATTAAAATGGTCACCAAACTCTTACCCCATATTTCGTCACTACTCATCTGCATTGTAGTATATGGTGTTAAATCTTAACACTTTGAAAATACACAAGGATAGTCTTGAACATGTGTAATAGGTGTGATCGTATAGGGTCACTAGAAAATGAGGGTTCTAAAATGAATTAAAGTTAAATGCTTACAAGAAAAAAATAAATGATTAATTACAAACTAGTTGTAAAATACATGAGAAAATAAAATGTTATTATACATCGTAGATTTAAAGTCATAATATATTGATTTTTATTTAAAAACCAGTTTACAACACACAACATGACAACACATTTATTATAAAAAAATTGAGGTTCATATTTTAGTAAATTGTAAGGATTTCCTAAATGTTAGAACCTCACTATTGAACGTTGTAAAATGAACTAGAGAAATGCTTTACATTGTAAAATTAAGGTCAATTTTCTCTATTAATTTGTATACTATGGGTAAGTTATGGATGCGTGAGTCTGAACCCATCGATGAAAGCCTTGTTTCACCGTTAAAAACGAGACCTTATAATGTTTAGATCATAGCTAAATTTTGCATTATATGTATTGATAAATATCAATGTTTAAATCAGTATCGTATAGAACCCAACAAATATTTCAGTGTCAGGGACGAAACCATGATTTGGGGTTGAGGTGGAAAACTATAAATGTTTGAAAGTAAAAGACAAATTTATAAATAAATTAATTTTTAACAAAATTTAAATAGGGGTAAAGGTGAAAAAAATTCTTCGGGGTGAAAAAGTGGATGATATTCATTATAGCAGACACGAGTTCAAATCGCTTTGTCTACAATGTATACGCCCATTGTCAAAGGGTTAAGAATATGTATAAACAAATATTATCTTGTAATCACATTTAGATCATTAAAAAAATATCAATATCATATATGAAAATTGGTTTGATCCGGATCATTGAGGTCAAAACTAGAGTACATACCATCATTATTTTTGGTGTAGTAGGATAAGACGTTGAGTCTTTTAAAAAAATTTAAAGGTTCGAATTTGACGATATGAATAAAAAAATAAGTTGAAATGGTTACTCGATAACGAGCCTTTGCGCAACCAAATTAAGATTAATTGATCATTCAGTCTGATACGGATAGTTAAATGGTTCTATATTTCATTGCATGTGCCCCACTACGCATACCTACAAACCTACAAAGAAAGGGCAACCATTTTATTTGTTTCCTGGAAAGGGTAACCTCCGACACCGTTTTAAGGTTCCAAAATGTGTCTCTTCCTTTTGCCTCTTTGCGGCGACGCTGGAAATATATTACTACTTGTTTCAATAGCAATGGAATCAGGGGTGACCTATACGACTCGTCTGGGGCCTATAAAAAAGATAAAATGTCTAGCTTTATTTTAGCCCAAATGTCTACAATAATCTAACTGAAAATTAATCTTATCTTATTCTATAAAATTACAAAACGAAAAATTTTCATTAAATATTTAACATTATCACATTAGTCAGCGTAAATCTATACAAACGTACAGTTGCAGTGGAAGGAGCTTCATTTTGGAGTTTGGACGGCTTCAAATGTATCATCTTCTTAAGCCCATAGACATAATGGGCTAAAATAGCCGATTCCTCTAGAATTTTAAACCTGAAATTGCTCAAAAGAATGGGAAAAGGTCAACTAAAAACAATTGATTAATACCAACGGGTTGGTCCAATTGATAAACAGTTTTACATCTCTTAAATCAGGGCCGGTCCTGAGATTCTAGAGACTTAGGGCGAATTGGAAAATTATACTCTAATAATAAGTCTTAAAATTGAATTTTAAGAGTATGTCCCTAATAATAAATATTAAAAAATAAATTTTAAGAGTAGACCCTAAACAAATTGAAAATTTTCAATTTTAAGAGTATGC
This sequence comes from Hibiscus trionum, assembly GCA_030270665.1. Classification (NCBI taxonomy): domain Eukaryota; kingdom Viridiplantae; phylum Streptophyta; class Magnoliopsida; order Malvales; family Malvaceae; genus Hibiscus; species Hibiscus trionum. The sequence goes on from BSYR01000019.1 coordinate 15,908,583, forward strand.
CCTAATAACAAATGTTGGAAAAAATGAGCCTCTAATAACACATATTGAACAAATTAGACCATAAATAAAAAGTATTGAAAAAACTGGAGCCCAAATAACAAGCATTGAAAAAAATTGAATTTTAAGAGTAGGTCCCTAAGAAAAAATATCAAGAAAAATTGGGCATCAAATAACATGTATTGAAAAAATAAACCATTAATAACAAATATTGAAAAAATAAATTTTAAGAGTAGTCCATAATAACAAAATATTGGGAAAATTGAGCCTCTAATAACAAGTATTGAAAAAATTAGACCCCAAATAACAAGTATTAAAAAATGAATTTGAAGAGAATGTCCCTAATAACAAATATCAATAAAAATTCGACTCAAATATTGAAAAAAAGAATTTTAAGAGTAAGCCCATAATAACAATTATTAGGAAAAATTGAGCCTCTAATAACAAGTGTTGAAAAATTTTCGGCCCCAAGTATTGAAAAAATTGGAGCCCTAATAATAACTATTAGAAAAATTAAACTACAACTATTAACTGTTTAAGTAGTAAAAAATGAAGAAAAAAAAAGATAGGCATCTATCTAATATTATAACCAAATTATTATTTTGTTTACTTGTTATTTATGACTCAAAGTGGAGGCTTTTATCTAATATTAAAACCGAATTTTGGGGCCTTTTGTATTATACGTAATTATTTAAGTAGTAGAGGTTAAGGAAAATGGGCCCCTGAGAGGTCGACCGGTTCAACAAGTCCTAGGGCTGGCCCTGACTTAAACATGTCTCGTGTTCGAGGTCTTGTGGATGCAAAAAATTTCTACTGGAAGACTCATCCACCAACGTCAGATGTACGACGTGGATCGGTCTGTATTAATCAAGACAAAGTCCTAAGAAACTGAGAGTTAAGAAAAAGGTTAATGATATGACTTTTTTTGTTCAAAGATAGATTCGATTCATTAAAAGGTCAAGGGTCGTACATCCATTGAAGGGTAAACAAAGTCAAACGTAAAAACATGCACGAAAATGCAGACGTCGACAAGGAACATGAAACCCTTGTGCCCACAAAACCGATCGATGAAGACCTAACCACGTTAAAAAGAACCACGCTTTCAAGGAGCCTAAGGTTCGAAACAACTAGCAAAGGGGAAGTGATGACACTAACAGAAAGTAACATCGCCCGAGCAACGAAAAAACACAGACATGAAAGGAAGCAACTTGAATTCCCTAAAGGTGGAAAAAAGACATTAACCCGAAATCCTAGTGAGAGCTCTATTCGTAGGCAGGGTCCTCGTCGTCCGACGCGGGTCTTGTCAATTGGGACGGAAAAAATATCTGATCAAACCATAGGGAACCAAACGCAAGGCATAAGACTGCAGTAAATGGCATTGTCTTGAGCTTGAAACTGGAATAACTGAAAGACTTAAGCTTGTTACCGAAAATCCTTGGATTAACAGCGACATCCCCACACCATCTGATCCTAGGAGAAGGTTTAGCATAAGTCACCATCTTCCACACCTTTCTTGTGAAAGAGGTGCAACAAGTTACTCCCATTGGAGTTGCGGATAGCCCCCTAGGGAGCTACCCGCTTTGCAAGCAAAGGTGTGGTTTAACTCTTGTGTAGAAGTGACATGTTCTCTTGAGGTAGATGCCTCATCATCACTTAAAACTATTTCTTCCTTGAGAGTGGACTCACTGTCAACGAACATAGAAGTCATATTTGTGATTTTCTTTCCAAACGGATCAATCCCCAGTTCAGTGATGCCTACGCGATCGAGCATTACTCTCGTTCTTTCCATTGCGTGCTTGTGTCTTGCTGCTTGTTTTATCAGAGTGAGGCCATTCAAGTCACAAGAGAAGCCTCTTTTCTGTTTTTCAATGTTGTTGATAATGGGCGAAGCATTAGAGAATGAATTTGGGAACAAGGCAATCTTTAGGACTTCCTCATTCGCTACTGCTACGAAGCTATTGGCACCCCAATTTCTGGGGGAGATTTGAAAGATTTCATCATTGATACAGCTCCAAATTTCTCTTCTTTTTGCCACAAAGAAAAATTCTTCATGTGGTTCTTCCCTTTTCCCCTTTAGCTTGTTAGACACATCCAAATTGTTTACTCCCTCGATGATCAGGTTGCTGAGGATGTCAACATGTTGCGTGCATTTAGGTTCATCAAGGCCTTCGTTAGACTCGGGGATAGCTTCCAGCTCCTTAGCTTCTTTTGAAAATGGCTCATCATGAGGGAAGTGAGATTTTTGGAAGTCAACTGTATGAGTGCAAAAACAGGAAATAATTTTGTTTTTGTCCTTTCCCTTTTCGGCATTAACTTGCGGACCTGGTGAAAAAAATTTCTCCAACCTTGAACTTGGTAACCTCGTACCCTCGGGGGGAGTACACGAGGTCACCTTGGAATTGTTGTCATGTATCGTTGGATCGCCTTTGTTTCTCCTCAATTCTTGCAATGGTGCGTTCGAACTGGGATTACCAGACACAGTATTCCGGCGATGTTGAGGTGACAATCTAGAGGATTTTTTCTCTCATGTTGGTGAAGCTCTTAGCCAGGGGCCATACCTTCCGGAGTTCTTGAAGAATTTAGTATCATTCCAGCATTCTCTTTCTCCATAGCCGATACGACCACATTTATAATAGAATTTGGGCAAACGTTTATACTTGAAGGAGGCTTCAACCGGCTTATAATTCTTCCTGTTGAGCATAAAGCCCGTTCGATTTCTCAGCTTCTACTCTGATGGCTACTCTCAGATTGAGTTGGTTGTCCCATTTGACTTTGCACTTGCCATCAAAGTTGGAACCATAACATTTGGGAAACAAGTTCCCGATTTTCGTTATGTTTTCATGGGTAATCAGTGTTAGTGGAAGATTGTGTATTTGGACCCAGAACTCCTCCAGTGAGAAATCCAGCTCTTCGAAAGCCATTTCCGGGAGCCATTCTTTGAGGATTAACAGATGGTCTTGGACTGCCCAGTGTCGGTTGCCAAGAATGCGAAGCCTGTCATCGGGTGATTGAAATACGAACAATAACATATTGTTGCCCATATCATGGCATTCGAGATCAGGGCATTTCCAAGCTTAATTTCTTGAGGATGACATTAAGAGTAAAATCCTTTGCAGCTGAATCGGAGATGACTTTTCCAACTAGAGCTTGGTTCTTGATAGCAAAGTTAACTTCCCCATCTTCGTTTAAATCCAACGATTCGAGGGCATCGTTATCCTTGATTTCAGTGGAATTCATGAGTTGGTGCGTGTGATTCGAGAGATTCTCAGTGCATTCAATGTCTTGTGATGGGAGTAAAGCCATTGTCGAGAAAGGAAAGGAACAAATAAGAGGTAGTTGGGAAGGAACTAAGGGAGTTTGAGGTGATTTGGAAAGCAGGAAAAAATGACAAGATGAAAGCAAAAGACTTGGGGCTCACGAAATTGAAGCAGGGAGGTAGAAAAAAAACTTGACTTTAAAGCGAGGGCCAAACCAGAAAGGAAGAGAGGCAAGAGAGCAGGGACTTCAAGGCCACTCAGTTTGCTGGTGACGGCAAGGATAACTTCCAGAGTGAGAGGACTTTCAAACAAGCGAAAGTTTCAACATCCTTGAGAGAGTAGTTTATCGTTTTCCACAGGAGACCGAGAAGAAGTTTACTCTTCTTAGCGTGTGTAGGTTAATGATAGGACTTGTTGCAAAGAGACAAATCTAAAAAATACGTTTAAAAGGTATTATGAGAAAGTATTGTGAAAAAATATTACGAGATTGTGTTCTATGATTTTTTTAATAAATGCTCTTAGAGGATAGAACTGTTTAAATAGGACAACGTATGTTAAAAATAATATTAATTGGATTGTTTGCAGGGATAATTGAGTAAATTAAAGGTATTTAATGTATATGAAGCATGCTGTAAAAATTATTATTTTATCATAAAAAACACAATTTTAAGAAATTAAATGCATTTTGGATGGAAAAAGGCACTAATACCTTATTTGTAAAAAAACACTTATGGACAACTTGAAAAATTATATGATGGATTATTTCCACCACGTCATTTATGAGACTAATCAATAAAAATTATTCATTTTATTATTTTTTCCATGTTATCTTTTTATCAAGTGAATCTTCACTTGGTGAAAACTATTTTTAAATTTGATTTACAGTAAATATGAGAGGAGATTCACTTGGTAAAAAGATTACATGAAAAAAAATTAATGAAGTAAATGAATTTTATTAGTTGGTCCCATTGATGACTTGATGGGAATGGCTCATGATATAATTACTCGGACAACTTAAAACAATTTGATTTACGGTCTCAAGGTTGTATTTGTTCTTTTTAGTTCTTAATAATACTCATACATACCCTACAAAGTACAAACAAAGTTGCTCGAGCTTAATTTTTTAGGGAAATCTTCCTCCTCTTTGATCGACTCCAACGTTCTTAATAGTTTAAATGTGCTTATAAGGTAATATCTGTTCATACATATTCTCAACCCTTTGACAATGCACGTACATCTTGTAGACAAAGCGGATTTAAACTCATGTCTCTTAAGATGAACATCATTCGCTTTTCTACTGAGACACTTGTTGGATTATGATCGACTCCAACATTAAAGTTGAAATCATCCATGAAATTAAATCTTTCGTCACATCGGTTTATTCTAAATAATTTAAACTTTTTTATTTTAGATTCCGGTTTATTGTTGTTTACATTTTATTTGTTACTTTAGCTCCACATCAAATACCCTGGCAGTACAAAATTTTGAGCACAAAACTATTTATAACAATTTGATCTTTAATTAAATTATTTTTTTATCTATTGATTTTAATATGTTTTAGACGAAGGAGTTTAGTTCTCGCTGTTTTTTACATAGTTTTTGGGTCAAGTGAATTTAATTTAAAAAAACAATATATTAATGGTGTACTATAAAATATTAGGATGAGTCTGACACGCTTGACGAGTATCGATGAGCACCACTAACGACGAGCACCGATGAGCATCATTAATTCAATTTATAAAGATAAAAAATTTAAAGGACTCACAATATAATTATAAATTATTTAAAAATTAAAAGGTAAATTAATTAAAATATATTGTTATTTTTAATTTTCTTTTAAACATAGATCAAAATACTTATCTACCCTTAAATTACAAAACTCTAATTTTTGTTCATTTAAAATTCAAGTCGCCGTCATCGCCGTTGCCTCTTGTCGTTGCCGCCGTTTCAGGGTCCCGAGTCTCCGTGTCATTGTAATTCATATTTTGCCTACTATTACGACAACAAGGTCCTGAGAGTGACGAGTTTGTTGCCGCTTCAAAACTTTTGGATGATATATGCGTCTATCACTGATGAAACCCTTAGGTTTTCTTGATTTGTTATCGAAAGAGGAAGTGAAAAGACGATAAAATGAGAGATAAAGAAATTTTTATTATTATTAGATGAAAAATAATGAATGTACATTAGAGAGTTAAATAATATATATATATATATTAATCGAGAATAAAGAAAAAAACTAATTAACTACCCTAACAATTCTAACAGCTATATTTTATTAGCCCCTCAAGTTGGAGCATATATGTTATGAAAACCCAACTTGAATATAGCTTGAACAAAAGAAGAAGTATGCAGAGCTTTCGTGAAACAGTCAGCGAGTTGATAATGTCTAGAAACATGCAGCAACGTTATTAATCCTTGATGAAACTTCTCACGAATGAGGTGACAGTCAATTTCAATATGCTTGGTTCTTTCGTGTTGAACTAGATTTTCTACAATTTTTATTGCAGACAAGTTATCACAATAAAGATTAGCAAGAGAAGAAACACTAATCTGTAAATCAAAAAGTAAATAACTTAGCCATTGAATCTCGCAAGAAACAGATGCAAGTGCCTTGTATTCAGCTTCACTTGAAGACCTTGAGATGGTCTGTTGTTTTTTTGAACGCCAAGAGACTAAGACTGAACCAATGAAAACACAAAAACCAGTAGCATATTTCCTGGAATCTAGACAAGAAGCCCAATCTGAATCAGAAAAAACTTAGATTTAACATCATTGTTAACAAGAAAAATAGCCATTGCCTAGTAGGGGTGTTCATATCCGGGTACCCGGATTTTCGGGTACCCTAAATTACGGGTACCCGGAATTTTCGGGTACCTAAAAGTCGGCCGGTGACCCGGCCCATAAGAACCGGGTACCCGCAAATCGGGTACCCGCAAAATTTGGGTACCCGTAAAATCGGGTACCGGGTACCCGGTTTGTTTTTTTTTTATATTTTTAAAATTTAATTTTTTTTATAAAAATACATAAGAAACACATAAAATTTCATGATATATATTTCAAACACTAAAATTATTGATTTGTGGTTAATTTTATTTTTAAATTCAAATGGAGACGTGCGGATTGGGTGTTGAATCAATACTGTTTGAACATGCGTATTCGTGTTTGATATCAACACTGTTGATACTTTAGGAATTGGGATCATGTTCACATTTTTTTGGATGATGTTGCCATGCCTTTTCAACTATAAAAGAATTTAGCCCCAAATTTAAAATTATAATTCTAAAATTTTCAATTTTGAAATACTAACTTTTGGGATTTTTGAATCAATTGTTAATTTTTTTAAAAACAAAAATTCAGGATCGATTTTGTCACAACCGATTTTAGACATAATTTTTTAATTCCCAGTTATCAAAATTCAAAACCATAGGATTTGGGGGTTTTGAATTACTAAACCCCTGCAGATGTTTACCTTTCGCATATTTGTTGAAACTGGTTTAAAATTAATATAAATATTTTTGAAAAGTTATAAACTTAAAAGTATATAATACAAGTATAAAAAGAAGTTAGGGGTTTAAAATTAATTTTTAAGGAAAAATAATAAGAAACATAAAATGAAAATAGAATTTAAAATATAAAATATATAAATATTAAAATTAGCGGGTCGGGTCGGGTACCCGGTTATAAAAAAATTTTGGCCCTGACCCGGCCCAACTACCCGGAAAAAATTGCGGGTCGGGTACCCGGCCCGAAAAAATCGGGTACTTTAATATAAATACCCGATAAAATTAAATCGGGTAGGCGGGTCGGCGGGTCGGGTAGTTCGGGCCGGGTATTTTTGAACACCCCTATTGCCTAGGAGTTCTTTTAAGATATCGAAGGACCCTATGAGCAGCTTGCATATGTATATTTGTAAGAGCAAAAATGAATTGAGAAAGCTGTTGAACAACAAAGAAAATAGCAGACCTAGTATTGGTAAGATAAAGTAATTTACCTATAAGCCTTCTATAATAAGTAATATCAGGTAAATAAACATCATCAAACTTAGAAAGTTTAGGTTTAGGAAGAAAGGGAGTAGAAATAGGCTTAGAATTTAAAAAATTTGAATCTTCTAACAAATTCAAAGTGTATTTTTGTTGACACAAGTTGATTCCCTTACTAGAACGAGCAATTACGAAGCTTAAAAAATATTTTAAGTCACCTAAATTTTTTATTTTGAAAGTGTCATTCAAAAAAGCTTGAAGAAATCTCATTCAAATTAGGACTTGCCAGCACTATGTCATCAACATAGACAACAAGGGCAATAAAATCGTCCTCTGAACCTTTAGTAAAAAGAGACTTATCAGCAAAAGCATGAGTAAAATCTTGTTTAATTAAAACCAAAGTTAATATTTCATTCTATTGTCTACTAGCCTGCTTAAGACCATACAAACACTATTTTTAACTTACAAACTAAACCAGGATTATCATTCTGAAAATCAGAATGAAGCTCCATATAAGCTTTCTCATCTAAAAAAATCATGCAAAAAGACATTATTAATGTCTAATTATTGTAAATTTTAGTTTTTAGAAGCAACAATAGCTAAAAGAGTTCTAATAGTAGTAATCCTAGCAACTGGGCTAAACGTATCTAAAGCATCTACATCATACTGTTGAGTGTACTCTTTTTTGACAAGCCGAGATTTATACCTCTCAAGAGTGCCATCGGATTTTAATTTTATTTTAAAATTTCATTTACAACATATTGTTTGTTTACCATAAGAAAGTTCAACTAATTTTCAAGTATTATTACTTTCTAAAGCCTAAATTTCTTTTGTCGCATTTTTTCATCAATCATGTTTAATGGCTTGTTTATAAATTTTAGGTTTAACAAGAATAGAAGTATTACTAACGTAGGAAATATATGTTGAAGATAATGCATCATAAGAAAGAACATTAGTAATACTATGAGGGGAAGTTTTTGAACCTAGAAAAGAAACTTGAACATCTCTGAATTTTGATGGCAAAGTAACACTCCTACTAGGTCTAGAGGATTTCAAAGCATGGGGAACTTGAACTGCATTCTCAACTTGCTGAGAATTATTTGTAACTTTCAAAACTTCAAAATCATTAGGATAATGGCAATTTTTAAGAACCAGTAGAATCAATGGGATTGAAAAAAAAAATATGTGCTAGTCAATATCTTCTAAAAAAATGTTATTGACATATGTAGAAAATATAACCTTATTAGAATTTGAGAGTTAGCTTTGTATAAAAAGAAAAATATTTTCTGAAAAAATATCTATGGATAGAAAAATAGAGTTGGTTGACATGTCAAAAAGCCTATAGCTTTTTATATTCTTTGGAAAACCTATAAAAATACACTTTACAGCTCTAGGATCCATTTTTGTCTTGAATTTAGGTAAAACAGAAGCATATGCAATACAACTAAACACTTTCAAATGATCAATTTTAGGAGGTGTATGAATAAATAATTCATGAAGAGTCTTGTTATCTAAGATATGGGTTGGTGTAATGTTTATCAAATATGTAGAGTGTAGCACACAATCAAGCCAAAAACAAGAGGTAAATTTACTTTTAGTCTTAAAGATCTAGCAACAGAAAGAAGATGTTGGTGCTTTCTCTCTACAATAATATTCTGTTGAGGAGTGTAGGTACAAGAATTTTGATGAATTATTCCTTTTAAATGGAAATAATTTGTCATTTCGAACTTTTTAGCATTATCAGACCTGATGCATTTAATCTTTTTTGTAAACTGAGTTTCTATTAAGTGATAAAATTGAATAAGTGTGTCTTTTACCTCAAATTTTAATCTTAAAGAAAAAATCTAAACATACATACTTTTATCATCTACGATGGTTAGAAAGTAAGAGTGATCATAGAGACTCTTAACAGAAAAAGGACCCAAAATATCGATGTGAATTAAATCAAAAATAAAATAAGAAACATTATTATTAACAGGAAAAGATAAACGATTTTACTTAGAATTATGACATATTTCAGAATCAAACTCAGAACCAGAAATAACATGAATGTCTTTATTAATATCAGAAAAGAATTTCATCCTCTTATAAGAAGGATGTTCTAGTCTAGAATGCCAAAGTTTACAAGAAATAAAAGTAGAGGTACAAACAGTGGACTGTGAAACTATTAAAATAGGATCACCAAAAGAAGCATCTAACTGATACAAGCCATTATATATTTTAGCTAAATCAATCATCCTTCAAGTTGTGGTGTCCTGTATAGAACAGAAATCAGAAGAAAATAAGTAAATAGAATGATTCTTAATTAACTGGGAAATAGAAATAAGGTTAAAAGCAAAGTTAGGTATGTAAAAGACATTATACAAAGTTAAGAAGGAATTAATATGCACATTATCTATGTGAGTTACTTTAACAATGACATTATTAGGTAATCGAACAAATTTATCATGAACAGGATAATAAGTGTCAAAAAATGCTAAATTATTAGTTATATGATTTGTTGCACCAGAATCTAGTTTTCAAGAAAAATGAAATAAATAAGAAGAAGAACAGTTCAAGATAGTACTTGCATCCGCAACTGAAATATCAAATGTAGACGAAAGAGCATTGATCTTAGGATCATGTGAAGCATTTTGAGCAGAACTAGACAAATTTCTTTCTTGTAAGAGGCTTAACAAACTTTTATACTGACTCTTGGTAAATATAACAGGGAAACTAGCATCTTGAACTAAAGCGTTAGTATCAAAAAAACTCCTAAGAATTAGAAGCCCCAAGCTGATTCACCCTAGTATTTTCATTTCTACCCTTATACTCAGGAGGAAAACCATGCTTCTTGTAGCATTTTTCAACTGTATGTCCATATAACCCACAGAAAATGCACAAAGGTCTCTTAGAGACATTGCTACTAACAAATTTTTGAGTACCAACTTTACTGACTGTATTGTCATGCTTAACACTAATTTTCAAATTTTTGACAGAACACCTATCGGCTAACAGAACATTAGAATCTGCATGAATACTAGATGCAAGAGATTTTTCATGTTGAATGACAACAACAAATACATCGTCTATAGTAAGTTTCATCATTAAAAACTGAGACTTAGGTACAGAAAAGCCTTCATTTAAACCTTTAAAGAATCGCAACAAAAAGTTTTGCTTGCGATATTTCATTGCAGAACACTCACAAGAGGTTAAGGGACAAAAATTATAAATTTCATCCCATATTACTTTTAATTGCGTGTAATAAGTGGTAACAAAAGAGATACCTTGCTGGAGAGAGTAAAACTCCTGAAGGAGATCAGAAACACACATCAGATCGCTTTGATAGAAGCGGTTGAAGAGATCTTGCCACAGCTCGTAGGTCGTATCAAACTAGAGAACACTCTAAGTAATTTCTTGGATCATTGCTCGTTGCAGCCAAGAAATGACCAAATTGTTACATTTAACCCACGCCTTGTAACGAGTCTCATCCTTCCCAGGTTCTTTGACAGATCCATTAACAAAGCATCATTTATTTTTGGAGATCAAAGACATGCGCATCAAACGCGCCCAACTATGATAATTAGCGCCGTTGAGCAGAGAAAAAGTGAGAACTAATGTTGAGTTCTCATTCGGGTGGATGTAGTACTCGCTGGAGGAGTTGTCATCGCAGAAAGAACGGTCGTTGTCGGTAGAGGAAGAGTCATCTGATACCATGATGAAACCCTTAGGATTTCTTGATTTGTTATCGAGAGAGGAAATAATAAGACGGTAAAATGAGAAATAAAAAAAACTTTTATTATTATTAGATGAAAAATAATGAATGTACATTAGAGAGTTAAATAATATATATATATATATTAATCAAGAATAAAGAAAAAACTAATTAACTACCCTAACAACCCTAACATCTATATACTATTAATCACACTGTGAATCTTGATGTCGCAAAGCTTTTCCATATTGACCCTCAAATTAATTAAAATTCTAGCCGACAACAGCGGCGACAGTAGCAGCGACTCGAATTTCAAATGAATAAAAATTAAGAATTTGTAATTTATGGGTAGATAGATATTTTGATGTGTGTTTAAAAGAAAATTAAAAATAAAATAATATATTTTAATTAATTTACCTTTTAATTTTTAAATAATTTATAATTATACGGCAAGTCTTTTAAATTTTTAATCTTTATAAATTGAATTAATGGTGCTCATCAATGCTCGTCGTTAGTGATGCTCATCGGTGCTCGTCGAACGTGACAGAATTTTCCCAAATATTAACTTCACGTTTATTCCTGGAACTCTCAAGTCAAAACAGTGGTGGGTGGCTGGATCCTATTGACACGCGTCGTATAGTGTCAAAAATAAAACCTTAAACTCAAAATAAATAAGATTTAAATTAATATAGCGAGAGTAAGGGTCGATCCGCAGGGAATAGGAACTCTAACACCTTTCTTCTGATTTAGACCAATAACCTGTAGAAAATAAAGGGGGATTTTAGAATAGTGATTTGAATGAGAAAAATAGTAAAAACGTAAAAATAAATGTTGAGAATGAATTATAGATAGAAATAGCCTCAAGCCACGCTTTGCCACGACATCTTCGATCACTGAAGTTGATTTTTCTTCGACTTTCCTGCAGGTTACAGTCTACAAGGCCCAACCCTTGTAACTTACTTCTCGTTGGTAAATTCGACTCCCAGGGCAATCCTTGAAGTCAAACTTTAGTGAATTAGCCACGGCAATCGATACTAACCCAGATCTGAGTTGGTGCTGGAGAAGCCCGTGCTCGGATATTCGTCTCGATGAGAGTTGTTTCCGATTTTGATTCCCCTTAGTGGACCGCCACTAAGTTTGTTCTTAGGGAGTTGAATTGGCTACAAGCTTTTCCTCGTCCCCAACGATGGATCTAAACCACTTCAAGCCGATGCGCGCTCTCGGAATGAAACAATTACGATACCTAAAGATTAGGCCGATTGCCTAATCAATTTTACAGAGAATCTAAAAAGGAGTTGTTGAAGGTTTGAAGTATTTTCCTAATCTCACGAGGTTTGTCGGGTTTGGCGTTGCTCTTGGCTAAAAGGAATTTAGTTAAGCATGGTTTGTGAAAAAACCATACTTAATAAAATAAATAAAAATGGAGAAAAGAAAATGGAGAGCTTTATTAACTCAAGAAAGAAGAGAACAATGGAAAATGTTTGATGAATAATTCACCCCCAAAGTGGGGTATTTATAGTAGTTGAAAAACCCTAAAAACCTAAGATGATAAATCCTAAAATAAATTTAAATAAAATTACATAAGATAAATATCAAAGTTTTAAACTTAAAAGATAAAATTCGGATGATAGGCTATCTTGATAAGTGGACTGATAGGTTATCAAGCTTGCTGACGTCATCTTCTAGAAGGTGCTGATGTGGCGCCTAGTCAGCATTCATGCCCTGGTTCATGCCCATGAATCTGCCCACGAATTCAGTATTTTCTGCAGCACTTCAACTCGTTTCTGTCATTACGTATCCTGCACAAGAACAACACAAAAACGCCCAATTAAGTCCTTCAAACATATATATTCGATCAAAACAAGGACTAAAAACATAACCAAAATAAACATTTATCAAATTCCCCCTCACTTATCCGATGCTTGTCCTCAAGTATCTCAAAATTAAATAATCTTAAGTTCAAGTTTTCATCCTTAATTTCACGAAGTCTCAAAAATTCTCAATATGATTAAGCATCTAATTATGAGAGAAAACTAAGGAGCAAAAATAGATAAATGGCAAGACTAATAAATTAAAGCTAAGACGACATTCTAAAAACTCTACTAACATCAATGATGCAAACCAAGTACTCTCACAAGGAATCGCTACTGTCACTCAAAGTGTTTAAGGGTAGAGAAAAATCACTCGAGCCAAAGCTAATTAGAGCATAACCATAAGCTTGTGTTTAAATCTAATCTCCATTACTAACATGAATATGATGCAAAAATCAAGAGGTCTTAAATAAGAGTTGTAATGGGGCTAAGGTAAGGGTAGGATAAAGGCTGAAAATAAAGGTTAAAATTCAAGACAAAAAAATCATCCCAAAAATATATTCGAAACTGTTTTTTTTTTCATTCGAACCAAAACTGCTCGACAGTGTACTTTTCCTCTCTCTTTTTTCGAACTGCACTTTTTTTTCTGTTTTTATTTTTCTGCAGACTCGAACAATTTCCTGCACTGTATATTCGAACCAATTCTGCACTGTATATTCGATCCAATTCTGCACTGTTTTTTTTTCTCTGCACAGTGTAATACACTGCTGCACTGCATTTATTCGAATATGTTTTTTTTAAAGATGAAATTTGTCTCGAAAAAGGGAACAAAAATGATGGATTTGAGAAGAAATTGGATTAGGCTTAAAATGTGGTAATTTTCAAGAAAAAGGCTAAGGCTCAAAGATTGTTTCACTAGGGGAAATTAATTAAAGGGTATGTGATTTATTTGGGAAGAGAAGTGGTTTAAACCTAGTGCCTCTATCATATTAAAGCATCACAATCAATCAATGTAATCTCAAAAAGAATTTAAAGACAAGTTCTAGAATGCAACTAATTTAGCTAGGCACACTCAAAGGAACAAAGAGCGAATATCATGCATGCTCATTAGGCTCAAAATCTCACAAATATGTCTTGTGTACTTAGGTAAGCATCATGTGGATTAATAGAGAAATAAAATGTCATAATAAAATTAAAAATTAATCATGCCAAAAATTTACCATGCAACCTAGAGTTTTCTAACAAGATAAATTCAGAATCATGTGAAAACAGTGAGACAAGGCGAAATTAAGGATTTAAACAGATAACTTAAATTAATAAAACCAAGATTTCAAGCGAACAATCAAGACGGATAAGCAAGATAAAAATTGATAAGCATATCTCCCTCCCCCTCACTTAGATGCATTTTGTCCCCAAAATGAAAAATTAAAATAAAAGAGAGGAAAGGAGAGACTCCCCTAATCAATTGCGGCCACGACCGCGGCCACGTCGTCCGCGGGAGTTGCCAGGGCGAAGATAGGATAAGATCTCGGCCAAGTTGGTCTCGATGGAATGTAAACGCTCATCCATATCTCTTTGGGGTTGGTCGTCCTGTGGTGGTGGTGATTGGGCTCGTCTACGAAACACTTGTTCTCGACGAGTTGGGAGAGTGCCCGGGGGAGCAATATAAGGTGCATCAGGAGTGCCTGCAAGTAAGCCCATTGCATCTAGGCATATCTCATCTAAAGCACTCATAGAAAACGCGTAAGTAAACTGAGATGGATCAAAAGTAGCAGAAAAAATACGCAAGGCTAAATGGGTGATATAGGGGCCCAGAATTAATGGTCGTGACCTAGAGGTTCGAGGGACACGATGAAACGTGTGGGCCAACCAAAAACCAAGATTTACCTTAATATTTACCTGCATACACCATAGAAAGAATAACTCAGTTCTACTCAAGGTTGATGGAGTGTCGTTTCGGCCGGACAGGTTGTAAACAAGGAAGCGATGGATATATCATAAAGCAGGGCTATGAATAATGTGGTCCTTAGTTGTTTTCGGATTGTACTGCACACCCGCTAAACCTGTCAAAGTCTCGAGAGAAATGTTGTTATCGAAATCTTCCGGTATGTCTAAAAGTGCAGATTGATAGTTAGGGTCCGAAACATTAGTGACGAAACCCATATAGACATTAAACTCAGTAATGGACAGCCGAAAGTATTGACCCAATAAGCGAAAGGAAATTACATTTGGTGTATCAAGAGACCTTGCGCGACTACGATTAAACGAAAATGTAGAATAAAATTCAAGAACTAATTCGTAGTACGTGTCACAAGTAATAACATGAAATCGACGCCATCCAATATTATCAAAATGTGCTAGGACCGACTCACGTATATGCAAACGATCTAATGTATGATCGGGAATGTACTTACAGACCGGAAGTGGGCGATGTCGAATATGATTAAACATAACGAGTTCGTCTCCAGTGAATTGTAAAAACCCTTTCAAGTTGTCATCGTTGGGTGTCGTAAATCGTTGGCTACGTCGTGGATGTTCTTCATGGTCGGATGGAATATCATTGTGGTCGTGAGGCGGTGATTCCATTTGAGCAGCGTCCGAAGGATTATGGGCAGCAAAATCAGCGTGCATGTAATCTGCATGTTCAGAGGTAGGGTTAATAACAAATAATGGTGCAAAAAATTCAGAACTTACCTCATCGGCTGCCGAATAATTATCCGAGTGCCCGGATGTGTTGGTGTGCATGTGATAGGAGGGCACATGGGGTGGGGAATGCATGGGCATGTAACGATGCTGTGAGGAGCCACCAGCCGCATCGGACGTCAATGGGTGGTAAGGGGACGGTGGCGTTTCGCCACTGCCGGTGACACGAGCAGTGCGGCCGGTGCTGGGCTGTCCGGATCTGTGCGTGGGGGCAGTGGCGGTATACATGGATGTGGTCGGCGTCGCAAGGGAGTGAAAGGAAGGGGATGGTGGTGACGGTGGTCGCTGCGGTTGGTGGTGTGGTGGTGCATGGTCGACGGGATGGGGGGTGGTGATGGGAGGTTCGGGAGATGGAATGGTGGTGTGGTGCGGCTGTGGGTGCTCGGAGTCGCTGCTAACGGAGACGAACTGCGGTAGCTGGAAACGCCGGCGGCCACCAATGACAAGCGGTGGCTGCTGTAGAAGCCGGCGAGCCTGGTTCCTGGTGCGAGGCATGGTGGTGGTGTATAGGGTTTTGTTCCGGTTGGCGTTATGGGAGAAAAGAAAGGAGTGCTGTGGTAGGTTGGCGGCAGGTGAGGGTTTATTGAATAGGTTAAATGTTGGTCAAAGGCTACTGAAAAGGGAAATAAATAAGAGGGTGGGGGGGTGTAGCCGTGTATTGGTTTGGGTTTTGGGTGGGGTCCACGGGGCTTAATTTTGGGTGAAAGTGTAGGTGATTATATATATATATATATATATATATAAAAGGAAAACGAAAGTTGCGGCTAGGGAGGTGTAATTGGGTGTTTGAATTTAGATTGGATTGTGGTGGTTGACCGGCGGGGTCCACGGGATTAAATTGGGTGGAAATAGGAGTTTTGACCGGTTGGTGGATAAGATATATAAGATTTGGACGGGTGATAACAAATACCATTTAAAAATTGGGTCCACCGAATATTCTTGATAGCTTCTCATCTTTTATTCAACCTAACTTATCTGCAAAAATAAGGAAAAGATTAGATAAAATAAAATTCAAAAATAAAAATAAAATGAGGAGATAATAAATTCGAAAAGATAGATAGAATAAGATAAAAATAAATTTAAAAGTAGATAAAATAAATAAATAAAAAAACAAATATTAAAAATAATGAAAATAAATATGATAAAATCGAAATAAAAAAAACTTTTAAACAGATTTAGTTGATTTCGATTTTCCTCTTTTTTCTTTTTTTTCACTTTTTTTATTTTTTTTAAATAACATTAAGAATAAAGAAAATTAAAATAAAAAGAAATGGGTTGCCTCCCATCTAGCGCTTGTTTATCGTCGCTAGCTTGACGACCTCATTTATGCACTTGGTTCCTCGAAATAAATTTCTTCAATCAAACCAACTGGAACATTTTCGAAAAATTGTTTTAACCGTTGTCCATTAACTTTAAAGCTATGTCCTTCGGTGTCTTGAATTTCTACTGCTCCATGTGGAAAAGATTGAACAACAGTGAACGGTCCGAGCCATTTGGAACGCAGTTTTCCTGCAAAAAGTTTAAATTTAGAATTAAATAATAGAACCTTTTGACCAACGGAAAAAGATTTAAATGAAATATTTTTATCATGGAAATCCTTTGTTTTGTCTTTAAAAATTTGTGCACTATCATAGGCATGTTTCCGGATTTCCTCAAGCTCTTGAATGTGTAACTTGCGTTCCCTTCCAATCGCATCCATTTCCATGTTACATTGCTGAATTGCCCAAAATGCGCGATGTTCCAGTTCGACTGGTAAGTGACAGGGTTTACCGTAAACGAGACGGTAAGGTGACATCCCTATGGGGCCTTTGTACGCAGTACGGTATGCCCATAGCGCATCGGATAGCTTAATACTCCAATCTTTGCGATCCGGCTTCACGATTTTTTCGAGTATGGTCTTTATCTCTCGATTCGACACCTCTGCTTGATCGTTCGTTTGCGTATGGTAAGATGTTGAAATCCGGTGAGTGACACCGAATTTCTTCATGAGAGTATCAATCACTCGGTTAATGAAATGTTTCCCTCGGTCGCTTATTATCGCTCGCGGTGTGCCAAACCTGCAAAAGATAGATTCTTTTAGAAACTTAACAGTGGTTTTAGCATCATTATTTCGGGTTGCTCTAGCTTCAACCCATTTAGAAACATAATCTACCGCAAGAATTATATAAAAGTTACCGAATGAAGAGACAAAAGGACCCATATAATCTAATCCCCAAACATCAAATATCTCACATACAGTAATGGGATTAAGTGGCATTTCGTTTCGTCGACTCAAATTACCAACCCTTTGACACTTTTCACAAGATTTACAAAATAGATAAGCATCACGAAAAATGTTGGGCCAGTAGAAACCACACTCAAGAATTTTATGTGCAGTACGTTTAGGCCCGAAGTGACCACCGCAAGAATAAGAATGACAGAAATTTAAGATAGAGTTTACCTCGCTTTCTGCTACACATCGTCTAATTACCTCATCCGAACAATGCTTCCAAAGATAGGGATCATCCCAAATGAAGAAACGAGACTCCCTTTTTATTCGTTTCACTTCCGCTCTCAGTAAATCTTGTGGCATCTTACCTGTGGCTAAGTAATTTACCATGTCAGCGAACCATAGAACGTTAAGCTGAGCTGCCATCAATCCTTCGTCAGGGAACTCCTCTCTAACCGGTGGATCCGACATAGATAATGGGATGCGACTCAAATGATCGGCAACAAGGTTTTCGCATCCCTTCTTATCTTTAATTTCTAGGTTGAATTCCTGGAGTAATAGTATCCACCGGATCAGTCTCGGTTTTGCCTCCTTTTTACTCATCAGAAAGCGTAAAGCTGCATGATCAGAAAAGACAACGATTTTAGTACCGAGTAAATAAGATCTAAACTTTTCTAAGGCAAAAACAATAGCAAAGAGTTCTTTTTCCGTTGTCGAATAAATTTTCTGCGCAGGATCCAAGGTACGTGATGCATAGGCTATAACATGCGGTTCCTTGTCGATTCTTTGACCCAACACTGCTCCAACGCTAAAATCGGAAGCATCACACATTAATTCGAATGGATGGTTCCAATTCGGTGGTTGAACGATAGGTGCGTTCACAAGCTTCTCCTTGAGTATGTCAAATGCCTCCTTGCATTTCTCGTCAAAAATGAAGGGTTGATCCTTTTGTAATAGACTGCAGAGGGGTTGTGCCAACTTCGAAAAATCCTTAATAAACCTGCGGTAAAATCCTGCATGGCCAAGAAACGATCGAATATCCCTCACAGTTGTGGGGTATGGGAGTGAGCGTATAACATCTGTTTTAGCTTTATCAACAGTAATACCCTTTGAGGAAACAACATGTCCTAGAATTAACCCTTTATCTACCATGAAATGACATTTTTCATAATTTAAAACAAGGTTGAATTCAAGGCATCTTTTTAGCACATTTGTTAAGTTTAATAAACATTCTCCAAAGGAATTACCGTAAACTGTAAAGTCATCCATGAATACCTCTATACCTTTTTCGATAAAATCGGAGAAAATGCTCACCATGCATCTTTGGAATGTGGCCGGCGCATTACAAAGCCCGAATGGCATTCGACGATAGGCGAACATGCCAAAAGGACATGTAAAGGTTGTCTTCTCTTGATCCTCGGGCGCCACAGGAATTTGGAAAAAAAACCTGAAAATCCGTCAAGACAACAGTAGTGAGTTTTACCGGCTAATCTTTCAATCATTTGGTCTATAAAAGGAAGTGGAAAATGATCTTTTCGAGTTAGAGAGTTCAACTTCCTGTAGTCTATACAGACTCGCCAACCATTTCGGACTCTTGTTGGAACCAACTCACCTTCTGCGTTTTTAACCACCGTGACTCCAGTTTTCTTAGGGACTACATGGATCGGGCTTACCCAGTCACTATCCGAAATTGGATAGATTATATCCGCATCTAGAAGCTTTTGTATTTCTTCTTTAACTACGTCCATCATAGGTTGATTCAGGCGGCGTTGTCCTTGTCGAGATGGCTTAGCCCCATCTTCGGTTTTTACCTTATGCATGCAAGTGGAGGGACTAAGGCCCTTGATGTCTGCAACGGTCCACCCCATGGCTTCCTTATGTGCTCGCAATACTGTTAGCAAATCCTCCTCTTCTTCGTTTGATAGCTTGGTCGAGATAATAACCGGCAAGGTCTCTCTTTCTCCTAAAAATGCATACTTTAGATGCTCGGGTAATTGTTTAAGTTCAACCTTGGGTGCCTGCAATATAGAAGGTAAAGGTTTAGTCTTAGACGCAGTAAGTATTAAGTCTTTATTTATCGAACAAAGATTTTCGAACTCCCTGTCCTCTTCGTCGGAATCCGCGATTTCTCTGTACAAATCATCCATGAAGTCAGTAAAACTAGTGTCAAAGAAATCATTTATGGCAGGTTCAATGACATCAACAAAATTTAAACTAGCAACATTTTCAGGATGTCTCATAGCTTTGTAAACGTCAAATTTTACTACCTCACCATCGAATTCCATTGTAAGGATCCCACTTCTTACTTCAATTTTCGTGTTTGTAGTGCTCAAAAATGGGCGGCCAAGGAGGATCTCAGAAGAGTTGTTTGACCGGTCGTTTTCCATGTCAACGACATAGAAATCCGCTGGGAAGATTAAATCATTTACCTTTACAAGAACGTTTTCCAGTAATCCTTCCGGGTAGATTATGGATCTATCCGCCAGTTGTATTGTTACCTTCGTATCCTTCAAAGGCTTAGCAGAAAGTGAGTTATAAAATGAAAGGGGCATAACATTAATAGAGACCCCTAAATCACACATTGCTCTTTTAACACCCACTTTACCTATTTTGCAGGGAATGGCGAACATACCTTGGTCCTTCAATTTTGGGGGTAACTTACGCTGGAAGACCGCCGATACATGTTCTCCTAGATTAACTTTTTCAACTCCAATAAGACGACGTTTGTTAGTACATAAATCTTTAAGGAACTTAGCATACCTTGGAATTTTTCGGATTACGTCGAGGAGCGGAATGTTGATCTCTACTTTCTGGAACACATCTAGGATTTCCTTTTCTTCCGCTTGTTTGTCTCTTTTCATCAATCTTGACGGGAATGGTGGTTGGACAGTATGAGGGGATGGTTTAGGGGTCGGATTTGATGTATCTTTTTCGACTGGTGGGGTTGGGTCATCTTTTTGGGTGTTTACCTCTGAAGTTTTGGGTTCTATCACGGTGCCACTTCTAAGGGTGATGGCATTTACATTTTCTTTTGGGTTCATCTCTGTTTGTGAAGGGAGTTTACCTTTGGATTCAAGACGACTTACTGTTTGGGCTAGCTGGCTCATTTGCTTGTCTAACTCTTGTAAGTGGATTTCGGTACGGTTCTGGAACTTCTCTTGGGATATCGCTAGTCGTTCAACCAAGGTTTCTAGAGACGTCTTTTGTTGTGGGAAGGGTTGTCTTTGTTGGTATGGTTGATTTGGCCTTTGGTTATTTGCGTACCCATAATTTGATTGGTTCCTCCACCCAGAATTATAAGCATTCCCTATGGCGTTGGCTTGGGCGACATCATCTTCTTGAATCATCGGACAACAGTCTGTCGGATGTTCTGGGCTGGTACAGATTCCACAAAGTCTAGCTGTTTTTCTCTTATCCGCAACGAGAGTTTGCACTATTTCAGCTAATTTATCGATTTTGTTTTCTAATGAAACTGTACTTACCTCGCGAACCCTGCGAGATGGTTCGTTAGACTGATTGAATCTTTGAGAGTTGGCGGCCATGGTTGATATAAGTGTTTTAGCTGCCGTTGGTGTCATGTTGACTAGAGCTCCGCCACTTGCTGCGTCTATCACTTTCATGTCCATAGGCGTCAATCCTTCGTAAAAATATTGGATGAGGGTTTGTTCCGACAACCCATGTTGTGGACAATTTGCACACAACTTTTTAAACCTCTCCCAATATTCATACAAGGATTCAGTTTCTCTTTGTTGAATGCTTAGGATGTTGCGCCTGATTTCGCTCGCTTTTGCTGCAGGGAAGAACCTGTCAAGAAAAAGTTTAGCCATGTCAGTCCATGTTGTAACAGAATTAGGGGGTAAATCAAATAATCAATCTTTCGCTATATCATATAAGGAGAATGGAAAAGCTCTAAGTTTGATTTGGTCATCGGATACTCCCTGTGGCTTTGTACTTAGACAAACCATGTGAAATTCCTTCAAATGTTTATGAGGATTTTCTGTCGGTAAGCCGTGAAAGGTAGGCAAGAGATGGATCAAACCCGTTTTTAGCACGAACGGTGTTTCGCCATTCGGGAAAGTTATGCACATAGGTTGTTGGCCATCGGGCGCCTCATTCAGTTGGCGTATGGTTTGATTTTTGTCTCCCATCGGATTGGGCTCGTAACTCGATTCTGCTTCAGATGTGATTTCTAGATCGCGTTCGAGTCTCTGTTGGCGTCTTTTGTTTTTCTTTTCCCGAAGTGTTTGTGCGTTCAACTTTCGGGCTAGTGCTTCGATTTCCGGGATGAGATCAAATTGTTCTCCCGGATTGCTCCTGGTCATAAATCAAATAAAACGATATTAGTACTTTGCCGTATTCCCCGGCAACGGCGCCAATTTTGACACGCGTCGTATAGTGTCGAAAATAAAACCTTAAACTCAAAATAAATAAGATTTAAATTAATATAGCGAGAGTAAGGGTCGATCCGCAGGGAATAGGAACTCTAACACCTTTCTTCTGATTTAGACCAATAACCTGTAGAAAATAAAGGGGGATTTTAGAATAGTGATTTGAATGAGAAAAATAGTAAAAACGTAAAAATAAATGTTGAGAATGAATTATAGATAGAAATAGCCTCAAGCCACGCTTTGCCACGACATCTTCGATCACTGAAGTTGATTTTTCTTCGACTTTCCTGCAGGTTACAGTCTACAAGGCCCAACCCTTGTAACTTACTTCTCGTTGGTAAATTCGACTCCCAGGGCAATCCTTGAAGTCAAACTTTAGTGAATTAGCCACGGCAATCGATACTAACCCAGATCTGAGTTGGTGCTGGAGAAGCCCGTGCTCGGATATTCGTCTCGATGAGAGTTGTTTCCGATTTTGATTCCCCTTAGTGGACCGCCACTAAGTTTGTTCTTAGGGAGTTGAATTGGCTACAAGCTTTTCTTCGTCCCCAACGATGGATCTAAACCACTTCAAGCCGATGCGCGCTCTCGGAATGAAACAATTACGATACCTAAAGATTAGGCCGATTGCCTAATCAATTTTACAGAGAATCTAAAAAGGAGTTGTTGAAGGTTTGGAGTATTTTCCTAATCTCACGAGGTTTGTCGGGTTTGGCGTTGCTCTTGGCTAAAAGGAATTTAGTTAAGCATGGTTTGTGAAAAAACCATACTTAATAAAATAAATAAAAATGGAGAAAAGAAAATGGAGAAAAATAGAGAGCTTTATTAACTCAAGAAAGAAGAGAACAATGGAAAATGTTTGATGAATAATTCACCCCCAAAGTGGGGTATTTATAGTAGTTGAAAAACCCTAAAAACCTAAGATGATAAATCCTAAAATAAATTTAAATAAAATTACATAAGATAAATGTCAAAGTTTTAAACTTAAAAGATAAAATTCGGATGATAGGCTATCTTGATAAGTGGACTGATAGGTTATCAAGCTTGCTGACGTCATCTTCTAGAAGGTGCTGATGTGGCGCCTAGTCAACATTCATGCCCTGGTTCATGCCCATGAATCTGCCCACGAATTCAGTATTTTCTGCAGCACTTCAACTCGTTTCTGTCATTACGTATCCTGCACAAGAACAACACAAAAACGCCCAATTAAGTCCTTCAAACATATATATTCGATCAAAATAAAGACTAAAAACATAACCAAAATAAACACTTATCACCTATATATCAACAAAATCCTCAATCAAATAAAAGATTAGTGGTGGCAATAAAAAAATGCTGCATCTTAATATTTATCCTACATTTAGTTGCATATAATAAAATTTTTCGTGTACACAATTTATCAAAAATATAACAAATTTTCTCTCATACACATGACATTTCAAAATAGAATAAGTTTTATCACTTTAACCTTAATGTTAAAATTGATATTTTATCAATTTATAATATTCTTTGTATCATGTTTATATTGTTAATATATATATATATATATATTAAATATACTAATATAATGTATATGTTTATAAAAACAAATTTGCATTAAAAATCCCAAAATAGGAAGGCCGAGTGTGAAACGGCGGATTGCTTGCGTGTGATGAAGCTAAAAAATAGTTAGACGAAAGCTAAATATTAAATAACAATTTGCAATTAAATTAGTAAGAGTCCTTTGGCAACTTGGTTCATTGTTATGAGAGAGCAAAGAAATAAACATTAGGCAATTTGTATGTTTTCAATCACCACATTGATTGGCCAATGATTCTCATAAATAACATTTATTTTGTCATACTTTAAAAACAATGCCAGTTGGGTTTGTTTATTTAAGGCTAAATTATATCATTAGTAATTAAATAATTACAGTTTTTGTTTTAACCATCTAACTTTTTTTATTATAAAATCAACATCAATTTTACAGGTTTTTTTATTGTCACGGTTAAAATATTCACAAATTTTCACCGAATCTAAAAATTCAATTTTTTCGATTTTCAAATAATTTAGAATTTACATTATATTCTAAATAAATATTACAAAATTTATTTTAAAAAACAATTAATATTAATTTATAGAATAAAAATAATTATATAATGGTTTTTAATTCCAAACGAATTGGAATATAATTATAGTTTGATTTTTATTTTAATCACGAGTAAATTAAATATTTGTTTGATTAGAAACATAAGAACAATATGATTTGATTTAGTGGTTAAGCATTTGATCATCTTTTTGATGGGTCCTAGATTCAATCCACCCATGATATTTTGAGGTGGTAAAACGTTTTAACCAGGGCCGTCTCGAAGATTTTCGGGGCCCTGAGCGAAAATTAAAAAATTGACCTCTATATAATAAAAGCATATCTTATTAGTTTGAACAATCAAAGTAATATTATTTTAAGTCTTAATTACAAAATAAGTGTCCAAACTATACACGTTTTTTTTGCTTTAGGTGCCTAAAGTTTATTTTGTTATCATTTTGAGGTATCGATCATTATTTTTTATATAAAAATGAAACTTTACACACCTAAAACAAAAAAATGACATAATTTGGGTACTAATTTTTTTTAAAAATAGACACCTAAAACAAAAAGCAGCATAATTTGAGCACTTGTTTTTAATTTTTTAACGGTCTTTATCTAGAAATGGCCACAGAATAAACTTCAGACACTTATTTTGACCCAAAAAACATTTTAGTGTCTAAAAATTAAAAAAAAATTATAGTTTGTACACTTATTTTGTAGTTAAGTCTTTCTTTAATAAATCATAAAAATATGATTAAATTTTTATCAAACATATTATTTTTATTGTTAGATTAATTAATTTATTTATCTAAGAAAAAAATTAATTTTTACCATTAAATTAATTATTTGATCAATTAAAAAATATAAAAAAAAATTAAAATTTAGGGGCCCTAGGCTGGTTGGGGGCCCTGAGCGGTCGCTCGGGGTGCTCCCCCTCACAGCCGGCCCTGGTTTTAACTTAAAGTGAAAATTTTGGTAGAATTTTACTAACTTCTTAACTTATCTCAGTAATAGAAAATGAATGTGACGATTTTATTAAAAAATAAAAACCAAAATAAAAACCGATAATAATTTAATAACTAATGGTGTAGTTAGCTTTTATTTAAATACTTTCATCTCACATCTTCAAAAAATAAAAGATAAAATTAGAATGAATTAAATTCCGACATTAGAACAATAAAAAATATTGTTATGGTGTGTAAAAATATTCCTTGGAAGAAAGAACCCAATGTAAAGATGGAGAGAAACATAAATAATTATTGTTTTTTTATTAATATAAATAATTATTGTTTTATCGAAATTGATGTGGCTACCTACCTAGTTTTATATTTGTGATTAAAATGTTGTTTTTTAAAATAACCCACAAAAAATCCACTTCTCATAGAAAGCACATGAAGCATCAAATTAATGTATATTGTTAAGAAACAATATTTAAACATAAAATGAATATGTATTAAATTAATATGATTAATTTTATGTAGTTAAGGTGTTGTTTGATATATTGGAAATTTAAATATGAATATGTGGAGTGGTTTCAGTAGTATAGGATGATGTATTTTACCCAGGTGATTCGGGTTCAAACACTATGTGTGTATGGTGTGTGTGCGCGCGCGTTATTAAATGGTTAAAAAGTTTGAGCAGATACTACCTTGTAATCACACCAGCATATTCAAAAAAAAAATCAACTATAATTATAGTTTTTACAATAACAAATTTGGAAATTAATTTTATGGTAATTTTACTTTTATTAATATATTGTGTTAATTTTTTTGGTAGTATGCATGTCAATCTTATGATTCATGTTCGGGGTGCAAGATTGTCCCTCCCAACAATGTCATTTTCAATGTTCGAATTCACGTCTTCATCTTGGGAATGCAATGTGCCTTACATTTGTAGTATTATATTGTGTTACATTATATGGGTGGTTTGGGGTAAAAGTTAGAAGCAATAACTTGAATATCTAATTATAACAAAATGAAAGATATTTCTTATATATCAAGTGTATTTTTTTAATAAAAACCGGCTTAACATTTGTAGTATTATATGATAGGTAGCTCCGCATTTACATTTTTGTTGAAATTTTGTATATGGTTGGTTTGTTTGGAAATTTGCAAAAGTTATTTAATTGGATTCGAGTGTATTTACTTGTAATTACACGTGTAATATATTTGAGTAGCCAGCCATTACAACTAATATACCACATTGAGTTGAGTGCAATATGAGCACACCAATTATATTATGTAATTTTTATAAAGGGCTGAGAATTGAAAGAGTTATATAACTTTTTTTTCTCCAAATTTTGTTAGTAAATTTCAATTGAATAAGTATATTTGGTCGGTTGATTAAATTACTCATTTTTGTACTTTAATACTTTTTAGTGTTATGGGTTATAAAAGAAAGAAACTAAGCTGTTTTTGTTAGTTTAATTCATCATAATCTCTGGTTTAGCATCAGCTTTTTGTCATCTTCCTCAGTATAATGTCCAGGTGTCCGACCGCATCATTATCTAATGAAAACCATACTCTTATCTAATTAGGCACCTCTGTTTCGTTTGGACAATTTACAAAGTTGATTACCAGGCAGGACATTCCGAATCAGTCCAAACACCAAACAACCCTAATTATTATTTTAATGTTGTTGTCCAGGGCTTTCACGATTTTAGTTAGATATATATACCCTTAATTTGGAATTTGGACCCACTAGTTTCCCCTTAATTTTATGCTGTTGTTTTTCTTTTTCCAGGTAATATAGTATTAGCCAAAAGCATCACTCCTCTGTGTTTTATAGTATTTACTTTGACAAATAATGTGTGATTTGATCTACTCTACAAAAATTTTCACTTTTCTATTATAAAAAACAAAACACAAAAACTCGATATTTGAAACAATAATTTGGCCTTTCTGTTTCTCTTTCCCTCTCCAACTACCATAGAGAATCTCTCTCTGGTTCAGCAACTGGTCTGCAATGTAATCTCACGTGCAGTATGCTGTAGCTTTTGTTGTTTTTTTAGGATTAAACATCTTTTAAAAATTTATTAATTACAGTAATTAATCCGAATTAAGACTAATGAGTAGGTCAAGATACAGTTGGTTATATAAAAAATATACTTTAAAAAGTTGATCAACTTTCTTTCATGGGGGAAGACTGAAGAGAAGATGATAAAAGGGGGAGTTTGTTTGGTCTTTTGGATGTGTAGTGCTTTCCTTCTCTCATTTTGGGTGGAACACCTCTCTCTCTCTCTCTCTCTCTCTCTCTAGAAAACACAAACGTGTGTCCCTTTGTGCTTGGTGTGTGTGTGAGAAACAGGGACAAGAAGTTGAAAAGAGAAGAGAGTTTGCAAGCGTAATAAGGATCTGGGTTGTTGCAAACCTTGGGCATGGCATTAGAAGCAGTGGTTTATCCTCCAGATCGATTTACCTATGGTTTCAAGGGACAGTTCCCCGGAGGAGGAGCCTGGGGTTATGATTTTTGCTTCCAAGAAGAAGATAAAGCTCTTGAAAGCAACTTAGACCAACAAGAGGATAGTCATCTCCATGCAAATTGGGACTCCTCGTCTTCTTCAGTTCTGCAGCAACATGCAAATGAGCTATGGGATCCTTACTCTTCTTCACCCGAACCTTGCACTGGTCACCACTCTCTCCCCGCCCCTGCAGCTGCTGCTTTTCAAGCTCCGATGGAACACCCACCAGCTTACACTGCAAAGGAGACGACAAATACCAACGGCAGTATACGAAAACGTCGTCGTACCAGGAGAAGCAAGGACAAAGACGAGCTAGAGACACAGAGAATGACTCATATTGCCGTTGAACGCAATCGCCGGAAACAAATGAACGAGTACCTGGCTGCGATCAGAGCTTTGATGCCACCTTCTTATGCTCAAAGGGTCAGTTTTCATCTCTCTCTTTCACTTATTGTTTCATAAGTTGGATTAATGAAGTAATAATCAACCTCTATATAACCCTAATCTACTACTTTATCTGACAACAAAATCATAGTACTGATATATATGCATTGACCCAATGACCATTTTCAGGGTGATCAAGCCTCGATAATTGGCGGAGCGATTAATTTCGTGAAGGAATTAGAGCAGCTCTTGCAGACCATGGAGGCTCATAAGAGGACCACTCAACACCCAGATCACAACGGCAACCTTTCACCCTTTGCCGAGTTTTTCACCTTCCCACAATTCTCAACTCGCGCGACGTCTCAGTGCAACAATTCACCCTCGTCCATGGCGGTCGCCGCTTCTTCCGAAAGCGTGGCGGATATCGAAGTGACCATGGTGGAGACACATGCCAACCTCAAGATACTCTCCAAGAAACGCCCCAGACAACTCTTGAAACTAGTTGCCGGGTTACAAGGCCTAAGCCTCACCATTCTCCACCTCAATGTCTCGACCGTCGATGAAATGGCTTTGTATTCCATTAGCGTCAGGGTAATAATAAGAACAAAACCAGCCAATCATTTTAAAAAAAATATTTCTCCAATTTCATCACCATCTAAACTTAAAATTGGTTGTTGTTTTTTTATCGTTAATCTGGACAGGTTGAGGAAGGGTGCCATCTGAACACTGTGGATGAAATTGCAGCTGCTGTTAATCAAATGCTGCGCAGAATCCAAGAAGACGCTGCTTTTAGCTAAGAGAAACTGAGACATATAAAGGCTATGTTTTTTGTCCTGCTGTAACAGATCAGGACGGGACTCCATTATTGTTTGTTATGTAATTTCTTGAAAGTATGCAAATTTTAATTAATATATTTCCTTCATGTATTTCGGAGAACATACGGTGTAGCGAGTACAATATTTTCCCTACTGTAATTTGGCTTGCTAAGGGAGGCATGGATAAATAAAATTATATGTCTTATTAGTATTGTTTTTGGTGTATGTATAAATATGTCTTATTATTACCACTGTAGTAGAGAAAAATAAAGTTTGCATAAAACTGTGCCCCATCAGCTATAGTGCAGAGAACTAGACAGAATCCTGTTACTTTGCGCCTCATAAAAATAAAAAACATCAAATAATGAAGACAGAGACGGCTACGCCCATATCTTCAGTTCCGGCCGGTTTCTTTTGACAAGCTTAACTTATTTTGTACAGTTCAAAGTACTATAAATGCTAGAATATATTTGATGCAATAAATACTCATCATGTTGTTGCCTTGTCAATCACATTTCAGATATGTCATATAGATAAACTGTTTAAATTCGAATCACACTAACATAATAATATTTTTTTATTAAAATCACTTGATCAGTCCATAGCTTTACAAACTTTTTATTGAATAATGTGATGAATCATTTGAGCAACTATATAAAGAGTTATAAGTGATGCTGTGCGTCATATTTTGAGTGTAGGTGCCACAATAATAAGTTCTATAGCCAAGTAGCCAACAGTTAACTAACTCCATGCTCAACGACCTTACTTTTGTTAATCATATTAGAACTGTTTTTGATGAGTACCTTCGGCCATTATATTATAAAATTCTTGATTATTATCCCCTTGTCTCTTCTTTTGCGATAGACTTGTGTGATTGAGTGGAAAATATGTAAAGGGGTTTACTTTTTGCTGCCCATAGTGTTGCTTGTTTTTCCTTTTTCGTTTCTTCTGTTTTGGTGATAATGATTAAATAACTTGTTTTATAGAACTTGCATGATATGAAAAGTTGAAGACTGTAACACCCGGGTTTAGGGGTTAGGCGAAAATAATTTTTTTATATTATTTTGGGCTCGGTTTTATACTCTAAATAATATTTCGAGTGTGTTTTCAAAATTTATTAATTTTGAGTTGACCATGTTTTAAGATTAAACCCATTTAGCCATGGATTTTATACTATTGAAATTTTCCTTATTCATTAAGGGCAAACAAGTCTTTTGAGCTTTAAAATTTATCACATGTCAAATAAAACACCCACCCCTTCTCATCTTCTTCCCTTCACTCTTTCAAAACCAACGTTACCTTCTTCTCTCCTTGGGGATTCACTGTTCCATCACCTCTCTTCTTCGTTTCAACTCCGTTTTGAAAGGTAATATCATTTTTGACTTCTCCTCATCTTCCCCTTCATGAAAGTACTCTTTTTTTTCATTTTCATAAAGGTTTTGGAAAATGGAAGTTTTGGAAATCTTGATTAAAAATGGTGCCTTTGTGGAGCTAAACTTAATATTTTGATTTGTTATGGTTAGTTATGGAATATAGAAGCCAAATGATACTACATATGTGAATTTCAAATGATTTCGACCAATTTTCGGATTTGGGTAAACTTGGGGTTTTTGGAGGGTTTTAAAGTGTCTTTTGGGGCTGTTTTGGGTGGAATCTTGAGGGCTGATGTTTAGGTGATGTTTGAGGGTTGTTTTGAGTGTATTAGATGGCAAGTTGGATATTGGAATTAGGAGTTATTTGTTGGGTTTTGTGGTTGCACGAAAATGGAGAGTTTGAGAGGGTTCTTGGCTTGAAATGTTGAGCTTAATGTTTGAATTACATTCCGGGTTAGTTTCGATGACAAGATATTGATTGTGGATGTTTTGTTTGTGTTTGGGATTGATTAGAATCAAGTTTGGGCATCGGTGAAGCATCGGAAGTAAATCCGGGAAGTTGAAGGTTGTTGTTTGCTTGGTCCTTGGGCTTGGAAGCTTAGGTGAGTGGTTAATTGTTTTACTTGGTTTTAAAATGGTTGGTTCGAGTATATGGACTAGGTTGGACTTGGTAGACCCACCTAGAGTTAGGATTAGGGTGGTAGCCTAATCCTAAACTTGATCTAGAGCCTTTGGATGAACTTAAATGTATGAATGTATATGCCTCGTATGTCTTGTGATTTGAATGCTTATGTATATTGTATTATACATGTGAGATGAGACATGATTTGTAATGCTTAAAGCATGCATGGTAATGGTTCATGATTATGTTCATGGTGAGTACGTGCTAAGCACGGAAATGATTGAAATGAGTAATGTGGAATGAGTAAAATATTGGCACTAGTATACTTAAATACAAATGATCGATCATTAGGATGTTAGTGTGTACACATGAGTCAAAAGTCGCGCGTGGCCTTGGTGGCGTCGAGTCACCAAGGAGGAGTACGGGTACGCCCGGAAATTGTATTTAAATATAGTCGGTGATGAGTGGAATCCCATCGACGGGGCGTGAGGATGAGTGGAATCCCCTCCGCGAGACCGGTGATGAGTGTAATCCCACCGTCAGGTAATGGTTGTGTTGTTGGATGTGAGTTCCAACGGTTATCCGCGTATTAGAGTCATAGCTAGGTGCCAATGTTGATTGATAATTGTATCAATGTGTTATGATAAATGATCCTTATTTGGATGCTTGATGTGGCTACTTATGTTGAGGAAGTTAGAGCTTGTTGATCATGATATTTACTTGTACATATTGCTCATGCATCTTATCTTGTGGCTCTTGTGGATCCTTGGTATGTTTGTAAAATGCCTTGGCTAGATCGTGCTCGGACCCTGCAATGTTGAGGTTTGTTTTTAGAGCTTACCCTCACTAAGCATCATCGCTTACGCTCTCTTTGTTCAACATTGCAGATCCTTAGTTCGTGGGTTGCTTGCGCAAGTGGAAGGCTCCAAGTATGGTTGTTAGCCTTGAGTGCTTCAAGTATGGATTTTTAATGTTTGGATATGTAATAGTGTGAGCAATGGGACATGTAATGTTTTGTTGGATAGTTGTAGGTTGTAGGGAGCATGTTTAGACTCCTTGATACCTTGCTTTTGTATGGTTGGTATTGCCATGATGAATGTTAACTCATGCCTAAATTGCTCTTTTGAATGTTGGCCATATGTCCTAGAGATTACCTTTATGCTTGAATGATGTTGTGTGAATGCATGCCTATGAAGTCTTGCCTTAATGTTTAGACTTGCCTTAATCTTGTTGAAGCATGCTTTAATTGTTAGGTTGCCTTGAGTTCTATTTATATGGTGATGTGTGGTGTTTTGGGGCACCCTTGTGCCTTAAAACAGCCAGATCGAGTCTGCAGACAGGGGGCGTTTCGGAACGGGCCATCCTGTTTCGGAACGGTCCCTTTGCATTTGGCCTGCCGTTTCGAAACGGATGGGGGTCGTTTCGGAACATTTTTGCTACTAGAATTTTGAGAAATTGGCGAGATGAAGGCGTTCCGAAACGGGCATTTGAAGTTTCGAAACGGTCAAATCTCGTTAACCACGAGATATTGACCGTCAAGGTCGTTTCGATACGGGTCTCCCCTGTTTCGGAACGGTCACCTTATGGTTGACCCTGGTCTGTTGACCGTCAAGGTCGTTCCGATACGGGTCACCCCTGTTTCGGAACGGTCACCTTATGGTTGACCCTGGCCTGTTGACTTAGTCAAGGCGTTTCGGAACACCCTAAGGGCGTTTCGAAACGGCCTGCTGTAAAGGGCTAAAATGAGCTGTTTGATGTGTTCGTTGGTCGATGTATGTTTCAATGTTTGTATTTCCCGCTGCTGTGCTTCACATTGGTTTTAATTATGCCTATAGATAAGATAAAATAAAAAAGAAAATTTTAGGGTCGTTAACCGAGGGGAAACCTTCACGGGTTTTGCTTCGGTTTTCCCCGTGTTGCCCACTTGGACCGGTCATCCGACCAGACCGGGACGAGGGGGTTACACTTGTTGGTATCAGAGCCTAAGGTTACCGAGACCTTGGGCAGGTAAGTGAGGTAAGTTCGAGTTTTTGATTAATGTGCACGGTGTTTGCTTGCTTTGTAAGAATGGTTGTTTGTTTGACAAGTATGTTGATTGTTTTATTTCAAAAGTATGTGTGTGTGAGTCTCATTGCTACTATTACATTGGAAATGTGATTTTTAAGTGAGGGAACGTACTTGAACACTTGGAAGCCTTGCCTTGCTAGCCCAACTTGTATGTTTTGTTGTTGTGGTTGTAGTTAATATCTGTGAGAGCGATGTCTAGACCGAGGGGTAGACCGAGAGTGGTTCGTCAGGAACCACGGGTTGCGGCTCCTGTTGAGCCGGCTGTTGGTGTGGAGGCTCATCTGGAAGGGCCGGTGGCCGCGGGAGTTGGCGCTCCACCATCACCTCCACCACCTGGAGCTGGAGGTGAAGATGGAGCCGGAGGAGATGGACCTCAAGGTGGCCAAGGTCCAGCTGGAATTGATATGACTCCGTTAGTGCAAGCGATAGCGGGAGCGTTCCAGGCCGCAGTTGCGGGAGCTCAGGCTGCAGCTCAGCCTAGGTGTGATGATGCTAGTCTACCTTTGGAGAGGCTCCGTAACTTGGGAGCCGAGGAGTTTAGAGGATCTACTCCAGAGAGATCGGAGTTGTGGTTGGAGAAGACAGTTCGTATCTTGGCTCAGATGGGTTGTGCGGGCGCACGTAGATTGGGTTGTGTGATCTCGTTGCTTCAGGGTGATGCCTACACCTGGTGGGTCACCATTACTTCTGGGGTTCCAGAGGCCGAGATAGATTGGGATTTCTTTGAGTTTGCTTTCAGAAAGAGGTACTTGGGACCGAGGTACTTGGATGAGAAGATGCGGGAGTTTATGGCTCTTACTCAGGGAGATGCTTCTGTGACTGATTACGAGATCCGTTTTGTCCGCTTGAGTCAGTATGCTCAAGAGTTAGTTCCTACTGAAGTGGAACGTTGCAAATGATTCCGCTACGGGTTGAATGAAGAGGTTAAGAGGTACACGCTAGCTTCTTACTACTCAGACTTTGATGTGTTGGTCGCGAGGGCCAAGGATCTGGAGCATAGTTTGGGTTCGGCCAAACGAGCTGGTGGTTCTAGTTCTGGCAAGAGGCATAACCACTTTGATGGTAGAGATGCCAAGAGGCACAGAGGTGGCGGACATCAGTTTGATCAGAGACGTGGCGGTGGCCACCATGGTAGAGGCCATCAGGGCCATAGAGAAGGAGGGCGTTTGCCCGAGTGTACCCGTTGTGGGAGACAGCACACTGGTGAGTGCTGGGGTAACTTCCATGCTTGTTGGAACTGTGGTTCGAGGGACCACTTTAGGAGGGAGTGTCCGCATCAGGCGGCTCAGGCACCGAACATTGCTCAGGCTCCTGCGAGAGCGAATGATTTTCAGAGAGGCCGTGGGCGCGGTCGTGGCTACTTCTAGCCTAGGGCTGATGCACCTAGGGGAGATGCTCAAAGGAACCTTGCTCATGTTGTGGTTGTGCAGCCAGAGACGGGAGGACCAACGAGAGTTTATGCTCAGAGAGAGGCCGGGAACGACACCGATGTGATAGCAGGTAATTTCGAGTTACAGTCTATGTCTTTGCTTTCTTTGGTTGATTCGGGTTCTACGCATTCCTACATTTTGAGTGAGCATGCACAGAAGTTAGATATCCCTGTTGAGATCTTAGATGTAGGTATGCATGTTACTAGTTCTTTTGGTGAGACAGTTGTGGTTAGACGTATGTATAGGAGGTGTCCACTGAAGATTCAGGGTCATGTGTTCTCAGTTGATATGATGGAACTTCCTTTCTATGGTTTTGATATTATTCTGGGTATGGACTGGTTGGTTGAGCATCGGGCTAGTGTGGATTTTGAGACAAAGAGAATTTCTTTGAAGCTTTCTGATGACTACGAGGTAGTAGTAGTAGGCGAGAACATTAAGTTCTTGTCTAATGTGGTGTCAGCTTTAGAGGCTCATAGGTTGATGGACTCAGGATGTGGGGCCTATTTAGCTTATGTTATGAATCCGGATATGAGTGAAGCTAGACCGAAGGATATCAGAACAGTGTGTGACTTTCCAGATGTGTTTCCTGAAGAGTTGCCTGGTTTGCCTCCTGACAGAGATGTTGAGTTTGTGATTGAGACAGTTTCAGGGTCTAATCCAGTTTCGATAGCTCCGTACCACATGGCTCCGAAAGAGTTGAAAGAATTGAAGAGTCAGCTGCAAGAATTATTAGACCGTGGTTTCATTAGGCCTAGTAGTTCTCCGTGGGGTGCTCCCGTGTTGTTTTTGAAAAAGAAAGATGGTAGTATGCGCATGTGCATTGACTATAGACAGTTGAATCAGATGACTGTGAAGAACAAGTATCCGTTGCCTCGTATAGATGATTTGTTTGATCAGTTGAGAGGTGCTTCAGTGTTCTCGAAGATAGATTTGAGATCCGGGTACTATCAGTTGAAGGTGAAAGAGTGTGATGTTCCGAAGACAGCTTTTAGGACTAGATATGGTCACTATGAGTTTCTTGTGATGCCATTTGGGCTCATGAATGCACCAGCAGCATTCATGGACATGATGAACAGAATTTTTAGGGACTATCTAGATCGTTTTGTAGTTGTCTTCATTGATGATATACTTGTGTACTCGAAGACAGAAGAAGAGCATGATGAGCACTTGGGATTTGTTTTACAGAGATTGTTGAGCAATCAGTTGTATGCGAAGCTTAGTAAGTGTGAGTTCTGGATTCGAGAGGTTGTGTTTCTTGGCCATGTTGTTTCGGCCGAAGGTATCCGTGTTGATCCATCGAAGATTGAGGCTATTGTTGAGTGGAAACAACCTAAGTCCGTGACTGAGATTAGGAGTTTCCTAGGATTAGCCGGTTACTATAGGAGGTTTGTTGATGGCTTCTCTAGAGTAGTTGTTCCTTTGACTAAATTGTTGCAAAAGGGAGTTAAGTTTGAATGGTCAGATGCAAGACAGAAGGCTTTTGAGAAATTGAAAGAAGCTTTGACGAATGCTCCAGTGTTAGTGCAACCTGTTTCAGGTAAGGAGTTTGTGATTTACAGTGATGCTTCCTACGTAGGCTTAGGATGTGTTCTGATGCAAGATAGGAGAGTTGTTGCTTATGCTTCTAGACAGTTGAAGATTCATGAGAATAACTATCCTACTCATGACATAGAGCTAGCCGCGGTGGTGTTTGCATTGAAGATTTGGCGTCACTACTTGTATGGTGAGAAGTGTATTGTTTACACCGATCACAAGAGCTTGAAGTACTTGATGACACAGAAAGAGCTGAACTTGAGACAGAGGAGATGGCTAGAGTTGTTGAAAGATTATGATTTGACCATTGAGTACCATCCGGGTAAAGCAAATGTAGTAGCCGATGCTTTGAGTAGAAAAGTGGTCGTTGAGTTGAGAGCTATGTTTGCTAGATTGAGTGTGTCCGATGATGGTGGTTTGATCACCGAGTTGCAAGTGAAGCCTTCTTTGATTCAGTTGATTAGAGAGAAGCAGTTGCAAGATGTGAGTTTAGTTCCTCATGTTCAGGACATAGCTGAAGGAAGACCGGCCGATTACAGTTTCAGTGGTGAGAGCTTGTTGTGCTTTAGAGATAGAATTGTTGTACCAGAAGATGTTGAGTTGAGACGTCAGATTTTGAGTGAAGCACATTCGAGTCCCTTTTCTATGCATCCGGGTAGTACCAAAATGTACCGAGATTTGAAGAATGATTACTTCTGGGTTGGTTTGAAAAGAGATGTAGCCGAGTATGTGAGCCGTTGTATGGTTTGTCAGAGAGTGAAGGCAGAACATCAGGTTCCTTCAGGTTTGCTACAGCCTTTGAAGATTCCGGAATGGAAATGGGAGAGGATCACCATGGACTTCGTATCGGGGTTGCCTTTGTCTCCTTCGAAGAAGAACTCTGTTTGGGTGATTGTTGATAGGTTCACTAAGTGTGCTCACTTCTTAGCAGTGAACACTACGGATTCCTTAGACAAGTTGGCAAACTTGTATATCCGCGAGATTGTGAGACTTCATGGAGTTCCGAAGTCTATTGTTTCAGATAGGGATCCTAGGTTTACTTCGAGGTTCTGGAGTTGCTTGAATAGTGCTCTAGGTAGCCGTTTGTATTTTAGCACGTCTTATCATCCGCAGTCCGATGGGCAGTCAGAGCGAGTGATACAGATTCTAGAGGATATGCTTCGTTGTTGTGTGATTGACTTCCAGGGTTCTTGAGAGAAGCACTTACCGTTGGTTGAGTTTGCCTACAACAACAGTTATCAGTCTAGTATTCAGATGGCACCTTATGAGGCTTTGTATGGTAGACGGTGTAGGACTCCGATTTGTTGGGCTGAGACAGGTCAGAGGTTGTTACCTATGCCAGACTTGCTTAAGGGAACCACAGAAAAAGTGAAGTTGATAAGTGACCGCTTGAAAGCAGCTTCCGATCGTCAGAAGTCTTATGCAGATTTGAAGAGGAAAGAGGTTGAGTACTCAGTGGGTGAGAAAGTATTTCTGAAAGTATCTCTGTGGAAGAAGGTAATGAGATTTGGCTGTAAGGGCAAGTTGAGTCCGAGGTTCATTGGCCCGTATGAGATAGTTGAGCGGATTGGGCCTGTAGCTTATCGTTTGAGGTTACCTTCTGAGTTAGAAAAGATCCACGATGTCTTTCATGTGTCTATGCTTAGGAGATATAGATCAGATCCTTCTCATGTGATGCCCGTTGAGGAGATAGAGTTAAATCCAGATTTGTCCTATAATGAAGAGCCCGTTGAGATACTTGCTTCTGATAGCAAGGTGTTGCGTGGCAAGACCATAGAGTTGGTCAAGGTGTTGTGGAGACATAGAGGTGTGGAAGAGGCCACGTGGGAGAGAAAAACAGATATGGTTGAGCAGTTTCCGTATTTGTTTCCACCAGGTAATTTCGGGGACGAAATTTCCTTAAGTGGGGGAGAGTTGTAACACCCGGGTTTAGGGGTTAGGCGAAAATAATATTTTTATATTATTTTGGGCTCGGTTTTATACTCTAAATAATATTTCGAGTGTGTTTTCAAAATTTATTAATTTTGAGTTGACCATGTTTTAAGATTAAACCCATTTAGCCATGGATTTTATACTATTGAAATTTTCCTTATTCATTAAGGGCAAACAAGTCTTTTAAGCTTTAAAATTTATCACATGTCAAATAAAACACCCACCCATTCTCATCTTCTTCCCTTCACTCTTTCAAAACCAACGTTACCTTCTTCTCTCCTTGGGGATTCACTGTTCCATCACCTCTCTTCTTCGTTTCAACTCCGTTTTGAAAGGTAATAGCATTTTTGACTTCTCCTCATCTTCCCCTTCATGAAAGTACTCTTCTTTTTCATTTTCATAAAGGTTTTGGAAAATGGAAGTTTTGGAAATCTTGATTAAAAATGGTGCCTTTGTGGAGCTAAACTTAATATTTTGATTTGTTATGGTTAGTTATGGAATATAGGAGCCAAATGATACTACATATGTGAATTTCAAATGATTTCGACCAATTTTCGGATTTGGGTAAACTTGGGGTTTTTGGAGGGTTTTAAAGTGTCTTTTGGGGCTGTTTTGGGTGGAATCTTGAGGGCTGATGTTTAGGTGATGTTTGAGGGTTGTTTTGAGTGTATTAGATGGCAAGTTGGATATTGGAATTAGGAGTTATTTGCTGGGTTTTGTGGCTGCACGAAAATGGGGAGTTTGAGAGGGTTCTTGGCTTGAAATGTTGAGCTTAATGTTTGAATTACATTCCGGGTTAGTTTCGATGACAAGATATTGATTGTGGATGTTTTGTTTGTGTTTGGGATTGATTAGAATCAAGTTTGGGCATCGATGAAGCATCAGAAGTAAATCCGGGAAGTTGAAGGTTGTTGCTTGCTTGGTCCTTGGGCTTGGAAGCTTAGGTGAGTGGTTAATTGTTTTACTTGGTTTTAAAATGGTTGGTTCGAGTATATGGACTAGGTTGGGCTTGGTAGACCCACCTAGAGTTAGGATTAGGGTGGTAGCCTAATCCTAAACTTGATCTAGAGCCTTTGGATGAACTTAAATGTATGAATGTATATGCCTCGTATGTCTTGTGATTTGAATGCTTATGTATATTGTATTATACATGTGAGATGAGGCATGATTTGTAATGCTTAAAGCATGCATGGTAATGGTTCATGATTATGTTCATGGTGAGTACGTGCTAAGCACGGAAATGATTGAAATGAGTAATGTGGAATGAGTAAAATATTGGCACTAGTATACTTAAATACAAATGATCGATCATTAGGATGTTAGTGTGTACACATGAGTCAAAAGTCGCGCGTGGCCTTGGTGGCGTCGAGTCACCAAGGAGGAGTACGGGTACGCCCAGAAATTGTATTTAAATATAGTCGGTGATGAGTGGAATCCCATCGACGGGGCGTGAGGATGAGTGGAATCCCCTCCGCGAGACCGGTGATGAGTGTAATCCCACCGTCAGGTAATGGTTGTGTTGTTGGATGTGAGTTCCAACGGTTATCCGCATATTTGAGTCATAGCTAGGTGCCAATGTTGATTGATAATTGTATCAATGTGTTATGATAAATGATCCTTATTTGGATGCTTGATGTGGCTACTTATGTTGAGGAAGTTAGAGCTTGTTGATCATGACATTTACTTGTACATATTGCTCATGCATCTTATCTTGTGGCTCTTGTGGATCCTTGGTATGTTTGTAAAATGCCTTGGCTAGATCGTGCTCGGACCCTGCAATGTTGAGGTTTGTTTTTAGAGCTTATCCTCACTAAGCATCATCGCTTACGCTCTCTTTGTTCAACATTGCAGATCCTTAGTTCGTGGGTTGCTTGCGTAAGTGGAAGGCTCCAAGTGTGGTTGTTAGCCTTGAGTGCTTCAAGTATGGATTTTTAATGTTTGGATATGTAATAGTGTGAGCAATGGGACATGTAATGTTTTGTTGGATAGTTGTAGGTTGTAGGGAGCATGTTTAGACTCCTTGATACCTTGCTTTTGTATGGTTGGTATTGCCATGATGAATGTTAACTCATGCCTAAATTGCTCTTTTGAATGTTGGCCATATGTCCTAGAGATTACCTTTATGCTTGAATGATGTTGTGTGAATGCATGCCTATGAAGTCTTGCCTTAATGTTTAGACTTGCCTTAATCTTGTTGAAGCATGCTTTAATTGTTAGGTTGCCTTGAGTTCTATTTATATGGTATTGTGTGGTGTTTTGGGGCACCCTTGTGCCTTAAAACATTCAGAACGAGTCTGCAGACATGGGGCGTTTCGGAACGGGCCATCCTGTTTCGGAACGGTCCCTTTGCATTTGGCCTGCCGTTTCGAAACGGATGGGTGTCGTTTCGGAACATTTTTGCTACTGGAATTTTGAGAAATTGGCGAGATGAAGGCGTTCCGAAACGGGCCTTTGAAGTTTCGAAACGGTCAAATCTCGTTGACCACGAGATATTGACCGTCAAGGTCGTTTTGATACGGGTCTCCCCTGTTTCGGAACGGTCACCTTATGGTTGACCCTGGTCTGTTGACCGTCAAGGTCGTTCCGATACGGGTCACCCCTGTTTCGGAACGGTCACCTTATGGTTGACCCTGGCCTGTTGACTTAGTCAAGGCGTTTCGGAACACCCTAAGGGCGTTTCGAAACGGCCTGCTGTAAAGGGCTAAAATGAGCTGTTTGATGTGTTCGTTGGTCGGTGTATGTTTCAATGTTTGTATTTCCCGCTGCTGTGCTTCACATAGGTTTTAATTATGCCTATAGATAAGATAAAATAAAAAAGAAAATTTTAGGGTCGTTAACCGAGGGGAAACCTTCACGGGTTTCGCTTCGGTTTTCCCCGTGTGGCCCACTTGGACCGGTCATCCGACCAGACCGGGACGAGGGGATTACAAAGACAAATTGATATATTGCTTTCTTAATTTGAGAATTCATTAGGCCTATTTATATGAAGATTCTTTAGATTTTTGTCCTCACTTTAGGGAAAATAAAAGGAAGCTAGCCTAGATGTAGGTAGCCATGCATATAACACCTTCATAAACACCCATAAAAATTGTGTTATAATTGTTATGAAGAAATGTAACTATTGAGGTATATGTTATAGAGATGTGTTTTTCTATGAAAATTAAGAGAGTTTTTGATAACACATAGTTATGGTGCGTGCTCAGGCGCGCATATATGTTATATTTGTATTCTTATTTTTTTTAGCTATTATTGTCATTCGGTCTCTTTTGGTTTTGGATGTAGCGCATATCTGTCAAGTGGTACCCATTTAATATCTTTTAATACGATAATTATATGACAAGTGGGTCTTTTTATGAGATAACTACGTCTTCGAGCTCGAGGTTTTAGTCTTTTCAGAGTAGTTCCCTCATTTACTGCGACTTGATTAATGAATAAACTCGCTTCATTGAAACCCTTATTGTGACGAACATTTGATGTTGCAGAACAAAATCGTTTTTAAAATGGGATAAAATGCTCGATAAGGCATGAGTTCTAGTATCATAAGTGTATTTATATTATATATTTGTACTCTTGGTAATATTTATATTTATAATAACTTATTGTTACTCTCATATGGGGAGGTAGATAAAGTCGAATTACGCTAAATCTTGTCTCTTGCGCATATTTTCTTTTATGTTAATCTCACTTTAATTATTATTTTTTGTTTAAAAATCTTAACAAGTGGTATCGTGAGCTATGATTTGAGATGTTCAGTTTTAAAACAATTTATTGTAAATTTTGTTAGCGATGTTAGAGACATGAAAGATGAGTTTTTCTACAACGAATTTTCTATTACAAGAGAGTAATTTTCAATAGTTTCAATGATGCTTCAATGGATATTACGTAAGAAT
This sequence comes from Hibiscus trionum, assembly GCA_030270665.1. Lineage (NCBI taxonomy): Eukaryota > Viridiplantae > Streptophyta > Magnoliopsida > Malvales > Malvaceae > Hibiscus > Hibiscus trionum. The sequence continues at coordinate 15,950,196 of BSYR01000019.1, forward strand.
TAAATTTTTTGAAAACGTGGAAAGAGTTATTCAACGCATATTTAAGTTAGATAAGAATTGAAGTTGTTGAAGATCAATGCCAGATGAAAATTGTGTTAAAAGAGAAGATTTTTTTTTGATAAGTTGTTTGGGCCTCGTTAAAAACCCCCTCTCTAAACCTAATTAGGGGGAAAAGAGTGCCCGAATTTTATTTCACCGCAAAGCATTATTACAACCACCAGGCACCAAAATCACCATTCAAAAAGAGAAGATTTTTACATGATAACTCAATTCTATTTGATAATTAAATTTGATTTTGTTACAATTTTAACGGTTGAAGATTACTTGGTGATTAAGCTTATTTACGTAATAATCAGTATGAAACAAAGATTTTTAGTGGCCAAGTTTATTTTCTCTATAAATATAGAGCATGTTTAGCTTTTAGAAGAACGAAAGAATTATTTTGATGGGATGTAATTCTTTTCGTGATTTCTATAATTATTGGTATACATCAAATTTTAAAATATATACCAAATTATAAAATACATAGATTTATATATATATGTAATTTTTGTGATCACTACATTTATAGTGAATATTATTTTTCATGTGAAAATAGATAAGATCATTCCCTATTAAATCTTATCTTTTATATACAACTTATTTTATGTTAATATCATATTGTTTTCACTTAAAAATCTCTAACGTATGAACCCAACAAGTGTTCTTGTAGAAAAGTGGATGATGTTCATCCTAAGAGATACAAATTTAAATCGCTTTGTCTATGAGATGTATGAGTATTGTCAAAAAATTAAAAATATATAAATAGATACTATTTTGTAATTATTTTTAGACTATTCAAAAAAATTAATATTGTATCATTTGATTGATGGTAATTTTTCAGATTTGAAGTATGTTTTGGCCCACTTTTTTCTAGCTCTTTCATCTCTTTATTAGTAATTTAGTATGTGTTAAAAGTGATGATAAGAGCTCTGAAAATCACATTAATTATATATTCTCTCTCCCAACTAAGCATGTCAGAGAAGGAATCGAGCATATTCCCCACATTATCTTTGAGTCAATAATACAAATAGCTTTGATTTAAAAATATTGAGCTCATATTGGTTAAAAATAATTGTACTACATTAAACGTCTTTAACGTGCGAACTTAACTTAAATCACAGTTTATGATGTCTTTTCAAAATAAACAAATATCATCATAATCATATATTATTATTTATTTAACATAGATAAAAATATTAATTTAAAAACTAGTGATAAAAATTATGTGTACGTAACATTCTACTTTTGTATGAATTACATGTTTTTTATATGTACAGTGTTTAAATTAACAATAAATCACAAAAAATTACCTGAAAAAAATTAATGTTTGAATTCTCATCCTTGAAGTTGTTGCAACAACAACCGATCGAATTACAAGTCATTTTGTATTAATTTACATATTTTAATCAACTCTCGTCATTAAGATAATAGTGATTGTAACAATATTAATTAAAGGCTAAAATAAGTAGAGAACGACAGATAATCATGGGAAAAGGGGTTGTCGACATGGACGAAGCCCCTTGGCCCCTTTAAATGGTTTAATTATTGAAAAAGATACTTTAAGTTAAAATTAATGAAATTAAGTTATGATTTCTCATTTTTTTTTTGTTTTTATCATTCTTTAAGACTTCAATTTTAAAAGTAGTGAAATTAAACTTTAATTCTCTTAAAAATTTATGATTTAATTATTTTTTAGAATCTTATTTATTTCAAAATTAATAAATTTATCACCCTTATAGTTTAATTATGACTTCGTCACCGGTTGTCGAGAACTTTTGCGTGACGGGAGATTCGTTCATGGCCATTATAAAAGGATTGAGTTACAGGAAAGATCGAACAAGTTTCTTTAAAGAAATGATTGTGAGCCGAAATCATTGCAACTTTGAATATACAAAAATAGCATCATCTTGAATAGAAACGACCACTACATATTTTTCATTTCCAGCGCTGTAATAATTAAGAAATGAGAATAGCTGCTGCAAATATCATCATCACAAACATCCAAAGTATTTGAGCTTCGACAGTAAAAAGCGTCGCTAAAAGCATTGTGATCCGATGAGTCTCCGTGGTGTATATATATATTATGAATGAGAATGACGAATATTAAAGCTGGAAGAAATCAATGATTAAAAGGAAAAGAATTACTCCTATAAAGAAATCATCCCATATCGAATTACAGGATAGTGTTTGACTCCCTACTTTTTGGTAATCGAATGAGAAACAAAGGACTGCGCTGGTCTCGTAAATATAAGAATATAAACATGCCTTTGAAAAAGATCTTTCAGTGATGGAAGATTTGGGCAACAAACTTTGAAGTCAAACTCAAAGATCTTGGTAGGATCGAAAATGTTTTTGTTTTTATGGATAAATAATTAGAAAGCAATTTGTTTTTCTTGAAGGCGTTTGTTGTCCAGATTGCATCAATTTGGCTAATTGTTTTTGGTGTAAGCACTGGCAAATGACAGATTTGAATTCCACAAAACGGTGTTTTTTTATGTAATATGAATCTCAAGGGAAATGATCTATTGAAAGTAGAAGAGTCATCTTTTAAAGGTCTCTACGATATCTAATTAAGATTAGTCGATCAATGAGTTAAAAATACCGATATTTATCATCAGAGGCGGACGGTAATGGGGCCAGTGGGAGCTCTGGCCCCCAAACTTTTGAAATTTTATTATTTTGTCTTTAATATTTTAAAATTTTTCAATTTGGCCCCTTAAAAAATTTAAAATATTTTTATTATATTTCATTTTTATGAATATTTTTAATTAAGTACCTCCTTAAAATTCTAAAAAAGTTCTCTTAAAGTATTATTTTTTAAAAAAATTTTAGTCGACTCCAAATTTTTTTTAAAAAAAATTAAATTAAACCCATCAAAATATTTAAAATTTTTAATTTAAACATTCAAATATTTTAAACATTTTAAGTAGGCCCCCTCAAACTCCGACCCCAAGATCCGCCCCTGTTTATCATTGTATATTTAAGAAACTTGTAAGCATGGTGAGTTTAAGGTACAACAGCTTAATTTAAGGCTAAAAAACGGCACAACCGAAATGTTAGAAAACACGAAACCTAAAATGTCACCACACAACTAAAATATTATAGAAAAAAGTATTAACATTTTAAGTTGGTGGTTTTTCGATAAGTTTCGAACTTGTCTCTTGTGTACGAGGGAGCACCTACTGTTGAAAATCAAGAGCAGCCAAAATTGAAAATGGAAAATTTCAATTTTGGTAGGTGCAGCAAATGGAGAAAAATTCCAGCAGTAAAGGTTGAAAATATGGAATGGGGAAATTGATTTTTGGTCCCTAAACTTTAGGTTATTTATAAGTTAGTCCCTAAAGCTCAACTATAAATAGCCTAGCCATTTGCCATTCTTACACATCCCAAATCATTCTAACCTCCTCCCAATACTAGAGAAATTAGAGAGTTTTCATAGAGTTGTTTTCTCCTTTCTTATCAAGAGAGAATTGTCATTGTTTTCTCCTTGTTAGATTGAGAGAAGTTGTAATTCCTATTTTCTCATAGTGAAATTCTTCTACCTTTGTCCGTGGTTTTTACCCTATATTATTTAGGGGTTTTCCACGTAAAATCTGTGTCTCCTTTATCTTTATTGTTATTTTCTCAAATTATCAGTTGCGTTTTTGCTCTATTCGACGATCGTATTCCGCAACAATTGGCATCAGAGCCAGATTTGGGTGCGTATATCTACTTACCGTATTCTCTGTTGGTTGCCACTGAAAAGTGGATCCTCCATCATAAGAAAGTAAGTTAGATATTACTCATTCATTGAAGGTGGTGGGCACTATTCATGTCAAAAAGGTGAAATAGTGGGAGCTATCTGAAATAGAAGCTATGGCAACGAAATTTGATATTGAAAAGTTCAATGGGAGAAATTTCTCACTGTGGAAATTGAAGATAAAGGCCATCCTAAGAAAAAACGGATGTCTAGCGGCTATCAGCGAAAGGCCGGCAGATTTTACGGATAACAAGAAATGGAATGAGATGGACGAGAATGCTATTGCAGACCTTCATTTAGCATTAGCAGATGAAGTACTATCAAGCATCGAGGAGAAGAAGACAGCCAAGGAGATTTGGGATCACCTCGCAAAATTATACGAGGTCAAATCGTTGCACAATAAAATTTTCCTTAAGAGGAAATTGTACACTCTTCGGATGTCAGAATCTACTTCAGTGACAGAGCACTTAAACACGTTGAATACTCTATTTTCTCAGCTTACATCCCTAAGCTATAAAATAGAGTCACAAGAACGTGCTGAACTTCTGCTTCAAAGTCTACCTGATTCGTATGATCAACTCATCATCAACTTGACGAACAACAACCTTACAAGTGATCTAGTCTTCGATGACGTTGCAGCTGCTGTTCTGGAAGAAGAAAATCGGCGCAAGAACAAGGAAGACAGACAAGGAAATCTGCAACAAGCAGAGGCCTTAACGGTGATGAGAGGAAGATCAACAGAACGTGGCCAAAGTAGCAGTCACAATCATGGTAGATCAAAGTCAAGGAGTAAGAAGAATTTAAAGTGCTACAACTGTGGAAAGAAGGGTCACTTGAAGAAGGATTGTTGGAGTTTACCTAAAAACTCCAATCCTCAAGGAAATATGGCAAACACTTCAGATGATGGAGATGCTCTCTGTTGTGAAGCAGCAACAGCCATGGAAGGCAGAAAAAGATTTGCAGACATATGGCTTATTGACTCGGGAGCCACATATCACATGACCTCAAGAAGAGAATGGTTCTATAATTATGAACCTATCTCAGGAGGATCTGTGTACAGTTGCAATAATCATGCCTTGGAAATTGTTGGCGTTGGAACCATCAAATTGAAGATGTATGACGGGACAACCAAAGTTGTTCGAGATGTGCGACACGTGAAAGGCTTGAAGAAAAACTTATTATCCTACGGATTGTTGGATAATAATGCAAGCAAGATTGAAACACAGAAAGGAATCATGAAGGTGTTCCATGGAGCGCTTGTAGTGATGAAAGGTGAAAAGATAGCTACAAATTTGTACATGCTGAAGGGAGAGACTTTGCTAGAAGCTGAAGCCTCTGTTGCCTCATGTAGTTCAGATTCTACCATGTTATGGCATCGGAAACTTGGACACATGTCAGAACAGGGAATGAAAGTCCTTGTGGAGCAAAAGCTACTTCCGGGTTTAACAAAGGTATCACTTCCTTTGTGTGAACATTGTATTACAAGTAAGCAGCATCGATTAAAATTCAACACATCAAATTCTAGAGGCAAGGCTGTTCTAGAATTGGTTCACTCTGATGTATGGCAAGCACCGGTTACATCCCTAGGCGGAGCAAAGTATTTTGTCTCCTTCATTGATGACTACTCTAGGAGATGTTGGGTGTATCCTATCAAGAGGAAGGCAGATGTGTTTTCAACCTTCAAAGTTTTCAAAGCGCGGGTGGAACTTGATTCTGGAAATAAGATCAAGTGTTTCAGATCAGATAATGGAGGTGAATATACAAGTGATGAATTTGATGACTTTTGCAGAAAAGAAGGCATCAAAAGATAGTTCACAACAGTATACACTCCTCAACAAAATGGAGTGGCAGAGCGGATGAACAGAACTCTGTTAGAAAGAACACGAGCAATGTTGAGAGCTGCAGGGCTAGAAAAAGCTTTCTGGGCAGAAGCAGTCAATACCGCCTGTTATTTGGTGAATCGGGCTCCATCAACTGCAATTGAGTTGAAGACACCGATGGAAATGTGGACTGGTAAACCAGTTGATTATTCAAACCTCCATATATTTGGAAGTATTGTGTACGTGATGTACAATGCCCAAGAAATTTCAAAGTTGGATCCAAAATCCAGAAAATGTAAATTCTTGGGGTATGCTGATGGAGTAAAGGGGTATCGCTTGTGGGATCCCACTGCCCGCAAAGTGATTATCAGCAGGGATGTTATCTTTGTAGAAGATAAGCTACAAAGAAAAGAAGAAGATGATAGCACTGATAAAGAAAAGCCAGAGACTACACAGATACATGTTGAAAATGAGTTTGAACAGAGAGATTGTTCTGAAGCAGAACCAGAGCTCGAGGAATCAGAACCAGAGAATTCTGAAGCTCCAACAACTCGTCAATCAGATCGTGTGAGAAGACGCCCCAATTGGCACTCAGATTATGTTATAGAAGGTAATGTTGCATACTGCCTTTTAACGGAGGACGGTGAGCCATCAACATTCGAGGAGGCAATGAACAACTCAGATGCTTCGCAGTGGATGGCGGCAATGCAAGAAGAAATCGAAGCCCTTCATAAAAATAATACATGGGAACTTGTGCCACTACCACAAGGAAGGAAGCCAATTGGTAACAAATGGGTCTTCAAAATCAAGAGAAATGGTGACGATCAAGTGGAGAGGTATCGTGCAAGACTGGTGGTCAAAGGATATGCTCAGAAAGAAGGTATTGATTTCAATGAAATCTTTTCTCCTGTGGTTAGACTAACAACGGTTCGAGTTGTCCTGGCAATGTGTGCTACATTAAATTTACATCTAGAGCAGCTAGATGTTAAAACAGCTTTTCTTCATGGAGATCTTGAAGAAGAGATTTACATGCTCCAGCCTGAAGGTTTTGAAGAAAAAGAAAAGAAGAACTTGGTTTGTAGGTTGAACAAATCTCTGTACGGTTTAAAGCAGGCGCCGAGGTGTTGGTACAAGAGATTTGACTCCTTCATCATGAGCCTTGGATACAACAGACTTAATGCAGACCCTTGTGCTTACTTCAAGAGGTTTGGTGAAAACGACTTTGTTATATTGCTGTTGTATGTAGATGACATGTTGGTTGCAGGCCCCAACAAAGATCATATTGAAGAATTAAAGGCACGACTGGCTAGGGAATTTGAAATGAAGGACTTGGGACCAGCAAACAAGATTCTAGGGATGCAAATTCACCGAGACAGAAGTAGTAGGAAGATTTGGCTTTCACAAAAGAATTACTTGAAAAAGATCTTGTCACGATTCAGCATGCAAGATTGTAAGCCAATTTATACCCCTCTTCCTATTAACTTTAAATTATCCTCCAGTATGAGTCCTAGCAGTGAAGAAGAGAGGATGGAGATGTCTCGAGTACCGTATGCATCAGCAGTGGGAAGTTTAATGTTCGCTATGATTTGTACAAGACCAGACATTGCACAAGCAGTGGGAGTGGTTAGTCGGTACATGGCGAATCCAGGCAGAGAGCATTGGAATGCTGTGAAAAGGATCCTGAGATACATCAAAGGGACCTTAAATGTTGCATTATGTTACGGGGGATCAGACTTTCTTATCAGCGGGTATGTCGATTCTGACTATGCAGGAGATTTGGATAAAAGCAAATCTACAACAGGGTATGTGTTTACAGTTGCTGGTGGAGCTGTAAGCTGGGTTTCAAAACTGCAATCGGTTGTGGCTACGTCAACAACGGAGGCAGAATATGTAGCAGCTACACAAGCCAGTAAAGAAGCAATATGGTTGAAAATGCTATTGGAGGAGCTCGGGCACAAACAAGAGAATGTCTCTTTGTTTTGTGACAGTCAGAGCGCCTTGCATCTTGCAAGGAATCCTGCTTTTCACTCAAGAACAAAACACATTCGGGTCCAATACCACTTCATTCGTGAGAAAGTGGAAGAAGGGACGATAGATATGCAGAAGATCCATACCGATGACAACATAGCAGATTTCATGACAAAAGCAATCAACACTGATAAGTTTACTTGGTGTCGATCCTCTTGTGGCTTGTTAGAGACGTAAGCAACATGGAAAGTACGAGGTAGAAAGAATGGTGTGAAGATATGATTATTCCAAATCAAATCTTCAAGTGGGAGATTGTTGAAAATCAAGAGCAGCCAAAATTGAAAATGGAAAATTTCAATTTTGGTAGGTGCAGCAAATGGAGAAAAATTCCAGCAGTAAAGGTTGAAAATATGGAATGGGGAAATTGATTTTTGGTCCCTAAACTTTAGGTTATTTATAAGTTAGTCCCTAAAGCTCAACTATAAATAGCCTAGCCATTTGCCATTCTTACACATCCCAAATCATTCTAACCTCCTCCCAATACTAGAGAAATTAGAGAGTTTTCATAGAGTTGTTTTCTCCTTTCTTATCAAGAGAGAATTGTCATTGTTTTCTCCTTGTTAGATTGAGAGAAGTTGTAATTCCTATTTTCTCATAGTGAAATTCTTCTACCTTTGTCCGTGGTTTTTACCCTATATTATTTAGGGGTTTTCCACGTAAAATCTGTGTCTCCTTTATCTTCATTGTTATTTTCTCAAATTATCAGTTGCGTTTTTGCTCTATTCGACGATCGTATTCCGCAACACCTACAAGTACTATGTGTTGTGAGAAATATTATAGGGAATTTCTCTTTGAACAAAACTCCACATACATGAGATTGTTAATTCAATCTTAACTATATAAATCATTTTTTTACGTTTGTTCTGTTTCAGTGGTTACCGTTCACTTAACTACTTCCTGACACAACTATACTAATAAAGAATTATAATTACAATCAATACAAACCCATGTAACTACGAGTAGAATCAACTTTTATAAAATACAAATAAATGAATTATATATCATAGTAAATTAAAATCATATATGGTGAGTCTTAAATTAAAATATCATTTAGATTTAAAACAAATACATATAAATTACCATTTGGTGAAACTAAAACATAAACCCTCAAAATCCAAGACCTAACCTTTGTCAACGAAGGAAGTCCTCATGGGCCTATAATGTAAATAATTTAATGTGTTGCATAAAAATGTTATTTTGTCATTGGTTTGGTCCCGCCACTAAGCGATTCGAATCAGAGAAATTCACCATGGTTGGGCTGAGATCGTAACAACAATTTCTGGCCCTATAAACTGGGCTTAAGGCTGGAACTATATGAACCCAAAAAATGATAGGGCTTTTCGATCAGTTTGGGGTACCAATTCATGTATGGTCGAAGAAGCCACAATTCATTGAGTTGTTAAGAAGAGTAGAATTAATGGATGGCAAGTGGCAACGGACAGGTCGGGACGGGTTTTTTCCGCCTTGAACCCGCATAGATTTAAAAATTAGATCCATCCCGGATATAAATATTAATATACAGACCCAAAAATTTTAAAAATATATATTAATATTTATCAACGATAAATGTTAGATCGATCAAACCATCATTGCTGTCACAAAATATATGTTTCAAGAGATTTTAAGCCTATATAAAAAAACCGTTTAAATTGCCCACACAAAAAATAGATATTTAAAACAATAAACTTAAACCATTGACCGTCAGAATTTGATATGTTAAAACTCGAACAACATTTAGCAAAAATTTACGATAAGTACAAACTAGAAAAACAAAACAAATAACTTAAAACCCCTAAAAGTGTTTATAGATAGTGATATTTTCATAACTATGATAGAAAATAAATATACAATTAAAAACATAACGAAGCGGGACGGAAATTTTTTATCTTATACCCGAACCCGCTCCGATCCCCGAAATTCAATGAGAAAAAACTCAATTAGGTCAGGTCGGGGTTGGGTAATTTTACCATCCCAAAATAGAATTCCCCTAATCTTTTTTGGTTCTCCTATTTAAGTCCCACACTAAAAAATTAAGTTTAGGGTTAGAATTTATAATTAGAGTTTATGGAAGTAGAGATAATGTGTTTTTTAAGGTTTAAGGTTTATGATTTAAAATTTAAGATTGATGTCTAGAATTTGATTTTTCAGTGTTGGGCATAAAAAGAGGCACCGAAAAGGGTAGATAATTTTTGTCATGTTAAGAATGAAATTGTAAACGAAGCCTCTTTTTGGTGTTTCTCTCTATATCCAATACTAAAAAATTAAAATTTGAAACCTAAACCTTAAACCCTAAAAAGGCACATTATCCATAAATTATAATCACAAATTTAACTATAAATCCATTTTTTTTAGTGAATAAATAAGAACATCGAAAAGAGGAGACGGTTACTATTCATTTGTATAAGTTAGATCATCCATCATCTTCAGAGTAAAGAAAATGTGGATTCATTAGATGGCAATTAGGTCTTGAAGAAAACCCAAGCCGCCTAAGTTAGGCAAACCTTTTGACAGCTGATCAAATTCACTGTTATTGGTAGCCTATTCCCGGTTTCAAGCAACCCATAAATTATAGAGCTTGAAAAAAGAAGTCATGACCAAAAAATTATTGCTTGATTAGAATACCCATTTTACATGCGATTATTGAACTTTACCCATTCAACTTATCAAATGCGAAAATCAATTATGTTTAACAACGTAATGTGTTCTCATATATACATGAAATTTATTCTTCTGAAACACAAACTCTCTCTTCATAATTCCAGCATCACAAGGCTTCAGCTTCCATGCATACAATTTCTCTTTTTCAACAAATATCGCACACTGTAAACCAAAACTATATCTAAAACAGTAACAAGCTTTACAGCGGAAGAATTGGGTTCATGCTTTGTAACGTTTGGATGGCGAGAAAAACCTCCCCCCACACGAGAATGATCTTTTCATTGGAACAGGGCTTAAATGAAGATGCTGAGAAATGGAGGATTTCCCCATTACCCTAAACTCGCTTGAGTTCACCCCGTCCCCGATGCTTGAATCTTTGTTTTCAACATCCTCTTGAATTCCCAGAAACAAACTTGCAGCTGATGAAGAAGAATCCATGGAAGCACACCTTTTGATTTGTGTTGTCTCGTTAGTCTCAACATCCCAATCGATACCTTCCTTTGAAACCCTTTGGTCATTAGCCTCTGGCAACTCTCTTTCGGCCCTGCTTTCATCAGTATCGATCCTTACATTCTCGGGATTTTCCATCTGATTATCAACAATAACATCCGCATTACCAGAATTTTGATCATCTGATGTTGGAGTGTCGCGCAAGGCATCGAAGACGATATGTGCTCGGCACAAAGGACAGTTAGTGTGAGCCCTCAGCCAAGTATCAATACACGAAATGTGAAACGCATGGTTGCATTTAGGCAACAACCTCACCGTCTCATCTTCTTGGAACTCATTCAAACACACTGAACATTCCGTCCCTTCGATTAATCCCTCACCCTTCTTGTACCTACAAACAGTGATGGAATTTATGATCGATTGTTGCAAACCAACGGTTGTGATGAACCAAATAGGATGATCGACTCGATTCTCATCGAGAAGCTCTTGGTCCGAAGTATCGGTTCGAGTTCGTGATTGCCTGTTATTCCTCCGGCAGCACCAACCAAAACATGACTTGAGTACAACGACGTAGTAGGCAAGAAGAAGGATGAGACTGGCGAGTACGGAAACAAAGATGATCACATAAGGTGAGATGTAATGGTTTTCGACCGGAGGCGGAGGTGGAGGCGGAGGCGGTAGGTAATAGTAGTCGGGGTAAGGGTAGCAGTTGTAAGGGCAGGCTGCAGGATCACAAAAATCAGGGCAGTCTATGGTTTCGTTTGTTTCGGTTACGGCCGGAAAAAGCCTTCTGGTTTTCATTGCAAAATCGAGATAATTGAAGAAAAAAGATGAAACAAATGAAGGCTCTAATTACCTGTAAACTTCAATTATCTTTTGTTTGAATTAGAAGAGAAGAAATGAAGAAAATGAAATAACATGTCTCTTTCAAGGTTTAGTAAAGAGTAAAGACAGATTTACATGTATGGAAATGGAATAATATGCGTTTGGTTGTGCTTACCAATTTGTATTTTGCACAATGACTAAAACCTCACTTCTTTCCCATACATTTAGATAAAGTTCATTTTAGGTCTAATTTTTATAATTTAATCTCCATCCTTATCTGATTTGAAAATTAAAATTCAACCGATAATATTATTAATCAATATCTTTTAATTTTTTCCCGATTAAGTAGAGAGATAATTAATGAATCAACATGAACATTCTTATCACTCAATCAATTAATGAATCTCACGTCTTTTAAAAAAAAATTAAATGTTATCGATTGAAGTTTGATTTTTAAATTAGACATCTACATATTAAAATTACCATGTATTCAAATTAAAAAAAAAAAAACTAACATTGTTATCAATTAGACATTAATTTTTAAATCAGTCGAGTAGAGAGGTCAAATTTCTAAAAATAAAAGTAATTGAACTAAATTTCAAGAGTATAAGGAGTGGAAGCAGAATTAAACTTTTATTTTACTATGTTAGGAAAACATCAGATTACAGGTCTCTTGACTGGTTTTCTAGACAAAGAAATACAGTACATTTTTATACAAAGTATTGACTTAAGATGTGACTGCAAGCTACGAGATTAGGACATTTTACTCTATGTCTATGATGGATGGAATCTTCCGCAATATTGCAATGTTTATGGTAGCAGGTCCTAATCATGATTTATATTTTAGATTAAGTGGATTTTAAGAACTTTTTAACCATACCTCTGGTCAGGTTGCCCTAAGCTCATAGTTAGGGTATTCTGTGTACTTGTCCAGTGAAATGGACCTTATATCTGCTGACATTATTTATTTTTATTTTCTTAATCTTATTGTTTGTTCTTAATTCCCCCCACCCCCCAAATCTGGCCTTTAATGATGAAGATCGGACAAGTCTGATCTAATGACAAACATGTTGACACCGAAAAGGATAAAAGTAAAATATAGTATTTTTAATTTGTTAACCTTTACCAATTTTTGAATTTATATTTTATTTTTGAGTGATGACGTAGTATAATCTTAAAGTGTCACGTCATCATAATGATTAAAAATCAAATTTTAGGGATAAAATTGAAAAGTAAAGCATTGCCGAGGTTTGAGATTAATGTGACCAGAAAAAATTCAGTGACTAAATCAGGAGAAGATGTAAAGTTGAGGATTTAATACTGATTTTATCTCATTGAAAAACATATATATTGGTGTTTTTGTTGATCAGTGAATCGTCTTGGTGTAAAAAGAGGACGATTTCGAATAGGCCCAAAAATAAGAAAATGTTTGGGCCTAAGAGCATAAGAAAGGTCCTTGACGAAAAACGGAAAACTGTTAAAACCTTTTTCATTGTAGGTTAAATTAAAATTAAAAATATGATTTTTACATCCATAACCAGAAGTGAACAAAAATTTAAAAGTAATTTAATCACTTCCTGATATTCTGCTAAAGTAATTTAAAGCAACTTAGGGATCTATGTAGTATTTAAACCAAAAGGTCGAGGACAAAACTTAATTTGAATAACATTTAATCTATGAGGAACTAAATTTTAATTAAGCCTTGGGGGGGTCCCGCCTTCTATTTAGTTTTTTTATAGGATTTATTTATTTAAAATGAAACATTTAATTTTTTAACATTTTTTCCACTCTTACATTTTTTCTGCAGCAGTTATTTTCTCTTAAAAGTTTGTAAGTAATTTTTGAGTTTTTTCAAGCCAATGGTGGCGGCTTTGGCTGTCTACGGGCGGTAATTTATTTTATTATTTGTTTTGTTCTCTCTGTGTTTTTTTGTTTTTTTTTTTGTTTTTTTACCTTTGTCGGCTATTTGGCCTGCTCTTCGTTTGCCGCTTGGCACGTTCTTTGTCGGCCTCTATGGCATGTTGATATTGAAGACGTCTTCAACCTGGTGAATGCTACAGTTGAATCTTACCACACGATCTTGCATGGATTGATTGTTTATGGAGTTAACCAAGACGTTTTTCCCTCTTTTTGTTGATTGGAATAATTCAACGATCTGCGCTCTACCAGTGAGCACTCTAAGATTTCGCTATGGCGATAGATTTAAAGAACACCGATGAAGATCTTATGAGAAGATTTAATTTTGTTGTTCATGTTTGTATACCCTTTGTTCTTCTATATTTATCTTTTAAGGGTATGCTTATCTTGTACTTCTTCTCATTATCTTAATGAAGTTTAGTGTTTATTCAAAAACTAGTAAAAATGTATATAAATGAATCTGTAAGTAAATATAAATAAATCAACACACTTTTATTTTAAATTCGTTCATTTAATTAGGGCTTAAAAGGGTAAGAAGCTCTTATTTTTTTAGAAAAAATAATTAAGTCGTTGAACGGTTTTTTGTACTTAATTAAGCACTTGAAATAATAAAAAAATTAATTAAGTTATTTGACCAAAATTAAATGTTAAATTTAAAGATTTTTTGTATATGTTGGTGCAACGACTCGTGTTACATTGATGTCACTTGACATTTTTAAAAATTTTATTTTATTTAAAAAGTTCTAGCAAGTCTAAAAAACGTATAAAAAGTGTTAAAAATAGTTTTTAAAAAATATGTAAATGTCACTTGATAGAATTTTAGTTTATCATATGGCAATATATCTAAAGAAAAAAACTATTAGGATTTAGTTGTTAAAATTGGTCAAAAAACTTTATTGATTTAACATATAAATTCAATAACTTAATTGTGTGCAAAAAATTTAAAAATTTCATTGATTTTTTTCACAAAAGTTCAAATAACTTTTTATACCCTTAAACTTTTAATTAATTGTATATAAAATGTGGTCACGACTCAACAATCCGAACAAAAGTTGTCACTTCCACTTCTTGAAATTGAAAACTAGCTTTCAAATAAAAAGATTTTATTATCCTTAGTTAATTTAGTTTAATTTTGTATGAGAATGAATTCCTCGCAACATTTTTCGAATTCACATTTCTCCTTAAAAATGCGATATACCTTACCAATGCACTAGATACTTATTAGTAATAAGTATTAACTCATTTATTGTAGTAAAAATTTTGGGGCTTTTTTTTATTATTTTACTAGTTTAATCTTTCAACTTTTTGTTTATTATCACTTTAATCTTTGAATGATTTCTTCAACAAAAAAAATGCTCAAATTTTACCATTTTTTTGCAATAGTCAATAGGTGCCTAAAATATTTTTTGTCTAAAATATGTGTCTAACGTTTTTTTGTCTGAAATAGGTGGCTAATATTTCATTCTGTTACTGTTTTAAGGTAACGTTTTTAAAACAAAATTCAACACCCAATCAGATTTTGACACGTGTTTTTATTTTATTAATTTTTTTCAAAAGAATTATAAAATAGAACATATTTTTTTAAAAAAAAACAAAAAACTTCTCAAAATTTTCAAAACAGTCCCAAATCCAAACATCCAAATTTTAAAATTGGCATAATTGTCGCCGCT
Organism: Hibiscus trionum; assembly: GCA_030270665.1. Lineage (NCBI taxonomy): Eukaryota > Viridiplantae > Streptophyta > Magnoliopsida > Malvales > Malvaceae > Hibiscus > Hibiscus trionum. The sequence continues at coordinate 15,965,345 of BSYR01000019.1, forward strand.
GATAGCCTCGCCGGACCTCACCACTGCTATCGCCGGAGTCCCCCGTCCATTTCTCCTAATCGCCCGTTGTCGGTAATCGACAGGAGGCGTGCAAATCGAACGTCGAACGGTTGGAGTCTTTCACGTTCGTCGTCCAATTGACTCACCTCATGCCGGTTATCGATGATGGGTAGGGGACTCCGACGACGGCGGTAGTAATGTCTGGCGAGGCTATCGTTGATGAAAATGATGCCAAATTTGGAATTTGGGGTTTGAGACTGTTTTGTAAATTTTTAAAATCTTGGGATATTTTTAATTTATTTTGTTTTTAATTTTTTTAAAATAAAAAAAAATAAAAGCCACGTGTCAAGCTATAATTTGGTGATGGAATTTTTTTGACAGGTTGGCTTTAAAAAGGGTAAAAATTAAACGTTAGGCACCTATTTCAGCCAAAAAAATAGTTTAGGCTCCTATTGCAAATAAGTGGCAAAGTTTGGGCACCTATTTTATAATTAAGCCAAAAAAAATATGACACAGACTTTTTTTTGAATCAAACACCAAATTTCATTAAAATAATGCGAAGAAATACTCCAACCAACAAAAAATTTTATCACTGTTCTTCAAATACAAAAATAAAACGTAAAAAAATGAGTGCAAACGTGAATAGCAAACTCAAATCTTCTCATAAAAATTTTATCAGTGTTCTTCAAATCTAACACCATAGCCAAATCTTGGAGTACTCACTGAAAGAGCGCAGATCATTGAATTACTCCAACCAACGAAAAGAGATAAAACGTCTTAGTTAACTCCACGAACAACCAACCCATGCAATGTTGTGCGGCAAGATTCAATTGTAACATGCACTAAGTTGTAAACATCTTCAATATCAGCGTGCCATAGAGGCATATAAAAAACGTGTCATAATAGCATATGAAAAACAGACCAAAACGATAAATAAAATACAAAAAATTAAAACAAAAAATAACAAATAAAGAAACAGATAAAAATATCATCACCGATAGACAAAGATAAATGATAATGAATTAATAAAGTGAGAATTTTACTAAAATAAAAATAATAATTTAAGTATTAATCCTGGCAAATTAACCCAAATATAATTTCTAATTTCCCCCCTCAAACTATAACACTTCCCACTTTATTTTTCAAAGTATGGTTGTTCACTGTAGCAACCAGAAGTTAGAAGGAACACAATTCGACTTTGAACAATGTTTATTTAAAAAATACATCTAAAGTTAGTGATTTAGCTTGAAGACGGATCAAGGACAGTCCGACTTTGAACAATGTTCATTACTTTTACTGTTTAAAGACGGATTGTAAACAGTCCGACTTTAATAGTTTAATATTAACATAAAAAAAATATTGTTCAAAGACGGATTGAACACAATTCAATTTCTGATTTATTACGGTGACAACCATATTTTAAGAAATGAAACGGAAAATGCAGTAGTTTGAGTAAAAAAATTAAGGAATCATATTTGAGTACATTTGCCATTAATCTTTTATTTTACTTTCCCACTAATTGGGTACGGACTGGAAAAACGAAACCGTCATAATGGTCAGCTTAAATAGTGCCCATGTTCTATTAAAAAAAAATCGTGCTTACAAAAGAACCAAGAACTAAAATACGAAGAAAGATACAATTTTGAAACACAGATTATGTACAATTTACTTTATATAAGTATGTGTATATATATATTATAAAATTTAAAATTTAAAATATTATTCTTTTGATTAATTTAAAGGTGACAAGTTAATATATCTTCATAAATATTTTTAACTCTTTGACAATACATGTATACCATGTAGATAAAACGATTTGAACATGTATATCATAATATAAACATCATCCATTTTTCTACTAAAACACTTATTGGATTCCTTAAAATTTTAATCTTAAATTTTAAATTATATACCCTAAATTATGAACAATGTTCTTAAAATTTAAACTTTAAAATTTAATTAATAAATTAAATTTTTTATCCCTAAAATTAAAAATTTAAGCTAGATTTTATACCTATGATGTGTATCAAAACTTTTACCTTTCAAGAAATAATAAAATTCAACGTAGGGAAAGCGAGGGTTATAATAATATTGTCTTTCTTCCTAGTCCAGACAGCAGCCATGCCGTCTATAATATAAAATCACGTGTTTTCGACCGTCTCCTACCCTGTCATTCCACGCCTCTTACAAGAAACCCCCGCTGCAAATTCATCAACCAACTATTTTCCAAGCTTTTTTTTTTCAGAGTCTGAATTTGTCTCTCTTTTCTTTTCCTTTTTCTGTATAAACTTTAGACCCTTTCGCAGACATTAAGGAAGCTGTACTCTCAAAAGTTATGTCGAACAGTTCAGGGTTTAACCTTCCATGCAAGGTTCCCATGGAGTCCTGCAAATCTCAGCCTTCCAGTTCCATTCTTTGTTCCAGTCATTTCTTGGTGATATCAAAGCAAAAGGGGAAACATCAGATTCTAAGAAACTCCAAATTTCAGCCTCTGGGCAGAGGTCTTAGATTGCAAAATACCGACAGAAATATGAACAGGGTCTTCTGCAACAGTGGTGTTGATCCAGGACCTGTTGTCCCTCCTACTCCTACTCCTGGTCCTGGATCCTGGTTAGTTTTATATATGTATTACAAAGGGAGAAATGAAATCTTCTATTTCATTGCTCTTCAATGAGGTTTAGTATAGTCACATTCATGTTGAAATTTTGCAGGAAAGGTTGGATTCTGGGGATTCTGATGAGTATAATCCTGCCCATGTGGAGGGGCAACTGGCGGCCATTGTTGAAACTTAAACGTCAGCACTGCCCCTCAATATCGTCAATAAGTTGTATATGCATACTTCTTGAGCCTAACTTTAGATAGTATATATTTTGTAGAGGAAGCTGAAACTATAATAGACACGGTGGAAGCCGTGGCGGATATTGTGGAGAAAGTGGCAGAGCAAGTGGAGAAAGTGGCGGATGAGGTTGGCGATCGTTTACCAGAAGGCAAACTTAAGGATGCGCTTGAATTTGTTGAAGAATTGGCCGACGAAACAGGTGATGGTGCACGCATAGCCGGAGACTTCATTGACAAGGTCTTCTTTCTTGCTTGGCACTTAACCTTATTCCTTGTTTTTTAGAATTGAATTAACTCTTAATTAACAAAAGGATTAGATAGTTGTTCTTTGATTTTACTATAGATATGATTGTCGACTTAGCACATGGGGATCGATCCCACTTGCCAAAATTATAATCAAATCCAAGAAATTACAGAACCAGAACACCAAATTCCTGGCATGTGGTATAATATACTACATCAAATGCTCCAAAAGGCTGACCTGGTCTTCAGTTTCATATAGAGTCTACTTGGAATATAATATGTATCATCTGAACTAATACTCAATTTACATAGTATTTTTATATGTATTTCTGTCCTGGTTGGAATTACTAACATAAATAAATATAATACAGGTAGAAGACATGGTAGACCAAGTGGAAGAAAAGGTGGAATCTTTAATGAAACCAAGCAGTGGCGATAAGGAAGCCAAAGAGAAAAAGGAAACAGCCTAGGCAAAACATGTGCAGCTCTCATCAATTGCAAATTTGCAATAATAAGTAGGATGAATAGAGAGTTGTTCAACGAATCTTGTATTTTTTAAATTCTTAATTTAATGTTAATTCCTTGCAAATTCTCTGAATTACATTCTTTTATACTATCACTTTTGAATCAAAATAATGTTAAATGAATTTTCTTTGGTGGGCGGACACAATGAGAGACAATAATTGAGCAGACTGCAGAGGAATTTTGTTAAAAAGGAATCAAAATAAGGCTGCTTTTACCTACAAAAGATTCCTGCATTTCTTAAATCATATTTTCATGGTGGGAATTAAAAAGTATAGAAAATTTCCACATGAGAAAAATATGTCTCAACTGGTCAAATTAGCTGTCTACATCTTTGTATTCTTGAAAAGGGCAAAGGATTGGCTGCCTTAAGATTTACCAATTTAATTATAAGTATTTAGTAGTTCTATAAAGTACAGTTCATTTCAATTACTTGTTGAATAAAGGTTAATTTTATAGCAGAAAAAAAATATGTTGACCACCACCGCCACCGGATCAGCTGTTCTTATTCTTCCTGGCAAATCCAAGTGCCTTCATCAGGAGTCCTTACGCAGATTTCATCTCAAAAATAGTCTTTGTTTGGCCAGTATCTCAAAGCAAAACAATGGGCAGCTTTTTCAGAGAAATCAAACCTTCCCATCACTCAACAATGGAGGATTTGGATTGCAGAGTTGTAGAAGAAACAGATGCAGGAAAAACATGCAGATCGTTTGCAGCAGTTTGGAATCAGGGTCAGGGCATCTGCCATTTCCTTTTAATCTTCTTCACGCTGGTTCGGACTGGTAATCTTCTTCTGTTGTTGTGTTAGCATCGTAAAAGTTAGCCCCAAGGCAAGAAGTTGAGAATCATATAATCTGCATTGTGCAGGCAACTCTGGGCTCTGGGAACGGCAATACCACTTATCCTATCCTTCACCACCAGTAAATGGGGGCCATTACTAAAACTCAAAAGTGAGGATCTTCTTCTTCTTCTTCTTAAAGTAATCAGGCATTTCATCAACGTGTGTTTTATTTGCTGGGTTCTTATATGTAGATGATGCTGATAAGTTACTAGAGACGGCTGAACATATATCGGATGTGGTGGAAGAAGTGGCGGAGAAAGTGGAGAAGATAGCAGATGAGGTGGGCGACCAGCTGCCGGACGGCGGAAAACTCCATGCAGCTCTTGAATTGGTTGAAGATTTAGCCGAAGAGACAGCTAAGAACGCACGTCTTGCCGGAGATCTCATTGACAAGGTTAGCTTTTCACCTAATTAATTAGCATATAAAATTAACACATCACATGCTTCACTCTTTTAATTTGTTTGTCCGTATACCTCACTTCATTCATTTTACGTGTAAATTCCCATTATTTCAGGTTTCACTGTGAATTAATTTAACAATTATTAAGTATATTATAAGTATAGTTTTATTCTTTTAATTTGACAAGTGAATTAAAAAGAATACTAAATATCTTTTATTAATATTTTTAAAAATAAAAATAAATCAATGAGACAATATTTTTTGTTAACCTAAGTTACAAATTTCACTAACAATATACTTAATATATTCTATTACTTCACATTTTAATTAGGTTGATATCACGCGTTAACAAGTACTAATTTAAATAATAAATATTTAAAAGAGAAATTAATATTAATATTAATATATTTTATTTATATTTTTAAATAAAATAATTAATTTTAAGAAGTTAAATTAAACAACTAAAACCTGCAAGTATTGAAATCAAGATTAATGAATTTATATGCAAACTTTAAAATCATTCCCTCCATCATCAAAAGATTGTTAATATTTTCTCGAAATCAAAAAAAAAATTGAAATGGAGGGATGATACTACAATGTGAAATTGTGATTTGTGAATCACGAGATTTATTTTGCTTATTTTTATCTCAAAAATTCCATAAAATACATTTCTCTCTCTTAATTTAAAATGATTTGTCTATGATTCCTTTCCTGTTAAATTTTAAAATATTTAAAACGAAAATTAAAGGTAGTAAAATTATTAATACCTAACTTTATATAAGCTAAAACCCCTCAAAGTCCATGCGGTTGAATTAGTTTTTTTTTTTTATAAATAATGAAAAGACACGTTAAGAAAATCGTGGATAATATATACCACTCATATCCTCATGTGAAATATATAATATTTTATTTGGATGAAAATTAAATGTGTCAATCCATTGTGGATTAGTTATTAAGTTGACATAGTTGTATATGTTTCTAGATATCTTTTCACTATTATAGAAAAATATCCAAATCCTTATTTTAAATTAAGAGTGTGCCCATAAATCCAGTTGGTTGTATGCCATTTATATTTGTCGCATAAATATGAATGGTTTAATGTATTTTCAATATTCACATTATAATGTTATATGTATTATTCATTACTATATGTTACTAATTATATGATATATGAGTATAAAAAATAATCTTATAGTAAAAAATGAACCGAGCTATTTTTTAAACAAGTTTCATTTTTTAACCTAAATTCATTTAATTGAGTTTAATGTTTTCTCCAATTTTTAATATTAAATAGTATTTCAAGTTTAGATTAATAGCTCAGGTGTTAGGTAATTATATCATATGCATCCAACATGCAGGTCCAAGACATGGAAGACAAGCTGGAGTCATTTATGGAATCAGTCGAAGATAAAGACAACGAGAAACCCAAAGACGTGGTTGAGGCTGTTTATGTGAATCCAATCAAATCAGATTAAAAACATTTTATTTTTTAAAACTAGTTATCTTGTTAAAAAATATTTTCACATTAATACTTAAATGTTTTTTTTAATATTACTGATGTTGGTGAGTTATTATTACTCAGTCAGTCAGTTATTACCAATTTACCATGCGGAAGTCAAATTGATCTGGTTATTTTAATATTATGTTTTTTTTGACAAATCTTAAATTTAATCTTAATCTCATTTAAAGGGGAGCGAAAGGGAAGAATGACTCTAGTAGAAAGAAGAAGAGTGTTCCTAATTAGTGATGTAAAATTAGGTAATCATTTAGGTTTCGGATCAAGTCACGTCAGATCAGGTTAAATCGGATACGTGTTATGTTAGATTAATTTAATGATTCGAATCAAATTAGGTTGGGTCCGGGTCGATTTAGATTCGGGTCATTATCAAGTTAATTTCAAATCAGATTGAGTTCTGGATCGGGTCAGGTTAATTTCAGGTCAGATAAGTTTCAATTCAGGCCAAAACAGTTCGGGTCCGAATCAGTTAATTAACGAGTTAATTCAAGTTCGGATAGACTTCAGGTCGGGCCACGTTCAAGTCCGGTCACGTCGTTGACGGATAAAATTCAGGTTGGAGAATATCGGTTTCAATTGAAGTTCAAGTTGGGTCTTATCGTGTACAAATAGATTTCGGTATGATAATTGTGGGTAAATTTTGGATAAAAATAAATTTTTAGGGATTAATATGAACCAAAATATCCTTAGGATGTCGAAATATGTTACAATTTTAAAAAGTATATATATAATTGTGACTAAATTAAATTAAACTAAAACTTAAAAATAAATATTGGGGCTAAAATGCAACATTTAAAACGCATCAGGACCTAAGGGTAATTAACCCCTAACCTAAAAATTAGGCGGCTTAAATCCTCTAAATTTTTGTCCTTTCCCCATTTTTACCAATTATTACCTTTTTTTTAATTAAATTGAATGGTGGGAGCCTGGGAGGGAAAGAGCCCGCCTAATATTTTACATTATGGACATTTATTCTTTAGCCCCTTCGGCTTTGGATTCTTTTTATTTAAGTCCCAAATTTTCACTTTTAAGTTTTAATTTAATTTAATTGAGTCCTGATTTAGATTAATTTAATTAAAACTTCACATTTAGTTTTAGACTTCTTTTAATTATGTCCGCGATTTATGCTTCTATGTTTTAATTTAGCTCAATTAGATCTTAAATTTTATAAGTTAATTCAATTCGGACAACATTATTATTATTATTATTATTATTATTATTATTATTATTATTATTATTATTATTATTATTATTATTATTATTATATCATATAAACTTTGATTTAACATAATTATACACAAAATTTGATTTGGATGTAAACATGTAATTGGACACATGAAAGTTGAAACTTTAATTTAGTTCAACGGTACACATCAAGCTTTGATTTAAATATTTAATCAAATTCAAATGCATAAATTAGCAAGTTGAATCGAAATTAATCTCGTAAATCAATAACCCTAAACTAAACCAAAACCGTTAATACTAAACCAAAACCATAAACCGTAAGGAATCAAATTAATCTCATAAACCAATAATCATAAACTAAACCATAAACCATTGATATTAAACCATAAATCAATTATACTAAACCGTAAACCTTAAGGAATCTAAATTAATCACACCAATAATCCTAAATTAAACACTAAACCATAAATTGTTAATATTAAACCGTAAACCATAAGGAATCATGTTGGCAACATTTAGATATTTAATAAAAATTTTAAATATTTTTATATACTACATAATTTATAAATATAAAAAATAAACGTATTAATTTAATGATCATAGTTAATCATGTACCTTAAATAGTGAAAAATGTATTTTGTCACAGTATAATATAATAAATTCATAACCTTACAACTTCATCAATTGTAACTTATTAGTAAGTCAGGTAAATATCATATCAGTTCAATAACAAGTTAGATCATTTACAGGTTGAGTCAATTACACACCAGGTTCATAACATGTCAGATTAATAACAGGTCGAGTAAAATCGATTATTTACCAGGTTTATCTCAGGTTCGGGTTCATATCAGGTCAGATGCAGGTCGAGTTCGGTTATCACATTATAAGGTTGAGGTCGGGTGCAGGTCGAGTTCAGATCCAAAATTTCTAGGTTCAACCCGGGTCCAAGTCAACACCAGTTCGGACTCGAATCAATTTTGGGTCACAAACAGTTTTGACTCAAATCAGTTTCAGTCAGTTTTGCAGGTCGGATCAGCTTTTTACATCTCTATTTCTAATGGGTTTCAAACCCATAACCTAAGAAAATATAAGAGAACAAAGATGAGTAGCTTTGTCAACCGACCAATTGTGATTGCTCATTTTAATGCTATGTTAAATATAAGGATATTAACACAAAAAAATAATTATATATGAGTTTAAAATAATTTATCATAGCATAAATAAAAATATAGTACAAATCTAAGTTTCAACTATCCAAAATAAGTAATATTTATCTATTTTTTATTCAATGTATGTGGGTGATTAATTGATACTCGATAAAATTAATTTACTGTTAACTCGTGTAATAAAACATGAAGAATAAACAATATTAAACATAACATAAAAGATTTTAATAAGGAGAGATGAAAGTCTAAGAAAATTAATATCTATGGATGGCAATGGGATGAGGTGGACTAATTTTTTACTGTTATGATTCGACTCGAAATTTAGAAGTTTTAACTTAATTTTATTTTATTCTAAGTTTAATATATTTTACATCTGTTTCGACATAATAAAAACATAATTGAATGAAGGTAATAAATAAATAATGAACATTCTCTTTTTCTTTGAAAGCGCTGAGGAGTTTATTTTAGATTGTTTGCAGTTTAGTCATTGCTTTAGTTTCTATTTGATTAGACTTTGGCATGCATGGCTTTCATTAAAAATAGAGAAATGACATTTTGTTGATGCTGCATTGTTTATGTTCGTGTTTGATATCTACTTAATAAAAGATGAACGAACTTTTTTTTTACAGAATAAATACCGGCCCAAATAAAAGTAAACGCGTGACAAATTAACACAGGCCCAAATAGAGAGCGAAAATAATAAGATATTGCCAGGTCAGCAGGGGGTATATTTGGGTATTTAAAGTCCAGTCTAACGGCTACTCACATAATCCCTCTTCTTTCAATTTGAAAAGGAAACACGCTTCGTTAGAACGAAAGAAAGAAAAGGGAAAGACTGGAATGAAGTGAAAAGAAAAGTTTTAGAAAAATTCGCAGCCTGTTTTGCATTCCCTTTCAAAAACCCCGAATCCAACTCCATTTCCGAATTACTTCTTCTTCTTCTTACTCAGTTTCTTTGAAAAGATTACATTTTGAATCTTGCAAGATCTAGGGTTCTTCATCAAATAAAATTTTGTGTATACTGAAAACATGGATATTCCTCAAGAAATCGACAATTACATCAAAGGAACAATCGATGATTCCTTGGGTCTTCAAATCTCTACAGAATCTTTGCAATTGAAACTCCGTACCTCCGAAGAAACCCAGCGCCGCCTCCGTGACCAGTACATGTCCCTTCTCTCAAAACTGAAAGAGAAAGATCAAATCATCCAGCAATCAAAGGTCGGTCAACTTTAAAATAAAACAAAAAAACCAAAAATATTAATATATTAATCTTCAAAATATGAAATGTTGACATTTTTAATGATTCTTTTTTCTTGTTAAGGCGGAAGCTAATATGAACGCAGTGGCGGTGAAGAGATTTGTGCAAGAGAACCAGAAGCTAGCGGCAGAGTGTGCGAATTTGTTGACCCAGTGTAACAAATGGGAAAGAGAGTGTTCGCTATATGATCACGATAGGGAGGCCTTGATGGATTTTGGAAATGAGGCTGATGAGAGGGCAAAGAAAGCTGAGATTAGGGTTCATGAATTGGAAGAGGACTTAGGGGAGTTAAAGGAAGAATTAAGGTTTTACAGACACGGTTATGAGAGCCTAGGGGTAAATTTGCAAAAAAAAAATCCCTTTACTTTTGTGTTACTAAGTTCTGAATTGTTGATTTTTTTAGGCACAACTTTGGTTAGTTTTCTTTTCTTGTGGTAATTAATGCGAGTTTGTTAGATTTAATTACTAAAATTTGGATTTTTAGCTTATAAGATGAGTTAACCATGTGAGTGCAGTTTGAGCATGCGTTATGAAACTGTTGTTCTGTGTTGCTTATAGAGTCATGGTAAGTTGAGCAATGTCAAACTTGCTTTGAGGAGATTAGTTTCAGTTCTTCATTGCCTACGATTTGATTTGAAAACCTGCCATTGTATGTAGTTTTGTCAAGAGCTATTATATAATATATCCGAACTGACAATCATATATCCTACTTGAAGATTGATTCGTCTTCTGAGGGCACAACACTGGAAGATGATTTACTTGATTCGGTTCTAGCAACATTGATTTGTAAAGATGAAGTTACATCTGGACGTGCATACTTGGAGGAAAATACTTCCCTTGAATCATGCCAAAGGCTGCTTAAAATGTGGAATAGGTGGTGGTTTTATTCTCTTACTTTTATGCTGCCTCTGCGTCTTTGTTGGTTAATGGTGATTTTAGGTGCACCGTGCACGCAATTCTATCATTTCTTCCCTGCTAAGGGCTACTCCCATATTTCTGAAATAATTCTAATGGCCTATGCCGTGCTTTGCAGGTTGAGGCCGTCAACTCGAAAAATTTTGTCATTAGCTTCTGAAGTAAAGACCCTTAAAAAAGACAAGGAACATCTCAGGCTAAACCTTAGTAAAGCTGAAGAAGAGGTGAGAACCAAGGAATTTGAACACTGGATGCTTGTTGAAATTTCTATCCCGTGTCTGAACTTACAAGGTATTTTATCTATATAGGTGAAAGTTCTGTTTGAAGAAAACAGCATACTGGATGAGACGAACCTAAGATTATTGAGGCAATCCCGTGAAGGAAAGAATCTCCATGATTCTGGTGGGAAGCACACCGGCAGTGCATCTGCGAAGGTGAATGTCGGATTCTCTGTCTTTGTTGCTCTGCACATGTGTGCTTGCTTTCACATGTAAAAACAAGTCCATTGATTCAATGCTATAATTTTCTTGCTTTTCTCACAGACAAACAAAAGAAAATCGAGTTCCAAGACATGCAGCCCGATTGATAAGAAGATAAACTTTACTGAGCTAGATTCAACAAGAAAGCCTCTGTCACCATTGCAAGATAGGGCCTAACTTCTTGTTCATTGATTATTCTTTGTATCAATGATGGTGTTTTTTAGTAGATTTACAGATAGCTTTTCTGAAGCAACAGTCTGTAGTTTGTGAGTTATATAGTTTCATGCACTGGAATGAAAGTCCTTTGTTTTTATAAGTAAATGCTAATTTTCTGTTTTTCTTTAGCATTTTCCTGACTGATCTGATGTAAAGATGGTTGCTGAAATGAATGCAGTGATGAGAATTTTAATCATTTATTTCTGCTGTATATCCTTCAAATAGTCAGATATGTTAATTGGTGTGTATTTCCTATTACATCCTTAAATGACCTCGTTCTGTTCTTTCCTTTTTTGTCTTCAAACCTCGAAAATACAAGCACCAAACTCAAACTGAACTAATTTGCTTTCTTCTCATGGCTTTGCTTCTCCTTCCCCACCAATCTTCTCTCTTTTCTCTCGGACATAAACCTCAAGACCAGTCCAACTTTAACTCCATGAAAAACGTCTCTTTAACTTGTTTTTTTTTTCATCCGTTGTCTCCTTGTGCTAATACCCTTTGTTTGAAAGCTACAAGATTTAACAGTTTCGTCCTCCATTTTTCTGTCACTACCCATGACCGAGCTCTGTATGTAAAAGAAGAACCACAACATGAGGAGTTTTCTAAGACTAGATTGCTTGCCCAGAACGTGCCTTGGAACTGTACAACGGATGACATTCGTTCTTTGTTCGAAAAACACAGCACCGTCATAGATGTCGAGGTTTTTGTCAACATCTTTTCTCTTGGGGTTCTCTTTGTTATAAGAACTGATTTTTCTCTTTCGAGTTAAATTTGCTTTGGTTTATGGTTGATATATTGACGCGTTTCTTTGTTGGTTGATGTTTGCTTTAGCTTTCTATGCATGACAAGACCAGAAATAGGGGATTGGCATTTGTTTCCATGGCTTCACCTGAGGAGGCTCAGGCGGCTCTCACTAACTCGAATCATATGTAAGAATATTGCCTAGATTATTTTCACTAATCATGGAACTCAAGAACTAGAAAGTCCAATATAATCTAGCATAAGGGTGAGCAAAACTCGACTCGAAAAAATCGAAACTCGAGGCGAAAAACTCGATTTATTCTGACTCGACTCGAAAAAATTTCAAATAAAGTTTGAGTTGTAAAAAGGAAATTCGAATAACTCAAAATTTTTAGTAATTAGTAGATTGGTTTTTAAGTTCGAGTCTAAGTTTTCAATTTTCCCTGATATATATACCAATATAAAAAATATGAAGAAATAGGATGAAATATATATGCATATCTTATATGATTAGAGAAAGTTGTTTAAATTAGAATCAAAGTGTACTATAACATGATAAATAATTACAATTAAATTTGTATAAGAACTTAAAAACTCGACTCGAATTTTACTCGAATCGAAAAAATTTCAAATAAAGTTTGAGTTATAAAATATGACGTGTCAACTTGAATAACTGAATTTTTTTTGACTCGACTTGACTCAAACGAATGCTCACCCCTAATCTAGCATATTAATACAAGTTTATCTTATTTGAAGTAATTATTTTTTTTCAAAGCCTTGAAAGTAATGTTCATGTGATGAATTTCAGTATTTTTTTGTTGTTTTTTGACAAACGAATTTCAGTAGTTTAACAAAGGCATTTCCTTGAATACTTATTTAACCAGTGCTTTGATGGCCCTTGTCAGCAAAACCCTTTATGGATTAAGTTTGTAGCTAAAGCTAATTTCCCCTGGCCAAGTAATGATTTACATTGTTCATATATTTTAAGAGGGCTTTTGTCAATTATCTCAGTTAACTGATGTAGGAATTAGAGCTCAATTATGCTAAAGCTAAGAAGAAGAAACTTCAAAACCCCTAAGAAAGCCAAGCCAGTTCCAATATCCAAATTTTTGTTGTGCAGATGTTCATGGGAAGACCAATTCAGGTGCAACGTAGTAGACAATTTATGAAAGTTGAATCAGAACAGTCAACAGAGTTCAGAGTCTGATGATAATTAAACTGAGTTGAACTTGAACGGAAAGTTGAATGATAATTAAACTGAGTTCATCATCATGCCTGCTGTTTTTACCATTTTAAAAATGTGTGGGGGATGACTATTATGAGGCATCTAGCTGCTGGATTTCTTTCATGATCCATAAATTTACACCCATTGCTTAGCTTTACCACACCAGTTGATAATGAAAAGATCTCAAAACAGTGAACCAAGAGGAATATAGCAAAATGAAATCCAATTGATTTTGAAAGTACACCAATTTATTAGGTAGAGCATGCAGATGCAGCTTCTGAATCTGAGTCGGAAGGGACAGTTACCTAACCAGGAGAGTCTGGCTTTCTAGACCTTTGTAGAAATTTTTATAATTAACTCATCCACTCTTCATTATATTAAATTCTTCATATATCAGAAACGTGTAAACAGGTCATTACATCATTATTGCATATAGCATACTTATAATGTTGCATTTTATGGGGGAAATGTATGTTTCCTTTTTCTCTTCTTTTCCAGCGCCGGAGGTGCTCGGCGGAATGGCTAATAGGGGTAAATGAACTGAACGTTCGTGAACCGTTTGTATAACGTTCGTTTATTAAGTTAAATAAACGAGTATAAATAAATTTTTTATGTTCGTTTAATAAACGTATAAACGGACATGTTCGTAAACGAATAAATGAACGAACACAAATACCTTCAAAAATAAATAAACGAACACAAACACAATATTAAAAATTTAAATGAACACCTTCAGAAAATAAACAAACAAACACAAACATATTCTTGTTCGTTCAAGCTCGGTTCATTTACACCCCTAATGGTGAGGGATCCGCATAAGGTTGCGGTTGAAAATCGGCATTTTATGGAGTTGTTGGAAGCCAGATTTGTGTTTCAAAGATGGGTTTAGTCTCATTAATATCGATCACATTTTATTGGAGTAGAGTTGAAGCATGTTAATTACAATGTTCCACCCTGTTTGCATCACTGTAATCCCTCTTTTTCCATTAATGGTGATTACGACCTCTCATTAAAACACAATGATGGCATTGGCAACACCACATGATGCCAACAAACTAACCTGTTTCACAGAAGAATCTAGGAGAAAACAAGACACTTTTTTCATGCTTTTCTTCATTCACAATCCATCATTCCAAGAGGTGAAAAGGACAGCAATATTGGTGGAGTTCCTTTAACTTGAATGCATAATTGATGTATTTTGAGCTGGCTTTAGCAAAGAACACCATAACCAACTAATGAACCACCATTAGCCATTAGGGTCCCTGCTTACCAACCTTTGTTTAAAGTGTCGGTTTTGCATTAGGTATAGGACCTGCCGCCCCAAGTCATCATTCCCCCGTTTCATGGCATTATATAAGGAATCCAATTTCAGAAAACTCTTCATTCTTCTTTATAACCCTGTTTTGCTCTGTTATTTACTCTGGAAAAAAATGGTGAGCTCAAGTGTGGGACTGGGAATGGCCTGTCTTTTGCTAGTCTCGTGTATGGCGGTGGTGCCAAGCTTGGCCAAAGATTACACCGTTGGTGACGCCTCTGGCTGGACAACCGGGGTGGATTATAGCACGTGGACTAGTGGTAAGACCTTCAAAGTTGGTGATAGCCTTGGTGAGTTGTAAAATCTAAACCCGGATCTTCAAATGAATCATATATTTGTTTGAGCAGCATATTTAGGTTGAATTTGTTTGTGTGGTTAAACTAGTTTTCAATTACCCAAGTAGCCATACCGTGGATGAAGTGAGTTCAAGTGATTACAGTACGTGCACGGTGGGCAATGCCATCACAACCGATAACAGTGGAGCCACCACCGTTGCCCTCAAGAAGGCCGGGACACACTACTTCATTTGTGGTGTAGTGGGACATTGTGCGAATGGCATGAAGCTTGCAGTTAAAGTGGAGTCGGGCTCGGCACCGCCGTCCAACGACAAACCATCAACAACCACTACAAGTACAACTAAACCCTCGGATTCTTCGTCATGGAGCCTCTCCCCGTTAATTGCTGTTGTCACAACGTGGGTTGCATTGCTTCTCATGGTCATTTCATAATTGATTGAGTTAGTGGGGTTGGTCAGGATAGAGGCAGTGCTGCTGATCTCATTTTTGTTTGAATAATTGCATTTTTATCTGGGTTTGTAATTGTATCGAGGATCATGAATGAGCTGAGCTGGTTGGCGTTTCATGGCGTTAGGTACGCATATGATAAATATGTAAGTTATGGTTCATTGTTGTATCGTGTTCGCTTGATTGGAATTTTCAATAATACCAGTACCTTTTGATGAAACCAGAAATTAGAGTTGAACAAATCTAAATCTAAATTTACATTTATAATTGGACAATTCCTTACCTAAAATGACAAGCAAATGCTTATGAATCGTATCTAAAATTGATAATTAAGTATATTATAGACAGTAAACATATTTTCTAATGTCACTTATGAAAGCTCTTGATATTAGATTTGAAGTAAAATAGTTATTGTTGTTGTTGTTTAAAATAACACTTGAAAATTTTGTCTTATCTTATAATTATAAGATTTACAGTAATAAAAAAACTCATAAAAATAAAAGATTATGATTATTTACATAATTATATTAATTTTCACCCTCTTAAAAAGTTAAATAGAGTGTAATTATAAGTTTTCAATTAGACCCATCCTTCAAACACATCATAATTATATAATTACACTCAAACGAGGACTTTCAAACACTAAAAAAATCGTATGAGTGAATTTGTTTTTCTCATTTATCACATGAAATCGCAAGGTTTAGATATTGGCAACATACTATGCTACTCGATTATTGCTAAATTATTTTATTTTTTAAAACTCTTTCGAGAACTTAAAGATTAACAAAACAAAGCTTGGCATACAATCATGAAAAGTACTATGGCGTCCTAAATTCTTCTTATGATCCAAGGTCCAAGCGAGGATCCATCTGGGGTCGGGCCAGCTCATAATTACTTAGCTTCAAGAAGAATGGAAGAGTAGGGAGCCACATTGTAGGTGCCGCCAATTCCAGGGACTCCTTCGACCACAAAATCATCCGGCGACCCAAGATTGGTGTCCACCTGCAGTAGTTTCAACATCCATTCCTAACCTCAGATTCAAGTTATCGCCAGCATGATCCAAAATCAACATTAACCCCAAGCAGGCTATAGCTTTATAGTATTGAAATTGCAGCTAGTAGAAATCAACCCGTTGTTGGAATAATAATGCTAGCGATATCTTCAATTCCAATGGAAATCCATTGGTAAATCATGGATATCAATTTGTAGAGCAAACAGAGGTTGAAAAAGTAAATCATAAGACTAACCACACGGAACCAATGCCTTGCCGGTGGTGCCGGAGGTATAGAAACTTTAACGAAGAAGTCATGAGCATTGAACGCTAGATAGATATCTCCACCATTTTTGTCATGAAGCCTGCAAAATAAATTAATTTACAGCAGAACTAAATCGGACATACATTGTTGTGTTGTTTAAGAAAGAAATAGATCATGCGCACACACAAAGGCACAATGGAGCCCCCCAAGAATATATACAAACATCACATGGGATGGCTAAAGCACTTGGTATCGGTAACGCAAACGAAATTGCTATTTCTGAACACTAAACATTTCAAGAAGCCAAATGTGGATATACAAGGACTATAATGCAACCACATTACTCAAATCACAAATGATTAAGGAAATGACATCCTATTGAGAGGCATGAAAATTTCTTACGTAAATGCAAGGAATTTGCTCTCAGGGTTGTCCCAGTTATCCTCGTGCCACGTCACATCACTCTGCGCAGATAAAGCACCTATTGAGCTACAGAGAATGTAAAAGCACAATGAAGTTTCACTAAGACGGGTATAAAGAAATGTACTTTGGTGAGAAAATTTTCATGACAGAATACTTGATGCTTTTGCCGATAGTGTATCACCTCGGAGAAAAACCTAAAGTGGTCACTCTTCCTTGCAGTCAACTGTTTCAACATAAAGAATACATCAAGCAATTATATGGATCAAAGTTATAAAAACTGATAAAATTTCACCTGCTGCCACTGGAAATTATTAAGAGCAGTATCATGCCCGTAACTGTTGTTATTCCCATATCGTGTATGCCCGTATTCATCTCCCATTAGCATCATTGGAATTCCCTGATTACGATGCAATCAAAGGTTACAACATTTTTCAGAAGTTCAATTGCAGTATAAAGCTAACAATTGAAATCTACGAGCAATAATCAACAGAGCTTATAGCCCTAAACAAAATAGTCAGTGTTTGAACAGAGTATGTGCATAACAAAGGGGGCAATTTTGGGACCTCTCCAGACTTCTTACTGATTATTAGCTTGAGAAAAACACATGCCACAATTAACAAGAATAAACAAAAAGAACTAGAGTAAGATAACTGAAACTCGAGGAAATCCGTAATAACATTAGTTTAAAGAAAGGGTTAAACCCCCTTCACAGGAAACTGAAAAAATGTAGAAGCTCATTGAGTTCTTAACAAGCCCCCCTCCATGAATCATGTGATGCAGAAAATGACTGCCTAATATCTTTACCTGTGATATCATCAATGCCAAATGAAAGTTTTTCATTTGCCGGAAGCGCAGGGCTACAATACCAGCATTGTCAGTTTCTCCTATCCAATAAAAAAGGGAGTTCAGGTGAAACAAATTTTAATAAAATGATACAACATTGAACATGTTCTCTTTACAGGAGACTCAAACCATGAAAAAATTGAAATGAAAAGAAATAAGCTTGAAGTGTCTACGATACTCCAAAATTAGAATTTATACACGCATAGAAAAAAAATAGAAAACAAATTTCAACAAAAAAGGAACCTTTTTTTGCATACCTTCAAACCCACAATTCCAGCTAAAGTTGTCATTGCTTCCATCATTTCCACCTTCTCCATTGGCTTCATTGTGCTGTCAAAACAAACATTACGTGGAAATACTGCATGGGCCTCAAGGAAACACTTAAACTTAAATTGATGCACTGAATAGTATATTACCTTAAAATTGTATGAAACAAGATCGCGGAGGGTGAAGCCATCATGTGCAATGACAAAATTAACACTATGGTAGGGCTTGCGTTTATTTTTCTGTAGAATGAGCCAAAAGCATGATTTACAACCAATAAAAGTGAAAGAAGTTGAAAAGCAAACCGATGAAGTTAAAGGCGTCCGTATCGATTAATATTTACATCTAATAGCTCTAAAAAGTACATCCTCCTAAAACCAATACATATTCAAAAATACCAAATGGCCAATACAAATACTACTAAATATGATCATGAAATCACTAAATACTAGTATAAATTACAATACAGCCCAAAAGTAATGTAATAACAATAACATCTTAACTAATTAGATTCTTAAATAGCCTTCTTTTTGTTCCACATCAATGTCTCGGAAAGATAAGATACTCAGACCAATACCAAAATTTTCAACAACAGCTTCAAAATCTGAAAATTTAGACTAAAAATGTGCCTAGTATATTGTTTAGCATTTCTAAAATTTTATCTACAAAATCCAGCTTTGTAATCACCACATGAACTACACAGTCTACACTTACACAGTAGAGGTCGGCAGATCCAGAGACACGAGTTGCAAATGCTCCTTTCATACCAGCATCGCCCTATATTAAGGAAAGTTCATAATTAGATACCAAATAGAGATCATTATATTCCAAAGAAAAAGGACAATTCGACACAAAAGCATTGAAAGATAATTTCAGCATCATCTAAAATAAATAATACAGAAGTTCTTATTAACAGGGATGATCATTTTCCCCAAACCCAATGGGTTCCAACCCGACCCTATGGGGTCAGATTTTTTTTAAGTTCGGGTTGGGTTTTGTGAAGGATAGAGTCAGGCCGGGCTTATGGTGAAAAATACCCCACCCGAGATAATAGTGTAGTTCCTCTATATATTTATGGATAATTGCTATAATGTCCCTCTCTTTATTTTTCAATTAGGCCCCTATTTTTACCGAATAAAAATGAGAATTTTTTATACACTTGTGTCGGGTCAGGTTTGGGTTTTTATCCCATCTTTCGGGTCGGGTGGAACCTCCCTAAACCCGGGTCAGGTGCGGGTCGACCAAAAGCATGGCCGAGCCAACCCATAACCATCCCTATTCTTCTAAAATGCTTATATTGATGATGACATGGATTCCGAAGCATCAAGCAACATCTTGTGCAGTGTAACCTCACTACCCCCCCCCCCCCCCCCACACACACACACTCTTAGGTGAAGTACCTTGACCGAAAGGCAAATGGAGCAAAAAATAATTGGTTAAGTTTGCTGATCTTTTCTTTTCTTTTTTTACTTCTATTGGTATGTTCAACTGAACAAAAGGATAGAAGATGCGCATTTTTAAGAAGAAAAGATTAAATGGTCTCTATATAAATTAATATTGGAAACAGAACGGAGGGAACCTAAAGTGGCATTTAATGGCATCAGGTATTAGTTGCAGCCTAGGCAATTGAGCAGGGTTAATGTACAAAGTTTGTTAGAGTGATTTAGCAATTTGGTGCTTTGCTTCGCGGTTCATAAATAAGTACTTCATTTGCACCTTGCACCTCAATTAGGTTCATACTACACCTTTAGCATGCATCAAAGAAAATATTTGTTCCATTTGGTGCTACCTTTATAAATCTTCTTAGATCATCACGGTACTTCCCATTCCACTCACCCCACCTGCAGAACAGAAAATCTGAAAGTGATAAGAGGAAAGGTTCCCTGTGTTCTCAGAAGAGAAAGTTTCCAGAGAGAAAGACAAATGTTTGAAGTAGAAAGCCAGAGGTGAAAATATCTGATGAGTCACACAACCATGCAACCAAGAGATAATCAGAGCAGGTTTGAGACATGTAAAACCAAGAACTTCAAGCTAATTATAATAATTTTTGAAAGCATGGGTATTGTCCTTAACAGAATTAAGTTGAAAAGCAGAAAAGAAAATAAATAATGATATTTTATCAGACATCTATAACGGCAAAAAATTAAAATATCTTACATAGACACAAGAAAGTAGGGAACCAAAATTACATGTATCTTTCTTAATGTTAAAAAATTTACAGAAACCACTCCTCACTTGAGGTTTTTATAACTAGCTTTATTGCTAACTAGGGATGTTAGTGTCACATGTTTTCAGCTAACAATGACTGCAACAGCAAATTAAATGCATTATTTGAAAATGAAATCGTGAAGAAGTATTCTTAGATAGTGGGTGGTCTTTATGTGCTCTAAATGCTCTAGTTCCTTGAACAAACAGAATGAAATAAGATTTCTTTTAAACAAAATACCTGTCCCAGTTAGGAAAACTGCCAACAAGATAAAGTCCTCCACAATCCCAAGGTTCAGCAATAATTTTGCACCCTGATAAGGTAGCATCTCTGGCAATAGCCTGATTCAATAAAGAATGAGCTGACAACTCATGACAAAAAACTGCAACTTCAGAGTTTTTGAAGAACCCCCAACACACAAAAAAAAGGTAGAGCAAAATTTGTCAGAACCAAAAACTCGAGAGCATAGCTGAGACAACATTGTTTTTGAATGTATGCCAACTATAAAACCAACAATACAAATTGGGAGTCTCAATTTACAAAATAATCCAAATTAACATCTCAGAAGAAATCAAGTTAAGCATTGCACTTGCACAAAAAAAAAATTGAACATTTTCTCCTTTTTCCTAAAAGAACTTGCAATGCTTTTTGTGATAATCTTTTACAATGGGAGAATAAACCTAACAAAACAACATCCTCAATAGATCTGTCTGTTAAACCATAATAGTATGTTGTCCTGTTATTGTACCATGTTAGGTCAAAAGAGACTTTAAATTACCATACTTTCAAGGAGGAGGATATGCTGCATGTAGCAATTTATAGTGGAAAAACATTTAAACCACCTACCCTGACAAGTGGAGGTGCACCAAGTGGAGAACCATCTGTGCCTCGACAAAGTACACTAGCAAGGTCAAATCGAAATCCGTCTACGTGATATTCAACAACCCTATATTTGATAATAGCGAAGAACAGGAAACATGTCAGCCAACAAAAATTTGTTGGTTTTACCATATATTTTGGTGCCCGGTTAACTCTTGAAAAACATAATCTTGTTGTTCAAAGACAATACACACATTCATAAAAGCAACAGAAATCAAATGTCGAACATTATTGATTATTCTCCAGGAATACTTAAGTATGTTGACCGACTTAAATACAGATCATTCAACCGCTCAATTCTTTCACAATTCAGCTGAGCCAATTCTGTTTTGCCTCGAGTTTAACTTTATCCAACTGCAGAACTAAGTTTGTATGCTAAGCGCCTGTTTAACCCCCATCAAAAGAAAAAAACACAGCAACACCTATAACCCATCCTAATTGTACATGAAACAATAATAAAACAGGATTTGTGATTTAACAAACAACTTGACGCACAAAAAAAAACAACTCAGAACAGGATGTTAAAACAAAAATAAAGTTTCAAATCGTTTTCAGAAAGGAAATATATATATATATATATATATATATATATATATTAGCAAAAAAAGCCATGGCTTCTTATAGGATTCATATCCATACCAGTGTCTTAAGCTGTCAAGTATGAGCTCCATTACAACAGGATGATTGCAGTTGAATGTATTCCCTGAAGAACAAAAAACTTGCATCTCAAAGAACTTTATATTTGATAGCTAAAATTATAAATCTAAATAAAAAAAATAAGGTAGATCCCAAATTCAGCCTGTTTCGAACTCTCAAAAGTACTTATTTTAGATGAATCCATAACTTCCCAGCAATTAGTTCAAAAGATTATAAACACCAGAAAGAGAAGCTAGATGTAAAACTCAAGATGAATATCTAAACTTCAGACATTAGCTCAAGTGACCCGCCAGATGTTAAAATATTCTTTTATCTTTATCACAGAGAAGACAAATTCAAAAGACATAACCCTAGTCATATTCTGCACCAAATTTATGCAATAAGCAAGATCTTGACCTCTGCAGCATTACGATAATAGATCGGAACAGCATATGATGTTGAAAGTTAAAAGAAAGATGCTAAATTCTCAATCAGACAAAATAATAGTAGTTTCTTTCTGATTTCAGTGATGAAAGATGGGAAATATCTTTATAATTATCAAAGCAGAAAGAGATTGTATCAATAGCTATGCAAGACCTGAAAAGAGAAGATATAAGATTCTAAGAAGCGAGTTACCAAACAAAACAATCTCAAAAGCAATACCAATTTCTAACAAGAGACTAGCAATGAATTACTTCTATGAATCTGAAAGGGATAAATTTTTAGGCGAGAAATTTGTGAGAGTTAACTGTTGTACATCTGGAAAAAGAATAATGGAACAGATTCCTCGCAAAGACTGCAAAAAAAGTCAAGTAGAAAACTTGAATTACCACATCCAGAGAAGTTTAGCAGTTGACCTTTGTTGTTTAAGTCCACCATGTAATAAACCTGCAAATTAATTAGTAGGATACGACAACTGTGAGAAAAATATGTTGCATTAATGAGGAACATGACTCCTGATGCCGAAATGCCTTACTGTCATTGTTGGATAAAAATTAGGAAAAAGAAAATCCACCTTGTTATCTATGCCACGAAATGAAGTGGTATAAGGATGCTTATCATCAGCTTCATTAGTGTGATTATAGACAACATCCAAGATCACCTGTGCAAAGTCACCATACACAATAATAAGCATAGGTCATACTTCCAATGGAACAACAACTAGGAGATTATAACCAACTATAAATTATGTATGCTACCAACCATTGCAACAAAAGACATTTACCTCAATTCCAGCCCCATGCAAGGCTTTAACCATTTCTTTGAACTCCCGAGAAGCACCAACAGCGCCTCCTCCACCACTAGCATAACGACTCATAGGAGCAAAGAAATTTATTGTCGAGTAACCCCATGTATTGATCTTAATTTTAAAAAAAACAGAGGATTTTTAGTATTCTTATATTTTTCACAACAATTGAAGCACAAAGAACTATAACAGAAAAATACAATCATCCATCATTCAACTGACATATAAAAACTATTTAATTTATTTTTAAATCTAACTACTTAACATACAAAAGAGCACCATATTAAGGCTGTGGTCCAAGAAAATTAATCATCACAAACCAAGTACTTCCTAATGGTTTTACTTGTTGCAAAATCCAAGTGGTATTGTTCTTCAGGATGTCATAATAACAAACTGTTGTAACATGTTTTTAAAGGGCTTAGCACTTCATCGAGTAGTTGGAACCTACAAACACTATCTACAAAGTGATGATAACTACTTCGAACCATGAATAGTATCTGAACTTTCTGAGTTCAGTGCAAAATGTATATTGATTAATAAATGATTAACAAAAGGCTTTATTATTAAAAAAAAAACTTGAAGTATGAACAAACTATTTTTTGCATATTCTAGGTACCTAACATTTTCCACCATTACCACTTCCACCCCACTCGATTTTTCCATCCATCACGTTGAGGTGGCAACATCAGAAACTGACACATGGCACAACTAGAAAGTGCCATGTGACAACAAGAATAAAAAAATCAAAAAGTCCAAAAAAATGTTAAAATAATTTTTTTTTAAATCACATTCTTTTTAAAAATATATACATATTTGATAAATTTTTAACTGATTTTGGATTTTTTACTTTAAAATTTTAAAAATTCCAAAAAAAAAAGTCAAAGTTCTCAAAAATATTTTTAGAAAGTAGAAATTAATTTAAAAATATTATATATTACAAATCTTTAGATTTTTTTGCCACGTGACGCTTTCTGTTTGTGCCATGTAACAGTTTTTGACGTTGCCAAGTGAAAAGAGCAGTGAAGATAGTAACAACCTAACATTAAATGCATTTTGAGACCAAATAGAAAAGAGACATTTTGTTGCTAAAAGGGAAAAAGTGTGTTTGCTTATTGAATATTCTAGTTACCATGTGATCTCTGGGATTGGGACGCCTTTGAAACTCAAACTCATCAAACTCAAAGACAGGAAGCAACTCCACTGCATTGATTCCAAGTTGTAGAAGGTGTGGGATCTTTAAGAAAAAATTCAACAAAGAAACTGTCAGATAGATAAATGTAGAATGTAAAAAGGAATCCAATAGTTTCCCTACAGACACAAATGCATAATCAATGCCCTGGAATAAGACTTTCACACAGAACAAAACAAGTTAGTTTAACAAAAAATTCCTTTAGCATGTTGATTGTCATATAGATAAGTGTAGTACATGGAAGTTCTCCAAAGATAACGGCATAATACTGTTACTATGACTTCACTCTCCACTACCATTCCCATGCCTCTTAGTGCATACATTATCTTTGCTAAGATTTCTGGGGACAATTTGTTTGCAGAAAAAAGTCGCTCTTCGTTTGGGGAAGAAAATATCAGATGTTACCAGCATTGGAAAATGCAAATCCATCCTTCTAGGATGCCCCAACCCTAACGTCTATCTTAAACCAAAACCTGTCTTTGTGTCAATGATTTGTATCCATGTCATATTGTTCAACTCTCAGTTATAACTCAGGGAGTTAAGATTGAATTACATACATCAGCATGTCTTGAATATGATAAAATGCAAACTGAAAGCACTAATACATCTAGTAATTAACACGTTATTCATAGAGCAATTTCTTAGAATGTGATTGAGCATAACACTATAAACCAATACCTTCTCAATCAGACCGGCATAAGTGCCACGTATATTTTGATCCAAGCAACTAGATTCATCAGCGGTAAATGCACGAACATTCATTTCGTATATGACAAGATCTCTCTGCAATTAAGTGGCAAGTGTCATAAAAAGTGAGCAGCAGAAAAATTCGCTGAAGAGTTGAAACACAAACTCGATGACTTTGAGACAAAGGACTTGAGGAGAACTTAATATCTGGCATAACTGGCACGGGATCCATGTACAAGATATAAGAGATAAATTTAATTCAGATGTGCATCAACAAAAGTTCCACAACATGATAAAGAAAGAACAAATGAGTGACCAGTCAACCCAATAGGAGAATTGGCTGCGGGCCACAAAAACAAACTATATTTCCCTTACCTCAGGGATATTTGGGAGCTTGTAGTCGTCTCCCCAGTCAAAAGGCAAGCTATCAAAATCGTAAGTTCCAAGAAATTTTGATAATTTATGCTTTGGATCTCCAAAAGTTCGACGACCTTCTACTAGCTTTGCATAAGGATCTATAAGAACATTGTTGCTGTCAAACCGATGCCCTTCGTCCCAGTTTTTGGGACCATCTATGCGATAACCATAGAGAACATTGCTCCGGGGCAAATCCTACATTTGGAGAGTCATTTCAATGGTGCAACCAGATATCATATTACATCATGGCAAAAAAATCAAGTAGTTGCTTCAATTGTTCAAGGTATACATATTGAAGACAATTAAATAAGAGATGTTTTTTCCAATTCAGAAACAAAGAAATTGTTTCAAGAACCTTGATAGAAATACCACCTCAATGCATATGTGCCAAATATCTCCAGTTTTGTTGAGATGAGGGTCCAAAGAAAATTCGACCATTCCACCATCCAGTTTGTCGAGTTCTCCCCTGAGATACATTACCAAAACAATGAATCGCTTATTGCCAACAATATTAATAATATTCCAAAACAGCTCAACTTATAAAGTGAAAACAATGAATCAGGTTAAATTATCAAAAAACAAGAACACAAATAATATAACTTATAAAGTGAAATAGAATGTATTCTCACCTCTGGGGAAGTGATAAGCAAAGTGTAACTGCAGTTGCATGCTGTGAAAATATGGCAAAATTGATCCCGTTATCAACCTCTGATGCACCTAATGGAAATGCCTGACCTGGGAAAATTTTAAAGGATGGGGTGGCTTCAGCCATTTCAGGGGCTTCTTCCTGAAATTGCAAAGAATGAACATACAAGGGCGCTGATCAAACAAACATTGTTAAAATTCACATACTTCATCTTAGTCAGAATAGTGAGGCATAATAAAAATAAAGAGTGCAAATAAAAACAGTCGCATGGAGCAAGTAAGGGTTTTTGTAATTTACTATGAAGATGTCATTACAACATGCACCATCAATACAAGTTTACTTCTTATACATGAGCAAGAGAGAGAGAGGCCAACAACATATAATGTCCCAGATAACTCGCACAGTTTCAATATTGCAGAACAAACATAATGAAAGACTGACAACTTCAGGAGATTAAAATACCTCAAGTACACGCTCACGTGACTGACGCCCGTACACGTTTGCTGTCCTATTCTTGACATGGCTCCTTGCCTTGCAATATACCCAGAAACTCAGTCACATTGCCCCTTTTTCTTTGTAATGCAATTAGCAATAGTAAAATTGGAAAGTTTGTAGCATCATTATGATCATAGACATGCCTTACTTGAAAGCCGTCGCCCACTCGATGCAATTCTACTCCACTTCAATCTAAAGAATCAGTATAGCAGGTCAATAAATTACCCAAACTAAAAGCTAAATAGCGCATAAATTAGGCATCCCATTTCAATATAAACCAATTATCCTCAGTAAGTTATGAAAACATAACATGAGTTTCTCCCAATTCAGACCTGATGGATCAACTTTTTCATATCATTGATCTTACAATAACTTAACAGTACATACAAATTGAACCAATGTTTTTCAAAAACGTGGATTTAAGTTTTTCCTGTTTACCCATATATATATTAAAAAGGAAAGCGGAGAAAAAGAGCAGACCCCATTTGAAGAAGAGAAGAAGCTCCGGAGGAAGAAAGGGTTGCATTTGGGGAAGCGATGGGAGGAAACTTGGTACAATTTGATTTGGATATAAAATATGAGTGTAGCATCTTTGCTTTTCCGTATTTCTATTCTTTTCTTTTGCTTTCGGTAACGAAAAATCCAAACTCCAGAACACAACTTCAAAAAGGATTCGAATATTTAAAAAAACAGAGAAAGAGCTAAGGGTAGAAGAAGATAGAGTGACACTTCTTTAATTCTCTCTGTTAAGCAACAATATAATAATATCTACCGGGATTCGGGAGGGAAGACAGATTACCGGTTACTGGAAAATATTGATTACCGTTTGGAGAGATTAGTGAATATGGAAGCCCGGTTTCTGGTCTGCCACGTGAACGGAAGCGCGAGGCCTGAGGGAAGCTTTCATGTGACAGTTACACGTGTTCCTTGTTTCTTTTTTGCAATCCTAAAATATCATTCCCCGTGGAATTTGTGAGGTTAAGGTCTGGTCAGCCGAACCATGTAGATTGGGAGATGGACCCATACTCGACCCAAGGCCCAAGTTTTACAATTTGCCTCTTCTTGTGCATGAAAATTCACCATTTTTTCGAGGCACAGTAACCATTTTTATATACTATAGTTTCAAGCATTAATTGGGGATTGAGTTTCCCAGGGCAAAAATGCTGGTATCTAGGCATGTTCTCGATGGTGATTGTGCAAGATTTCTTGTTGTCTCGTCTTCTCCCGGTTGCTTGGTTCACAAGCATTAGATTGTGATTCTCATCACCAGGGACAGAGGGATCTAGACATTGGGAAGGGTTTTTGCCCCCACCCACCCAATTCTTTTTAAGAAAATAGCTGTAATTCTAAATTTGCCTCTCTCACTTCTTACAATTTATTTTTTGTCCCCTAATTCGAGTTACTCGAATTTCCCGACATGGAGTAATTTATATTCCAGCAACTGCTTATATATATGCACAAATAACTTACATAACACAAATATTATTACCAAGTATTTTTTTAATCGAAAAGGAAACGTTTGGCTCGCAAATATTATTACCAAGTATTTTTTTCAAATCTTTTTTTTGATGAAAAAAAGAATTATCTAGATGACTCATTAAAAATTTCCCTAAATTTAAGTAGAGGAAAAAGTACACCTAATAACTTACATAACACAAAACATAACAAAGCAATCCAAAACATCAAGAAAACAACCTAGAACAATCCAACTGAAAAACGTGGCTAACAAACTCAGGTGGCCGAATAAAACAACTAATTCCTCCGGCCAAGCCTAGCTCATACTTAGCTAAACTATCCGCAACCATATTTCCTTCACAAAACACATGACCAAACTTCACTTCCCAATCCCGTTGAAGCAAGGATGCAATATGATGAGCAATCGACAAAGTGTTTAAACTAGTCATTTTCACCTAAAAAAGAAAAGGAATATTACTAACAATTTTAAATGGTGTTATAAATATTTAAATAATGCTTTAATATTCTTGAATATTCTTTTTTTAAATAATATTTTTAAATATTCTAGAGTGATTACATGGTAGTATTTGGTCTTTGGTTTTAGCCCTTAAAAAATGTATTACGCACACACTTTACACAGATAAATTAATCAAATTCTGGTCTCCTACGAATAATAATATTCTCTTTCTGACAAAAACCGCTTAATAATGGGTTTAAATAATTCTTTAACATTTAATGTATTTTGTTAATATTGTTTAATAAAAAAAAACATTTATAAGCCTTTTGTTTTTTCTGATAAATTTACATGTTTTTCTTTTATGAAAAAATTTACATGTTTTTTAATGATATGTTTAGTTTAACAATATCATCTTTAGTAACGCTTCCTCCTTATGTTGATTTCTTTGTTTTTTTATATTTCATTTCTCTTCTTTTGGATTATTTATTCCTTTTATAGCTACAGTCATCTTCCTAATTTGTTTACTATATATGTATTTTTTGTTTAGCAATTTTTTTTATCTTCTATTGTTTGCCAAATTTTAAAAAAAATTAGTACATCAATATTTATTTACACAAATATAAGCTAGCTCTTTTTAACTCAAACTTTATGTTGAATGTCTAGCTGAAACGTAATTTTTTTTTTAGTTTATATCAACACTTATTTACATATTTACATCATTGTAAGTTACTTCATTTCCAATAAAAGAAATTATCTATTTCAAACCATTAAAATATAAAATTATATTTATAGAAAATCATAAAATAATACTCTAAACATAGTTTGTTGACACTTTTTAGCTATTATTATCACAAATTAATAGTAAAAAGTTTTTCAATAACTGATAATAAAAAAAAAATTATCACATATCCCTACAATAAAACTAGATTAACTAACAAATAATTTAATCTTACAATCACATTAATTCATATCTAACTTCAGGTTATTAAAAGTAAAACGATGAATCATAAACACTGAGAACAAGATCTTTGTGTACTCGAGACCGTGACATTATTTTTTTATCTTATATTATATTAATGAATAATCATATTAATAACATGTTAAATAGCATAAAAGATATTTCTATAAATTTTCATGCAAATAATTTTACAAAATTTAAATAATGTCACAAAAATAACTTTACAATTTTTCACGTAAATATTTTAAATTTAACATTAAAAATTTAGTTTATTAAAAAAGTATATTATAAGAACAACGTTCAAATTTTCTTTTAAATACCAACGAATTGGTCCAAGTGGTAAATTGCTGCGATCTTACATTTAACAAGAAAGAAAGCATAAAGTAGAAGGGAAGAAACAGAGGAAATAGATTGGAAACTGAAATATTCAGATAATTTAACTGTATTTTAGTTACAATATCAATTTATTTATATTCTTAATGTTTAAAAACAAATAAAATCAGTTAGTCTGTTAGGGCCCTTCCTCTCTCTACAACTTATAAATTCTTCCCCAACTTCCTGATTTGTCATTGCAAGATTGATACCTCATTGCTCATTTCATGGTGTTGTGGTTGCTACCTCATTCATGACAGTACCCTTCTTAAAGACTGAATCTTGTCCTTAAGGTTTGGTGTATCGGTAAAAGCAAAAATGTCTTCTCTCATCAAAGGCAATTGTGTGATCTGCTGAAGGGATTGACCTCTACAAGGTTTAAGTTGCGACACATGAAAAATCGGATGAATGTGGGTAGTTTCTAGTAAGACGAGCTTGTAAGTAATTGGACCATCGTGGACTTAGCTTGTGATGACATTACAAACGGAAAGATAATTACCGATAAGGTTGTAATCGAACAAATGTCCAGCTTCCATCTTCTAAATTTACTTCTCGACGATGTTTATTGGCCTGATTTTTCATGCGATTTTGTGCTTGTTCTAAATTACATTTTAGAACCCTTAGCACATCATCACGTTCCAACAAATGATGTTTCAACTGATCATTTCGAGCAATGCTTTCCACATAAGATAAAATAGTTGGAGGATCTTGACCGTATAATGCACGAAAAGGTGTCATCCCAGCTGAAGTCTGATCAGCGGTATTATATCAATATTCTGCCCAAGCTAAATAATTTTTCCATTTATTTGGGTCATTGTCTACCATACAACGCAAGTACATTTCAAGATAACGATTTAAGGCTTCAGTTTGACCGTCCGATTGGGGGTGAGACACCGAACTAAAGCATAACTCAATGCCTTGTAACTTAGCCTGCTCGGTCCACATTTCACTAACAAATAGTCGACCGTAATCACTTACAATAGTACGTGGAATACCATGCAATTTAACTACCCATTGCACCAAATTTTGATCCACTAACGCACTATCGAAATGGCGAGGCAATGCGAAAAAATGGCCATATTTTGTTAGCCGGTCAACAACAACCAAAATAGTCTCCTTGCCATTCGAACTAGGCAGCCCCACAATAAAATTAAGAGAAATATCCTTAAATACTTGACTGGGAATGGGGAGAGGTCAGAAAAATCAGTTGGAGTTTAACAATCATTTTTCATGCGTTGACACACTTGGCACTTGGTGACAAAGTGACGAACATTTTTGCGCATACTTTTCCAATAAAAATTAGCAGCCAAACAGTGGAACGTGCGTGTAATACCAACATGACTACCCAATACTGAATAATGAAACTGATGTAATAACAATATATGTAACACGATTTCTTTAAGAACCATAATTCCACCACGAACTAGAATTAATCTCTCTTTCTCCTCATAACCAGAATAATCAGTATTGTCGTTGATGATGTTGGTACAAATATGTTGAATGTCGACATCCGTGTTGCTGGTTGCTATGATAGCTTCGATAATTTCCAACAACGGACGATATAATGCCATGAAACTAGCTCTGGTTCCCCTAGACAATGTATCGGCAACGTTGTTGAGTTTGTTGGTTCGATACTGGATCTCAAAATCATATTCAATTAATTTAGAAAGTCAGCGTCGTTGTTCGGGTGTTTGTATAGTTTGTTGATTTAGTTCGCGTAGAGAACATTGATCGATAATGACGATAAATCTTCTATCCACTAAATATTGACGCCATTTTTCCACTGTTTGTGTGATGGTGAACATTTCTCGACTATGTGTAGAGGCTTGTTGCATTCGAGAACAAAGCTTTTGGCTAAAGTAAACCAATGGTCGGCCATTTTAGGTTAAAATAATCACTATTTCAGAATCAAAAGCATCAATCTCTACTTGAAATGTCATATCAAAATTAGGCAATCCTAAGACCGGAGTTGAACAAAGACATGATTTTAGATGATCCATTGTCGTTTGAGCCTCGAAAGTCTACTTGAAAGTCATCCTTTTGCGAAGTAAATCAAAAATATGCGAAGCAATAAAGGCGAAACCTTTAATAAAATTCTGGTAGTAATTAGCAATGCCCAAAAACTCCGAACCTTTTTTACTGTTGTGGGAATTGGCTATGTACGAATTGCTTCAACCTTTACAAGATCTACGGTGAGTCTATCTGCAAAAACAATGTGGCCGAGATATTCTATTAAGGTTTTACCGAAAGAACATTTGTTGCGTTTAGCCACAAACTCGTGCTCATGTAAACAACGCAACACTTTTCGGATATGCACCAAATGATCCTACCAAGAACGGCTATAAACAAGAATGTCATCCAAAAAACTAGAATAAATTTACGCAAAACGGGCAAAAAATATCAATCATAGTAGCTTGAAAAGTCGCCGGAGCATTAGTCAAACCGAAGGGCATGACGAGAAATTCGTAGTAACCCTCATGTGTACAGAATGCAGTATTGTAGACATCTGCATCATTGACCCGAATTTGGTGATAGCCGGCTAACAAATCTAATGTTGAGAAAAAATTTGACGTACCCAATTCATCAAATAATTCATCGGTTATGGAAATTAGAAATTTGTCCTTAATCGTGACTGCATTCAATGCTCTATAATCAACACAGAAACGCCATGTACAATCTTTTTAACGAGAAGTATCGGAGAAGAGAAAAGACTAGTATTTTTTCGAATTAACTGGTGAGCCAACATGTGATGAACTTGGCGTTCGACCTCGGCCTTTTGAAAATATGGATAGCAGTAGGGACGAACATTCACGGGCTTGGCTAGAGGTTGCAGATGGATGGCGTGATCATTTTCACGAAGTGGAGATAGTCCTTTAGGAACCTCAAAAACAGATACAAATTCTGCCAATATACTTTTCAAATCCGGTGAAACAATGTTGAAATCGGCAATGGGTTCAAGTTTCAATTGCAGAAAATAACACTCAGCCATAGCATTTGTGTTGGTCCAACGACGTAAGGATTGAAACTGAATTAGATGAGGACCATTCCCATTTTCACCTTGCTAACGATGTACCTTAACACCTTGTTGAAATTGGAAATAGAGCTTTGAAAAATATATTGTTATCGGGCCAAGAGTAGCAAGCCACGCGGTACCTAATACCAACTTTGTCCCTTCTAAGGGCAAGACATAGAAATTTGTTCGTACTTCAGTTCCCTAAACTATCAAAAATAAATTACGCACACAACCTTCATTTGGCAGCTTGTCCTCGTTACCCACCATGACTCTAAAATTGGGTGTCGCTTTCACTGGCAAACCAAGATGTCTAGCAATGCGAGATTGCACAAAATTATGAATGCTACCCCCATCGATTAAGTTACGCACATGTTGACCCCAAATTTCTCTAGTAACTCGAATCGTGTTCATATGAAAACAACATGCTAGTGCATTAAAAGATACCAAGGATTGTTCTTTGCTCGTCTCATCACAATCATCGTGGTTGTGGGTCACATATGTCTCTTGAATTAGCAACTAAGTTAGAGCGGTGTCGGAGAATTCATCATCGAGCAAAAATAATTGTGGATCTTTGAACTTATGACCCGGAACAAAATTCGTGTCGCAATAGTAATACAATCCTTTGTCGCATCTTGCTTGAGCTTCTGCTGCGAAAGGACGACGAGATTGCATAGGAGGAGAATGACCTGGAGAGTGCTCAGATGGAGGGGGACGACCTGGTTGGATTTTTTGACCTGTAATACCTAAGGTTGGGGTAGGTAAGAGGGGGT
This sequence comes from Hibiscus trionum, assembly GCA_030270665.1. Taxonomy (NCBI): domain Eukaryota; kingdom Viridiplantae; phylum Streptophyta; class Magnoliopsida; order Malvales; family Malvaceae; genus Hibiscus; species Hibiscus trionum. The sequence goes on from BSYR01000019.1 coordinate 15,999,163, forward strand.
AGTTTAGAGCTCGTGGCTCGACCCATATAACATTTCTCATTAACTTTGGCTTTATGGAAATGCGCTAACGTTGATACCTCAGCCATTAAAGTGGATTGATGTCCTAATATTTCGTTCTTGATGTTGGATCGCATCCCAAAAACGAAACATTGAGTGAGGAATTCGTCAGACATATTGGTGGTACGTAGTGCCAAATCTTCAAAACGTGTTTGATAGTCCTCAATTGTCGTAGTTTGGAGCAGTTTTGATGATTGGCCTTTAGGCGGTTCAACCTCTATCACCGCAAACTGTTTCCTAATCGCATCAACAACATGATTCCATCTGATTAGATGGCGTTGACGTTGCATCCAACGGAATCATTTTCGAGCGATGTCATTCATCTTAAATGAGGTCATAGTCACCCGATGATCTTTCGTACCGTAGAACTCAAAGAAATCCTGTGCCAATGCCAGCCACTCTCCTGAATCCTTATCGGTGAATAAGGGTAACTCATCTTGAACCGATTTCAAAGCGAAAGGAAAAACATCATCTGACTCCTGAAAAATCTTTGCCTTACCCCGAATCACAGTGCTGCCTCTAGTTATATCACCCCTCCCGATGTGGTGACAGATACTCCCAAGTGGGTGGATATCGATTGCAATTGATTGGCTATTTCTTGCATAGTTATTTCAGTGTTTTTGTTCCGTCGTTTTTTATTTTTGACATGCATTTGTAGCGAGATCAAAACTTGTTCCTGGCGACTAGTCGTATTTTGGAGAGCCTTGATAGAGTCTGAATGAGTTAACATAGTGGTAAGATCAATGAAAGCACCAATGTTTTTATCTTACATTCAACAAGAAAGAAAGCATAGAATGGAAGAAACAAAGGAAATAGATTAGAAACTGAAATATTCAGATAATTCAACTACCTTTTAGTTAAAATATCAATTTATTTATATTCCTAATGTTTAGAAATGGATAAAATCAGTTAGTCTGCTAGGGGTCTTCCTCTCTCTGCAACTTATACGTTCTCCCCCAACTTCCTGATTTGTCATTGCATGATTGATAGCTCATTGCTCATTCCCTGGTGTTGTGGTTGTTGCCTCATTCATGATATAAACAACTTGGTATTGCTTAAGCAAGTCTCGAGCTTAAGGCCTTGTGCATGTAGGAAAACCCCCGATGGAAGATTCGCCCACCAAAATCAAGTGTGCAACTCGTGTTAGTCCGAATTAGTTAGTGCAAAGCCTTGGGAACCAGAAGGGCAACCAAAAAATTACTTTTAAATAATCCTATATTCTCTAACAAAACATATCATATAATATTATATCCTAAAAATCTTATTTCAAAAAGTAATCTCTTATTCGATGAACAAGCTCACAAAAGACTGTCAATAAATCACTATATTTTAACAATGGCATCTGGATTTTATTAAAGACCAAGAAACATATTATAAATACAATGCATCAAAAAGAGAGATAGAAAGGGACTAGTCCACTAAAAATCTCAAACAAATCTGCAAAGAAAAGCAAACGCTTACATGGAGATTAGCATACCATCAAAACCCAGAAACTTTCATGAATCTCCTTATCTCTAGCCAAACGAAACACTTTACGGGATAAAAATGAGTGGTGAGCAAACCAAACTATCAAGCAGATTGCTCCACTCCAGAGTTCTGATTACATCGGCTAACAAACCATCAAACGAGTGGGGATTAATTTTTACTATGACCACCGACATAATCAAATCAAAAAACTAGTGTAGGGTCTCTATACGAGCACTAAACGACCACTAAGGTATACTGAAATCGTGCCAAATGGCGGATGAGACGAACCACAAAAGTCAACAAAAGCGTACCATAAAGGTTGAGAAAACACGTGACACAAGAGCAGAAATTTTTATTAAAAAAAACTGAAAAAATAAATTATATAAAAGCAAGTGAAAAAATGAAAAATATAAAAGTGGGTATCGCCGCCCATAAATCACTATTTCATATTGTGTTTCACGTCCGGCACATTGCGTCAAAGTGAATTAACATTGGCCGGTGGTGGCACGTTGTTATAACCTTCGCAGTGTTGAATCTTTGACTTACAAAATAAAGTAGGAAAGATTGGGGGGAAAAGGTTGGGAACTATAAAGTGATTTGTTTGTTGTTTGATCAAAAGAAAATTAAAAAAGAGAGACGAAATTGTTGGCTTGGTTTTCTCTTTCTAGGACCAAAGCTTGTGTTGCTTCTTTCTAGGGGTTCATAACCCCATATGGTTGCTTGCTTTTCCTTCTTTCTTTGCCTACTGTTTTAGCCATTACCAACTCTAAAAGAGTCGCGTGAGTTAGTGGAGTTTTCCCGACTTGCTTTTCTTTCAATAACCGTACGAATTAGAGTTGAGACGTATGCCAATTATCTTTGATTTTGCTGTTGATGTTAACCATTAATACCCAAATAATGCAAGCATGTTTTCATGATGTGGGATGCCAATCATAATTTATAATCCTAGCATAGGAATAGGAGTATCTGGACTCTGAAGCTAGACAAACAACACCAATCAATCAAATCCATGAAAACGAAGGACCCAAACTTCCAGTTTGCACTTTATCTAATTGATGGGTCGGTTGCCAAAATATAGCAAGAACAGGGTGCAGGAATTGTGAAACGCCATTGTTGTTTTCATTTGATTACAAGAACAATGAAAATGAAGATTTGTCGCAGTACTTAACATGGGAAATAGTGGTGGTACGAATATTTTAATCCCAATCTGTGTAAAATCTGAGCTTCGTTGTCCTTTCTTGGAATGCACGTTGCTGATAAGCCAGTACCCAGCAGGGTGAAAAAGCAATCTGGAATGCGGAAAAAAGATGCCACAAGGCAACTTTTCCAGTTGTAAAGGCAAAATTAAGTCATTTTTCTTCTCATTTTGTTATTCAAACCTTTGAAAAACATGCACTTGAAAGAAAAAAGTATGAACTCTGCCATGTTCACAACACCTTTTCATGCAATTATGCAGACCCTTTTGAAATATACTTTGGCAAATATATGTCTCCTATATAATCATATATCATATGATTAGATTAGATTAGATCATATCAGATTAGAGAGCATGAAGTCGAGCAAGATTCTGTGTGTCACTTTCTTCCCCATACTATCCTTTTGGACACATCTAAGATATCAGGAAAAAAAAAAAGCATAAAGTAAAAGCAGCTGTCCCTCTCCCCTATAGGAGGTCCTCAAATGTCATTATTTGTTCTAAAAACCCTTTCTTTTTCTTTACCCTACCCATGAAAATATGACAGTATGGCACTGAATTATGGCAGAATCCCCTTTTTTTCAAATCCTTATTTACCCTTTTAATTACCACACTAATCAATGCTTATCTTTTTGGTCCATTTTTATCTGCACCAGACTAAAAAGAATGCCCCTTTTTCTTGCAGGGGTTAAATGTCTTTGTGCCTTACACGAAACAAAAGCATGACATGGCCATCATTTTCCTTTCTACAATTAGAAACCATAAACAGTAGATGAAAGTTTTGTCTGTTAGCCACGGTTTCGAGACAATCCAATCCTACCCATATAGGCTATAGCTATTAGCTATTAGCTAAGGCCTAAGCAAGCTCCTTTCAGAAGAATACACTGATAAAACAAAGTTCCCAGAAAACGCCATGTGAACAGATAGACTTGTTGAATTTGATGGTGGAGTGATGCTCAATTTGAGATTTGGACCCCCAACTGCTCAGATCCTGGCATTGCCATCTCCCCCATAGAAGCTGAATTAAAGTGCCCACAGAAAAAAGTTGTTTATCCCATTGCTTCTTTTTGGCTTATAAATTGGATACCCTTTGAGTCAATTTCATCTCTTGAGAATACATCCACCACATCCTGTCTTTAAATAACTTGTTCCAGCTTTAAGCTTTTTAAGACCGAAAAATGTTATTGGATAAAGAAAAACAGCCCTTGAAGCTGCTAACTGCTGGGTTTTGCATAAATTGTTGTTGATTAGGGGTGAAGAGTTGTGGTAGAACACGACTGTTCCAAAATGGGGGAGTTTTTTCTTTAAATCACGACCTGCAGATGATGATGGGTTTGAAAGAGATACCAAAGTCGGGACTCCTTTTAAGGAAACAAAATTGAGTAAAGAAACCATGGAAATTAGTGCAGCATCCGTACGACAGGAATTCCAGAACCCTAAATCCAATGCGGAATTGACACCTTTGAGGGAGGGAGGCAGCGGCTCTAATCTCTTTAGGATTAATCAAATTCTTTCATGGCTTTATAAGGAAATTCAGATTAAAAAGTCATCACCTCACTTATTATTACAATTTAATAAACGTACGTCTTCTTCTCTTCTTCTTATCCACTTGATGTTTACAACATTATATCCTATCCGGTTGTAATTTAAATTATTTAACTTCTTCATTTTTTTCTAGAAAATTTTATAATTTACGTTTAGATACAATCCACTGAATATAATATTTAAAAGTGCTATATTTTGATACACAATTAAAGAAAATTTACACAAGTCTTCATATTTAAGTTATAAAATATAAACCTAAATTCTTAACCCTAACACTTTAAGCTCTAAATTATAAAAATAAATTTATACCCTATTCATTAAACCCTTAAACACTAAAGCCTAACTTAAATTTTAAACCCTAAAATTAAAAAACTTGTGTAAAGTTTACACAAACTTATGTATCAAAGTACTTTCTTATTTAAAAATGGTTATATTTTGATACACAAGTTGTGTAAAAAAAATTACACAACCCTTCATATTTAAGCTACAGAATCTAAAACCTAAATTCTTAGCCTCAACACCCTAAAACCTAACCCTAAACCCTAGATTATAGATTATAACAATAAACTTTAAATTCTATACCCTAAAGCCTAAACCATAAACCACAACCTAAATCTATAAACTCTAAATTTAAAAAGAAGCATGTGTATCAAAATATTTTTGATTTAAAAATAAATAAATCTATCTAGATCTAGTGTGTACTTATTTTTGAACGAACCATTTATACAATTAAAATAACAGCGTTAATGCAATGGATATTTCGACTGAGTTCTCTAGGAATAGTTCAGTTTTATTTACTCACTATTCTTTTTTCAAGAAGAATCGTAAAAATAACTACGATCCAATTCATTTTTCAATGGTGGATGTGGCAAAATGACAATCTTTTATTTTCTATGTATATATGTATGTGTGTGTACATATCTAAGCTTGCTCATAAATTAGTGGTAAGCTCTTATTTGTGCCTGCATTTTGGTTAATAATGAGTTAAAACTGAACACCCATGTGCAGTTGGCTCATCATACAAGTTTATAGCCGTTTATAGATTAAAAAAAGTTAAACTACACAGTTAGGTTATCCAACTTTCACAAATTTTATTTTAATCACTAAAAAGATTTGCAAATTACTCATTGACGTTAAACATTGTTTGCATTTTAACAACATGTGTTATATTTTATTTTCATTTTAGTCATTCCCGTTAAAATTTTGTATTTTTTTCTCATTTCAATCACGCACTTTAGTCTTTATTGTCATTTTAGTCACTCACGTTAAATTGGGTAAAATAAAAGTCTCCCCTAATTTTTTTTACCCTGATAAAAGTCTCCCGTTAAAAAGATCTAAGTGATTAAAATGACAGTAAAGTCAAAGATAAAATGACTAAAACGTAAACAATGGAAATAAAACTGAACAGGAGTGACTAAAATTAAAATGAAATCTAACATGAGTGATTGAAATGCAAATAATGTCTAACGGCAGTGACCAATTTGCATTTTTTTTATTTTTAGTGACCATAATGAAAATTTGTAAAAGTTAAATGACTAAGTTTACCATAAAAATTAAAGTGGACCATAAGGACGAATGAAATTGACAATTTTATTTTTTTTTAAAAAACAATAATTGGGAAAAAGATACAAATTTCAAATCACTACAATAGTTCACATTAGCTTAAAGTCTTTATATAACAGCTTCGAATGAAGCAGGTTCCTTTCAGAATTCGCTGTCTCTAAACACTGTAGTTTAACTTTGATCCTTATAATTCTCCAGCAGACCAATGGTTTTGCCTTCATTATTTTTTCCAAATAATTGAAGCTGAGAACGGAGAAGCATTAAAAGAAACCTCGGTCTCTCTCTTTTCTATAAACATCTTCTCAATTGTTGTCAGTTTAGCAGACCAAAAACAGAGTTCCTTGGAAAAAAAAAAGATCAGCTCAGGTTCTTGCTTTTTGGTCAAATCATGAAGCAGCCCTGTTCTTCAGGTTCCCAGGATGCTTTGAATTTCATCTTCCCACCAAAAGGTACATGCAAAATTCAATCATTACTCAATATACATTCATACATTGCTTTTTATTTTCCCCTGTAGAAAACCAAATAGTTTATATGTAATGGGGAACATGTTACTGAGTTAAAATTGTGGATTATACAGAGGAGAAGAATTCGAAGAGGAAGGAAATTTACAGCAGGGAATTCCAGGCAATGTTAGATGATTTAGAGGAAGAAGATAGGCTGGAAGAAGTTGATGATCAAGCTACTGAAAAGAAAAGGCGATTATCCATCACTCAAGTCAAGGCCTTGGAGAAGAATTTCGAGTTGGAAAACAAGTTAGACCCGGAGAGAAAGGTGAAATTAGCTGAAGAATTAGGGCTTCAGACAAGGCAAGTTGCTATTTGGTTCCAAAACCGCCGTGCCCGTTGGAAGACCAAGCAGTTGGAGAAAGACTACGTTGTCCTTAAATCCAAATATGACGCTCTCAAGCTTGATTACGACAAACTTGAACAGGAGAAACAAACCTTAGCTGCAGAGGTATGAATTATTCATCAAAATCCCATCTTTTCAGCGAGTTAAAATTGATGAAGTTTAATATGATATTTTGGATGTTAAATTGCAGTTGATGGAACTGAAAGGTAAGCTTAAAGAAGAGAATTCAGAAAGCAGCAGCCAGTCGGTTAAAGAAGATTCTTCAAAATTTTCACAGCAAATCAAAGACCATGGTTTCTGTGAAAATGATTATGATTCCAATGGAATTGTCAAAGAAGAAAGGAATGGAAATGCTCAATTGTTGATATCACCATCATCTTCTTCTTCTTTCCAGATCAATGGATATTGCTCGTCTTCGGATTCATCGAATCATCACTGGTTTCTACCATTCGACACGAGCACGATTCCGGGTAATATGTACCAACCGCAGTTGGTGAAGGTGGAAGAGCAATGTGCGTTTACAGCTGAGGAACCTTATAATTTCCTCTCGGTTGATCAAGCTCCGACACTTCAATGGTACTTCACAGGGCAGTAAAATCAATGAAGTGACCAAAATCATAAAGATGTTAAAGTTGTTGCTGAAGGAATAAATTAGCTAAAGTTTTGTAATTTAGGACTTCAGTAGTTTCGTTTTCCTATATGATCATTAGTTTATGCTTCAACAATGGACATTAGCAAAACTCTGCTGTAAAATTTATATGTTATGATGACAGAAGCTAAACTCATAATATCCAATCGAACTCGAATCAAACTTTTCACTGATCGAAAGGTGTTTGAAAATTCAAGTGGCAGCTCCACAAAGGCCGGCCGGCCAATGTCCATATCCGATGGTCCTACCAAGCAGCTCCCTTTGTTTTCATGTGTGTGACCGCCGCTGATTTGACTTCAAAACCGGAAGCTTTTGAATGTAGAAATTAAAAGATGCATCTTTTTCAAAGTAATTGTGGTATTTAAAGCTGGCAACGTGGGGCATTGCTAAAATGCAAGATATAAGTGGCCAGCCAAAGCTGTATTCCATATAAGAATGGCAAGAAAAAAACCCGGCTCATAGGTATAGACAAAGGAGAAGCTCTTTAGTCCGATCTCTTTAAACTTTTGTTTTGCCCGTTTATGATGGGCGCGCCATCAGCCCATGTGGTTGGTAAAAAGTAGATCCCGACCTAGAACACCAAACAATATTGAATGCCAAGAGTTTAACTTTAACCACAGAGTTTTCTTTTAAGAGATATCAGTACACTTAGTATTGAGAACAAGGCAATTATCTTTTTGATATCTTTCGTATTCATTTTATCATTCACCTTTAAGACATCTTTAAAGTTGAAAACCAAAGTGACAAAGATCCCAACACATGAAGTTTTGTTTAAAAATGCATGATTGATAACTTGTTAGAGAAAGCTGGAATAGTTTCCAAAGGTGATGCTTTGGTCGGGATTTTAGAACACCCGTTTGAGTAGAGTTGGATTTTTCAACTTTTACAAACTGCTATTGTAACGTTGGTTTCCAATAATTAAAAAATTCAACTATTAGCAAACGCGTTAAAATGATGACAAACTCCCGTTCACAAGCCAACTGGTAGCTATTTGGCAAATAAGTGGTAGGCAAACACCCGTTTAAGCGGCTTAACGCAACCAAAATCGAAACTTCAAGTGGTCTGTTTTCCAGACTCCAGACTCCAGTGTTGTAGTTTGGGTGGGAAAGAGACAGAGCAGAAAAGGCAAAAGCTGCTGCGACTCTTGGCTCCCCCAAGTCGCTTTCATGTCAGAGATGGGTCCCATATGTCACATATGTTTTGACTGTTAATGCCCCTATGGAATCTAGCAATACCTTTTTTTTCAATGACGTTTGTGACAATCCCTAGAACCCACCACTTTCTTCTTCACCATCAATCTATCCACTCCTTTGAAGCCAAACCCCAATCCAGATCGGAGTATTCGATTCTCCTTTTCCGATGAACAAAAAACTTTGCAAATATATGAATCCAATATTTTTTTTTATTTTAAAAAAACATTACACGACATTTAAGCTCTAATTTTTTACGACAGTATAAAGTCTCTTTTTAAGTTTTAACTCTTAATTTATGCCATATTTTGTCAAAAAGTGACAAAATCCATACAGTATATGAATATCATATCACCATGATTTATGAAAATGGGATCGACACGACATTTAAAGCACGTTTATACCGTTCACAGTAGCAGCCAGCAGGGGCTTGAATTTGTTGTGCACAAATTGGCACATTTGTCGTCGACATTATCTTTGTTAGTTGAATAATGAAGCAAAAGGCAATGCAACTTTAACATTTGAGAAAGCGACTAAATGACACTATTAATTCGTGGAATATAAATCTTCCCCTATTTTCGTGTATTTTTTATACTTCATACTAAAAAATAATAATTAAATTTACGATTTAAGATTAAAGATTAAGGTTAGGTTTTAAGGAATATGAGTATGTTGTATCATTTAGGGTTTATGATTTAGGGTTTATAAATTAGAGATAAGACTTAGAATTTATTTTTTATTATTGGACATAAAAATGAGCACTTAAAAGTGGCATAGGATTTTTGTCCCATTAATTGGATCTTAGTTCAATTAATATTACTATTATCGTAAAATCCAATTAATAACGTATTTAAATGAATTTAAAAATGTCAGTGGTTCGAATTCTAGCATTGCGAACAGGAACAGAGCTAGGATCAAATATTATGAGGGGCAAGACTCTATTAAGCCTTTAAATCTAAAAATTAGGAGGGGCAAAGACCTTATTTGAGTAGTAATTAAATTTAGAAGGACCTCAAATGTTATTATACTAAAATATTTTGGGAGGGATACATAGTTTCTTCCCTAATTGTGAATGGAACAAATTGAGTTGGGAGAGTTGCCCCCATAATGAGTATATGCATTACATGATCTAGATTAGTCAATCAATTTGCCCTCTGCAATACTCGATCCAGATTATTCAACCAATATGTTAGATATTGCTATGAATTAGTCAATCAATGGACCCTCTGCAGTTAGGGATGGGCATTTTACCCGATCGGGTCGAATTTTTTCATAGAAAATTTGAGTTCGGGTCGGGTTTTTTTTAAGGGTAAAGTTGGGTCGAGTTCGGGTTTAGGGTAGAAAAAACCTGACCTGACCCGACTCGGGACTAATAGTGTAATTTTCCCTTAAATTTTTTAGGGATATTCACAATAATGCTCACTCTTTATATATTTTTTTACAATGAGGTCATTAAAATTACTTTTTTTACAATTAGGTCCCTAAAATTTATTTTTTTTACAATTTGCTCCCTAAAATTTATTTTTTTACAATTAAGTCCCTAAAATTTATTACTTTTTTAATAGCTCGGGTCGGGTTTTAGTATATAGTTTTCGGGTCGGGTCGGGTTTTTTCAAGTACGAGGTCGAGTCGGGTCCGAATTTGAAGTACATATTTTCGAGTCGGGTTCGGGAGGGCCAAAAACTTGACTCGTGCCCATCTCTATCTGCAGTACTCGATCCAGATTATTCAGCCAATATATTGGATATTGATATGGATTAATAAGTCAATGGGCCCTCTACACTACTATATTTAGATTAACCGGTCAATGAATGAACATCGGTGGTTAAACAGAAAACGTAATATTATATTTAAGTGAATGTAGTTATTTAGAAATTTAAGATAAACATAGCTTAAGAAATCTATAGAAATATCTATAGAAATTTAAGCGAGCAAATGCTTATAAACAACAAGAAAGATCTATCGATGCGATCCGATAAAGTGTTTTTCTTCTTATGAAGAAATTTTTATTTATGTAAATAAAAATGATAGATATATTAAAAAATAGAATTCTATTATATTTTCTTTCACATGTTATTAGAATTTAATACTAGGAAAATATTTTTTTTCATACAATTGGCTCAAGGAGTCAAGATGTTGGTGTATAGTATTAGTAGTAATTAGTAAACTAGTAATGAAGTAACTAGTAAGGTGTTTTTTTCCTCTTGAATTTCATAGTTAAGAATCATTTTTATTATTATTTTATAAATATATCATTCACCTCATTAAATAGGAAAATACAAAGAAAATAGTCAAGGATATAACAAATATGGTTTTATACGGAGATCCACTAATTGACTGAGTGGTTAAGAATATTTATATTATTATTATCTCTTTTGTATAAATTCAAATCCCGACATTTACCTTAAAATGTAATATATCTCTTTTTAATTAAAAATTACATCATTATCTATGATAAAGTATAAACAACTACAACGATAATAAAGACTTCAACCTCCTCATCAATAATAATAACAATAATAATAATAATAATAATTCCATACAACATATTTCAACTACTAATTTCACATCCAAATACATGTATCTTGTCACCTTTTAAAGTTAATACCAGTAGATAGATATTGTATAGATTTTGTTTTTGGCCCTCAATAACATGATTTTTTTTCAATAACAAATGTATGATATAATTTGATACGATACGAATTGATTTTTCTGCTACACTGATCAAGTTGTCCCGTGGATGGATCACTCCTATTTTCCGCAAAAGTAATAGTTGTGTTGATGCATTGATAAAGATGGGGGTACAAATCAACGAGTATCAGTCAGGCTTTTTATGCTGCTCTTTTGGAAGAAGGTGGAGGAATGAATTAACGTCATTGGGAAAGTCGGCTAAAGTTATTAGATTTTATTAATATAAAGAGTTTAGAATTAACAGGTTGGTCCAATTAATAAATAGTTTGATATTGTTTTAAGTAGGTCTTGTGTTTGAGTTCTTATTGAAAGACTCATCTACCAAAATCAAGTGTACATATACTAGTTTGTGTGAATTAATTATAACAAAGGACTAAAGAATAAGGAGGACAACAATAAATAAATAATAAAAAAAAGTTTAGAAGAAGAAGAAGAAACTTAATATGTAAAAGAATTATTTTAAATTTTACATAATTTTATGCATAAAAGGTATCTAAGTAAACATAGAATATTAAATCATAGATTACAGTTTTTTTTTGTTAATATTAGATGTGAGTTTGGATGATTACTGAATTACTGTAGATGATGAGCATCGGATTTAAAATAAAGCTTTAACTGTCATTACGACTTTAAGTTTTTTTTCTTGTATTCTTTGTTTAGGTTTTGGTGACATAGTCTCTAAATTTTTTGTGTGTAGTTGTATTGTTACAATTGTATTTTTTTGTTTTAATAAAATTTAGTATAGTTTCAAGATTTTTTTATAAAAAAAAGTAAAGAGAGACTTGCAGAGAAGGATTGTGTAGTTCGACTTCGTTGGTGGATTAAGAAAACAAGAGACGTTGGGCTTTTGTTAGGGCCAAGGTGGCCTTATATGGGTAATGAGTTTAGGGGTTCATTATTCGCGGGTCAGCAAACAATGGTACGAGGCTTGGCTTCTTTTTTTGGGTTGATTACATTTTGGGTACCATCAATTTTGAAGTTCCACAATGTTTTTAGTTTAAATACCTTTTAGGTGTAGTTTAAAATCATTCAAATCAAATTTTGACCATATTTTTTATTCAAATATATATTAACCCTTTGTAAACCTTAAAATTAGACATTTTTTTTAAAATTATATCTTAACCACTTATCAACTATACATAAAAAGAAAATAGAACAACAAATGAGAATATGGATGACCATTTGACTCAGATTTTACGGGTTTCAATCCGATTCGACCTTTTTTTTAAATCGAGTTTGATTAGATTTTTTAAGATGAGATCGGATCGGGTCAAGTTTGAGTTTAAGGGAGAAAATGCTCTATTCGACCCGACTCGAAATATTAGTTTAATTTTATTCTAAATATTTATTATAATTACAATTATGTACTTCTCTTATATATATATTTCAATTATCTTCCTATTTTGTCAAAAAGAATAATTATTATAATGTCCTATCTCTATTTGTACATTTTCAATTAACTCCCTAGTTTATCAAATATTAACGAAATAATAATAATTTTTATTTATGTCTGGTCGGGTTTGAGTTTTTACTCTAAAATTCGGGTTGAATTCAGGTCAGATGAAACATAATATAATGTCAGGTTGGATCGAATTCGAGTGAAGGTGTTAAATTTTTGGGTCGAGTATATATCGACCAAAACCCTGACCCATTACCATCCTAAATAGGGGTGAGAATTGAGTGGAGAATATCCAAAAACCGTGGTATCCGAATCGACGAGGATGGGGAATAACCAAAACCTGCACCTACGAGGATGGGGACGAAATTGCTATATCCGAACTGTGGGAATAACCGAACTGTAACCATATAAATAACTGTGGGGGTCCCAAAAATATCCGCAAGGATCTCGATATTTTACAACATTTAAAAAAATATATATACTTATTTATCTACATACCCCTAATATATATCTTATTTCAAACCCTAACTATAATATTATCACTTCAACTTTCTCTCAAACCTATCCACACTCAGGTTTCTCGACATGTTTCTATCTTAGTTATTAGATATAGGCCCTGTTTGGCAATTAGCAGATAGCTGATAGCGGATAGCCGATTACATTAGCTGATAGTTGATAGCTGGTTGCATTAGCTGATTTGACTAGCGGATTGTATTAGCTGATTGTATAAAAGTGTTTGGTAAAATTAACTGATAGTTGTAGCCATTAGATTATTTAAACAAGCAAAATGACATATAAGGACATGATTATGTTCAATACTTGTTTGAATAGTTTATTAGGTATCAATATTTTGTATCTAATTATTATTAATTAGATCTATAAAATTATTTTTAATATAACTTTTCTAAACATATTCAAATAATTTATATATTAATTTATTATTTATATAATTATTTTAATATAATTTAATTAATTAATAAATTTAAATACACATATAAATATGTGATAATAAAAAATGTAAATAGGATTGGCTTATAAATAGAGTGAGAAAATATTTAATTTAGGTTATTTTGAGATTTTTGATAACTGGTAAGGGTAAAAGAGTCTTTACAACTATAATATTAAACCTCTAATCTCAAAAATCTCATATTATGAGCTTTTTTCAAAATTAGCGGTTTCACCACAATCCGCTGTTTACCAAACAACAATATTAGCGAATTTGACTGGTTAAACCTCTAATTATGCCTCAAACCTCTAATTTTTGCCCAAACATCTCTTTACCAAACATGGCCATAAGTTAAAACTCTGGTCTAAATCTTTCCCAACACAACATCCTTTCCATCTTCATCATCTCGTATTTGCTTCCAATCAAAGTATCCAAACTTTATATTTTTGAACTGAATTGGTCATTTATTTGGTTAGTAAAATAATTATTTTGTTTAATTTTTTTGGACGAAAATTTTTCAAAAACCGCGAGAATTCGCTCAGAAAAGATATGAGGACAAAAAATCTTCAAAAATATTTAATAGAAATTTCTAAAAATCGTAACGACAAATATTGAGAATATAATAAAAAATGTAAAACTGTCTCCGTTCCACCCGACTTCACCCCTAATCCTAAACGAGAATCCTATCATTTTGTCTTCCATTCCTGAAATTTAACAATTACTTATTGAGTCGAGATTTTGGACTTCTTTGGTTCAAACTTCAAACCGTAACTTTTTTAAGCCCAAACGTTCCCTGGGCCTACTATCGATCACTGCCGTTACTATTTGGAAAAAAAAAGTCAATGAAAAACCCTTAAACCTTCTTTCACCATTTCCGTTCCTCTGATCCGCCAAATCCTAAAACCAGTAAGTTTCCTTATAGCGCCAATAATGGCTAAAGATTATGGTAGTAGCTATTTAATGTTATCTTCTTAATTAGGGTTTTCAGGGTTTAATAATCAGGTTAAAACGAGGGAACAAAATGCCGATTGGATTGATTATAGGGATAGGAAGGGCGTTCCGAAGGAAGCGTACCTCATCGCTCGATATTCTCTCGTCGAAACGAGCGCCCAGAGATTACTACAAGGGGAAGAATTGCAAGTCTACCGGTTTCCACACTCGCAAAGGTTTCCATTCTCTTGCCCATCTTTTAATCCGCTTCCTGTTTTCTGGACTGTTACATGAACGTTGAAATGTAATTGCTTGAATTGCGAATGTATCTCTGAGGCTGAAAAATATGCTGTAGGTGGATATGTTGTGATGCAGGAGAAGTTGCCAAACTATGTTGTTCCTGATTTGACTGACTTCAAGGTATTTTTTATTCATTCCTTAACATTTTTTTTAAAAAAGTTTTGATTTATCTTTCGTGGATAGAGCATTCTATATTAGGTGCAAAACACTGCATTTTATAAACATCATGGAGGTGTTATGATTCATGACCATAGGAATTTGTTTTCTTAAGACTTGGACTTTGTAGGTGCTAATTGCTATAGAAGCATTGCGGTCGACAGTGCTTGAATTGGATCTTTTGAATTTTTATATTTTAGCTGAGAGTTGGCATTTTTTTGTGTGATCTGTATGCACTTGAGAAATTCACTGCATAGGTTTTGAAGGTAGAATTTGATTCATGCGTAACACCTGGGGCTTGATCTCCTTATCTTGTTTCTCAAACAGTTTGAGCTTGTTACTTTGTGATATAAATTATCAGCATCTATTGTTGATCTTGGGTTGCTGCTTCTGTTCGTGCAGCTCAAATCTTATGTATCTCAGTGCCCGGCGGAGTCTGCTGAATCAGCTAAATAATAAGATGGAGGATTGCTTGATCTTCTTGCATTCATCATCCAACGACTATCATGTTAAACAAAATCGAACGTGTTCTTGTGGTGTCCAGTAACTGGTTCAGTCTATTGTCAATTCTTCATTTCTATGCGTTTAACCATTGTAATGCCTGCAATTATTGAGAGGACATCATTAGTTTACTATTTGTTGCAATGGTAATATTTTCATCACTTTAGCTGAAATATTTGTATCTGATATAAGAAGATTGAAAAGATCAATTACACTCCTCTTTTTCCGCACCCAATTGAATTGTTGAGTTAACAAATTTCATAAGTTGAGTGTCTTTTGATAGACTGGTTTTATTGTTAACTGTTACTGTATTGACTTAGGCCCTGTTTTTTGTTGCTGCCAGGGTTCCAACGCCCGTTTCCCTCCCATTTTCTTGTTAAACGGCAACTGAAAAATACAGCTTTTGGCCAACAAGTGTTTGCCTCACAACGGCTGTTTGCCACAACAATGGCAAAAGCGATAACCTTGTTGACGTGGTAGTCAACCTGACTTGGCTATGTTTGATTTTTTTTTTGGATTTACTGTGAGAGCTATTTTAATTATGGAAAAAATTATAAAAAATATTTTAAAGTAATAAAATAATTTAAAGTTTATTGAAATCAATAAGAAATTCTATTTAAAAATAATCAATAAGAAATTCTATTTAAAAATAATCAATAAGAAATTTATTGAAATAAATTGTTAACATTTTAAACCAATTTGATTTAGAGCAACTCAATGTACCATCAATACCTAATGTTAGTGCACAGTGTATCCATCAAAAAGGCAATAATTAATAAAAAGAAAATTCTCAAAAATATCAACCTCTCTCCAATTCTTGAAAAAAAAGGAGAGAAACTTAAAAAAATGTTTGTTTTTTCACCTACATTAACTTTGTCTTTCTCCCCCTTTACCTGCAAAACTTGCTTTCCAATGTTACCTTTTTATCTAGATTTAGGATATATAGCTTCAATCCCTCCCATGAATGGCCTTAATGGATCTGGAATGATAACAGACCCATCTTCTTGCTGAAAATTCTCCAGCAAACATACAAGCATCCTTGGAACTGCACATGCTGTTGCATTTAGTGTATGAACAAATTTCGTTGCAGCCTGGTTTGTTTTACCCTTTTTGGAAGTTGTCGAGGGTGATTCCGATGGACGGTAACGAATGCCAAGTCTGCGGCTTTGATAGTCAGTGCAATTCGATGCACTTGATATCTGTTTGCAGAAATGTGTTACACTTATACCTAATAATTAAAAGATATTTCCTATCCCAAAAGAAAAAAAATCAAAGGCATTTCAAAATACTCAGCAAACAGAATTATTTCATATTTCAAGGGTTAGCATTTCTAAAGAAAAAGAAGTCACCGATGGAAAAACCGACAGAATTTAACTTGTCATAGGGAGGCAAAAGGTTATTTTAATACCTCTCCATAGCGTTCTAAACCTGGCATCCATGCCTCCACATCAAATTTACGATAAGCTGGAGCACCCAGGTCCCCTGTAGCCATATCCAACGTTCTGCCAAGAAAGCGAAGGATTGTCACAAATAGCAGAATAAAACCAGTAGAGTGTATCAAAGATTAACGAGAGTCAATACTTGTAATGCAATCCTAGAGATGAAAAGAGGTCTTCTTCAATTTTAATAAGTTCCTCATGGTACTTATCACTTTCTTCTTGTTTGCATAAAATAAACATTTCCACCTTGCTGAATTGGTGTACCCTATAAAGACCCCTGGAAAACAAAACGGCACCAGTTAAGTTCGTTGAGAACTTTTGACATTTCAGTGATTAAAGTTCAGTCTTCACCATTAGTCAGGTACAGGGATTATTGTGAGACATGCTAAAATAAAATTGGAATATAAGATAGCTAATCACCTTGTTGCTGTACCAGCAGCACCGGCCTCGGTACGGAAACAATGAGAAAATGCCACATATTTTATTGGTAATGAGGACTCAGCAACAATAGAGTCCATATGAATCCCCCCTACAGGAATCTCTGCAGTTCCGATGAGGCACTGGTCACTGTCCTCAATAGAATAAACCTGTTTAGAATTTGAAAAAGTATCAAGAAACCACTGTGAAGGTGAATCCAAGCAATTGATATAGTACATGATCAAAATGATTCATTATGTTTGTCATCAGCTTTGAAGGTGATTTGTGCCAACTGATAAGCACCTTGATATTTTATACAGCAAGTACCACTTTTTTCTGGAAAAAGGGACTGCATTCAAAATACATGCAAACCTGCGTATTTTCTCCCCGAGGCTGGAATCCACATTTTTCAACAACAGATGACCTGACTACTTCTGGTGTAATCAGTGGTGTGAATCCCCTTTTCATGACTTCTGCTAGTGTCCAGTTGATGAGGGCCATTTCCAGCAGCACTGCTTCATTCCTCAGGTAATAAAATTTTGAACCACTTACCTATTCAACAAAATGTAAACCTCAGAACCCTTGTCATTTGGAAGTCACAGATGCTTCAAGCAAGCAATTTGGTATATAATCCCATTCGATAGGAAGTAAAGAAATTTTTTAATATAAATGAGAAACTAGTTTCAAGAGGCAACTCAGTTTTTTATCATGATAGTGGATAAATAAAACCACAGTAATACGACAACATAATTTAATTTACTAATTAAAACACTTAATAAAACATATCAACAAATAATAGATGCTTTAATCCCGGACAACAAAACGGAATACCTCAGCAGCAGCATCAAAATCAATGAGATCTAGTTCCTTTCCAATTTGAAGGTGATCCTTCACTGGGAAATCAAGTTTACGGGGGCTACCAACCTAGAACAATACAAATTGAACATCAATGTTGTATGCAAGCAACAGAAAAAACAACACATAACTACTAGACACACAAGAAACCAATCAAATCAATATATACCATATTCCTCAACTTTGAACTATCTTCCCCTCCAATTGGAACATCCGGGTGAGTCATATTTGGTATACATTGAGCTTCAAGCTGAAGCTCATCTCTTAGATTGATAAGGTCTTCTTCCAAAGTCATAAGTGCTTCCTTAAGATTCTTTCCTGTCTCACAAAACCACCAAAAGAAAAAAAAATTAGACCACAAAAATGACACCAAGAAACAGCAAAACATTTGAGCAAATACCTTCTTCAACGAGCTTTTGACGTTCAGAAGGTTCCAATTTGCCTTTCATCTTGTTTGCAACATTATTCCTTTCCCCTCGAAGCCCCTCTACTTCCTGCAATCTGTCACCGGTAATAAGCTAACTGATATTTAAAGAAAGGACCTCCCTTTCAAATTATGACTAATTTTGAAGATTAGTGAAGCAGAAAACGAAAAAAAGGGAATAACCTTTTGAAGATTCAACATTTTATCATAAAGTTCAAGCACAAGCTCCAAATTTGCATTTGAATTCCTATTCTTGATATTAACAGCAACCTCTTCCTTGTTATCTCTTATCCACTTGAAATCTATCGCCGCCTTCCATTGCGGCTTCACAACTACAAAGAAAAAAAAGGAAATATCAACAATATAATAATTTTTTAAAAAATATTAATAATTCAATGTAATTACCTTTATTATCAGAGATTTGTGCTGCCGGAGCAGCAGCCACAGCCTGAGCTGAAAGGGCTCTGATAAGAACAGAAAATGGAGGAGCTTTCGGAGGAGTGTGGCGGGAAAATAAAGCGAGGTTTAGGGTTTTGGGAAGTGTTCGGAAGATAAAGCGCGAGGATGAAGATGAGATTGGAATCGTCGCCATTTTGAGGGATTGGATTGTCGTCCCGCTTAAACGACACTGTAACGCCATGCCTTTGGCCTCCGCGCATGGCTTCTATAATATTAGATGGTCTATTTCTATTTTTCTTTTGGGTAAATTACACCAATGGTCACAACACTTTTAGGATGCATTCATTTTGATCACAAAACTTTTAAAAAATTTATTGGGTCACCCAATTTTTATTTCGGTTTCATTCCGGTCTCTCCCGTTATCTTCCGTTATAAAAGGGTGACATGACCCGTTATTTTTTATTTTTCTTATTAAAATAATATACATTGAGTCTCAATTTTAATTAAAATATCTATGTCATCATCATCTTCTCTGAATCTCATTGACAACTTCCTATGGATTCGAAAACTCGTTTTTCAAATCGAACAAAGCCTTTCTTCCTTTATATCCTGCAAAACCAAAACCCCTTTCTTTCTAACAATCCATTAAACTAACATATAAAAAAATTGAGTCTTTGAAAAAATTTACCACAAAAGAAGAGAAGAGGTGAAGTATCTAATCCCAGTATTGATAAAAAAATCCAATGCTAAAAATCACATCTTCTTCTTCTTCTTCTTTATGTTTTTTTCTCATTTAAAAAGTGAGTCGTCCTTTTTTCTTTCTAGTTTTTGGTGTTAACAAAGAAAGTGACAGAACATCAGCCGTAGATTCTCAAGTGAAAGAAAAAAGAGATGAGGTTGAAGTTTAAAGGATGCCAAAGAGAAGCACCGTAATTTTGGGCCCACTCCTCAGTGTGAGCGCGTGAGATTCAAAAAGTCAACCACAAGCAGACAAGTTTAATTAAAAGTGAGACCTAACGTATATTATTTTAATAAAAAAAATAAAAACTAACAGGCCATGTCACCCTTTTGTAATGGAAGACAACGGGAGGGACCGGAATGAAACCGAAATGAAAGTTGGGTGACGTTAATGAAAATTTTAAAAGTTTGATGACCAAAATGAACGCACCCTAAAAGTTAGGTGACCATTGGTGTACTTTAACCTTTTCTTTTTCTCATGTAAAGTTATAATCTTATTGGCTTAATTTTAATTTTGGCCCCTGAACTTCTACCACTCTTTCACATTGGTTTGATTGTTTGAACTTCTTTGAACTTGTACCAACATTAAGGCTGTGACCAGTCAAGAATAAATATATTGATTCTTTCTTATAATGATATTAAGTAGATGATAACATAGTCACATTATCACCCATTTAATGCCATTTTTAGGAAAATTTAATAAGAAGGGGCTAATAGGGATGAAATACAAGTCCAAGTTACGGTAGGACAAAAAGATGTTTAAGGGTCAACGTGGGAGGAGACTACGAATTCATGGGTTAAACGTACAATTAAACCTATCATCTTTTTTCGCAGAAAAAAGAAAAAAAACGTTAACCAATCATTTCTGAACACGTGTTCATCTGTCTCGCGGAAAAGGATTCTATAAAACGGCGTCGTTTACGTTGCCATTTTTTAGTTTTTCCAGTTAGCGGCTCAGAACGGCGTCGTAGGAGGATGTCGGCGCGACAAAGCGGAGGTTGTTGAGAAAAAGTCGGCGAGGTTCAACTTTGTGGACCAATAGGAAGCGAGTATCTCTCCGCGTTGATCCAGGAGACAATCTTAAATAGGGATCTTGGCCGTTGACGGAGGCTCAAAGAAACACAGCACAAAGAACTTTCAACCGTCCGATTTTGAACGTGTCACGTTTTCTTTTTTGGTCCACATCCGTTGCCTATAAATACATATACAATTTCTAATTCTTCCCCCATATAAGATTCTTGCCTTCAAGTTTCCGAGTCTTATCATAGGCTTTTCTCTCTTTCTCTGAATCTCCCTCGCTTTCGTTTTCCGGAACTTTTTCTTTCTTCTTCTGAGGTAAGCGTAGTCTTAATTTCCAGGTTTTACGAGTTATTTTCTTGCAAGTTTTGTGAAACTTCAGAGATTTTCTCTTTTCTAATTTTGTTATTATTTGATTTGTCATGGTCAATATAGATGGCCCGTACGAAGCAAACTGCTCGTAAGTCTACCGGCGGCAAGGCTCCAAGGAAGCAGCTCGCCACTAAGGTTTTCTTTCTTCCTTTTGTTTTTCTTTACCTCGTCTTGATTTGTTCTTTCTTTTGGTTTAAAAGAACTTTTATTAAAAATTTATTTTGTGTTTCTCAGGCTGCTCGCAAGTCGGCACCGACGACCGGAGGCGTGAAGAAGCCTCACCGATATCGCCCTGGAACTGTAGCTCTGCGGTTAGTTGTCGTCGAATGACGGTTTTTTCCCGTCTCTTTTTGTTTTCTTGTTTACACAAATTTGATTTAGGATTTTCAATTGGATGCAGAGAAATCCGTAAGTACCAGAAAAGTACCGAACTTCTCATCAGGAAACTTCCATTCCAAAGGCTTGTTCGTGAAATTGCCCAGGACTTTAAGGTAATTAACATTGAAATTGAGGTTACAAGGGAAGAAAAAAGCTTTCCATTCCAAAGGTTATTTTCAATTGGGTGATTCCTTTTTTTTGTGTGGATTGCAGACAGATCTGCGTTTCCAGAGCCATGCTGTGTTGGCGTTGCAAGAGGCCGCAGAGGCGTACTTGGTTGGACTGTTTGAAGATACCAACCTCTGCGCCATCCATGCTAAACGCGTAACAATCATGCCCAAGGATATTCAACTTGCCAGGAGGATTCGTGGTGAAAGGGCTTAATTAATTCACCTCTCTGGAATGGATACCCTGCTTTTGCTGCCAATGTTTTCTTAGGATAGTTTGATGTTTTTCAATTTGGGATGTAACTAAACTCCGTTGCTCTTAATACTCTTTTAATTCACTGGTTTTAAGTCCTTAAAGCTAAATATAGTGCTTCTGTTTTGACAATTTAGTATGATCTTCACGGTCTCAGTATTGTTAAAAGAGATTAAGGTTTTAGCGATTCTGTTATGTGTATGGATTTCTGAAAGCAGTTCCCATTTTGTTTCACTTGAAAAGCACGGGCCTGGATCCCTTTTAACAATTATCCTATATATATGTTGAGCTACGCGAAAAATCTAATACTTGGTTACGATTTAATAATTTCGTTACCCGAACAAAACAATTCAGAAGAAGGCGAAGCCCAAATTTTCTTTGGTATTTCCAAATTCTGGTTGCACAATAAACAGACAAAAGCTTCGGCCTAAAGAAACTCGGACTCGGGGTGCCTGATAAGCCCTGCAAAATTTGCGTTTGAGACCCCAAAAAAGGTTGTGAATCGCTGCGAAGGGGATGCCCCTGAGCTGTTGAAGTTATAATATAATATAAAGTTCTGAAATAGTCAATCTAGGACTGGGAAGATAATTTTAATGTTAAAGAACCAATAATTGTTCAACGGAATACCCAGCTCTTGATGCTGTTCTGATACTGTGGTTAATAGAATACTTTTCTATAGCCAAATTGCCATGCTTTTCTGAGCCAAAACGGCAGAGTTGATAACCATTCTAGAATAGATGGAACCTAAAGCCGTCACAAACCCAGTTTTAAAAAAAGACTGAAACTGATTATAACTGCACCAGTAAAAACGGAAAAGAAATAGAACAGGGTTCCAGCCTGGGAAACCAATGTGCAGGAAATTCCTTTTTATGAGCAACACAGTTGTATCATCCATTGATCTAGTCTAGATAGGGTACACGCCCAATTTTCTTATTAACTCATCCTTTTCAAATACGATATTTTCCAGAAAAATTCTGTTTTCACCCAAGAAATTCATCTGTGGTTTAACAGTTGATACAACAGAAGAAAAGTCACACCAAGGGTTTTCTGATAGCCACGGGGAACCATCTACAGAGGACCTGGAAAAGTACCATTTTCCCTTTGCTCATTCCATCTGTCTATCTGAGAAACAAAAAAGAAAAACGAAAGTAATTGTTAGCTTAAAGGGTAAATAAACCAATTAGTCAAACATTGCTACATATGAAGATAGAATATAGCCTCAGAATCTGGAACTAAATAGTTTAAACTGGGGCTGGATGAATGGATTAATCAGAGCATAATCTCTTTTCCCCCGTACTAGAAAATATCTTTCAATAAAATGATTTAGCACTGGCAAGAGCAAATATTTCATTACAGCCTCTTGCACAGTCATAATCTCCTGTGTTAGGTTCTATTCTTATTCTTCTTCATGTTAGGTTCTAACAAAATATCTGGACCAACTGACAATGGATAGTCAGAGATCCTAAGGACCTCCTTTGTAATTGAACAGAGTTGAGGCTTGAAGCTCAACTTAAACTTGAACGAACATTGACTTATATGTACATATTCAATATATAAAAAAAAATACTAAGAAAAAGGCTTAACTATGCACACGAGACTCTGGAATCAGGGATTAAAATACTTTTAACTCGGGCTGACTCGTTACTAAAGTAGCTGAAATGTTTGAGCTCGGCTAGATACTGAAGATTGAAGAATCAAACTCGAGTATTCACCAAACTGAGCACAAGTAGCATGAGTAGTTAAAACCATTTACTACAATATGCAACTTTGGTCTATTTTTGGGTTAAATAAAGTTGAACTCAGAGTTCGTTGATCGTGGTAGCTTTTAACTTTCACACTGTAAAAGTAACTGAACTAATTCACCCAACTAATCTTTGACAGTCCAACATCAGATCATCTGTAACTAATATTCATAATATAACATACTTAGCAACACCGCTCAAAAAGATGAGGTTCAGAAGGCATTTCCGGATTTATGCATGTAATAAGAGAGACAAACAAAGCCATACAATAACAGTTAAAGAAATTATGCAATTGATTATGACAGAGCATTATATTATTGTTCTTAGGAGAAAATACACACCCATTCTCCAGGACACAGTGCACGATAATACTTGGCAAACTTATCACACTCTGGAGCATCTTCTCCTTTTGCGGCTACACAGCTGTATAAGACGAAAAGATAAAGACAAGTCAAGAAGCATTACTAGAAGAAACAAGCATTTATACCATTATAAGATACAAAATTGTTAATAAGCATATTTTAACTAACCGATGGTACTCGATATATCGTGTGAAGCAATGCCTTGTTTGGTTTGTAGTTGGGAAGCGAAAATCTGCTGGGGCAGTCTCAAGCTGGATATCATAAAAGGACCACACTATGTTAGTGAAGCAATATAACATGTAAAAATGAGTTCCCAATACACATAAAGAACTCAAAGCAGTTCATAATAAAGATGTTCAGCGGGGTAACCTTTATCTCTGGGGTTTCCTCAGCATCACTTGAGTTTTCGTCTGCAGCAGGTTCGCTACTTTCCTCTGCATCAGCTGCAGCACCTTCAGCACTGTCCCCAGCAGAAGGAGGGGCCTCGGTGCTTCCCTCAACTGGAGCATGAGCCTCCTCCAATTTCTCAGTTACATCCCCAGAGCCAGAGGTAGCATTAACTGGATTTTCAACCTCTCTTGCTTCCACTGGTTTTGGCGCCACATCTGATTTCTCCTCTTTCTCCTTCAGTGCATATTGCTACATGTCCAAACATTCGAGATAAATTAAGTTCCAGGCATAGTGAGGTCAAATAATTCCCCCACTATACATGCACAAACAAGCAGAATCAGAGAACCTAGTATCAGCTCAACTATACAAAAGGTTATACATGAATGAGAAGTAGGAATTTCATTTAAGTTATCAATACAAGAAGTTGGAAAACAATGTTGCATCCTAGATAAACTTAAATGTAAGCACAACAAGCTTGAAGGAGATGATAGAAATCACAATTCATTATTCTAAAACAATTAAGAACCTTATTGCTCACACAACATGCTAATACATGAATTTGCATGTAGCTCCTAAATGTCAACATTGATGATGCTGTGTTACCATGTGAATTGAGATGACCATGAAACAGTGAAAACTACAATCTCTTCTTTGGATGCTTAAGGCTTTAGCCTTTAAGCCACCAAAATCTTTGGTCAGAAATTCCATTTGATCCAAGTATTATTGCTAGCTTAAGCACCATAACTGGTAAAAGAGCCAATAAACTTTGGATCAAAATGAAAAATTTCAATTAACATCACGAATGAAGCCCCCCAAAAAACCAACATGTTTGAGAAGCATAAATTGGAAGAATCTTAAGAAAAAACCATAGATTAACTTCATTGAGTTTATTAGTCAAAGACTTGCAAAAAGAGAAGCTATCATATTTTCATGATGATGTTCAAGAAAATTGAACGTCAAATCGTCAATTGTATTCGATAACGGGGAATAGAGAATCAAAACCACCATCTCAAAAACTTCAGCTAGATCCGTTTCATTTCAATTCAATTGAACTAAAATCTAAAAACCAAAATTGAAGATCCAAAAACAATCCCAAAAATTACAGAAGGGGGAAGTAACGGAGATGGAAATTAGCAATATCTACAAGGAATAAAAATAAACTACTAAAATTATTGCTTTACAAAAAGAGTACCTCAGAAAGGGAAAGGGGTTTTTCAGTTTGAGCATCCGCCATACCCGGAAGAGGAAGCGATCGACCGTTTCTTTAGTTGGCGAGTTCTACTATGGGGAGGAGCAACAACGCAGGATAATAAAGGCAAGAAACACAAACAGAGGTAGGACTTCAACCTTCTACTACGGCAATAAAATATTCGTCGGTGACAAAATAAAAAGGTTTTAATATATAAAGTTCAGTTGTTAAATATTTTTTTTTGAAAGTTGAGTGATCAAAATAAAAGTGAAAAGATTATTAAGTGATGATCTATGTAATTTATCTAATAAATAAAGTTAACGCAGCGTGAGCCACGTGTTAACGATTTCTCTTTTGACTGACTCCGCTGTTGGGCTATTGGGTCTCATATCCTGGGCCGACTTTTATAACTTGTCAGTGTGTGAACAATTAATAACATGATAAATACTTGAAATCCATTTTAATGTAAACAATTAATATTTCCAAATATTAAATTAACATTCAGAAATTCTCATATTCAATAATCACGAAATCAAATATTGGAATTGCACGTACTGTTATACAGGGGCGGAACTGGGATAAAATTATAGTAGGGGCTGAAATAAGAATGAAATTATGAGAGGATCAAGTTAATTATTCTTAAAATTAACAATTTTATAAAAAAAATAACTTTAAAATAGAGGGACGAAATTTAATTTCACTAATTTTAAAATTGACATATCTTAAAAAATTATTAGGCCAAAAAAATTGACAAAACTTAACTCCATTAACTTCAAAACTGAATGAGTTTAAAAAGAATTAAACTAAATTTTTTTTGAGAGGGACCAAGACTTAATTTTAACAATTTTAAAACTTTCAGGAGTTAAAAATGCAATTAACTCATACAAAGTTGGGTGGACCATGTCCCTTAAGCCCACCCGATGTTATGCCCATGCTGATATAAAGGACAATTCAAAGTTTTAAGAGTCGTGTACAATATGCTAAATGAGGCTTTTAATTTCAAAAAATTAAATGTTTTTTTGACTTGAAGTGGACATTGTATGATAATTTTTTTAAAAAAATGAGTATAACATAACTCAAATCTATGAAGTGTAACAACATTTTGTTTTCTCATGTATTTTACCACTAGTATATATGACAAATCTTTTATTTTTGTCTAATGAGTATTGCACTTAACTCATTTTTTTGGTCAAAGTCGAAATAACGTCAATCACTGTACCACTAATAGAGTGAATTTCATTTTTTTCTCAACCTAGTATAGAACAGGTCAATTGAATATTACTCTGCTGCTAACCAGGAGTAACTGGACAATCTGGTAAAAAAAAAACAGATTTTAAGATTATAAACGATACAACTTTTTCATCAGTTGTATTCATTATAGGGCCTGTTAGGCATTGCAAAAGCTTTGGTTGCAACATCAAACTCCTGCTGCAGATCTTATTTGTTGTTTTATGACAATGTTTCTAAGTTTTACTACTCCCTGCGAACAACTGATTAGGTTAGACATATGTTATGTCCTAAAAAACATTCTAGTTGTGATCACAATCACATAAACCACTTAACATAACATGCAGGATTTCATAGGATGGATTATTGGGATTGTAAAAATCCTTCAAAAAAAACCTAATCAAACCCATGTTGACAATTAAAAACAGAAACAGCAGCTTACCTTGTGTTATATTGTCCAAAAAGATGGAATATTTGTGTATCCAGAAATGGCTAAATGATTAACAGATAAAAGCATAAACAACACAGATATAGCAAGAACAAATCTTACAGATAAAAGTTAAATGTTTAATAAATACCTAGTCTTTAACTTTGTTCTTTTGATCAAAGGAAGATATATTAGGAATCAAATCATAAGTACATAAGAAGGTTTGGGGGAGGAGTCGGTCCCCAAATGGTCAGAAACTGAAAGTTCCTAGCAAACTTGGCTAGCCAATCAGCTGCCTGGTTACAAGATCTCGGAATAAAAGAAAAAGAGCATTCCTGAAAAGATTCAGCTTTGCTTCTAATATACTCTTCAATCGCTGAGGAAGTTCATTCAGACAGTGCACCCTCACGGAGTCTTTTGATGACTGCTTGACAGTCAACCTCAATGATGATATGGGAGAAGCCATTCATAGAAGCCAGAGTAAGGCCTAATTTAATAGCCATGGCTTCAGCTACTGCCACAGAGGGGGCAAGCGATGGTTCCGCTTCTCCATGGAGAAAATTTCCGGAGGAATCACATGCAATAGCTGCCACAGAGGCCTTACCAGTAAGAGAATCAAAGGCCGCGTCACAGTTTATCTTGATTTTCCCCACGGGAGGGGGTATCCAACTCGTTGTAGGCTCAGGTCAGATAGAAACACCCGACGAACTTGGTGATGTTTCCCGGGAGAATTCTTGGAACGCGCTTTCCGCTCGTAGCCAAACATCCCAGGGAAGATCCTTCATGTTATCGAAGACAAAGGCATTTCTCGATTTCCAGATTGTCCAGAGGAGAAAGACAATAAGTGTGTATCCTTCATCGAAGTTGCCCGTTTTCATTAAATCATTGATTTTGATCCACCAACGTGAGAAGTCAGGAAAACCATTAGGAGATGGCGAATAGTTGAAACCTGACGCTCTCTAGACTGCTTGAGCGAAAGGACAGAAGAACATAAGGTGTTCAATGGACTCCTTTTTAGTCCCACATCTCGGGCAACATTCTGATTCATTAAAGCAGCCATGGAAGCGGGAAGCTAAGATACCTTTAGTAGGAATGATATTATGGCCCAATTTCCAGAGGAAAGAGCGGATTTTGGGAGGTACCTTTAGTCCCCAGATGGATTTCCAAAAGCCTTTGCAATTGCCGGAGACGTAGCTCGGAGACGGGTCCTGCGTCGTATGGAGGTTGTCCTCTATGAACCAATAGCCTGATTTGGTGGAATAATATCTGTCCTTCGTTCCGGCCCATATTAGAGAGTCTTTGATTCCAGGACCTCCAATTGGGATAGACAAGATAACTTCAACTTCCGACGGCTCGAAGAGAGTGTCCAACTTTGACCGATCCCACGACCTGTGGTCAGAGTCCATGAGGCTGGAAATAGAGAGACTGGAAAGAAGAGCCGAGGATCGAGATGATAAATGAAACTTAGGCAATTTTGGAATTCAGTTATCCTTCCAGATGGAGATACTTCTTCCGTTTCCAACTCGCCATAAGGATCATTCCTTAATAATCTGGCCTCTTCCTGGATACCTGCCCATGCCCATAATGAGTTATTACTTTTCGGAGCTTCAAATATGTTGCCGTTTGGGAAGTAGATTCCCCGGAGAGTTTGAGCCAGAAGGGAATTAGGGTTTTTTAGAATTCGCCAAGCAACTTTTGCTATAAGAGCTTTGTTGAAGGATCTAAGATTACAGAAACCTAGTCCTCCTTGATCTTTAGGCCGAAAAAGATTCCTCCAATTGATCCAGTGAATGCTTCTCTCTTTAGACTGACAGTTATTCCACCTGAATTTTGCCACAAGGGAGCTAATTTCATCACAGAAAGTGACCGGGAGCAGAAAACATTGCATCACATAGATAGGGATGGCTTGGGCAACAACTTTGATGAGGATCTCCTTACCGGCTTGATTTAAGAATTTAGATTTCCAGCTCCGAAGCTTGTTCTGCACTCTTTCCTTTATGAAAGCAAGTGCTTCCTTTTTATTCCGTCCGTAGATAGAAAGGAGACCCAAGTATCCACTGTCCTCTTCTAGTGGCCCGAAACCCAGAATATTGGAAATATGGCTCTTGAGATTAGAACTGACGTTTGGAGAGAAGTAGACTGAGGATTTCTGGAAGTTCACTGTTTGTCCCGTCGAAGACCGAAACAACTGGAGAGAGTTCAGGGCAGAGTGACAATTACTTTCGTTTGCCGTGGAAAACATTAGACAATCATCATCAAACATAAGATGGCTAATGGTAGGGCATCTTCTTTTGATTTTGAGGCCTTCGAGACGGTCGGAATCAACCTCTTTCTCCAAAATCCATGAGAAGATGTTGGAGATAAAAATGAACAGAAAAGGCGAAAGAGGGTCGCCTTGTCTAATACCTCTTTCGGGTTAGAAGTCACCAAATTTTTCTCCATTTAAGACTAGGGAGAAGGAAACTGAAGACACACAAGTCATCACTTTGTCTATCCACCAGTTGTAGAATCCCATTCTAACCATTGTAAAACGAAGAAGGCCCCAGTCCACCTTGTCATAGGCCTTTTCGAGATTAATCTTGAGTGCCATGATACCCTTTTCCCTTTCTTGGCTCTTTTAATTATTGTGAAAGCTTCATTAGCCAGAATGATGTTATCTTGGATCGCTCTCCCCTTGACGAAAGCATATTGATTTTGGGATATTATATCAAGGAGGAATTTTTTGAGTCTGGATGCTAAGATCTTGGAAATAACCTTAAAAGTGAAGTTGCATAGGCTAATCGGACGAAAGTGGGTGACTTCGCTAGGATTTGATCTCTTAGGGATAAGCACCAGGTTAGTCTTATTTAAACCGTGGTCGAGGTTTCCATCCTCAAAAAAGACACGAATCATACCAACTAGGTCTTCTTTGATGATGTCCCAGAAAGATTGGAAGAAACAGCCTGGGAAGCCGTCCGACCCTGGAGATTTTGTTGCCCCCATACTAAAGACCGCAATCTTGATCTCCTCCTCTGTAACTTCTCTGCTAAGATCATTGTTCATATCCTTGTTGACCACCTTCGGAATGTACTTTCGTAGACAATGAAAGTCAATAGAGTGATCTTTAGTGAACAGATTCTGAAAATATTGTTGGAAGTACCCCGTTATGTCCGGTGGATCCTCAAGCCAGCTCCCGTCTTGTTTTTTAAGTTTGAGGATGGAATTAGTTCTCCTATACTAGATAGTGGAGGCATGGAAAAATTTTGTGTTCTTATCTTCACATTTTAGCCAGTTTAGTCTAGAGCGTTGATGCCAGTATCGTTCTTCGCTCTCCCATTCGTGATTCAGTTCCTTACTAAGCTGTTTAAATTCCCCCAACTCAGATTCCGATAGTTTCTTCCCTTGAAGATTCCTGATTCGAGCCATCAGTTCTTCTCTTTTCTCGTTCTTTTGTTTATGTTTCAATTTTCTCCATTTGATCAAGGTGGATCTTGTTTTGCTTATTTCCCCCCAAAGGAATGGATAACTCTATTATTGGAGGTAGGGAACCAACTTTCCTGAACCGTTGCTGGGCATTCCTCATCAAGAAGCCATTTGGTTTCGAATTTAAATTCTTTATTATATTTTCTGTAGTGACCCATGGGAAACAAAATAAGAGGGGCATGATCTGATGCCACTACAATGTCCATTATGCACATAGCTTTGGGATAAGTGGTGCTCCATTCATTAGAGCACAAAACCCGATCGAGCTTCTCAAGTATTGCTTCGTTATCGCTCCTCTGATTGTACCAAGTGAAACAACCCCTTTTATTGGCATTTCAATTAACATGGTTGTTTCCACAAAGTTTGTGAAACCGATTGCCTTAGAAGGATTGACCGGGATTCCCCCTTCCTTTTCTGCTTGACAAGTGACAACATTCGAGTCCCCAATAACAAGCCATATCGTATGAGGGGACCTTCTCAGCTTCGATAATTCTTCCCAGAACTCCTCTTTTCCTTATTTATACGGATGGCCATAAATGAAGGTTCCGAACCAGTCTTCTCCATCTTGCGTATATACTTTCGCATCAATAAAGTTCTTGCTATACTTCAAAATTGTTACTTTCGTTTCATTAGATCACCAAAGAGCGAGTCCTCCGGCACTACCTTGAGGATCCACATAGAAAGAATCCCCTGGTCTTCTAGATCGCACGGGTGAACCGACGGTGATCGGAGTTGTTTTTTAAACGAAGGGTTTCCAAAGGATTAGGGTTTCGAATCTATCGTTTAGGGGTTTTAAAAGAAAGGAGATTTTTTTCAAAAATCGAAGGTCAGATTGGTTTTTAGGTCGGAGTAGGTCTCTGTTTTGGGGCGTTTAGGGGCTCACCGGCCATTGATTAGCGACAGCCGACGTCTTAGGTGCTGTGGTCGAGAGAGAAAGGGGAAGTTTGAGGGCGGCTAGGGTTTTCCGAGGGAGAAAAATGGGTCTCGGTTGGGTTGAGATGAGGTTTTATAGGCGTTTTAGGTTTTAGTTTAGGGGTAAATTCGCCTTAAGTCCTCCGTGTTGCGCCTTTCACGCATTAGGGGTCTCCGTGTCTTTAAATTGAGTCTTAGGTCCTTAGGGTTTTGTTCCTTTTTACATTTCCGTCCCGAGTCAGTCCAGTGGTGGTCTTTTTGTTCATCCCCTCCCCCGTGTTTTGAGTCCGTTTTGATTTAGTCCCCATTTACAGTTTTAAGTTTTTTTTCATGTCTCTTCGATTTGGCTACTGTTTTTTGCATTTCTTTCAATTTGATACAGTTTCTTGCTTGCTTTTCTATTCGTATGGTATGATTAATATATGTTTTTTAAATGATTTTGCTTGCTTTTTTTAATTATATGTTTGCATGAATGAAATGCGTTTTTATTTTGTTAGTGGCCATGCTGTTTTTTATCAATAATATGATGTGATAAGTCTTATAGGTTTTAATGTAAGGGTGGTTTGTTTTGTTATATAATCTAGGGCTTTATAATATATGAACAAGTGTGACCTTTTTAAAATATTTAGCATGTCCAAATTAATTTGTAGTGTCTTTTAATGTGACGTATAAATGTTTAGAGGCTCGTTTTGTTAAAACGTGATAAAAACGTCAATTTTGCCTAATAAAAATGATAAATATTTTAATTGATGTTAATGTTGGAGGCCTTGATTGTAAGGCTTTTCTTAATGTCCATTGATTTGGGCTTTTATTTGTTTATTTTCAAAGCATTTTTATGACATGCATTTTACACTTGTCATTCACGAAACCACTAATTATTAAGTATGTTAATTGAATTTAGAATATACCCAAAGAGAGGTATTAATTAACTTCGGTATTTGTGTCATGACAGTCCAAACTTAATGGATGTCGATCAAATATTTGGGTTAATTTTTACCGTCTCTAGGTAAGCTAATCATAAAAATGGAAAATACCACGCATCATCCTTTATTTGCTTGCATCATGCATAAAGGTGACGTATTGGATCCGAACCCTAAACTAACACGACAGACAGTCTTATATGATGTCGGTTTAGTCTATGGTCCGGTGTACTGACATCCTTTCTAATTAAATGTTTAATTAATTCCAAAGCAACAATTCGATATAGCCCGAGCTATTTAAGTCATATTTTCATTTAAGAACGTTTTTATTAAATTCACTTTGGATCTTAAATAATTTCTATCGATTAAAGGCAACAAGTTATTTGGTACCGATTTCCGGGCGTGATGGGGGTGCTAACCCTTCCCCACACGTAACCAACTCTCGAACCCGTTTTAAAACGAATCTCTGGTTTTGTGGTGTCCGGCCTACCTTAGTGGCCGGTGGCGACTCCAAATTTTTTACAGTTTTCCAAAATTCAAATTTCTCCCTTTTTAATAAAACCAATTTCAAAAAAATGATAAGACCTAGTCGTTTTTAAAAACCTTATCACAACGTGGCAATTAAAAAAATAAGGGTATAATTACACATTTGGTCCTCGTTACTTATACACTCTATTAATTTGATCCTAATTTTAATTTAATAAAATAAAAATAATTAAAATCTTCCAATAAGGTGATGACACGTGTCACTTCATTGGGGGAAAGAAAAATCAAAGGCAAAGAGATGCCATTGTGGAGACTTGAACATGGGTCTTTAGAGAGCAAGTGGGGTATGCTTACTACTGGGCCAAACATGTTTTTGATATATGTGATGCAACCATTAATATATGACTACCCTATTGCAGAGATTGATGTGCTTAGGATCATCGAGCAGAAAGTTGGAAGGCTAACTTTGTCCCTTGCAATTATCGGTGCAATCCTATCTGAGTTACCCATAAACCCGAGCAGGTTACTGGATACCGTCAACATGATGCCCTCAAAAGACATTTCATGGAGTGGTAGGGAGGCTCATTTATTGAGGAAAAACACTTTCCTCCTGCAACTCTTCGAGGTGTGTTTTTCAATGATTGATCATGCGGATGGACCAAGGAGCTTAGCAACGAGAATGGTGTTAGTGAGTGGTTGGTTTGCACCTGCTGCCATTCCAATTTCCCTTTTAACCATAACTGCTCACAAGATACCCAATAAATGTAAAGGAACTCGCTTTTGGAGAAAATTATTGCGATCCTTAACTTGTGGTTTTTCTTCATCATACCCTAAGAGATCCGAAGAAAAAGCATCGTCGATGTTGTTGAGGTTCAATATTGCAAGAACTACTACCAAGGAAGGTTGTTTCCATTTCAATGAGCTAATCAAAGTTTACGATCGAAAGAGAGGAGTTATCGATGTTGCACAAGCCATGGTTCAAGCTGTTGTTAGTCATGGATCATTATCCCTCCACTCAGAACATATGTGGGCGGCATGTTTCTTGCTATTTGGATTCGGTAATAATCCTAAAGTTGTTAAGCTCAGAGTTTCAGAACTTTTATACCTCGTCAAACAGGTGATTTTGCCTCTTGTAATTTGGACATTCATTACATTCTCTAGGTGCAGTGCTGCTCTCGAACTCCTCCGCGTATGCATCGATGCTTTGGAGGTAGCAGACTAGGCATTCCTTACCCCAGTTGAGAAATGGTTCGACAAGTCACTTTGTTGGAGGCCCATCCAAACTAATGCTCAATTGAATCCATATCTCTGCAATAGGGAATTAACAACTATATAAGTCATAAATTAATGGTTGTACCACATATAAAAAAAACATGCATGACCCAGTAGTAAGCATGCCTCACTTGCTTTCTAAAGACTCAGGTTCGAGTCTCCACAATGGTATCTCTTTACCTTTAATTTTTCTTTCCCCCAATCAAGTGATGAGAGAAATTAATTAATTAAATTAAATAAAAATAATTAAAGTCCTCCAATAAGGTGGTGACACGTGTCACTAAATAATTAATTTATTTTATTCAATTAAAATTAGGATCAAATTAATAAAGTGTATAAGTAACAAGGACCAAATGTGTAATTATACCCTTATTTTTTTAACTGCCACGTCACCCTTTCGTTAACCTCTAACGGCTGGTGGTTAAATTGCATCCAATTCAATAGTATAGTGGTTTAATTGCTTCGAAAAAAAATAAGGTGGTCAAATCGCGACTTTTCTAATAGTATGGTGGTCATTTATGTAGTTTACCCTTAAAAGAAACTTTTAAACTAATTTTTTGTTAGTTTTTTTCTTCATCGACAGCGGCCTTTGGTCGTTTTGTTAATTTTGTAGATAAATAAAATTTATCTTCTATTGATGAATATTTTACTTTTCAAGTTTTTTCTTGTTTTGTCATATTCATATCACATATACTTTTTTTTTCGTCTGTTTTTATATCAGTTATGGTCTGTCTTTATGATAGTTGTCTATTTTTTGATAGTTTTGCGTTCGGATGAGGAATATCAACGACTGTTTGTCAGCAAAGGAGGCCGATATGTATATGATTATGATCCCCTTTTGTGGTTGTGCCGTTATGCAAAGAACAAGTAGCGCAATGATTTGCTTTCTTCATAGAACACTTCTGGTCAAAGTAGTTTGTTCACTGAATTTTTTTCAGAAAATTGTTCAAATTCTTCTGAACGTGATAGGTTTTGTGTTTTAATGTCTTTAACGTTTCTTAGAATTTTATTATTTTATTTTTACGCATTGATTTTTTCAATATTTTGAGGTGTGATTCTTTTGTAATCCTTTCACATTAAATATAGTCTAGTACAATAAAACCTCTGTAAATTAATACTCTTTAAATTAATAAACTCTATTAAATACTAAAATTTTCTGGTCCCGACTTGGACCAATGTAAAAAATCATCAAATTCGATAAGATAATAATATAATAATTTTTTGGAGACCCCCTTTATAAATATAAAGGTCCCATCGAAACTATAAATTAATAATTCAAACATTTTTTTTGAAAAGATAGATCTATTATTGATGATTGGGGAAATAAACATAAACGTTTGCCTCATTAAAAAACCTCCCTAAGCCTAATTGGAGGAAAAAGAGTGCGAAACGTATATGTTCTTAAATGTACATATTAAAACTTAGAGTTGTCATGCTTCATACAAGGATTCCACCCTTCCACTTTTAACCAACAACTACTTCTCATGCGTCCTCACTTTCTGTTTTCTTAATTCAAAACTTCCCATGAGTCTTCCTTTGGCTTCTCAAGGATAAATTGTTTTACACTAACATCAGCACACACTCACGTTTGTGTTCTTATTGTATCGTCATTGATCACCGGAAGTTTAGAGTCTTCAACGCACCAAGCCTTGCCAGCTTGTGAGCTGCTTCGTTTATTTCCCTGTAGACAAAATCTAGTTTCCAGTTGTGTTTGCGACACATCTCACCAATTTCTTTCACAAGCGATAAAAAAACTGCAGGTGTTCTTTGTGGATTTTTAATCCAATTGATTGTCATTTCACAATCTGATTCCAAAATAAGAGAGTGGGAGTTGCACCATCTCGATTCTTCAAATGTTTTACACGCCTCCAGCAAACTTAACAATTCAGCTTGAGTCGGATCTGACTTACCGATGAACCTGGAAAAAACTAGGAGTTGTGCACCTTTGTTATCCCTCAAAATGCCACCAATGCCAGCAAATCTGTCGATGCCAAAAGTGGCCGCATCAACATTAAATTTTAGAAACCCCTCGGCCGGAGCAATCCAAGTACTGTTCTGTGTGGAACGTTTCTTCTTCTTTGAAATTGAGGTCGCAACAGGGCATCGGACAAAATCACATGCACTGGTACAACTCTCTGGCCATTTTCATCTGCACCATTGACCTGTACGTAGCATCGCGCTTTCGAAAATTTCTTCAACCTTCCAGCTTTTACTATAAAAAATTATAGCATTTCTACACAACCATAATGACCATACAAATCCACGCAGTGCCATACTCCATATTGGCTTAGATTCCCTGTTCAAAGATAAGGAATCCCAAATTTGTACAAATGATTTAAAGTTTGTTGGAATAATGAATTGTACCTGCCACAAACTAAACCATTTCTGCCAAGTCTACCTGCTATGCTACAGTGAAGAAACAAATGGTTTACTGTTTCCGGCAATTCTCTGCACAAAGGGCAACATATGATGCCATTTAATTCAACTTCACGCTTCACTAGTTCCATCCCTGTCGGAATTCTATTTTGGATTGCTTTCCAGAGAAAGGCTTCGACTTTAATAGGTGCAATGTTCATCCAAATGATCGGCCACAAACAGTCGCTCTGCCTTTCGTTCAAAGTAAGAGTGTCGCAAAAATCTTTTACTGAATACAAACCGCTAGAGCCTCCAATCCACCAGATTCTGTCCTCCAAGTTTGGGCTGCACGCTGCCTTATTTATCGTGATTAGAAACTCATTCCAGACCTCTAATTCCCAATCGAAAAATCTTCGCCGTAATTCAATGTTCCAGCACCATCCATTGCTCCGAAATCTGCCACCTTCCCATCTTTCTTTATAGCAACAACATAAATTCTCGGGAAAGCTTCCCTCAGTGAGTTAAAGTCTGTCCAGTAATCATTCCAGAAGTCGATAGAGGTTCCATCTCCAATTAGTAGCCTTATCGACTTGGTAAATTTGTCGTTTACATTGGATAGGGGCTTAGTTATGTCTTTCCAGATTCGTGAGGTTATTTTTTCAATCTTTGCTGAGGGAATCAATCTCGAAGAATCCATCCCATATTTCGCGTCTACAACTTTTCGCCACAAGCTAGATCTTTCGCAACCATACCTCTAGACCCATTTGTTTAGCATAGCCCGATTCTTCATCCGAATGTCACGTATACCCAGACCTCCACATGTTTTTGGTTTGCACACTTTTTCTCAACTGACCCAATGTATACACTTGCCCGCTTTTCCTCCCCATAAGAAGTTTGCGATCATTCCATTTAGCTTTGTCGCAATAGACTTGGGCATCTCAAACAGGGATAAATAATAAATTGGCAAATTGGATAAGACTGAATTTACCAAGGTTAATCGGCCCCCAAACGATAGATTATGCATTTTCCAACCTTCCAGCCGCTTCTGAATCTTGCTAAAGATGGGTCTCCACATTTCTTTATTACACTTAGAATGTCCAAGGGGTAAACCAAGGTAAGAAGATGGGAGTGTGTCAAAGCTGCATCCCGAAGTAGAAGCCAGCGTTTTGAGGAAATCTTCCTCCACATTTATCCCGTAGATTTTAGTTTTTTGCAGGTTTAGTTGAAGACCAGAACAGAGTCCGAAAAGTCGCATAATTCTTATGATGTTCCTCACCGATTCTTCTTTGGCACTATCAAACACAATTAAGTCGTCAGCAAATTGGATGTGCGATATCCTCAAATTGCTATTCCCCACCTTCACACCTTCAAGAACTCCCAGAACAACAGCTTTATTTAGAAGCGAACTCAACATTTCTCCCACTATATTAAATAGCAATGGTGAGAGCGAACAACCCTGTCGGAGCCCTCGTTTGATATTGAAAGATCCAGTGGGAATACCATTTAGCAGTACTGATATAACTGGAGTAGAAATGCATGTCATTATCCACTTCTTCCATAATGATCCAAAACCCATTTTGTCTTGGGCGAACTCTAAAAAATCCCAACTAACTGTGTCGTAGGCTCTCTTGAAGTCAGCTTTGAGAATAATTGCTTTTCGATTCTTCTTTTTCAGGTCATTGATAACCTCGTTAGCTATCAGTGAACAATCCGCGATCTGTTTACCTGCCACGAAAGCGAATTGAGTGTCGCCTACCACTTCGGATATACACCTTGCTAATTTTCTAGCTAGTACCCGAGCCAGAATTTTATACAAACTTCCAACCAGCGAAATAGGCCGATAATCTTCAATTTTCACCGGATTAGTTGTTTTTGGAATGAGGGCTACAAATGAATGATTAAAGGTGCTATCCAGCAATCTGCCACTGTAGAATTTTTCAAAGAATTCCAATACCCCCTGCTTTACATTTGGCCAGAAGCATTTGAAGAAATTTAAATTGAAACCGTCCGGCCCAGACGCTCTATTCCCATCCGATGATTTTATCGCTGACCAAATCTCTTCCTCTGAAAAAGGAGTCTCTAACGCCCTGGCAGATTCATCACTTAGTCGTCTTACCGGAACATCGAAGCTTTTGATTGGCAGCGTATTCGATTTGTTGTACAATTCTTTAAAGTGTTCTTCAAACGCCAAACTTATTTGGCTAGGATCTTCCACTTTTAAATTCCCTATCTAGATCGAGGAAATTTGATTCTGGCTCCTGCGGATCGAGGCCGTAAGATGAAAGAATTTTGTATTGTTATCACCTTCATGGAACCATTTTAATCTTGATTTCTGCAACCAATCCCTTTCTTATTTCCTATATCTTTCCCACACTGAGTTTTTTAGCTGTCTTAATTCCTTCCAATCAGCAGAATCAGCATTTGAATTGGCAGCTTTGTTTTCTAAAATTTCTATTTTTTCTTCCAAAACAGAAATGTGCACCGAATTCTTTGCCTCCGACTCCCTTGCCCATTTTTTTGTTAAAACTTTGACATCTTTCAGTGCAAGCCCAATATCTCTGTCGCCCCGGCCATCAATTGTTGAACGAACTTTTTCCTTATAATCTTCGTCTTCTGCCCAGTAAGAAAACCATTTGAATGGACGACCTTCGAGTTTGGGACGGTCTTCTTGAACAACAATGGGGTTGTGGTCGGATAGCCCTCTTGGCTTAGTGCTTTGAGTTAAACACGGAAAGGCCAACAATACTCCCGGAGCAATTAAAAATCTATCCAATCTGCTCGCTGCCATATTCTTACCTCCTCTAAACCAAGTGAATTTACCCCCACTCAGCGGAAGGTCTATGAACTCGCCCTTTGCGATGAACTCGGCCAAAAAATTGGGTGCATCTTGTGCCTTCGAGACACCAACTCTTTCTTCGTTGGATACCACCTCATTAAAATCTCCACCAACTATGAAGGGGACATTGAATGTTTGAATTAGGTTCAGAACTTTCTCTAGGAATCTTTTCCTTTCGCCGCCAGCATTAGGTGCATAGATGTTGATTCAAACATTACAATTACTACTTTGGTAAATTGCTAAAATATGAATCTATTGTAATATGTTTCTTTTTAAATTCAAATCTACTTCAATTTCATCTCTAACTTTTCTAATTGCACCCACAAGTTCCGGCGTTGAGGTCTCCAACTGCAATAAAAAGTTGTAAAGAGTTGTTGCCGCATTCAATACTTCCTTTCGCGTGACTAGTTCAAGTGGTGTTGAATCATCCTCAACTACATTATTAGTAGAACTTTCAACAATATTAGCCACAATTTCCTCTAAACTTTGAACTTGTAAACATTCGTCATTTTCGCCTGGATAATCCAACAAGTTATTGACGTCCATTTTATTGCGATAGCTAATATCGTTGATCATATTCGTTGAATTGAAAATTTTTTTTAATTAATAAATTATTAATTTATTAATATATTAATATCTCTAAATTAATAAAATTTCATGTTCCCAAAAGTATTAATTTATAGGGATTTTCTTGTATTTAAAAAAAAAAAACCCAAAAGTCTTGCTTTAAAAACCAAAGAGACAAGGGTTTTGTCGGTTTGTAGGAATAATAAACATGGAATTAATATTCTAATAAAGGAATGATAAAGATTCGCATGTCCATGTTATGTTAACTTTACCTTTGGATCTTTGACCACTTGTTTAACTCGTTCGCCATTCCTCTCCCAGTTTGAACAATCGACTCTATTCTCTTTTTCTATTATTTATTATTATTTTTATTTTATTTATGGTTTTGGAGTATGGTTTCATACATGAGGTATGATGTGCTACGGATCATGGTTTTAAAAAATTAGATTTATTATAGATTTATTTTTTACTTTTTAAAATTTATATTCTGTCCTACCTCAAATTTTAATTTCATCCCTGCTACGAGCACGGGTAACCAATCCACAAACATCTTTTAATAATTTTCAACTTTAGTTTATTGACATTATAATTTTAAATTAATTTAAATTCGTGTCACTAACAAAATGGATAAACTACTTGAATAATTATTTAACAATAATAATTTTTTTGATAGTTAATATATTAATTTTGTGAATTGAATTATTTAACTATGAAAATATTCAAGTCATTTGTCGTTAACAATCATGACATTTTCAAAATCGGTCAGCTGCACCGACCCTACTTCTGCTGAACTGCTTGCCATTAGAGAAGCGATAAAGTGTTTCGCTGCTTCGGATCAAGATGAAGAAGTCAATTTTTTGGTGGAATCGGATAGTTGTAATGCAGTTTCGTGGATTCGACATCCTAACTCATGTCCTATGGTTTTCAGGAAAATTATAGCTGAATGTTTGGAGGCGGCCTGCAGCATTAACTGAAAAATTAGCTTGGTGAACAGGGAGGTAAATTGTGCTGCGGATGGTGTAGCAAAGGCCGGAGTGGACGCGTGTAACCCTTATGGTTTGGGGTAAGCCTTGTGCAATTGTAGTTGTCAGTATTTTGATCTGTGATGTTTTATTGGCGGCATGTTTAGTTTCAGAATAATTTGTATGGACTGGTTCCACAGTTTAGAGTGTGAGATGAAAGGTATTTAAGAATTGTAATAGTGTAAAATCTGGGCAAATACAAGACTGGGGAATAGTGGAAGTGGCTACTGTTGAATGTAGTCCCTTTTCTTTGCTGGTTTTTGTGTTAAAGGTAAGGTCTTTGTGCAAACTTTTTCTTCCGATTAGGTTTAGGGGCTTTTAATGAGGCTCATGACCTTGCCAAGTCTAAGCAATAAAATTCTTTAACTTCTCAAAAAAAAAAATACACATTCTATTAATTTGATCTTAATTTTATTTTAATTCATTAGATTTAATTATAGAATCAGATGATGACACTGAAAGAGTCGAATCCAAACCATTTGAGAAAGTAGTGAGCACTCAAACTATTCATCCAAAACTATCACTTAATTAATATAATTTAAATAGCTAGTTGATTCAATTTATAAAATTAATAGATTATCGGTCAAAATAAAACATCTCATAATTAAGTGATTATTCAAGTAATTTACTGTAATAAAATATGAATGAAACAAGTGGTTTCGGTAGAAAAGCGGATGATGTTCCTAGGAGATCCGGATTCAATCATTTTATCTATAAAGTGTATGTGCATTATAAAATAATTAAAAACATGTATGAACATACTATCTTGTAATCACTTTTAGACTATTCAATTTTTTTCTTCTGAATATTAAAAATAATTCTTTGAATTGATTTAGATTCAATTTTGGATTGAAAAGAAAAAGAACGAATCTGGTCGAATGAAACCAGTAAAAACTTTTTACTCTTGAAGAGCCCAGCAGGGGCGTAGCGGGTAGGAACTAGGTAGGAACCTTGGCTCCTTAATTAAATGAAAAGCTCGTTTTGAGGAGAAGTTGGATTTTCAACCTTTTGCGAAACACTCCATTTGAAGCACAAATCAGATGAAGAAACGTTCATTTGAAACGCTTGGAATGACCATTCGATATTACTTCTCCGTTCGACAGTCTAACGTTCGTTTGAAAAGCATTGTGGAACTAGGATTGTCTGACGGCAGTGAATCTCTTGCAAAAGGACTCGTCATGTTCTTCCTCGGAGCAATAGTTCGAGATATCAAGAAAAATGATGCAATGGATTTGGGAAGTTAAGCTAAAACATGTTTACAACATGAAAAAGTTGACAAAATCCAAATTTAGACCCACAATTAATAACATCTAAGACTTCAAACTCTCATTAGAAATTTGTAAATTCTGTTGAAATTGTACTTTGTCTATACATAAATAATTATAAAAAAAAACATGTAACTCAAACATCACATCTTAGCTGTTGGTAAATTTGATGAATGAGCCATCCTGTAATGAACTTGTAAGCCTTTTGTGTTAAGTTAATTCCATCCCAACTTATGTATCTGTCCGGATTTTGGCATACTGCCACACCTGGTGCTCCGCACACTTTGTTGAACTCGAACTCGTAATCACCTCCAATCCCGCAACAAGCCGTTCGTGTTGAATCGGAGTCGAAACCTATTCATGTTTACAACCAATACATATATTAATAACTCACAAACAATTTGGTTTATCTATGAATGTAAAGAAACTTACCAAGAAATGTAGCTTTGCTCAATAGTTTCATGTATGCATTGTAATAGTCGGCATATACTATGATCACATTAGGAAATTGTTTTCTCAATTCTTTTATAGCTTGTTTAAGAAGGGCATTGTGATGGATTGACAAGTTGTTCAAGTCCTTGAGGCAATGAAAACCGTCGTAAGCGTCGGAGCCATTGGATCGAAACCTCGTGAGATAGATCGGCAAACAGCCTGCCGGAAAGTTTCCGGGCACAATCACTCGAGTAGCACCGTAACCGACGACTCTCTGTGACAATCAAGAACAAAGTGATTAATTAGTTCAGTTATGAGTTGTGACATTAAAATGATGGAGTACAAGTCAAGAAACATACAGTTACAGCATCCTTTATGGCTTGAATAACCAAAGGTGCCATGGATGTGACTTGATCAGGGGATTTGCCTTGAAACAAAGCGTAGTTATAATCATTGCCTCCAATCTCCCCAAC
This sequence comes from Hibiscus trionum, assembly GCA_030270665.1. Classification (NCBI taxonomy): domain Eukaryota; kingdom Viridiplantae; phylum Streptophyta; class Magnoliopsida; order Malvales; family Malvaceae; genus Hibiscus; species Hibiscus trionum. Next base: position 16,042,399 of record BSYR01000019.1, read on the forward strand.
AATGAAAAGAGCCGTTTTCAGTTTCTGGAAACAATCTATCAGACAAAACATAAAGCATCATAGTTTACGTTATGGTTATGTATATATTCAGACTAACAATTTCTCTGCAGAATTTACCTTCATCGTCGCGGCATATGCCATTAAAATGAGTGAACATCCAGTCAAGCTGCATGCTAAGAGAAGTGTTGGAAGCAGGAGCAACCACTCTGTTTTGAGCTAGAATTTCCACAGGCAACGCGGTGGAGCCGGCAACCGCGAAATTCACACCACGGCCACGAGTAAACAGTGCATCACTGTTTAGGTAGGGCTGGAGAAATGGGATTCCAGCGGATAAAGCTGTCAAAATCACAAGGAAATTAAGTTTATTTACAACATATATGACTAAACATCATACGGAAAACTCCTGAAAAGGTAGAGACATGTATGATTATAGACAAACATAATTAAGGTGGTTGGACTGCAACTTAATTAATGCCTTAATATCATGGCCTTTTCAGTCACTTTTTCAAAGTTAAACTCTCTTTTCTTTTCAAAGCAAATTGAGCTGGAAACTAACTTTTCCAAATAATTTTGTCAGTTGGTCACGTTGTTGATTCTTTTTCCTATTTCAAAAAAAAAAACTATATACACTGTATACTCGCAAAGCATGGTTTTGAATGAAGAAAACAAATTACCTAGAAAATCGATGATAAGTAAGCCATTGGAGCACCTGCCGGTTGCATTCTTGAAGAAGGTTTCGCCGTACGGAAGCCTAGCACACGGAGAAAAAGGGTCCTCTCGGATCAGATTTCCGGTGTCCGATATCGAATCCCCGAGCTGATATATGGCATCAAACTTGCAAGTCCTGAGAATGCCGGCGTTGCATGGAGGCGAAAGAAGAAAAAGAAATAGGGAGCAAAAGAGGACAGTAACTTGAGAACGAAGATTGCTAGCCATTTCAATTTTCAAGAGAGAAACAAATAAGTTGGAAGGAAAAAAAATTGGATAATATCTATGGCTTTTTTTGGGGGGATCGAATCTATGACTTAGAACTTCCTCACACAACTGAGATGATATTTATATATGTCGGAAAAGTAACTTTGTACCCAAAAAAAAAATAATCAGGGAATCAGGACATGAGAATAGAAATTTGTTGTGATTTTCAGACGTCGCTATTTAATGCTCCCACATTAAATTTTAAGGTTTAAATTTTAGGATTAAAATTTAAGATTTAAATTTAGAATTAGAATTTAAGAAAATGAAATTGAGTGTATTTTTAGAATTTAAAATCTAAGTTTAGGGCTTAGAATTTGATTTTTTAGTGTTGGACTTAAAAAGCACCGAAAAAAAATTTGTGTCCTTTTAATTAAGGCTATAAATTTAAACAACGGTTCATATTAGTTCGATTTCTATTCATTTACGTTTGCCTGTCAAACTAAATAAATTATCATAATAAGTTTTTAAGGCCCATTTATTAAAGATTCGAATAGTAACAAAGAAGGTACAAGTTATTTATATTCATGAACAAATTTATTTCTGTTCGGTTAAGCTCATTTAATAAATCCTTTAAAATTAATTTGTTTAAAACTTCTGCTTGTTGTTTGATTATAAAACTGGTTTATTGATACATTAATTATGGACAAGCTTATATGCTGTCAATAAATATACTGACAAAAGTTATTAATAAATTAATGATATAATGCCAAAAAAATGTCCCTACTAATAATTATTTTAGCCCATATTTTTTAATTAATTTAACCTTTTAATATTTTATTTTAAGTCAAAATTCTCCCTCTGCGGATGAAAATTATTAATTAACTAATGATAAACAACTTGAAATTACTTGACAAAATGACGCGCTAGAAGAAAAAAAAATTATATTTATACAATTTTATAAAAATATTTTTTAATTGATGTATCACTATGTAAAGTTAACATATTTGTTTATATGACACTGTTACCGTGACACGCACTGCTATGTAAATTTGTCACGTTATTTTAAAAAAATGTGTTATTTTTCCTTTTAAATTTGATCTATTCGGCTTTGTATCCTAATGCTACATTTCATATATTATAATGTAATCTGTAACCAAGAAATTATGTTATAATATATTACAAATCTAATTATTATATATGAGTAATTAAATTATGTTTTACATATATTACAAAACTGATTATGATATATTCCTTTTGTCTTAATAAAATTGTTACTTTTATGTTTTAAAATTATCTCAATAGATTGTCGTTTTAAAAAATTCAACAACTTTTATAAAATAAATTTACTTTTTATCTTTTTTTAGTTTCTCGGAAAAAAAAATTAACTTTCTAAGAACAAATTGTGATTTAAATTATTTTACATGTATAATTTTTCTTTAAAACTCCATAAAAAATAATATATAATAATATAAGTAAAATTACACGAGATGGGACAATATATGATAGCCTCAACTTGGGCTCTCAAAAACTTGCAGTCTTCCATTGACTTAAATGTCCAGGCTCCAGGCTCCAATGAACAAAGTTACAGTTCATAGTTGATAGTACCGCCTGTTATCGTATGATGTGATGCTTTCAATAAATTAAGGCCACATCCACATACATGCTCAATTTATGGTTTCTGCTAACTGCTAACACTACTCATCCAACACTTGCGGTACGCACAAAAGATAATGGGCTCACAACACAAACACCGAGTCCTACATACATGAATACACAGCTCGAGAATATAAACGATATTATTATTATTATAGATCGAGTGTGCAAAATTCGACTTACTCAACATAATTTTTTTTTATAAATTTAATACTACTCGAAAAGAATTTAAATAATGTTTAAGTTATAAAATGAAAATTTAAATAACACTAATAATTTAATTTTTTTTGTTTAATTATTAATATCAAATTCATTGATTAATTAATTTTGATCGAGTACTGGACAAGCTCATCACGAGAGTTTACCTTTCAACCCAATTTGCCTCATTATGCATGATATCATATCTCTCTCACACACACATATACACTATATTAATGGATCCAATCCTCAGTTTAAGTAATATTAGTTTATCGATTTTTATGTTTGAATTGAATCTCTCAATTTCACTTGATATCATATATATCATATATGAAAAAATATGAAGAAATATGTGCATTGTAAATTGCTATAGAAAGCCGTTTAAATTGAAACTAATTAGTACCATAACATTATAAATATTTATAATTAAATTTGACCAAAAACTCGAATAACTCAACTCGAATTTCACAAATTCAACTAGACTAAAAAAAATCAAATAAAATTTGAGTTATAATATAAGATTGATCAACCCAACTAACAAATTTTTTTGACTCAACTCAATCGAATGCTCTCCCCTAATCATAGAGATCCCCTCCAAATTCTGATCCAATATTAACTATAATATAAATTCTAAACACGATTGTCAGTTAAAATAACCTTAATTTGTTGCATTAAGATAAGTCAATATCCACAATGATCGATTCAATTAGACTCTATCAATTAAAATTTGGTTATAGTGAAAAGTGGCAAACATCTTTAATGAAAAGATGCACCCAATTGATTGAATTAGACACTACCATTACCATTGCAGGCAAAGCAAGCATCGAGCGCTTATATTGACCAAAAGTAAAACAAGGCAATTTTAGATTAAAAACCCTTTTTTAATTATTATTTAGGAAAATGGCTCCCAAAAAATATTATTTGGCAAAATGACCTCCAAACTTGTCACGTCGGTGAACCTCGCGTTGTGTAGGACGCGAGGTTTGATATCGCGTTCTACAGGACGCGAGGTCGTGGGGTTTTTTAAAAGATGAATGCACGTTAACACAAACAACAAAGCCAGGTAGACTAAAATCGCGTTGTGCAGAACGCGATATCAAACCTCGCGTCCTACACAACGCGAGGTTCACCGACGTGGCAAGTTTGGGGTCATTTTGCCAAATAATATTTTTTGGGGGCTATTTTCCTAAATAATAATTTAAAAGGGATTATTCATTCAAAATTACCGTAAAACGACTCATATTTTCTCTGCTTGACCGACCCCACCATTTAAAAATGACAAACGCGAGAGCTAGTAAATTAGCATAGCAGCCTAAAACATAATGAATTCCCACTGTGACCTACCACCAAACCATATTCATTCGGTTCCATTCCACAAGTAATTACAGGCCCGTTTCTAAGATTTTAATAGCACTAGGGTGAACTAAAAAATTGAGCTCTTAATTAGAAATTTAAAATACAAATTAAGAACTTAAATTACAGTTTCGTTCGTATTGTATTCATCGCGATTGTGAATATAAGAATTGCAAATATCGCAGTTTCGAACGATGTTGTAACTGCTCTATAGTGACCGTTGTTGCGGTTACGTACAGTTATTTAAATCTTTTGACCTAATAATGAGTGTTGAAAAAAATAATTTTTAAGAGTATATCCATAATAACAAGTATTAAAAATTATTGGGCTCATAATAACAAGTATTGAAAAAATTTGACTCTTAATAAAAAAAGTATTAAAAAATTGACCCTTACTATCAAATATTAGAAAAGAAAATTAAATTTTAAAAGTATGCCCTAATAACAAAAATTAAAAAAATTGAGCCCAATAACAATTATTGAAAAAAATTAGGCCCTTTAATAACAATGTTTAAAAAAATTGAATTTTAATAATATGCTGATAACAACAAATATTAGAAGAAAATTTGGGCCTTTAATAACATATATTAGAATAAATAAAATTCGAAAGCATGCCACTAATAATAAATATTAAAAAATTGAGTATCTAATATTAATAATAAGTATTAAAAATAGCTTTATAATTAATATAAAAACATTATTAAAATATTTAGCGGGCCCTATAATAATTGTATTCTTTTACCGCTTATAATAGCATAAAAAAGGTCCATTTACATTTAATTTAACAATCATTATCAGATTTTGAGCCCCAAAACAGGCCTATTTATCTCTTAATGGCTGATAATCCTTGGGGCCCTGGTCCGTCGCTTTTATTGCCCAAGCCCAGAAACGGCCCACCAAGTAAAAGCCACAAGGTAGAGAGCAATCAGAAGCACGAAGACGGCTAAAAAATTTTAAAAAAAGGAAACTGGTAGAAGCAGCAAATCTTCTCCCAGTAGAAGTATCATTCTTAATATCATCGGCTCCGTCATCCTAGTTAATTTATAATAAAATTAGTATGTGTTGTTTTCAGAGGAGAAAAAAAAGAGAGGATTTTTAGTTCAGAAGGTGATATTAATTTACCTGCATGTGGGAGGTCCAAAGAGTGAGATTGTCACGGAGGAGTTGCATGATAAGGGTGCTGTCTTTGTACGATTCCTCCCGTAGAGTATCCAACTCAGCTATTGCTTCATCAAATGCCTGGACATAAAGGGAAAAGAAAATTCACGTCTGCAAGTCTAGTTTTATGAAGAAAAAAAATCCTATAATAATGAGGAGAAATTGGTAACCAACCTGTTTGGCGAGATTGCACGCGCGGTCGGGAGAATTGAGAATCTCATAGTAGAAAACAGAGAAATTGAGTGCCAGTCCGAGCCGAATCGGGTAAGTAGGGGCCAACTCGGCGTTGGCAATGTCCTAATGAACAGAGAAAATGTTAAACCAAAAAGGGGGAAATCCAATCAGATCTTTAGAAAAATGAGGTAATGTTTTGAAAACCTGAGCAGATTTGTAAGCAGTGAGAGTACTCTCAGCAGCTTCCTTGCGTTCGGCTCCCGTCTTGAACTCAGCCAAATACCTATGATAATCTCCCTTCATCTTAAGATAAAAGACCTTGGAATCTCCAGAAGAAGCCGAGGGGATAAGCCTGGTGTCAAGGAGCTTCAAGATCCCGTTACAGATGGAAGTAAGTTCGGACTCGATCTTGGCCCGATAATCACGGATTGTAGTGACGTAATCATCGTTACCACGGCTCTCCTCTTTCTGTTCAATGGAGGAGATGATGCGCCAGGAAGCACGGCGAGCTTCGATAACGTTCTTGTAGGCGACGGAGAGGAGGTTTCGTTCCTCGACGGTGAGCTCCTCGTTGTCGGCGGAAGCGGAGACTTTCTCCATGAACTCAACCATTTCTGCGTAGCGTTCGGCTTGCTCGGAGAGTTTTGCCATGTAGACATTTTCCTCGCGGGGAGAAGAAGTGGTGGAGGCGGCCATTGTCGATAGGGAGGAAGGCAAAGGGGGACAGGGTAAAGACTAAAGAGAAGGGTAGGTTTTGAAATATATAAGACCTCAGGTTTCGGAGGGATTGGGAGAGTTTTGAATGATGAGGATTGAGGGGTGGGACTTGGGAGAAGTGGGGGAGGGGGAGAATGCGATGATTGTGTTGAGACAAAATCAGATAGTATTTGAAAAGCCTAGGTGGAAAACACGGGCTTCTGATAAGGATATTTTTTTTTTATGAATATTTATCTAATCATGATAAGAATTTTATTAAAGAGATTTAATTTATTTTAATATTAAAAATATTATCTATATTAATTAGAGTTTAATGTATTATGTACTTCTTATGCTTATAAATCGATAATTTATTGAAGATATTATATACAAGTCAATATTTAAGAATAATACAAAATCTCTCTCTTTCTCTCATCTCTTTGTTCTTTTATTATTGTTCATTGTTCTTCGTTATTTTATTTACAACAACTCTCACTTTCTTGTTTTTTTGAAAATGATTGGTGGGCTTCTGCGTAATTAAGGGTTAGGAGTGGTTTTAGCTTTGGTCATTATCTTTGTGTGAATGAAAAACAAACTATTCAAAACCTGGAACATAAATTATAACTAACAAAATGTGAAAATAACTCCCTTTCAACATTATGGCCAGCTGATCAACTGAATAAAATGCAGGAAAAAGAAAACAAAAATCAAGGAAAGCCTTCATAATCATTCAATTCTCCCCAAACTTTTAGCTCAACTTCTTCCCACGACTCTGCTGTTCTAAGTTCCTTCCATGCTTTAAACAGATCACCCAATGCATTCTCATCATGCAAGATACAGAAGCACCTGTGCATCCAAATATCCCGTATGAATTTTGCAGCTCTCAATGGGAAAGAAAGTAACTGCCCGATTACTTACATGGCATGGTATGAAAGTCGTCCAAACTTCTCATCGCTACCGTTCATTGATCCTTGCTGTGGTTTTTTTCTCATCAAAGGAAGTTTGTAGCTTTTCAGAAACTGTTTAAGCAGAGTCGAATTCCCTCTAAAGACATCTAAATGCAAGGGTATCATGTCATACATGGAATCACCTGAAATATCCAATTACTCCCTCTTCACTGTTTCCTAGTTTTCTTCAAGAAAAAAATATTAAATTCACTTTGTTCTAAAACATGGGAACAAGTTGCTCTGCTTAAAACCATAATGCGTATATGAGAAGTTCTGTGATTTAAATATTTAATAGGTATAAGAAAATATCATATGCTTCTTGAAGACATTAATCTCACCTTCTCACTACATATATGTTTGCAAATCAATTTTTCATAAGGTGCAGAGCATTAGTAAACTCTCATATCTAAAGCAAAACAGGAAGAAAGGATGATGAATTACAAACAAAAATGTAGCTTTAATCATAGCAAAGTGAAATGAAGTCAAACTAAAGAAGTGCACTGACCTACAGAAAGATTGCTGAAATCAAGTATGTAACTAGGCCGCCAAGATTTTGCTTCCCCACCATTACTATGCCCATTCGCTGAACCATTATTAGTCGACGCAGGAATTCCATTTGAGCAAGATTTACATTCCATATAAATATTGTCATCCATAATATCTTTGTGTATCCAGGACCAACGCTTACCGACTTTTTTCTTGCCATTTTCCTATCAATAATCAATGGCATCAGGTATAATTGTACAAGTTCTGCCCATAAGATTAAGAGGAAACAGAGATAATAAGAAAAAGGATAGTGATACTACAAAAAACCTCGTATATAAAAAGCAGCTTCATAAAATCATCTGGAAGGTATGCCTCAGCTTTCTCTATAAGCGATTTAGGAATCGCACCACCCCTGTAAATTTAGTGTAGAGTTTCAGAGGAATTGTATAATCAAACGCTACGATAAAGTAAATACATTAAGAAAAAAACACTTCATCTAAGAAGATGTTATGCTCTTTGAGTAATATGCTAAAACTCCCAGTGAATGACAACACAGCAATAACAGGATAACAAACTAGCAGTTTGAAGCGAATTGATCTGGATGCACGGATGCAAGAACAAGAGTAGAGCTCTGAACCACTCCGAAAAAGAAAATAAAGATCAAAGACAAATTTCTAGAAGGTGGCAGAAATGGTTCCCGCAGAAATGATAGAAGAACAGATCAATGTCTGTGCGGTTGGTGTCATTCTCAAGAATCCTGGAGCATGCAATGTTTTAAGGGGGGAACAAGGTACTAAGTTTGGACAGACACAAAGAAATAAACACAATATAATTCGTTTCAAAACTAAGAGGTAAAAATAAGGAACATCTCTGTCAAACTAGTTATTATATGTTGATCAACGATCTCCATCCACAAATTAGATAGTAATAAATATACCGATCACTCAAGCGGCTGGAAGCGTTCTTCTTCTCCTGAATTAGAGTTCTCACAAAGATTTTCCATTCAATTGGAATATCAGATTCGTTGGAAATAAACTCCATGTCCATTCCATTAGCAAAGGAAAACCCCTTATTCTGTTCAAAATCTGAAAGAGCTGAATTACTGAAGGAAGGATAGGGCAACATATGAAGGTTTCGTAGCTGCTCTCCTAAAAAGGAAGCTAAGTTAAGCACATCTTCCCATGGCAGTATATCTCTTCTGCAATAGAAATTTAATAGAAGGTTAACAAGTGTACCAATCTACTTTTGAAATCTCTGGTTCTTGAAGTAAAAGTTCATTCAAAAATAAGGAAGAATTGTAAAATAAGTACTTACATTTTAGCAAATATCTTTCCTTTGCAACAGTTTGTTATAAGATAAGGCAGCAAAATAATAGTGGATTCTTCTGAACTGTCTTGTACATATTCTGGCGACACAGCTTTTCTGTATTTAAACAACTTCTTGCTTCGAACACCAAAAGGAAAAGCATCACCTGTGCCATTCTCTGGAATCAAATCGCAGTTTCTAATCACATCAGGCACTGTTTTACCATCCCAAGAATCAATTTTGTAAGATCCATTTTCCAAGTGTAGAATCCCACTAGCCAATACATTCGGAATGTGGTTTTTTAGAGGAGAGCTAACTTCAGAGAGAATGCTGTAGAATTCAAGCTGCAAAGCATGGATGTAAAACGTACAGTATGTAAAAGACTCATGGATGTGAGGAGTGTAAAATAAATAAACATATATGGCTACCTCAGTGCCTAAATCAAATATTGAAGATTGTGGCCCTCCTTCAGCAAAGATTTTGACCACATATTCATCCATTACGTAGACCTGTTGCAGAAGATCTAGAACAGTCAGTTGAGATACAAAGGTTCTTTGTTGATAACATGATCGAATTTATAAAACGTGTTTGGTCATCAACAGATGACATAGAGCTCATATCCTTTAGCAACAAAATCCCTATCAACATGTTGCAGAAGACCATTGTTTGAATGCCACTATTCTCTAATACTCCTTGTCTCTAAGGATTTATGCTAAAAGTTAATGTGCCCGGTGGAATATGGTTATTGTGACACTGGTGGGAAACGTGCCTCTTTACAAGATAATGACAAGTTTTGGGAATATCATTGAAGTGACTTCTCACAAGTTGTTCCCCTAACTTCCCATTCGTAAGAGAAATAAACTCACAGGATTGCTGCCCGTTCCTACAGGAAGCTTTGCATTCTCATTGGGAAAAGGCAAATTGTGAAAGAAGCATATTTTCCCCACACAATCCCACCATCTGTCAGCATTTAGAGCAAGACACGCTCCCTAAGACAAGAAGAGAAGAAGTCCATAATATTAAGTTAGAAACAAAATAAACAATCACATGCTATTCCAAAGCTTTTGACAAGGCAAGAACAAGAGATAAATATCTAGTGAACACCGTAGAGAGTGTTTGCGAGAGAAGAAAACCTGCCAGACATAATTATCCAAATATGTGAGAAGAGTTTTGTTATCAAGAAAATATTCTATAAAATCTGAGGGTTTCTATTTGTCTTTTTCAACAATTTGCGGTTTATTTAAGGCAGAATATCTTTGAAGAATATGCCTGGTTAATCTCTCATAAAACGTGTGTACTTTGCTTAGTCAACTCATCCATGGAAAGGGAAAAAGAAGAAGAAGAAGAAAATAGATTGGCCTGATTGGAAGAAGATACTCCTTGTGCAAGAAATGTGACATACCTTCCAAATCATCTCTCTCATGCTTGGATTTCCGAGCCAAAGCTTGGAAAGCCATTCTCTCAAATCTCGCGGCCCTATGGAATTGTCCAAGTTCCATGGAGAACTAAAGTGGTCCAGCTCACTATTCCGAAACATGGCCAAGTAATTTATATCATAAGAAAAACCGTGTTCCGATAAATTATAGCTTCCATCTACAGTTTCTTTTCCATTTTCACTCTCTTGAGACCTTAGAATTCTGACATTTTTCTTTTTCTTTGTCTGGTCTGAGTACTTAAAATTGTCTTTTTCATTGGCCATGTTCTTCTCGATGATCTCTAAACTTTCTTCATCAAGAGCAAGCAAACCAGCACGAGAAACTCCTCTATGACAGTAACCTGGAGCCATATCTAGACATACAAATTCGAAGTTTCTAGAATTCACAAAATTTTGTGTCACGGCAATGGTTGTTTCCAGATTCAGGACACAGTGCCACCATCCGCTAGGAACAAAAATTGTTTCCCCAGGCAGTTGAGTACACTCAATTGGCTTGTTTTCATTTGCCAGAAGTGGATAGAAATCAAGCCACCACTGTACACAGGCAAAGAAGGATCCAGCAAATGTGACAACTAAGAGATAAAACACAGGACCTGGGATATTAGAACCATATACCTGCAATGATGATGGAGTATCAACGCTAATATCACCATCATCGTTATCTACATTCATTGTAGCACCCAATGGAACTGTTCCAGGAGGATACAACGCCCACCTGTTCAAAAATTTTAAGACATGACATCCTGGATGCCAGCTCTTCAACTACAATGAAGCAGCGAAAGAGACTATCCTATGCAGCCAAAAATAAATTGTAAGCCCGCTTATACAACGGTATAAGGTCAAACAGATAAAAGTCAACATTTAATAAATATGCTAAAGGATATGAACTCAATGAACAGACATGTACTATGTTAAACTTGATTGAGGCACATTGCGTAAAATCCAAAATCACCAACATGAAAGCATTTTATGAATACAGAGGTAATTTATCAAATTACCTTTTACGACCACAAAGAAGAGTATTCCAGGCACTGGTAAGTGCTGGATCAACATGCCAAGATGCACCAGACCTCGCTGGCCCAATAACAAGCCATCGGAATGGAGGTCTTCTATCTTTCTCTAAAATATCAAAGAAGTCTTCTAGGAATATTTCAGGCACCGTGTAATCTTTCAACAAGCCAGGAGCAGATTCTCCAAACTGCATGACAAACAATCAAAGTACTTCCAAAGCTTTCCAAAAAGGTCACTATCTGATTAACTATAATCCGCACTGAAGGGGAAAAAGGTATGAATGTCATGACTACCTTAGGCTCACCTTGTCATCGAAAATATAAAGAGGATCCTCATCATGTTGTTGTTTCATGTAAGATACATAATCCTTGAATTTCATTGAAATTTTTAAAGAGGAAGAAATCTTGAATGCTATATCTCCATATGTGGCCACAAGCTGGTCAATCGTCCAAGTACTCCTTGCAGGCCAAGTATCGGCCAATCCATTAATCAAAACCTGAAATGTTAATCCGCAAGAACCCCATGCAAAAAGCATGCCAGTACTTATTTAAAGTTGCTGATGCAGAATAACTGATTAACAAAGGGCAAAATATATACAAATATGGTGTAACTGAATTCTTCTAATGGATAAAATAAAAATATGCAGTAAAAGTCTACAACCATTACGGTCATTTGAAGTAGTGAGTTCAACATGAGTAATAAAAACATATACCATACCGGTTTAATTCCATCATATTCGCGATGAAACTGTTCCGCGGATATGTTTATTTTTCTTTCGACATTTCCATCATCAAAAGAAAACCCGTCTAATGTAGTATGGCACCTATATAATCTCCTGTATAAGAATGGAGAGATAAATCCTAGCCAAAAGAAAAAGAAGAAAAGTAAAATCAATACTATAATTTCCAAAAAGAAAGAAAGAATTTGTTTCTAGTAAAACAAAGCACGAGGATATTTACCATCAAACTGCAATGGTTTTCTACAAAACTCTATATACTCGTTCGGCAAATTCTCTCTGAATTGCAAAATAAAATAAAATCCCCACAAAATTAGAGAAGATGCTAAAAATGAGTCAAAAAGGAAATCAAGAATTTAAATCTTAGTTGCAAGAAGCACGATACAAATGTAATGTTGTCTTTTTCCAGGAGCCTTTGTATTGAATTTGAACATTTTCTTTCTTGAGACAAACACTCATCCAAAGCGGCTCTTCGTTGCAGAATATATACATAAAACTAACAGAATCAAACACCAAAAGAAATTTCAATCAAAAGAGAGGATAATCGAATGGAGCATGCAATAATTGGAAAACTAAAGACGAACATGGACAAAGAACTAAAATTAAAAATAAAAACCTGCTGACACAAGCGAGACGAGCGAGGTCTGGAGGAGTGAGATAATCTAAGATGGCGCAAATAACTTCGTCGGGGAGAAATTTGAAATCCCCGAGGGAGTCGGCTCGCCGGCCTTTGATCGGGGAAGCGTGGGATTGATGAGGCATTTCCATTGAAGAAGGGGGAGAATGGGGGATCGATCGAAGCAAAGTAGCAAACAGAAAATAGTAGAAAGAAATAAGGAAAGTTTAAGCGAAGAATTGGTTTGGTGTCGTCTTTTAAATATGTTTGCTCGGAAATAAAGAACGCATGGACTGCTGCCAAGTAGCCAACTTCTTTCTTTCGCGCGCTTTTGCCGTTCGCTCCGCGTTATTTGCTCACGCGCCTTTCCCTTTTCCCTTTTTAATTTCTTTTCTTGAATTCTTGATTATACAAAGGATTAATATCCTATACACTGGCGGTGGAAAAAAAGTTTCCACAAGCGGGTTTATTTAGGGGTTTAGGGGTTTAGTTTAGGGTTTAAAGATTGGGGATTTATATTATATGATTTAGAATTTAGGATTTATGGCTATAATGTAGGGTTTAAAGTTAGGGGTTGGGTTAGATTTTTAGGGTTTTAAGATTAGAATTTTAGGATTTAAATTTAGGCTTGAAAATAGGCATGCTTGTGTAAACTTTTTTTACACTGGCAGTGTATCAAATATTAATCCTTATACAAATAATAATTTAAGATGGGTTTAACTCGATTTTAAAAAGTTGAATTTTAATTTAAGTATTTAATATAATTTTTAAAAACACGTTTAAATAATTAAAAGAACGAGATTAATTATCAATCACCATACCACATAGATAAAACACATAATACTTTAAATTCGATTAAGACGACAACAGATCCAAAACTTGAGCAATATTATTAAACTCAATTAAAGTATTAAGTGGCAAAAGAAATATACAAGTATAACAACAATCCAACAACTAAACTACTAGACAAAGTGACACTCTTTTAAGCACTTAAGCAGATCACTATAAACTATCAACTCAAATAATTGATGGTTACATCCCTATATTAAAATACAAGGTCCCACAATTCAACCCTAAAAATGACAAATACCATCTTAACAGCCACTTCCTCTCCATTTTGTACATTAACGGGTGCAAAAACAAATACATCGAAAATTAATAAAGCAAATTGAAGTTTATTTTTTAGAAGGGAAGAAAATGAAGTTTATGATTTAAGGAACTAAAATGTTATAATATTTAAATGTTGAGAGCTTAAATTTTAAATTTAGGGCCAAATTAAAATAAAATGTAAATGTTGAGGGTTAAATATGTTATTATACATATTTTATTAACTGACATATAATCAGTCGTTTATTTTTTAACGGAATTGAACTGATTCGTTAGGGGACCAATTTGTAACTTTTGATAGTCAAGGGATGCAAAAGATAATTGGAGCATAGACAGGGGACCATTTATGTAGTTTACCATAAAAATAATTATATAAACAATAAATTAATATACAGTTCATTCAAATATGCTTAGTAGTGTTATATTAAAAATTATTTTTTATTATCTAATTAATATTAATAGATACAAGATATTGATAACTAATAAACTATTTAAATAAATATCGAATATAATCATGTCCCTATATCATTTTACTTATTTAAATAATCAAACAACTATCGGATATTAATTAATTTTATCAAACAGATGTAATCCGCTATCAGCAATCCATTAATTAACTAATTGTTAAACATGGCCTAAATAATAATAATTTTCATTCTATGCTCTGTATAGATATCCTTATCCATCTTTTTTTTCTCCCAAGGAGTTCAAAAAACACACAAGACATTGATGACCACGGGCCATATATTTTGCATAGATTCGTTTTAAAAATATAATATTAATAGATAAAAAGCAAATGTTTTCCCTTTTTCTTCTTTCATTTGAAAACAACAATTCTTGCCTTTTTTGTATGTGTATGACCACAATATTCTTGATATTTAGAATTCAGTCACAGCTTAACGTTTTTATTCTTCTCAAATCCGAACGTTCTTTTTCCAGTATACACATACAATACATGACATAACTCAAGAACCCCAAACTAAAAAAAAGAATACTAGTAGTGCCAGTAACAACTTAACATCGGAAAAAAACATGGGACAAACATCTTGGTAAGGTAGGTGGCTGGATCCTTGAGCGCCACTTTACAGCCCTGTGATCAGTGGTTGCTGTGAGTTGATCCTCCTCTTTCTAAGGCGCTCTGCAATAATGAAGGCAAGCTCTAGTGATTGAGAGGCATTGAGCCGAGGGTCACAGTGGGTGTGGTAGCGTGAACCCAAGTCATCGAATGTAACGGTCCGGGATCCACCGATGCATTCTGTCACATTTTGGCCTGTCATCTCAAGATGAACACCTCCGGGATGGCTTCCCTCTTGCTCGTGCACATCAAAGAAAGCTCTCACTTCAGCCTGTCAAAATGGAAGTGAATTGGTTAAGTTATTGGAGAATAATTGGCAGCCGTATAAAAGTAGGAATGAAACAACATAATCATTCAAAGTGCTATCAAAATTCAATTGAGGCTCATCAAGAGGGTTAAATAATCTGTAAAGAGATTTTTTATTGCAAAATGTGTTTTGAATCAAATCATAAGATACGGAAATATTACCACCTACTAATCTGAAAACAAATTCTTACCTAAAATTATTATAATCATGCTTAAGTAATCTCGCTTAATAATTTGGTCCAAGCAACTTTAAGAAATAGTCCCTTTCTCACCTACCCCACCATAATATAATTGGCCAGGAAAAATGCAATAATTTCTTATTTGAAGATACAAAATGCAACCACCCAATATGATTGATTCAATTTATTTACATTATGAATGCAATAATGAGTGAACCTTCATTGTTAAAAGCGGGCTTATTGCCTTAGTTGAGCAAATTCCACTAACCCCTTCAATCTCCATGATAATATGTTTTACTTCAAAACTGTTTTCCTAGAAAACGCCATAATTTTCCATTTGAAACAGAAAGTCCAAAATGTGACACCCAAATGGACCACTATGGTTTTTCTCATATTAAAATGCTCCTAAGAGTGAAATAAAATCATGCTTATTTCCATACAAGATGTTTGTCATTTCACATTATTGTGAGAAAGTATTAACTGGACTCGGCAATTTCTGGGGACCCTAATTCAAAGGGGTAAGTGAATTACACACAAAATGACAATTTATGC
The DNA here is from genome assembly GCA_030270665.1 of Hibiscus trionum. Lineage (NCBI taxonomy): Eukaryota > Viridiplantae > Streptophyta > Magnoliopsida > Malvales > Malvaceae > Hibiscus > Hibiscus trionum. The sequence continues at coordinate 16,058,300 of BSYR01000019.1, forward strand.
CACCAATGAATTAACAGTAAATATTTGTTCACGTAAGAGGTTAAGTAATGATTAACATACCCTTATGGAATCGAAGGGGCGAGTTTTGAGACCGCAAGGAGCCTTGATGGTGTTTCCGTGCATAGGATCACTGACCCAAGTGACAATTTGCCCAGAACGGCGCACTGCCCTAATTAGATGAGGAAGCTTCACTCTCATGTTCTCAGCACCCATTCTTGTGATCACTGTAATCCTTCCAGGTTTGTTCTGAGGGTTCAAAATCTCGATCAGCTTCACTAGCTCATTTGGATCCATCTTATCGCTCACCTGTAGCAAATATCCTACTTGTTAGTCATCTCATTTCCACCAACTTAAAACAATAAAATAATTATTCGCAAAAAAAAAGACTGAAGCATCATTAGACTTATATTTTATACAACTTGAGTATTTGAAAACATTACACTTGGATGTTATTACCTTAATCCCAAGGGGATTAGCAACTCCTCTCAAAAACTCAATATGAGCACCATCCAACTGTCTTGTCCGTTCCCCAACCCATAGGAAATGAGCAGAACAGTCATAGTAACGGCCAGAAGTAGAATCAAGCCGGGTAAGAGACTGTTCGTACGGCAAGAGCAAGCACTCATGGGAAGTCCAGAAATCGGTTGTTGTCATGATAGGATGGTCAAGTGTTAGTCCAGCTGCAGCCATAAATCCAAGGGCCTCATCCACACGGCTTGCTAGTTCTCGGTACCTGCCACGTACCAGAAAAGGGTCCAAAAAATTAACTTCTAAGAGGAAAATCCACATGCCATTTCCATGACAAAGTAACTGTTTAGAATCTATCATTTATTCACACACCAAAGACAGAAGATAAAGAAAGCAACCAGTAAAAATCTAAACTAAAAGCTTGTGGATTATAAATTTAACAAGAAAAAAGTAACACAAGGATACCTGGGAAAAGCTCTAACAATAATAATACTCGACGCCATCCATAAAAATGACACACTTAGATTAATAAATTAAATTATTATCGCAACAAAGCGGATATTCATATTCAGCTTGTGGTTAAAGGTACAGATCATGACAAAACAAGAGGAAATGACCATATGACTTCCCTATCACACCAATTTAATTCCATATCTAAAACGTCCAAGAAAATATCAACAGAGTTGAAATTGAATAGAGGGTCAAGGCATGCAAAAACAGGGGGGAAAAGTAGAGTCAATTGGGCCGGGATCAAAATATTTTACCTATCTCCTTGCTCGCTGTGTTCGGTGAAGTCCATATTCCATTGAGTAACCCTTTGCATAGCAGCATAACCTCCGGTGGCAAAAGCTCTCAAAAGATTCAACGTAGCTGCCGATTGACAATAAGCTCTAATCATTCTATGGGGATCAGGAATCCTTGACTTTTCATCGAAAGCATCCCCGTTGACGTTATCTCCTCTGTAGCTCGGCAGCTTCACTCCATCCTTTTCCTCGAATGGATCCGATCTCGGCTTTGCAAACTGCCCTGCCATTCTTCCAACCTAATAAACAAAAACAGAAATATAAGCCAACGCTGAAGTAAAAGCAATTGGGGGGAAAATAATGTTAAATTGTGAGGTAATTTTATTTAAATTTTGACCTTGATAACGGGCATTTGGCCACCGAACATCAAAACGGCCCCCATCTGAAGAAGGATCCGGAAAGTGTCCCGAATGTTATTGGCGTTGAACTCTTTGAAACTCTCAGCGCAATCTCCACCTTGTAACAGAAAAGCGTTTCCCATAGCGGCTTCCCCGAGCTTCTCCTCCAGACTCCGCGCCTCTCCAGCAAAGACAATCGGAGGGAAATCATCCAGAGTCCTGAGAACCGACTCAAGCTCCGCCTGATCCGGATATTCCGGCAGCTGCAAAGCCTTCTTAGACTTCCAGCTGTCCACGGTCCATTTCCCGGAAACCGCATTTTGCGGAGGAGCAACGGAGGAGGCGGTGGCAGATTTGGTTGCAGCGAGCGGAGCAGTAGCAGGCTGCTTGACGGATTTGTCGGAGACGATGGGGTTCTTAGGGGAGTCAGAAGAATGGACGGCGGAGATACGAAGGAGAGACAATGGCTTAGCCTTGGAGAAAGGCGATGACGGGTGAGATTGAAGGATGGAGTTGGTGGGGAGAATGGAGGGGTTGGTGAGAGCCATTTTTGTTGTTTGGAGATGGCTTTGCTTTGATATTTTTGGTGAGAGGTGGTAGGTACCTGGAGACGCAGAGCTGATGTTAAGGAGGGTTTTATAAGAGAGGGGGGCGGGTGACAAAAAAAAAAAAAGCAATGGCTTTCAAGTTTTTTTCTTCGTGTTTCGCGTTAGGGACAATAACGTAATAAACAAATAAATGGTGGCGTCAGGCTGGTGTCTGGTAGAGACGTGGTTTTGGTGTGGTAGTTGGGATATGGGGGTGTTTTCGGAATTTAATCATACAGGGTATTTTGGTAATGTTCACTTAGGTGTCCAAACACAAACTTACCTACTACTAATACAGCCGCTTGTAGAAAACTCGGGCATGCGTGTTCTTTTTCTTTTATAGTTCAATTATTATTAAAAAGTATAATTTTTTTTGAAATTATATACTCATGTTTAGTTAAAAAAATTCTTTATAAATATTATATCATCAATAAAAGTTTCTTTTCCTTAAAATGGTGGGAATGACATTCTCACTTTATTCTTAGTTATTAGACAATTTTTATTGTTTTAGACTAAAATACCTTTAAAATAATATTTTATATTCAAATAAATCATTATTTTCTATTTCTTCAATAATTTTTGTTTTGTTTTAATATGTTAAAACAATTCCTTATCTTGTTTGGCAAAGCTAGCGAACCATGGCAGCTTAGGGGTGAGTCGATTTGAAGCACCTCCAAATTCTATTGTTGCTTTACTCGTGCAAGAAGAATGTGAGAATAGTAAGCAGATTGACGTTGGTCATGTAGTTTAATTTTTGTTTTTTTCTCTTTTTAATTATGTTAGTTAAGTTTATGGTTTGTAAGAGATGTTATTTGAGTGCTCTTTTCCTCCACATAGGATTAAGGAAGTTTTTAACGAGGCCTGGGTAACATTGACATCTTATCTTTCCTTTTCACCGAAAAAAAAATAATTCTTTATTTAACCTAATTTGTTGCATAATAAAATATATAAACCACACTCATCATTAAAAAAATAATAATAAATATTAAAAATAATTTTTAATATTAATTCTTCTCTAAAGAATAATATTTTTTATTTATAAGGTAAAAGTCTGCATTATTCAATTTTAAATCACATTTCATTTTGTTTAAAATTTTAAATTTTAAAGAATGACTTTTGATTTTAAAAATAATGCAAATTGAGTAATAAAACATATAAATATGGTAATTATAGTTAGTTATTAATATATTTAATTTAGTAGCGAATGTGATGATTATTATAGAACTTTATGAATTTATTTTTTTCTGTATTTTTTAAATATATAATTATAATAAATTACAAATATATAATATTTTACTATAACATAAAAAATTATATTCAATTATTTGTGTAAAAACTTTATTAAAAATCATATAAATTAAAAATAATAGAAAAATATATTTCCCAATTACGCCCTGGGCCACGATTGGACCCAGCCAATTAATAGGAAAATAACGAACCAAAACCCCTGTCAAGCGAAGCCGAAGTTTGAAAGGATCATTAATTTGGAAACAGTATTTTCTCAAAAATATCCTACCTCTCACCTAACGCATTTTTTCATGGGTATGTTTTTGTTACAACAATTTACTAATTTAAGTAGAGAGATAAATGAAATATAATTAGGGGGTGTTTGGTTTACGGAATATAATATTACTTTTGGGAATAGAATTTACGAAATGATTTATTACTTAACATATTATTAAGAATGTTACATTATTTTGTTTGGTTCGTTTGACAAGAGTATAAAATTACAGTCTTTGGTTGATGGATTATAAGATTACCATAATGTATATTTTACAAATTATCATTGTGATATATATTTTTAACTAATCAAACTTCCAATATTAAAGTAAAAATATTTACATGAAAATTTCATAGGAAATATATTTTTCTATTATTTTTAATTTATATATTTCTCTTATAAAGTTCTTACACAAATAATTGAATATAGTTTTAATGTTATAGTACAACATCATATATTTGAATATTTGTGATTTATTATAATTATATATTTGAAAAATAAAGAAAAAAATAAATTCATAAATTTCTATAATAAACATCACATTCGCTACTAAATCAAATATACTAATAACTAACTATAAATATTATAATTATATGTTTTATTACTCAATTTACATTATTTTTAAAATCAAGAATCTTTCTTTAAAATCTAAAATTTTAAATAAAATTTTTAATGTGATTTAAAATTGAATAATACATATTTTTACCATATAAATAAATAATATTATTCTTTAGGGAAGAAATAATATTAAAAATTATTTCTAATTATTATTATTATTATTTAATGATGAGTGTGATTTAGATATTTTATTATGCAACAATTTAAGTTAGACAAAGAATTGTTTAACATATCAGAACAAAAAAATATTTTGAGAAATAGAAAATAATGATTTATTTGAATACAAAACATTATTTCAAAAGTAATTTAGTCCAAAGTGGTGAAAATTATATAATACATAAGAATAGGGTGGGAATGTCATTCCCACCATTTTGGAGGAAAAGAAATTACTATTGATAATGTGGTATTACCCCTGTAAGGAATTTTCCTAAACTGAACATTAAAAGAGACAAATATATTTGGTTATTCATCATTTAATGAAAATAAATTTAATAAACCATTGATTTATTTTCTCTCTTAACATTATACGTTTGGTAATTTTTTTTAATTTTCTTATAGTTTTATTTAATATTTAAATTTGTAGATATTTTATTAATGAGAATTAAATTTACATTTGCCAAACAGCATTCATATTCGACACTTAAACTTAATTCAATATAAAAGATACAATATTAAAGATTACATTTGAAAAATAATAAAAATAATGACTTTTTAATTGTACAATTTGATATAATGTATACATTACTTGAACCTCTTTTTACCTATAAATAAAAAATTATTAAATGTTTAAGTATGATATCACACCATCATTTATATTATATTAACGATAATATTAATCGAACTAAACTCAATCAACAATTATGATAGTTAAGAAATATGAAATGTATTGAATTTTGTGGTAAGTGTGGAAAAGTCAAAAATAGTAGAATTACAAAAAGACCCCTCACCAATCTCACGAAAAGTGTGTATTGCTTTGGGTTGAGTATAGGAGTGTTCATTGTTGGATATCGGATCGGGTCCAGATTTTTTGGATATCGAGTTTTTTGAATCGATAATATTGATCTATATTCGATGTGGAAAAAATCGAATATCTAGATATTCAGATACCGGTTAATCGAATTGAATATCCGATTATATAATTTGATTTAACTATTTTTTTTCAAATTTGAAGGTTGTATTTACGAAATTTTCGAAATTTCGACTATAACAAACAACAAATTGCTAAATATAACAAGATTCACATCTATAAAAATTTTGATTTTTAAAATTTTCGAATATAACAAGCATCAAGTTGATAAATATAACAAGATTAATATTCATAAAAAATTGAATTTGTGAATTATCGAATAATCCGAAACTTGAAATATTGCGATCCGCATCTGATTCAGAAAATCAAAAATAAAATTAAATATCTTATCAAAAATAAAAATCAAACTGAATATTCAAATTTTTAAATCAAATCAATAAATAATTGGATGAGATCTATCGGATACTTTTGAACAGCCCTAGTTGAGTATTCTGGTGGGTTGGAAAATTTATTACAAAGTCTTTTGGGTCGTTGGGAGTGGGGGAAGGCAAAGGCTGGACGACGGAGGAAAAGCAACCTCACCTACCCTCTCTACTTCGTGCAATTTCAACCCTTCCTAACCCCAAACACACGTGTCAGTTCACACGTGAGCATATGATTTTGGCATATTCCCTTCTCCATACTACAATTATTATAAATTTTATATAAAAAAAACTACAATTATTATAAGGATTAATATCCTATACACTGGCGGCGGAAACTGAAAGTTTCCACAAGTGTCTTAGTTTTAGGGTATAGGGAGTTAATTTAGAGTATATGATTTAAGAGTTTAGGTGTAGGATGTTAGAATTTAGGGATGATTGTTTCAATTTAAGGTTTAGGTTTATAATTTAGGGTTTATAAGTTAGAGTTTAGTTTTTAAGATAATATGGTGAGGATTTAGGTTTTAACCTATAAACTCTAAATTATAACCTTAAACCTTAAATTGAAATAACTATCCCTAAATTCTAACCCCCTACACCTAAACCCCTAAACTTTATACCCTAAATTAACTCATTATACCCTAAAACTAATGCGCTTGTAGAAACTTTCAATTTTCACCGTCCGTGTATAGAATATTTATCCTTAGTAAAAGGATTCGTTGGTCCTGCTTATATACACATATTGATTAAGAATGGTTTTGTCGTATTTTCAAAAAAATATTTTCGAAATTATTTCTATGAGTTTATTATTTTTACTGTATTTAAAAAACAATAATTTTCTTTTTATATGCATTAGTGACGGAGCTATTAAGAGATGGGGATGAACAATTGTCCCCCCATTTTTTTCACATACGTCTTTTATATATATATTTTTTAAAAAATAATTTATTTATGAATTTAACTGTCACTTTCAAATATTTATATTTTATCTCTCAACTCTAAATCCTAACTTTCTCCTTACCTTAACCATGGAAAAACTTGTTACTAAGTAAAAATCTGAAGGAATAAACCACCATGAGTCGCTGCTTCCCATATTGTTAATAAAAAATAATAAAAATGATTTTCAATTCAAAAAGTATTTTTGTTTGTTCACGTGTAGTTGTTTTGAGAATTTTTAAAAAATACAATTGAAGGGAAATTATCTCTGACCATGTCCTTAATTAGATACATGTATGTGTTTGTTCAAAAGGAAACTTTATATTACTGCAAAAAGTTACAAAACGAGAGGGGGGGGGGGATATTTCAAGACACCAAGACATTTGGTCATGTTGATTCAAAGCAAACTTGGCAAGCCAGTCGGCTGTCTGGTTATAAATCCTAGAAACGAAAGAAAAACAACAAAAGGTGAAAGATTTTGCGATCTCCTTAATGTCCTCCTCAACAGCTGATGTTACCTAATCTGAAGAGGCTCCATTCTTGAGCCTAGCAATCACAGCTTGACTGTCCCCTTCGATGATAATATCACCGAAACCATTCCGGCTGGCCATCAATAAACCCGCTCTGATGGCTAGAGCTTCCGTTGCGGCAGCAGATGGAGCAGTACAAGGGGCCGAGATTCCATGAAGAAAGAAACCCGAGCTTTCTCGTGCAACAGTCGCAATTGAGGCTTTTCCTATCAACTGATCGAAAGCAGCATCACAATTGATTTTGATTTTCCCCGGAGGATGTGGTGTCCATTGACTCACGACTTTAGTGACATGAGACTTCTCCAGATTTCCGGTAGAAAAAGAATGGTAGAATTTCGTAAAGTCCCTATCCGCTTTCAGTCACACCTCCCAAGGAGAGTCTTTCCTTCCTTAAAAAATCAGGCGTTTCTCGATTTCCATACGGTCCATAGAAGAAAAGCAATGTGAGCACAGCCGTCTTAAAAAATTCCAAGATTTCAAAATTCGTTAATCTTACACCACCATTTTGGGAAACCAAGGAAGCCCAAAGCGGAAGGGGAGTAATTAAATCCAGATGCTTTCCAAATTGCCTGCGCAAAAGGGCAGAAAAACAGAAGATGCTCAACAGATGGGGGCAACAGTCTAAGTCTCTGAGTTTACCGTGCAGACGGGCATTCAAGGAGCTCTTGGTAGGCACAATGTTATGACACAGTCTCCATAGAAAGGAACGGATCTTTGAAGAAACTTTCATCTTCTAGATAAAATTCTATAGTTCCTTTTTTGCCTTGGAGTTTTCGCTGGAAGAGGGGTTGGAAGTATTTTTGATAAGGGTAAACTATATAAATGGTCACCATACTATTGGAAAAGTTGCGATTTGACCACCTTACTTTTTTTCGAAGCAATTAAACCATCATACTATTAAATTGGGTGCAATTTGACCACCCGCCGTTAGAGGTTAACGGCAGGGTGACGTGGCAGTTAAAAAGATATGGGTATAATAACACATTTGGTCCTTATTATTTACACATTCTTTCAATTTAGTCCTAATTAAACCCCTCCAATAAGGTAGCGACACGTGTCACCGCCTAATTAAAGGATGAAAATAGAGAAAACAATAACACACCCATGGGGAGTCGAACCTGTGACTCCCAAGCAGAAGGAGAGCAGGCTTACCACCACGCTAAGTACTGTTTTGTGAACTTATTCCTGCAATATAGTATATGTAGTTATTTGTTTTCGAATGCAGCACCCGATAGAATCCAAGCATAGTCCCTCACAAACTCAGGCCACAACCAAATCATATGACGAGGGATTCATCATATGATTCAGAGGGTCCAGAATGGTCCATTGGGTGGGAAGAACCACATGGTCCTGGTTTTCAAGGCCTCCATGAAGATGATGGTGGCTTTGCTGTTCTGGTTCCATGTTATAGACCTGGTTGCAAGGAACTCGTTGAAAGCCCCAATAACCAACTCTTGAGTGCTATCGAGAACCTCCCTACTGAGTTCTCTTCTGGTGAGAGCCTGTTCCTATATAAATCTATTTAGTTCTCTTTTCCATTTTTGATAATTAATTTGATTGAATGTGGATTGACACTTAGAATCAGCTTGAAGTTTTAATCTGAATCTTTAAGGCTAGTTGATATTTAATTTAATTTGATCGAATGTGAATTGACACCTCAGTCTTTGAAGCTATATGTTCTTATAATATATGTGTTTGTCCTTCTTTATACATGTTTGTGCTTTTACTGTAAGCTTTTGGTGTCTCTACTTCAGAGGTATATCAATGTTCTGTAGTTTGAAACAATTGAGACGAGTGCAGTTCGACCAGAAATTTTCTTTGTTTCTAGAACATCAGGTTGCTTAAAACCCAGTTTACTAGGTAACATCATGAAATAAGTGCTACATTTTTGCAGCCTGTGTAGCTACTTGCATGGTTACTGCACATAATTCCTGCAGCATGCATTATTCAGTTTAGAGAAAGTTTTGATGGAACATACATTCAAGTTGCATCCTTTATCCCCTTTTTTCATGTTGGATGTCCTATTTGTTTACATGTTAGGGTGAGATTTGGGGGAAAAGTGTTAGGATAGCATGAAGTATATTCAATTCTGAGATAATTAGTCGGTAATCATTGATGAACTTGTCCGAATGTCTCAGTGATCTTTGCATTATCTCAATTTTTAGAGTGAACTATTAATGTTGTCGTCTGATACAATACACATGGTATAGACTACCAAATGATGAATCCCTCGTCATATGATTTGGTTGTGGCCTGAGTCTGTGAGGAACTATGCTTGGATTCTATCCAGTTAGGGTGCTGCCTTCGAAAACAAATAACTACATATACTATATTGCAGGAATTAATTCACAAAACAACACTTGGCGTGGTGGTAAGCCTACTCTCCTTTTGCTTGGGAGTCATAGGTTCGACTCCCCTTGGGTGTGTTATTGTTTTCTCCATTTTCATCATTTAATTAGGCGGTGACACGTGTCACCACCTGATTAGAGGATGAAAATAAATTTATTTAATCAAATATAAATAATTAAACCCCTCCAATAAGGTAGCGACATGTGTCACCACCTAATTAAATAATTAATTTATTTTATTAAATTAAAATTAGGATTAAATTGAAAAAATGTGTAAATAATAAGGACCAAATGTGTTATTATACCCATATCTTTTTAACTGCCATGTCACCCTACCGTTAACCACTAACGGTTGGTGGTCAAATTGCACCCAATTTAATAGTACGATGGTTTAATTGCTTCGAAAAAAAGTAAGGTGGTCAAATCGCGACTTTTCCAATAGTATGGTGGCCATTTATATAGTTTACCCTTTTGATAATTATGGATTCAAATAATGTTGCTGAATGTTTTGATAATTATGGATCGAGTAGTTCAGTACGTTCAAAAGACCAAATTTTAAGGATGATTTTGTTATTCAAACAATTAAGATCATAATAATAATAATAATTTTATTTAATATATTAGAATTATCGGAAAATAATTAACATACTTTTATTATTATAAATGACATATTAGAAAAAAGAAAGTTGGTTTTAGTACATTGATTTTCTCTAGTTCTTTGACCTAGTCGGTCTATCTTACGATGCTTTATTTGACTATAAGTAGTCAAAAAATGCGACTGCTAAAATAAAGTTAGTTAAATTAATAATTCTTATGTAAAATGAAAAGAAGCAAGATATTATCTTGCGAGCTAACTATTTCAACAACTATTATCACCCATTTTATTCAAACATAACACATATTTTTTATAGAACCGTAAACCATACGTGCTTTACAGTTTTATTTGTAAATTTTTTTGGGTAAAATTTAAATACATAGGCTGTGTGCCTGCATATTTACACTATAAAATTTAAATATATTTTTTAACTTTGATCCTAAAAAACTAAACTCTATACTCTAACTACTAAATACTAACTTTAAATTATAAATCATATAACTTAAACCCCTAAACTTTAAACCTTAACACCTAAAACTAAAAAAAACACTTCTAAACTAAAATTTACAATGCTTGTGTATCAAAAAAAATTTACTAAATTTTTTAGTTTGATATATGTGGCAGTTTTTTTTTAATATAAATAAATTAAAACCATGGTGTATAAAATTATTGCTAAAACACGTTGTGTTATTTATTTATTTTTTTGGGTAAAGTACACAGACGATCACTAAATTATACCTGAAAAATAAAATAGTAACCAAACTTTTAAAAATGACAAAATAGCAATTAAACTTTATGTTTTGTTACAAAATGGTAACTGTGTCGTTAACCTCCGTTAAAATAGTGACATGGCTGCTATTTTTTTTGTATAATAGCACATTCAATCCTCAATAGTTACACATTCAGTTAATCTAGTTATAATTCGAAGAAATTCAATAAATTTAAGGCTTAAATGAAAAACGAGTGCCTAAAATATACTTTTATTTTTAACTTTAGGTGTCTAATTTTTTTGTGGTAAAAATAGGTGCCTAAAGTTTCAACCGTTACAGTTTTAGGTGCATCGGTGTTAATGGCCGTTAAAAAAGCTTGTTAGCCAATTATAATGTGACACGTGGCATTTTTTAATTTTTTTAAATAATTAAAAAATTAAAATTTTCAAAAAATCCCTTAAATTCTAGAAAAGCCCCAATTTCATAAACTCCTAAATCCTGAAATACCTAAATCCCTCAATCCGGCCACTCCCGTCATCGTTGGCCACGATTTCGGGGACAGAATGGAGCGTACTCCTCTCTCCCAAGCACCCATGCACCAATCGTCGTTGTTCAACCGCCGCTCGTCACAAATCATTCGAATTAATTTTTTGAATATTTCGGCCATCATCCGGCGTTTTGCACGACTTCGGTCTATTTCCGGTGACGAGGTGGTAGGGTAAACGACTATGGTGGTCCAGCGACGGATGTGGCAGGCGGCGGCGTGGCCATCAGCGACGGAATCGATTCAAATCGTGATTTGAGTTTTGGTGAGGTAGGAATTTCGAATTTATGGGCTATTTTGTGAATTTTGGAAATTTAGAGATTTAAAAAAATAAATTTAAAAAATAAAAGAAATTAAATAATTAAATAAAATAAAATTATTTTTTAAAAATAAGTTAACGGTAGTTAACACGTGGCACCTAAAATTATAACGGTTGAAACTTTGGGCACCTATTTTTACAAAAAAAAATACTTTAGACACCTAAAATTCAAAAATGGTATAGTTTAGGCACCTATTTTTCATTTAGGCATAAATTTAACTCTTAATTTTTACACATTGTTATAATTTAGTCCTAATTCTGCAAAATTTATAACTAAGAGCAACGCTAAATTTATAACAAAGTATAAAAATTGAGGGTTAGATTTAGTCATAATTACACTGTTGGGTTTTTTGTGCTCGATTTCCTTCAATCGTTCTTGCTTGCCAAGTGTGGAGAAGTTAGATATTTGGGTGTTTTTGTGGGAATTGAAAGATAGGCAATTGACACAAGGATTTATAGTGGTTCGACCTTCTAACAAGCACCTACATCCACTACCTTAGCTTCCCACTAAGGATTTCAACAAATTCACTCTTGAATTTCTTCCCCTTTTCTAGGCTAAGGAGGCAACCTTTACACGCTCAAAGCTTTCTAACCCAAAGTTTGAGTAAACCCTCTTTACAAGAGAAATTCTTAAGCAAACTTGAAATCCCTCTAATAGGTATTTGTTTGCTCTATAAAGCTCTCACCCAAAACCTAAACACTTAAGCAAATTTAACAATGTTTAGCTCACAAGTGTTGTCTATACAAGAAAATGGACAATTTAAGCTCTAAGACAATTTATTGATCATAATGTTGTTGACAATTGAAGCATTACTCTTCTCTTTATGCTTGGAGGTCCCTTTTATACTCTCAAATGAGTTTGTAGCCGTTGTAGACTGTTGAGGTTGTTTTGGAGCCGTTGCAGACTTTATTTCCCACCATAAATGTTGTTCTCCAGACGTCCTTTTTGAAACACTCGACCCCGTTTCGGAACGCCCTTCTTTAGAACTATCTGTTGAAGTCTGATGCAACAGGCCGTATCGAAACGCCTATGGCCGTTTCGAAACCCTTTGAGCCGTATCGAAACGGTTACAACTCTTTTCGGTACGATTGACAGTTAAGCTGCAATTTAAATTACCGTTAGGAAAATAGTCGTTGGGGAGGTTTTGACCGTTGAGCGTATCGAAACAAAAGGGTGTTTCGAAACGATAACCCTCCGTATCGAAACGGGTAGGCCCTGTTTCGGTACAGGTTTTGGCAGTTTCAAAATGTTTCGATACAGGTCCCCCTATTTCGAAACAGGTACCTTGAAAACTCTAGTTTGGTTACTTAAACATGTTTTAAACCCTGCCAAAACCATTTAAAACTTCCACAAACTTATTTTCAAGTAGTTTAGACTTAAAGACATATTTGAAATCTTTTCAATTTAGTCCAAAAACTATTTTTCAATTATTATATCAAAACATTAGTTCTTCATACACATATGCCCGTATGTTCTTAGCTATAATTTTTTTAGAATTAGGACTCAATTATAACAAAGTGTAAAAATTAAGGGTTAAATTTATTAAATTTCTTCAAATTATGACTAAATTGATTGAATGTGTAACTATGAAGGATTAAATGTGCTATTATACAAAAAATTAACAACCATGTCACTTCTTTAACGGAGGTTACGTCACAGTTATTATTTTGTAACAAAACATAAAATTTAATTGTCATTTTATTATTTTTAAAATTTTAGTTATTATTTTATTTTTTTCGAGTATAATTTAGTGACGGATATAATTTATCTTGTATAATTTATCTTGGGAAATTGGTGGACAAGTGAAGGATATAAAAAGAAAGTAGAAGCAGAGACAGGCTTTGGCCCAAACAATAAGAGGGATGCTGACAAGTAAAAGTCACAGACAGACACTAATGGTGGACCCCGTCGGTCAAAAAGTAGTTTGGTCCCAATCAACCAAAAAATATAACTATCACCTTTTTCTATTAAAAAATATTATTAACACGTGAATTATTAAAAAATCTCTCTAATCTTAATAGTAAAAAAAGAATACACATAGTAATAAAAAATATTTCCATTCACACTCCTAACTGAATATTTTTAAGTTAAAAACTAAAAAAAAAATTATTTTGTTACTAAAGAAAAAATTATTAAAACACTAAAAACAAATAAAATAAATACTGCCATCTAAACATGATTTTTATGTATAACAAACATCTAAACATAACAGATATTTGGATTATATGTTAAATAACTATTTTTTTTATTTGGTCAGGATATAAAATAATGGCATTTGACTGATGGATGTAAATTTGTTTAAAATACATTTTATTAAATTGTCCTTATTATAGATTTTCTAAACAAATTTAATCTTCATTAAATTGAAATTTATTTATATGAAAGTTCATATAACTCCATTCGTTAAAATCAATTTAAATTTTATTAACCTAATTGATGTATTAAATAAAGTTTCAAAAAGATTCATTGGTTCTTGAGAATCTCATTCTTTTAAAGAAAAAGTCAATATGACAATTGGGCTTATTTTGTATCCATGTGACTTAAATTGAGCAAAAATTTATTGTGGCTCTCTAACTGCCATAAACTATCGTCTATCATTATAGTGTTAATGTGATAGTCAACGATATTGATGTGGTGGTTCACTATAAATGATAATGTGATTAATCAAATATTAAGATAAATCAGGGTAGTTCATGGCCCTAGAAATAGATAGGAAAAAGAGTAGAGTGAGTATTGGACGTGAGTAATCTTCTAATATGGTTTTTAATGAATGAAAATAGTATTTTCATTTTAATTGTCAGTTTTCAAATGTAACAAATGACATGAAACTGGCTGCTTGTTAATATAAACGAAAATACCCAATTTATTATTGCAAGTGGAATATTTTTGATCCAAAGACAGCATTTCATTAATAATTCAAACCAAAGAAATACATGTAGGCAAGGGGGAAGAGATGGTCCCCAATAAGTTTGGGCCCTAAGGTTCCTAGCATATTTGGCTAGCCCGTCGGTTGCCTGGTTACAAGATCTCTGAACAAAAGAAAAGGAACAAGCTTAAAAGGTTTTAACTTTGCGTCCGATGTCCTCCTCAATAGCCGAAGAGATCCACTCTGAGAAGGAGCCTGCGCGGATCCTATTAATGACCGATTTGCAATCTGCTCCGATGATGACATGAGAGAATCCTTTCAGAGATGCCAGAGGTAGTCCAAGTCTGATAGCCATGGCTTCTGCTGCTGCCACAGATGGGGCGAGCAGAGGTTCTGAGACGCCTTGTAAAACGCACCCAGAAGAATCTCGTGCAATGGCTGCCGCAGTGGTCTTTTCAGTGAGACTGTCGAAGGCGGCGTCACAGTTAATCTTGATAGTTCCGGGGGGAGGTGGTGTCCAGCTTACCAAATCCGTAGGCCTGGAGAATGAAGCAATTAAACCATCAAATTATTTAAATGGTATCAATGTGACCACCAACCATTAAAAATAACAGAAAAGTTGACATGACTGTTAAATAAAATTGGTATAATTACACATTTGGTCATTATTATTTATACATTCTTTCAATTTAGTTCTAATTTATATTAATAAAATAAATTAATTGTTTAATTAGATAGTGACACGTGTCAACACCTTATTGGAGGACTTTAATTATTTATATTTGATTTAATAAATTTATTTCCCTCCTCAAAGGAGAAAAAACAACTTCAAGCAATATGCTTAACAGGGGAATCAAACCCAGGTAACTAAGTATGACTAGTAGCGGCATAACCACTGCACCAAACCCAATCTTATGCTTAAATTTACTTAATTAGATATATATGTCTTATGTTTTTACATTTATTCTTTTAATTCAACATATATAATCATCGAACTAATTTCACATATATAATACTGGATGCTAAACCATAAACCCTAAACCCCAAAACTAATTGTTAAACCATAAATCCTAAACCCCCAAACTAAATGCTAAACCATAAACCCAAAAAACTAAATACTAAACTATAAACTTCAAACCCCAAATCATAAACTCTAAACTCTAATTTCACGATCATCGAATTTATTTCACATAATAACCCTAAACCTTAAATGCTAAATACTAAACCCTAAACCCCAAACACTAAATACTAAAACCCTAAACACTTATGATTAGTATTTAGGGTTTGAGGTTTAGCATTTAGGGTTTGGAGTTTAAGTTTAGCATTTAGGGTTATTTATATGAAATTAATTTGATAATTATATATGTGAAATTAGTGTTTAGGGTTTGAGTTTAGGGATATATATGTGAAATTAATTTGATGATTATATATGTTGAATTAAAAGAATAAATGTAAAATCATAAGATATATATATATATATATAATGGAGTAAATTTAAGCATAAGATTAGGTTTGGTGCAGTGGTTATGCCGCTGCTAGTTACACTTGGTTGCCTGGGTTCAATTCCCTTGTTAAGCATATTGCTTGAAGCTATTTTTTCTCCTTTAAACAGGTGGTTTCGAGGAGGGAAATAAATTTATTAAATCAAATATAAATAATTAAAGTCCTCCAATAAGGTGTTGACACGTGTCACTACCTAATTAAATAATTAATTTATTTTATTAATATAAATTAGGACTAAATTGATAGAATGTGTAAATAATAAGGACCAAATGTGTAATTATATCAATTTTATTTAACAGTCCCGTCAACTTTTCTGTTATTTTTAACGGCTGGTGGTCACATTGATATCATTTAAATAGTTTGATGGTTTAATTGCTTCGACGAAAAGTAAGGTGGTCAAATCGCGACTTTTGTAATAGTATGGTGGTCATTTATGTAGTTTACCTTTAAAATAACTACATACTCTTTACTAGGGGTGGGCAAAAATAACTACCTACTCTAAATAAAATTACCCGACCGGGCCGGGTACCCGACCCAAGAATTTTCCCGGAACACATGCCGAGATTTTTAAGTTACCGAGTACCCGACCCGATAATATTTTTTTATATATTTTTAATTATATTTTTATTTTAAGTTTCTTAATAATTTTACTCTAAAACTAAATTTAAGTCCCTAAGTTCTTTTTATGTTTGTATTATATACTTTTAAGTTTATTTTTTTAAAATATTTTGTGTTTAATATGTGATTTTTTTTTTAATTTTTAAATTAAAAAAAATTAAAAAATAGGCGGGTAACCGGTACCCGATTACCCGGGTACCCGGGTGTTTCGGGTACCCGAATGAGATGGGCCGGGACATGGGTCAAAGATTGAGGTATCCGGATGAACCGGGTACCCGAAACTCGGGTACCCGACAATTCTTACCCCTACTCTTTATTAACATGTAGGAAAAAGGTGAAGATTCACCTTGAACAAAAACAAAATAAATATATTTTATTAGCTAGAACCGCGAATAACGTGATAAACTGGGTTCATCTAATAATTTTTTGTAAGACTGCGTCTGTGTTGTGTTAAAATATGGTTGTATAAGATACAATAGACTAGCGAGGCAGATCTGACGGGCTAGGGGGGGGGGGGGGGGGGCGGGGGCATTGTTTAATGTTAAAAGCTCTAACACGCGTTCGATGTGTCGTTTTGCAACTAGTCTAAAACCAATAACTAAATCAACTAGAAGGAAATTTTCATAGTTCCTAGCTGACTAGCTCCTACCCTCGAATTTTAATTAATTAATTTTAGAAAATGTGAATGTGCCATCTGATCGTTTATTAGTTATATTTTCTGATCGAATATGAATAATTTCATTGCAGAGAAAAAATTTCCTAACTTAAAATGGAGAAAAAAAATACATTCGAATGATTTAACAAAACAACAAACACAAAATACCTCGCAGGAAACCCACACCAGGCAAGAATATGAACATTAAACCCTAAACCCTAAAGCTAAACTCTAAACCCTAAATCCTACTCATACAAGATAAAATAATATGAACATTCATAACTACTAAATCAATTAGTGAATCTCATCGAACACAAATTATTGAAAGAAAATAATCCACTCATGTCACTCGGATCATTTCTCAGATTATTGCATATAAATTATTAATTTTAAGTCAGTAATTAATGTGAAGGTTTAATAATATTATCCAGAGAAATTATATCATGGGTGATTCACACCACGTCATCCATGGGACCAACCACTAGAAACCACCACTTCATCATTATTTTTCATGTCATTAATCTAATAATAGAATAACTTTCAAAAAATAGTTTTTAAAATAACATGGAAAAACTTTAGTGAAGATTCATTGGTCGGAAAAAATGACATGAAAAAATCATGATTAAGTGGGTGGTTTTCATTGGTTGGTCCCATTGATGACGTAGTGAGAATTACCCATAATATAATTTTTCTATTATCCAATTGATTAAGTCCTTAAATTTCGGAAAATATATAGATTGAATTCTACAAATTAAAATAACGAAACTAACATTTCAATTTCCGTGAAGTTTAAAGATAAAAATCGATTGTTTTAAGTATTTTTAAGTTAAATAATATTTTTTACCTCTTGAACTTGTACATTATTATCATTCCAGTATCTAAAGAATATTTTTAGTTCAGTTTAATCTCTAAAATTTTCACCCATAATACATAATACCTATCTTATTTTGAATTTTCCCTTACAAAAACATATAATATATTTTAAATTTGAAATGTATTTAAAAAATTCATTAAAATATTAAAAATATATTATGCAGTATAGGACACGTTTTTAAAAAATCTTTGTTTTTTTCCAACATTAAAATTCAAAACTTTTTAAATATTAAAATAATAAAACACACCATCAAAGAATAAAATACTAATATTTCTAATTTGCTTTAGCGTGCGGTCGCAAAAGTCAAAATTCTTATCTCCGTTCCCAGGACCCAGCCATTGTGTGAATTAGAGCTTTTAGAATACAGTGAATTACTAAATTACATATAACAAGATCCAAAGGACGCTAAGTCACATGTTTACATGTGACTAAACCATAATTCCAAATCTTTAACTGACACTTATCATCATCATCATTTTTAGTAAATGTAAGGATTAAACTCATACAAAAATAAAATAAAACGAGTATTTTTTGTTATTCGACCAATTAGTGAGTCTTTATGATCACTACTATTAATAATAATATTATCACTATCAATACTTCGAAAAAAAAAACATATTGTCTCATTGAAGAATTTGTTAGTTGCCATTAAAAACGGTTAGCTGGCAACTTAACGAGTGGTTCTAGGAGGAAAGAAAATTATGCTCATTTTAAAAATTTGTGTTCAAACAACTTTATTTGAAAAAGTGTGTATTTTATCAAATGATTAAGAAAATGTATAAACAGATACTGCATTGTAATCAGTATCAGACTATTCAAAAAAAATTGTTAGCTTACAAAGAAAAGGACCCATTTTGCATACGTTTTCTTTTTAAACTAATTTTTTAGTTAGGCATCCATATAAATATTATAAAATATCATTCAAATTTTATAGTATTAAAAATATTATAAATATCATTATATGATATTTTCAAAATGAAAATTTTACATTATAATTAATAAGATTAATATAGTAAATTTCGTTAAAGATTAAATTGATTATTACATCAATTTTATTAATTGTCGCTTTAACTTTTCCTTTAAAAATTAAAGGGTGATGACTATTTTATAATTCTTTTAATAATTTAAGAGAAAATTCTACAACGTGCGGCGAATACCGACGAACACCACTAATGATGAACACCGATGAACACCATTAAATTAATTAATAAAGATTTAAAATTTCAAGGTCCCATCATACAATTAATAATTATTTTTAAAAATTCAATTAAATTATTTTTTATATATATTAAAAATTTATTTTTTAATAAGGGTAAACTATATATTTAGTACCTCACCTATTTCCGTATTTCTATTGAACCCTCATTATTTAAATATTATTTTAATTTGACCCTATTCTTTATAAAAAAAATAATTTAACCCTTAACCTAAAACCCTTGAACTCTTAAACCTATACCCTAAACCATATACCATTAAAAATAAAAAAAATGTTGTTTGAGTACTGCTGAAAATCTATGTCCACCAGGAGATAAATATGGAAATTGCAGGACTTAATGGTTAAATTTACTGCTAAACAAGGCTACTATTTATGTCTATTAAAATCCACTTTAATTTTATTTCCATATTAAGATTGGGTCATGCTGTACTGGGTTTCCACATAAAAGAGGAAATAGTTTTGGAGGAAACACTGGAATTTGTATGGTTTCATGTAAAACGCTGGTTAGGTAGCTAAGACTGAAGTTTTATATGCTGTATGCTTCTTGTACTGAAATTGCTTTTTCTTTTTGATATTTTTTCGTGTTCTTGTGTTTGAATTGTTTCATTCATTGGCCTTGATATGTGTCTGTC
This sequence comes from Hibiscus trionum, assembly GCA_030270665.1. Lineage (NCBI taxonomy): Eukaryota > Viridiplantae > Streptophyta > Magnoliopsida > Malvales > Malvaceae > Hibiscus > Hibiscus trionum. The sequence goes on from BSYR01000019.1 coordinate 16,078,411, forward strand.
GCAAATCAAGTTCAATTTTTTCAAAAACTTCTTTCATAGATTTGAAAACATACCCTCTTGTTGATATGGATGTTGTAAGAAAAAATGAAAATATTTGAAATTCATGAAACTGGAATTGCTGCATGTTACAAGCTGAGAAGCCTTCAATATATTGTTATGGTACCTTTACAAGTTTGTGTGCTGTAGTTAGACAATTTGTTGAAAGCTTTCGATACCCGAGCAATGAATTCTACCTCTATCCTTTTTCTTTTCAGATTTCATTCTTCTCTTTCGTTAACCTCTATTATGATTACGAAATGGATTCAAGTAAATAACTAATGTCTACTAATGTACCCCAGGTTGTTGTATAGGCCATTAACTGGTCTGGTCTCACTATGGATTTGGAGTCGAGGAAAGATGGAAATTTAGGTCTTTGGTGCCATGTATTTTGAAAAGCAAAGGTGCCTCTTGTTTTTTTACCAAAAGTGAAGCAGCTTGTTTTGAATTAAATTGAATCGATGATGGTAAAATTATTTTTAATGGTATATGGTTTAGGGTATAGGATTTAGCGTTTAGGGTTTTAGGTTAAGGGTTAAATTATTTTTTATAAAGAATAGGGTCAAATTGAAATAATATTTAAATAATGAGGGTTCAATAGAAATACAGAAATAGGTGAGATACTAAATATATAGTTTACCCTTATTAAAAAAATAAAATTTTAATATATATATAATAATTTAATTGAATTTTTAAAAATAACTATTAATTGTATGATGGGTCCTTGAAATTTTAAATCTTTATTAATTAATTTAATGGTGTTCATCGGTGTTCATCATTAGTGGTGTTCATCGGTATTCGTCGCACGTGGTAGACTCATCCTAATTTAAGTAACCAATTTATAACAATTTTTTGACTGTTTTAACATTTTAAACTGAAATGACTCGACTAAAAACTTATCTATCAAATATTATTTGGGTAGTTTAATCTATTTTTTCCTAAACGAAAACGGTAGTTAGACAAGTAAAAACAGAATACAGTTTGGATATTAAAATTTAAAATTATTAGATGCCACTTAAAAATAGATTAATAGTAAAAAATTAATTAATACAAAGACTGTGTTCCCCAAAAAAAATCAAGTGATTATTTTTTATGGAATGTTCGAGCTCCAAAAAAATGGAGGGTGATTATGTTGTTGTGTGGTTTGAGGAGAAAACCATGTGATTGGAGTTATGAATTTCAGTAAATTTATTCAAAAGTTTAAAGGTAAATTACTCATGACAATGACATTAGATTAGTCTGAAATTCATTTGTTTATTGGATTTGGAGGAATACACAAAGATCTTATTTGCTATTGGTGGGATTTCAAAAGAGTATATAAAGCTAAAGTTGTTAGGAGTTAAAGATTAATAGAAAGGAGTTAACGTATAATCAAAGTGATTTTGTTAATAGTCAAATGTGTGCAGTTTGAAAAATATGATTGTATAGATGTTATACGCACATTATGTGCAATGTAAGAAACTATTGTTTTTTAATTAATATAATTCTATGGATTTTTCAAAAATAATGAAGAGTTAGAGGGGGCTTAAAGCAAAATTAAACCCCAAAAACCAAGGACTGTTAGAAATAATTGAATTTGTGTCAAGTGGGCTCTTATTGTGTAGGCCCGTAACTAAATATTGTTGAAGTTATTAGGAGGTTTACATTGTTTTTCTAGTTTGTTAGGCATGAGCCTATATATAAAGATGTAATCAGGCTTATATCAGATACGTTCAATTTCCTTTAAATAAAAAATCAGATTCTATTCTCTGTTGGTTCATCTCTTCTCCACTCTCACCGCCGTTCAATATTCCGGCAATCATGTCGCCGTTCTCACATGGTATCATTCGCCGTTGAAGGTCCTGGTGCCGTCGTGTCTTCCGCTGTTGCATTTGCCGTTTCGTTCTGACACGATTCTTCCAACGCCGTTCGTCTTTCTCTTCTCCTCTTCTGATATTGTTGCTTTCAGGCTTCTTTCAAGTTTCGTCGGTGTTCTGATATACTGTTCGTCTGTGTTTCTACTCTGGTTCAACGCTCTGCTTTGCGTTAGTTCTCCGACAGTGCTCTTTCTCATCTCTCTCTGCTTGTGTGTGCATTTGTGACGGTCGAACATGGTGCAGCCTGTCGATTTCTCCACCGTCACCGAAACCTTGTCCGATTGCATCCTCAAGAAGCAGTGGCTTCAAGCTCTCCAGGTATTTGAGATGCTTAGGGAACAACCCTTTTATCAACCGAAAGAAGGTACCTACATGAAGCTTCTTGTTCTTATTGGGAAATTCGGGCAACCCCACCGTGCCCGCCAGCTGTTTGATGAAATGATTCAAGAAGGATGTGAACCGACTCCGGAGCTTTACACTGCGATGCTCGCGGCTTATTGTCGAAACGATCTTATTGACAAGGTATTCTCGACGCTTAACAGAATGAAATCACTTCCTACTTGCCAGCCTGATGTTTTCTCTTATAGTACCTTGATTAAGGCGTGCGTTGATGCTACTGTTGTGGTCTGAGCATTGTGTTGGTTATTATTGGGTTTGTGCTATCTCAATCTACAATTTGTTAAGCCTATATGTTTTGTTTGATTAGAATGTTTGCCTCTCGTTGCTGTTCACATCTCATATGGTGCTACAATCAGTTATGAATGTTTTTGAGTTTAGTGACCTGAGTTGCTGATATTTATACTTTGAGGTTATATGACATGCTGCTCTGTTATGTTTGGTGTTACTCGTTGGACTTCATTGAGTTTGTTAGCGACAAGTTGATTCCTGTTGGGAGCTATTATTATTTGGTTCGTTTTCTGCTGGTTTGATGATATAGTTCCTGGAAATTAATTACTTGTCTTAGCTTTCGTTGAATACATTTGGTGATTGGCCTTGTGCATCTTCTATTGATGTGTGAAAATGCTATTCTGTTGGAGGAAGATTAGACTTCTGAAGGACTTTCAAAATGAAAAAAAATAATGTTATGACAGAATGGTGAGTAAAGAAGAACGAAAGGATGAAGAACACCTTCGATTCTCGTTAAACCACCAAGTATGAAATACATATTTTGTTTCTGAAGAAATTTCGGATGAAAGTATGATGTTTGAAGACAGAAAGCATTTTTATTATTATAAAAATTGCTCACACGGTAGCAGCTTCAGCTGGTGAAACAGAGGCTTCTGGCAATGTAGACTCTCACCTTATTTGCTTTACATGTGTTGATGGGAACTTTATGAACTTGATGGAAGAAAGTTGAGACCAATTTCCCACGGTCCATTCTCACCAAGTAGCTCGTTGCAGGATGCTGCCTAAGTCATCAACGGCGTGATCCAAAAACAAAAATCCAAAGTTGCTCAACTTCAAGAACATTCAGAAAGAAGAAAATAAAGTAGGATGAATGTTAGAAATAATTAAATTTGTGTCAAGTGGGCTCTTATTGTGTAGGCCCGTAACTAAATATTGTTGAAGTTGTTAGGAGGTTTATATTGTTTTCTAGTTTGTTAGGCATGAGCCTATATATAAAGATGTAATCAGGCTTATATCAGATACGTTCAATTTCCTTTAAATAAAAAATCAGATTCTATTCTCTGTTGGTTCATCTCTTCTCCACTCTCACCACCGTTCAATATTCCGGCAACCATGTCGCCGTTCTCACAAGGACCAAAAATTAATTTATTATTTTTAAAATTAACAGGGGCTTAAAAACTAATTAAACAAAAAACTGTATGAAATTAGGATTTAATTCCATTAGTTTTAAAACTAAAAAAACTTTGAAGTGTAGTAGAAAAAGAAGTTGGGGTAACAACTTGACTCTACTACACATTAAGTTCGATGATGGAGTAACACAGACGTTTAGTTAGTTTGGGGGGGACAGAGCGAGAAGAGAACCGCACAAAAAGCCTAATTGAAAATTACGAGCCGGACGGCCCATTTGAAATTGAAAAAGTTATGTACAATTTGCTTGTGGAGTGGGAGGCAGGACAAACATCCAAAGTAACTGTATACAAATGCATTCTTGTTTTAGATGATTGGGAAAATTAAAAAGATACAAATAAGTTCACATTGAAGCATAAGATACATTTCGATACAAGAAACACATGATTTCATATTTAAAAGCATTTTATGTATTGAACTAAGCAAATGAAAGAAGCTATGGAGATGGAGGCCAACCCAACAATCCTGCATCTTCACCGTTCCCTTCGTAGAATCTTAGCTCAATTTCCTCGAATCTCCCCTCATCGTGCCACATTCCGTCGTAGATGTCGTAATCATCGTAGTCATCCATTTCAAATTCCCAACCCAAATACTCGGAATTGTCGGAGTAGTCTGAGCAATCATCATCCCATTCATCCATTTCATAGTAGTCCATGACAAAGGGTCCCAAGACCTTCAATTTCGGAAAATTTTCCTTCACGACCTGATTATCGAGTTTAACATCCCAGCAACCTCTTAAGTCCAAAAATTCAAGCTGGGGACAGCCAGAAAGGATGTTCATAACACTCCCTGTGCTGATAAGATGGTATGCCATCTCGAGGTGCTTGAGCCTAGGCATCGAAGCGGCTATGGCATTCGCCTCATCGTCCTGTGAGAGCTTGCCTGTTGCATCCAGTGGGTGCATGTTGCGGCACAGGGTGACTAGCAGTTTACAATGCTTCCCAATGGCCTCTAGAGCACGGGCACCGATTTTGCCACAGTAACTCAAATCCAAAACAGTGATTGTGGACAGTCTCCCAGCAGTTCGTTCAACTATTGAATCGCTCATTTCGCTTCTCCGCAGTCGCAAAGCCTGAAGGGCGCCGGCACTTGCAGAAAACAGGAACAAAAAGAAAAAAAAGAAGAAGGTAAATTCAATATCACTTGAAAGTGTACATTGAACAATGATCAGTTATAGGAAAAGGAAAGTGCAATATTCCTATATGTTCCTTGAAACATTACAATTGTCTCATTGGGAATCTTATCACATACTTACTTCTCTGTGATAAAGGAGAAAATGGAATCATTGTGGAGGCCTGAAACACACAACTTGCGGAGAGATCCGGTGCTTCGGGGGATGAGCATTCGAAGCATCCGCTCGAGATGGCCCGGCTGACATCGATTGCTCCACTCTTCAATGTCAACCTCTTGCCAACAATAGGGACCTGTGACAGCCTTTCTCCAGGATTTGCAGACACTGGGAATGATTGTTAGTACCTCTTGCAGGGACAAGTTGCTGAAGATTAAACCAAGTGCATCAGGAATTAGTTCATCCCAGTTTCGAAACTCGCTTTGCTCTTCCATCTGTTCTTCATTCAGGAAATGGTGGGCAAAAGGGAAACACAAGAAGAATCACTTAACACAAAACCAACGGCAAAGAGAAAGTGTAGATGATAGCAAATTAGCATATGAAATAAAGTAAATCAACTGAGGAAAATAATTACTATCTTTTTTAAGAGAAGAAACGAAAGAAAGAAGTGTAACTGAGAGTAGAATACTGCACCCACCACGCAAGGAAAGAGGTGATTATTGTATAATAGAAGAAAACAATGAAACCAATTTATAGATCCAAAATGTTCAGAAAAAAAACCCCAAGTGATCTTGATGCAAAAATTCATGTCACATGTGAAAGAAAGGAGCAATCAAACAAAGTACAGTAACAACTTGTCTGAAGGAGTTAAAACTTAAAACTGATATTCTTAACTGGTTAGAGTAAAAGAAACAACTCAGAAATGGTGAGCTTTCATTTTCGTACTGGGAAAACAGCATGAACACGACAGACAAATACGAATTCAGAAACATAAAATCGAAAGAAATAAGAAAAACCTAAGATGGGTTACCTTCAGTTTTGTTGCAATTTGGAGCGTGCGAAAGAATCCCAGTACATCAGCCTGAACCGCGGGGTTAAAGGAGAAAAAAAGAGTAAAGAAAACAACAAAAACAAGTCTATCTGATTCTACCCACCTAACCAAGGGCAAAGAAGAAGAAGAGAGGAACCAATAGTAAAAACAGAGGAGAGAAGGGATATAATTATAAATATACAATCTTGAGTGACAGAAGAAAGGAGGGAAGGAGGCGTGGAGGGGTAGCTTTTAGTGCGAAAATGGGTTTGTTAATGACAGATTTGGAATAATAAAGGCATCGATTTCATGCCCTGTATTTATGTCTTTTTGAACTGAAAGTGAAAGGTAAATATTTGACAATGACTCAAGGCTGAAAGCACATTAGATATTTTTGTGTGCGTTTTAAGGAAGAACAGCGATTGGGGAAGGTTGGGTAAACCGGTTTTAGAGGGAAAGCCTGTTAATGGTTTTATCATAAAGTCTTATCTTTGATTCACCAATTGGCTAATGGCTATGGATTTTCAAAGCTTCTCGTTCTTGGAAATCTCAGTTTTCCTCGACTTTTCTTTCAAACCAATCTTTTATTTTTTCAAAAGAAACTTACTTTGAAATTTGAAGGTTGGTATGTTCTTGGATCCATGAAAAATAGCATAAAATAAAAGGGTAAAATAAAGCATTTAAATTTAAATTTAATGAATTCATTTGTTACATGAAAATGATGTAATAGAACAGAGAATAAGAGAGTTGGTTGAACCTGACAAGTCCACATCTGCCACCGCCCAGTTTACACATGCACGATTTAAGTCTCTCTCGCCATGCAAGCTTACATTGGAATGTGGGTGGCCTCTGCCTTAACACATCTCTATTACTGTAAAGTTTGGGGGTTTAGAATAGTGACACGTTGAGGTGTATGACGTGGATTTTGAAATGAAAAGAATGATTTCTCAGTGTGAAGATTAAGTAAATTCATCGCTTGTTATGATAAGTTATTGTCGGTTAAGTGTATTTGAATCTATATTCTATTCGTGTTACAATAATAATATTATCAATTAAATTAAAACTCAGTCGATATAAACTTTAACTCACTTAAGAACTAAGTTGTGTTTATATTTTGGCATATGGATTTGGTTGATTAAATATCGATATGAGTCAAATTATTTAATTTCAAATAAGTATGAACTTATTTAATATTTAAATCCATAAATTATGGAAGACTTAAGTTGAATAGGATTTAAACTAATAAGTATTAAAAATGTCATTGTACCAAAAAGTTTGTGGTAGTAACTATTTAAATCCAAAAAGTTTGTGCTGGGTTTCAAAATTCAATGTAGTAACTATTTTTTTTTAATTTAGATAGATACTTGAACTTGATTTTAGAGTTCAATTTGGTGCCTAACTTATTTTTCTAAATTCAAATCGATATCAAAATTTGACATCCGATAAAAATAGGTACTTATAATTTTAAACTAATTCAAACCAAGTTCAAGTATCTATTTGAACAATAAAATATGATTTCAGGCACATGGTTGAAAAAAATATGTATTAGATTGAACCTTAAAGGAAAGTATAAATACTAATTAGATAAAAAAAATTAAATATTGAATTAAATTTAGATGTCTAAATATATATAAAGGCAATTTTGGGTGAAAAACCCCTTTTTAATTAATATTAGGGAAAATGGCTCCCAAAAACTATTATTTGGCAAAATGACCCACAAACTTGCCAGGTCGGCAGACCTCGCGTTGTGTAGGACGCGAGGTACGACCTCGCGTTCTGCACAACGCGAGGTCCCCGAGAATTTGAAATGGCGGCTGGAATATATCGCACAGAACGCGAGGTTTGTGCATTTCTACCCTGAACCACAAGCAAAAACAAGCGTGGGTAAGCCTGTTCGAGCCCAATTTCGACCGTGTAAATCGTATATTTTTAGCGATCATCGAGTTTGGGGTCGTAGTACTGGAAATTGTGTATCGTATGATACCAACATGGTTAATTTCTGTCCATTCTACAATGGTTTAAAATTGCTTCGAAAATCCTATGCTATCATCTTTTTTTGAATGAAGTTGCATTTGAACAAATGTCGATAGGCATGTTCGAGCAGAATTTAATACGTAGAAATTTTAAATTTTTAGCTAACATCGACTTTGGGGTCGTAGTAGTGGAAATGCTCTATCGTATGACACTGACACGGTCAATTTCCGTCTAGTCTACACTAACTTAAAGTTGCTTCGAAAACACTATCATAACATATTTTTTTGAATGATTGAAAATATAAGATGGCGTACTGTATAAATCGAAGTAGACTGACTTTATTGATTCGATTGTCATGGGAGAACTCGCATATACAAATTAAAAATAATTAATTAATACGAGGGGCTGAGCGATTAGGACAGTTAGGAGCTGTGTGCCCAGGATTTTGACATATAGAACAATGCTTCTTTTGTCCGGTTTTCTCTCGATGTTCGACCAAATCCTCGGCACAGTATATTCTTGTAGAAGGTGGACGTCCTTTGGCTCGTAGTAGTGCTGGATCTGGGCGTATGATCGGTTCAGTGTCCACAGCATTCAGATCAACCTCATTTCCGATTGGAGGAAACTCTTTTTCGTAAACCTTAAGCACCGTTTTGAGTAAGTATACTGGATCAACCATATGCATGTATTCTATTCGTTGGTTAGTGCAAGCAGCAATGGCGTGTGCGCACGGGTATTTGAAAGTTTGGAAAATTCCGCACTTGCAGGTTTTTTCCCTCAGATCTACCACGTAAGCGTTGTGCTGAATGCCTTCCAACCGCCTTGAAAATTCCGCAACACGAAACAAGTGTCCTTCTCGCGAGAAGAGAGTTGCTTGCATCTGTCTTGATTGGCCCAATTGAATATGCAATCTTTTGCGGAAATCTGGATGGACTTTGTGTCCACCTGCCATGTACTCAGTTGCTTGCCTGCCCAAGGTTGTAAAAAGGGTAGATAATCGATAATAGGTCGCTTTGACAATGGAAGTGATAGGCAACTGCCGAACTCCCTTCAGTGATGAGTTCACTGCCTCAGCCAAGTTCGTTGTCATGTGACCATAACGTTTACCCTCGTCATACGATCGAAGCCATTTTTTCTTTGGGATTTTTTCAAGGTATTCTACGCCTTTTTTGTTTCTCGCTCTCAGTTCCTCCAGCAGGTTAGACACCTCTTGTTTGTAGTGTGAGTTGCCTACGGGATGACAGTTGAATAGTTATGGGAGTAAGAAATAATAAAAGGGAGTAAGAAATAATATAGTAAATGAAAATGACATAAGGACGTACCCATATCGAGCACCATTTGACGTTCATCACGGTTCTTGTATTGCAGCAGGTAGTTTGCGGCTATGTGCCGCAAGCAGAAACGGTGGTGAATGTATGGAGGCTTCCAATAGTCACCCAAATTTTGTATCGCCCACAGCAGCGCTGTGCCTCTGTCAGAAATAACACACACCCCTTCATCCCTTCTTCTTCGTATTACAGGATCAAGGACATATTTTCGTAGGTTCTTAAGAAAGAACGTCCAAGACTCCAAATCCTCCTTCGGGACGATTGCGAATGCAACAGGAACGCATTTGCGATTGCCGTCCTGTGCTATAGCTAGAAGTAGGATCTGTGTATATTTTCCGTACAACCATGTGCCGTCGATTTGGACCATCGGTTTGCAGTGCTTGAATGCGTTGATGCACTGGGGGAAAGTCCAAAATAACCGGTGGAATTGACAAAAACCTCGGACGACACGATCATTTTCGTATGCCAGAACCGTATCAAGTTTGACAACCATTCTGGGGATGTGTTTCTGCAGGAGATTAAGCCACGGGCGCAACTCTATGTAAGATTCCTCCCATCGGCCATACAATTCCTTTTTGGCCTTTTTCCTTGCATACCATGCTTTCGAATAACCTGGACGGAAGCCGGTGACAGCTAGAGCTGCAGCCTGACATGTGGGGACCGACACAGTGGGATTTGTTTTCACCAGTGTGGAAAAGATGTCTGCGAGGTACTTTGCATCCAGGTTCTTGTGATCCTGGTTGAGGCTAGCAACGGTGCATGTATGGGGCCCCTCAAGTTTTGTTATTTTCCAACGGTTGCCTGCCCTCTTCAACTCTGATATACGGATTTTCCATTTACAGCCTTGATCCTTTTGGACGCAGTGAGCCTTGTAGTATTTGGCTTGGGTTTTCTTCACCGTCGTCTCAACATTATGACAAAGGTTGTACTGCTTAACTGCCGCCACCGCAATTTCCTTGTTCGCGAACGCCATACCAATTCTTAGTTCACCATCAGAACGGTGGACTCGGCCATCTATTGTGTCGTCATGGAGAAAATCAGGGATGTCCATTGCATCCATATCAACCGTTGTGAAGTGGGATGGTGGCTGGAACATAGAAATTGGTCTTGCGTCTACAGGAAAGTTGGTGGCAGTCGGTTCTTCGTCCAAATCTGGTGGTGGAACGACAGTGTCTTCTGGGTCTTCTGGTAACTCTGTCAAGTCTTCTGGTTCGGGATAGAATGGCCCCAGCTCGTCTCCGTCTGGCCCGGGTTCTCTAATCGGTTCTTCGTCAGAAGTATCCTCCGGGAGCTGGAATAGTAGAGCTTCTGGAATCACTACCCTTCGAGGCGAGGATTGGGGTCGATGAGCGGGAGACCTCTCACGAGATCGCTCAGGAACCTCATTTCCAAGACCAAAATCAAGATCACCATAAGAAGAATGTATTCCCATAGATGGTTGAACGTACTCCGTGCTAGGGACATACGTTGAGTGTCGTCCATATGATGAATCATGGTCGTGCATAGCGTAAGAAGACGACGCTCCCTCACCCCCAAAAGAAGAATGTCTCCCCATAGATGGTTGACCGTAGTCGGTGCCAGGGACATACATTGAGTGCCGACCATATGATGCTTCATGGTCGTGCGTAACGTAAGGAGCCGACGTTCCCTCCCCCCAAAACTATAAGGATTGTATGGACTGTACGATGCATTTGTTGGTGCATCGAATTCATCGTTTGGGGGTTGGTTCAGGTCGAACCCGATACTAGCTACGCAGGACTGCCTTGGAGGAGCAGATGACGATGCACCAACTTCGATGTCTCGACAGAGTAGGCCAAAATCACGTCGTAGACCTGCGGTCGGGCTATCAACGTTGGCATTCGGATCGAAGTCGAAATTCGCCCGGCCCCAGCTTGGTATTTCGACAACTGGATTAGACTCGAAGAACGATACATACAGCTCGAGGGGCCCCCCAATTGAATACTCGAAGTGGGCTTCCATCATCATTTGCACATCAGCATTTTCCGCAATTTGGCATACAGAGTACTCTAAAGGGTCTATAGATATTGGCACCCGATACTTCACGTCGGACAAACGATGATTATCGAAATGAGGAACTTTTGCCTCCAGTTCCTTGACCAACTTCTTGAACGATAATCTCCTCGGAAGCTTTATCGTTACCGGATCTTCGCAGTGAAAAAGGACGCCGAGTTCGGTACCCTCGAATATCTGCCCATCGTAGTAAACTTGCGTAGTAACGCCTCGTCTGGCCATTTGAATATTTTATAAAAGACTTTTGAAATTTTGATACTTAGAAAATTCTAGGAATTGATTGCCAATTGAAACTTATATTTTCGTTTTATGGTTCTTCTTCATATATAGGCAAAATTATTGGCCCTTGCAATCCAGGAGAATCTGGTTGTGTAAGGCAAATAATGGTTCAGAGAGGTAACTTTGCTTGTCCATTACCTAAAACCGATAAGCAGGTAAATGATGAACAAGTCAGGAATGGCGTGTGCCTGGGAGGCAGTCCCCTAACTTTCGACAAGTAAGGGATAGATTTGATGGGAGGCAAGGTTAACCAGTACCTCGCTTTCTACAGAACGCGATATTAGTACCTCGCGTTCTATACAACGTGATATCTTTAGAACATCGCGTTCTATAGAACGCGAGGTCACTTTAATTGCTTTGTTTCAGATATTCCGTCAGAAGTTATAATAACAGTACTATTTACTATTTGTTTGTTTGTGTAATTGAGAACATGTTCGAGAATTTGAGACAATTGTAGTCTGGTAATTGAATACTACTACTACTGGTGCCCATAATGTAATTGAGTACTAGTAGTTTTACATAACTTGAAGTCCGTTTTAACATTAATAAAGGATGAAATAAGACGTCATATAACATAATTGGAAGATAATTTCATAAGTTAATGGTTAATCCGAATCATCGTAGTCAGTAGACACGTCTGAACTTAGGTTTAGTTCTTCGATCATCTGTTGTTTTCTTTGTCTACGCCTGTACATAAAAAGTTGCAGCTCCTCCACAGCCGCATCAACATCCGGTGAAGACGGTGCGTGTTCAGTGTTCGGAGCAGGTTCTACGGGTGCAAACGTACTACCTTCGCCGGTGTTGACAAACTTAACATTGAAATCGACGTCTCTAGCTCCGACGGAATTGAGCCGGTCATACATGTTACGAGCGTCTGTTTCGTTCGTAAGCTTCATAACGTAGTGCGTTTCATTAGCTGACGGTGTTGGGATTCGACATTCCATGGAAGAAATTTGTTTGTCGGTGTGTTTACTAACCTCGATTGTTGTCAACTGTATTAAATCTTTCAGTGACATTTTGCCGGTGATTGTTGACTCAAAATAATTATCGAGAAAATAAAATGTTGCCTTAAATTTTGCCATAAGGTGAGCAAGGATTGGGTGTTTAGAGAGAATTTGGAATGAGTAAATGATGGTGGAATTCGTGGGTATTTATAGGAAAGGAAAAACACCACATAAGTAAATTTAAGTCGCATTTCATTTAACAAAACTTTCAACATGTATTCTTTAATAAGTAAATTGAGACAACTACATAAATTATCTATATAATTCGAAACAATATATTCAGCAGCTCCGGCGGGCAAATTTGATCGGAGGTCCCGACTGAAAGAAGCAGAGAGCGAAATCCAGATTTCTTCTGAAATGGTAGCAGCTTTAATCCACATTAAAAAATGTAATCGGCCCCCGCCACATCTGAAAATGTTGGCTGCCACGGCAGAATGTCGATCTGAATCCGCCCCCGCTTCCTAAAAGTCATTTCTTTTCAAAACTGTAGCCGGGGATCCTCTCGACAGCGGCTACAGAAGCTGCCATTGAAGCCACTACTGCAGCATACAACCTCCAAAATATTGCGATATGTCGGTAAATATTAAGGTATATACCCCCGCGGAACACAAATCTTTAAGTGAACTCCAACTATCATAAATGAACAATATTTCGGACATAAAAATTGCAACGGAAAAAAACGCAGTATTACACGAACTCATATTCAACTGACCTAAACTAAACTTAACTGCGTACAAAAATTCATCTCCGTGCATATATATATATATATATATATACAAACATCTCATAGACCTCGCGTTCTGTACAACGCGAGGTAAGAGTGACCTCGCGTCCTACAGAACGCGAGGTTGCCACGTCATCATATTCACCTCCCTCTATAAATAGCAAACTCTTGGAGAGGCAAGTAGCACCCACAGAATTTTTTTTCTGTATTCACGTACGCAGTTTTCGCTTGCAGCTACTAATGGCAACATAGCGCGTATTTTTGAAGTTTTGTTTTAATTTAACTTCCAAAATATTGCGCTATGTCGTTATTTTTAGTTACTACTGAAAACATAACGCGCATTTAGTATGATTCATTATTTTTATTATTATTATTGTTCTAATTATTACTGTTATTATTATTACTATCATACTAATAATTTTTATTGTTAGTATCATTTATTATTATTGTTGTTATTATTAGATTATTAATATTATTATTATTTTAATTTTAATTTTAATTATTATTTTTATTGTTATTATTATAAATAAAAATTGTAGTATTAAATATTAAATGAGTTTCCCGCTTTAAAAACTCTATTTTTAAAAACCCCACGACCTCGCGTCCTGTAGAACGCGAGTTCTTTAGAACCTCGCATTCTATAGGACGCGAGGTCCCTTCTGACCGTTCAGTTCACGCGTCTGTTCATTGACGCGCCTTTTCAATGAACCTCGCGTTCTATAGGACGCGAGGTACATGAACATCGCGTTCTACAGAACGCGAGGTTCATTAACCTCGCATCCCAAACGACGCGAGGTCTTCTATAAATTGTAGGTTTTTTTTCTTCTAAAAACCTTCACAGAACGCGAGTTCTATAGAAATTTTCTAAATTTTTATATATCGTTCGATCACATGGAGGAGTCCTTGCTACGCAACCAAACGAGTCACTGCAGTGAATATTGGCGAAACAGTCCAAAAGTATTATTTTTTTCCCTTTTATTTTCTAAATTTTTTAATTAAATTATATTCTTTTATTTTTACTAACTATTTTTTTTTTCAGGGATACGAACGTAACTTACAATGTTACCTTAACCGTATCACCGTCGCACCCGTTCCTGCTGTTATGCGTTTGATTGAGCGCGCTGGTTTTGGGCACATAGCTCGCTATATAAGGGGGTGAAGGTTAGACCGTCGTTGATCAGCGCGCTGATAGAACAGTGGAGACCCGAGACGCACACGTTTCATCTTCCATTTGGCGAGGCAACAATTACGTTGGAGGATGTTGCTTACATTCTGGGGTTGCCTACAAATGGCAGCGTTATTACTGGTATAGCGATGACACATTGGCCAATCCTATTTGCTGAACAAATGGGCATGCTGCCCCCTGATAGAGTGTGGGACGGAGGGAAAATTTCTCTATCGTACTTGGAGGACAACTTTGGAACCCCTCCCCCCCGATGCAGATGAAGTTGCACTTCAGGTATTTTTTTATTATATTTAGTATGCTTTTATTATATTTATGATTAAATTAAAATTATTTATTTGCACATTAGGCTGCTTAATTAATTTTTTAGGATGAATTCAGACAATATTTAGGATCTTTTTAATAAATATTTAGGATAAATTATAAATATTTAGGATACTTTATTAAATATTTAGGTTGCCTACATTAAATATTTAGGATAAATTACAAATATTTATTTACAAATTAGGATTAACTTACTAATTTCTTTGGATGCATTTATTAAATCTATATTTAATCTATATTTAGGATGAACTTACAATTTTTTTAATTAGGATGAACTTACAATTTTTTTAATTAGGATGCGTTTATTAATTTATATTTTCACAGCGGTGTGCGCGAGCCCACATCTTGCGTATTATTGGCGGGATATTAATGCCCGACAAAACTCGCACAAAAGTGCACGTTATGTGGCTTCGTCATCTGACAAATTTAGATGAGTCTGGACAAAAATCTTGGGGGTCACCTGTCTTAGCGTTTCTTATCAGAGACCTCTGCAGAAACGTTGACGCCTCCAAAGCATCGATGGGAGGATGCTGTTTATTCCTGCAGGCTTAGGTTTGGCTTCGGATCCCTACTTTGGCACCACAGCTTAGGGTTCACACTCCTTTGTCATTTCCGCTTCTACGGAGGTACTACATAATCTACTATAATTTTTTTATTAAATTATTTTATTTAACGATCTTTTTCATTCTTTAAAGGTGGACCACCGCACTATCCCACACCGGCCTGCCAGACTCCCAGAAAGAATACAGATATATATTCGATGCCTTGACGGAGGACAAGGTAATTCAACGATTGTTTTGGTTTTTTCCATACTATTTTTCCAATAATATTTCATATAACCGTTACAAATTTTTTTATGCTTTTTAGTTCGTGTGGAGGCCCTACGATTTAGAGGAGATTCGCGACATTACTCCAGCAGATATTGTGCAAGAGCGAGACCTCTGGATTTCCGTCGTGCCGCTGCTGAACTACGAAATTTGCGTGTGGCATTCTACGGATAGGGTACTCCGACAGTTCGGGTACGTCCAAAATGTTCCACACCCTCCGCAAAATATGGACTCCTTCCACAATCTTACGCGTCAGGGGAAGACGGAGATTGACTGGGCCGAGCACCACGCTATCTGGATAGCGCTTTGGGCTCAACGATTTCTCAGACGCCCAGAGTTTCTCCAACCAATTATGGTAGGGGGTCCTTCAGTCACTTTCAATTATGACCAGTGGTATAGCAACAATGGGATGCCACATATCCTTACTCCGGCCGAGCGCGAAGCAGGGCTTCCCCAGCAACCCCAAAACCGCCCACGCGGGAGCGGGCGAGCGAGCCAGTCCCAGAGGCAGACCCAGACGCAGACCCAGAGGCAGACCCAGAGGCAGACCCAGAGGCAGTCGACGCAGCGCGGTCCGAGACCACGATATGACACTCCAGGGGCATCATCTTCTGCCTCACCATTGCATAGCGGTCCATCGACTTTCCAGCAAACGATGCCTCCACCCCAGTACGGCTCCACTGATGCCTATCGTCCCCATACGCCCACGACTGACCTTATGCTTATCGATTATCCACCTCAGTATGGGTTTCCGATTGTGGACAGTACGCCTATAGGTAGTTTGTTTTACTCTCCGCCTGGGCCAGGCACAGATCCGCAGATCGCGCACGATGGTCAGGATGATAGGGACCAGGGACCACCATAGGATGGAGACAGGAGGTATCCGGATCGTGAGCGTCATCCACCCGACTGCGGAACGGGTGAACATAGGCATTTTTAGTCTTTTTTTTGTTGTTTTCTACTTATGTTTTTAATATTTATGTATAACATTTTTAAATTTTATAATGCCGTATTATAATTTTCTTTTACGAATTATAATTTTGTTTGCATATTATAATTAAACTTTATAATGTTTATTTAATTTTTCCCCAATTACAATAAATTTAATGGGATTAAAAAACCGAAAATCGACATTACTTTAAATGCAACTTCAATCAAAAAAAATATGATGGCATAGGGTTTTCGAAGCCATTTTAAATCCTTGTATAATTGACGGAAATTAACTATGTTGGTATCATACGATAGAAAATTTTCAGTACTACAACCCCAAACTCGATGATCGCTACAAAAATACCATTTACACACTCGAAATTGGGTTCGAACAGGCCTACCCACGCTTGTTTTTCCTTGTTGTTTAGGCTGGAATGCACAGACCTCGCGTCCTACAGAACGCGAGGTCAGTGCGATATATTCCAGCCGCCGTTTCAATTTCTCGGGGACCTCGCGTTCTGCAGAACGCGAGGTACTGTAAAACCGTTAACACGGACAGCAATGCCACGTCGACTAAAATCGCGTTCTGCAGAACGCGAGTTCGTACCTCGCGTTCTACACAACGCGAGGTCCGCCGACCTGGCAAGTTTGGGGTCATTTTGCCAAATAATAGTTTTTGGGAGCCATTTTCTCCAATATTAATTAAAAAGGGGTTTTTCACCCAAAATTGCCATATAAAACTCTTGTATTTTTTTTAAATGTCATTTTCAAGCAATTTCTCTTTAACGGTTCTATTTCACCTAATACTTTGTTTTTTTTTGCCCAGGCTTCTAACTGATACTCGATTCAAAGCATTTTACACGAAATTCTAAGAATTAATGTCGGGGAGCTTTCATGGATTATATATATATTGGATATAGGTGTTTAAAAATATTTGATTCGACCTATCCGTTAACTCGATTTAAAAATTTGGATATCCGATTCGACTTTTATTTTCGAATCGAATATTCGATTCGATTTTAAATTTTCCGGATCGAATATTTAAAGTTTCGGATTATCCGAAAATTTAATATTTCATGAATATTAATCTTGTTATATTTAACAATTTGGTGCTTGTTATATCTGAAAATTAAAAAAATTAAAATTTTCATATATGTAAATCTTGTTATATTTAGCAATATGTTGTTTATTATATTCAAAATTTCGAAATTTTCATAAATATGAGCTTCAAATTCTAAAAAATAGTTGAATCAAATTATATTTTCGAATAATCAGATATCCGAATATTCCATATCCGAATATACGAAAATCCGATTTTTTTCCAAATCAGATACGAATCACCATATTATCGAACTAAAAACCGGAATATTCGAAGAAAAAATAGATCAAATACGATCTAATATCCGACAATGAATATCCCTAGTATTAACAAACAACAATAGTGATCTTGTTGGAAAAACATTTATTTCATGGCATATACTAAAAAATTAGAGGATAAATTATATTAATAACATTTGATCAAACACTATTATATTAATAACCACATAAAAATTGATTATTTTAATGGAATTAAAATTTAAATCGCCATCTAGTTTATTAGGCCTTTCGAGATGGGAGAGAGTGGTGTGAGAGTCGAGAAGGGGAGTGCTGATTTTAGCAGTGGTGCTAGAGAATTTCGGCCGTCTTCCGGCACTGGCGGTGGGTAACTTTTGTGGACAATCTGAGTAGGAGGGTTTCGGGAGGTGCTCTATGGGAACTTTTTAGCCATCATGGAAAGGTGCTGAAAGTCTTCACCCCGTATATCAACAGGAAACCAAAATACAAAAATAGTACATTTATAACACCCCTCACTCCGGATTAGGGGCAATGAGCGTTATATTAACTTGTAATTCGGATTCGTATTAGGCAGCGGAAGGGTAACTTTTCGTGTAATATTTTTTTTCTTTTTTTCATTCAAATTCAATTATGTAGATTTTACTAATCTTAAATTCATTCATTTCACCTAATCCACATATAATTTCTATATCATAACAATTTGGCACCGATACTCTTATACTTTAACAAATCTGAATGTTCAATGTGCAAGACGATGAGTGAGAGCGAAAGGAAGGTGTGGACGGTCTTTGTTGGCAATCTCTCACCGTCGATCCACTGGAAAGGGGTTTGGCAGGTTTTTGATCGCCATGGGATAGTGGTGGACGTGTTTGTTCCCCAGAAAGTCGATAGAAACGGCTGCAGATTTGGTTTCGTGCGGATGAATAGCCGCGAAGACGCCGAACGGGTGATCGAAAGATTGAATGATAAATGGATTTATGGTTCGTGGATTACGGTGTGTAGAGTGAGATATGGAGAACGAAATTTCTATTGGAAACGGAAACGATCCACAGGCGATATAAATCAGTCCAATATGGCAGGGAAATTGGGTTTGAAGCCGCAGGGAACACAACGATTAGAAGAGGAGGTAATTGATAGCAAGGCCGTGAAACTCACAGTGAAGGGATCAGTGGATAGTGCTAAAATGGAGATATTGCAAAATTGTGCAGTCGGATGGTGCAAGAGGCCGTGGAGTATCAAAGAATTGGCAGCGAATTTATACTTACCGGAGGTGGAGGGACTCTCAATTTTGCGTATAGCAGGGGCTGCAATCCTACTCATGTTCAAGGATTCGAGCACGCGTGAAAGGGTGTTGCAATTGGAGTCAGTTACAGGATGCTTTACGCGGATTGAACTTTGGTCCCCTGCAACGGTTTTGGATTCACGGAGGGTCTGGCTTTCGATACAAGGGTTGCCGATCCATGCTTGGTCCCAACAATCGTTCGAGAATATCGCAAGCCTATGGGGCAGTTTGGTTCGCGTGGCAGATTCCACCACCTCGCCTAGATCTTTCGAGTGTGGTTGGATTCAAATCGAGACGCGGATAATGACAACTATAGAGGCCACGCTAAAGATAGAGGTGGATGGTGATTCATTCCCTATCCAAGTTCGAGAATACACACTTGGACCTTGGTTGGAGTGCGAGTGCACTTTGCTACACTCGGAGGATGAAGATGACTCATCTTCGACGCAGGGATCGGAAGGATCGGATGAGGGACACCATGTTAATAACAATCACATTGAGGTTTTGCCACAGGAGGTTTCAATCGGAAACCAAGTCCAATTGGCCGAGTCACGACAGTGGCGTTCAAATTCGTTATGGGATTCTAGGATGGCGACCAGCCATGTGGAGGAGACTGGTTCGAAGGATCATTCGGATTCGGCACAATCACAGGAAGTTGGGGATACGGCTGATCCGGTGGAGGCACAGGTCCATGGCGAGGTGGCAGGCCTGGCGGTGGAGCATGTTTCCGGGAGTTTCACAGGTGAGAGGGGGAAGAGTCCTGGTTCTACAACACTAGCTGAGGCAGTTCAATCCAAGTCAAATTCTGTGGATTTGAATGCAACAATTCTGGAATTGGTTAATCCTAATTTGGTGGATAAGGTGGATTCAAAAGTTGAGAAATTAAGGACTCTATCTGGCGATAACACGGGTGTTTCAGACAGTGGCAATGTTATTCGAATTAATGGAAAAAAAAACTAAGTCCATTAACATTCTTTCAGGAGTGGTTCCGACAGTGAAAACCGGTAGGGGCAGACCGCGCAAGCTATTAAACCCACAGCCTATATCGACGCAAGTGGCAAACGCGTCCCTTTCGGATTCAGATTTACAGAATCGACAACGCTTGATCGCTAAAGAAATAGAGGCGACAGTGGCCATAGGTAGCATTGTCGGCGTGCGAACGGTGGGATGTGAAGCGGATATTATAAAAGATCTTCAACAGGTTTTTACTGGGGACAGGCGATAGTTTTCGCAATGCGTATCATGACTTGGAATGTTCGGGGGTTGGGATCGAATTTGAAACGTAGGGCAGTGGGGGATGTAATAAAGAGACAACGGGTGGATATGGCAATGGTACATGAGTCGAAATTAGAGGAGGTATCAGCTCTAATGCTTACGTGTATGTGGACATCGGATGGGTTTGACTTTGTTTTTTCACCATCGGTAGGTGCATCAGGGGGCTTGATTACGGTTTGGGAAACGTCACGTTTCGAAGTCGCTACTCTAGAGGTGGATTGCAATTTCATTTTCATCAGAGGTAGATGGCGTGCGGAAGAATTCAGTTGTTGCATGTTGAATGTATATGCTCCTTGTGATGCGGAGGCACAGAAACAGTTGTGGCAACGATTAGGGGAGCTTATTCTGGGTATCAATGAACCTTGGTGTATCGCAGGAGATTTCAACTCCATTCGTTGGCTATCAGAACGTGCAGGGTGTAGTTCGGCGGCGACAAGTATGCAAGTGTTTTCTGATTTTATTGAACATACTGGGCTTGTTGATTTGCCGTTGATAGGGAAGCAATTCACATGGTTTGGGAGGGGTTTTAGGCGTAGTCGAATCGATAGATTTTTGGTTTCTTCTGCTTGGGTGGATACGTTTAATAATATTGGTCAGCATGCTTTGCCGAGGGGGGTGTCGGACCACACACCCCTTTTATTGGTGTGCGATGAACAGGACTGGGGGCCTCGGCCATTTCGATTCATAAATTGTTGGCTGGAGGACAACAAAAATGTACTTGAACTATCTAATGAGTGGAGTCGATTATCGGATCAGGGGGTTGGTAATGTTAATATTATGGTAAAGCTCCGATCCATGAAGAGCTTCTTGCGCACTTGGAACCGGGTGGTGTTTGGGGATGTGGAAAAGGAAATACAGTCGATCCAAATGAAATTGGATAGAGCAGATGCAGCGGGTCAGAATGCTGAATTGTGTGAATCGAAAGATGCTTTGATTGAGTGGAAGAGGGAGTGGCTACAACGTTTGTGGCAAGCCATTAGGCGTAAGGAATCGCTTTGGCGACAGAAATCAAGGGCGAGTTGGTTGCGGTTAGGTGATCGCAACACAGCTTTTTTCCACCGTGCGGCAAAGCTTAGAGCCGTGCGGAATATGATTTCAGGGCTATTGATAAATGGTCGGTGGGAAACGAATGTTCATCGCCTTCGGAAATATATAGTAACGAATTTTACCATGCATTTCAAGGCAGCAACACGTCGGTGCTCTTGGACTATTATGGGTGAGTTCGGCAGGGTTGATAGGAACATCAATGAAGCCTTAGTGGCACCTTTTTGTCGTGAGGAAGTGTGGGAGGTTATACGTGGCTGTGATGGTTCGAAAGCGCCAGGACCGGATGGGTTTAGCATGGCATTTTTTAAAGTATGTTGGAACACAGTGAGCGAGGATGTGCTACGGTTCTTAGGCGAGTTTCATGATACCGGCAGGTTACCACCGGGTGCAAACTGTACATTCCTAGTCTTGATTCCTAAGATCGACTCACCTAAAGTTCTCAGCGATTACCGTCCGATAAGCCTTGTTAATTCAGTCTATAAAATCCTCGCGAAACTGTTAGCTACAAGGTTGCAAAGAGTGTTGGGGCCGCTGATTAGTGAGCATCAGTCGGCTTTTATTCGTGGCCGAAAGATAGTGGATGGCATTCTTCTTGCAAATGAGATAATTCACTCATTACGGAAGAGTTCGAGGGGTGGATTAGTGCTTAAGCTAGACTTCGCTAAAGCCTATGATTGCGTGAGATGGGATTTTCTGGATCATATGCTGGTTTGCATGGGCTTTTGTGAGGAATGGCGTCATTGGATTATGGAATGTGTTTCAACGGTTCGAATGTCAGTGCTGTTAAATGGGTGTGCTACGTCTGAGTTCACAATGGGGCGTGGATTGCGACAAGGTTGTCCACTGTCGCCATTGTTATTTGTTATTGTTGTGGAGGCGCTTCACAGCTTATTGGTTCAGGCGGAGATGGCTGGCTTAATAAAAGGCGTTCGTGTTGCACCAGGGGTATCTATATCGCACCTGCAATTCGCAGATGACACCGTTTTGTTCTTTGAGGCTACTCCTGGCTGTGCTGACTCTATCAGACGTATTCTCCAGTGCTTCCAAGTATGTTCAGGCTTGCAAATAAATTTCAGCAAATCGTCATTATATGCTATTGGGGTTGAAGAGGAGTTCACTGATTCGTGTGCTAAGGCGTTGGGATGTAGACGCGATTCTTTTCCTTTCACCTATTTGGGGATGTCGCTAGGCTCTAATACGCGAAGTTTGGCGGTTTGGGAACCGGTTATTGCAAATGTTCGTCGGAAATTAGTAGGTTGGAAGCGTAATTCGATGTCATTTGCGGCACGAGTCACTTTGGTTAATGCTGTCCTCTCTTCTTTGCCGATATATTACATGGGCGTGTTTCGCATTCCCAAAGGGGTTATCGCAGCAATTAACAAGATTCGCCGTGCTTTTCTTTGGGGTGGCGTCAATTTACATAGAAAAATGAGTAGAGCTAGCTGGAAGTTGGTGTGTAGACCGCGACACTTGGGTGGTCTGGGTATAGCGGATTTACAGGTGCGCAACACGGCCATGTTATCTAAATGGTCGTGGCGATATGCCACGGATGTATCGTCACTTTGGAGGGCCATTATAGTGGCTAAATATGGGGAGGATGTTCAATGGTGGAGATTTAATTCCTCCCGTCAGCGTGCAATGTCGGTGGTGTGGAAACAGATTGTGCAAACTGCTTGTTCGACTGAGGTGCAGCGACATTTCCATGAGAAGCTTTTATGGCAAGTGGGGGAGGGTAGTCGAGTTCTTTTTTGGTTTGATTCATGGTGTGCGAGCAAGCCTTTAAAAGACATCTTTCCACGGCTATTCTCTTGTGTCATCAATAAATTAGCACTGGTCGTGGATTATTCAGTGCAGGGGGGTTTTCACCACTCACGATGGGCAGAATTTTTCCGTCGTCTGCTTCGCGTTTTTGAGGTGGGGCTGTTGCGCGAGCTGCGGGCAGTGATAGGCGACGTTCATATTCATAGAGGAATCCGTGACAAGCTGATTTGGACTCCGGATAGTAGAGGTATGTTCACGGTTAAAGCTGTTTCTAAAATTTTGATGTTAGATGAAGCTGGGGAGAGCGATTTTGGGGCTTGTTTCACGTGGAAAGTTGTGGTTCCACCGAAAGTACAGGCTTTCATGTGGTTTGTTTGGCTGCGCCGCCTGCCGACATTTGATTTTTTGAGCCGTAGGGGTGTTGTTTTTGAGGGGCAATGCACGTTGTGCTTCTGGTGTAGGGAATGGGAGGAAGACGCCGATCACTTATTGTATTCGTGTCCCGTGGTTCAGCGTATCTGGGACTGGTTTCGCTACTGGTGGAGAGTGTGTTTACCGCTGCCAAAAACGTTGGCTGATTTATTTTTACCCGACTTCCACTGCTCGTTTTCGGGTACGCGTCGCTGCATGTGGGTGTCATGCGTAGCAGCGATGTTATGGTCGATTTGGTTAGCACGGAATGAGATGGTTTTCAACAAGAAATTCTTACCGGTCGAGGAGGTGTGTTTCTTGATTAAGTTACGTTCGTTTTATTGGATGCGTACTTTGAGAAATGATCTATGCATTGGCGAGGCGATGTGGTGGGAATGTCTGAGTCTTTACCCTGAACCATCACTTTCGCGATCAGCACGGCTTGGTATTTGTTGGGAACCACCATCGCGGGGGATCTTGAAGTTTTCGGTGGATGGTTCTGCACGTGGTAAGCCGGGTCCTGCAGGCTTTGGGGGCGTGTTACGCGATGAGCACGGTAGTATCTTGGCGTTATTTTCTGGCCCTCTTGGTTGTATTGACTCAAATGAGGCTGAACTGCGATCGATTGCTTTTGCGCTATCGTACTTTCGGAAGTCAGCTTGGGCAGCTTTTCCTTTGGTAGTAGAGTCGGATTCTGTGGTTGCTATCAGTTGGGTGCTACATATGGACAAACGACCATGGCGCTTTTGGGAGGTATTTCGTGAGATTGACAGTTGCTGCTCTACATTACACTCGGTATGTTTCTCCCATATTTTCTGTGAGGCAAATGGCTTAGCAGACGCGCTGGCAAAGGAGGGGGTTACACGGTTTTCTTTATTTTGTGCTTGTTAGTGTTAGCGTCTTGGATTTGTTTCCGATTGTGGTTTGTTGGACCTTTGTTTTACCACATACGGTTCGTACTCTTTTCCTCCGTTAGGCTTTAGGGAGGTTTTTAACGAGGCGACCATTGTGGAATTTTGGTTGCATATTTGATTCTTAATATACGACATCATTGAGCAAAAAAAAAAAATTCTATATCATAACATGTACTTGTTCGAATATGACTATAAGATACACTAGTTTAATTTCCTTCATTTCATAACAAATTTCATCATTTGCATGGTGGGCACATATAATTCAATCACTTATCTTATGATTTACATCAAGATCAAATATAATTTCTAAGGTTATTCGGTTACAACCACACATTTTATATACCATACATATCAATACATTTCGTCTCTAATCCCATACCCAATAATTCTCATATATTCGAAAGTTTCCTATTTAATTTCTATCTAATTCGGATATCACATACATAATCCAATTCCAATATTAGAATCAATCGATTGTTTCATTTATCATACAATTTAAGTCAAGATCTATTTAAAGTTTCTAGTTTCATTCGAATTTCACATACATGTAATTCATCACATTATGATTCCAATTCCATTAAATTCGATTCATTCGAATACCACTTTAATCAATCCAATTCGATTTCTATGTTATCATATAATACAACTCTAATATAGTGCTAACCGATTCATATTTCATACATATAACATATCCGATAACTTCCATAGTATTTTAGTTTCCCTTATACAAAATAACTACCCGGGGTAACTAATAACGGCCAAACCTATATGTTGCCTATACAAAAAGAAATCCAACAAAAAGAATCATGCCCTAAAACATATACTCGGGCGATCTATACCCTAAAATATGTACCCCTTAATTACATATCAAAATAGAGGGAAACTACTTATAAGTTCATACATTACTTAAAGAAATAATTCATTAACATAACCATCAATGCAAACTGCACTAGCATGCTGACCGTTAATCCACCCATCATGAGCATAACGAAGATAAAGAAGGGCATACTTAGTCTTCGTGTAAAAAGATATCAGAGGATAAGTCAACAAGCTATAACTTGAAATTTTTGGGAAGGAAGGAAATGTTCGAGTGGTAAGTACTTCTCGTACTTACTGAGGAAACCTTAATCTAATTTCTTTTCATTAAATATATCAAGTGATCACACATTAGATCTGTGATAAGGTTTTTTCTGAAAACCGCTAAATGGGGCCTTATCACTATTTTCTTCTTGGAAAGGGGGTTTTATTTAAAAGGGGGAAAATTCGGATTCATAAAAAGGATGAAAATTTGGAGTCGCCACCGGCCACTAAGGTAGGCCGGACACCAAAAAACCAGAGATTCATTTTAAAACGGGTTCGGGAGTTGGTTACGCGTGGGGTAGGATTAGCACCCCCATCACGCCCGGAAATCGGTACCAAATTGCTTGTTGCCTTTTGATCGATAGGAATTATTTAAAAATCGAAGTGAATTTAATAATTGTTCTTAAATGAAAATATGACTTAAATAACACAGGCTTCATCGAATAGTGGCTTTAGAATTAATTAAACATTTAATTAAAAAGGATGACGGTACACCGGACCATAGACTAAACCGACATCAAATAAGGCTGACTGCCGTGTTAGTTTAGGGTTCGGATCCCGTACGTCACCTTTATGCATGGATGTAGACAAATAAAGGATGATGCATGTTATTTTCCTTTTTATGCTTCCGCTTACCTAGAGACGGTGAAAATCAACCCAAATATCCGGTTGACATCCATTAACCTAGGACTGTCGTATCTCGGATACCAGAGTTAATTAATACCTCTCTTTGGGTATATTTTTAAGTCCGGTTATCATGCTTAATAATCATCGTCCTTATGAATGACAAGTGTAAATGCATGTCATAAAAGCATATTCAAATGACATAACAACTAGCTAGAACACATACCACACGCATACATTAAAACCACATATTATATATGCACATTACACATCACACCATTATAAACAATATGCAAAATATTATATTCGGTGTCATCATATATTAAACAAGACAAATGCATGAATAATAAATAAACATAATAGAATGCTGAATAAATAAAAAAAATGCAATCTGGAAGGGACCAATACTGTAAATTACCCATTAAAAAGAAAACTAATTAGAAAGGCAAAACAGGACTCAATTGAAAAGACTCAAAACCTACAGGGACCTAAACGGTGATTAAACCAATTTTAAAAAACAGATTATAATGCGAAATGGTACTAAATTGAAAAGGCACGAAAGACCAAGGGGACCAAAACAGCAATTTCCCTACTCGAAAGTCGACTGAAACCAAATTTGGGACGAGATTGAAAACACGGGAAAACCTACAGGGACTGCGGTGGTGGTTTAAAAAGACGGAAGCCCTCCCGCGCGTGATTAAGGAGACGCGGAGGGGCTTATTTGGGGATTAACCCCTTTTTAAAACATTAAAACGCTATATACTAAACTGAAAATAAAAGTTCTCTTTTAAAAACCCTAAAAGCTGAGAAGCCATCATTTTCTCTCTGCCGAAACCTAGCCGCCGTCACCCACTCCGGTCGCCGTTAAACGGTTCCGGAGGCCCCAAATAAAAAACTTTTCCATCTCTCTGAACCTCAAAACAGAAAACCCTTCGTCTTTTGAAATCAAAATCCCCCAAAAACGATCCCCCTTTCGTGTTCCTCTTCACCGGCTCACCACACTAGATCTCCGGAGAGATCACTGGGTTTATCACCAGCGAGAAAGGTGAACGGACGAGAAGGAGAAGAAGAGACGCGGAGGTAAAAAAAACTTATCCTTTTATTTTTTATACGATTCGAATGGAAATGAAAACAAAAACAATGAAAATACCTCTGAAGACTTTGAGGTTGCTTGTATTGATTGAAGTTTCCGGTTACAAATCTCTCTCAAAACTCTCTGAAAGAACCTCTAATGCTCTCCGATTACAAATTTTTCTCTGAAATTTTCGAATGGAATCCCCCGTTTACAATTTTTTCCCTCTAAGAAGCCTCATCTCGATTTACATTGCATGCGGGTATTTATAGCCCGAAAATTACCTATTTTCCCTTTTCTAAATTACATGTAATTGCTGGAAAATCTGCTGGTTGATTTGTACGATTTCGGTTGTTGATTGCCTCTGAAATTCTGCATTTTTTGTTTCTGAAATTCCTCTGACATTTGTTGTTTGCATGTGACCCGTGAGGAGAGGGGACCAGAGGGCTCGACTGTTCTGAGGACGTCGAGCCGATGAGGGCTGAATCACGGCTGTTGTTGGAATCTTGACGGCCAGAAGAAGCTGATGGGGACTCGAACTCGCGCGCGTGGGAAGCTGAGAAGCCGCGCGTGTGGGCGTGCGGGTTCTGGAACCTTCCTCGGTCGATCTCAACCGTTCGATGTGGATCCAGATCTGACGGTGGATCTAGTGCGGCGCTAGGGCTTCCTTGGGGGGGCAGCTAGGGCTTCCTTCTCCTGGTGTGATCTGGACCGTCAGATCTAGATCAGATCTGACGGTGGAGAGGGGGTGGCGGCTGCAAAGATGAGAGACAACATTAGGGTTTCTGGTTTAGCAGATTAGGGTTTATTTTTTGGGCCTAAACGGGCCATGTAATATATGTATAAATATTTTTGGGCTTTTATTATGTATAATAGACTTTAAGTAATTAAACATTGGGCTTTATTTATATATATATATATATTAGTATTTTATTTTTTGATTTTCAAAGTTAATAATAATAATAATTAATATAATAACAACACACGGCAATATTAAATAATATTAATAACATAACACTAATAATACTGATATTATATAGTATATAATAATACGGTAATTATAGTACTAATAATAGGTTATAATAATAGATAGTAATAATAATAACACATAATACTAGCAATAGCTATAAAAACGGTAATAAACATAATGGTAATAATAAAAATATAATAGATAGTAATAATAATAGGTAATAATGATAATAAAGAAGATGACATACTATATTAGTAGTGTTTAAGGTTTTTTCACATAAATGATATAATAATAGATATAATACTAATAGTAATACTTTTTGCTTTTTCTTTCTTGGATTTTAATGACACATTTACATAGTTAATAACTAGACAATAGCCCATATAAGCCCACTATTATAAGATGAAATAAAAAAAGTTAGCCCGGACAAAATTAGTGATTACAAGATCCCACTTTGTATTCTATTTCATTTTCATATTCCATTCGAATAGTTCAACATACAAAGCAAGTTCACAATCAATTGACCAAACAACAATTATCCTTCGAGGTATACATAGCAAGGCATCTAATTCTTCATTCGAATACAAGCAATTTAAATACCAATCATATCATATTTATTTTCATAGAATTCATGAATCAAAATCAATCTATCTATTTCTCAAATATCATGCTCAATTTGCATAACATATCGAATACAACAATTCATTATACCATTAGTATCATAATCGAATTATTCAAGGACTATCAACGATTGCATATCATTTCAATTACATCCCAATTTAACATGGAATCAAGAATCAATTCTTCCATTTCGAAATCATGATGCTCAATTTGAATTAATTAATTTAATTTCATATATCCGATCAATAGCAATTTCATATAACAAACAACAGCTAACTGTAGCAGAGGAACAATTAATTTATATTTTATAATTGACTTGCTACCATACAATTCAAGGAATTCATCGATCAATAATTTCCATTTTGAATTGCTATCGTTTAATTTCTTATTAATTCAATTTGCAATGCCTTGGATAGTATATTAAGCTAGGTATTCGAGTCACATGTAACTGAAGTGTGAATCAAATTCACCATATAATAGGTACCACGTACCAAATTCATATCATTGTGTAACATATCATAATGTCCGCAGACATTAAGCAAGAAGGTACACTTACGTACCACAATATCGAGTACAATAACGTACTGATTTTCTTATCGAGCTCAAGACTCTAGGCTAGCCGTACTACCTGGACAGACTGTACACACCAAGGGCTTTGCTTATTGATCTTTAATTTCAATCATGTAATCATTCAATTAATTTTCAGAATTTGCTTTCTCAATCCTTTCGATTGCTTTCATGTAATTTCAATTTCAATGTCACATACTATCACATATAACATATAATGGATTGCAATTCAATTTGCATCTCTTCAAATCAACATTTACACAATTAAATTTCATATCACATAGCTCAATTTTCACATTTCATAGCTCAATTTTCAATTGAACTTATCAAACACACTCATATCATGTAAGCTCATTAATTGATCATATATCATATCGCAACATCATCAATTCATCAAACAATCAATATCAAAATTTCCAATAATCAACATTTCAATTTCATCCAAAATTAGTCCAATTTACTTCCAATCAGATTCGAAATCAACATAACAATATCAATTTTTCAATTCAAGCACATAGATCACTAAATCACATAACACATGCATTAAATTCAATTTCCTTTATTCCTTCTTCCCTTATCATTTACCAACATTTAATTAGTTCAATTTCATGCTCAACATATATGCTAACATCAAATTAAAGGTAGTTGAGACTCTAATCTCAACTCTAATTTGTTTCACTCACTGTTCGCCAAGCTAACTCTGGATTCGAAGGCCTTTTGCTCGATCCGCAGCCGTTTCAGGTACGGTTTCTTCCTCAACTCTTTCACCTCTAGGATCTAATGCATTTAAGCCAAACAATAGAGAAATTTTCAGAATTCTATTCATTAAATTCGAAACTGAATTTTCTTTTTTATTCCAATTTAGTCCATATACTATTATGGTTCGAACGTGTTCAAATCTATTATCACTAATTCCCTCCAATTAGTGCCTAAGCTTTCAATTTGCTTATTAATTTATGTGAATTACACTTTTCACAGTTTACTAATCAATTTAACACCTTTCTTTTCACCTAATTTTACAATTTAAATTTCTCAATCGCCATTAAATTTCACATATCCATTTTTTTCACACTGTTTCGACCTCTTAATTTAATCTGTTTCCCATTTCCAGCATACAACTCCAATTTAATCACCGTTTGTTTCTAAATTCAATTAACATGTTCAATTTTATCACATTAAAATTTCAGATCGAAACCCCAAGTATTTTATTTTCTACAATTTTCCAAAGTTCACTGTCCAGCTAAGAACATTGCTGGATAGTTTTGCATGCTGTTCGAATTAAGCTTCCAGATTTCACTACAATGATCAAATATCAGGTTTACAATTTTTCCATCAAACTATACATATCAAGGTATAACATCTCAAAATTTCATCATGAAATTTCTATTAATTAATTTTCTACAATTTTCTAAAGTTGCATGTTCTTATAACTACCAAATCTGTCATCTTTCAAAAAAAAAAAACTACCAAATCTGTCCATATTTGCTCTTGCATGTTCATAAGCTTTTATCATTCAAAATTTTTTGAGGCTTCTTATGTTCTTAGATTTTCCAGCAGCATCTCCCTTAATTTAATTACTTTCTTTTTTTTTGATCGGCAACTGTATGCATATTATTCATGAAGAAAAACATACAGCGCGACGCAACCATACGCCTCGTTAAAAACCTCCCTAACCTAATGGTGGAAAAGAGTACGTAATGGCCCGTCAAAAAATAGGACAACACCTACATACAAGCTAGAAATAATGAACACCTATCCACCCCTTCCTTAGCTAACACATCGGCGAAGCTATTCGCCTCACGCGGCACGTGCTGAAAATGTATCTCTGAAATGACTTGACATGCCCGATCAATTGTCACAAAAGACTCTCATAAACGCCACGGTCGCTTCGCTGATCGCGTAACCCAACTCAACGCAACTTGAGAATCGGACTCAATCACCACACACCTTTCGCGCCATTTCCCTTCCGCAATCAACCTTACCGCCAACTCAATAGCTCGCACCTCCGCCACATTGGAGTCTAACCTCCCCACCGGTCCGGAAAAAATTCCCAATATGTGACTGTCCGCATCGCGCAGCACACCCCCAATACCCGCAGGCCCAGGCTTACCACGTGCGGATTCGTCCACATTGAACTTCAATGTCCCCGTTATAGGCGGCTGCCAATAAATCCCAGCACGCACCTTTCTTGGCCGTGGACTAACAACACACGCAGATGGACAAGACCACCACACTGATTCAGTCATAACCTCACTCGCGGCATCAACCTTTATCCAATAAAAAGAACGAAGTTTGACGAGGAAACATATTTCCGCCAATGTCGAACGTTTTCCCCGAAAGATAAACTCGTTTCGGGCTAGCCATAAAGACCATAACATTGCACTAACACCAGCCACCCACCACTTCAATTTACAACCATGGAATGAACTATGAAATTTCACCACAAAAAATTCCGGAAAGCTCGCCGGTAAAGGTAACGCGATGTCCCACCAACCGCGCAACCAATCCCAAATCTGTTGTATACAAGGACAATCATAAAATAGATGAGCAATCGATTCCTCCACCATTACACACCACGAACACAAACCTTCCCCCTCCGACAAAAGAACCCCTCTAGTTCTCAAAAAATCTGCTGTCGGCAACCGTTTCAACCAAGTGAACCATAAGAATGCTTGCACCTTGGGCAGGACAAGCACGCGCCACGCGAAACAGCCCCCAAACTCGCTATCCCCTACCCTATCCAACAATAACGCCTTAGACATAGCATGAACCGAAAACTCACCATGCTCATCCGGGAGCCAAATCAGCGTTGTCACATCCCAAAAACCGGTCTAGTAGAAATTAGGTTCAAAATTTTTTTATTCGGTTTATTATTATTTTATGGAGTAAGTAAAAATTTATTATTTTTTATGTAGTAAGTAAAAATTATTATTATTTTATGTAGTAAGTAAAATTTATTATTATTTTATGTAGTAAGTAAAATTTATTATTATTTTATGTAGTAAGTAAAATTTATTATTATTATATGAGGTAAGTAAAATTATTATTATTATTTTATTAAAAAAAAAGGGTGTTTGCCGGCCAAGTTTTAGTATAAATAGGGGGAGGGAATTGTTTGAATTCACAGCAAAAATTGAAGAAAAAAATTAGTAAGATACGATCCAATTTTTGATTGGTAGTCCGATAATTTCGATATAGTAATATCGAATTTCTGCCGACAACGGGGTAAGCTCAAATCTCTAGTTAGTTTAAGTTTCGGTATCGAGTTTGATTAATATTTTTATATATATTCGATACTGTCTTATTATTTTAATTAATTTTTATCGTAGTACACGAGGTCGATTCAGATCAACTTTCAAGCCCAATAAATAAAAATAAAGCACTAGTCTGTCAAGGTGAGTGTAGATGCATTTGTCTCGGGTGACACGGTGTCATTCCGATAATTTTTTTATGTTCTGATATGTGGGTATAGTCGTGTCAGGGGTAGGCTCGGTGCCTTCCTATTGCATTAATTATGAATTTATTTGCATTTGGTAAGTACCCTGCATTATTTTGATATGCTTAAAAATGATTATAATATGCTACATGTATATGAAAATAATATGAAATATTATCTGATATGGAGCTACGGCTCATCTTGCTATTTGATTTGATATGATCTGAAAATCATGGACTATGTGAATTTGTGTGTAATTATGGACGTTGGATACAATTGGCATGCCATAGGGTTATTCGAGCTCAACATGTAAGGGAGGACTACGGTCCAGGGCTACGGCCTATATGTGGGAGATAAAAGGATGGAAGTGTAAGGGATACATGGAGCTACGGCTCAGGGCTACGGCTCATTTATGATTTATGATATGGTGTACAGGGAATCCGCGTATCCAATGGTACCAATATAATATGTGTTCGATATGTTATACCATGACATGTTTATGATAAGATATATGATTATATTATGTTATGTTAGTGATATGGATATCTGATCATGTTATGCTTATACTGTTATAGAAGCATGCAAATAAGTTAGATTAAATTTATATTTAATCATGACATTCATATTATTGTCAATTTACTATCATGACTACCTCACTAGGCTATGTAAGCCTAACATACGTGTCTCATGCATTTTCAGGACCCTGATAGATTTCCAACCTTTGATCGTGTGGTGCAGTTGCAAGTCACATCTCTACCTTATATGTATGATATCTTTCATGAACTCCTAGTAAAGTGGCATATGATCCAACTTTTGTATAAATTGTGTTTTGTAATTTAATAATGTGGTTTTATTTTAGTAATCTAGAAAAGTCCTATTAAATAAATGTTAGAACAATAATAATGATAGATACGAATAATTTTCTAATAAAAATGATTAGAAAGGACTCTAAGATTTTTGTAAGTTGTTAAGCTCATTTAAATATGTAAAGAATTTTAGTAAGATAATAAAAAGAAATAGATTTGAATATTTTACAAAATAGTCACTAAATATTGCATCGTCTAATCAGGTAGATAAATAACCTCCGATAGTAATGAGGTTTTACAGGCTAATAACTAGTTAGTTTAATTTCAGTATATTTTCACGAATTTTAGATAAAGACCTTTAATTTGTGAAAATTACAATTTAGTTCCCTAAGTTTGAAAAAGTTTAAAATTGACCCCAATTTGAATAAGTGGTTAATAAGTTAAGTGTTAAGTCTTAAAAGAGATTAATAAAAATACGCTAAAATGATTTTTAAACTTTGGATTTATATCTCCGATCTCCGCATCGTTTTCCGGTAGCGCTCTCCGACCCGGTTCTCTACCAGGCCGGGTAGGGGGTGTTACATTTGTGGTATCAGAGCTAGAGTTTAGTCGATTCTAGGACTAATCAGGCATTCGTTAACGAGTCTGTGTCTCATATGCCACTTAGGAGTTGATTAAATATGTATTTTGTGACTTGCAACTTACACGATTTAATTTGTGTGTCTAGACCCAAAATGACTGCTCCTACTATTAGGAAAGAAACAAATGAGCCCGATCATGATTCCTCTTCCACTCGAGGGGAAAATGTGAGGCTAGAACCAAGTACCGAACAAGTGGCTCAGAATGATCCACCTCATCTTCCACCTATGTTATCGGCTCAACAAGACTATTTGATGTCTATGGCCGACATGATAAAACAAGTAGTGGTGTCTCTTCGACAAGAAGCACCTTCCTCATCTGCTGAAGCTGTTCAGCAGATCTCTCGAGCTCCAATAGATAAGCTAAAACGTTATCAAGTTTATACATTTACTGGCCAAGATCTGGATAATCCTGAAATCGCAGAATATTGGCTAGAAAATACTTTGAAAGTAATCAACAAGCAACTAAAGTGCCCCGAGGAGCATAAGTTGGAGTGTGCCTTAGCCCTGATTGCAGATGAAGCACAAAGCTGGTGGCACACTGTAACTCTCACTGTACCCGAACATAAAGTAACCTGGGAATTTTTCCTCCAGGAATTTCGTAAAAAGTATATTAGTGAGCATTACCTCGCTGAAAGACGTAAAAAGTTCCTCCATTTGAAGCAAGGAGGAAGGCCAGTGGAGCAGTACATTCATGATTTCTGCAAGTACGCTAGATATGGTACTGATATCATCCACACTGAAAAAGAAAAATGTAGAATGTTCATAGATGGCCTCTGCGATGAATTACGTCCTCTTTTTGTTGCTCTGGAAATCGAGGATTTTCAAATTCTGGTGAATCGAGCCATTGCAACTGAAGCTTCTCAAAGAGCCTCAGAAAGAAGGAAGGGAAACCAAGCTCGGCCTGATAAAAGATTCCGAGAAGATTCTAAACCTCCTCTATCTCAAAAAAGAGGAAGACAGTGGGACCAAAGGTCATCTGCCAATCAACAGCTACCTAACTCTAATTATGTCTCTCAATTTCCATCTGGTGGGACCACTGTTACGCGTACAACCTCAATAAACAGTACAGGAGGCTCTGCCAAAAGTTCTCAGATCCCTCTGTGTAATTTTTGTCAAAAGAGACATTTGGGACAGTGCCATAAACAGTCAGGTTCTTGTTACCTGTGCGGAGAATCTGGTCATTTCATCCGACAATGCCCCCAAAATCCACAAGCCCCTACCTCTATAGCCTCCCAGAACGTTCCAGTAAAAGGGAGGGGAATAAATCAAGCACCGTCTGGTTCTTCCGGAAGGCCCCACAACAATAATGCTCCTTCAGGAAGCCGAAATCCAAAGACCTCAGCCCAGATGTACCACGTTCGAGGCCGCGAACAAGAAGACGACCCTGATGTTATTGCAGGTATGGTGGAGTTAGGTTCTGAATTTGTTTATGCTTTGATAGATCCAGGCTCCACGCATTCCTTTATTAGTGAACCTTTGATTGAAAAATACGCCTTAAAATGTGATCATGTTGCTTCCGAAATACTTGTGTCAAACCCATTAGGAGATAGTGTAGCAATCCAAAAGATCTGTAGATCTTGTCCCCTAAAAATCCAAGGAATTCCTTTTCCGGCCAATTTGATGGTCTTACCCTTTAATGAGTTCGACCTTATCCTTGGCCTAGATTGGCTAGCTGAGCATCAAGCATGGGTAGATTGTTCTAAAAAGAAATTATATCTCCGTGGTCTAGGTAGAGAAAGCATCACCTTAATGAAATCTAAATGTCAGAGTAGTCTTATGTGTGCCTTAGAATCTACGAAGGAACTAAAGCCTGAAGATATACCCATAATAAGAGATTTTCCTGACGTATTCCCTGAAGAACTTCCGGGACTCCCTCCTGTACGTGAAGTTGAGTTTGGGATAGAAGTTCAACCTGGAACTACTCCAATTTCTATCGCTCCATACAGGATGGCTCCAATGGAGTTAAAGGAATTGAAGGCCCAAATCCAAGACCTTGAAAGTAAGGGGTTTATTCGATCGAGTTCCTCACCCTGGGGAGCACCGGTTTTATTTGTGAAGAAGAAAGATGGATCGATGCGCTTATGCATCGACTATCGACAACTGAATAAAGTAACAATAAAAAATAAGTACCCGCTTCTTAGAATAGACGACCTATTTGATCAACTAAAGGGTGCTTCTGTCTTTTCTAAGATAGACCTCCGATCTGGTTACTATCAAATGCTCGTGAAAGAACCAGATGTTTCAAAAACAGCCTTCCGAACCAGATATGGTCATTACGAATTCTTGGTGATGCCTTTTGGGCTCACCAATGCTCCTGTAGCCTTTATGGATCTGATGAACCGAATATTTCGACCTTATCTTGATAAATTTGTCGTTGTCTTCATAGACGACATTTTGATCTATTCAAAAGATTCTGTTACTCACGAAGAACATCTTCGGATTGTACTCCAAACCCTCCGTGAAAAACAGCTCTATGCCAAATTTAATAAATGCGAGTTTTGGCTGACCGAAGTATCTTTTCTCGGTCATGTGATATCTTCCGCGGGAATTCAAGTGGACCCAAAGAAGATTCATGCCATTCT
Source organism: Hibiscus trionum (assembly GCA_030270665.1). Lineage (NCBI taxonomy): Eukaryota > Viridiplantae > Streptophyta > Magnoliopsida > Malvales > Malvaceae > Hibiscus > Hibiscus trionum. The sequence goes on from BSYR01000019.1 coordinate 16,115,245, forward strand.
CGAATGGATACCCCCGAAAAACGTGGGAGAAATTCGTAGTTTCCTGGGTCTTGCAGGATACTATCGTAGGTTCGTTAAGGGGTTCTCCTTAATTGCTTCACCCCTAACGAAGCTTCTTCGCAAAGACATTCCTTTCATGTGGACAGTGGACCAACAACGGAGTTTTGACCAGCTTAAACAAATCCTCACCCACGCTCCTGTCCTAGTACAACCGGAACCAGGAAAAGATTTCACAGTATACAGCGATGCATCCCATCAAGGACTGGGTTGTGTCTTGATGCAAGAAGGTAAAGTTATAGCCTATGCCTCACGTCAACTCAAACCGCATGAGCTTAATTATTCAACTCATGACCTTGAGCTAGCTGCGGTTGTGTTCGCACTAAAGATCTGGCGACATTACCTCTATGGTGAAAAGTGTTATCTTTTTACTGACCACAAAAGCCTGAAATACCTTTTGACCCAAAAAGAATTAAACCTTCGTCAGCGTCGTTGGATGGAGCTTTTGAAAGATTATGATTTGGTAATTGATTACCATCCCGGTAAAGCAAATGTGGTGGCGGACGCTCTTAGCCGGAAGCCCACTTCTTCTCCTAGATGTTTAAACGCTCACTTTCGGCTCATGAAGCGTGGCAAGTTATTAGCCGAGCTCAGGGTACAATCGACCATTGTGTCCCTGATTAAAGCACTTCAAGAAGATGATGAGGAGTTGCAACCTATTTTAGCCCGAATTAAGGATGAACCGGACCCTGATTTTGCCATAAATTCTGACGGCTTGTTATGTTTTCGTAATCGTATATGTGTTCCAAACAATGATGATCTTCAGAACCAGATCCTGCGTGAAGCACATGCTAGCCCTTTTTCTATTCACCCCGGAGCTGTTAAGATGTACAAGGATCTAAAAGAGATCTACTGGTGGTCAGGTATGAAAAGTAAAATCACAGATTTTGTAGCAAGGTGTTTGACTTGTCAACGGGTTAAAGCCGAACATAAAGTACCGACGGGACTTCTTCAACCCATTGAGCTGCCACAGTGGAAGTGGGAACGTATCACTATGGACTTTGTAAGCGGATTACCCCCGACTCCAAAGAAAAACAACGCAATCTGGGTCATCGTAGATCGATTTACCAAGTCAGCTCACTTTCTTCCTGTAAGAATGGACTTCAGCTTATCCAAGCTAGCAGAGTTGTATATCAGCGAAGTTATACGCTTGCACGGAGTTCCAACATCAATAATTTCTGATCGAGACCCACGGTTTGCATCTCGATTTTGGAGAACCTTACAGGAGGCATTGGGAACTAGAGTACATCTCAGTACTGCATTCCATCCTCAAACCGATGGCCAATCTGAAAGGGTTATTCAGGTAACCTCGTTATTGTCTTTCTTTAAACATAAGCTAGGTATCCTATATCAATTACGATCTTCCTTGTAGATTCTGGAAGATATGCTCCGAGCCTGCATTATTGATTTTGGGAAAAATTGGGAGAAATCCCTACCCTTAGTGGAATTTTCCTACAACAATAGCTATCAGTCATCTATTCAGATGGCTCCTTTTGAAGCATTGTATGGCAGAAAATGTAGACTCCTCTGTGTTGGTCCGAACTTGGTGAAAACAAGGTGTTGGGACCACAATTGCTCAGAGAAACAGAAGAGAAGGTTCAAATCATTCACTCTCGATTGAAACAAGCTTTTGATAGGCAGAAAGCTTACGCTGATCTAAAACGAAGAGACATTCAGCATAATGTGGGAGACAAAGTCTTTCTTAAAGTCTCTCCATGGAAGAAAGTATTTCGGTTTGGAAAGAGGGGAAAGCTCAGTCCTCGTTTTATTGGACCTTTTGAAATTACTGAAAGAATTGGCCCAGTGGCTTATCGACTTGCACTTCCTAGCGAGTTCGATAAAATCCACAATGTCTTCCACGTGTCAATGCTCAGAAAGTACAGATCCGATCCATCTCATATCTTAGAGCCGGAAGAATTGGAGCTGAATCCTAACTTATCTTACGAAGAGGAACCAATTCAGATTCTGGATAGAGAAATCAAAAGACTCAGAAACAAAAATGTTGCATTGGTTAAAGTTTTGTGGAGAAATCACAAGAGGGAAGAGGCAACATGGGAACCTGAGGACACGATGAAAAAGCAATATCCTCATCTGTTCGATTCAGGTAAAAATTCGAGGACGAATTTTCTTAAGGGGGGGTGAGTTGTCACATCCCAAAAACCGGTCTAGTAGAAATTAGGTTCAAATTTTTTTTATTCGGTTTATTATTATTTTATGGAGTAAGTAAAAATTTATTATTTTTTATGTAGTAAGTAAAAATTATTATTATTTTATGTAGTAAGTAAAATTTATTATTATTTTATGTAGTAAGTAAAATTTATTATTATTTTATGTAGTAAGTAAAATTTATTATTATTATATGGGGTAAGTAAAATTATTATTATTATTTTATTAAAAAAAAAGGGTGTTTGCCGGCCAAGTTTTAGTATAAATAGGGGGAGGGAATTGTTTGAATTCACAGCAAAAATTGAAGAAAAAAATTAGTAAGATACGATCCAATTTTTGATTGGTAGTCCGATAATTTCGATATAGTAATATCGAATTTCTGCCGACAACGGGGTAAGCTCAAATCTCTAGTTAGTTTAAGTTTCGGTATCGAGTTTGATTAATATTTTTATATATATTCGATACTGTCTTATTATTTTAATTAATTTTTATCGTAGTACACGAGGTCGATTCAGATCAACTTTCAAGCCCAATAAATAAAAATAAAGCACTAGTCTGTCAAGGTGAGTGTAGATGCATTTGTCTCGGGTGACACGGTGTCATTCCGATAATTTTTTTATGTTCTGATATGTGGGTATAGTCGTGTCAGGGGTAGGCTCGGTGCCTTCCTATTGCATTAATTATGAATTTATTTGCATTTGGTAAGTACCCTGCATTATTTTGATATGCTTAAAAATGATTATAATATGCTACATGTATATGAAAATAATATGAAATATTATCTGATATGGAGCTACGGCTCATCTTGCTATTTGATTTGATATGATCTGAAAATCATGGACTATGTGAATTTGTGTGTAATTATGGACGTTGGATACAATTGGCATGCCATAGGGTTATTCGAGCTCAACATGTAAGGGAGGACTACGGTCCAGGGCTACGGCCTATATGTGGGAGATAAAAGGATGGAAGTGTAAGGGATACATGGAGCTACGGCTCAGGGCTACGGCTCATTTATGATTTATGATATGGTGTACAGGGAATCCGCGTATCCAATGGTACCAATATAATATGTGTTCGATATGTTATACCATGACATGTTTATGATAAGATATATGATTATATTATGTTATGTTAGTGATATGGATATCTGATCATGTTATGCTTATACTGTTATAGAAGCATGCAAATAAGTTAGATTAAATTTATATTTAATCATGACATTCATATTATTGTCAATTTACTATCATGACTACCTCACTAGGCTATGTAAGCCTAACATACGTGTCTCATGCATTTTCAGGACCCTGATAGATTTCCAACCTTTGATCGTGTGGTGCAGTTGCAAGTCACATCTCTACCTTATATGTATGATATCTTTCATGAACTCCTAGTAAAGTGGCATATGATCCAACTTTTGTATAAATTGTGTTTTGTAATTTAATAATGTGGTTTTATTTTAGTAATCTAGAAAAGTCCTATTAAATAAATGTTAGAACAATAATAATGATAGATACGAATAATTTTCTAATAAAAATGATTAGAAAGGACTCTAAGATTTTTGTAAGTTGTTAAGCTCATTTAAATATGTAAAGAATTTTAGTAAGATAATAAAAAGAAATAGATTTGAATATTTTACAAAATAGTCACTAAATATTGCATCGTCTAATCAGGTAGATAAATAACCTCCGATAGTAATGAGGTTTTACAGGCTAATAACCAGTTAGTTTAATTTCAGTATATTTTCACGAATTTTAGATAAAGACCTTTAATTTGTGAAAATTACAATTTAGTTCCCTAAGTTTGAAAAAGTTTAAAATTGACCCCAATTTGAATAAGTGGTTAATAAGTTAAGTGTTAAGTCTTAAAAGAGATTAATAAAAATACGCTAAAATGATTTTTAAACTTTGGATTTATATCTCCGATCTCCGCATCGTTTTCCGGTAGCGCTCTCCGACCCGGTTCTCTACCAGGCCGGGTAGGGGGTGTTACAAGCGTATCAATACTAGACTCCCAAAGGCGAACACCACAAGCCAACTCGCACAATGCGCGCAACTGCTTTTGCTCAAATATTCACAATCGCCTCCTAAAATATCCCGCCCACTGTCCATGAGTGAAACAACTATCCACTGCATAGTCACGTACCCATGCTAATTTATTAAATGCAAAAGCAAACAAACGTGGGAATACATCCTTCAATGGTTGTTGTGTAATCCATAAATCAAACCAAAATAACACAAGCTGTCCGTTTCCGATTTTTCACTGAAAATTCGCCCCCCACATGCGGTTCTACACTCGGACAGCACGCATTAGCAACAATTTGACGCCATACAATAGACATGGCCGACAAATTCTCTGTATTAAATCGCCACCATTGAGTGTTTTCACCATATTTAGCCGTAATCAAACGACGCCAAAGCGAATCTCGATCGTGAGCATATCGCCATACCCATTTGGACAGCAGCGCCATATTTTTCACTCGAAGATCCGCCACCCCCAAACCCCCTAAATGCCATGGTCTACACACCGTTTCCCATCCCACTCTACTCATCCGTCGCTCAAGACTAACACCACCCCAAAGAAAAGCACGACGAATACGATCCAGCTGCTCAATTACTCCTTTCGGTGCTACAAATAGACCCAAATAAAATATAGGCAATGATGATAGGACCGAGTTAACAAGTGTCACTCTAGCTGCAAACGACAAAGAACTACGCTTCCACCCCGCTAACTTGCGTCTGAAGTTAGCGATAACCGGATCCCATACTGATATTCGTCTCGGATCAGCCCCCAAAGGAAAACTAAGGTACACAAACGGGAATTCCCCCAAATGGCAGCCCAACACACTAGCCACGGATGCACTGAGCTCACCCTCCACTCCAATCGCATATAAGGAGCTCTTAGCGAAATTAATCTGTAATCCGGAACATACTTGGAAACAATGCAAAATCCTCTTTAAATTCCGAGCAAACTCAATATTGGCATCAAAAAACAAAATCGTATCATCGGCAAACTGTAACTGAGTCAGTCGTATATTCGATACCACCTCCACCCCCCGAATCAGACCTCCCGTTTCCGCTCTAATCAACATCAAATGTAGTGCCTCTGCCACTATCACAAATAACAACGATGACAGTGGACAACCTTGTCTCAAACCACGGCCAATCCTGAATTCTTTAGTCGCGCTCCCGTTCAACAACACTGACAAACGAGCAGAACTAATACACTCTTTTATCCATTGTCGCCACACTACACAAAATCCCATCCGAGATAACACTGAATCTAGGAAAACTTAATTTAATTACTTTCATGATTTTATAAAGACATTAAGACCATTAATTTTCCAAAAATTTTAACATATTCGAAAGCTATAGAGAGAGAGCTACTTACTTCCGATCTTTCCTTAAATTTTCTAACTCAATTTCTATGCCATGCAACCCTTGCCTTCTTCACCGAAAGTTCTCTGGTTTTCCTCTCAATTTTGTGTTTGTAGTGTGTGTGTGAAATGAGCAAATGTTACTTAGTTGGTATGGTTTGGTGTAGCCAGCTAAGGAAGAGAAAAAGTGGAACATATTAATGAGACTTGACCTCATGTCAAGGTCTCAACTAATACCACTTTGTTAACCCTTAATAATTCAATCATTTCATGTTAATTCAAGATTAACCTATGAATTTTTGACTTTAGCATGCAACTTCATGTTTTCTTTCTTGTTCGGTTTGGTCACTAGACACAATGACCGAATTTTTCTTGGACATTTCTTTAAAATCCGATTTGGTCCTTATTAAATCTATTTTCCAATTCGATAGTTTAGGAAATTTAATCTAATACATCACCTAATCATTTAATTAAATCTCTAATCTTCTAGGCTAATTTTTGGGATGTTACATTTCTTCCCCCTTAAAGAAAGAATTCGTCCTCGAATTCTTACCTGAACTGAACAAATAGGGATATTGGTTTCGCATTGTTTCCTCAGGTTCCCATGTTGCCTCTTCCATCTTGTGATTTCTCCACAAGACTTTAACCAGTGCAACATTTTTGTTTCTGAGTCTTTTGATTTCCCTATCCAGAATCTGAACCGATTTCTCTTCATAGGACAAGTTAGGATTTGGCTCTACTTCTTCCGGCTCTAAGATATGAGATGGATCGGATCTATACTTTCTGAGCATTGATACATGGAAGACATTGTGGATTTTATCAAATTCACTGGGAAGTGAGAGTCGATAAGCCACTGGGCCAATTCTTTCTGTAATTTCAAAATGTCCAATAAAGCGAGGACTGAGTTGTCCCCTCTTTCCGAACCGAAACACTTTCTTCCATGGAGAGACTTTGAGAAAGACTTTGTCTCCCACATTATGCTGAATGTCTCTTCGTTTCAGATCAGTGTAGGCTTTCTGCCTATCAAAAGCTTGTTTCAAACGAGAGTGGATGATTTGAACTTTCTCTTCAGTTTCTCTGAGCAGTTGTGGTCCCAACACTTTGTTTTCACCAAGCTCAGACCAACACAGAGGAGTTCTACATTTTCTGCCATACAAAGCTTCAAAAGGAGCCATCTAAATAGACGACTGATAGCTATTGTTGTAGGCAAATTCCACTAAGGGTAGGGATTTCTCCCAATTCTTTCCAAAGTCAATTATGCAAGCTCTAAGCATATCTTCGAGAATCTGAATTACTCGTTCGGACTGACCATCACTTTGCGGATGGAAAGCAGTGCTTAGATTCAATTTTGTTCCCATAGCTCTTTGTAGAGTTCTCCAGAATCGGGAAATGAATCTCGGATCACGATCAGAGACAATGGATATAGGAATTCCGTGTAGCCGAATTATTTCTTGAATGTACAAGTTGGCTAAAGTCTCTAGACTGTAATTGATACGAATAGGGATGAAATGTGCCGATTTGGTGAACCGGTCTACAATCACCCAAATAGCATCATATTTTTTTGGGAGAACAAGGAAGACCAGTCACAAAGTCCATAGTAATTCGTTCCCATTTCCACTGTGGCAGTACAAGTGGTTGGAGTAGTCCGGTGGGAACTCTATGTTCAGCTTTGACTCTTTGACAATTGAGACATTTAGATACGAAATCATTGATAGCCACTTTCATGCCAGACCACCAATACAAAGATTTGAGATCTTTATACATCTTAACCGATCCAGGGTGGACCGAAAAAGAACTCTGGTGTGCTTCTTTCAGAAGATCTCTTTTCAAGCTTTCATCATTTGGAACACAAATTCTATCTTTGAAATAGAGGAGACCGTTTGTGTGAATACGGAATCCTTCTCCAGACTTTGTATCAAGTTTGGAAATAATAACCTGAAGTTCTGAATCAGCTTTCTGAAGATTTTCAATCCTTGAAATGAGACTGGACTGAATTTGAAGTTCAGACAGAAATCCTTGCTTTTGATACACTCGAAGATGAGCGTTGATAGCAGTTGGAGCTACAAGAATAATTTTAACAATTTAGACAGAATTATTATTGTAAACATTTTAAATTTTTATTTATTTAAGGCTCAGGGATTAGGAACTTTACCCAATGTCGGTTTACGACTCAAGGCGTCTGCAACCACATTGGCTTTTCCTAGATGATAGTAAATAACTATATCATAGTCTTTCAATAACTCCATCCATCTGCGTTGTCTCAAATTCATATCTTTTTGAGTCATGAGATATTTTAGGCTCTTGTGATCGATGAACAGGTAACATTTTTCACCGTACAAATAGTGTCTCCATATTTTGAGAGCAAACACGATAGCAGCAAGTTCGAGATCATACGTTGGATAGTTCATTTCATGAGATTTCAATTGGCGTGAAGCATAAGCAATCACATTGTCACCTTGTATTAAAACACATCCAAGACTCGCATGTGAAGCATCACTGTACACTGTATAATCTTTGCCCGGTTCTGGTTGGATCAAAACTGGGGCATGGGTCAAGGCTGTTTTGAGTTGGTCAAAGCTTCTCTGTTGCTTTTCGGACCATTCAAATGGTTGGTCTTTGCGAAGAAGTTTAGTCAAAGGTAAGGCTATAGAGGAAAACCCTTTAACAAACCTTATGTAATAACCAGCTAGACCAAGAAAACTTCGTATTTCACTGACATTTCTAGGAGGTCGCCAATCCATGATTAACTGAATTTTCTTTAGATCAACTTTAATTCCTTCTGCAGAAATAACATGACCAAGGAAAGAGACTTCCGATAACTAGAACTCGCACTTGGAAAATTTTGCGAATAACTGGAGTTCCCGGCGAGTTTGCAAGACAATGCGGAGATGATCAACATGTTCTTCTTGATTGCGAGAATAGATCAGAATGTCATCAATGAAGACGACCACGAATTTATCAAGATAGGGTTTGAATACTCTGTTCATGAGATCCATGAATGTCGCTGGAGCATTTGTTAATCCGAAAGGCATTACCAGAAATTCATAGTGGCCATAACGAGTTCAAAAGGCTGTTTTTGACACATCATTCTCTTTAACTCTCATTTGATAGTATCCAGATCGCAGGTCGATCTTTGAGAATACTGAAGCATCCCTAAGTTGATCAAACAGATCTTCTATTCTTGGGAGCGGATATCGGTTCTTGATTGTGATCTTGTTCAATTGACGGTAGTCAATGCAAAGACGCATCGATCCATCCTTCTTCTTTACAAACAGAACAGGTGCACCCCAAGGAGAAGTGCTAGGTCGAATGAAACCCTTATCCTGAAGCTCTTGAAGTTGCTTTTGCAATTCTTTTAATTCAAGAGGTGCCATCCGATACGGAGTGATAGACACCGGATTTGAGCCAGACTGTATTTCAATCCCAAATTCAACTTCTCTAGTCGGAGGAAGACCAGGTAGTTCCTCGGGAAACACATCAATGAATTCAAAAACAACAGGCATTTCAGATATTCCAAATTCAATTTGATCTTGTAAGACCATAGATGCAAAAATGGAAGTGAGCTTTTTATCAATTAGGAGTATGGATTCTTTTCCTAAACCCTGAAGGTACAATCTTTTATTTTGACAATCTACCCAAGCCTCATGTTTACTTAACCAATCTAAACCCAAAATTAGATTGAACTCACAGGAGGGTAATATGTAGAGATCAATAAGGAATGGTAAATTGCTAATATGCAATGAACAGTTTCTACATATCAGGTTAATGTTCGAAGTTCCTCCCAAAGGGTTTGATACTATCAGACTTGTTTTCACAATTTCAGGTTCTAGGCTAATTTTTGGGATGTTACAACATTTGCATTCATTTACCTTGCAAGCTACAGGGATCTGGAGCGAGTAATTGAAAAGGTTAATAATACTTCTATTGATGGGAGACTGGTAGTCGTATCTCAAGTCAAATTTTCGCGAGACCAAAATAAATTGTCTTCTCGCAGTTCATTGAATCTAAATATGAAGAGGAAGCTGAAGGCCAAGGAGGGTAGGGTTTCGGGGATCCCAGATAGCATGTCGGCAAGCAAGAGAGACGACAGAACTTATAAGGATGTTCTAATGTGCAACACTAGGGTTGAACATCATGGTTATCCTTCTAGAAATTCTAAGAAAGTGGACAATTAGGGGTATGGTAATGGTTTAGATTATATCATTCCAATAGAGGAGACAACTTGGGTTGAAAATTCAACTATTGAAATAATAAAGAAGAATTTTGAAAGAGATTTTGTTGAGAAAACCTTGGCCAGTGACAGTATTAATGTTAAATTGGCTAAATGGGGTTTCGCCCATAACTCTTGTATTATCACCTTCAATTCCATGGCTGAAAAAGTAGAAGTGTGAAAAAATAAAAAAGAAGAACTGTCTTTTTAGTTTGATTTTTCTAGATGAGAGGGTTATGGTGGATGGTATACTATTATTCTATTGCTCAATTTCTCTATATGGGGTACCTATTCAATGCTAGTCAGAAGACTTCTTCTCTACTCTAGCAAGAAGATGGGGGATCCTGATTAGTATTCATGAAGATACTAAAAACAAGGTCGACCTCACTGTAGCTAGAATGATCATTAGAGTGTCGAGCCAGTTTGAGATTTTAAATTCGATCAGGGTTCAAGTTTTGGGAAGATCCTTTTTAATTGTGATTAAGACTGGTGAACAATTTCTGGAAGAGCCGAATTCAAGAGGGATATATGATGAAAAATATTTCGCAGATGTTTGGCCAGAAAAAAAGGTTGTCGGTTGGACAGGAGGACGGGGAAGGGCAATAGGTCAGTGGATCTTCTCCGGTGAGTAATTCCAACGCGGTAGATAGGTTCCCAACGAATGTGATCATTAATGGTGAAACTGCTTCGGGTTTGGTGAATGGCAATGCTTCCGAGTCGGGTTCTTTATTAAGTTTGAGAGGTAGCTCATATAACTTGAACGTAGCAGCTGATATTCCTCCTGATCTGAATATACATTCGTTGAATCAGCAAAAAAATATCCCATATGTCAATATTTCAGAACCAGCCCCACATGTGCATAACATATCAATTGATATGGGTTTAGACAAGCCTGGGCTACCCCAAAATAAAATGAATGGGCGATAGTGTTTTGATCCAAATTCCCCTCTGGGCCACAAACAAACCTAAGTGGGTTGTGACTTTGTAGACATGATCATTGAAGGCTCATTTGTCTAAACCCACGTGTCTCGTTATTCTCACCTATCCTCTGAAATAGTTCCCAACAGTTTTGAGGGAATTTGGTGCCCAAAAAATGCGTCTTCTTCCAACGGTATGCGGATGGTACATTTTTGGAGAGAAAATCTTCAGTACATTCTCATCCCCAATTCAATCTATCCATTTTGTTGGGAAAGAATGGTTATTTTTACAACGCCGAGCATCGTAGAGTAATCAGAAACCAAATTTGGGAGCGGCGTCTGAGGGTTCCGACTTTTCTTATGAATCAGTCCATCTTAGTTACATTGAAGAAGCTCTTGCGGTTTGGGGAGTTAGCAATATTCTGGGTATCTCCTTTAAAGGTGGGAAAAAGACTTTGGTAGAAAAGGTTTCTGGAATTGAAGCGAGTTCGAGCTAGAGATATTCTTCAGGTTGATTCCTTTTCTTGTAATTTACAATATTATTTATGGAGCTTTCTATAATTTCTTGGAACATCAGAGGGTTGGGCAAATTTGAAAAATCCAGTGCTATTAGAAGGTTGATGCTTAGTAAGAAACCTGAGATTTTATTTCTCTAGGAAACTAAAAATGCCCAATTTCAATCCGTCGTTACTAAGGCGAATGAGATGTAATCATAGTTTCGAAAAAGCTATCTCCCCTTCGATTGGTTCTTCAGGGGGATCCGGAATTTTTCATTGTCTCTAATACCTATATATTTAGGAGATTCATTGCTATAATTGAAAATTTTGGTAGTAATAAACTCCTCTATGGTCTTGTTAATGTGTATGGTCCGTCGACTGATGTTGAAAAAGATAACTTTTTTCGTGAACTTTTTACCTTTATGGGCAATCACATCGTTTCTTGATGTTTGGGGGGGAGATTTTAACGCTTTCTCCAGCTGCGAGAAAAAGATTGGAGTGACTACAAATCTTGCAAATATTGAATTGTTCAGGTCCTTTATTCAAGAAGCAAATTTGGTTAACTTGCCCCTAAAGGATGGTTCGTTCACATGGTCTAATAATATGGGAGAGCCTACCTTTGTTAGGCTTGACAGATTCCTTGTGGATGTGGCTTTTCTATCTACCTTTCATGGCTTCGAGGAAACAATTGTGGAATCTTTTAGGCATTTGAAAAATGGGAACAGAAGAATAGGATTGCTCAGCTTACTTAAAGGCACAAAATTAGCAATCAAAGATTAGACAAGGAAGAGGAATTTGGGTCAAACAGGGTCTATTCCGAATCTGAAATGTAAAATTTCTTCACTAGAAAAGAAAATTCAGCAGGGGACGGCAAATACAGATGCTTGGAAGTCTCTCGCTTTGTTAAGAAAGGAATTGTGGGATTTTATGAGAAGGGAGGAGAGGATGTGGCTGCAGAATTCACGGTTAAAATGGTTCACTGATAGAGATCGAAATACACGTTTTTTCCACACCTCGACTTCTAATAGGCGAAGACTTAATTCAATTCACTCTATTGTAGTTAATGGTGAATTTGTCTCAGAACCAACTGCTGTAAAGGAGTGTATTTTCGACTTCTTCTGAAAGGCTTACAATGTGAAGAATACTTTAGAGGTGGAAGACTTGTTTTTGAAGTTTTGTAAAATTTCTTCATATCATGAGGAATTTTTGGAGAGAAATTTTGCGAGGAAGAAGTCTGGGAGGTCATTGCTTCTACTGATAATTATCGTGCCCCAGGGCCTGATGGATTTAATATGAGTTTTTTTATAAAAAAAATTGACAGGTTATTAAAGCTGATCTCTTGAAATTCTTCAATGACTTTTTTCATGGTCGAGAGTGGGAAAATTGAGTGAACCATTCCTTTATCACATTGATTCCAAAGAAGATTGGTCTCGAATCTCTTGAAGACTATAGGCCTATCAGTCTAGTGGGAGGGATTTACGAAATTCTTTCAAAAGTTCTCGCTAGAAGATTGAAAGTCTGCATGGATTCAATCATTAGTAAATCTCAGTTTGCATTTATCCCAGGGAGACAAATATTAGACTGTTCACTTATTGCAAACGAAGGAATAGATTATATGTACATATCGGGTTTGAAAGGGGCTATATTTCAAGATTGATTTCAGACGAGCTTATGATACAATTGATTGGTAATTTTTTATCCGAGTTATGAAGGAAATAGGCTTTAGTGATCTGTGGTGTAATTGGATTTACAAATGTATCTCGACTGCCTCCATCTTTATTTTAGTGAATGGTGTGCCGACTCCATGTTTCTCTTTGGTGAGAGGCTTGCGACAAGGATGCTCACTTTTCTTGTTACTATTTAACTTAGTTAGAGAAACCTTACACCTTATGATTGAAAAGGGATCTGATCAAGGGTTGTTCAATGACTTTACAATAGGAAAGGGGAATGTAATATCCCAAAATCTAGCCAAAAATTTTTATGAGTTAATTGAATAATTAATGACTCAATTAGATTAGAAATCTTAAGTAATTGGATTAGATTAAATACATTAGGGACTCAATTGAAAATTTAAAGAAAACTAATAATTAGAGAAGGTGACCAAATTGGATGAACAGAGAAATAAAAAGGATTGCATGCAACAATTAAGAGACTGCCTAAAATGCCCTCATTAATGACTATAATTAATGTGAAATCAATGGGAAAATTAGAGAGATGGGATGGCAATTAGGTGGCCATCTTGTCACCATTAAACTTGTTTCCATGGCCGGCTCCCTTAGTGGGAAAGAAAGAACCAAATCGAAAACAAAAACAAGAGAATTTGGAGAGTGCAAGAGGTGGTTTCGGCCATTGTTGAGAGAAAGGAAAAGAGGAAGCTTTGCATGTCTATGAAATTGGTTTAGAATAGCAAATCTGCCACTATAAGTAAGCCTAACTCCTCCCTCTCTATTTGAATACATCATTATTATAAGGATTAGTTGTGTTTTAATTTTGGCTTATCATAGAAAGATTGAACTAATTAGAATGCTATAAGGGTACTAAAAATGTTGTTGTGAATGAATTTTTACAGCCATGATGAAGAGAGGTTGAAAATGTGATGAGTGTAACAAGACTCTTAAATTAAGTACTATCTAAACTAAGAATTTCAGAGCTGTCGAGCAATATTTTAGTCTAGACAACCAACTTTAGAAATTCATAGAAAATAAAATACTTAGAGTTAGGATCTGAAAATTTAACACAACCTACATTGGTATGTCCTTTTTAATAGGGAACAAACGAAATTGAATTTAGAACTTTGTAGGAAAATTTGGAATGAGATTGGATAAGGTACTCAAAACTGTCCAGTATTGTTTTAGTATGGATAGCGAACTTGGAAAATTCACACATAATTGTACACTTGGAATTTAGGTTCAAAATTTTGATATGTGACAATTGAGTATGTTAATTGAACCTGGAAACAAACGGAGCTAAATTTCGAATAGTAAAACGAAATTTAGAGCTAAAATAGTAAAGGGTAGGCAGAACTGTCCGATTTAAAGAATTAGTGGATACGATGTAAAAATTTGATACAATTGACCAAAAATTCAGTAAAGGGTGAGTAACATTAAAAATAAGGTTATAGATTGTACATAATCTTAAGAGAATTTGTGAAATTAAGTTACAAATCAATAAAATGATAAGGATAAGAAAAAAATTTAAATCTGTCTGAGAATATAAATTTCTCAAAGGATTATATGAAAGTTATTAAAATTGATAACGCGTGTTAGATTGATTCTGAATTTTATTTTATGTTACATGTGAAATTCGAAATAGAACCGAGAAGAGAAGGTGTTGAAGAGAATCCGATAATTGGATCGTCAAAGGAGCGTGGAAAGAGTGTACGGATTCAAAAATTGCACGTCGACTGTGAGTGAAACGAACTTAGAGTTGAGATTAGAGTCTCAAATACTCTTTAATTTGATTTTTATACATGTTATGCATGAATTCAGATTTAATAAAGGCTTGGTAATTATTAAAGGAATGAAGATAAAAAGGAAATTGGTTTTGTGTTATGCTATGTTTGATTATGTGACTGCCATTGTTGAAAATTTATTGTCATCATGTTTCTTGAATGTGTTGAATGTAATTGAATGGAAAAATCATGTTTGTGATACTAGCTTGCTGCTGGAAATTGTATGTTGGAAGGAATATGAATTGTTACATGATATAAGTATATCGGATAGTATTCATTCGATGCTTGAATCAAATGCTATATGGCTGGAATTTCTTGTCTAAAACTAAGAAATTTAGAGAATAGAATGATACTTGAATTGTGGTTAGCCAATTAAATTAATTGGTATATGCTGACATGTGTTTGTACAATTGAAAGTTTTAAAAATCAAAATAAAGGATAAGCCCTTGGTTGTATGGTCAGATAGGTAGTACGACATGCCTAGAGTCTAGAGTTCTTTCTTTTGATTCGATACGTGAGTGTACTGATAATAAGGTACGTAAGTGTACTTATTCGCTTAGTGTATGTGGCACTAAGATGACATGTAATACGTTAATATGGAAGTGGTACGTGGGTACTTGTGACAATGGTGAATTAGTTCACAAACATGTAATATGTGACTCGAATACCTAGCTAACTATATGAACTAAGGCAAAGTGATTAAATCGATGTAAGCACAAAGTGATAAATTAGATTTTAATTATAAATCTGATACAGTTTGTTGCTGCTTGTATATCTGAAACTATGATTGATTGAAATTTGATTATATGAATCAGGTGGTTCGAATATAGCGTGGACTAAAACCAAATTATTAAATTAGACTGATATATGTTTAGATGTAAGGTGTATGGTTGCGTGAGACCTTGGTGAATTCTAATTGATCGAATTGATGTGTAAATTGAATTTAGAATTGATAACTTTGGGCTGGTTGTATTCGATTGTATAATGTTTGATTGTATGAAATTTTTGGTGATGTCCATGGTTTGAATGGAACTATAAACTAAATTGGAAATTGATTATGCTAGACATATATGTACACTAGTGCAAGTACTCGATGGTATGTTTAAATTTGTGATGCATGAAAGGTTAGATTGCTATGTATTAGAAATTAAGATCGGTTAAATTGAGACAACCTTGGATTTGGATGCATAATTATTAGAAGTAAAAAAAATATAATGAGTGTTTGCCGTATTGATTCTGTTTGTGTGTTCAATTTGAATTCGTATTGGAATTGTAATTCGATTTTGAAATTAAACTCATTGGAACAATTGAAATAAAATGATTAAAATAAAGTTTCCTCACTAAGTACTTAATGTACTTATCACCCTTGCTTTCTTTCTTCTCAAAATCACAGAAAGTTAAATTATCGGTCCATCCACTGATCTTGTTAGCTGTCGAAGATTAGAAGTATGCCTTTTATTATCTTTGTTGTGCTTATGATGGGTGGCCTAACTGTCTGCATGTTAGTTCAGTTTGCTCTCCTGGTCATGTTTATGAACTACTATTTGAAGAATGTTTGAACTCTTAAATTATGTTTCCCTCATTTTGTTATGTAAGTAAGGGGTATATATGGGGTCTAGTTTAGCCCTTGGTATATGTTTTGGGGCTTGGTTCTTTTTGTCACTTTCTGTATAGGCAACCATTAGGTATAGCCGATATGTTAGTTACCACGAGAAGTCGTTTGTATAAGGGAAACAAGGACTATGAATGGTTGATGCATATATATATATATAAGGTTATGATGTTAATCTTTAAAATAAGAATTATAGTTTAGATGTGGATATGTATTCAATCCTTCTTATTAAATTGAACATTATATGAATGTGACAATCGAAGGGTTTAATTATATGTATGTTTTAAAAGTTATTATAAAAGGAATTGAGAATTTCAAAATTATCTCATACGTAAATTAAACGAATCGAAAATAAAGCTTAGGTCCATCTTGTGTTAGCATTCAAATAAAAAAGAAAAAGAAAAATATTATATGTTTTCCGCTGCTCACTTGTAATATGCTAATACGAATCTGTTTAACGCTCCTTACTCCTAATCGGGGGTGAGGGGTGTTATAGGGAGAACACGTATAATTTAACCCATTTGCAATTTGCAGATGATCTTATGATCTTCTGCGGAGCTTCGCTGAGGGAAATTTTGAATGTCAAGCGAATCTTACGGGTGTTCGAAGTGGCTTCAGGACTTCAGTTGAATCTAAGCAAGAGTAGACTGTTTGGGATTAATGTTGATGAAGATTCCCTGACTAGCTGGGCGTTCAAAGCTAGCCGTGCTAAGGGTCAATTCCCTTCAAAATATTTAGGCTTACCGTTGGGCCCTAGAAGGAACTCGGCCGCTCTTTGAGAACCTGTGATTGATAAATTTTATTGTTCATTGGCTAGTTGGAAAGGGAAAAATCTATCTATCAGCGGCAGATTGGTTTTGATAAAATTTGTCCTTGTTTCTCTACCCATATATTACCTTTATGTTTTCATATTGCCTACTGACATTGCTTGCAAATTGAACAATATTATGGCAAATGTTTTTTTGGGTGATTCTGATTCTCGTAGGAAGATCTATTGGGTTAATTGGCATTCGATTTGTTTGCCGAGTGAATTTGAAGGGTTGGGCATTCGAGACCTAGTTACACATAATAGGGCTCTCCTTTGTAAATGGGTGTGGAAATTTGCAAACGATCGAGAGAGTGAATGGAAGAAGATTCTATGTTGTAAACTTAATTTGAACCCAACTTCAATTATTCTTGAAGCTTCTAATCACAGATTAGCTTCTTGAATTTAGAAAGGTATTTCAAATTCCTTCCACAAGTTGGATGATTTTGGTGAATCAATATGCAACAATATGCTTCTACAAATAGAAAATGGCAGTTCGATCTTCTTCTGGTCTGATATATGGATCGGAGAGTCTCCAATGCAAGTTATGTTCTCGAAGATTTTTGCATTATCATGCAATAAAAATGGGAAAGTATTCGAATTCGGTACAAAGCAAAATGGAAGCTGGGTGTGAAAAATTCTACTTTAGAATACGACTTTTTAATTGGGAAAAGGACCAATGGATATCTCTCTTGTCTCGTCTTTCCTTTTTTAATTCAAAAGATTTCACACACGACTGCTTTGTATGGTATGGTTCAGGTGATGGCATTTACACAGTCAAATCAGGTTATAAAATTACTTTGCCAAATAGCAGTTTGGAACTTAGCTGGAAGAAATTTATTTGGTCTGGTTTTGCACCTCCTAGAGTGGAGTTCTTCTTGTGGCAGGTAGTTAGGAATAAGATCGTCGTTCGGGTTGAACTTTCAAAAAGAGGCTTGACCTCTAATGTGGGAAATTAATGTCCCTTTTGCAATGAATCAGCAGAAACTGTTTCACACCTCTTCATTTACTGTAAATTCTCTTGGGAACTATGGATGTGTTTCGCCTCTTTTTGGAATCTTTCGTTGGCTATGCCAAAGGAAATAACATTTATACTACAAGTCTGGCATGAGGTTTGTCCCACCAACTTCAAAGATTCAATATGGCACTTCATACCGGCTGTACTAATTTGGTCCCTTTGGCTTACAAGGAATGATATTATTTTCAATGAAGGAAAGCTTGATTCGATGTAACTCCTTTTTGTGGCTAAATCCAGGCTTGCGTCTTGGTTCAAACCAAGGTTTCAGGTTGCTATGGTGTCGTTA
Organism: Hibiscus trionum; assembly: GCA_030270665.1. NCBI lineage: Eukaryota > Viridiplantae > Streptophyta > Magnoliopsida > Malvales > Malvaceae > Hibiscus > Hibiscus trionum. The sequence continues at coordinate 16,133,640 of BSYR01000019.1, forward strand.
GAAGATCTTATGTCTAACCCAGCTTTAGCTGACATTGCTGGGCGCAAACAGAGTAGCAACGTAACTCATGCTTGTTAGACTCCTTCTCCTACTGGGTTTCTTAAGCTAAACATAGATGGAGCCATGATGCGAGATGAGAGTGCTGGTGATATTGGTGGGGTGGTGCGTAACTCCAAAAGTGAGATAATTATGACTCTCAAATGCGATAGGTTCAGGGCCTCCGATCCTTGCAGAGCTATTGACGGTAAGGCACGATCTTATCCTAATTAATTCAAGTAGCGAGTGTGATAATCAACGTTTAATTATGGAGTGTGATTGTAGCTCTGCGCTGAACTGGATTTCAAATCCAGTGCAGTGGCCAGCGTTGTTTGGTGAGGTGGTTCAGGACATTGTTCATCTGGGGAAACTGAGAAACTGCTTGTTTAAGAAAAATTTTAGGGCATGTAATATAGATTCAGATGCTCTAGCTAAAAGAGGGATAGGGTAAGGGAGTCGGTCTTGGGAGAAGGTTGTCGAGTTCTAAGTTGGTATCTAAACTTGATGGGGTTTACCAGTGTTGTTTGGTTGGATATTATTTTCCTATGGTTGTAACTCTTTTTTTGAATCAATAAAATTTTCTTGTGGCACTCTTTTCCTCCTTCCGATGTTGGCCGATTTACTTTTAGTGTGTTGGTTTATATGAAAGAGATTTTTAACGAGGCCACCAAATTTTATCAAAAAAACCATGTACTATTTGTGATTGTAAACTTTTTAATAAATAAAGAAGTGGGTTATCACCATGTGCCTTATTAAAAACTTCTTTAAGCCTAGTTGGAGGATCGAAGGATTATAATTTGATCATTAATCTATTGATTTTATTAATTAAGTTATTAAACTATTTAAATTTAATAATAGTTACATATTATATAATTTTAATTTAATGAATTTAATCATTAATTATAATTTGATGAAAGATTTTGAAACAAAAAATTATGGTTGAATACACATTTTATTCCTAACAGATTTTATTTGTATTTTAATTAGGTGGTAAGTCTTAATTTTAATTTATTTATTTTAATAAGAGTTTAATTTTGATATACAACTGTGTAAAAATTATTTTATACAAGTTTGTATATTTATACCAACTAAAATCCTAAATGCTTAAACTTAAACTCTAAAAAATTAAACCACAAACTCTATATACTAACCTTTAAATTCTAAACATTATGGCACAAAATCATAAACTCTAAACTCTAAACTAATTTCCTGACCCCTAAAATTAAAAAACTTATGTAAACTACACCGTTTAAAAATTTTCTTCTTTCAATAAATTAACAACAAGATAAAACGAATTTGAGTGAATACTCATATTTTTATTCTTTAGGTGGCGAGTCTTAATCATTGTAATTGAGGTGGAAATACCCCTCTCTATATAGTCCCCTTACTTTCATTTGTATCTAAATAGAGCACAAACTTTACTTAATGAACGACTAAAGTTAAAAAAAAATCATATCTATAAAGTAAAGTTCTAAGCAGACAAAGATTTTAATCTCTTTAAATCAGAGTTGATTTCATTTTTATTTAGGGTAAAATATACAATTCATCACTGAACTTTCTTCCTACATTATTTTGGTCACTCAACTTTAAATTTTTTTAATTTACTCACTAAACTTTAAATTCGAATATTTTTGATCATTCATCCGTTTTCTCATTAACAGTTCGACGACATGGCTTATTTTATCAATATTTAGTTGTAAGAATTTTTTATTAATATTTAATTGACATGTATAATTTAAAACAAATAAAATATCCTTAAATTATATTATCAAACTCAATCTCAAAATACCAAACCCCAAATCTCACCGGCATCACCTTCCCCTCCCAAAAGCTTCATCGTCTCCCCTCCATAACCTTCTTCATAATTCCCCAATGTTATTTAGATGCTTCTTCTTCTAAAACATGTGTTCGAAAAACATTGGAATGATGGCCCGAAGAAGGATTTTGACTTCAAAGTGACAGGGTTAGAAATGATGATTTAGGAGTGAGATGTAATTGGCGGGCAGAGATAAGAAGTAGTCAAGAAACTAAGTTTGGAGTTAAGGGCGGTTGTTTGATTCAATGACATTATGATAAATTCCTCTATTGAAAAGTAGAAACAATTGGCGAGACTTGTACCTCTAGTTAATACCACAATTCTAGTCAAGGTATCCAAAACGGCACATATCAAAGGTATGGAAAAAATCGATTATATGAATCTTTCATTCCCCATCTCATTCGAAAACCTCCAACTCGAAGTTCTTATGTTAAACGGACAACAAATTTGAGTTTAAGAGGACGAAACGAGTTTGAAGGAAAAATTTGGGACTTATTGCCCACTGTCAGTGACGGCTAACACAGTGGCCGGTCGTGGTGAGTGGTGGTCGGAATTTGGGCATATGGAGAAAACAAAGGGAAAAAAGAGAAAATAAAGGGGAAATGAAAAAAATAGTTTTACAGGGGTACAAAACGACAACGTTTTGATACAAATAAGCTTGTCCAAACTAACGTCGTTTTGGTTCGGTGGGCCATGTTATAACACCGTTAATTATTTAACGGTAGAGTGACTAAAACATAAGTACTTCGAAAGTTCAGTGAGCAAATTAAAAAATTTTAAAATTGAGTGACCAAAATAAAAGTGAAAAGATAGTTGAGTGATGAACTGTGTATTTTACCATTTTATTTATTTGATGAACAAAACTCTTATAAACGGTTAGGTGTGTACGAGTCTCGGGCTGTTGGATGCAGTCCGTGACACATGCATATTTGTAAGCCCATGATTTATTTGAATTAATATATTCCAAACATAAAAAGCTCATCAACGAAATTTTACAAACTGTGTTTATACAGAACAATAGTTATAGTAGAGCTGATCGTATACATGCATAAGTAACAACCTTCAGTTTTGTTTGCTTCACAATCACAACAGTGTTTTGCAGGTCGATGTTTGGGGATCCCACATAGCTGGGAGCAAATACTTACGGCCGTTAACCCCAACTGCGTTATAGCTAGCCCCCGTCGTCTTCTCCACCAAAACCTCTCCTGGATACCCCGGGTACGCTCCTTTACCAAATATCCCCGTACACGCGCTCACCGCCTCCAGTGGCGCCGCTGCTGGCCCTTGAAAGTACCCGTTGTTGAATGGATTTATCACCGTTCCCGCCAAAACCGTTGCCAAATTAATCACCATCCCGTCAACCCCGACGTCTCCGTTAGGAGCAACCAGGGGAGGAGTTTGCGGCCCGTACACGGGTTGATGAAACGGCCAGGCGCAGTAACCCGGACACTGACTCACCGAGTTACCCACCCAAGCGTAAGGGAACCTGCTCTTCTTAAACCGGACCGAACCATGTGTCCCGCACCTGCTCATGCAGAAACCATTAACCACCACGTCAGTGGAAGTCAGAACAACGTTGACCGCGTTACCGTGCCCGTATCCAGCTTTCAAAGCCAAAGCTGTGAGGTGGGAAGTTTTAAGCGCCTTGCCTAAAGAGTACTTGTCATCAAGCGTTTGTTTCCATACGATGACGCTGCTCAAACCTCCCCTGTATTTCCCAGTCGTTTGCCACCACGAGGAGACCGAGGGGGACAACGTCGTCTTCGGGGAGCTGAGAGAGTTTAAGAAGTCGACGATTACGGAACGCTGCGTAGACGAGAATTTACCATACCAGATGAGATTAACAGTAATATTACCCTTAAGGAGGGGACCATTGTGGTATTTAAGAAGGGGTTTTTGTTCAACGGATGAGAGTTTTCGAGTGGTGGCCGACGAAGAGGAAGGGAAAGCGAAGGAGAAGAGAAGCAAAAGAAGTGAAAAGCAAGGCATCGAAGCCATGAAAATTTCAGTAAGTACTAACTAATAACTGAGTTGGAGCTTATGGTGTAATTTGTGAATTGGGTTTGGGCGACGCGGAAAGCAGTGAGGCGGGTATATATAGGAAGGAGAACGGAGGGGACAGGCGGTGAAAAAGAGGGAAATGTTGGGTTTAAATGGAGGGTTGACTCCTTTGGGCAATAACTATTTGGCGAGACTCTTTATTCCTTCGTGTTACGTCTTTCTTAAGGGAAGGTCTGGCCATTGGCCAAGAACCGGTTCTTCCACCCCGCTACATTAAGTTCACAGTTCCCAACAGTTTTTATATTTGTGAATCCATTGAATTTTTGTGGTGTACATCTAGAACCCTCCATTATTCCTATCAAGTGTGTGCCTTTTTCTTTTGTTTATGGCACCGCCCTCTTTCATTAGACCTCAGTGTCCGGTAGTCGTTTGGTAAATAGCGGTTTGGGCAAAAATTAGAGGTTTGAGGTATAATTAGAGGTTTGACTAATCAAATCCGCTAATATTAATGTTTGGTAAATAGCGGATTGAAAGAGGGATTGAGGTGAAAAAGCTAATTTTGAAAAAGCTCATAATAGGAGCTTTTTGAGATTAGAGGTTTGATATTAGAGTTGTAATGACTCTTTTACCCTTAACAATTACCAAAAATCTCCAAATAACCTAAATTAAATAATAATATTTTTTAATATAAATAATAACATATTAAATATTGGACTTATTTGTTGCTACTACTAATTTATATGGTGACATTTGTAAGTTAATTCTATTTTTTTATTATCACATATTTATATGTGCATATAAAAAATTTAATAATTATATAAATAATAAATTAATATATAAATCTTTCAAATATGTTTAGGAAATTTATATTAAAAAATAATTTTTACAAATCTAATTAATATTTATTAGATACAAAATATTAATAACTGATAAATTATTCAAACAAGTATTAAATATAATCATGTCCTTATATGTCATTTTGTTTGTTTAAATAATCAAACAGCTATCAGCTATCAGTTAATTTTACCAAACACTTTTATACAATAAGCTAATACAATCCGCTAATCAAATCAGCTAATGCAATCAGCTATCAGCTATCAGCTAATGTAATCCGCTATCAGCTATCAGCTATCCGCTAATTGCCAAACAGGGCCAAAGTCTTTAAAATTGTTGATAGGTTAATTATTTGATACACTGGCGGTGGTTAGTTTTCACAAACGTCTTAATTTTAGGGTTTAGGGACTCAATTTAGGGGGTAAGTTTTTTTTGTTCAAAGAGGACTGTTAGGGGTAGGTTTTAGTGGTTTAGGTTTAGTAGTTTAGAATTTAAGGATTGTGAATAGAATTTAGGATTTATACGTTAAAACCTAAACCTTCAACATATTACACTATAACCTAAATCTAAACCTTTAAACCCTAAATTCTAAATCCCTACACCCAACCCCCCAAACCCTACACCCTAAACTAAATTTCTAAACCCTAAAACTAAGGCGCTTGGGTTTCCACCGCCAGTGTATTGGATATAAATCTTTGTTGATATCGATAATAATAAATAACTACTAAATTTTCTTCCAACCAAAAAAAAGCTACTAATGGCAGAGATTTGAGATTTTTTTTCAAGGGTGGACACAAGTTAATAATTTTCAAATTTTCATGGGTGTGAAGTTATAAAAATAATAAAAATTAACTCATAAAAATTAAAAAAAAATAAAGCTCAAAGTGTGAATCTTAAAAAATTCAGGCTAATTACATGACCACTTAACCATTAACATAGATCCGCCGCGGATAACTACTAAATTACTAATAATCGGCTTTTTTACCTTTGCGTTTTCATTAATGTACAAACTTACATATCTCACGTGAGTTTAATAACAGCAATAATAATCATCGTACTTTCAGATAATCAGATTGTTTATGAAATAAAAATATTTATGAGACTCAAGCTTTGGTTCGACTAAAACATTAACATGTATTTACCACCGATTCATGTTTGGCCCCATGCATATCATTACATACCTCATGGTGCATTCCAGCTAGGCTCATTTCTAAAGTATTACTATCAACCAAAGGAATAATTCTTCGCACTGTGGTTTATTCTAGACGTTGCATTTTTAAAGATGATGCTTGAATTGAATCCAATGATTAAAGTATCGAAATGGGTCGATTCCAAAGTCACAATTTGTCAAACAGATGGTGGTCACGGATGCTAACTTTATAAAGTGGTGATCTTCTTTTAAACGACTGATCCGGCAGATGGCCCCAACTGCCTTATTTTGAGGTTAAAATGTTAAATCTAATGGTGGATACTCATCACCCTAAGTTTTATTAATACCCGGATGATAGTGGTTCGATATTTTGTTTGTTTGAATTAAGTTATGAGTTTGTTTTTTATAATATTGATTTTATTGACTACACGTCTTCTTATAAGGTTTTTGATAATAAGTCGTCAAAAAATTCATCGACAATACATAGAATCCTATATGTTAATTAATAAACAAGTGTTTGATGCAGTGATAAAACACATAATATGAATCTTTTTAATTTATTTATTTTATTTAATAGAGATGTATTATATTCACATTTTGAGATTCGAACCCATACAAAATAGGACAACATGAGCATTCTTAGCCACCAGGCCAACTAGTAGATCTCCCCCTTAGTATATTCATCACTATATAACAATAACAATAACAATTATCTTATTGATCCCCATAGAGTATTTAAGCTATTGTGACCCCAAAAACAATGAATATATAATATTAGCTAACAGGGAATCAAGTTTAGAAAAAATGAAAGAAATGTAGCCTCTTTGCATGAGTTGAGTTGGTTAATGTAAATATTATAAGTTTAGGATAAGAAGGGGTAAGCAAATTATGAGACATGCACCATTCTTTAAGGGTGGTTTTGGTGCTATTTTAGGTAGTATTTTAAAATAAGAAAAGGGAACTATTCTTGATCATGATTCATGAATTGTTATTTAATAAACTAAATAAAGTGTTTAGCATGCTTATTGAGCCGATCTTCACATTGGTATTGGTAAGGTTAGTTGGGTTTTTTTCTTCTTTTTGCTGTAATTGATTAATATTTTTACTTATAATTTCTTAAAACTGTTCTTTAGTACAAAAATTTAACTAGTTTAACTTTATTAAAATTTAAAATATTCAATAACTCTAATTAGAAAAATATTGACTCATTCAATATTTGAACCAATGATGGCGCCAAGAATCAAGGTTATGAAGTAAAGTATAACTAATCATAAATGAGGGTACAAAGTTTGAATAAATTTAAAATTAAGGGTTTAAATAGGTAAAAATACTATTATATTTTTTGATATAATTTTTTAGGGGGAATACAACCTTCCATGAGTTCCAACCCTTGCAATAGCTCAGCCCCTAACTTGAACCAAGATTATCTCGTCAAGTTCAAAAACCTATTTTATCGCTTCATATATATTAACATATTAAATACTTTTTTTTTTATATATTTCATAATCAAATTTGTATACATTTTTTCAGATGACTTTATTAACTCAAATTAAGAAACCAGAATCAATTTCCATCGATTACATTTCGTATTTAATCCGGTCTAAATCAAATAGAGAATACCTATCATATCGTAAAAAGAATGTTTCTATAGTAAAATCATATATATGTATGTATATGCATGACCGAGACGTTAAAAATCAATGAATCAATGGTCACTTTTTTTTTCAATTTCATGTGGATCAATATTTTTATTATTGGATTTAACGAGCAAGGTGATACATTTGGCCAAATTTAGATTAGGTAAATCAGCGCCCCACTCAAAACTAAAAATGAAGTTAACAGTTGAAATTGCAAGTATCCATTTGGTATGTGGCAAGGCTAAGGCACTGACACCAAAGAAAAGGTCGGTCGGTGCATTCATACTATTTATATACTATGTTTTCTTTGGAGACAATGTCAATGTGGGTTATTGTTTGGTTAAAGAGTTAAGGCAAATCCCACGCGTGGGAGAGGATGAATTGTCGTGAAAGTCATGGAGTGGGAACTGGGATGGTCGGTGTGATGTGGCTAAGCGTATGGCGTGAAGATGGGGCGTGTCTTTATGCGCTCTTGTCGTTACACTGAATGTGTGCGTTTTTAACACGGAGGCAGAGGCAGATGATACAAGGAGCCCCTCAAAACTCAATTTTAAAACCCATTATTGTTCTTGGCTCCCTACCCTCTAAGCCTCTACTAATGTTAACTAACGTAAATTATCTGAATCATCCATTTGAGGCCGACCTATATTGGAAACTTGGTAAATTAGTCCCTTCAAATTTTAAATTTTTTAATTTGGCCCATTCAAAAAATTTAAAAATATTATTATATTTTAAATTTTTTGAATTAAAAGTCCTCCTATTTTTTTTAAAAATTTTTTTTAAATAAGCATCCTCAACTTGGGTTGCTAAGATCCGCCTCTAAGATTAGTTATGTTAATTATAATTTTTTTGAATCAAACACTAGATTTTATTAAAATATAGAGAAGAAATACACATATAAGCATACCCTAAAATATAAAAATAAACGTAGAAAAGTAAAGAGTATGCAAACATGAATAGTAAATTTAAATCTTCTCATAAAATCTTCATTAGTCCTTTTCAAATCTATCAACATAGCGAAATCTTGGAGTGCTCACTGGAAGAACGCAGATCATTGAATTACTCCAATTAACAAAAAGAGAGAAAAACATCTTGATTATCTCCACGAACAATCAACCCATGCAATATTGTGCGATAAAATTTAGCTGTAACATACACTAGGTTGTAGACATCTTTAATATCAGCGTGTCATAGAGTCAGACAAAAAACGCGCCATAACAGTAGATGAAAAACATGGCAAAACAACGGACGAAAAACAAAAAATAAAAATAAAAAATGAGCAAAAGTAAAAAAAAATTACCGGTTGGCTTGAAAAACTAAAAAAATTCTCAAAAAAAAATAACCAGGAGTTGGGAGAAAATGATAATAATTATGGTTAATAATGAAATTTTAACAGGTTATAATTCCATACCAAGACATTTATGTTAAATATAAATTATATTATTACAAAAAAATAACAAAACTAAACATTGTTTTCTCAACATTCCACGCTACAAATTTTCATTCCATATACTTTATTACTTGTTTAAAATCTCTTACAGGTAACAGGATTCAAGCAATAAGTTTAACTTAATTAGACTTCATTCAGTTAATCCTAGTAGGATTTATGTTGTTTTTAGTTTTACCTTTTTTACTGTATCAAATCTTGATATTCTGTTGTATATACAGAAAAGAATACAAGATGAAAAATATTTGCAAGTATATATCTATTATTCAACCATGATGGAAAAATAACAATTCAATAAAAAAATCTCTTACAAAAAATTATACTGCCTAAAATATATTTTATACACCGACATGCTCTCATGTCTTATAATCTTCGTTTAAACTTTTAAGCCAGAGTAGCGCAAGTCGAGGTCGATGGGTCAAACAAAGCAGGAAGCAGATACTTTCTCCCGTTGACTCCATGTGCATTGTAGCTAGCACCAGTTGTTGCATCCACCGGAAGGTCTCCGGCGTAGCCTGGATAAGCCCCTTTACCATAAATCCCGGGACATGCCGATGCAGCCTCCAGCGGTGCCTCTTTTGGACCCTGGTAGTACCCATTTCCGAACGGGTTGGTCACAGTCCCAGCCAAGAGGCTAGCTAGATTGATCACCATCCCATCAAGACCAACATCATTGTTGGGTGCAACCAAAGGTGGGTTCTGCGGTCCGTAGATGGGCTGATGGAATGGCCAAGCGCATTGACCCGGGCACTGTGTCTCTGAGTTACCGACCCAAATGTAAGCGAACTTACTGTGTCCACTGCTTGAGCTTCGGCTTCCCGAAGCTGAACCATGGGTTCCGCACCTGCTCGAGCAGAACCCGTCTACAGCCACGTCGGCTGATGTCAAGACAACGTTAATGGCGTTCTTCTGAGCACCCTTTGACGCCAATTCCACGATTTGTTGAGTTGTGAGCGATTTTCCCAAAGAGTAGTTCTCGTCGAGGATTTGTGAACCCAAACCCAAAGAGAGCGCAAGGGAAGAAGGTTTCTTGCTGAGCTGATAGTACTTTTGCGTGGCTTTCCACCATGTAGCAACCGAGGGTTGAGCTGTCGTGGGCTTGGAAGATGCAACGGAAGCGACGAAATCGGAGACGATCGCACGTTGGGAAGGCTTGAACTTGCCATACCAAATGAGATTAACAGAGATTTTCCCAGATAGAAGAGGGCCGTTGTGGTATTGGAAAAGCAAAGGCTGCTCGGTTTGGTCTGACTCAACCAGCCTCCTTGCTTCTACGCTGAAAAGCAGCGAAAAGACCAAGAAAACAAGACTGGAAGTATCCAAAGAAGGCATGATAGAAGAACGAGGTTGAATGTTTTTTGAGGTAATTTTGGATGATGAGAAGTGAAACGATGGAGGGGATGTATTTATAGTGCATATTTTTTAAGGAACGAAAGCGGTAAGAAAGAGGCGAAAATTAAAGAGAGAGGTGGGGAGTGGGGTGGCATGACAGCCAATTGACGCGTTAAAAAATACAGTGAAAAGCCAACTAAGGTGGATAAAGACAAAGAGACATGAAGAAAATGACGAAATTGAGTGCTTATTCAGGTGAGGGGGAGGGAAAACGCGTAATAGTGTTTGGGGAGTGTGCAGTAGAAGCCAATTTGGGGGAGGTGGCTTTAGATTTTCCAAAGGAGCAAGTTGCTGGAATATCAAAGTTCCATAATTGTTGAAGAGAAACAACAACTTGAAAACGTTTTGATAAAAAAAACAACAACAACAACTTGAAAACAAATAGTGGTAATAATGTTCATGGACGAAACATGTCTTGTTTTTGGTGTAATATGAACACGTAGCAAGTTATGTGTTGCAAGCACCTTTAATGATTTAAGATATTTTGTTGTTTGGTGTTCTTTTTTTTCTCCTATGTAAGGTGGTTGTTGTTGCATTTGTTTGGTTTCCATCAAAATATCAACGATATTATTGGTACTTGGTAGAGAATTCTTTTAACAATATTATTGGTAGAGATTTAAATTATAATTGACCAATAGAAATCCTCTATTTTTTATGTTACCCTTGTTCAAGTCTCGTACTAAAAAATAGGTTTATAGTTTAGAGTTAAGGATTTAGGGTTAAGAGTTTAAGGAAGTTGAAGCATGTATATTTTTTAAGATTTATGGTTTAGAATTTAAGATTTAAAATTTAGAGTTAGAGCTTAAAATTTAAATTTTATTTTAGTTTTAGAACATAAAAAGAGGCACCGAAGAAGATAGATGATTTTTGTCCATAATTGACAACATATTTTCCATTGATCATGCCATGTTTATCATAGTGTCACGGCCCAAAATCCTTGGTCCGAGACAGTGGCGCAAAGATCCGCCCAGGAGGTTCAAGACGGATCATCGGACTTGCCAAGACCACCGGACTTGGCCCGACACTTAGAGAATGCTAGAGAGTCCGTCCACATTGATTTTGGTAAACATGGCAGGAGACAACATATCAAAGGAGATTATGGAGGAATCTTGCCATATTCGGTGTGGAGGCCTATACAAGGAAAGTTTCCTACTAATGGATGTAATTAGATAGGATCTTGATACTCTTTCCATAGATAGATGACTTTGTAAGGATTTGGGCTAATCATGGCCATCTGTGTAATTCGATCTAGACCATTGATTGGGAGAGAGCTCAACTATAAATAGAGAGCATATCCCCTCATTTGCATTCATCCATCATTTGAGTAATACACTTGGCTTTTACTCTAAACACTCTGTGGTGGGCGTGACAAGAGGTATCAGAGTGAGTCGATGGTGCTTGCATAGTGATCGAGATGGCGAAACAAGGAGATGATGCATCCACACACGAAGGCAAATAGTGTCGTGGTGGAAACCATTGGAGACGACTGACAATGAACGAGGTAAAAGATTATCTTAAGGATTTTAATTATCGATCACCCTCTCTTAAATCCCAGGTAGAGAAATTGTTTGAGAAGGTGAAATCTGTCAAGGGTGGGACCTTGAAAGAAGTTCAGAAACTTCTTGACTCATTTCGTGAGAAGATGAGCGAGGACTTGGAGAGAGTCTCAACAACGTTGGGGAAAGGGATCGTCAGACTTGTGGAATTCGTCGAGGCAGCGAAGGAGACCCAAGGTGTTTTCGAGTCCCACCTTGAAAAAGTAGAGTCCATGGAGGACAGGTTCAAGGACGAGACGCGACGAGTTCTCTACGAGGTAAGGACTGATCGAGGGAGTAATGCTTGCGAAATCGAGGTGAAAGCTTTACGGATCGAGGTGAATGAGCTCAAGGAAGAGCTACTCAGTTGCAAGGCTGTAATGAGTGAATGAGGTGTGCTTAAGACTTTCTTAGAGGGACTTATACCGGGGGCGAAGCTCGCATTGGAGCAAGACATCGCCCAGATGCTTTTAGACGCCCAACATGTGGTCGATTTGCTGACCGAGCTTGTAGAAGACAAGCCAGCTAGCGAGGAGACGTCCAAGCCCACGACGAGTGACAGTGGGAGTGCTGAGGCTAAGCATGTGCCCACTAAGAAGGTGAGAAAAAAGCTTAAGTGCTATTGCTGTGACGATTCTCATGTTATCAGGGACTGTCCCGAGAAGAATAGCCTTGCTGCACTCATCAAAAAAGAAGATGAGCCAAAAAGGGGAAGTAGTGCGACTTGGCGCAATTGCGAGTGTCAATAAGACAATGAATGATCATGGTGCGACTACATCTGTCAAAGTAGTCGAGACAAGGTCGAGACCCGGTTAGATAGCGAGTGTCGAAGCCGTCGAGCCGAGGGTAAAGAGGAAGCAACTAGAGTGCTACCATTGCAAGGGGCCTCACAAGTTGCGGAGTTGCCCAGTTCAAGCCAAGGTGTCCGAGCCCGAAGAGAGCGAGGCTACAAAGCTTGGTTTGAAGCAATCTAGTTCTACCAAGGCCAAGGGAGATCGAAAGCAGAAGAAGGTGACCATGTCTAAGAAGGCTACGAGAGAACTTGCCAAGGATGTTCTAGGAGAGAGCATCACTTTTGAGACCAATAGAGCATCAAAAGGGGCCAAGCCGTTGAGGGACATTGGGACCGTGGAGACCATGGGCAAGGTGGGAGCGAAGTGAAGGACTTCAAGTAAGAAGCGCCGACGCAAGAGAAAGCATCGATCTTCAAGGAAGAAGTATCGATGCAAGAAAAGTGCACCAAACTTCAAGTCAGAGGGGCGGATGCAACGAGGGGCAACTGACCTTAGGCAAAAGGGGCTGACGCATAGTGGAGCAACGGACTTCGTGACAGAAGGGCTGATGCATGAAAAGAACTTCAGTGAGGGAGGTTCGATGCAAAAGGGGGCAGATTTCATGGAGACCGAGGGGCTGACGCATTTTAGAGTAAATGCAACCAAGAGGAAGGTACATCTCAAACACAACTCTTGTGGTTTTGAGTTTGATTTTCCATCGTTGATGAGTGTAGGTCGAGTAAGACTTAACTTTCATTGCGGGGGAGACAAAGCTTGGAGGAGACCTTTCAGAGTTCTAAAGAGCCAAATCGATAGGCTGACGAGTCTGAGAGTTCGTCCGGTGTTCAATGTGGTAGCACCCAAGACTTTGCCGCGGGACCATGACTGTCCGAGTCAAGGCAACTCAAAACGGGTAGGAGAAGGCTCCTACGATAGAGATGTGCACGGAGGCGTGTTAGCACGCGAGACTTGGTTCGATGACATTGAATTCTACTAAGGCGAAGGGACGCAAGCAGAAAGGGTTGATGTTTGTCGACATCAACGTTGCAGGAATACCGAGTGCTCTAGTGGACACCGAAGCAACCGATCTATTCATGTCCAAGAAGGCTGCTGAGAAACTTGGTCTTAAAGTTGAGAGTTCAACGGGTAAGATCAAGACTGCAAACACTAAGGAAGTTTCGATTGTCGGGGAGGCAAGGAAAGTGGAGCTGTAGATTGGTCAATGGAAGGGCAAGGAAAATTTCAAGGTAATCCATCTAGACGACTTTGAATTCATTTTGGGACTGAAATATTTTGACCACATTAATGCCTTCGTTGTTCCTTGTGCCGACGACATCTACATTTTTGATTCCAAAAAACAATGTGTTGTGCCCACGTACCGAGACGAAGGACAAGGAAACAAGATGCTAACTACCATACCGTTTATCAAGGATGTTCCAAGTAAGAAAGACATCGCTTCGAAGGCTTCTGTTGAAGGGACTACTTTAGTGGGGCAAGAGTTGCCCAAACCAGTTAGCGATATGAGGCCCGTGGGAAAATCACCTTTGGGCAAGGTGGGAGAAGCATTGGACTTCATGAGTGAAGAAGGGTCAATGCGGGAAAAGTTGCCAATGGGCAACGAGGCACCAAACTTCACGAGCGAATGGTTGATGTCATTTAGAGTAAATGCAACCAAGGGCGAGGTACATCTTGAACTCAACTATTTTGATTATGAGTCCGATTCGTCATCTTCGACGAGTGTAGGAGAGAGCTCCTATGGTGATGATGTACCCGAAGGCGTCTTAGCACGCGACATCACTTGGCAGGAAGCGTCGAAGAAAACGGTCCTTATGGGAGGACATTGTTGCCTGATTCCGAGTTGGGAGCTAGCGAAGACATCGAGTAGCCACCAAGTTGATGTGAGAAATGGTGCAGAGGATCGAAGACTTAGATGGCGGCAAGAGCCAAGGTGAGCGGTTCGTATGAGAGGACCGCACCAAGCCGAGGCAACGAGTAGCAACATCCAAAGTGGCCCTACCCAGGATCGTTCTAGTACAACGACGAGGGCGTCGCCAAGTTCGGTGGGGGAGAATATCACGGCCCAAAATCCTTGGTCCGAGATAGTGGCGCAAAGATCCGCCCAAGAGGTTCAAGACGGAGCATCAAGCTTGCCAAGACCACCGGACTTGGCCCGACACTTGGAGAATGCTAGATAGCCCGTCCATATTGATTCGGTAAACATGGCAGCATACAACATATCAGAGGAGATTATGGAGGAATCTTGCCATATTCGGTGTGGAGACCTATCCAAGGAAAGTTTCCTACTAATGGATGTAATTAGATAGGATCTTGATACTTTTTCTATAGATAGGTGATTTTGTAAGAATTTGGGCTAATCCTAGCTATCTGTATAATTCGATCTAGACCATTGATTGGGAGATAGCTCAACCATAAATATAGAGCCTCTCCCCCTCATTTGTATCATCTCATTCCATTCAATCTCTCTTGAGAAGAGTAATAAAGATCTTGGTATTTACTCTAGCTTTATTGTCCCTTTCAGTTGTTCTCGTGCTTAGTTCTCTTTTGTTCTTGTTGCCTCTCGAGTGGCTAAGAGTAGCCACCTTAGTGCTTAAAGTGCTTCCGTATCCATCGAAACCTCGAGGGCTTGTCCGAGCCGTTGTGAGCAAGAGTACCCACAAAGCGTGGTTAAGGCTTACTTAGACGTGGGAATCGACCAAGTAGCATCAAAAGCGTCTAAGGCCGCACGTGCCCGACAGTGTGAAACTCTAGGGGCGTGACAATAGCTACAACCTACAAGGTAACATTTTTTTATAAGAAAATGGTATTACTATAGGCCTCATTAAAAATATCCTTATCCTTATCCTTATGCTTAAAAATTTTCCGAGCCTATATGACATAAGGTGCAAGCATTCGAAGCGGCAAGGTGCTGTCTCACCCGTTTAACGTTTGTCATAAGACGATTATTAGCCGCTAGCCAAAGAAAAACCTTGACCCGTTATGGTAGCTTCAAATCCAAAATTACTTTCCAGTTAAAACTCTGATACCCTCATTCCTACAAGAGAGAGCAATGTAAGCTGTTTTGGACGTGAAACGACGATTCCGTTTTCATCGTCATCCCGGGAGGTCATATCCGAGGCCACTACTAGGGGGCTTCACCGCTGCAATTTTCAGTAAAATTTATTGGGAAGCATAAGAGAGACGCTCTCAATCCCAATTACCAGTACCATCCACCATATGACAAATTGCAATAGGAGAATGTGTCTCGAACGTAGTACAAGAAAAGACCAAACGACCATCCAAACCTAATCAGTGATCACACTTAAAGTCCGTTCTCTTACCATTCTTTACGTGCCAACAAATGCTCTTCTTAGGATCGTCCCATATTACACACAAACCACGCCAAAGTCGAGAAGGATTTATGTTACGCAAAGACATAGACATTATCTCGTTCCATCCATATTTTGATTTCAATGCCCGAACCCGAAGTTTATCAGCTGCAAGGTAACATTAATTATAAATCATTTTAGTTATGATTTTTTTTTCACGTTTATAGCTTATTATAAAGTATAATTAACTTTATTAATCATAATATTTTACTGGTTTTTGAAATAATTTGATGCAACATGTCGTTTAAATTAAGAAAATAAAAAATATTTACAAATCATTAATAAATTAAATTAATATCCATGTTATAACGGTTGTTCAAACTAAGTTATTCCACATTTTCCCTAAAAATATATAATTTATATTTTTTCCTTATAATTTATTAATGATTTGTAAATATTTTTAAGTTATTCCACATTTTCCCTAAAAATATATAATTTATTAATGAGTACTATCTCCAAAAATTTTAAAAATAAAAAATGAAGTAATAATAAAATTGTTATGAATATTTATCTATGTGGATGTCTATCATGATTAGAACTTTATCAAAGGAGTTTGATTTATTTATTATTAGGAACATTATCTCTATGAATTAGAGTTTAATGTATTATGTACTTCTTATGCCTATAAATAGATGATTCATTGAAGGCATTGTATACAATTCTATATTTAAGAATAATACAAATATCTCTCTTTCTCTCATCTTTTGTTTTTCTTGTTCTTATTCTTGTTCTTCTTTATTTTATTCACAACACGTTATCAGCACGATCTCGCTCGCTAAATTACTGTGATTATTGTTGGTGGTTCTCGAAAAGAATTTCAATTTGATATTGGTGACTACATCTATCATATATTCAGCTTACCTTGGAAAGTATGGTATGTTTTACTTATTTATATACTAATATAATGATTAATTTATCATTCTCCAAAAGTTAGTATATTCATATCTATTATTTGGTTATTATTTTAATTTATTATTATTTTATTCATACTTGAAGTAACTCTTGAATTAATGAAAATTAAAATTATCGTCGTACTTCATTAGATGGATTGATAAAGCAAACCAAATTAAAGCCCTCAAGGATTTCGGCTAAATGCTATTGGGCGCACAAGTTGGAACATTTTATTACACAATATATTAGTTTTATTCAAAGTTGTTATTATTCCATTCTAATTTATAATTGATTCAATTCAAGGATTGTGTTGTCATGTGATTGTTATATATTTGTTTTATCATTATTATTATTATTATGGTAATTTATATGAATAAATTCGAGATATAAAACAACTTTATTATTTGTATTAATTACTTTGTATGTGAATCAAAGGCAAAAGGAATACGTTACTTTGATGTGTTTATACATTCATCAAAATGTCGTTTGATTTTAACTATGGTTGTTTATAATTTGATCACATCACTTATAGTTATGTTTATTCAACTTGATCTATGACTACTTTTTATACTTTTTGATCTAGTCTCAAATAATTTTTTTTATTCTATTGATAAAAGTCGTTGCTTTTAACTGTGTTTTGAGTTTTACATGTATTCAAATGAGTTGGAAAGAGACATGGCGTAAAAAAGATTATGAGAAGATGCCTTGGTTTATTTGCTACGTCATCATTGTCTTTGAGACGAAATTCAATATCGGTAAACTCTATTTTTATTTTTATCTTTTAAAATACAATTTTAAAGTGCGATAAATCATGATGATTTTGAATTTACAAGAAGATTATTATAAAGTCTATATTTGCTTGAAAGCAATATTTCTTCTTCGTCGAAAAACTCGACCATAGACTTCTCCCAATTTCAAGTTACGAAAATTCGTCTTGCTCCCAAAAGTTTTATGGGAGGCATTCCCTGAAGTGAATGCATGCATGCTGTTTATTCCATGCGATTACCAATGATGGGGCATTTCTTGAAGTGAATGCAAGCATGATGTTTATTCCATGCGATTATTGGAATTGTTTCATTCCCTGAAGTGAATGCAAACATGGTAAATCATTATTCAATTAGAGACATAATTTTGATATAATCCAAGTATAATTGGCTGGACATCCCGTTCTGCGAGGCTACTGGTCTCAAAGGAGGTTTTTAAAGGACCTTGTGGACAGGTTTAACAATGCCGCGTACGAGGATTAAATTTTTGTTCTATGTGATAAGGATATGTGAAAAAGGTTTCAAAGGCCCACTGGCTCTATTCCATTCCCTGAAGTGAATGTGAGATTATATTATAGAAGGAATAAAAAACCACATTAAAAGTTGTGGTCGTGGTCGAGGCTATGAATATACACATGAAAAATATAGTCGTTTTAAGAATACTTCTACCCGCTGGTAGCGAAGTTATAAGGATGAAAATAATGATAAAGATCATTATAAGGAAGTGAAATCCTTTTACCAATGTGATGTTATAAACCATTGGTTTCGTACTTGTCAAACGCCAAAGTATTATGGACTTTATCCATAATCATGAATGATAAATGAAATAAAATATAAACAAAATTTGTTTATGGTGAAAAAAATTATGGCGTTATTGGTCCAACTCAATTGGATATTGTTAATTTTCTCATAACCCTTGAAGGGAATTATTTACCATTTATTTTATTTTCCTTATAACCTCTAACAAGAATAATTGATTTTTTTTATTTTTTTATGTTAATTCGTTTTATTTATTATTTATTTATGTTAGTTTGCTTGATGTTTATTTATTTCACATATTATTTATTTACGCTTTATGTTAATTTATTATTTGAAGAATATGATTACTTCCGGAATAAAATATACAATGAATTGTGGCTATTTATGCCTAGAATTGTGGCTATTTATGCCTAGCAGATAATGCAAGTACTCATATTGTACTTAATCATAAGAAATATTTTTCCCATTTAAATGCAAGGGGAAATATGAGTAGTATTTTTCAAAGTACTAAAATATCAATACTTCGGAAGAGCACTTGAAAGTTTATCTCTGATAGATAATCGACTTGATATGATGTGTTATATTTTATATTTTTCATTCCTCGAAGTGAATGATACAAAGTACATATTTTCATTACCTGAAGTAAATGAAACAAAGCACATTTTGAAAAGTGCACAATTATGCATTTCTCGATTAAAATGCAAGGGAATAATGTGAGTACTATATCCGGAAGTACTAATATCACAAAAGGCTCTGGTTGAGCAAATATGTTATTGTCAAATGGAACTTTATTCCATATTCACATTGCGTTATACTCGTCAAAGTCATAAAGAGAGCAATATCAGTTCGCAAACTATCCCTTTGAGAATTATAGATAACATATGTTATCAATTGGCATTTGAAATAAGCCAATATGAATATAAGTTCTGGTAGCCAAAAAGTCAGTTGAAAGCCCTAGGAGAGCTATATATTGCTACCAAAAGATAATTTCAATTGAAAGCTCCGAAAGAGCTAAATATATTCTTATTTAAAGGAACAATTTTGATGGTCGTACTAGACATGTACGAGTGAGATTGAATTACATGTTATGGTAAACAAGGAGTTTACAAATTCAGAGATATATACACATATATATATAGTTGGCATGATCGGTTAGACCATCATGATCAATAATGGTGCAGAAATTATTGAGATTTACATGCACGTGTATTAAAAGAACATGTAGTTCTTGTGGTGCTTATTCTCAAAGGAATGGATTAAATTCCACTTATTAAAGAACGTGAAGTTCTTGTGTTGCTTAAAGGAATTGATTAAATTCCACTTACTAAAAAAACCTGAAGTTCTTGTGTTGTTTGTTCTCAAAGGATATAGATGATCCCACTTACCAAAAGAATTAGAACTTAAAGTTCTTGTACTGAAGTTAAGATTGTATGTCTTTGCATATCTGAACGAAATATGGGCCCATATATCCACAAATGTGGAAAGTTTTATATGATTTTAGTAGATGCATCTACATTGTTTTATTGACTTACAACCAGAAGTTTGTGAGATTGATTCTAAAAGATTCAGATTATGCAGTTAGACTATTCGTCTTGAAAAGCTAGTGGGTTTATATTTTAGGCTATATCAGTTATTACAAAGCCTATTGATTATGAAAAATATAGTTTAGCAATTGGATGCCTCCTATTTAATAGCTAAACTATGAGAACAAAAGAGTTATGATTTATATGGTGTTTCCATATAACAACACTTATACGCATCAAGCCAACGAGTTATAATAAACTCCCCGTTATGATTGGTTTTTGGTCAGAAACCATACATTTCCCATTTTATGATTTTTGAATGTGCGATATGAATTGCTCCACCACAACGCACAAAATAGGTAAATAAAAAGGGTTGAGAATATATATTGAGTACGAGTCTACCATTTTATGATTTATGACATGGTTTTTCTCAACATCAGTGGGAGATAATAATCAGCTGGATAGAGGAAAATGAATTATCGTTATCTAGATCCTCGTATATGAACTAGAAGTTCATAAGATAATTCATGTTATTACATGTCAACTGCCAGACATATTTACTGACCCAATGAGAGTAATTAAGTCTCATATACCAGCTGAAATGCTCTAAGTTTAAATTACATGTTAGAGCGAGAGAATGTAAATCATGCCTGAAGCATGATAGTTGAAATGGTTCCAATGATCAAAATTCTCGTAAATAGAAAGTAATATGAGATGGTCATATATTGGAGGCGGGTGCTCCTGAAGAGACCCAAGACATAACAAATAATAAAACTCTATAAGAGTTTCAGGTACCTGAAATAAAGATTGAAATCTTGAAGAGATCTCGATAAGTTATGTCATTACGAGAATGGAACTAGAAAATTGGAAAGTTGTCGACAACGATTTTACAAACAATTTTACATAAAATACTTCTATAGAAGTAAAGAAAGAAATCGAGGATCTTGTATAAAATCTATCCAGAAGTATAGATATTGAATTGGCCAATGTTGAAAGACGCTTTGAACTTCTAAAATAGAAGTATTTGGACCACCAGTCCAAACACCTAAAGGTGTAATGCAAGTGAGGCACAAATAAGTAGTCGTAAATACGACTTGAACTATGATTTATGAAATGTTTTAATTACTTCATGGTGGATGCAATTACTTTGGCAGTTTTGAAAAATTTACATGCGTCTAATTATTTGTGGATCCATATTTATCCTTGAAGGATCTAAAATGCTATAAGCATTTGG
The DNA here is from genome assembly GCA_030270665.1 of Hibiscus trionum. Classification (NCBI taxonomy): domain Eukaryota; kingdom Viridiplantae; phylum Streptophyta; class Magnoliopsida; order Malvales; family Malvaceae; genus Hibiscus; species Hibiscus trionum. Next base: position 16,154,818 of record BSYR01000019.1, read on the forward strand.
AAATTTCTGAGGAAATTTATTTAGACATGTCTCATGAATATTTTGGCGCATTTGGTATAATCGCCTTAGTGAATACTAATTGATAAAATACTATAATAATGATCAGATTTCCTTATGTATTTTATAAAGGAGTTTGGATCAAGATCCATTATGATAATTTTAGAACTCTTAAAGAGCTTCAAATTGGAAACTCATGAAGTACTTTCAATACAAGTACTTGAATCTTGACATCAAGTTTATCTCGACCTGAAGATCGAGCATTTTTTATATTTCTTTTGTCTATGAATAGACATAAGCTGAAAGAATCTTAAAGAAGATTCAATATGAATAGAGCATATCTATTGAGTATCCCAATAGTTGTAAGATTGTTGGATGTGAATAAAGATAATTATATCTTTTCTTGGTCTTGAAGCACTATATATTAGTTGGTCAAGAAAATATCTATGAATATACAAAGATCATTACATTTAGATCTTCAAACATTCGTTGATGCCTCCTCAAATGTCGTAGAAATAATTGTTATGCACGAGGCAAGCCAAAAAATGTGTTTGGCTAAGACTATTGACCCAACATATCCAAAAGATATGTGGATTTACTTTTACAAGATATGATAAAAGCTATCTTGTGTGAAGATAACACAAGATGTATATCTCAGTTTGAAAGTGGATACATCATGGAACATATTACTCCAAAGTTTTCATCCCTCACGATCTTTAGAAAAATGATATTCGGATTTAATTATGAAGATTCAAAGATCTTCTGTGATGTTTGCATGAGGGGGAGTAAATACGCGTTGCACTCTTTTTCCCTTAACCGAGGTTTTGTCCCAATGGGTTTTCCTGGTAAGGTTTTTAATGAGGCAACATGTTATGCGTATCAAAGATGTGTGTACTCTTTTTCCTTCACTAAAGAATTTTTTTCCCACTGGGTTTTTATCTTAGTAAGGTTTTAACGAGGCACATTATCTTCATAGACATCCAAGGGGGAGTGTTATGAATATTTATCTATGTGGATGTCTATCATGATTAGAACTTTATCAAAGGAGTTTGATTTATTTATTATTAGGAACATTATCTCTATGAATTAGAGTTTAATGTATTATGTACTTCTTATGCCTATAAATAGATGATTCATTGAAGGCATTGTATACAATTCTATATTTAAGAATAATACAAATATCTCTCTTTCTCTCATCTCTTTGTTTTTCTTATTCTTGTTCTTCTTTATTTTATTCACAACAAAAATTGTATTTTAATCTGTAAAAATATATATATTTTATATTACTTTCCTATAAATTTAGGCATTTTAAATGACCCCTAAATAAGTAAAATTGAGTTTCGCTCCGTACTAAAACTAAGTTATTCCACATTTTCCCCTTTAACCGTTATTGGGGAAGAAATAAAACCAATCCTTCATTAAACTTCCATTCATATTGATATGCCCAAGGTTTATACTGTTTTAGCAAAGATCGTCGTATTTATCTCTTCCCAGTTCCCAGGATAGGCCAGGGGAAAAGGGCACTCAATGAATAATTGTAGAGAACAAGAAATGCTTAGAAGCATGAACAAGACTACTAGACTAGTGTTCCTGTAGGTCCCCGTTTTCATAAGCTGGGCCAATGTAATCGAAAAGCAGAATTGGAAGTTTCTCGAGTGAAGTAAAGCTTATATATGGGTGATTGATTTGAATCAGGAACGAAAACCCCAAAGTGAGAATTGACGATATGAACAAAGCAAACCCAAGTAGTTTGCTGATATTTTATTATCCGCATAAGCATAATAAATCAACAAATGAAAGAATTAAACCCTAAACCGTGTACATTCAGCTGACACTTCTATGCTCATCGAGACTTCAAATGGTTAGACCAAAGTTGAGCAAGATGATGTTGAAGGGTCATAAACAGCAGGAAGCAAGTATTTCCTCCCATTGTCGCCATGAGCGTTGTAGCTAGCACCGGTTGTTGCGTCTACAAGTAGGTTTCCTGCATAGCCGGGGTAAGCTCCTTTACCATAAACGCCAGGACAAGCTGATGAAGCCTCGACTGGGCCCTGGAAGTAACCGTTTCCGAAAGGGTTTGTTACAGTCCCGGCAAAGAGGGTAGCCAAGTTGATCACCATCCCATCGAGACCCACATTGTTGTTTGGTGCAATCAAAGGTGCGGTTTGTGGCCCGTAGATTGGCTGGTGGAAGGGCCAGGCACATTGACCGGGGCACTGGGTCTGGGAGTTACCAACCCAGATGTAAGCGAATTTGGAGTACTTATTGGCCTTGATGTGGCCACTGGTTGAGCCCAAGGCAGACCCATGAGTCCCACATCGGCTCATGCAAAACCCTTCAACAGCAACATCCGATGCTGTTAAGACGACGTTGATAGCATTCTTTTTGTCACCCTTTGAGGCTAACTCAACGATTTGTTTGTTTTTGAGCGACTTTCCAAGTGAATAGTTTTCGTCGAGTATCTGTTTTCCTAAAGACAGGGAAAACGACGATTTCCTGGAGGTGAGGTGGTAGTATTTCTCCGTGGTTTTCCACCACTGGGCAACCGAGGGCTGGTTGTTTTGAGGCGGTACGGTTGAGGAAAGGGAGGTAACGAAATCAGAGACAATAGCCCTCTCGGAAGGCTTGAACTTGCCGTACCAAATCAAATTGACTGTGATTTTTCCGGAAAGAAGGGGACCATTGTGGTATGTCAGGAGCTGAGGCTGGTCTTGCACCACTTCACTCAGCTTCCTTCCGGCTAGAGAGATCGGAAACAGAGAAATCGCAAGGAAAAGTTTCAAGACACTTGGAGCAACGAAAGAACCCATTTTTTATTTTGACAAGAAAGAAGAGAAAATTGCTGGTTTGGGGAAGTGAGAAAAGCAATATAAAAAAGCTGAGAAAGGTTTGAGCTTGGATTTGATGAGTGGGGAAAAGGGTATATATAGTCCTGGAAATTGAGTTTTATCTATTCAACTTTTTTGAATTAAAAAAAGGGAGTGCCAGTAAACTTTGAAAAAAAAGAGATCCAATGGTTTACCCAAGCGTGTTTTTACGGATGAACAAATGTTTTGATACAAGTTCTAAGTTATTTTGTTTATAAAATATATACTCATAGTTAAAAAATTAAAAATATTTATAAATATATATACTATCTTATAATGAGACTATTAAAAAATATTTTTCGCTCGCAAAACTGCAGAGGAAGCAGATATAATAAACGCTATGAAATGACAGGCTGGAGTTAATTTTATTGAAGATGCTTGCTGGCTGTCAGAGAGTGGGCAAAGCGGGGAATCCAAGGTGATTTTGCACGTGAGTTACGCTCTTTGTGGCTTGATGGATAAAATTCGTCTGACCCTTTTCGGTGCCCCTACATATGTCCCAACACTAAAAAAAACACTACAAAATTAAATTTTAAGCCCTAACCTTAAATTCTAAATCCTAAACCCTACACCCTATATCTTAAAAATACAACATACTCTAAATTTCCTAAACCTTAACCATAACCCCTAACCTAAAACTTTAAACCCTAAACCTTGAAGTTAATTTTGAACATAAAGACATATATAGGGACACCGAAAAGGGTAGAGGATTTCCATCCCATTTTGATAGGCCTTGGCGCTTAGCTGGATCATGCTAAGGACAAGCCACGGAATGCCGTGGACTTGTTGCAGCCTTGCAGGTTAACGTTGGCGCTGTGGTTTTAAAGTTCGAACTTCAATACTTCATAAAATAGGGATACAATAAAGCAAGTTATTATCTAATACTATTTACTAAAATTTTAATTAAATCAGTACAGCTTTCTTTCTTTTTTGAAAAGAAAATCAGTACAACTTTCTTAATGCTTTTATAAAATTTTAATGAAATTTTCGGTTGATTTAAGGGAAATTCTAGTAATACGTGAATTGTAAACAATGGTGGCAACTCAAGGATAATTCACAACCATGCATGTATATTTTCCTAAACAATAAATAGATTCGAGTATAAGTATGTTGGTCAATATCTACCAGTTTTGATCATTGTTTTTTCTAACCAAAGTACAAAAATTTCTCTCTTTTTAGTGCTTTTATGCATGCTCAACAATAAAAACTAGGCATTAACTCTAAATCTTAAATTAAAAACTTAAAAAATTAAAAATTAACCCTTAAATTTTAATCTTAATTTGTCTAATGTTAAAGCAGACAACCAAAATTAGACAAATAATTTATATTCATACAAATATCACTTATTGTATCTATTTAACAAATATGTGGATTTTAAGAACATTTACTCACGCCAAGGATTCCATTTCTTTAGTGGCTTACAATACCAAATTAAAAGTATAACAGTTCAAATAAAATAATATAACCCCAAATTCACGAGCTTAATTATAAAAAATACAACATCTAAGAAGTCCCGAGATACTGAAAAATATAAAACTATTACTGTTAATTCAAAAAAAATACTACTATTACTGCACCGTGTGTGAAGGAATTTTCATATATTATTACCTGCCTTGTGACATACTTGCAGACAATTTCACATATATACCCAGTTTTCATGCCCAACTCGCGAGAAATTATTATATAAACTAGGTTCATCACGTCATTTATAGTTTTATCTATTAAAAATTATTCGATTAATTTTTTTTCTATGTCATTAATTTGTTTATAATTAACTTTTATGTAACCACATACTCTCTATTTACATGACAAAGAATGAAGATTTATCTTTGAAAAAAATGACATGAAAGAAAGAAAAAAAATTGTTGACTGGTTTTTAGTGGATGAGATTATAAATGACGTTGTGAACCGGGTCCATATAATAATTTGGGTAAACTACACCAGTGACCACCGAATTATTAGGGGATACTTATTTTGACCACTGAACTAAGCAACTCGTCAATCAGACCATCAAACTTTTTAAATTGACCGATTTTGACCACCGCCGTTAAAAAACTAACAGAGGGGTGACATGGCAGTTAACAAAAATTTATAAAATTACACATTTGGTCCATGTTATTTGCTTATCAAATCAATTTGATTTTAATTAAATAAAATTAATCAACCAATCAGATGATAACACGTGTCATTACCTAAATCATTTGGGACCAAGAGAGTAAATTCCAACGCCTTTACCATTGAGCCATGATGCTCTTAGTGATATAGGTTGCACCCTTTTATATACATATCGTATAATGCAGCAAATGTGAGGAAATAAAGAAGTGAAAATGGTTGAAAGGGGACTCGAACCTAGATCATTTGGGATGTGTATAATCACACAAACATTTGATTTAATTTAAATCTAAAAATTATTAAATATTCAATTTAAAAAATCGATTTAAAAGGAAAAAAAATTAATTTAAAATATTCAAATATTTTTTTCATATTTAAATTAAATTGAATATTTAATATTTTAATGTTAAAATATAATAAACCGTGATCATGATCACAAAACTAAACTAAACTTGAAGAAGTAGTGTTTTCTTTTTGTTGTTATCACATATGGAATCTTTGACAATTTCATGTTCCTTACCATATTCTTTCTCTTTGTCTGCAATTTGGATGGTACTGTTCTGATGTCTCCAAGTTTATCAAAATTATGGGTTCTTCTCAAAGAGGTTATCAGTTCCAATATCCAGGAAAGATAATGCATAGAAATTAAGACTTCGGAAACCAGCATTTTGAGATATTCTGAAGTCAATTATACATACTTTCTCAGTTGAATGTAAATGATGAAGTGATAATGTCAACTGTTGCATTTCCCCCGCTCCATCGACATTGCTTATTCATTTGCAAGTCCATGATTTTGCTGCTGGGATTTTTTAATTCATATAGCCCTGTTAAAAAAATCTGGTTAAACGTGTGAGAAGAATATTATATTCCGTTAGCATCGCACTTAGACACCTCGAAAGCCGCCAAAGCAGTAGCATCCGATGAGCTCGGGCAGAGCATCCAGATTCCAGCCTGTGTGAGACCGGATGAGCTTGCTTTTGTTCCCATACTTGCAAACATGGTCACCCCCAAAGCTTTGAATTCCTCAAGCCCTGCACGAGTGATGCTTTGAAACTAATAAAATAATTGAACATTCAACCGTTGATACTAGAGGCATAAAAGTAACATCAAAGCCATGGACAAACAATATTGGATTAATTGAGACATAACTGTGGAAGAAAATGGAGGCTGAGGACTTTCCATCTATCTATTTGATGACATGACATCCATCTCTGTAAAGCATGGGATGGGAAAGGCTCTCAGCCTCTGGTCTATTTCTTACAGGTATAGTTCAGTTTGAGCAACTAAATATTATGGAATATTCCCATGATGTTTTGTCTGTGGCTAATGGAGTTAAATGATGAAGCTACACCACACCCACGTCTCCACTCTCCATACAAGGGGTTAACGAATCTTTTCTTGCAGAACATTGCATCTAGTACAGAACCCCTACAGTTCTTAATTTATGAACTTAAACTTGTTAAAATGACTATTTATGTTCAGTTTATTTAATAATATCAAATCTAAAATTATTAACTTTAATTGGGACTCTTTCACATCAATCGAAACATAGGGATAAGGGCATAATTAGTATCTTAAGATTCTATTATGTCCAACGTACTATCCGAAATTTTAAAATTTTAAAAGTAAGGCTTTTACGGTAAACTTGTCGCATCACCACGACGAGTTTAAAAAAAATATTTTTATTTTATTCAAACGCGCCGTATCACGTAGGCGAGTTCCATTTTTTCTTCAAAAATCTCATCATACAATCGATGCGAGTTTGAATAAAAAATAATATAATTTTAAAACTCGCCGTAGTTGTATAACGAGTTTATTGTTAAGATTTCGGGTGCTGCGTCGGGCATAATAGAATTCTAAGATCCTATTTTTGCCCTTAACCCTCGAGACATATCATTGCTTATAACAAGCTACCAATTTTCCTTAAGCTAAGAAAATAATTTGTCAAGTCATTTTACAAAGCAACAGAGCACCCAAAATCTGTTAAAAAAAGAAAAAGAAAAGGCGAGAATTATTTTAAAACAAATATTAAAAAAGAAACAAATTTGAACTAAAGATTCAGAAATAGGAATATCAAGACTGATGCAGTTTATGAGTTATGAGAGCCATGAACACTGCAACTTACAAGTATGTCAAGAACTATCAAACATTATAAAAAATAATGGATCTCATGCTCAGCCGCCCTAGCTAGGCAGTTCTAATTGACCTAGAAATGATATTTTTAACTAAATTACCTATACAGGTGTTCAAAAGTCCATTCCGAAGAAACCGTGTTAATTTGGTTCTAAGAAAACAGGTTCCCTGTCGCTTGATAATCGTTTGGCAAAAATCATTTGTGGAAAGATTTTAAATTGGAGTTACAAGAATATAGTTAAACGAAATCTAAAATTATTAACAATAATTGAGGATAAACATCCATCTATCTAGCCACTAGCTCTTCCTTCTCAAGTCAGTAATTAGTCGACTTCTTTTACACAATAATCAACGCCAACAAAAATAAAAAGAAAGGATCTGTTCTAAATAAAACAGTCAGTCAGAAACAAATTAAAGCTAAAAACTTTTAGATAAGATTATTGAGATCGAGGAAAAACTGCAATACCTGCAACTTTAAAGTCTGTCTTGAACTATCAAAAATTAAAATCTATGACGAAATTGGCGCACAACTATAGTCGCTACTTAGTTCTAATTCACCAAGAAAAACACTTACAACTAATTAACCATTGATAATAATTTGACAAAAATTATTTGCGGGGAGATGTTAAATTAGAGTTATAATAATAGAAAATGAATCACAAAATAGAAACTTGTATATACATTCAGTCAAACAATCCTTCGGACGTTTGGTACAACACAAATAAACATCAAGTCTGATATCAGGCATAAGTATCTCATGTACTTCATCAAATTCAACACCATCTCTATTCAAGAGAATTTCGCTATATGTATTACTTGATAATTTTATGGCAAAAATCTTTTGTGGAGATTTTAGATTAGAGTTATAAGAATACAGGAAGAATCAAACTGTAAAAAGTCGTATATCCATTCAATCAAACAACACTTTCGATGTTTGGCACAACACAAATAGGTTGCACCAGAAAAACAAAGGCCGACTGAACATAACCCCCTGTAATTCATCACTTTCATTTCTATTCAATGGAATATCTCTCTTTTATTGCTTATAAAAAAGAAAGTTTCAGATAGTATATTGTCTGTTAATAAGACTACAACCATGTCTATATTATTTAATAAAATAAAATCTAAAATCATTAACAATTATTGTGGCAAAACATCCATTGAAACAGATCTAACCTTATCAAGCCAGTAATTATTCTTTCTCAAGCTAGCGTATTAACTAGTCGAATTTTTTTACACAAAAATCAACATAACACAAATAAAAAAAGAAGAGGGGAATTATTTTAAATAAAATATTCACTCATGAACAAATTAAAGCTGAAAGTTTCAGAATTTCAAGCATCAAGGAATATGCAGTTATTGAGAGCAAGGAAAAACTGCAATACCTGCAACTTTAAAGTTTGTCGTAAACTGCAATACCAGCTCTAATTAACCAAGAAAGACTCTTACAAAAGTGACATCTAACTAATTAACCTTTGATAGTAATTCGGTAAAATTCAGTTGCGAGGAGAAGTTAAATTGGACTTTTAAGAATAAAGAACGAATCACAAAATAAGAACTTGTATATTCATCCAGTCAAACAACCCTCGGATGTTTGACACACATCACAAATAGCCTGCACCAAGAAAACATCAATGATAAGACCAAACATAAGTACCTCTTGTACTTAATCAAGAGAATTTGACTCTATTTATTGCCGATAAAAAACGAGATCCATATAAAATATTCTCTATTAAAAACTCAACGACCATTTTTGGTTTTAATAACATGAAATCAATAACTAAACCGCCACCATTATAGCATTTTCTTTGCATCTATCGAAAGAGTTCATTGCTTTATCAAGTCACCAGTTTTCCTTAATGTAGGTAAAAAATATCAAATTCTTTTACAAATCAACAGTTGTATAATACTAAAAAACAACCCCTTGGATGTTTAGGGCAGCAGAAACAAGTTGCACCAAGAAAATAAGAAGGTTAAGATCGGGTATTAGTACTTCTAATACTTCATCACCATCATCTTCATTCAAGAGAGTTTTGATATATTTATTGCTACAATAAACAAGTTTAAATAGAATATTCACTGTTAAAAGGACATCGATAGTGTTTGGCTTATTACTACATCAAACCTAAAATTATCATTCACCATTGTGGCTTTATCTCCATATCCATCGAAATAGGCCATTGCTTTACCAAGCTACCAATTTCCCTTAAGCAGTTAAGCTAGGGATAAATTTTGACAAATTCTTTTACAAATGAACAACATGCCAACAAAAAAGCAAAGGAATGAACTATTTTAAATCAAAAATTTCGACAAGAACAAATTTGAGCTAAAATTTCAGAAATTCTGAGCAATCAATGCAGACTCAATTTTCAAGAGCTAAGAACCCTGCACCTTTCAATTATGTCATGAACTATCAAACATTATGAACAACAATGAACCTCAAGCTCAACTACGCTGGCTAGGCAGTTCTAATTCACCAAGAGAAAAGATTTTTGACCAAATAACCTATGATGCAGGTGCTCAAAAGTTCCGTTTCCGTTCCGAAGAAACCATGTTAGTTTGGTTCTAGGAATTCTTGTTTCTTAATAATCATTTGGCCAAAATCATGTGCGGGGAAATTTAAAATTGGAGTTATAAGAATACAAAATGAATCAGAATGTAGAAAGTTGCATATCCATTCAGTCAAACAACTCATGGGCATGGGCGGAGCCACTAAGGGCATTGGGGTGTCTGATGACACCTCAAAATTTTTTGGAAATCGTATTTTTCTATATAATTTGTATATAAAAAATTGAAAATTATATAATTGACACACATTTATAAATAAAATGACACCCTTAATAAATAAAACGACACCTCTTTATAAATAATTAACCCCTCTTAAACACCGTTCAAAAAAATGACACCCCTTAGAAAAATTTCTGACTCCGCCCCTGCTCATGGGTGTTTAGCACAATACAATTAGGCTACACCAGAAAAACATCGAGGATGTGACCGAGCATTAGTACCTCTTCTACTTCATCACCTTAGTCTCTATTCAAGAAAATCTCTCTATATTTATTGCTTAAAAAATTTACAGATATCACATTCATTGTTAAAAAGACTACAACCATGTTTAGTTTACTCAATAAAATCAAATTTAAAATTATTAACAACCATTGTGGCTAAACAACCATCGAAACAAATCTAGCTTTACCTAGCAACTAGATATTCCTTCTAAAGCCAGGGCATTAAATCTGTCGAATTTTTTTTACACAATAATCAACATAACACCAAATTCAAAAGGTAAAGGGAGATTCACTTTAAATAAACACACAATTAAGAAAAAATTACAGATAAAAAATTTGAGAATCAAGTCAGATGTAGTTTTTGAGAGTAAAGACTAACTGCAACTTTAAAGTTTATTGTGTAATATCAAACAATAAATATCCATCAGAACAGATCTAGCTTTATCTCACACCACTAGTTATTTCATCTCAAGCAAGAGCATTAATTTGTGGAGTTCTTTTTACAAAACAATCAACACAACACCAAAAATAAAAATCAAAGGGGAGATCTATTTTTAAATAAAAAAGTCAGTGAGAAAAATAAGAAGTTTCAGAAATTCAAGGATCAAGGCATATGCATTTTTTGAGAGCAAAAAGAACTACTAAACCACACTACCAGCATCTTTGAAATTTGTCATGAATCATCAAACATTAAGAACTACCTCTTGTACTTAACCATTGATAATAATTTGGAAAAGAAATTGTTGGGAGATGTTAAATTGGAGTTATAAGTAGAGAGAATGAATCACAAAGTAGGAAGTTGTACATTCATTCAGTCAAACAACCACTCAGAAGTTTGGAAGAGCACAAATAGGCCACACACACACAAAAAAACATCAAGGCTGAGACCATATAAACTTGAATACAAAAAGATAACAACACAGAGATAGAAAGGAAGGAAGAAGATGATCTTTATTAACGATTGATTACAGAGTTTATATAGAGTGAACAAGATAGAAACCCTAGGCTCAAGGCTATCATGAAAAACGCTGCATTTGTGAAAATCCAGCTGTTGTAACAAACTAACAGCTACACAGCTCAGCAAACGTTCACAGGAAAATAGCTGAGCATGCAATGCGTCAACTCAGCATGCATACGTTGGTTTAGGGTTTGTTTTCATTGTTCAATAGTGCAGTTGTTAGTTCTTCAAATTTCACAGCTAAAACCTATTTCTTACACCATCTGTGATGTTAAAAATAGAGATTCATGTGATCTTTTAATATCTATATTGGCACAATAATTCTTTACTCTTGGTGAATGAAGAGGTTAATACACTTTTCTACACGGCAAAACCAATCAAGGCTACAAAGATGGTAAAAGCATGCTACATTCTTAATGCTAACAATTAAAGAACAAAATCCCATCAAAATATATAAATATTAAAGAAGGGTAAACTCTCAAATTAAGCGAAAAATGTAATTATTTACCAAAATCTTGTTTGTTGTTCTTAACCGAACTATCATATAATTAAACAAGTGTTCATCCCTACAATATTATTTCACCGAACTTATTTTGAGAACACAAGAAAGAAAAAGAACACAGAGATCAATATAAAAGAAAGAAAAGAAAAATAGAATAATAGACATAACACATTCTAAGGTTTAGATTTTCAACAATGCAGTAAAGGAAATTTGGTGTTCTTGCCTGCTTGACGAACTTGTTTTGAGATAATTAGCGAGGGCATCTGTCGCCGACGAAGTATCCTATTCTGATCCTAACCTTTCTCATGGTCGTGTTTGCGATAATCATCTTTATCAGATTGCGGAGATGAGAATTTCCTCTTTTTCTTTTCTTTTCTCCTCTTTCTTTTTTTTCTTCTGCTAGCTTTAAAATGAGGCGCTAAATTTAATTTAAGTTTGAGCAGCTCACTCAAGAGTGTTTTGGTCAAATCAAAATAATAACCATTGACCTGGTCGTGGTGTAACTATATATTTTTATTAGGCTTTTTTTGCACTTGGATATTTTGAGTTTAGATTTTTTTGAATAGTCTAGTTTAGATCTTTTCTAATTAATTTTTTTGCAAGTTTAATTTATTTTTAATCAGATGTAATTATACTTATATTATTTAAATTTATAAAATTTGGTATTAATTATTATATTTTTAACTAAACTTTTAATTTGGTATTAAATGCGTCTGGTATTAACTCTCATTAAACAAGTAACATGTGGATCAAACAAGTGAAAGGAATCCTATAATAATCTTGGACACTCGACAACATACATCCTTCTAATCCACCTATTAGTAGTCGTCGTGTAACACCTAGTCCATTCCACCATCCCAGGTTTATATGTGTTAAAAACTCAGTCACTCAATATCTAGTCCAGGTCAATGCACTCAGCCATTCCACTAGCCTATTTACGAACCATAGACACCGACACCTGGTGCCCCCAATAGGGGCCTGAGCCTGGATGGCATGATTATAAACATAGATAATCTTTTGGCTGATGTCATCGTCAACCCATATGGAAACAACTATTTTCTGAGTTTAATGTATATAAAAGTACATATAAATATAATCTATAATTTTATGGCTAATTTTTTTTTGCTCAACAAAATGTCGTATATTAAGGAAAAAATATACAACCAAACGTCACAACGGTCGCCTCGTTAAAAATCTCCTTAATCCTAACGGAGGAAAAGAGTACGGCCCGTTTGTGACAACAAAACAACGAAAACAATCAGACAACAAACGAACAAAACCAACAACCACCCGATAACATTAACAAGCACAAAATAAAGAAACATGCGACACCCCTTCCTTAGCTAATGCATCAGCTAAGCCATTCGCCTCCCGGAAAATATGCGAAAAGCACACCGAATGCAAACTAGTACAACTGTTGTCAATCTCATGAAACACCTCCCAATAACGCCACGGCCGCTTATCCACATGTAGCACCCAACTAATGGCAACCATGGAATCCGACTCCACCACCAAAGGATACGATGACCAAGCCGACTGCCGAAAGAAAGTTAATGCAAAAGCAATCGCCCGCAATTCAGCCTCGTTAGACTCAATACTACCAAGCGGGCCAGAGAACAAGGCCACTATCCTGCCTTGCTCATCACGTAACACCCCCCCGAAACCTGTAGGACCCGGCTTGCCACGCAGGGACCCATCCACAGAAAACTTCAACGTCCCTACCAACGGGGGTTCCCAACTAATACCGTTACGCACCAGTCGGGAATTCGGGGATTCAATATATAAACTTGGGCAGTCCCACCACAACGCCTCACCAATGAAAAGGTCAGCTCGTAATGTCCGCATCCAATAATACGAACGTAATTTAATTAAAAAACATACCTCCGCTATCGGTAACGACTTCTTATTAAACACCATCTCGTTTCGCGCAAGCCATACTGACCACAACAAAGCTGCCACGCACGATACCCACAAGCATCGAAGAACGCCCGAAAACGAGCAATGGAAGTCCGGTAAGAAAAATTCTGACAAGTTCTTCAGCAACGGTAAACATACTCTCCACCAACTTCGAAACCAGTCCCAAATACGTTGAACCAACGGACAAGAATACAATAAATGTTCCACATCCTCCTCTCGCTCCTTACACCATATGCACAACGTGCTTTGTCCCTCAAACACAATACCCCGACGTCTCAAAAATTCAAACGTGGGCAAGCGACACAACCAAACAAACCATAGGAAGGCTTGTACCTTAGGTGGAACCAGAATTTTCCACGTGAAACACGCCCCAAAATCACTTTCGCCCGCTCGATCAAGCATCAATATCTGTGAAATAGCTTTAACTGTAAACATACCTTGCGCATCCGGAGACCAAATCAGCTTGTCACGGGAGCCAACATGTAATCGAATATCACCCACTACAGCCCACAATTCGCGTAGCTGCCCTACCTCAAAAGAACGGAGGGAACGGCGAAAAAAATCAGCCCATCTTGAATGGCGAAGTTCCCCCTGCACCAAATAATCCATAACAAAAACAAGATGATTACGAGCACAAGAAAAAAATCGTGGAAATATATCCTTCAATGGCTTTTCCGCACACCATGTATCGAACCAGAAGAGTACACGACTCCCATCCCCCACTTGCCACAGAAATTTCTCATGCAAATTCCGCTGCACATTGGACGAACAAGCTGTTTGCACTATTTGCTTCCATACAATCGACATCGCGTGTTGACGAGACGAATTAAAACGTCACCATTGGGCATCCTCACCATACTTTGCCACTATAATAGCCCTCCATAACGAAGATGCATCAGTGGCGTATCGCCACGACCATTTAGCTAACATAGCAGTATTACGCACTTGTAGATCCGCCACCCCAAACCGCCCAAGTGACACAGCCTACACACCATCTTCCAGCTCACTCGACTCATCTTTCGATGCAAGTTTACACCACCCCAAAGAAAAGCACGTTTCAACTTATCAATTGCCGCAATGAAACCTTTTGGAATACGAAACACGACCATATAGTAAATTGGAAGTGAAGAAAGAACAGAATTCACCAAAGTAACCCGTGCCACAAAAGACATCGTGCTACGCTTACACCCAGCAAGTTTCTGTCGAACATTAGCAAGAACGGGTTCCCATACCGCCATGCTTCGAGGATTAATCCTAACGGCATCCCCAGGTAATTAAACGGAAAAGAACCACGTCGACAACCCAAGGCTTTGGCATACGACTCAACAATAACCTCCTCAACACCAATAGCAAATATCGATGATTTACTAAAGTTTATTCGCAAACCTGAACAAACTTGGAAACAGCTGAGCAATCGTCGAAAAGAATCAGCACATCCAGGCGAAGCTTCGAAGAACAAGATAGTGTCGTCCGCGAACTGTAAATGTGAAATTGTCACCCCCGGTGCAACACAAACCCCATGTATCAAACCTGCCGCCTCAGCCTGAACCAACAAACTATGCAACGCCTCTACCACAATAACAAATAACAAAGGCGACAATGGACATCCCTGTCTTAACCCCCGCCCAACGGAAATTCTTTCGTAGCACAGCCGTTTAACAACACTGACATACGGATAGTAGTCACACATTCCAATATCCAATGGCGCCACACCTCACAAAAACCCATGCTAGTGAACATATAATCAAAAAAATCCCACCTCACACAATCATAAGCTTTAGCAAAATCTAACTTGAGTACAAAGTCGCCCGTCGAATTCTTGCGCAAAGAATGTATTACCTCATTTTCCAGTAGAATGCCATCAACAATTTGTCGTCCTCGAATAAATGCCGACTGATGCTCGCTTATCAGCGAACCCAACACCGCCTGCAGTCTCTTAGCGAGCAACTTTGCAAGAATTTTATAAACAGAATTCACAAGGCTTATCGGTCGATAGTCACTGAGAGCCTTTGGTGAGTCGATCTTCGGAATCAGTACTAAAAAGGTGCAGTTCACACCCGGAGGTAACTTACCCGCTGCATGAAATTCTCCTAGGTAACGTAGCACATCTCCTTGGACTATACTCCAACATGTTTTGAAAAACGCCATGCTATACCCATCCGGTCCCGGAGATTTCGAGCCATCACACCCACGTATCACCTCCCAAACCTCCTCTTTACTAAACGGCGCCACCAAGGCTTCGTTTGCCGTTCTATCAACCTGGCCAAACTCTCCCACAATGCTCCAAACACATAGCCGTTCAACGGCCTCAAAATGTGTAGAAAAAGCCGCCACAATGTAATTACGTAACCGATATACATCCGTTTCCCAACGGCCATTGATCAGCAGCCCCGTAATTGAGTTCCGCACAACTCTAAGTTTTGCCGCACGATGAAAGAACGTTGTATTGCGATCCCCTAAACGTAACCAGTTCGCCCTCGATTTTTGTCTCCAAAGGGATTCCTTACGCCTAATTGCCTGCCATAACCGTTGCATCCACTCCTTTTTCCACTCTATCAGTTCTTCTTCGAATTCGTACTGATCCCCCCATTCCCGCGGCATTTTTTCCCTCTAGTTTTGCTTGAATCGATTTAATTTCCAGCTCAATGTCACCGAAAACAGTGCGGTTCCAGCTACGCAAAAACATCTTCATAGATCTAAATTTAACCATTATATTTTCAATTCCAACCCTTCGTTCCGACAACCGACACCACTCTTCAGCCATTTCATGGACATGTTTCATATCCTCTAACCAGCAATTAATAAAGCGAAAAGGTCGAGGCCCCCAATCCTGTTCATCGCATAGCAACAATAACGGTGTATGATCTGATACCCCTCTAGGCAAAGAATGCTGAACAATGTTGGTAAAAACATCTACCCATGCAGACGATAGCAAAAATCTATCTATACGACCCCGCCTAAATCCCCTCCCAAACCACGTATATTGCTTCCCTTTCAACGACAAATCTACAAGCCCAGCATTGTCAATGAAATCAGAAAATTCTTCCATACATGTCGCCACCGAGCTACACCATGCACGTTCCGATAACCAGCGTATCGAGTTAAAGTCACATGCGATACACCACGGTCCTGGGATGTCCAGAATTAACTCTCCTAACTGTTGCCACAATTGTTTTTGTGCCACCACTTCACGTGGAGCATAGACATTCAACATGCAACACTGCAACTCTTCCGCGCACCACTTCCCCCTTATAAAGATAAAGTTCCAATCCACCTTCATTGAAACAACGTTGAAACGTGATCCTTCACATATCGTAATCAACCCCCCTGAAGCACCGATCGAAGGTGAAAAAATAAATTCATATCCATCCGATACCCATAAGCTTGCAACCACTAGCGACGATACATCCTCTAACTTTGATTCTTGCAACATCACCATATTCGCACGTTGTTTTTTTACGACTTCGCCCACCGCCCTACGCTTCAAAGAAGAGCCTAGCCCCCTGACATTCTATGAAATCACACGCATCTTTACTGACTTCGCCTTTCCCCGGAAAAAACCCGTGTGAGATCCTTTATAATGTCTGCTTCACATCCCACATTCCTAACTCCCACGATACTGCCCAATGCCACTGTCGCCTCTATTTCCTTAGATAATAGTTCCTGACGATTCTGAAAATCCGAATCCGAAAGTGAAGCATTCACAACCTGTGTCGAAACTTGCTGACGTTGCACCTGTTTTCGCGATCTGCCCATTCCAACTTTTTGCGTCGAAATCACTCCTGAGAGAAGGTTTATTGACTTTGTTTTTCTACCGTTAATCCAAAGCAAAGAATTATGGTTTGCATTGTCTGAAACAGAAAATTTCTCCCCTATCTTATCCGTTATCCTCTTAATATTTGAATCAAGATTATCCTCCAAGGCCACTGTAGTTGAGATTGGTTCAACCATCTCCACGTTATTTTCGTCCAAATCCACAGAATTCGACTGTGATTGAACTACCTCGAGTTGGTTAACTGCTGTAGAACTCTTCCCAGCCTCGCCCGTCACCCTCCCGGAGAGTTGCTCCTCCATCGGACCCGCCACACCACCACATTCCTGTGTCTTACTCAAATCCGGAAACCCCTTCGATCCAACCTCATCATGGGAGGCTTCAACGTGATCCATCCTGTGTTCTCACAGATTATTGCAATGCCACAACCTTGTCTCCTCTATGTGACCATGGTCCCCAATCGGTTCCTCATGCCCCATTACCTTCATTTGATGATCGTCGCCCGTGCATGGTGTTCCCCCATCCGAACCCTGTGTCGAAGGATCAGTATCCTCATAATCAGACTGCATCATCGTACACCCGCATTCCATCCAAGGGCCAAAGGCAAACTCTCGAACTTGTATTGAGAAACACACACCGTCCACCTCCAATTTTACCTTTGCATCTATGCATGACATGAATGATGTTTCTATTAGCATCCATCTGCATTCAAAAGATTGGGGAGAATCAGTAGAGTCCGCTAAACGAACCAAGTTCCCCCAAATTTTGGCGATACTTTCGAATGACTGTTGCGACCACGCATTGATTGGTAGGCCCTTTATCGATACCCAAATTCGTCTCGTTTCTGAACCTAACTCTGGTGACCACCGTTTTAGCCTTGTAAAACACCCTCGTACTGATTCCAACAGCACCACCTTATCACGTGTTGAAGGGACCTTGAACATGAGCAGTATCGTTGAGCCAGCTATACGCAGAATCGACAAACCTTCCACCGCCGTTAAGTGCAATTTTACTGCCAGCTCCTTGATACTCCATGGTTGCTTGCACCACCCCCACTGCGCAATTTTGCAGGATTTCCAGTTTATCCACTGCCACAAACCCCTATACTGAATAATCAAATGTGTCGTCGTGATTAACCTCCTCCTCCGATCGTTGCTTCAACGGCGCTTTTGGTCTTGAATTCCCTGCCTGTGCCGACTGTTCTGTGCTGGTTTTGTCCTGTTTCCGTCTCCAAAACGAGTCTCGATCTCCATACTTCGCTTGGAACACAAAAATCCGTGAGCCATAAATCCATTTACCATGCAAACGTTCTATCACCCGCTCCGCATCCTCTCAACTACTCATCCTCACAAACCCAAATCTGGATCCGTTTCTAGCTAATTTCTGAGGGATAAACACATCCACCACCACCCCGTGACGATCAAACACCTGCCATACCCCTTTCCAGTGAATGGATGTAGAGAGATTTCCCACAAAAACTGTCCATACCTTCTGGTTACCAAACTTCGACGGCATTCCGACTCCTTTTGGATGACTATTGTTAACTTGGGTTTATTCTAAGCTAAGTACTTTTTAAATTTGATCTGAATTACTCAATCAATGAGTCGGATATTTTATGGCTAAAATGAAAAGAGGTTAAATAAATTTTAAGGTTAAATTTGTTATTATGTTTATTTTTTTTTATAAAAGATGACGTGATATTGAAATTAAATTAAAAAATATTGTATAAAAATATTAGACCATTATTTGAAGCGGAATTATAAAAAAATTAGGACATTTTTACCTCTTTATAAGGCTGATACCTTATGTGATCAATCCATGTAAGATTAACCTCTTATTCGAATATTTAACCAAAAAGATTAAGAATTTATTAATTTTAGTAATTCAAAAAAATAATACAAATAAAGCGTGAGTAAGTGAGTTTTTTATTAATAAGGAAAATATTATCAAGTGCCTCGTTAAAAAACATCTCTAATCCTAATTAAAAAAAGAATACCCTTGAAGTAAGTGATTTTTTTAAAATCAACAATAGAAGTAAATGATTGTACAAATTTGAGTTTAAAACAACAAAAACTTAAACAACACAAATTATATGTGGCTACTAATAATTAATTCACATAATACATATATTTGATATATGCCAGAAAAAATTAATGTAAAGTGTCATACATCGTGTTCATACCAATTAAGTTGAAAAGCATCATACAAATACGATTAATTATAAATAAAATGGCATACTACTAACAAAAACATTTGTTATATTTTGTATTCATCCCCTTAATTTTTGGCATACAAGTCGAAGCAAATTATATGTGGCTACTAATAATTAATTCACATAATAAATATATTTGATATATGCCAGAAAAATTTATTGTAGATGTAACACCCTCACCCAGTTTAGTCGTAAACCGGCTAAGGAATGCTACTCAAGCAACAAAAACATGAATAATAAAAAAAATTGCCTAACTTACCCTATGTGATAAGTTAGACTTTTACTTATATTATCACAACCAACATTTTCATTAACAAGAGCATACATATTCCATAACACATAACTTATAACATATGATCACTTGATAACCTAAGGCACAAGAATTTAAAACATGAAAACATCCAAGATCATTCATTTATCCATCTTAACATTCGAAACAACCTAGAAGCATCAAGATTAATTCTTATTATCATTCGAATCTTACATGTATACTATTCAATATATCATACTATTATTAGTTCATACTTTATAAGTACAATACATTCACATAGATCAACTAAGGTTACATGTTTCAAGCCATGACCATTCGAATAGATGAAGGGCATGTAGACTCAACTTGATTCATTGCACTTATTCGAATTATATAACCATATGTAACAAGGGACTTAGCACACTAACATGGACATATTTCATGAATTAGGACATACCTCATACTTATTCTCTTCCATTCGAATGGATCAAGGGATCATAAGCTCATACATACTCATTATACATGTTAAAATGACTTACTTCACCTATCAAACAATCAAACATACTAACATGATCATATGGCATAGTTTTTATCACATCTCAATCCATCTATTTCAAGACAACATCCACACATTAATTAAGCTATCAAACATAGGTATATCATCAACGCACTTAACCATAAGTATATCATACCATCATATGCTGTCTAGCTCAAGTACGCTACCAACCAAACCATGTTATCAAGTTATACAAATCAGGATATATCAATTATATACATAGCCAAACATAAACTCAAAATGCATGAACATGTAATTTATATACAGGACTATGACCACCAACTAGGAGTCTACTAGAAACATATTCATACTTGGTGTTTTAGCTTGTCTTGCCTTGCCTCCAATCAAGCTAGTTTGTAATCTACGAACATGTAGTTTGGGAAGAATGAAATGAGAGTGATAAGTACAATTAATTACTTAGAGAGGTAGCAACCTAAGCTAGGCTAGCATATTCATTTAACATGTGTATTTTAGATCAAGGAAGGCCTAGCTCGGTTCACAAGTATCATGCTTGTGCAAGGCTTGTATTCAATTGATTATATTTAAAAATATTTTCACATTATTTTATTTAAGTTATTCTAACCTTTAAACATGTCAAATCAAGGTCACATGAGTACATATATCGATCTGATTTTTCAACTAATCAACTACATGTTATCAACAAGAAGTCAAATGTATAACAATCAATCAAGTTTTATAGAATAGGATATCATGTAAGCAAGCATAACAAGATTAATTTCATTTCATGTAAACACAAATTCATATCAGCAAGCTTTCTTATTCAATTTCAAGTTTAAGCCTTGGTTTATAGTCGAGTCTAGGTAATCGAGTCGCCAACCAATTGTCTCCAAAGCAAGTATCTGGTCATATCCCTCCTACTGTCGTCAAAGACCATAACACACATTTCTCTTACTGTCGTCAAATAAAGGGCCTTAGTCCGGTCCGTAGACCACCCAATACAAATAAGCTCAAGACTCTATGGCATGTCATCCTACCTATGACTCCCTAATTATCAAGGTATTATTTAATCATGTGATCAAGAATCAAAGATCATATAATAAGCTAGACAAGAATCATGGCATGTTCAAGTGATCAATAATCATGTATCAAGATCAAGAGCCCTTAGGCTAATGAACTCATTATAGCACAAGTAACACATCAATTCATTTTTATGTTTCATCAATGATCAAATTAAGACAATCAAGGCAGCAAGCAAGTTCATGTTCAAACTCATTATAACACAAGTAACACATCAATTCATTTATTTTATCACATGTTATCATTTGTAATTAATAGCATCCTTCCCTTATATGTTTATCAAGTATACTTTAAAGTCAATTTCATAGCATCATTCAAGAACATTATAAACATAAATAACTTGGTTAGGACTTAAGTTCTAACCCTAATGATAGCTACAATCACAACTCCAAGTTAGTCTTGTTCTTTGATAGCAATGCACTTGTTCTTCCTATTTTTGTTGCGCAACCCTTGATTCTTTCAAAATCTCTTCAAGTTCTTGATCTTGTTATTCACATACAAACATACACAAGACATATTAGAAACCAATTCAAACGCAGAAGCTCATTTACTCAAATGCAAACATTAACATTCAAAACCATTTTTCTTCTTGGCAGATTGAGTACTTGTTACTAATCTGGGCATATCTTTTTACACACATGTCCAAATTTCCATTACTTTACCATTCTAGAAAGCTTATTCACACAGATTTTTAACCATGTATGATTCATATTTTTCTTATTTCTCAATCAATACAGTTTATTATTTAAACATAAGTCATTTTGCAGTTCTGGGTAGTTTGTAACACCTCCACAATTTCGGTTCCAGATTTTTCTATAGAGATCAAATTTTAGGGTCGTTTGTTTCTAGTTAAAATAGACATCCCCAAGTATTTTCTATCAAAATTTTAGGTCTAAATTTCATGTATTTTATTTTTGGTGAATTTTTAAAGGTCATTGTCCAGAACAGGGTAGTGCTGGGCAAATTACACTAATTTCTATCTTAAGCTCTTTATAACTTATTTTCTTGGCTTCACCAACTAATCTTATTTTACCAGCTACTTCTACATTTTCTCATAATCATATTAACACCTTCAAACATAAATTTTCAGAGTTTTACAACATAGCGTTTTGATCGAATATGGGCATGTATACATATTTCGGTTACATTCCTCAATCTTTTTCTAATATGTTTTCTTCTAATCAACAACCCATAATTAAACTAGGTTCGAACACATGTTTAAATTAAATTTTCCAGAATTTAAAGCTTGCAAGAACATTCAAATCAAAGCAATAATCAACAATACAATCGGGTGACTTAGAAATATACTTGTTTATTCTCTTAACATGCATGAACAAGTACTCTATTCAAGTTTCTCATTTGCTTCAAGCTTTCAAGTTGTCTTGATTAAGCATTCTAATTCTCCAGAATTCTCTCTCTTTCTCTCTCTCTCTATCTCTCTTTTTTGTTGCTTAATTCGGTGAGTTTGTGTGAGTGGGAGAAGAAATGACAACAATTGTTGTCTTGTTCTCTTGTAAGCTAGTCGAGTGTCCACCATCACTCTTTAAAGTGGGGGTGGTGATGACACTTCGTTATACTCATGACCAATCAACAGGTATGGACTTTATTTGTGGCGAATCTACCAAACCAACTACATTGGCAAGGGGTGTGGCAGGTATTTGATCGATATGGAGTTGTTGTCGATGTATTCGTTCCACGGAAGAGAGCGAAAGACGACATATGATTTGGATTCGTGAGAATAGGATCGGCGATCGATGCTGATCGGGTAATCGAAAGATTGGATGGATTTTGGCTGTATGGATCAAAAATCATAGTGAATATGGCGTATAATGGAGATAGAGACTTCGTGAGACAAAGGAAATCGATGTCGACATTGGCCGGATCACAGCCTAATCGATCGATGCAATCACAATGAATTGATGGAGGGCTTAACCGAAAGGGGGAACAAGCAAGAATTACAGGAGGGCAACGAAGGAAGGGAGTAACAACAGGAAGTGCAGGGGGAAATCGAAAGAAGGAGGACACATCAGAAATTGCGATGCGAAAACAAGCAACAGGGATAATAGATGCGGAAAAGAGTGAAATCTTGAAGTCATGTGCTGTAGGATTCTGTCGCAAACCGTATCAAATAGCGGAATTAGCCAAAGAATTTCACAATGCAGGATTGATTGGTTTTTCGGTAATGCGTATAGCGGGATCGTTTGTACTCTTGATGTTTGACAATCCGGGACAGCGAGAGGAAATTTTGCAATCGGGAAGGCTGGACCAATGGCTAGAAAGTGTGTCGGCATGGTCATCGTCAACTACAATTCCAAATAGGAGAGTGTGGTTATCGATTAGTAGTCTTCCGTTACACGTTTGGTTGGAGGAGACGTTTAGTAACATTGCGGCACTATGGGGTGTTTTGGTTCGTATCGACATTGAAACGTTGACCCTTTCCTCGTTTGAGAGAGCACGGATACAAATTGAAACGGATTGGGCATACCATATTGATGAGGTGATAGATTTGGAGGCGGAGGGTGCTATGTTCCAAGTACGAGTGATGGAGTTCGAGGAGGCGATAGGTCCTAAATGCGACTGCAGCTGTGAAGTGGCATCGAGCTCCGAGGATATGGACAGTGCAAAGGACCCGGAAATTGCTTGGAAGACGAACTCCGCGTATAATGATAAGGAGTCATTGATGGATGGTACATTTGTGCCGAACTCAGTTTCAATAGGGGACACAAAAGCGAAAGAGGAAATCGTGGTCGATAAGAGCTATTTGGAAAGAAAATCAATTGTCAGATTGGAGAATGGTGGAGACGTCAAGCTGGATGGATGATGAACAAGTGGGAATGTTGAATCGGGATGTGGGCGAGCGATCGAGTTGTGAGGTGCTGGGTGTCGTAGAGGATATCGATAGATTGTGTGAGGTGCAATCAAGTGAAAAACGGATTGAGACAAGCCCGATGTTGGATGGGCAGCGGGTTGAATTGCCAAGGGTGAATAAAGTAACTTTAATTAAAGTGAATGGGGAACAAAAAAGGGTTAGACAATTAACGGAGATTAAAGCAAGTCTGGCACCTATAGGGGATAAAACTACAGTTGAACAACTCACAAAACGTGGGCGTGGGCGTCCGAGAAAGAATAAAAAAGAGTCGGAAGCAGTACCGACGGAGGTCGTCAATGGCTCACTGTCAGATTCCGATTTTGTGTGTCGTAAACAGGTGATATTGCGGGAGGCTCGCGAGACGGTGGGGTTGGGAAAATTGATAGGAGCAGTAACGGAAGGAAGAGAAGAAGCGATAGTTAAAGACATAGCGCGTTTGATCGAAGCGCGCGAGCACAAAGCCTAGCAAAGAACCATGAAGGTGTTGTCGTGGAATGTCCGAGGGATTGGCGCGGCGTCAAAAAGACGTTCTATACAGCGCATTCTACGTCAACACAAGTGTGTTTTGGCTCTACTTCAAGAGACCAAAACGGAAGTGATCACGGACAGGGTTGTGCACCAATTATGGTATGAGGATCCGTTTGAGTTCTGCTTTGCTCCATCGGAGGGGAGAGCGGGAGGGGTTGTTGCGATTTGGGACCCAAAAGGTTTCAAAGTGGAAGTGAAAGAATGGCGAAAGAATTTGATAATTTTAGTCGGACGATGGTTACGTGAAGATTGGTCGGCTGGCTTTGTGGGTGTATACGCACCATGTGTGATTGCGAAACAAGGGGCATATTGGGAGAAGATAGTGCAGGTGGTACGGGCAAGGCAAGTCGAGTGGTGCGTGGGAGGTGATTTCAACATGGTGACAAAGGCGACAGAAAGAACGGGCAGTGTACAACTAGCTCGAGGTATGCGTTGCGGATGCATTGGCCAAGAGTGGTGTTGATAGATCCAATTGGGTGTGGTTATTCATGGGGTGACTTTTCCGGTTTGTTCCTTGTACACACACATTGGTACTCTTTTCCTCTACTTAGGATTAGAGAAGTTTTTAATGAGGCCGATGTGGGGTGTGTTTATGTATGATTGCTATTTTTAAATAAAATCATACTTTCGCCGTGCAAAAAAAATTATCAATTATAATAACTGCCGATTCTTACATTTTAGTCATAGGTTTAAATGTTTACACTTTTTTTTCTAATTTAATTTGAATTTTTAACTAGGCTATAATTTGGGGTATTACAGTAAAAGTGTCATGCATCGTGTTCATATTGTTTACGCATTAGTTATATGCCATATTCATATCCCAATTAAGTTGAAAATCATCATATAAATACGATTAATTATAGATGAAAATGACATACTACTAACAAAAACATTTGTTATATTTCGTATTCATCCTCCTAATTTTTGGCCTACAAGGCCTACAAGTCGAAGCAAATTTGTGTTTAAATTCAATACAACTGATGATAAAATATGTTATTGTCCAATTGTTTAAACATTCTAGTATCCATAATAGAATATTCACAGGCAGGGTAGGATAGTTAGACAAGATTATTCGTCACCAAAACGTTATAAAAAGGGTCTTCCTGCCCTTCCTTTACACTTCAAAGCTTTCCTTAAAAATTTTCTCACTTCGAAAGGCTGTAAAAAAGGTCCTGATTCCTGAATCTAAATCTCTCCGTATAAATCATATACTTCTTTTATTCGCATGTACTCCTAGTTGAAATATCGAAAATGGGTTCTTTGAATTTCATAGGTAAGCCTCATGCAGTTTGTATTCCTTACCCTGCTCAAGGCCATATCAATCCCATGCTAAAGCTAGCCAAAATACTTCACCACAGGGGTTTCTATGTCACCTTTGTCAACACCGAGTTTAACCACAAGCGTCTTCTTAAGTCTCGAGGACCTCATGCTCTTGACGGTCTCCCTTCTTTTTGTTTCGAATGCATTCCCGACGGCCTTCCGCCGATGGATGTTGATGCCACCCAAGACATTCCTTCCCTATGCGACTCCACCAGAAAAACTTGCTTACCCTACTTTAAACAACTTCTTCATAAGTTAAACGACTCCTCGTCCACATCCGACGTTCCTCCGGTTTCTTGCATTGTTTCGGACGGTGTTATGAGCTTCACTCTTGATGCAGCAGAAGAACTTGGTGTCCCTGAAGTTCTATTTTGGACCACAAGCGCTTGTGGCTTCCACGGGTATGTTCACTATCGTCAACTTATGGAAAAGGGTTATATGCCTCTCAAAGGTAATTTAATCGTAAAAAAAAAATTGGCTTCAAAAACCGTCCATTTTCACCGCCTTCCATTGATGTTACCTTGGACTTGCAGATGAAAGTTATTTAACCAACGGATATTTGGATACCGTCATAGATTGGATACCAGCAATGGAAGGTATTCGGCTGAGGAATCTACCTTCTTTCATAAGAACAACCGATCCGAATTTTATTATGCTTGATTTTATTTTGTTGAAACGGAAAGAGCTCGGAAGGCCTCCGCAATACTATTAAATACATTTGATGATTTGGAGCACGAAGTCTTGGGCGCACTCAATTCAATGCTACCTCCTGTTTACTCCGTCGGCCCTCTGAACCTTATAATGGATGGAATTCTACGCTTGAAAGCATATCCGCCGGCGTTCCCATGATATGTTGGCCGTTTTTCGCCGAACAACAAACGAATTGTTGGTATTCATGCACTAAATGGGGAGTGGGCATGGAAATCGACAATGATGTCAAGAGGGATGAAATTGAGAGTCTTGTTAAAAAGTTGATAAGAGGAGAAAGGGGTAAAGAAATAAAGAAGAAAGCTCTTGAATGGAAAAGAAAAGCTGAGAAGTCCATAACCAATCCCGATGGGTCATCTTACCGAAACCTAGACAAAATTATTCAAATTCTACTGTCACCCAGAGTTTAATTAAGATTCAAGGCCACAACTACTTCAGTTTTTATTTTTATATAATTCTACTGCAAATCTTTACATTTGTATTTCAGATAAGTTTGGGGGTTAAAAAAATCTACATGCGAATAATTAGGGACACAAACAAGCTGTGCTAACTGCTAACCAATCTGCAAGAAAATAACCTTCGCGATAACGATGTTGCACTTGAAAACACCAATTGCGCTTTAGCAGCTTACGTAAGACTCTTAAAACAGAGCTGGGACAAAGCTCCAAATCTTCACCATTTAGTACTCGAATAAGGTTTTTTTTATCAGCAACATGATTTGATTTTATTGAATAAATCATGCAAAATCCATTGCACCGGCCTCATTAAAAACCCCCTAAGCCTAAGTGGGGGAAAAGAGTGCCCGTGCATATGGTACAATGTCAAACCCAATCAAACGAAACCCCGAACACAGTTCAATGCATCCACACCTACGTAGAGCGTAAGACACCACTCTTTGCTAATGCATTCGCGATACAATTGGCTTCCATAAAAATATTAGTAAAGCATACAAAAGGCATTGCCTATCACGCATCGTCAATCCGATTGAGCCAATGTCCTAGATGCCAAGGTCGACGTTCCGTGCCTAAAATCCAAAAAATTGCAACGACCGAGTCCGACTCAATTACCACGGAATGCACCCAATCGCAATTAATTTCCTGCACCATCCGCAAAGCATACGCGATCGCCTGAAGTTCAGCGACATTGGAATCCACCACCCCGATGGACCCCGAAAATAAAGCCACTATCCGGCTGTTCCAATCGCGAAGAACTCCCCCACATCCGGCCTCACCTGGCTTACCCCTGGATGCCCCGTCCACATTAAATTTCCACACCCCCTGTGGAGGCGGCACCCATACCACACCCACCCTACTATCGCGTCCTATCACCCGCGATGGCCTGCACAAAATGGGGGCACTCCCACCAAGCTGCTTCGCTCGAGTGCAGTGTCTCAAACCGTGCACATGTCCAATGAAAGGACCGAAGTTGCACCATGAAAAAAATCGATTGGCACGAAGCCTTCTTCTCCCTAAACATCAGCTCATTCCGAGCAAGCCACAGTGACCACAGAACACTCGCACACCCTATAATCCACCATGTACGCAGATCACCATCGAAGTAACCCATGTAACACTGATAAATAAATTCACCAATGCGCCATGGTCAAACGGTCGACATTGACCACCATCCGAAGAACATGTTCCATACCCCCATGCAATCTCACACTGCCCAAAAATATGGTCCGCGTTGTCTTCCCCATCCGCACACCATCGGCAACCAATCCCATCCATCCCCAGCGGAATTCCTCGCTCCAGCAACATCCTCAAAGTTGGCAGTCGGTTCAACAATAAAAACCAAATGAAGCACTGAATTTTCGGTAACAACGGCAGCCTCCATATCATGCTAACATCGGATGCATCATTTAACCCAAATGTTGCCATTAATTTGTGTAATGCACTCACCGAGAATTGCCCTGCCACATCATGAACCCATACCAATTCATCCACGGCCCGATCGCGCAGCGAATAACCAGCAACACAAACTAAGAAGTTTGTGGAAATTATTTGTTTTCACCGCCAGTGTATAGAATATAAATTCTTATTTAAATTAAAATTTTAATATAATTTCACAAAATGTAAATAAACAAAATATCCTAACATTATAAATACATATAATTGCAAAAAATATTATACGAAATTTCCTTATTATATCATTTATGATCTTAACCACTAAAAATAATCTATATCACTAATTTTTTCATATCATTGTTTATATGTGAATCTACGCTCATTTTCTCCACATCATTTAAAATCAATTATTTGAACGCTTTAATTTGGGTGGACTGATGATCTAGAGGAAAACGGTGATGCGAGCAGCTTTTAATGGTTGAGACTATAATTGACGTGGTGAGAAAAGTTTATTGAGATTATGATTGACGTGGTGAGAAAAGTTTATGAAACAATTTCTTTATTAATTGGGTAAATTAAGTTGGTTTTGAACTGAATCAATCTAGATCAGGTCAATTTGAGTTGTAAGATTTTCGGATCGTTTAAAATTTAAATTCAAATTGTTTGGAGTTTGGGTCACTAGGATTTGTCGATTGAGTTATTCAGGTTCATGTCATTTTAGGTGTTGTCATTTGGGTCATTGTAGGTTACTTTATGAGTCGTTTCAAATTTGGATCATTTGAATTTAGTTTAGGGTAAAGTTTACAAATGGTCATTGAACTTTACTAAATTATTCAATTCGATAACCAAACTTTCAATTGCGTCAAAGTGGGCATTAAATTTTTAGTTTTGCTTCAAATTGGTCACCGAGCCGTTAACTGCCGTTAAAAGGGTGACGCGATAGTTAACAAATTTTTTATAATAACACATTTAGTCCTCCAAATTTACACATTCAAAAAATTTAGTCATAATTCGAAAAAAATAATTGGGACAACCAAATTTAAATTCAAGCTTCATAATCTTGGTTCCAAAACATTTTGTTTACTGCGTCCATTTCATGTATTCAACCCATTCCCTACCATTGTCCTAAAAAAACCGACAGTTTTCACTGTTAGATCGAATACAACACTAAGCAGAGTGCATGCATAAGCAAAAATTAAATAAAAAAGAAAGGAGTAAACGGCATTTTACCAGAAACCAAACACTTTGATTAAATACAATAGTTTTTGAGAGATTGATTCAGTGTTTTTAATTAAATATATTATATGAATAAGTCGTGGGACATGTAAAGAGGAGATTAGATGGGTTTCAGGGCATACGTGGGTGATGGAACAAGAACGGTTTTGGTCTTGCGGGGTAGGGATGATTTTAAATTTTGTATTCAGAGCGGGTCATGAGGAGAAGATGAAGATTAAAATTCTTAATGGGAATGGCTGTGAGAAGAGTACCTTTTACACCCACCCCACCCAATTGACATCCCTAATATCCACATACGATATATTAAAGTCATCAGCCTCATCGTTCTTCTTGTTCAACTGCTTTTGTTTTGCCTTCTATCTTGCCCTTATCAACGGGATCAACACATCTTGATTTCGACGAATTTGCAGCAACTTTTTCCAAAGCTTATAGGAAAAATCTTGGTAACTCTAGGCCACACATCGAGTATGCTGAAACCTCCAAAGTACAATAGAATATCACGCTGAACATCCTCAATTATTCTGTTTGTTCTTCTTCAAGCTTATCGCCAAAGCACGTAAGGGCAGCAAAGTCTAAACTGATAGTATTCGGAGAAATCGACGACGTTTGAAAAAAAAACCGAAAAATGGCCCATGCAGGTTCAACCTTCAGGTTATTAGCACGATGCTCTAACTAGCTGAGCTAATAGAACAACACGTTCATAATGCTAAATTATTTATATAATATCAATATTGGGGATTTATAACCAGCTGAACAAATTGGTATTGGGTCCATTCAAAGCAAAATGGAAAGGAAAAAAGGATAAACAACTAGGAGGGACTGAACCTCCGACTTTATGGTTAACAGCCACACAGTCTAACCAAATGAGCTATTCGAGCGGCTGCTTCATTTTGTTCAACTGAAAATTTAAAATGGCAGCAAAAACAAAACTGGTGAACTTTAGGGAAACGACAGCGTTGAAAAAAACATATTCAAAGGAAAATAAAAAAGGAAAAAAACATCAACACTAGAAGCAGGGCTTGAACCTCTGACCTTGTGGTTAACAGCCACACGCTCTAACCAACTGAGCTATTCCAACTTTGCTTTAACCTTTGAAATTTAAACAATGTATTGATACAAAGCTTTCGACTGAACTCATAAAATCAGACTTAAAACGGTCAAGCTTTCTTAGCAAATCTGTAGGTTAACACTGTTATTAAAATACCTGTTTCTCATCGATTATTATACTTTCGAATTTTTATTTTTAGTCGATTGAGTATTAGTTTTATTGACTCTGATATTAGAGTTTGATTGCAATTAAACACAATTATCTCTCATTTATGGGATAGGAGAACTATGTCTAGTTTAGACTTTGTAATTTGTAATTTAGGAGGATTTAATGTGGAAAGTCTAACCGTCTAACATATATGAGGTAAATTACAAATTTGGTAAATTAATTGTTTTATACGAGGACACGAGTTCAAACTTTAGAGACATATTGTTGGGAGGATATATATATATATATATATATATATAGGATGGGATCAAGTTACACTATGTAAAACTCAACTAGTTTTACACTAATCCATAGCCATTGGATGAGTGAAATGAATGGATGAGATTAAAAGTAGGATATGGAAAGATTATCACTTGGGAAAAAAAGTAAGGAGTTAATCTCATCCATTCATTTAACCAATCTAATGGTCATAAATTAGTGTAAAACTAGTTGAGTTTTACATAGTGTAACTTGATCCTAACCATATATATATATATATATATATATATATATATATATATTTGATGCACGCATATTAGAATTTTTTTCCAAAACAATTCTATTCAATCTTTAAAACCTAAAATCTTAATCTTTAACCCTAAGCCCCTAAATTCTAAAACTCTAAACTTTAAATTCTAATTCTAAATTCTTAAACATAAAACTTTAAATTTTAAAACAAGCCCTAACCTCTAAATTGAAATCATTAATGGAAAACTTTATTTTTTACTACTACATGTAGTATTTTCCCATATGTTAATTAAAAGGAGGGCCAAAGACCATTACATTAGCTAAAAACTAAACGCAAGTATGGGACAATACAAGTCCCTATGCAAAAACATCCCATAAGAAATTAGGTACAGATTAAAAAATAAACAGGCAACCATCAAAGGAGTTTGTAAAATTGGCAAAACAATCAATAACCATTTTGCTTTACATCGAATCAGTTGAAAATATACCATCCATGTTGTTTCTCGAATCCTAGCAAATGCTCTAAATAGTGAATAAGGAATTAGAAAAAACTAGAGTAAAGAGTTTTATTAATTGATCTAGTGATTTGGGTAAGACGGATTGCGAGGATATGCTGCAAGATCATGAGAGTCAGATTTTGACTTTTTTTTCGAGTCCATTGGAGGTTATAGATTTGATGTAATGACTATAGCCCAACTGCATAAGAAAAGGTGTACTTGGAGTGATTACAAAGTAATATTTGTTCGTAATTTTTCTTAATCCTTTGAGAACAACAAACCATGCCGACGATCAAGAAGGATCGGTCTTACTGATCTTTTTGTCAAGAAGCTGATTTCACCATTTTAGGCAAGTTATACGGCATTCATAGCCCACTGGAATTCTTGTTAGCATCATCTGGGATTGAAGGATGAGAAACCCGAAACCTCTTGAGAACCCCTTGTCGTCGTCCTTCATCATTACCACACTGCAAACGCAATGCTATTGCTTCCCATATCTAGAAACCATTCTCATTGCCACATTGCAAACCTCTGGAGAACCACTCGAATCATCCTTTCGATTTTCTTTCGCTCTACCAAGATAAGTCTTTTTAGATATGGGAAGGATGAGAAAGGGGGCTCAAGAGGTTTTGGGTTTGTCAACTTTCAATCCCAAGATGATGGTAACAAGGCTGTGGAGGCTATGAATGGTGTACAACTTGGTAAAGACAGTGAATTGCAGGTTCTTGACAAAAAAGATAAGAAAGACCTATTCTTTAGTGTACATTCATCCTCACTGGTTTTCTCTTCAGGTCGGCGTGTTTTAGACGAGCGAAAGCTTTATATAATGAAAAAATCTTTGATAACACGTAGGGTAAACTTTAGTTTACATATAGCTTTTAATTTTAGGGGTTATAGTTTTAGTTTAGAACTTAAAGTTTAAGGGTTTAAGTTGTAGGGTTTAGAATTTAAGATTAAGCTTAGAATTTAAGGTTAGTGTTTATAATTTAGGGTATAGAATTGAATGTTTAGGGTTTAGTTTTTTAGGGGTAAAGATAGACATGTAATATTTGGTTTTTATAATGCAATAGAAAAATTTATGTAAAATTAGTTTTACATGTATATCAATTTTTTCCTCTTATAAAATACAAATAGAAATCCGTTGCTCTTTTTCGATGCCCCTATTTATGTCCTCATATTAAAATTTAGGTTTAGGGTTAGTGTTTGTGGTTAGAGATCATGAACTTTGGGTAGGGTGTATTTTTAGGGTTTAAGATTTAAAACTTAGGGTTATGTCTTGGAATTTAAATTTTTTTTTAGTATTTTTAGTGTTGGGGCATAGAAAGGAGCATCGAAAAAAGGTTAAAAATTTTTATCCATAAAATACTCTTAAAAAATGATAAACATTACTAATATATATACAAGTTATTTTCTTAAATATGGGTGAGCGTTCGATCGAGTCGAGTCAAAAAATTTCGAGTTATTCGAGTTGAGTCATATTTTACAACTTCAACTTTATTTGAATTTTTTTCAATTCGAGTCGAGTTCGAGTCGAGTTTTTGAGTTCCTATACAAATTTAATTGTAATTATTTATCATGTTATACTATAGTTTGATTCTAATTTAAACGACTCCCACTAATCATATAAGATATGCATATATTTTTTTATCATATTTTTTATATGTGGCATATAATATCGTTTGATTTTTCCTATAAAAAAATATGTGGCATATATTTCTTCATTTTTTATATTGGTATATATATATATATATATATATATATATCATGAAAATTTGAGGAATTGACTTGAACTTAAAAATCAATCCACTATTTTTTAAAAATTTCGAGTTATTCGAATTCTCATTTTACAACTTAAATTTTATTTGATTTTTTTTAGTTGAATCGAGTCAGAACGAGTCAAATTTTTCGCCTCAAATCGAGTCAAAAATTTCAATTTTTTCGAGTCGAATTTTACCCACCCCTACTCTTAAGAGTACAATTCATGGTATTATTAATTTATAAATATATTTGGATTGGGGTCAAGTTTATGGTTAAACTAAAATTTTAAGTCTTTCAAACGTTTTAATTTCTATGGATATATTATAAAATTTTGAGTTCATTTTCAAGTAAGTTTAATCATAAAACTAGTAATTTATTTTTAAAGCTGGTTTGACTCAATAGTTTTCTCTTCTTCAATTATTCAATTATATATTAATTAGTAGATGAATCATAGGTGGAAAGTTTATTTACAAGCAAATTTTTAAAGATGTCATGTATCTCTTTTTAAGAGCCTTAAATTTTAATAGGAATGTATATTTTGGATATCAGATCCGATCCAAAATTTCGAATACCTAAAATTTTTTTATAGATAATTTAACGATCCGTATTCGATCTGAAAAAATCAGATACCCGAAATTTTTGAATTGGATATTCGGATATCCAAATTTATAACTTGATTTAATTATTTTTAAATTTGGCGGTCATATCCATGAAAATTTTAGGTTTTCGAATATAATAATCAACAAATTATTGAATATAACTAGATTTGTATCCATGAAAATTTCAATTTTTCATATATAACAAGTAAAAATATCGAATATAACAAGATTCATATATATAAAAAATTGAATTTTTAGATATCGGATATCCGATCCTAATGGGAAACAACTATCCGTATCTAATCCGAAAATTTTGAATATCCAATCCGAATTATCAGAAAAATAAAAACATGTCAGATATCTAAAATTTCGGATCATGTCAATGGATAAACGGATCAGATCAATCAAATCGAAATTTTTTGCACAACCCTAATCCTAATCCTTAAATTTTATACCTTAAATCCTAAAATTCAAACCATAAAATTTATTCTCAAACCTTAAAATCTAACCAAAAACACTAAAACTCTAATCCTAAACCTTAGCTATTAAACCTTAAAATTAGGTATTTGTTGAACCTTTTCTATTGCTAATTTATAGGATAATAAGCATATTAAAAAAATATTTGATGTACTGCCGATGTAAACTTCAGTTTATACTAGCATGCTTATTTTAAGGGTTTTAGATTTAATTTAGGGTTTAGGAAAAATATTGTACTTTAATTGTTTTAGCCCCTATGGAAATTTTATAAACCTCTTCTAGGTAAAAATCTAACTCCGCATCCACAGTATGCTTAAGCTTCATGAAAACTACAACAAAGTTAAGCACTTTACATGGAGCTACAACTCAATTTCTTTACTCTTCACTCTCCAAGGCCTTATCATCAGCATCAAACCCTAAACAACTCCTCCTAATCCACTCTAAAATTATAACTCTAGGACTTGAAAACTCTTCCTTCTTCTCTGGTAAACTCATAAGCAAATATGTTCAGTTCAAGGACCCAAATTCTTCATTCTCTGTTTTCCGCCAAGTTTCACCTTCAGCCAATGTTTACCAATGGAATTCAATCATTAGAGATCTTACCCACAATGGGTTATTCTCTAAAGCACTTGGTTTCTATAGCCAAATGCGGAAAATGGACGTTTTACCTGATAAATGTACTTTTCCTTCAGTCATCAACTCCTGTGCAGCTTTGGTTGATGTTGATATTGGACAAGTTGTTCATCAGAACGTTTTGAAGATGGATTTAGGCTCAGATTTGTATATTGGGAATGCTCTGGTTGACATGTA
Organism: Hibiscus trionum; assembly: GCA_030270665.1. Classification (NCBI taxonomy): domain Eukaryota; kingdom Viridiplantae; phylum Streptophyta; class Magnoliopsida; order Malvales; family Malvaceae; genus Hibiscus; species Hibiscus trionum. Next base: position 16,190,512 of record BSYR01000019.1, read on the forward strand.
TGCGAGATTTGGTTGTTTGGACGAAGCTTCAAAAATGTTTGATAGAATGCCTGAAAGGGATGTTGTGTCTTGGAATAGTTTGATTTCAGGGTATAGTGCAAATGGGTATTGGGTAGAAGCATTGGAAGTTTATCGTATGGCAAGAATAGCAGGAATTGTGCCCGATTCTTTTACTGTTTTGAGTGTTTTGCCTGCATGTGGAGGTTTGGTTAATGTTAAAGAAGGTGGACTAGTTCATTTTGAAATAAGAAATACCCTGTCTCTAGTGGCGTTTGTATTACAAAACGCGGCGTTTGTATTTAAAAACGCCGCTAATGTTAAGTTATCGCGCCGCTTTTCACCAAAACGTCGCTAAATGTGTCTGGATATTGTGATGTTTAGTGGCGTTTTTGCCACAAAAGCCGAAAATTTGCCTTTATATATATATATATATATTACAAATTACTATTTCTTATTTCAAAATGACATAGCTGAACAATTTTAACACCATTGACAACTAAAATTGAATTCTTAAATCTTAAATGCACACAAAGTATAGAAACTTGGAATATATTTTAACCAATGGCCAAATATTAAAACAAGAAGCAATACAATGAAAACAACGAAAATTTTACTAACAATTTTCATGTGTCTTCGTTGGAACTGCATGAGACCTCAATCCATAGTCATAAACTACTTGCTGCATCAATCTGTATGCAATTGCAGCCGAAGAAACTGTAGAGTTCGAAAGCAACAAGTGTATCAGCATCACATGTTTTTAAAGGAATATAAATCTCATACACTGAAACAGAAATAATATATGCAATGAGGTGATTAAATACCATTGTCCAAATGCGTACCTTAGGGTTCAACACCATAAATTTCAAAGATGCACTTGTCTGCAATATTATTTTTTCTAAATTAAGACCATACTTAGAGATAAAATATGCAATGAGGTGATTAATAAAATTGCTATGTCATATCATATATGACTCAAGTTTCCACTCCAATTGGGTACCTTCAGCTCGGGTAATTCAATAACACAAGCACGCTCCACAACATGCACTCCTACACGCTCTGCAAAAAAACAACCAATCGTATAAGCAGCAATCCCTAACAAGATAAACAGGTGCAAGAAGACATATTCAAACGCATGGAAAAGAGCACTTCCTCGTTCTCCTTAAAATCATAGAACCACTTATAGTTAACAATAAAAGTGATTGTGATCAACATAGCACTCTGTAGTCTGTACCATATTTTGGAACATAGAGATGAAAATAAGCGCAGTCACAAAATTAAGATTTAAATTGAAGTACCAAGTAGCCTGATCGCGGCACACAAGGTTCCACCAGTGGCAATAAGATCAAATACTGAGTTAAAGAATACAGTAAGGAATTCTTTTTTTACAATTGAAAGATTTTAAAGTAGCAAGGAATTCCTTGCTTCGTTTGGATGAATAGAATTTACCTACCCAAGAAAAGAAACCAGAATATCCTTTTTACTTGAGCAAAGTATTGCTCTTCAAACATAGTGGAGAACATATCCTATTTCATTTTAATCCCAAGTATTAAATCAATCTGTAAATACTAAAACCAGCTGAAGAAGTCAAGCAAGCAACAATCGAACCTGGCAAAGGAGAGCCGCTAAAGTTTCAGACTGAGCAGGACAATAAGAGTGCCTAATTTGACAAGGACACAGGCATGTTTGATCGTGACATCATTTATCAGTACCAAAAACAATTCGAAAAAGAGACTGTTACTGTACAGACAAGATGAAACACACACCCGTCAAATAACTTAAGTTAAAAGGCTCCTACACTACGCACATTGATTTTATAGACAATTTAATTCCAAATCACAATCCATTTAAACCGAAGCTACTTGAGGGGTGTGTATTTTATTCTCTCTATAAAGCAATCGTCTCTTTCCAGTACCGTATCCTTGATATCGATAGATGATGCTATGAAGAGACTGCCTCCTTCACATCAAATGTTTCGATGAACTTCACATCGGTGGCACGGGATTTGACGCCAGAAAATTGCTGGTACTCATCAATGATAGAAAGAAAGCACCAGTTCTGCAATTTTCTAAAGCGACCGACAAGTCTACCTGTTCAATGCTGCATGAAGGATAAAATAGACAGAGTTGCAAACGTTTTCATTAACCACACAAATGTACCACATAGTTAATATGCACTTCATCGAGCTAAGCTAGTAATTGTAAGATAATAGCTGGATTTGGACTATTACCTTTCCGCGATTGCAGTGGATTAAGACCGGATGATTTCTCACATCTGTAAAGAAACAAGTTCATTTCGCAAAGTTAAAACAGTCTGCTAAGGTAAAAAGATGAAACAAAAGCATTGATTCCAAAACTTATGAATGACTTACCAATTAAGATCTTGAGAGCTTCCCCAATGGCATCTGTGGGAGCAGCAAATGAAGGCTCCTGAGAAGTAAAAAAAGAAAAGTCGACTTCAGGTATTTGAAGCTGAAAATTACTTAAATTCATTAAGTATCAAAAAAGCTAAAATGAAGGCTCCTGAGAAGTAAAAAAGAAAAAAGAAAAGTCGACTTCAGGTATTTAAATCTGAAACATACTTAAATTCAATAAGAATCTAACAAGCTAAAATGAAGCTACGAAATTTCTGGTAACAAATGATTTCACACTCCCTTCTAACATACTTAAATTCAAAACGTATAATTTTCATAGAAGCATAGGGGAAAGTACCTTTTTCCCTTCAATCCCAAAGAGGAAAAGCTGTATATGATGCGCTCTAAGAAACTCCATATTCTCCTCAGGATAAGGCTCGAGGCATAAGTATCTGCAAAATTGGAAGGAAAACAAAAAGAGAGTTAGTTTTCCAAGTAGAGAAAGGCATAGGCATATTAAGTAGTCACCTGGGAATTCCTTTTCATATTTTTCAGAACACATAATATAGCATGCATGAATGTGGAAGTAAATTATTTAATCCTTTCAATCTGTCGCCTTTTTCCTCTTAATTTTCTAGGAAACCAAATAGTTAGAAAGAAAACGAAAGATTGAGATTCTTTTCTCAAAATCACACCACACACTAGAAGAAAAAATGACTCTCTGCGAAATAAGGTCCCAACTAACCATCTTCCTGAAACCACCCTCATTCATACACTACCACAATCAATTTCATACATCCAGAGCAACGCCAAGATGGAGCGAAGCCTAAAGGAACTAGAGCCACAACACAATTGCAACTTGAGCTGCCAAATCAAACGAGATCGCGGAGAAAAGCTATGACCAAACACCTTCAAAATCTCACCCAAATAGAAACAAGAATCAAAGAAAATAAAAATACCCAGCTACCCCAACCATCCTTAGAACGAGTCATACTCACAAGCCTACCTAATACACGGTCATCATCCGATCAGCCCTCAACAACCCTGCTTCAACTCAAAAACCAGCCTCAAATACAAAAACTTCTACAATTCCCAGGAAAAACAAGCAACAGACTTTACACCCTACTAATCAACACCAACAGCAATATCATTCCAAGGAAACTCCACATTGAAAGGTACACTCCTACATCACACCACACTCCTAAGAAACAAACTAAGAAACTCTTATAGAATCTAAAAAAAAAACTAACCCTGCAAAGGAAGATGAAACAGAACCTAAATGACCCAACTAAAACCAAACTAGAGGGACTAATTTTTGCTAAAAGTCTTTAATATCACTAAATCTGCCACCACCTGCTCTTCAATACTACTTGCCCTCAGTCACCCAAAAAAACATATCCAAGTTTGTAATCCATTGCAAGCGAAACACAGAAACCAACTCCCTTTTCACCCATCCAATACTTCCTTCAACATATAGCATATCAACATTACGCCAAATACCATGGCAATCTTAGAAAATCCTTAATCAACCCCTGGAGTATACTCGATATAACCTAACAAATTAATAAACAGCTACATCATCAACAGATTAAAGCTTCCTACTCAACAAAACCAGTACACAAATCTCCAGCTTCTAAAGCACTTTACTGGCCAGCAATGGATACAAACACAAGATACGAGACTAAAACATACTCAAATCAACGAACAGTAACAACTAAATCAACAGAATATAGCATGCATGTCGAAATTAACTATTCAATCCTTTCAATCTGTCTCTTTTTCCCTCTTAATTTTCTAAGAAACCAAACAGTCGGAAAGAAAACAGAAATCGAGATTCTTTACTAAAAAAGATCTTAATTGCTAAGAAAGACGATGGAAGTATGAAAGAAAATCAAACCTCGAACAAAAAACTTGAAAAAGAAGAAGTAAAACTAATCAGCAATGGCAATGCAACTGCCCCAAAAGATAATGGAACGGGGGTTTAGGGTTTCCAGGAAGCGAAATTGGATGATCGAGGGCAACCGGCTCTGTATACGCCTTCTTTCACCGTTGAAAAATTGTACGGCGGTTCCATGACGGCGTTGTCTCCGTCATCATCTTCTATAATGCACCCCATTATCTCTCAGAAGGGGGAAATAGAAAAGTATATATAGCAGTTCAATTGAATTCCCCTCCCAGAACTCAATCCTAAGTCCTAACCGAAGCTTAATACCAAACCCTTTCTTTTCCTTTCTTCTTCTTCTTTCTTTCATCCAATCCGGAAGATAATGGGGTGCATTATAGAAGATGATGACGGAGACAACGCCGTCATGGAACCGCCGTACAATTTTTCAACGGTGGAAGAAGGCGTATACAGAGCCGGTTGCCCTCAGACCATCCAATTTCGCCTTCCTGGAAACCCTAAGCCTCCGTTCCATCATGTAAGCTTTCTTCTTTCTCTGTACTTGGTTTCTTGTTGCATTGGATGAAAGAAAGAAGAAGAAGAGAGAGGAAAAGAAAGGGTTTGGTATTAAGCTTCGGTTAGGACTTAGGATTGAGTCCTGGGAGGGGAATTCAATTGAACTGCTATATATACTTTTCTATTTCCCCCTTCTTTCTTTTCTTTCCCTTTCTTTTATTTTATCTTTATATTAAAAATAAATAATTTGACCCATGCTGGAGGGCAAAAAAGGAACCCTAAGTTTTTAATGTATAAACTAAAATAATAAATATTATAATTATCAAAATTTCAATTCTATACTAAACGGTTCAAAAAAATCCAATAAATATTCCCAAAACATATAATTTTTATGTAGTTAGAATTTAGTTAATTTTCAATTAAATAGTAATTCATTTTTCTCAATAACATTTATTTAAATAAACAAAAATATATAAATTTTACTAACGGTTTTGGTCCAAGTGATAAGCAGTTTGGTATCATTGTTTGTATTATCAATTTTAACATTTTAAGTGATAAAAAATATTAAATATTGTGAGGATTATATAAAGTTTCTATGTAGTTATATTATTATATTACAAATTTAAATCGAGTCAAGTTTTGTTCACCCTAATCACTAAATTGAAAATAAATATTTACTAATAAATTAATATACGTAATACTTATTTAACATTTATATAAAAATACTTATTTAATATTTTGAGAAATTTTCAATCAAACCAATTAACTAACAACCAAAATCCTCATATAATATTCTAATCTTCCATGCAACATGGGAGTAGCCTAGTACGTGAGCATGAACCTTAATTTCCAAAAACATTTGAAAACAAACAAAAATTTATGTATATACATTAAAATATAATATTGTCACTTTATATAGCAAGGTTGGTAATTTTCTAATTTGCAACATTTTTCTTAGATTGGTAAGATTTTATTATATGTATTATATAATAAGTCTGAGTTGGTGTAATTAATTAATCAAGTATTAATATAGTAAAAAAAAATAATGATTAATATTATTATGATAACATTTTTATTTTTCATTCTTTTATAAATATAACTGAAAATCAATCGCCTAATGATCAAATTAGCGCACTCTTATTGTCCTGCTCAGCCTGAAACTTTAGCGGCACTCCTTTTCCAGGTTTGATTGTTGCTTGCAACATCTTCAGCTAGTTTTTCTTTATTTATATCTTCAGAATTCAATCTCTAAATCATCTCGTTAGATTAACTAAGTCTCGGTACAATCTAAAACTTAACCATTCCCTAATGTTTTAGTATTTACATATTGATTTAATTAGATGATATTTTAAATTACATTTAAGCGAATTTTGATAATGTGAATTGAGTAAATTAGATTGTAAGAGTTATTTTCATAATGAGTCTTTGTAAGATTAGTCGATCAAAGATTCGAATATCGATACTTATACAAATAAATGTCATTTTATCCACTTCAATGCAAATGCTATAAGAGTGTGTTTGATTCACGAAATACATGTAATAGATTAAGAATATGATTACCAGAAATTTTTAAAACAAAATTATAACCATAATTATTATATTAATCAATCAATAAATAAATCATTAGAGTATCTATACTGAAATATATTTATATATTCAAAAAAATTATGAAATATATTTATAATTAATTTTATTTTATAAAAAATTTTAAATGAATTTTAAAAATGTAAATTACACCGAAATATAAAATGGTGAGGTACACTGTTAGTATAAAATGGTGAGTACCCTAAACTCTAATCTTAAAACTCTAAATCTAAACCCTAAACATAAACTCTAAACTATAATTCTTACAACATAAGCCCCTTACCTTTAAATCCTAGACCCTTCAATAATTTCACTTGTAAAAATTTTGCTTTTCACCGCCAGTGTATAAGATAATAATTCAATATAAAATTACACTCATAATGATATATTATGACCATATAATAATATTTACGAACTAAATATCATGACTTATACTTTTTTTTTGAAAGAATGCCGGTTGAATATTATTAAGCCCAAACCAAATACAGAGGAAAGCCCAAAAAAGAATAAAAGCACAAAACAGAAAATAATCGAAGAGTTCAAAGGAAAAGAAACTAAGACAACCGGCAGCTCTCCACAGAAAATGAACCGTCAGAGATGAAAGCTTCGTGTGGAAGATGCAAAAAATTGGGGATAACCAGATGTAAATAGAGAAGAAACCCCAAGGTTGAAGACAAACCCCAAGGGATTAGGGCGGATCCAGTAAACGGCGATCTTGATCGGCCAGAGAGAAGACAGCGGCGGGCGCGTCCTCCACCCACGACCGTTCATCTCGGTGACGCAGACCTTCCGAGGCTAATGCATGTGCCGGCCTGTTGCCGCTCCGGCCAACGAAGGAGAAGAGACACCTGTCGAAGCTCGAAGCTAAAATCTTGGTGTCTCTGATGATCGTTCCAACCTCAGACAAATCTTGGGCATGCGAGTTGAGCTTGGCAATTACGGATTTGTTGTCCGTCTCAGCAACGACGTCACGGAGCCCTAGGTCAAGGGTGAACTGAAGTCCATGTAGCACCGTCGTGGCCTCAGCTTGAAACATAGAGGTGATGTGCAAATTAGTTCTGTAAGCTGAACCCATTACTAAGCCTTGACAGTTTCTAATGATTAGGCCCGAACAAGATAAATTTTCCGAGCCGCTATAACTCGCATCAGTGTTTATTTTGTAGGTCGAAGTAGCCGGAGCACTCCATCGGTCACCACCGTGTCGGAAAGGATGGTGAAGAGAGGTAGCCACCATGTCCAGTTCCTTGCAGTAACTAGTGACGAAAGAGGTGATTTCTTCAAAGGTTTGCACAATACCTTCATAAATTAGTTTGTTTCTGGAGTTTCATAAAGCCCACATAGTTAAAACAATCTTTCGATGGTGGCTCTAATTATTTGCTTGGAATAGATGTAATAGTCATTCTTCCATGTTTGCTTGTGATTGTGTAACTGATAGAGAAAAACCCATTTGGTTCCATACTGCTGTAGCAAAAAAACAGTCTCTCGATACATAGATAGATGTTTCCGCAACCAGATGGCAACGAGGGCATCTGGGTCTTGTAAAACTTTCTTGAGCATTAGATTTTGCAATGTAGGGACGTAGTTGCGAACCATCCTCCAACATGAAATTCTTGTTTTAGAGGGACATTGAGCTTTCCATATGTAACTAAAGACATTAGGCTGAAGATTACCAGAAATAGGCTCACCAAGAAGCAACCTATACCCACTCCTCACGGAGTAAACGCCTGAACCTTCCCCTTTCCATCGTAGTACATCTTGTTGTTGGAAAGTAGGTAACGAAATTTTTAGTATTAATTCCGCTTCTTCATTCGAGAAACTCATATTAATGAGTTCTTCATTCCATCTCTGTTCACCCGAAACCAATAAGGAAGAAACCAGTTCGATACCTGCAATTCGGGGAGATAACACCTTTCGTGAGGGTAACGAGGGCAGCCAACAGTCGTTCCAGATGGAGACAGTATTCCCATCACCTATTAGCCAACCTAGTCCAAGATCTAGAAGCCCCCGAGAACTCCAAATACTCCGCCACGTAAGCGAAGGATTCGAACCAAGAGAAGCCTGCAATAAGGTCCCAGTTGGATAGTATTTTGCCCTGAGGAGACGGGCAATTAGGGAACTCGGATTTTGGATAAGACGCCACCCTTGTTTGGCCAGCAGGGCGATATTGAATTTACAAAAGTCTCTGAAACCCAGTCCCCCTTCCTCCTTAGCTTTACTTAATTCTGGCCATGTACACCAATGAATCCCTTTCTTAGTATTAGAACTCTGCCCCCAATAGCGTGCAACAATAGCCTGAAGGTCCTTACAGAAAGAGTTTGGTAAGAGGAAACAAGTCATAGCAAAAATGGGTATAGCCTATAAAATAGACTTGATAAAAACCTCTTTTCCACCTTTGGACAAGCATTTTGAGCCCAAATTAGAAGCCTGCGTAGTAAGTCTGTCTTTAAGATACCGGAAAGCCTGACCCTTATTACGGCCCACAATGGCTGGTAGGCCCAGATATTTCTCTGGGTTGTCAACTTCTTGAACCCCTAGGATTTGCCGAATATCCTCACGAATAGCCAAAGGAACATTGGAGCTAAAATAAATACTAGATTATCATAATTAATAGTCTGGCCAGAGCACTCACCGTAGTGTTGGAGGATTTGTCTGAGATAAATAGCATTCGAATCGAAGGCTCCCCCGAATATCATACAATCGTCCGCAAAAAATAGATGATTAATCAACGGAGCACCAGGGACAATACGGAAACTCTGAAAACTATTGGAAGCCAAAGCAGAACGTAAGAGCGAAGAAAGGCCCTCAGCACAAATGAGGAAAAGATACGGGCTAAGGGGGTCTCCTTGCCTTAACCCTCTAGTCGGTACAAAATTATCACTAGCCAGCCCATTAACCACCACTGAGTAAGAAACCGTCTCAACCAGCCCCATTACCAAATCAATCCAGGCCTCACAGAAACCCATTTTGTGGAGAACACATCGGATAAAACTCCATTCAACTCTGTCATAGGCTTTGCTCATGTCCAGTTTCAGAGCAAAAGATCCCTTACGACCCATTCTTTGGCGTTTATACGAGTGAAGGATCTCATAGGCAGTTAAAATATTGTCAGTAATGAGTCGCCCTGGGATGAAGGCACTTTGGGCCTCATCTATACATAGGCCTAGGACCAGTTTAAATCTGTTCGCAACCATCTTAGAAATAATTTTAAACAAGACGTTGCATAATGAAATAGGCCGAAATTGAGACATAGAACGGGCTGCAGTTACTTTTGGGATCAACACTATATGGGTAATATTAATTTCAGCGACAGATAGATTACCTTGTATGGTGTTGATGCAATAATCTGCTATTTCCGGTCCAATAATCCCCCAAAATCTTTGATAAAATATGGCACCCAGCCCATCAGCTCCTGAAGCCTTTAGAGGACCCATAGAATTCAAAGCCACAAAAACATCATCTCTCGTAAAATCTGCCATTAACATCTCATTCATCGAAGGGTCAATACTCCTCTCAATTCCATTCAGAATATCAGATGGGTCAGCTGTATTCGAGGATGTAAACAGAGATTGAAAATAATTCATCGCAATTTGTCGAACCTCATCCATGTCGTCATGAAAGTTTCCATCGTCTGTTACAAGACCATCAATACGATTTCGCCTTCTTCTTTGACTAGCATAGCGATGAAAGAAACTCGTATTGCGATCCCCGTGTCGGAGCCAATTCGCACGAGCTCGTTGCTCCCAGTATATCTCTTCTTTGTCTAATTGAAGATTTAACTCCAGTTTAGACTCAACAAGTTCCCCGAGAACATCATTAGAGACTTGTTGTCTTCCCAGATAGGCAATTCGTTCTTTTAATTCAGCAACACTCACCCCTTTTTCTTTCCTTATTTTCCGAAACCAACGGTCAAGCCCATTACTAACATATGACAAACGCTCTGGAATCGGCCCAAACGATGAAGCCCAAAGCTGACGAACCTCATCTTCACAAGAAGCTTCCAACAACCAGGAGGCCTCGAAGCGGAAGTGCCATATTGGTTTATCCCTACCCAACACACATTGGGTATCAAGCAGAATCGGGCAATGGTCCGAGAAGGAGTGGGCTAAATGATCAACCCTGAAATTGGGAAAAGTGTCCTCCCAGGCCTGGTTACCAACCGCACGATCCAGACGAGCCCTAATATTGTTTTCAGAAGTCCTCCCTCATTCCCAAGTATACCAGTTTCCATTAAAGCCCAAATCAGAAAGGGAGCAATCATTAAGGGCCTCTCTGAAATTACGCATCTGCCACTCGTTACGCAAGAGGCCTCCTTGTTTCTCGTCTAAATTAAGAATTTCGTTGAAATCTCCCATCATGCACCAAGGAATATGAGGACAATCGTCCAACTGTCTGAGCAACTGCCATGAATGAACCCGGTTGCCAACCTCTGGTGCCCCGTAAAAACCGGTCAACCGCCAAGTGCAGGAGGGGAGAGTATCATGGACAAGTAAGTTAACATGGTGAACTGAAAAAGACCGGAGAGAAATACTGACATCATCTATCCAACCGATTGAAAGCCCACCACTTCTGCCATTCGAACTAATGTCAACTCCATTCGGAAAACCACACATTTTACAAATACGCTCCATTTTAGAAGCCTGAAGCTTAGTCTCGATCAAAAAAACCACTGAGGGACGAAATTCACGCAGTGTAGCGCGAAAACAACGAACAGTTCGGGACATCCCTAAACCCCGAACGTTCCAACATATGATTTTCATTGCGAACGGCTGGCCCCATAAGTGAGACCTGCCGATAGATTAGAATGAGCACCTGAGGAATCAACTCTATCTGAAACTTCAGGATTAGCCTGTTGTACTCTTGCCCTTTTTGCAGACTCAACAAATTCGGTTGGGCTATCTTCATCAAATGAGTCCATAACAGTATCAAACCCAGAATTGGGATTCGGGCCCCTTGGGTCCACAGACAAAACCCTTGTATTAATCAACGGGGGAATGTTTTCCTTATTTGGGTCAATAACTGATTGTGGAATACCCAAATCAACTCCTTGAGATGTTGTTGGCTGATTGCCCAAATCAAGCCCAGACTTTAATTCTCCCAAAGCGGATCTGCTCGCAATCTCCTGGGCTGGAAAGCGCAAATCATGCTGAAGAGGCTCCCTTAAATTAATCGAAGCTAAAATCACGCCAGGAAAATTAACGCGATCCACTCCTTCCTCAATTAACCAACGGCACGGCGCCGGAGCAGCATGTCTAGACGGTGCCCGTAGTGATATGTCCCATCCCGGAGTAAGGTCCCTCCCTCATTCTGTAAACCGGAGAGGACAAAAGCTCTCACCATGACCCAATATTCCACATAGAAAACAGAAAAGTGTTAACTTTTCATACTCAAATCGAACGTAATGAGAAGTCCCATTCGCAAGGAGAATCTTCTTTTTCCTTTTCAACGGTTTCCTAATATCCACCCTCACCCGAATCTTCATAATTCGCTTATAGCCCAAAGTAGTGGCTTTAGAGTCATACAATAAGTAGGATCCAATGAAGTTTCCTAGAATCTTTGCGGCTTTCTCTGATAGAAACCCCAGCGGAACCTCATGGACAAGAACCCAGTAGTCAACAAGATGCAACGGAACCAATAACGGATCCTCTCATGTGCGTAATCGGTGCAACACCAATAAGTGGCTGTTGAAAGTCCATGGACCTCCGTTCTCAATCCGTTCTACATCAAGTATATGATACAGACGAAACAAAAATCGACCTTCCCCTAAATCTGAGATAGAAATACCGCCCGGGGGATGCCATACTGTAGCCAGCATAGACTTCATTGACGGAAAGTTAATAATGCTAGAAGTAAGAAATGAGCCCACGAAGCAGAGATCGAAAGACGTATGGTTGTCGACCTCCTCCAGATCGATCTGAAGGCCTTCATCCTCCCCATCATCTATAGACAAAGTAGCCAAACCATGCTCAACATCACCCATGGAACCAGAACAAGAACGAAGAAAGAAGCACGAGAAAAGGCGTAGAAAAAACTAGAGAAAAAGCACGAGAAACGTGCTACGAGAGCAGAGGAAAACGTGCTACGAGAGCAGAGGATAGAAAACAACGAATCATATCATGACTTGTACTAAAATCTAATATTATGTTTTGTAATCATAAAAAAGTGAACCAAATGTTTCAAAGAGGGATAGTCAATTGACTCTGACACGACCTAGTTTGACTCGATATGACCTAGTTTCAAAGAGGGAGAAAAACATAGACGCTAGAAGGAGGGCTTGAACCTCCGACCTTGTGGTTAACAGCCACACGCTATAACCAACTGAGCTATTCCAACTTTACTTTAACCTTTGAAATTTAAAACATTTATTAATACAATATTTTCGACTAAACTCATAAAATCAGACTTGAAACGGTAAAGCCTTTCTTAACAAATAAGTGGACATTTCTCATTTGTGTTTCATGGTATATCCAAGCAACTAAAACCAAAAGAATAAAGGTTAAATTTTCATTTTGTCTCTTTTGTACACATTTCTCAATTGTGTTTAATGGTATATCTTTCTCTCATTCTTTTTTGAGTTTTCAACTTTTAAACACCCACTTAAAAAGTATTACTCAACTATTTAAAATTGTTCTTTAATTCATTAAATACACTCTTTCTTCTTTCTCAACAAAAGAAACAATAAAACATACAAAGTATTAACACAAACTTATTTTTGTTAAAATGGATGCATAGTTTGTTTGTTTGTTTGTTTGGTGAGTAAAATGTTTTAAGATTATAATGACCATCTCAATAGAAACAATTAAATGGATGCACAGTTGTCAAAAGTTCTTTTTCTCCACCAAACAACCAAAAAAAATCCTTACAACCCAAAAACAAAGAAAAATGAAAACTTCTATGGAGATAAGGATACCAACAAAATTTAGCAGCCTCCTGAATCTCTTTGTCTCTGTCCAAACGAGACGCATAAAGAAGGAAGAAGGAGTGGTGCGCGATCCAAGCTGTCAAGCAAAATGTATCACTACCCAGGACTGATTTCATTGGCAAACAACCATCAACTGAGTGGGGATATAACTTTCCAAGTGACCACCAACAAAAATATAAATCAGAAACTAGCGTCGATTGAATCTCTGTGCGAACAACATGTAATCACTGATTTTGTCCGAACCTTGAACCCCTTTAATTTTTGTTAATCTGGACTTATATCGGGCTATTGAGACTAAAAAAGAAAAAGGAAAAAAAGAAAAGAAAAAAGAAAAAAATATATATATGTGTCATGTCTTAATAGTAACATCATATATTATAACTTGTTTAATTATTGTTGTTATTATTCTTTATTCATTTATTACTATTATTACCTTATTATTATTATTCTGTTATTATATTATATTATTATCATAATTAAAAATAAACATAAGTAAATAAAATCTAAACTTTGATTAATAATGAGAGTCCAAAAAAATAATAAAGAGTCCATTACATACAAGCCCATACATTCTTAGCCCAATCAAACCGAAACCCTAAGCTAACCCTAATTAACTCTGTCTTATGTGCAGCCGCCGCGTCACCCAAGACCGTTGGATCGAGCATGCAATCAACGGTCCAGATCGCTCATAAGCCAAACCCTAGCAAGGGTTACCATCAAGCCAGGCGTCGCACGTGTTGTAGCCGTCAGATTCAGAACGAGTCGAACGGTCGCGATTACGTCCCAGGCGAGTATGATCCACGCGCGCCCCTTGGAGTCTCCACGTGCGTTATCCGTTGCCCGACGCGCGCATGCCGAACCACGCCCGTGACCCCTCGTCTGCCACGAACACGCCCTCTGCCACCGATGTCGTGCCTCTCCCCGTTTCGGCCAAGACCAACAAACAACAGAGAAATGCAAACATATCAGATACTCAAAATATCAATCCAAACAAAAAAATGAAAAAATGTCAACGGAGACAACAAAACAGAGAGAAAAATAGCCTTGCATGTAAACACTTCGGATATAAAATCCGAGCTCAAACCAGTGTAAACGATCAGAATTTTTACAGAGGAATCAATAAAAAAGAAAAGCCTTCTGAGGTAGCATCTCTATTTTATTTTTTCGATTGCATGCGAACCAAACCAGAAAAGAAAAACAACAAAAAGCTAGAGTTTTTACCCTCGCGGTCTTTGTCGATTCGTCGCCTCTCTGTCTCCTCACACCGGCGATAAGCTCTCTGGTCTCCTCCGAGACCGTAGCGGGTGAGCCGTCGAACGGAAAGGAGAGGCTTCCCATTTTCGAATCAAAACCCTAAGTAGTTTCGCGATTTTTTTCTAAAAAGGGGTGGTTTTTCTTTTGTTGTAGGGTTTTCAAAAAGGGGGGGTTTGTTTCCCGCCGGCGTCGGGTTTGCGGTGACCGGTGAAGGTTTCTGATCCCGTTTGAGAGAGGGGAGGAGTCTCGGCGTTTCGGGTTTGAGGAAACAAATTGGCAAAAGGGGCATCAAGGTTTTTTTAGGGCCTATTTATAATGTTTTGACAAATTAAAAACGGTTTAATTCTTTTCTAAGCCCTTCCGCGATTTTGTATTTTCACCCCAGGGAGTTCCCTTTTCTTAAACCGCACCCCAGGTCCCTCAATGTTTTAAACAACTTGTATTTTTGTCCCTTAATTCGTCTTTATCGACTTCGAATGGTTTAATAACCATTTCGACCCCTTTAGTTTTCAGCGAGCTTTAAGTTTGGTCCCTGTTTTGACAGTTCATCCTCTTTTTCATGGTCTATTTCCCCTATCGGTCCTCCGGATCTGTTTTGGGTTCGTTTTAACCTTTTTTAGCCTTGTATTCTTTTTTCTCATGCTTTTTTGTCTAATTGCCTCGTATTTATATTTGTTCAATTTTAATCCCAATTGGCTCATGTGTTTTATACACGTTCGTTTAATGATATGTTAGTAATGTGGTATATTATATGGTGTGATTTAGCACGTGGTTTATGATTTGTAGTATCTCGATATGGAATGCATGTACATATTTGCTTAATTTATGTCTTCTCATTCTCTTATTTTATGCTTAATTATCCATTTTTATATTTTGCTATGTTAAGTTGCATCTCGAATTTTAAATTGCAATGCGAATGCCTTTTTATTCGGGAGTGAACGAGACTAGTACCAGTCGTAGTGGTGGTGGTTCGGACGTTCTTTCTCGAATATCAAGGCTTTTAAAATTCACTCAATTGTATAACCAAATTTCGATACGATTCGTCACTTTAATTCGCAAAATTTAATATTAATTAAGCGGTAATGTTTTTGGTACCGATTTTCGGGCACGACGGGGGTGCTCATCCTTCCCCGCGTGTAACCGACTCCCGAACCCATTTTCAAAAGAAAAATCTCTGGTTTTATTTCGGTGTCCGGTCTACCATTTTAAATGGCCGGTGGCGACTCCTCCTTTTTTAAATCCGATTAAATGTTTTAAAACCCAATTAAAATCCGGTTCGTCCGAGCGACATCCGAGGTACTTGTATTTTCTAAAAATTTTAGTCGCAACACAACAACCTATCGCTAGGGTATGCTGAAACATGCCACAAAGACAGATGAATCAAACCAAAAAACAAAAACAAAGACATGTCACAAGGACAGAGGAAAAAACGTGTCACAAGAACAGAAAAAGAGATTCTGATTAAAATAAAAAAAATAAGAAAACTAATAGATCCGGTGGTCGACAACCAATACTAAAATTGATTACCGACCACCAATCAAAAGGATTGATCAAAGTAGAGAACGACTAGGGTTGAAGGAATTTTGGTAGTAGAGAGCGGCTAGGGTTTGGAGGTGAAATTATAAGATGTTAGTGCTGGAATAATGAAATGCTTCAAAACTAGGACAAAAATATTAGTTTTTTAATGAAATACTCAAAGAGGTATTCTTTTATACAAGTTTAAATTTTATATTTTAAATGTAGAAGACTACACCGTGTTAAATTTAAAATTACAAGCTATAATGACCATCTCGATAGAAAAAATATTAAAATTAACTTTAACATTGAAATAGAAGTCCTGAATGTTTGTATGATAGATAAAAACTTGAAACAGAAGCAAAAACGTGGATTAAAACTTTAATTACCAATTAGAATTAAAAAAATTAATTAAAGTAGAAAAAACAATTTCGGAAATCAAATTGCAGTAGCTACAAGAGAATAAGCATTTTTAAGTCCATCTAATGGGGACACCAAGGCAATTCAGTTGACATCAGTGTAGGACATATCCATATAAGGTTGAAGTAATAAATATTAAAAAATATGAACGTCTATAAAACATTTATTAGATTCTATCAATATTTTACATTATTTTTTAGCACCAAAAAGTTTTTTTTTATTAATTTAATTAACATGCTAATAATGTTTTAAAAATAATTCAAATTATTTAATATGATTTTACACAAGTTTAATATTTTATGTTAACATTTTTATTAAGATATAAGTTATTTTGATTATTTATTATCAATTTCACTTATGTTTTGAGCTAACAATGGAAGAAAAGCAACGAAAAAATATGATATTATCAAAATTTCTCAATCACCTGTAGGAACTTTGCATAGAGTAATTTTGGCAGTAATCTTATTGTTAATTTTTTTATGGGTAAACTACTCTAGTGACCACCGAACTATTAGGGCGTATTTATTTTAACCATCGAATTATCGAACTCGTCAATCAAACCACAACACTTATTAAATTGATCTATTTTGACCATCGCCGTTAAAAATTGACGGAGGGATGACGTGACAGTTAACAGAAATTTGTAAAATTACACATTTAGTCCATGTTATTTACTTATTAAATCAATTTGATTCTAATTTTACTTTAATTAAATAAAATTAATCAATCAATCAAATGATGACATGTGACATCACTCCAATTGGATGAATTTACTCAGATCCTGGTTAAAGGAAAACTTAAAAAGAATGAAGAATGGCATTGGTGTGGTTCAAACCTGGGACCAAGCGAGTAAAACAACATACCTTTACCACTGAGCCAAGTTGGCTCTTAATGAGGCGAGTTGCACACTATTATATATGTATCTTATAGTGCAGTAATCTTAAAAGAAAATTAAAGAAGAATGAAAATGGAATTAGGGTGGTTCAAACCTGAGACCAAGAGGGTAAATTCCCACACCTTTGCACTAAGCCAAGCTGTTCTTAACGATATAAATCGCACACTTTTATATACATATCTTATACTGGAGTAACTGTTAGGGAAAAAAGAAGTAAAATGGTTAAAAGATGACTCGAACTTAGATCACTCGGGATGTGTATAATCACAAAAATATTCGATTTAATTTGAATCTAAAAATTATTAAATAATTGATTTTAAAAAAACATTCGATTTAAAAGAAAAGAAATTTGAATTAAAATATTTGAATATTTAAAGTATTTTAAATTCGATTTAAAAAATCAAATAATTCTTTAAATCAAATTTCATTTCTTTTAAATCAAATATTTTTTTGAATCGAATATTTAAAGTATTTTAAATTTGATTTAAAAAATCAAATACTTTTTTAAATTAAATTTCTTTTATTTTAAATAAATTATTTTTAAATCGAATATCTAATATTTTAATAAATATTCAATTTAATTTAAATATGAAAAATAAAAAAAATATATTCAAATATTTTAAATCGAATTTCTTTTCTTTTAAATCGAATATTTAATAATTTTTAGATTTAAATTAAATCGAATGTTTGTGTGATTATACACATCTCAAGTGATCTAAGTTCGAGTCATCTTTCAATCATGTTTACTTCTTTTTTCCTTGACATTTACTGCAGTATAAGATATGTATGTAAAAGTATGCAATTTATATCACTAAGAGTAGCTTGCCTTAGTGGCAAAGGTGTGAGAATTTACCCTTTTGGTCCTATGTTTGAACCACCCCAATGCCATTTTCATTCTTCTTTAATTTTCTTTTAACATTTATTGCAGTGTAAGAATTTTCTTTTAACATTTACTGCAGTATAAGATACATATACAATAGTGTGCAACTTGTATCAATAAGAGCCAGCTTAACTTAGTGGTACAGGTGTGTGGTTTCACCCACTTGGTCCTAAATTCAAACCACACTAAAGTCATTCTTTATTCTTCTTAAGTTTTCCTTTAACCATGTGGTGACACATGTCACCACCTGATTGGAGGGAAATATATATTAAATATTAAATAAATTAAATTAAAATTTGAGTAAATTGATCCAATTAGGTGATGACACATGTCATCATTTGATTGGTTGATATTGTTTAATTAGAATAAAATTAGGATCAAATTGATTTAATAAGTAAATAATATAGATTAAATGTGTAATTTTACTAATTTCCGTTAACTGTCATGTCATCCCTCCGTCACATCTCCGTTAGTTTTTTAACGGTGGTGGTCAAAATAGATCAATTTAATAAGTCTAGTGGTCTGATTGACGAGTTCGATAGTTCGGTGGTCAAAATAGGTACGCTTTAATAGTTCGGTGGTCACTAGAGTGGTTTAACTTTTTCTTTATTTACTTTTTAATATGTATTTGATTTGACATGATTAGATCAATAAAATAACTTCAAAAGTAAAACTGTCTAAAATAGTGTTTATTATTATTCTTTTTAACAAATCTTATAAAATTCTAATAGTATTAAGAGAAAAGGGAAAGAAGACTCTAAAAGAAGGAAAGATGAGTTCCTAATAGATTTAAAATTTGTGACTTAAAAAAATATGAAAGAACAAATATTAACAGTTTAATCAACCGGTTAAATATACTTGCTCGAATAGTATTTATTATAGGTAATCTTATATTATTTAAACACATGCGATAATAACATTTCCACCAATATTCACAAACAATAATCCTGACAAATAGTATTTTAATCTCGTCGCATGATTATGTTAGAAACCAAATATGATGAAAAACATTTTAGAGTCTTATATTATCTTGTAATAGAATATAATTTTTTTTATATGTCATTAGTACATAAATATGTATTGACATATCAAAGACAGTGTAACAAATATAAAATGTGACGTAATGAAGAAAAAGCCCTTGTAAGACGAGAAAGAAAGAAAAAAAGTGGGGAAAGACGAGCTAAAAATAGCGAGGATTGCTTCATACTTATGAATGGAAATGGTCTATT
This sequence comes from Hibiscus trionum, assembly GCA_030270665.1. NCBI lineage: Eukaryota > Viridiplantae > Streptophyta > Magnoliopsida > Malvales > Malvaceae > Hibiscus > Hibiscus trionum. The sequence goes on from BSYR01000019.1 coordinate 16,209,956, forward strand.
CTCTTATCATACTTCTTTTTATGTTTCTATCTTAAAATAATGGATTTAAGATTTAAAATTAAAAATTAAAAATTAAAAATTATGGTTAGAATTTAAGAAATTAATGGTATGGTGTATATTTTAGGATGTAGGGTTTAGGGTTTAGAATATAAAAATTAATGTTATATTTTAATTTTTAATTTTTAAATAATTTTTAGTATGGAACATAAAAAAAACAAATAATTTTTACCTCATAGTTTGTTGTTAGTTGAAAAGCGAAGGAGCCGTAGAGTTGTTTTAAGTAATGAATGGATGATGTGACGCCAGTTATCAAATTTCAACAATTGATAAATCATGGTCGATGATATTGCTATGGGTACTTATCGAGCGAGTCGATCGCGAGTTGAGTAGTTCTCGACTCGTGCTCGTTAAAAAATTTTTTTGTTCGACTCGACTTGTTGTTCGTTAAGCTCGATGAAATATTGCTCGACTCGTGCTCGTTAAAAAATCTCGTTGCTCGTTAAGCTCGCCAACATTTTTACATTTTTAAATATAGATAAAATCTTGCGATACTATTAGAGCTTAATATAAATATAGAAATTCAAAGAAAAACATGAGATCTAAGGAGACAAATAAACGAACATGCCATGACCGAGTTAGAGATAAAATCGATATTCGAGTGTGAAACTCTTTTTAATTTCTCAACAATCTTCGATGAACAACAAAAGATATAATGCCTTCAGAAATTTGGGGTTCTAACGTTCAATAATATTCTTTTACATGGGAATTGAAAACTGAAGACTTTTTCTTTTTTTACTTTTATACGTAGTGTAATAAAAAAAGAAAAAATAAAGACTGATAAAAATGAGAAATACTCATTATTATATTTTAATTCTTGATTAATACAATTAATTTTTTTAATCATTGAAAAATACAAAACGTTTTGAAAATTTGAAACCAAAATTTATGGGTAAACTACTTTACAATTCACTGAACTTTTCTAGAGTTTTCAACTAGTATTTAAACTTCTTGGAACATAATTTTTTAAGGTAGCCACCCAAAAATCATAAAAGAATTTGTAGAAAAAATAACGAGCTGCTCACAAACTTATCAACTCGAGTTGAGTCTTGCTCGACTCGACTCGCTAAGATCTCGAGTCGAGTTCGATTTCGAGTCGGGTCAACTCGAGTCGAGCGTTAACCGAATTTTGACCGAGTCGAGCTCGAGTTGTTTGCGAACTGTTCAACTCAATAAGCACCTCTAGCTATTGCTATACAAATTACAAATCCCCTGACTATCGTTCTTGCTTATATTTAAAAATTATATCAATTTACTCTTTATTATTTTCTTAAATTGTTTGTTATTTTCTCGTAAATATTATATTACATCTCTAATATAATAAAAATATTATAATAATAATTTATTGTTGAATAAGTATATTTGATCCGTTGGTCAAGCCGTTTACCTTTGTTCCCTCATATTCTTTTAGGTCGTGGGTTTTAAGCTCACTAGAAGCACTCTCTTCTTCCCCTATAGTCCCTTTTTTCCCTTAGAATACAGTTATTTAACTGTAGTTTTGATCTGATGGACTCGCTTGATTTGATTGTATCATAAAAATGACTAAATAAAAGTATCAAATTGAAAACAAAAATATTTTAGGATCAAATTGATAAAAAAATATAAGTTTTTGGACTAAAACTATTAATAAGAATATAAAAATAGTGAATAAAATTAAAGTTCGGATATCAATTTAAAAACAAATATATTGGAGCATGAAGTTTTACGTGCTCTCCTCAATGCTAGCCTTGAACCATTGGACCTTTTATTGAGTCATCAGGTCCACTATAATGATTTGAAACAAATCTACGGTTTATGTAAACTTAGGCAGTATCACTCTGTGACACCTGGTCAGCTGACTGAGTTTGCTTGGGGGTTGGCTAATAGCCCAATTCTGCATTTGTGTGGGTTATTGGGCCTGATTTAGTATGTGGGGACTCTTCAATTCTACCATCATAAATTTTGACAGTGACCAAAGGTAAGTTGGCGTCCGCTTGAACAAGCTTGAGTTTTTTTCTAGCATTTTTCTCAATTCATTTGAGCTTGGCACAGATATATAAAAACTTTATAATTTCTAACCCAAAGGCCAAAAGAAATTCAGAAGATGTTGAAGCTAAATTGCTTTCATTTTTATTAAGGGAATGTGCTTCCCTTCTTTCCGTTCAAAGTTCATACAGTGTAGTTCTGTAAAAGATGTTAAAACTCTTAATGAATGAATCACTTGAGAGAAAAATAGAATAAGGGGGAAAAAATCAGCATAAGGCAGTTGATTACTCCTCCCATAGGCCATAGCAGTAAGTTGATGCAGTAATACTCACCTATGGCTAAATTGTTGAGATGAGAAGAACATAAAAAACTTATCAAAGATTGTACAGTTTGAACATTTTGGCAGGGATGATGAGTTCTTCTTCCCTTTCAGGTTTTTGGACTTTCAGAAGTGATGGCCCCGGCTTCTGTTTCTGTGGAGGGAGACTGCTGAGTCTGAGAATCTGAGACCAAAATCAGAAACAAAATTTATGATGAACATACATATCTACAAGTGAAAACAGCAAACAAATGATGAAGATGCAAGAGTCTAGTTTGTATATTTCTTTGGTTAGAGAAATAATGCACCAGCATGTGATGTTTCACTGAGAAACAGGGGCCCTCTGCCTGCCTGCCTTCCATGTTAAGTCTTTGTTCATCACATTTGGAAAACCAATATCTCCCAGCATAAAAAAATTATGAAATCCCAGTCAATCCAATTGATGTAATTCAGATGTAGGAACATGAGAAATGGTTAAAAGTTAAAACAGTGGGCAGTGAATAACATGGTTAGTGGGGCTCTCCATATTCAAACCATCATCCCCAATACTGAAAGCACATGCAGTCACTATTTGTTTACACTATGCTCCTCTGTCATGACTTTCTATTTGACCCATCATTCGGGTCATGCCAATAACCACACAGCTCATTCACATGTTTGAGGTTGCCCATGTGGCCCCATGCTACACTAAAACCCTAATGGAGTACTATATATTATCTGTGTCAGAATGTGTGGGTGAATCAGAGTGAGGTGGCAGAAAAATTACCACCACTTACCAAGAATGAATACCAAAAGGCATATCAGCATTTGGCACAGGTTCATTCTTTTACTCACAAGAAGTGAATTTGAAACCCCAATATAACTCAGTATCATCATATATGTGGAACCTAAAGAATGCTGGTTGGTAAAAAAATTGAAAGGGATAGTGTGTGACAAGAATTATTTACCCGCAGAAGAGGGAAAGGGATGCCTGGTGAGATGAATGGGTGGGGGAGGATAGTTGGAGAAGGACCCCTCCATTTGTGTAGGATAGTAAAGATAGGACGGTCCGGCGACACGTTGAGCCTGGGGTGCAGGAAATGTTCCCCTGGGAGCTTGCAAAGAGTAGCCAAAATGATATGGTGACCCCATTGTTGTAGATGAGGATCCATACAGTTGATGATAGTATTGAGCCTGCTGGATTTGTGGATTATACATAGCCTGCATTGCCATTCAAATAACATTCCTTACCCAACATTGTTGGCTGAACTACTTGCTTTATATTGAACAACTTAGATATTAATGATGTTAACTTTCAGCTGAATTATGTTATGAAATCGACAGAGAAATAGGTTTTTCATCGCTTACTTGGTGGTACCCGTATTCAGGACTGTAAGTTGGGAACCTGGAAAGATGGAATTCATCAACAACAAAAAAATAGTAGAAATATGAGCAAATGACTAAAGTTAAAGATCAACAACTTGGAAGCAAATTGCAAGAAGCAGCATTCATATACAATAAGGAATTAGTACTAGCCAGCGTATAAAATCCAAGAGACTACTTGCAGCACTACCTTAAGGTCACACCATGGTAGTAATTGTTAGTACTAATATCAATATCTGTTCCGGTAGATACTGAAAATTAATTCAAGGTATCGATTTAATAAAGTTTTATACACCGGTGTGTGCTCGTGTGTGTTTTTCGTTTTCTACAAACAATATACTATGCATTTTAGTTGACCTTTTCCCTAAAATCAAATGCAGGTAGCAGTGCTTAAACATATGAGAAGATGTGTGCATGAATCATGATCTTAGATGATAAGTGAAAGGTATCCTAAGCTCAACTGGTATCGAAAATATGATCATGGTACATCAGGTAAATGTAAAAAGGAATAGAACAAAAGGAAGAATAGTTGGATTTCATCATTATAACAAATCTCTATGTTTATTTGTACACTTGATTTCCATGCTTTTAACCATTTTATATTTGAAGTTAATGTTTTTTACCCTTTTCCTTTAACATCTGCTAGCAAAACCCAAACTAAAAGTTTAAGCTGAAGTAGAGAAGTTGGTCTATTTTTCTTATTTATTTATTTATACTATTTTTGTTTTTACTCTGTGCTAGCAAATAGAAAGTGCATAATATGATAATACAGAACATGCTAATAGCAGGCTAAAAATAAAAGATGTATCCCTTTTTATGAACTTAAATATATATATATATAGGGGACCACTTTGAATTTTATATAATATATAGGCATTACAAAGCATAAACATGTCCTCTGCTACTCTTACTGATTTTCCAGTTTGATCAACAGTTTCCTCATATACCACAGAAACTAAACCAGATTATCATTTATAAATATAATTTTTAAATTAATAGATCATAAATATACCCTAAAAATAATAATGACAACCCTATATTACTTTTTCTTTAGCGAAAACAACGCCTTTAGCATTTTTGAAGACTCGGTGTCAGGCCACTATGTGACACGTACATTGTATCATTGACTGCATTGGTATTGTAAGGTTTCCATTCTTTTTACCTTGTTTTTTTAATCCTAGTGGCGACAATTTTCTAGTCAAATGCATGATCTTTTTACTATGTACAGTTCTGATATGCCAACTGCATCGAGAAAACACACAACTAAGCATAATGTAATTATTTTAACACAAAAAAATCCCAGGTTAAAATTTTTAATGGCATGCATGTATGATGAACCACTTCCTCTAGCCTGATTTGATTGAAAACAACTTGGAGTACTCACCCATAAGGTGGATACATGACCGGTGGTAGCGGCGGCGGCGGCGGTGGAGGCACTGCTGCTGCAACTCCACTATACGACGGTGTGCCTTGCTGTGCAACTCCCTGAAAAGGACTGCTACCTTGATTTCTTCCTGCATTAAAATACATCATATCCATTTCAGTATTGTATTTGTCGCCATCTGTTTTTTCCTTCACTCTCAATAAATGAATTAATGAGGAAAAGTGCAGCTCATATGAAAGAGTATGGGGACCTCGTGGCGGTGAAGGTCTAGGCCTTCCAAGTGAAGCAATGTTACAATTTGCTCTTCTTCCGCCGATCACAGGATTTGGCTCAACACAAGCCCTCCGAGCTGACTCAGGATCACGGAAAGTAACCTACACAAATGTAGTGATATTGACATATTGCATAAGAAACTTGGCCGTTAACACGGTAATAATAATATATACACATAAGAACTTACAAAGCCATATCCTTTAGATTTGCCAGTGTTTTTATCAGTGATGATAACAGCTTCAAGAATCTCTCCGAACTGCTCAAAATACCTATGCATTTCCTCGGTCGGGGTCTCCCAAGCTAGTCCCCCGACAAACACTTTGGTAAGCGTTGTGTCACCAAAAGACGATCGATAATGTGGATAAGCCATCGCGTCTAAACAAACAAAGCAACAAACGGGTAACTTTCCTTTTGCATGAAAACTCTCTTTTTGGAGGGATCACGTAATTACAGTTGACAAGAACGGATGAGAAAGCCGAATCTTCTGCAATTCCACCTCATTCCCCTCGCTTGGTCCTCTACTGTGCTTGTCTCTATATCCATTCCCCAGCCCCCCTCTTTTGTGTGCACAAAGGAATCATTGAAGAGGGTCAGAGAATGAGATGAAGCCTTGTTTATGATGTTACAGAAGTTGTTGCCGGTTGTTATTATTTGATGAGTTGGTTAATAAAAGAGAAAGCCAGAAAGGGAAAAGAAGAAAACACTAGTTTAAAGACAGAGAGACCCGACAGCTGCAAACGTTAATTTGCTGTCTATTGAGAGAGTGAGGGGTAGGGGCTTGGCTTCGTGATATCCAATGACAGCTGAGCCTGCGTGACTGCACGCACTCTTCACTGTCGCTGCGTTAATATACTCTCCTAAGCCTAGCTAAACCCCTCCATCAGTAGTTGTGTTTTTTTTTTTCTGGTTTACTTTTTCCATGTGCTGTCTTTTTCAAGTCTTCACCTCAAAAATTGAACTTGATTGTTTATCTATGCATATAAAAGAAGTACACAGATAATTTATCTAACACCAATAATACTAAGAATTGTGATTTACATACAGACAGTATTGAATGTGATTGGCGTGTCTTGTCTTGAACAACATTACATTAGTGGATTGCTTTTCGAGGGGAAATAAAACCACTAATAATTAATGTAATAAAAACATTGATTGCAGGCCCTACTCAGATTATAATATATCGGATATATTAAAGAACCAGGCTTTTATAAGCTGGAAGAACATTTACAAATCAAACAATCCATCATTGAAAGGACCATTTACAAAGTTAATGTAAACTCGATTCAAATATATAAACATATACAAAATCTACAACACTTAAATTATATTTCAATATTTTTTTCGATTTACTTTCCTCCCTTTTTGCTCTTCCCTTTTCTTATTCATCAAAATAAGTTAAAGCTTGCTGCATATCTGACAAGCCTATAGAAAGTAATAAGCTGTTGATATGCGGTTAGTGTTAAACCAAATTTGTGGTGTACAATTTTGAACTTTTTTCTAGTTTGATAAGTACTTGCAACAAAACCAGATCCTTGCATATTCCCACATGAATCCATGTTCCAAACCACAAGCTGTTAGATACAAAAAGCCAACTTCCACACAAGAATATATATATTATCAAAGAATATAACAGTTGGGATCACGTACAAAAAAAACCACTGAACGGCGATGGAAAATCATGTGCCAACGAGGGAGTCGTTGGGCGGGTGCGTGCGTTTGGAAAAACCAAATCATTAATCATTCCCCTTTAATTTGGTCAATCATATTATATAAACAAAGCTGATATGAAGCTAGAAAAAGTCGGGGTTTAGCAGACTAAAGGCATTCTAATTATATGTATTGTATATTGGTAATGGGTGAGCATTATATTGTCCACAAGTACTGCCAGCGAAAAGCACAAATCCTCGCCCTTTTCCCCTCGAAGGATTCTTCTACACTTCCCGATTGGAAATGCATCCTTTGTTGTAAAACACACTCCATCTTGCTTTTTATTGTGTTTTTTGGTAAACAAGACCCTTTATTTTTATACGTGGAGTTTATCTAAGCTAGCTTGTTGGCAGTGCCAGCGTTAGAGACGATGAGACAGCTATAAGAGAACCCTTTAGTGTTTTTTTCTTTTCTTTTATGAAAACTGTGCAAGTCCGTGAACTGGCTGGCTGTTTTCTCCACGTGGGGGTCGTATCATTCTTTGAGAACAATGAGCTGGACTTCATCTACTTTATTTTATTGTTATTTATTACTCCTATTGTTTTCATGATTTCGAAATTGGCCCTTTTTGACCTTGTGATGAACCGTTGTTTAAGCATCTGATACCCAAAATCTATTTCTTCTTCCCACTTTCTTTTTGGGTATTTTCAGCAAATATATTTTTGATCAACTTCATTGTGTTGTAGGTCTTAAATTATATGGACCATAAATAAATGGAAAGGGAAAGTTTTTGAGATTAGCAACAATATGTCTTTAATTGCAACTGATGTTAGAACAAATCTTTGCACTAGTGTGTTAAAGTAACATCCTGGATCCATGGAAGGGGCCCAAGCTATGTGTGGAAAATCAGAAGAGTAGGGTTAAAAGATCTTTGACTTATAGGTGACCAATATGTTAGACATTGTCTCCAAAGACATAGAAGCTGTTTTTAGTTCTTTAGTAAATGTTCTCTTGCAAGATTTATACAATGTCATGTGATGTCTGTGACTCTGAGATTTAGGTTTGAAGGTGTAGGCGCCTATATTAGGCATTCAAAGACCTAAATGGGGGGACTCAAACTGAAAACCCTACTCCTGGGTTAAATAATGGGCCTTCATGATCTCTGATCTCTTCTCTTCCCATGATGAATGAAACCTAACATTTTGAACCATAATAGTTTACCAAAATACGGGTCACTAATTTAAAGATTTCATAAATCTACAAGGTTTTTTTTTTTAATCTGGATTATATTCAACAACGAAAGAAATACAAAAGAATCGTATTTTTTACAAAAAAAAAATATAATGCAGAATAAAATAACAAAATATAAAAATGAAAAAGACGTTAAAATATCAAACCTGACATTGTCAGAATAAATCTTCTGAAATAAAAATTTAGAAAACTATAACTTTTCCTTAAGTGCTCTTTGAATATAGTAAAAATTCTTTCACAACTTGTTCTTGGCATGTCGGCACAATCACAAAATTTTATTAAATCATGGTAGAGTGATTTTCTCTCTATATTTTAGTATAATTTTTAAATATATTAATGTGATATATCAATTACATAGTAGTACTTTATAATTTCATAATTTTATTTTTTAAGTAAATTATATTAACTGTAATTTAATGCTAAATATATTATTTTTCTTTTAAAAATTATAAATATATTATTTAATTAAAATATTATTATTAGCATATCACTTAATTAAGATTATTTATATTCACAGATAATTAAAATGGGGTCGCTGATATGTTGACAAAGTTGGGCCGATAGACATCGGTAGGACGTTATATTTTTTACACTATTTTTAATAGTTTTAATATGATTATAAAATAGTATTTGTTCATATTTTTCTTAACCCTTTGATATGTTACATACTTTACAAATAAAACAGATTAAACTTAAATCTCATAAGGTAATAAGAAATTAAGAAGTATTTGTTCATACTTTTCGACACTCTACCCTCACATATTGATGATTTAGTACATAAAACAAATTAATTTGTAATGACTTTGATCTTTCTAAAAAAATCAAATTACTCATTATTGAAATTAAAAGGACCCAAAAAAAAATTAGCATATAATTTCAAAGTGAAATCTTCTATGCTGACTGTGACCGGACAAAGGAAAATATTCTTTTTCTCTCATATGTACAGATTTCAAGGTTTTCGGTGGGCTTTATGTGAATAAATAAATCGATTTTTTATAAAACTTGGGCAACTTTTTGTATAAAAATGTCGTTTTGGGCTGGGCCTAAATTTGGCATTTGAAAACTCGTTATTGCTTAAACTGATACAAACATGAAACATGTATAGGCACTATTGTCTCTTTCTCTCCCTCTCTCTCTCTTTTATTTTTGAAGTTTTAAAATACAATTATATAAAAGATACAAAATTTTATCATACTTATGTTATGTGAAAAAAATATTTTTTTATGAATAAGCTATGCAGATATAAAAGATATAAATTGTGTTGTTTGTATAGGTTGGATGTTTGATGTAACTGCTTTGCTGCTCTTTGGGTAATAAAAAACAATTATTCAAAAAAAATAGCTTGACACCAAACTGATTAAATAGTTGGTTATATTCATTTTCTTTAATTTGCTTTTATTTACATCAAAAATATGTTTTAAATAATAAAATTAAATTAACTCTGTATATGATGAACTTTGAATAAATTTTTAAAAATATTAAGTTACTAAGAAAAATGCTCATTAAATACTACCATTGCCTTATAATAACAACTCAATATGAAAACAACATTTCACGTTCTTTTAAAGGGAGATTCCCCCTTTTTAGATCCTTTATTCTTTCGTTTTTGTACCTGGTTAATCGGTTTTATTCTTTCAATTTTATTTTTAACCACATCAAATCGTGATTAAACGTGCTGAGATTTTGGTCTAATAAAATATATAAAAAGAATTATAGAGGTTTGACCCCGATAACTATAGAACATATTAAACAAATATAATAGCTTCAAACCATTTCAATATATGGGGTGGTGGCGCAGTTGGCTAGCGCGTAGGTCTCATAGCTTCTGGGTTATCCTGAGGTCGAGAGTTCGAGCCTCTCTCACCCCATAGTTTTTCTTTTTATTAGGCAATATTGTCTCCGTCGTCATGCTTATGCTATTCCTCGTCATGCGTGCCTATCAAATTGGATGGTTGGATGGGCTTATCCTTTATGTTTCTTCGGCTGAATCGGGATCAGACACCGACCCATATGCACTTTTCAATTCTGTTAAAATGTGGACCCATCGAAGCTGCCATGTGAATTGAGTGGGAATTTCATCCAATGGTTGGATCTACTTTATGTTTCTTCCGGTCCCGTATGCATGTTGTGATTGTTGCAATCTTATAACAATGATTACTCATTTACTTGCTTTCATGGTCACCACCTCGCCATTCTTATCAACTCATCTCTAATTCTTGTTCTCTCATGTTTAATCTAACTTTAAATTATGTTTGCATTAAAAATGTTGATTCATCTCTTTGTTTTTATCTTTTGAATTGTAACATGTAACCTCTTTTAATTATGTCTTTTCTCTAAATTTTGTGGCCGTGAACTGACGAGGTTTTAAATTCCTAAGGTTTAGCAAGTTGCTGTTGGTCCAAATGGAAATGTCATGATCATGATAGAAACCAAACTTTGAGTGGGGCTAATTCAATAAATACAATGAATCGGGTTAATTCAAATCCAAAGAAGTTTCTGGAGTTCATCTGATTGGTTAATTTCTTCTGCGTGGATGACAAGGGTATTTTTCTTAACAATGGCGGTAAGCCTGTCGGGGGACCTATGAGAATTAACCATTCTGATATGGAGAGCTCACATGCGAAAATCTCAATGATTATAAGAAATAGGAGACGCATGAAAATTATGACTCGCACATTTTTAAACACGTCACATGCAGTGGGGATTTAGCCTTAATGCTAATCATAGAGATAGGTTGGCAATTTCTTAGACAATATATAGTGTGTGGTTTTTGGTTTTCAAATTTATTATTATATTATTAATGGGTTGGTGCAAGTGATAAGCAATTTGGTATCGTTTAAGTAGATTTTGAGCTCGAGGTATTGTATATGCAGAAAATTCTCATTAAAAGACCCACTCACCAAAATCAGATGTGCAATGCGAATTAATTTAAATTAGTCAAAGAAAAGTCATGAGAAACCGGAAGAGCAACAATTTTTTTATTGTATTGGATCAAGACATTTACTTTTTCTTTTCTTTTCTTTTTTTAACTTCAGTTAACAGAATATCTATCGAAGCATAAAGTTTGAACATATAACCTCGTCTCCAAGATAACCATCCCGATAATGCGTCTATTGTGACATTTTCCTTCACTTGTTCCGGGTGATGCTTTGGTCGTCGGCCTAATGATAGCCGATTTCCCACTAAGTTTGTGGAGTGTGGGCTGTTATTTTCATCGACTTTGTCTGTGTGTAATTTGTAAGTGCCGGGTTCTACCGATATGAGAAACTATGGATTATTGGGCTAATAAGGCACCCAGAATACAACTAATTAAGCCTGCATTTGTTTATTACTCCCTCTGTCTTATTAATGTTGTTTTATTATTTCTTTTTTATCTCATTAATGAGTTAAAATTAAAAAAATCTAAGTTAAATATCCCGCCTGAGAATACGTTCGCAAGGATGAAACTCAAAGGAATTGACGGGGGCCCGCACAAGCGGTAGAGCACATGGTTTAATTCGATGCAAAGCGAAGAACCTTACCAGGGCTTGACATGCCGCGAATCCTCTTGAAAGAGAGGGGTGCCTTCGGGAACGCAGACACAGGTAGTGCATGGCTGTCATCAGCTCGTGCCGTAAGGTGTTGGGTTAAGTTCCGCAATGAGCGCAACCCTCGTGTTTAGTTGCCACCGTTGAATTTGAAACCCTGAGCAGACTACCGATCATAAGCCAGAAGACAAAAAAATCAATAAAAGATAAATTTATCGGGACAAAGAAAGTAATTAACATTGGAGTCATCCCAATAGTTTATTCCCCAAGTCTATGAGCTAGAAAAGCGTATATACTTTTTTTAAATCGAAACCGCTAATTTTATAAAACGATAGAATACCTAAAATTACAACAAAGGTTTACAGCTATCGTCGTAAATTAAATACATAATTTGGACATTTTCTTAAAACTAGCCACTTTAGATCATACAAGGACCATACATGAAAAAGGTTAAAAATACATCCAAAAGACTTGAACGGAAACTATCCATGAGCACAAACCACATAATCAAATTCAATTTGAGGGTCTAGAGCATAAAAAATCAGCAGGATTACAAATAAGCGCCATCTTAATCAATCGCGACGTCGTTAAGTCCAACTTTAAAAAATATAAAATAACAGCAAACAACCGAAAAAGAAAAAAAATTGTTATAATACATAGATAAATATGTCACAAAGACAGAAAAATATTACAAAGGCAAAATTATTTTTATTAAAAAATTAAAAAATTAAAAATAAAGAAAACAGGTCTGTTGATCGGCAACCAACATCAAACGGATGCCGCCTAAGTAAAATAAAACCAAAAAACAGCGGTAATGTTGTGAGAGAAAAATAGGTTTTCTTTGTGTTTGAGAGAAAACTATCAAAGGGAATCTACCGCGTATTTGTCCCTTTACTTTCTTTTTTATCTAGCTTAAAAAACGTATCTACTTTGTTCTTGTTTTAATTGTTTATAATATGCTCATCTCCTTGTATACTGGTGGCAAAAATATATGTTCATCATCTTTTGGGACTCAGGTCCGAGTACCAGTAACGCATGTTGTGTGTGCCATTTTTGAAAAGATTAAAAAAGTTGAACATATGTTACTCTTACATTACACCAGCTTAGGTGACAGGGAAAATGAAAAAAAAAAGTAGAAGGTAATATTTATATTTTAGGCAATAAATCAATACAAGTAATAGATTATCAGTGTTAGGGGTGTGTAATTTTAGATATCGAATATGATTCGATCCAGACTTTTGAATACTAAAATTTTCGAAACACTAAAATATTGATATGCATCAAACTCGAAAATTGAATAATTAATTTTTCGGATATTCAAACTTTTAGATCGAATATCCGTATCCAAAACATATGACTTTGTTTGACAAAAAAATAACATTTTATATTTTATATTTTTTAGAATTATAAAACATAGGTTAATCTTTGAATTAAGTTAAAATTTCAAACTATATGAATTAAAAATAATAGTTTCACCAAAAAGAAAAAAAAATGTAACATCATTAGAAATTTTTTTATAAAAATCTACTAATAAAATCGAATTAAGAAATAAATTAAAATTGTTGATAATGAAATAAATATGACGTGTATTTATGAATCTCATAATAAAATGTTAATAGCAAATATTAATATTGGGAGCCTTGTTTGCATATAAAATTTGCAAATCATTCTCCAATGACGTCAAATTCAAGTCAAAAGTACACAAATTTTTTAAATATTAAGTGCTTAGATTCAAAAATTATATACTCAAGGGTTAAGGTTAGACATGTCTAAACTCTAAAGGGTTAATTTTTTTATTTTTGAATAATCCAAAACTACAATTTAGGTGACATGTATTCAATTTTTTCTCAAATATTCGATTCAAAGTACACGGAAATAAAAAAATAGATCAGGCATATTAGATCAGTTTACTCAGATCAGACTTTATGCACACTCCCTAGTGAGCACCTAAATGTGATGAAGAAAGATATTGAACATTCATCTATTTTTAAAAAAATGACATATATTTTGATACCAAGTGAAGTACATAAAAATGTGACAAAAGTTCAAATATCAATTTAGACTAAAACTCTAAATACAATCACAACAATAAACAAATACTACTTTATAATCACCTTCAGACGATTCAAAACTCTAAATATTGTTCATTCTATTTATTAATAGTATTTTAGACAAACACGTATACATGTGAACACTACTTGTTTTTATAATGAGATAAGATTTTTTTTAAAAGTAGATGGATGTTCAATACCTTTCTTCACAGAAAAAATAAATGATCTTACCTATACATATATAAATTTAAAATTGTTGTTTTTACATTCGATTGTACAAGACATAAATAAAGGAAGATATAAAACCAAATAGTAAAAAAAAAAACGATCCAAAATTTTATCACTTCCTCTTCAGATATAGGTGCTCACAATCTATTACTCCCCCGTCCCATTAATTTTGTCTCTTATTGATTTTTTGGTCAATTTTTCTTAACTTTGACTTATTATTATTTAAAATTTATAATTGATAAAAATATGAAAAAATATATTTTAAAAACCTCCGATCAAATAGTTCTAAAATATATAATTTACAAATTTAAAATATTTAATATAATTTTTTTGCTCAAAAGTATGATTTTTATTAAATGAAAAAAATCATACAACATATCCGCACTGGCCCTCATTAAAAACCTCCCTAAGCCTAACTGGAGGAAAAGAGTACCAGTATAATTATAGTCAAAGTTTAATTTTTTTAACTTTTAAGAAGCCAATAAGGGACATATTTAGTGGGACGGATGGAGTACTAGTATTGGTTTCTTGCCTAAAATATAAACATTATTATTTAATTTTCACTCTTTTTTTTTTCTTTCTTATTTTTAAAATAATAAAATTTTCAATCATATTTATATATTTGAGTCAATAGAGTGAGATAATTAATTAATGAAGTAATAACTTTTATCTTTTATATTAAATTTATATTTTTTTGTTATTTATTTGAGTTTAAAATTTTACATTTAAAGTGTCATGTAAGCTGGGTAGATTATCTACTGGATATTAAAATTTTCTCTTGCATGAATGCATAAGTTAAAAAAAACCAATTAAAATAAATATAATTAACTTCAACCTTATTTTAAGGTCGAAATAATTTATAGTCAATCATGTAATAAAATTTCCCACTTTAATGTAGTGGTTGGGCGTGAGGTGTTTGCTTGTGTGCCTCTAGTTTGAAGGTAAAAAAACTTTATACACTTACTAGGTCATCTACTCACCTGATATGGCAATTTAAGTAAAAAAAAATTGTTTAAATTGTGTGCTCATTAAATTATTGACATTACTTCTAATAAATTATTGGTATTGGCCTTAATAAATTTTAGAAAAAATGAGTATTATGATTCCTATTTTTTATGATGAGAGAACATAGTATTAATATGAAATGAGTTTTGTATAATTTTTTATGCATTCCTCTTAAATAATTTTTAATGGTTTGTTTATTCAGAAACAATATTATGATATTGTAATAATGGGAGACTTTCACTTTTGCCTTACCTGAATGCTTTGTTAAAAAGGGACCGGTCACTTCGCTTAAGCTATATAAGAACACTTTTTTCGAATATTGTAAATTTTTAAAGACTCTTGTTGAGATTTTAAAAAAATTGCATCATGATAGTACAACAAACTAAATATTTCTTTGAGTTAGCTTAGTTTCTCTTCTTATTATATTAAAAATAAAATATTAATTATATTACATTTATAGTTTTGAAAAAAAAATATTAGAGAAACTTTGGGCGGTTGATGATATCTTAAAGTATGCTTGGAGCCGGGGTCCGAAGGTTAGAACTTGAAACGGACAATGCGTATGTGTTTAAGATACTTACAATTGAGTCGATGGCTCTATGTGGTAATGCAATGCGATTTCGGTTCGCACAATGTTTCAATTTGGGTGGGAGATATGTTCGAAGTTGATTCGTAGAAATCAAAATAAAATTGTCGATGTCCTTGCCACTGCAAGCCGAGGGAGACCTATTAGTGAAACTATATTTGAATATCCACCTAGTTTTGCGGGGAACCTAGATTTCTTCTATCTCTCTTTCTAAACAAAAATAATAATTATTGGGCAGAGATGTTAGGGAGAGCATTCAATCGAGTCAAATAAAGTTTTTTTTGAGTTAATAGAATTTACAAGTCTTATTTTACAATTCAAATTTTATTTGAAAATTTTCGATTCAAATCGAGTCGAGTTTTTGTACAAATTTAATTGCAATTATTTATATTCTTTATAGTAAAAATTATTTACAATTTAAACAATTTTCTATATCTATATAAGATATACTTATATATTTCTTTATGTTTTTCGCACGCTATATACATATATTAAACATAGTTGAGTGACTTGACTCAATCTTCTACGGGACCTAAAGTATCCATCCCACAACATCACAGAGCGAACCAATAGACTCCAACTATTCCTGAAACCATCGAAGTAAATTGTGATGCCTTTTTTGACCCATCCTCAGGATCGGTCAATGGAACTGTTATGTTTAGAAATGTTTCTGAAATAATTATTGCATGAAGTACTACCACTTTCAAAGTTTCATATGCTTCAAGTGTCGAGGCTTCTGCAGTTCGCCTTGTTGTATCTACTACCATTGAAGATGGTTTCACACTCGTTGTCTTTGAGTCCGATAACTTTAGTGTTATGGGGCGAATCAACTACAAAACACTATTCGCGTGGAAGTCCTCTGCAATTGAACATGACATTATCTCTCTTTCCTCGCCTTTTTCGACTTTCTTCTTTTCTGCAGTTAGTAGGCAATGTAATAAGGTCGTTGACTGGGTTGTTAAAAGAGTTAGGCTAGGCTCTTGCCCTAGTGGTTGGATCACTTGTATCCCCAATGACTTGCTTCACCTTTTGTAATATTTCCTTTTAATTAAATGGTTTCTTACTTAGTTAAAAAAAATTTAAAAATTGATCAACTAATTATGAAAAAATTCGAGTTATTCAAATTTTTATTTTACAACTTAAACTTTATTTGAAGTTTTTTTGAGTCAAGTTTATGAAATTACGAGTTGAGTTAAAATGAGTCAATTTTTTTTTGCATTGAGACAAGTCAAATAATTTGAATTTTTAAAGTCGAGTCATGTTTTTCTCACCCCTAAAATATATATTAATTGCATTGTATTTATAGTCTTAAAAAATTTTATTGGCAAAAGATGTATTAATTGTATTGCATTTATTGTTAATTAAAAAATTCATTATATTACATTTATTAGTAGCCATGTCATGTGCCACCTCAATTGGGTAGATGACCCAATGGGTGGATGTAGCATTGCCTAGTTTGAATCCTAGATAGAGATAATATATTGAGTCAGATATCGTTGGGATTTTGTTAGGCTCAATATCCTTCAACCGAATTGATTACCGAGTGTGGAGAGAAGATTGATTTTTGGATGTTTTTGGTGGAAGCAAAAATTGGATAAAAGATTTATAGTGGTTCAAGCTTCGAACAAGCTCTACATCCACTACCTTAGCTTCCACTAAGGATTTCAACCAATTCACTAAGAATTTCTCCCCTCTTCTTGCCTTAAGAGGCAACTAATTACAACCTAGACTCACTCACCAAGTCTAGCAACCAAAGCTCAGAAATCGAGCTTTGGGGTCACTCTCTAACAAGAGAAAACTTAGTAAACTAAAAATCCCTCAAAATGTATGTGTTTGCACTAATAAGCTTTCACCCCAAACTTAATACACTTGAGCATACATTGACAATTAAGCTCAACAAGTGTAGCATATACAAAGATTGAGAATTTAAGCAGTAAGACAAATTTTCATCATAATGTTGTTGACTTTAGGATCATTAGTCTTGCATAGATGCTTGGAGGTCCATTTTATACTTTCAAATGAGCTTCTAGCCGTTGGAGACCGTTAGGGTTGAATTGGAAGCTTTAAGGTCTTTATTTCCTGCAAAAAATGTTGTTCTGAAGCTGTCTGTATCGATACGCGGGTAGCCATATTGGTACGCATTCTTCAGAAACTAACCGTTGAAGTCTTTCCAACTGATGCGTATCGATACGCTTATAGGCGTTTTGGTACGGCCTGCAATTCGAATAGCCATTGGAAAAATGACCGTTGAAAACAATTTGGCGTATCGGTACAGATACTAGCCGTTGAGGGTTTGTAAAACACCCGTATCAAAACGCCACGTAGCATATCTATACATATTCTCTCTATATCGGTACGACCAAGCCGTATCGGTACAGGTTTTGGCTACTGGAAATTTTCTGTAGCTGAAATCCTAAAGCGTATCGATACAGGGTATATTGTATCGGTACGGTGGCTTGAAAAACAAAGGTTTGGCTACTTTAAAGACAATTTAAATCATTCTAAAGCCTTGTAAAATTCATCAAACATATTTTCAAATTGTTTGGACTTATAAACATTTTGAAATCTTTTTAATTTAGTCCAAAACAATCCATCTATTATATCAAAACAAACATCTCAACAAATTTAATAATTAGGATTGAAATAAAAGTTTCTTTTAACAATCGTGATTAAAATGATAGCATCATAATTTTTTTTGAAAATGAGTATGTCAGTTTTATTCATAAAGAAAAAATCAAGATGAAAGTTTACAACTTGACCCAGACCAATTCTCGTAAAACGAAAACTAACGCCATCATAAACAAGACCAAAGAAAATGTAAAAACCTAATTCAAATTCTCGAAACAAAATAGATACAAATCATCACCAAAGCTCGACGATAAAGGTAAAAACATCAACAACAACATTAAAAAATGCATTGTAACACCCGGGCTTAAGGGTCGGGTGAAAATAATATTTTAATATTATTTCGGGTTCGGTTTTATAATTAAAATAATCTTTTAAGTTTCGGGTTTCAAAAATAAATACTTTACATTGGACCAAAGTGAATGAATTGCAAATTGAAGAGTTTTAAAGAATAAAGGGGATAGCCATTCATTAATGGCAAACTTGTAAATAATACAAGTTCTAATTTTAAATCCCCCTTTACCCAACCCTTTCACTATTCATCCTCTTCTTCAACCAAAAATCACGTGGAATAGAGCTCTCCCACCTCTTTCACTATTACATCACAAAGCTCCTCCATTTCAACTCATTTTTGAAAGGTAACACCGTTTTTGACTTCTCCTCAACTCCCTCTCTTCAAAAGTACCATTAGTTTCTATTTTCGTTAAAGTTTTGAAAAATGGAGTTTTGAAGATTTTGATTAAAAATGGAAACTTTATGTTGTTAAGCTTAATGTTTTGATTTAATATGGTTGGTTATGAAGCATAGGAGTTAAATGGTTCAACATATATGAATTTTTCTTGATTTTGAGCAATTTCCGAATTTGGGTATAAATGAGGTTTTTGGAGGGTTTTGGGTGAGTTTTAGGGGTTGTTTTAGGTGAGAATTGATAGTCCAATGGTGGTACTATGGTTAGGGGTTGATTTGGGATCATTTGTGGGTGTAAAAGGTGTTGGAAACAAGGATTTTGGATGAGGTTTAGGGGCTGCCCGAGTTTGCTAAATGTGAGGTTTGTTCATGGCTTGAAACATTGTAATTTGTGTTCGAATTGTGTTCCGGGTTAGTATTTTGATGTTGGGCTGATTTGAGGTTATTTGAATTGTATTGAGGTTGTTTAGAAGCAAGAACTTGGGTCGGCGAAGCATCGGGAAGAAATCCGGAAACTTGAAGGTGATGCTTGCTTGGTAGTTGAGCTTGGAGGTAGAGGTGAGTGGTTAAATATTTTTAAAATGGTTTTGAGTATTTGGTTCAAGCATGTGAACCTAGGATGAGCTTGGTAAACCCACCTAGAGTTGGGATTAGAGTGGTAGCCTAATCCCAAGCTTTGATTTGAGACTTTGGTTGCACTCTTTAATGGTTGTTTATGCCTCGTGTTAAATTGTGATGGTGTTGGTTATGTATTTGTATACATGTATGTTGAGGCATGGTTGATGCATTGTTATATGCATGTTGATGATAAACATGATGGAAATATACATATGCATGAAATATGATGTGATATTGTGTTAATGATATACATGTGGTGTTGACATGTGAAATGATACTATGAGGTGATTGTATGATCCGAGGATCATGGTGAGTACATGCTAGGCATGAGAATGTGGTTTGTGCATGACGGTGAGTCATGGTGAGTACGTGCTAAGCACGGAAGTTGTCATGGAATGATATTGTGAAAGATTAATGAAATGTGTAGTATTGGCACTAGTATGCTTGGGTACAAATGATCGATCATTAGGATGTTTAGTGTGCACACGTGAGTCAAAATACGCGCGTGGTCTTGATGATGGTAGTCATCAAGATGGAGTACGGGTTCGCCCGGAAATCTTCTTATATATGTTAGTCGGTGATGAGTGGAATCCCATCGACGGGCGTGAGGATGAGTGGAATCCCCTCCGCGTGAAATGGGCGTGAGAATGAGTGGAATCCCCTCCGCGAGAAACGGTGATGAGTGTAATCACACCGTCAGGTATTGTTGTTGTTGGATGTGAATTCCAACGGTTATCCGCGTATTCGAGTCATAGCTAGGTGCCAATAACGATTGTGGTTTATGTTGCCAATATGTGATTATTTGTGAGCCAATGTGATTTGGGATGTGTTGCTAGCATGGTTTAATATGTGTGATTACATACGTTGTGGATTTAAACATGTTGGACATGGCATGATATTGAATATATGCTCATGCATCATGTGTAGATTGGCTTATGTGGATCAAAGGTAAGATCATGCATTATACCTTGGTTGTAAGCTCGTGTTTTAACCCTGCATTGTCGAGGTTTGTTTTATGAGCTTACCCTCACTAAGCTTTTATGCTTACGCTCATTTTTGTTCGACAATGCATATCAGTAGCTTGTGGGTGGCAAGGGCAAGGAAAGGCCTCCAAGTGTTGCTTACGGTTAGCTCAAGTATGATATTTAAATTTAGAGATTGTAATAGTAAAGCAATGGGATAGGTGTCGTTGTTTGAGCCTTTTGGATTATGTTGTTGTTGTTGTTGCTAGGAGCATGCTAGACTCATTTTATGTGCTTTGTTGGTTGGGATTTAAATGTCATGTTGCTTGTAAACCATTTTGGCCGTTACCTATTTTATTTTGCCTAAGTGTTGGCCATGTTGAAGCTTAATGCCTTTAATGCTAAGTATGGATGTATGACTTTGTGATGTTGTTGCCTATAGTGTTTAGCTTGTTGTATTAATGTTTCAAGCATGCTAGTTATGTTGGTTTGCCTTAGGATTGATGTTAGTGTGATGTTTGAAGTTTTAGAAGGGGTTTAAGGACATCCTTGTGCCATAAACCAGCTAAAACCAGTATGTAGACAGGGAGTGTTTCGAAACGGGCTACCCTATTTCGATACGGTCCCTTTGTTTTTGGCCGGGTGTTTCGAAACGCGTGAGGGCCGTTTCGGTACATTTTCGCTACTGGAATTCTGAGAAATTGGCGAGATGAAAGTGTTTCGAAACGGGTCTATGGGGTTTCGAAACGGTCAAAATCTCGTTGACCACGAGAAGTTGACCGTTGAGGGTGTTTCGGAACGGTTGACCTCCGTTCCGATACGGCCTCTCTGTGTAAGCTTAGAACCGTTGACCAGGTCAAGGCGTTTCGATACGCCTGGAAGGTGTTTCGAAACGGCCTGCTTAATCTTTTAAAATTGGACTGTTTTGCTTAGGTGGTTCGAGTTGTTGTTGTATGAATTCTTGTCTTTCCGCTGTTATGATCACATAGGATTCGAAAGAGCCTTTAGAAAAGATCAATTTTAAAAAGAAATTTTCTGGGTCGTTAACCGAGGAGGAACCTTAACGGGTTTCGCTTCGGTTTTCCCCGTGTGACCCACTCGGACCGGTCGAGCGTCCGGACCGGGACGAGGGGGTTACATGCATATTACAGAATTGGGGTACGTTGACAACACGTTTATTACCACAACTCAATCGCGGACAAGAGCGGTGAGTAACTTGCATCTAGATCCAGTTCGAGGGTCCAAAGCCAAGAGAGCAACAGGATAACCAAAAGAGCGTCATCTTGATCAGTCGTGGCGACGTCCAATCCACCCTTGAAGCAAAACGAAAAAACGTGCCAATAGGCAGAAAAGCGTGCCAAGAGGCAGAAAATACGTATCAAAAAAATAGAGGAAAACATGTCATAAAGACAAATTTATTGGGGAAAAAAAGCTAAAATAAAAAAACAAAGCAAAAAAGTAAAAGAGGGTGATCGACGGTCGACAACGTAAATGAAACGGTTAAGTTAAGAAAAGTTAAAGCGATTAAAGAGAAAAAAAAGAGAGAAAGAAGCATCTAAGTTTTTCTCTTTATATAAAAAATTGTGAATGAGCCTATATATTTGAATTGATAGCATCATAAAAATTAGGTGACTTAATTCCTAGAATCATAAAAATTGAATGGGTCGATTACAAGCATTTTTTGTTTAAGTGATCCAATTGATGGCGCCCAAATTTGGACCGCCATTTTAATCAATTTACCAAAAAAACAATATATATATATATATATATATATATATATATATATATATATATTATATAATTTTTCAAACATTGCGATGCATCAAATAACAAGATAACAAAAAACAACAAGATACCAACAACCAAGTGGCTGCACCAGTAGCTCATTCCTTATACCAAAGGTGGCTCGTGAGTTCAGCACCTGGGTCCAGCCCATCTACCGTTGCCAGTTGAAATCAACAACGTACGGTACCAAGGTTCAGCATCTCGCCAAGAAATACCCGATTAGGCCCTTCAATTCATAAATTATATCAAATTTACCATTTGACCGACGTTGACCGTTACAATGTTGATGTAGTAGTCCACGATGTTGATGTGGCAGTTAATGATGATGACGTGTCAGTACACATGGGATGATGATGATGTGGTAGAGGGATTGAATTGATTTTTTAATCAAATTCGAGAGCATAATTGATTGTTTTTGTCGAGTCATAAGCATAATTGATTTTAATTTAAAGTTCGATAACATATTTAATATTAAAATTAAAAAAATAATTTAAGAAATTGTTAAAATTTTAAAATAGGATAAATAATTTTTTTTTAATTTCAAGTTAATTTAATGGACAAATAATTTGATGTAGAGAACAATATAAACTTGATAAGATTGTCGAATGGAGCGAAGTGGAGCGCAGGAAGACGGTGCTAACATCCGGCGAAGCCAAGGAATCTCAGTTTTCATTGACAACATCAGCAAAAGAATCCACAGATCATGCCTGGGCGAAGCTTTTAGTGTTTATGGAAGGGTTATCGACGTTTATATAGCCTACAAGAATAAGAAACGAAGCCACAAACCATCAACCTTTGCTTTCATTAGGTTCCGAGATTTGGCATGAGCTAAGAGGGCAGTTGTAGAAGGTAATGGCAGGAGGATAGACGGCTTTAAGATCAAAGTCTTTATGGCGTTCCCTAATCGGAGAAGAAACAATGTGGTTCCGCATGAAGATAACAACAAAGCATATCGAGTGGCACAGAAGATCAGCTCTTCTAAGATGTTCAAGATGAGGGACTTCAGAACCTACAAGGAAGCCTTAATGTCTAAAAAGGTCCGCTTAAACAATCAGGTCCGTCGGGATGAAGATACATTTTCGAAGGTCTTAGGGGGGTTGCAGGGTGGAAAAAACAAGGAGAAAAATGAAGAGGTAACGGGGAAATGTGAGGTTAGATATGTGTCCGAATACCCCCCAGTGATTAAGAAGGACAAGATAGATCGCACCATTCTATTCAGGAAGGAGCTGGCTGCATGGATCCGTTACAGTGTGGTGGGTAAAATTAAAAGTATGTATAACACTGATATTGTTCAGGATGCCTTAAGGGCAGAAGGTTTGAGGGCGACGGTTTGTCCATGGGAAGGAAACCTGGTTGTTATCAGGTTGTTTAATGAACAAGAAAGAAACCTCTTATGGGAGTCTAGACGGGAACTGCTAAGAACATGGCTTGATGAACTTGAACTCTTGGAGGGTTTCGATGGTAAACATGTCTCAAAGTGCTGGGTACTACTGTCGAACGTTCCGCTACGGATATGGAATCCAGAATTTTTCACCGGGCTGTGCAATCAATGGGGCGAAGTTATTAAAATCGATAATGAAACAAGGGAGCTTCAGCGTTTTGACAGGGCAAGAATCCTGATCAGGACTGCCAACACGTCGAGGATCCCGGATAGGGTGTCTGTGTTGTTTCATGGTGTTATCCATCAGTTAGTAGTTAAAACAGAAGAGTTCGAAGAAGACAGAGTCTTCATCGACGGTAGCAGGCCGGGCGAGGAACGTGAATCGGACGAGGCAGACGCCTTGTTTTTCGATCAGGACATTCAAGATGTTAATTTTGGGGTAGAGAAGGCTGGCGACTCGAGGTTCAACGGGTCTGACAATTTCTTCATTGATGATGACGGCGCAACTCTCCCGAGGGAAGTGACGGATAATATTCCTTGCGGCTCTACAAGGGATGATATTGCAGCACGTGCTCAATCCACTGGTAGTGATCTTTATGAGGTGGTAATAGGCTCTGAAGCAAACCCTCCTTTATCCTTGGGCCTTGGAGCTCGGCCTGGGTATAGCCAAAGATTTGATTTTGGGCCAGCGGTGTCAAACGGATCCCAACTTCACAGTGTGGAAATCGGGCTGGCTGGTGTAAATGATGGTAATTGGGTGTCTATACCCTGTAAATTTCATCCCGGAGCGAGTGGGCCTCTAAGTGGCCTGGAGAATCTCAAGGCGGGGGCCTCTTCATCAAGAAGTAAGAGTAAAGTTAATAAAAATGTAGGGGATAAAATTAGTAAAGTTGCTGTGTTGTCTAAACGGTCAGTTAAACCCCCAGAGCTCCTTGTCTCAAAGCCGGCCGATAGATCTCAGCCGTTGTCCGAGAACTCGGTGGATAATGAGGAGGCTAGAACTCTGGTATCGATGGGGGTAGACTTGGGAGTGGAATTCGAAGCTTCTCCGCTGGTCATCGCTGCCCTTCTGCTTGAGGTGGAAAATGGTGATTAAAGTGGTGCTGACGGCATCTGTAAGTATTCTGGGTTTCTTCTTTTTTATGAATTGTCTTTTATTCACCTGGAATGTTCGAGGTCTCGGAAGACCTGAGAAGATTAGAGCTGTTACCAGTGTTCTGAAATCGTGTGCCCCTAAAATAGTTTTTTTGCAAGAAACTAAATTATCGCACCTGAGTCTGAGTGCGGTTAGGAGACTGAAAAATGCTGGTTTTAGTGAAGTTGTGGTTTCTCCTTCTATAGGATCCTCAGGAGGTCTAATAGTGATGTGGAACGGAAATTGGCTTAAAGTTAGGAAAACGATAATAAAAAATCGCTGGGTTTGTCTAATTGGGCAGATCGAAAATATGAATGGAATGTGTGGATTTATTAATCTGTATACGCCGAATGACTTGGCTGGGAGAAAGATTGTGTTTGAGGAACTTTCTACTGTGGTAGTTAGCTTGAATTTGCCGGTTATCTTGGGAGGAGACTTCAATTGTGTTAAAAGTGATGATGAAAGGTTGGGGTTGGACTCTAACATAGCTTCGATGACTGCCTTCTCTGATTTTATCCAGAGGAACAATTTCGTTGATCTCCCTCTGGTGGGAGAAAGATTTACCTGGTTCATGGGTGGCCACAGTTTGGCAGCTAGTAGATTAGATAGAGTATTATTTTCCCCCGAGGTTCTCGTGTGGTTTCCTAATTTGGTGCAAGCCTCCTTAGCGAGGAACCTGTCAGATCATAAACCAGTAATTCTCAGAGAACAGTCTGGATCTTCGAAAGCGAGGCCTTTTAAGCTATTTTCGCATTGGCTTGATATCCCTGAGGTGGTTCAGGTTACCAAAATAGCTATTGAAGACAAAGATAGATCTGGAGTGTTCGAAGCTTTAGTCGTGGGGAAGAAAGCTATCAAGAATTGGGTGAGCCTGTTTAGACAAAGGGAATCGAGTACGGTGATGGAGGCAGAAAGGAAAGCCGATGCAATTGAAAAGCATCTCTGTTTGTATGGTTTTGATCAGGAAAAAGCAGTGGAATTGACAAAACTTAGACAGGTGATTTGGGACAAATATAGAAGAGATGAACGAGAGTGGCACCAAAAATCTAGAGTTAGGTGGTTTAACGAAGGGGATAAGAACTCTAAATTTTTTCATTTGTCTGCTTCAATGAGAAGGTGCAGAAACATAATCGTCTCTCTAGAGCATAGGGGGAGAACTTTCTCGGATCAAAAGGAGATTAGTCGAGAATTTGTTGAATTTTTCAGGAGGCAGTATAACAGCTCTAATACAATGCCAATCAAAAGGTTTGATTGCGCCCTGAAACAATTGAGTGATGGTTCTGCCAAAGACCTGGAATCTCATTTCTCTGAGAAAGAGATTTGGGATATCATCTGCAGTATGGATGGCAATAGAGCCCCTGGTTCGGATGGGCTAAATATGGAGTTCTACAAAAAAAAAATTGCCCTCCTTGAAAAATCTTGTGATGAAGTTTTTCTCAGACTTTTACCATGGTAAGATTTCAGAGAAAGATTTCAACCGCTCTTACATTACCTTGATTCCCAAAAATGCGAGCCCAAGATCCATCTATGACTACCGCCCGATTTCCCTTATTGATAGCCTTTACAAGATATTGGCTAAAGTTCTCTCAAGAAGACTCGCTCGTTGTATTAAGGAAGTTGTTGGTGAAAATCAATTCGCCTTCACTCCGGGGAAACAAATTTCGGATTGTGCTTTAATCGCTAATGAAGTGATTGATGAAATGAGAAGAAAAAAGAAGGAACTAGTGGTTTTCAAAGCTGATTTCAAGCGTGCTTATGACTCTGTTGATTGGAGATTTTTGGATCTGATTTTGAAGAAAATGAGTTTTGGGTATAGATGGCGTAATTGGATTTCCTTGTGTTTATCCTCTGCCAAAATTGCAGTACTAGTGAATGGCTTTCCATCGAAATTCTTCCCTATTAAATGTGGTTTGCGCCAAGGATGCCCTCAGTCTACATACCTCTTTAATATTTTCGGCGAAGCACTCAGCTCCTTAATTCGTTCAGCAGCTCAGAAAGGATATCTCGATGGGGCTTATATTGGGGAGAATGGCATGTCTATCTCTCATCTACAGTATGCAGACGACCTAATCGTGTTCGCCAAGGCCGAGAAAAAGACAAGTGGTAAATATTAAGAGGCTGCTGCGGATTTTTGAAATGGCTTCAGGGCTATCTTTGAATCTAGAAAAAACATGTCTGTTTGGGGTCAATGTAGAAGACGATGAAGTCCGAAGTTGGGCTGAATTGATCGGATGCAGTGTGGGATCTCTACCGAGTTCCTACTTGGGCCTACCTTTGGGGGCGCCTAGGAACTGTGCCTCGTTTTGGCAGCCCATCATTGAGAAACTCCAATCGAAACTGGAAGGTTGGCAAGGATCTTTTCTGTCTTTTGCTGGAAGAATACTGTTGACCAAGTCCGTCCTCTGCAGCATGCCTATTTACTTCTTAAGCATCTTTCAGATGCCAGTTGGGGTGGAGGCAAAAATTAATAGCCTCATTTATAAATTTATTTGGGGGCCAACCTCATCGAGGCCTATCCGGTGGGTCAAGTGGAATCACATTTGCAGCCCAAAAGAGGCCGGCGGGTTGTGCCTGTTTAACTTAAAGAATAAAAACAGAGGGCTCCTTAATAAGTGGTTGTGGCGTTTTGGCAATGAAAAACAAGAGCTATGGCGCAGAGTTATCGTAGAGAAATACAAGATGGATGGTCGTTTGTTGGCTCCCAAGGTCACTCAGAGCAGAAATACCTCCTGGGTTTGGAGAAATATTGCATCCCCTTTGCTTAATCCTAACGACAGTTTTGTCTCCAACTTAAGATGGGTGTTAGGAGATGGCTCTTCGATTCGATTTTGGTTCGACCATTGGACAGAGGTTAAATCGCTCCAAGTAGCTTTCCCGAGAATTTTCAGGTTAGCGACTAATGTAAATGGTTTCGTCTGTGAGTATGGTAGTAAAGTAAATAATCAGTGGAAGTGGGTAATAACACTCAGAAGAGAGCTATTCGATTGGGAGAAACCTGCCTGGATGGAACTCTTAGAAGTTCTTTCGAGAGCTTCTAAATGCTTAAATGAGAATGACCAACTCAAATGGTGTGGAACCCCTACAGGGATATATAGAAGCCGGGATTTTTGTTTGCTAGCAAGTGCCGGAGTTTCGACGGTGGATAGTTTTTGGAAGAAGATATGGGCGAAATTAGCTCCACCGAAAGTGGAAATATTTGTGTGGCGTGCTGTCTTTAACAAAATACCGACCTTTGAGAATCTCCAAAAAAGAGGCGTTCAAAAAATGGGGAGTGGATTATGTGTTTTATGTGCTAAAGAGCTGGAGACTTCTAAGCATTTATTCTGCAGTTGCGATTTTACCTGGAAGGTGTTGCAGTGATGGTGGAATTGTTGGGGGATCGCACTAGTTATGCCTGATGATCTTGGGGGCCTTGTGGAGACATGGTATGACCAGAGGATTCATTGGAGATCGAGGCCAATCTGGATATTGGCTATGTTTGGCTTTATCTGGTCAATATGGATATTTAGAAACGAGAGAATATTCAACAATAAGCCACTGAATGCTGATTGTTTGTTCGATGCATCTCTCGCTAGAATCGCGTTTTGGTGCAAGTGTAAGTGGCCGGATTCATTCACCTCTACTCTAGACTTTATGACTCAGCCGAATCTCCTTAGCATTCGGACTAATCCGAGCCTACTATCACGTGCGGACTCGTGGACTACCCCTCCGAGGGGGTTCCTAAAGCTTAATGTTGACGCCTCTGTAGAAGGAGCATTTGGCGCAAGCGGGTTAGAAGGTATCTTAAGGGACAACCACGGAAGTATTCTCCTAAAACTCTCGAAAAATGGAGGTCGTTCAGATCCGACAGGAGCTGAACTTCGGGCCATCCTAGAAGCAGGGCAGGTATTTGTGAGGTCCGAATGGAAAGGTAAATTTCCTCTTATAATCGAAACCGACAGCTTGCTGGCTTTTCGCTGGATCACTGAAGATGTTGACTGTCCTGACTCCTTTAGAGAAGCAGTCGCACAGTACAAACTAATGTGCAATAAGTTTCAGATCGAGGTGAAATTCACGTATCGAAAACAGAATGTAGAAGCTCATAGACTGGCTAAGGAGGGAAGAAATCGTGCGGCTGATCTGCTGTGGTGTGCAGATTGATGAACAACAGAATTAATTACGAGAAGAAGTGTAGTATAATGACCCAGGTGATAACCGAATTGTATATGTGTGAGGATATGTGGACTGTAAAAGTAGGGTGTGTGTTTTGTATTGTATGATTTTATTCGACTTATGTACGAGAGCTCGAAATAAATAAAAGTTGGGCACTCTTTTCCCCCTAACTAGGATTAGAGGGGGGTTTTAACGAGGCCCGTGACCTTTCAAAAAAAATTTGATGTAGAGAAATGAAAGATAACTTTAGTTTTATTACTACTCTAAATCTCTAATACAATGATGATTCCATTAAAACTACATTTAAGGAATATTAGTATCCCTAAACAATAAATAGTCGAAGACTTTTTGTGATGATTTATAATATTTTTAAATTTTGATTTTTTATATTTATAGTTTTTGATATTTTTAGTTTTATATTTTTACTAATTTTTTAAATTTGTTGTAGTATTTTTATTTTTAATATTTTATGAATTTTTTAATATTTTTTAATTTTAGCTTAATGATTAAGTAAGTTATCGAACTTTCAATTAAAACTAGTTGTTCCCCTAAACTCGGCAAAAAATCGTTTATACTCTCGAATTCGGTTAAAATAATCAATTCAGCTCTTATGCCGCATCATCATCACACGTGTACTGCAACAACATTATTTTTTACTGCCACGTCGGCATCGTTGATTGTCGGTCAACGTCGATCAAAATGTCAATTTGATGCAAATTGTGAATTGAAGGATTTAATTGGTACGTTTTTTAACAAATAACTAAATTAATTTTTTTGAGTGGAACTCATAGAAAAAAATTACCTCTTTAGCCAAAAATCAAGCATCAACGCAAGCTTATAAGTGAAGTTTAGCAATTAATTAATTCCGGAAAGGAAAAAAGAACTCCTAGTCTCCTACAGCATTATTATATTGATCATTAGTTAACCCGGTAAGTGATCCTTAAACTTGATTCGATATGTCCCAAAAAAATGTGTCAACACCATTTGTTACGACTCTCAATTGCTATAAAATAAATGCATCTAAAGCCAACTAAAAAGGGGAGAGGAATATTTAATTGTTTTGTACGTGTAAAGGCTTTGAATTTGTGTCGACAGACTTGGAAAATAAATTATTGGCAATTTAGAGGATAGATCTTCGTGGTCCTGACTATTTCACCGACGCAAATCAATCAACGCTAATTCTGGGCTCTGATTATTATTTTAGGGTCAAAGCAGCGGGTTTACCATTTCATGTGAAAAGGATCACCGACGTCGTTTTTACGATAAACGTATTTGACTTAGATTATTATTATTATTATTATTATTATTATTATTATTTGACCTTTTAGACCACTATCATCAAGTGGGATTGTGGGAATCATATTTTATCCTCAAAATACTAAATTATATAAATTTAGAAATATAATACTAGTGACTAATTGTATAACGTATAATAGACGGTTTAGTTGTAATTATATTAAAAGAATTATACTCAAAATTTATTGTAATACCCACATTGGGATATTTATTTAAAAAAAGCTAAAATACCTTTGATTTTTTTTAAATTGAGTGTGTGTGCAATAAAATATGTATAAGATTAATTTTGAATAGGACTAGTTAATTTTTAGCTGATGTTAAATTTTAAATTTAAACATTTTTTTTATTTTTTTCATATAATGCAATATGATTGTGTATTTAAAACGTTTTAAATATTTAAGTTATATATGAGAGAGTAGAAATTATATTATTAGTCATTTTCGCCACGTCATCCATAAGACCAACCAATAAAATGCATTTATTTCATTATTGTTTTTCATCTCACCTTTTTACCAGGTGAATCTTCACTCATATTTACTGTAAATCAAATTTAAAAATCTTCACTTGGTAAAAAGATGACATAAAAAAATTAATGAAATCGATACATTTTATTAGTTGATTTTATAAATGACATGGTAGGAATGATCCATGATATAATTTCAAGTGTACATATTTTTGGTTTCTTTGTTAGATTATTATGTAAAAAGATATTGTGATTAATACTTTTAATCCATACATTTGGGTATTTTAGAAATTTAATCATATTTTATTTATTATGTAAATTAATTTTTATATAGATTAAAACATATTAGATATTATTTTTTATTAAAACATTATGTTTTAAAAATATAAAGGATTAATTTCACCGAAAAATAAAAGATTAATTAGTATTATTGGCAAATTTTATAAAGAAAGTAGTACACAGGGGTGTATAATTATTCATGTAATTAAAAAAGTTAATAATAATAATAATACTTTTTAATAAAAAAAACATGTGCAACTTTCTCTCTAAAATCGCCATCTCATGCGAGTTTATAAACTATGCAATTAATATCATAGGCTAACCGAGTTAAAGCTCAATCGGAAATAATAAAAATAATTTTTTAATTGATAATTGAGACTATTACAAAAATGTTCTTCATTTTATTTGCTTTTATATAATCTCTAAATAAATTGTTAAAAACTATAAATTAATACTTTAAATTTAATAAAATTTATATGAGTATTTTATCACTTCCATTTTTTTCATAAATTATTTCTATTTTATTTAATTTGTTTGAGCGGGTAACAAATAACTGAATAAGATGGGTCCCGTTCAAATTGTTTCCTACTTTCAGTTTCCACGCTCAACATTCACTGCACTGATCACATAAAAATTAATCAAACAAACAACTCACAAATCTGTACGGAAAATAACAACAACAACAATAATAATAATAATAATAATAATAATAATAATAATAATAATAATAATAAGGGAAAACTACACCGGTGGTCCCCTAACTATTACTGTCTTCCTATTTTGGTCCCAAAACTATGTTTTTTTAGCAAAATCGTCCCTTCTGTTATATAGTTCTCCTATTTTGGTCCCCCGTCGTTAAAAACTAACGGAATTGCTGACGTGGAATTTTTTTCTTATTTTTTTTTATTTTCTCTTTCCTATATATGTATTATTTAAATTTTTTATTCAGACTAATGTGGTGGTGACACGTGTCACCACCATAACAAAGCAAATAAATTGAAGGTAAAAGGGGGGAGCTCGAATTCAAACCCGCGTCCACAGCGTCCCCAAGCCAATGAGTTAACCATTGGACTAAACTCGAATTATTGATGTGTTTTAACACAAATTATATTTAAAACAATCAAATGAACCCTCCAATAAACCTTCTCTTACTATTCCAGAAAGGCCTTGTACTGCAATCAAATTATTTCATTCTGAAAAACAAACACATGGCTAGAAAACGCCATGATTCGGCATCATGTGTAACACTGCTAGTACTTTTGTGACTGGCTGTGAAAACGAAATCATTCTTCAATCGACTTTCCAACGTCGATATTTCTGATTTGACAATCTTAATCGAAAACGGAAGTGCATTGAGAGCTTGGCGTAGGTCGGTTAGAAGCTGAGGTCTATAATCACAACAAATCGATGCCTTAAAAGAAACCATCGGCTTCCCATCGGCGTCGACAATGTTACATGGTTCAACACTCACATCGTCATTGTCCATCGGAACAAGTAAACCTTTGCTGGCTTCAGTTGCATTCTTCTTCAGTTCTTTCAATTGCATAATCACTTCACCAAGTAATGTGGCTTTATCCATCTACAAATGAGCAATCGAAACATTGCTATCAGCTCAATTAAAAACATAGATAAACCAGCCAAAATACACATTGCTATCTGCAGGTTTATATCTAAAAGAATGAAATAATAAATGGGATTGTTTTTTAGATGTGTTTGTTTGGTTTTGATGGCAGTTCAAGGCCTTTCTGGAATAGTAAAGGAAGGTTTATTGGAGGGTTCATTCGATTGTTTTAAATATAATTTGTGCTAAAACACATCAATAATTGGAGTTTAGCCCAATGGTTAACTCAATGGCTTGGGGATGCTATGGGTGCGGGTTTGAATCCCAGCTCCCCCCCTTTGCCTTTAATTTATTTGCTTTGTTATGGTGGTGACACGTGTCACCACCACATTAGTCTGAATAAAAAATTTAAATAATACATATATAGGAGAGAGAAAATAATAAAAAAATAAGGAAAAAAATTTCACGTCAGCAATTCCGTTAGTTTTTAACGACAGGGGACCAAAATAGGAGAACTATATAACAGAAGGGACGATTTTGCCAAAAAACATAGTTTTGGGACCAAAATAGGAAGACAGTAATAGTTAGGGGACCACCGGTGTAGTTTTCCCTAATAATAATAATAATAATAATAATAATAATAATGTATCTAAGATCTTTTGGACTCGCCTGTAACCGTATCCGGCGCCTCCATAACTGACACGTCAATATTTTATCTCACCGACAGGGGAACGCGGCAGTCCGGGACCCACAGTTTGTTGTAAATGCTCAAAATCTGCAGTATTTGGCTATTTGCATGTGAGTGTAATTAATTGCTGTTTTACCATTACAACTAGGAACTCTCCAAACTCCAAAGTGATATCTAAATGCTAATTCCCATGACTCTTTTGGTGTCTTAATGATATTCACCTTTATTTGACTTTGAATCAATTTTCATGAAAACTGCTTGATCCAATGCGGCGGTCACAATACCCTATGTGACCAGATAACTGTAATTGAAACAACAAAGGTGTTCATTGATTGTTGAAACTTGAAAGAGATTATTATTCTAATTTTAACGAATTTTTATGTTCAATTTTTAAATTATTTAAGGTTAAAGCATACAAATGGTCACTAAATTGTATAAAAATGTATTTTTGATCACTACAAATTTAAAGATTTTAAAATGTTCATTAAATTTATTCCACTGTTATAAAATGATCAATACACTTTGTAAAATAATGATAAGTTTCTATAAGTTTAAGGTTTTTTATAATAGCTCGATATGTTTAATGATAATTTTATATTTTTTAAATTTTAATGACTAAAAAACATTTTTTTTGTTTAGTTTAGTGACATTAGTCTAAATTATAAACAGTATATTCAATTTATGATTTTTTAACTGAGAAAAACATATGGTCTTATTGAATAAATAAAGAGAAATGTAATAAAAATATAATTTTAACAAATAACAACCTACAAACAAATAAATAAACTAATCACATTCACTGGTTATTTTTTAAAATTATAAAAAAACACAAACTAGTTGCTAAATAATGAAAATATGATTATATATAAAAGAGTTAAAAGGAACTCAAACATGCAACTTAGAAAAATAGAAGATATGAAAACTCCAATACCGACAGTGAATGGTAAACATAAACAACGATAACATGAATGACACGGAAATTAAAATATGCAAAAACAAAAAAAAAATGAAAAAAATGCAGAAAATAAAATGTAAAAGAGTATAACAAGAATTATAACAAAGCAAGTGATAGACATTTAACCAGTTTTGAGTAGCGGAACATTCTGCATCATAGTTTGGGTCGCTTACTACTTTTTTTTTTCACTTTGTTATGTGTCTTGGTTGAATAGAGACAACAAGATTTAGAAAAACTTTTGAATTTTGATAGTATGTTATTCTCTATAAAATTATTCACTTTTATTTACACTTTTAGGGTTTTTAAGAGATTTTGGTAAATTAGCCCATATTATTCTCCTTCTAGATGCATTGTATTTCTAATATTTTTATAGTTTTTAATAAAAATTTAGTGGCTATTATTAAAAAAATGTTAATTTCAACGTATTAAACAATTAATGATAAACAAACTAGAAAACGAAAGAAAAAATAAATGAAACCTTAAACGGTTATGGTTTTTCTTAACAAAATTTGGTTAATGGTTATATTTGATATCACCATTTTTATACATAAAAATAAAGATAAATAATTTACCTAAAAAACCTTTTCTTTTGATGACTTGTGCTAGCTGGAATTACATTGAGATTGGTTTTCTATGACTTTATTTTATATAGTTTTATGTTATTTATAAGATAATATGCGTTCATATTTTTTTAACCTTTTAATAAATATACTTTTAGTTTATAAATAAAGTTATTTAAAAATAAATTTATCAAGATAAATATTATTTTCTCTTTTATTTGAATCACTCGTTGAGTTCATATTATTTAAGTATGTAGATGTTGAAAAATCGAAACTTTACACTTATTATGACTAAAAAAAATCCAAATGAACCGACCTTCAGGATTTTTATTTTTTAATATGATTTTTTTCGCCAATTAAAATATAAATTTACGAGGGAGGATTTGTCGCTGTCTAGTTTTTCCGGCACGAGTCAAATATTATGTTCTAATAAACCAAAATATAGATCTTAATTCACTAGCGTGCTGTCGGGTTTATAACAGCTTTGGATCTCAAATTCACATTAATTACACATAAACTGTGCCGATGACCATACCTGTGAACCACAAGCATAATAATAGTTTTAGATTAAATTTAATAATATTTATATTTTTATTATAAAATATAATATTTATATTTTAAAATTATAATATATTTTATATTCATTTTACGTTTTATGTTCAAAGTTTGAGAACATATCTCTTAATAATATTTGATATAAGAAATGAAAATATTTTTCGTTGATAATATTATTGAATTAAAATAAAAAACATATAAAAACAATATATATATTAAAACTTATATAAGAAATAATTAGAAATCTATTAAATAATGAATAATCTTATAAATACATACTTGATTTGAAATTTTTAATATTCTATCCTCTTGTTACTTTAATTTAAAATATTTTTTAAAATAATATTTTTTTTTTATCTCAAAACTTTCCTATCCCTATCAAACAGGCTTATAAATTATTATTTTTCCATTATTTATTACAATTTGTCTCATTACTTTAAGGTTATTTATTACAAAATTTTCACCATTTCTAAAAATTCAATATTTTACAAGTACACTACACACATGGTAAGCTAATTATTTTCACGCATATTTTACAAGTAAAATAATTATTTGACAAGTACAGATAAATATTAATTTTAATTATTCAAACATACTTAAAATATTAAATCATTACCAATATTAATCCTAGCCGCTCGCTTCTCTTTCATTTTTCTTTGAACCCTAGACATTTGTTTTTCTCTTTGTTTAATCATTACCAATATCAGTTTTGGTGTTGGTTGTTGATCGTCGATGATTAATATTTATTTTGTTCTCTTTTGTTTGTTTTGTTTTTTTATTTGTGTTTGTTGGTATTATCGTAAAGTTGATTCCTTTCTGGGATGTTTGTTGATGTAATTTATAGTGGATCATTGATTTGACTTCAAATTGTTTGAGGGTGCCAATTTAAAATTTTCAAAAGTTGTAGAAGCTTAAATAAAAAAATTAAAAATTTTAAAGGTTTTAATTTGAAGTTTTCATAAAGTTTTAGGGGTTTAACTAAAATTTTTAAAGAAATTAAGACTTGTCAAGAACTTTAAAAATTTTAGGAGGAAATTTAATTAAAATTATTTAAAAATTTTAAAATATAATAATAAATTTTAATTTTTTAAAGGGGCTAAATTAATATTTTAGAACATTTTAAAGGACCAGACGTGCCTTTGTAAATTTTTTTGGGCGGGGGCAAAGCTCCTATAGGCTCCAAAGAGCATCTACCCTTACGGAGAGATTTTATTTGGTGCAAAAAGAGTGTCTAATTTTACTGGTGTAACGTTTATATTTGCTTTTTTAATTTTTTTATTTTAATTTTTGTTATTTTTTATATTATGTTCTGATTTTGTTATTTTTTATATTATGTTCTGATTTTGTTATTGTTTATTAATAAAGTTATTGGTTGATGTGTAAAAAATATTAAAATTTTAAACTTTTAATCTTTAATAAATTAAAATTTTCAATATTTTATCAAACAACTACTTAATCTCTCTTTTCAATATCATGACGGTGTCTGTCTATAATTAGCAACATTTGGGTATTAAATAAGTCGTTTTTTCTTGTTTCATTTTGCAACAACTCATCTGAGCTTAAATTTCACACCAAAGGTAAAAAAAAGTTGCGTGAACAGTAACAACAAACTCAGTAAAATTTACTACAAATAGATTAGATTTCAAGAAAGTTGTTTGTAGATTTTGTTTTCAGGAAAAATAGGGGAATCTTGGAGATCCTAGTTGAACTTTTTATCGTTGTTGAAGTATTCTAAGGTTCTTAATTTGCCAGTAAATATTTGAAGTTGATCGGTGAAACAAGTTTTCCTGCAAAATTATCGGGGCGAGAGTCTCTTACAACTAAAATTTTTAATTAAATCATGCGATTAATTTATATAATGACACCTTGTAAAACTATCAATTTATAATACTTATCTTAATTTTTATTTAATCGGTTTTGAAATTTAAATAATTTTTTTTTACGAACTTCGATTAAAAAATTTCACCTAAATCCCTTTTTCCTTTTTCTATTTGCATGATTACTACGCTAATATAAAAAGGGATTAGTTTTTTCCAGCTTTTCACGAGCTCTGTCTCGATTGGATCCTTGCGAAAAATCGCTTACATTTCTTACAGTATCAAAGGGAGCTCGCAAATCGCATTGGAGGAAACAAGGGGAAAGGGTTTTCTACATTAAACAAAAGGAGAATTTTCTTCTTAAATCTCCGTTTGATGAAATTTCGCTGATTTTGCGCTATTTCCCCATTTCTAACTCTGCTCTCACAAATAAGGTACCTGTTTCCCTCCTTCTGAGTGTTTTCTAACAGTTTAAATTTGTTTGATTGCCATGACTTCTGCTTTTCAAATATTTGATCCCGCTTGAGTTTTGCTCATTTGATTATGGGATTTCATTGGATTATAGTATCGGGTATCAAAGATAATCTGATTTTAATGAAAAAGACGTGATTTTGAATGTAAATGAGCTTACTCTTTATTACTTTCAGGTGGCGGCACTCACAGTTTTTTTGTATGGAAATGTATTTACTTTACTTCCCTTAATTTTCTTCCTTTTGTAGTTTCAGTCTTAGAATCATTCGGAAAGTCACTTCTTCTTGTTCTTCCTTTGGTGGTTTAAATTTTGATCTTCTTAGAGTTTCACTTTTAGGAGGGTTTATGGATTTAGTAGCTTAAAATCGGGAAAATCTCATTTTGATCTTATTGAAGTGCAGAATGTCATCGGTTAATTTAAAATCGTTTCACGGTTGTCCTTTTAAGACTTAACGTTTGTTTAGAGGAATAGTACTGGTTAGCTTGTTTCGGAGAGTGATTTGAGTGGGATATTTTGGTTTTCAACATTAACATCACCGAGTTATTTCTTGAAACTCTGACCCCTTTTTTCCCCATCTGGCTTACTGTTGGGATTTCAGGTTAGTAAAATGCCGCGGCCTCTGCATCGAGGTGTATCTGGTATACGGGTCTCAGGCAACAGCAATGATTTTTGGGATGCCCAAGTGAAGGATAAAACAGAAAAGGTTATTGTCACTGAGAATGGTTTTGCATCTGATCCCTTAAGTGTTGGGTCTCCAAGAAGCCGGCATAGGTTAACAATGCTGTGTTTGAAGTTAAGTTTAGTTGTGATTGTGATTCTTGCTCTTACGGGATCATTTTGGTGGGCAGTCTCCATTTCAACATCATCTAGAGGTCATATATTTCGTGGTTATAGGCGACTTCAAGAGCAGCTTGTTTCTGATTTGTGGGATATAGGGGAGCTTTCTCTTGGTCCGTCAAGGTTGAAAGAAATGGAATTCTGTCCTGAAGAGTCTGAGAATTATATTCCTTGCTTTAATGTTTCAGAGAATCTTGCTTTGGGCTATTCTGATGGTAATGAGTACGATCGATTATGTGGGCATGGGTCAGGGCAAAGTTGTTTAGTTCTTCCACCTGTGAACTATAAGATTCCTCTTAGGTGGCCAACTGGAAGAGATGTCATTTGGGTTGCAAATGTTAAAATTACTGGTCAAGAGGTATTTTCCTCTGGCAGTTTCACCAAGAGGTGGGTGGATGTTTATCTTGTTGGATAAATTTCGCGTCTAATTGATTTCATCTACCTCCCTTTCCCCCTGACCCATTTTTATTCCTTATAAATGTGTTTCTTCAACTCTTTGCTTTGTGCTATTGCAGAATGATGATGATGGAGGAAGAGCAGATTTCTTTCCGTTCAGCGTCACTCATGTTTGATGGTGTAGAAGATTATTCTCATCAGATTGCTGAAATGATTGGACTGAGAAATGAATCTAACTTCATACAAGCTGGGGTAAGCTGAACTTTTCCATGGAACATACATGTTGAGCTCCTAGTGCTCCATTCTTTATGATTTTCCCCCTTTGTCTATTTTATTCTAGTTAGGTTATTTCTGTTTAAGCCTCGTGGTTGGTCTACTTTTTGAAGTTATTATCACCTCTTACTTGACTCATTGTTGATGATACTTTTTTGCTTGCTCATTGCAACTTTCTGAAATATGAACCTGAATTAGCTTAAAGCCTTCTTAACCAAAAGCAATTAATGTTTCTTTTCCCAATACCTGCACTGAATTTAAGGCTACTGTTGCAGATAAGAACCATCTTGGATATAGGATGTGGTTATGGTAGCTTTGGAGCTCATCTCTTTTCCAAACAGCTCTTAACCATGTGTATTGCAAACTACGAATCATCAGGAAGCCAAGTTCAACTCACTCTCGAAAGGGGCCTTCCTGCAATGATTGGTTCTTTTAATTCAAAACAATTGCCATATCCATCTCTTTCATTTGATATGCTGCACTGTGCACGCTGCGGTATTGACTGGGATGAAAAAGGTATCAACTAACGGTTTGAATTTTGTTAGTGCAAAATTTTCTCCTTTCTCCATCAATTCATACTCCAACTATCCCGATATTTTATAATTTCTCATGTTAATAGAATCAATTTGTGTTGGGACATAGACATAGGGCTAGAAAAAAAAGGCTTGGTTAAATATTATGTATATAAAAGTTCCCTAATGACTGTTTTAGATGCATTTGTTTGCAGTTAATGCCTGCTAATTGATGGATAATTTAACAGAATACACAAATTTATTGGTCAATTTCCATTTTTTTTTGCTTAAAGTTCTATAGATTTGTCTCACGGTCACCAAATCTCTTATTTGCTAATTTGAATTTGTTATCATGTGTTGTCTCATGAAAGTGAATTCTGTCAATATTTTTTTTTGTGAGTTTAAGCTGGTTATAATGCAACTTTTATGTCAAAATGTGTGCTACAGATGGTATTTTCTTGATTGAAGCTGATAGAGTTCTAAAGCCCGGTGGATACTTTGTGTGGACTTCACCTCTTACCAATGTTCATGCTTTTCTTCGTAACAAAGAGATGCAGAAAAGGTGGAACTCTGTTCGTGATTTTGCAGAAAATATCTGCTGGGAGTTGATATCACAACAAGATGAAACTGTTGTCTGGAAAAAGACCCCTAAAAAGAGTTGTTACAATTCCCGGTAAGGCAATTTTCTTAAAATCATTGTATATTTTGATTGTACGAATCCAGAAATCCTTATTACACAACTGTACTATTTGATCTTGATATTGTTATTATTCATGCATGTGTCCAGGAAGCCTGGTTCTGGTCCTTCTATATGTAGCAAAAGAGAAGATGTGGAATCTCCATATTATCAACCTCTTCAAAACTGCATAGGTGGAACAAATAGCCGCCGATGGGTTCCTATTGAGGAGAGGGTAACATGGCCTTCTAGGTCTAATTTGAACAAGAATGAACTAGCACTATATGGTAATTTTATGTTTCAAGGTTATGTTAGAGCTAGATTCCATCTAGCAATGACGACAGAAAAAATTCTGACTGCCACTTTGATTTATGTTTTATCAGGTCTACACCCAGAAGAACTCAACGAGGACACTGCACACTATAAAACAACTGTTCATAATTATTGGTCTCTTCTTTCACCCCTGATATTCTCAGATCATCCAAAGAGACCTGGTGACGAGGATCCTTCTCCACCTTATAACATGCTCAGGAATGTGCTAGACATGAACGCTCGCTATGGTGGTTTTAATGCTGCATTACTGGAAGCAGGGAAGTCTGCCTGGGTCATGAACGTAGTCCCAACAAGTGGACCCAACTACCTTCCCCTGATTCTTGACAGAGGCTATATTGGTGTATTACACAATTGGTGATTCTCTCCTCTAGCTATAACATTTTTTCTTTGTTGCAATGTTGGTCGATATGTTCTTTACATGAGGCTGGAATATGAACCGTCTTATGGTATTTCCTATGCTGGCAAATAGGAGGTATCTTTATATAAAGCTTGCTATAAGCCGTCATATAGTTTGGTCTCTTCAGTATTCCGCTTTTAGCTTCGGGAGTAAACTAAAATAAAATGCAACAAATGAAGAATGCATTTATATATTAAGACTTGAAGTGAACTCGCTAGACCATAACTATTTTGCTTAAAGTTTGATGTCTTTACCGAAACTCGAGTTTGAAGTTAGGACATCATATTAATCGATTAGGTTCATATTGATTAACCCACATGTTCCATAATACTTTTTTGTGCAACATATACGTTTCCCTTTTTGTTTCATGTTTTATGTCTAATAATCCATCTGCATCAATTTTCAGGTGTGAGGCATTTCCAACATATCCTAGAACTTATGATATGGTGCATGCGGAAGGACTTCTATCCCTTGAGACTAGTCAACATCACAGGTGCACAATGCTTGATCTTTTCATGGAGATAGACAGATTGCTTCGTCCAGAGGTACTAAATCAAAGCTATCATTTTATTTAATCAGGCTACGCTTTAGTTCCCTTTGTGGTTACCTCCTACCATTTCTCTGTTCCTGATCAGTGGCTTAAGTTTAATGCTTAATGTGTTATTACGTGCCAAACACCTTTCTTGTCATTATAATCAATAATCTACACAAACACACAAGTAAAGGAAAAAATAAGCAAGCACTTATTTATCCGGTCTTTCTCCGTAACGGTTGTTAATTTAATAACTTTCGTTGCTAGATTTTCAAGGTTGATATTACATTTCTCTTGTAGATTTGAATTCCTGTAGGAATATTTGTGTCTGAAAATAATTGCATGGAAGGTTAAGATTTGATATAAATTAAGAGATCCAATTACCAGAGAATCGCTTCTTCTATCAATACTGCTCAAAGTAGCATTCATATAAAGTCGTATGCATTAAGCAGTCTCATTTTACTTCAGTACCATGTTCTTGTATTTAATTAATTATACCGCAGAAGATGATCTCATCATAGTCAGGGATACATTTTGGTCTTATATTTGATAAAAACTAGTGTTCTAGAAACATGATCCACACTTTGGTACCATACAAACAGCTATACATATGTTAAATTCTATCAACTCTGAATGTACCTTTCGAGTGCTACCGATGTTTTCTGCTATGTTTTAACTCATTCATCGGTTGATGCAGGGTTGGGTGATAATTCACGATACGGCTCCTCTGATCAATAAAGCTAGGGCTCTAACCGTGCAGTTGAAGTGGGATGCGAGAGTCATAGAAATCGAAAGCAACAGTGATGAGAGACTTCTTATCTGTCAGAAACCATTTTTTAAGAGGCAACCAACAAGCTAATAACAATTTCTAGAGAAACCCCGAAGTTCTCCGAGTCTTGGTATTCAAATTCATTTTGTGCATTTTGAACAGAGGAAGAAAGCAGCAAAAGATAGTAGATGAAAACGAAAACCGTAAGGCATACATACGATCTGTAATTAATCAAATCGGAGGCGCCATTGCAAGTGAGAAAGCATAGATTAGGTTTAAAATTCTCATGTCTTTGTCTCATTATTACTATACAAACACATGATTTAAGGTTGTGAAAAAGGTTTACAGATTAAGCTTCTAGCTGTGCAGCACAGAGAAAAAGAAAAGGAGAGAGAAAGAAAGAATTGCTTGTAAGTGCAATTATGATGAAAATTTATAATTCATGTTATGTTTTTTTTCTACCGAATCAATATATAGCATGGTGTTATTGATCAGACTTGAATTTAGATTTCTTTTTGGATTTGAGTTAAATTATGAGTTGAATATTGAGTTCAGTCATCAGTGTTCCTCTTGCTTCAACAATGCAAGAGTTTAATCATGTAATCCATAGAAGCAAATTTCATGCATCAACACTTGATTATACCACACAATCTCAAATCAAATTACCAAAAACACAACTCCAACATAACAATAGAGATGTCTGCATAGCAGCAGCAAGCAGTCTTTATGGTCACACTCACAAAGCAAAATAAAGAAAAAAAGGTCCCGTGACTTTCCAGGTAAATTACTAGTAAAATATCTAACGGGATGAAGAAGCCTGTGCAGGTGGCTTCAGAGATAAGTGATGACGACTTCGGCTGTTCGATTTATTTTTCCTCTTCTGCCCGATTCCCACATTGCCTCTATGCACGCTGGAGGATGTTGAACCACCTTGTGCTGTTCTTTTTGATGCTTTTCTTCTAGAGCTCCGACTGACACTTCCTAGTGCAGCTTTGGCAACACTATCAGTGAGCAGTTCCCTTGCCCTTTGTGGTTTAATGGGTTGCTTGTTCAGGTATGTGAGCTTAGGGAGTAAGCTACAAACCGACTTTCGCAGCTGGTCATCGCTAATGTTGCTCTGGACTGGATTTCCCAACAGATTCAATGCTTGCAATGAGTTGTAGTTTGCAACAAGCTGGCCCAGTGCCTTT
Source organism: Hibiscus trionum (assembly GCA_030270665.1). Taxonomy (NCBI): domain Eukaryota; kingdom Viridiplantae; phylum Streptophyta; class Magnoliopsida; order Malvales; family Malvaceae; genus Hibiscus; species Hibiscus trionum. The sequence continues at coordinate 16,253,517 of BSYR01000019.1, forward strand.
GTTGTTGTTATCTTGTTGAAGCTCAGGTCTAAGACTGTTAACTTCAAGAACCTAT